>RXPK01000320.1:2253012-3644907 GCA_004143645.1 Protaetia brevitarsis
TTGTTACTGTATAGTAAGCATAAACTCCACATTAACACTTTCTGGTCTATTTTGTTTAAAATTAATTTGTTTCGTTTATGCATTCTACTTTTTCAGTAATATTCAAGTAAAAATTCGATAATACCATATTCAACTTCAAAGTGCTATGACGCGCACTTTTAATTTATTATCTATTTGTACTAAATAATCATTTCATCGTTTGCTTCAGATGAACAAAACACAGTATAGGCATATCGAAATAGCCTTTTTCCGCTCTTATCCCACTGTGATCGCAGCCAGTTCTTGCAGAACACGATCTTTTAATAACAGTGATCATTGATTTTATTGTAAAATACGGTTCATATTGGTGAACTTAACGCAAGAACTGAAGTCGAATAATAAGAAAAAAAATAAAAGAACTTATATTATTTAGCAGAATAAAGAAATGTAATTGAATAATGTGTGTTAAACACCAACAATATTAAATAACCAAACACTTCAAATCAAGTATAAGGGTGTGACTTCATATGTCACTTTCAGCTTCAAAGTTACTTAAAGTTCAAGTCCATAAATAATACACAGACTTTTGTTAAAGTGCTAAAGTGACTTTATTATGAACCGGGCCTAAGTGTGTAGCCGATTATTTAAATTATATCGATTTATAGGCTTTTCAGCAGTAAAAATACAATTTCTTATGTAATTAATAATACTAGTGTTCAAGGGGCAGTTGAAGCATTTTAAAAAATATTTACCATTATGTTTGCTTAGTGTTTTAAATTTTTTTTTACGACCTGTAATTACATCAAAATGCTGGCCCCATTTATCTGAACGTTCCGCATCCCTACTCTATCTATCTAGTTATCCTTGTCTTATTTGACGACGATATGCAATACAATTCGAACCTCCACACAGAGTTTTCTGCAAGCGAATTCTTGGCTCTTGTTTCCCGCAATTTACCTTAATTTTCCTGGTTATGATGTCTCTAATCGAATTTCCTAATCAAGACTTCTGTAGTTCGAAGCTGTGAGCATTGCCTAATGTAATAAGAACTCTATTAAGTCGATTTAGGTAACCTAATAGCGAAATAAAGTTTCCCTGGTGGTTTAGTGAATCCCGAAATGGCGATGATTTGCCAATGTTTTTTAAGCATGTGTTGAAAAATTCTCGCCGCAAAACTAAATCTGACGATCAACAAAGTAGAAATTTAAAAATGTGGAAAATGGATTAAAAAAGATATTGTCAAGACTAAGAGTATGAAATCCCCAAAAGCAATTGTCTACAATTAGACTGCTACTTGAAATTTCATGCATAAATAAAGTCGAACTTTACTCTCAACCAAATAGTGTTTGTTTTAGTCTCCCTGATGATAATGGCACTCAATCAGACAAACCGATTCTTTGTAATTGTTATCAGATAAGAAGTAGCATTTAAAATGAGAATTGCCAGGAGACAATCGCAACAAAGATGGGTTACTGGAACAAAATACTGTACTGGAAATTACAGATTTTAATAATAGAAAAAGTGTAAATTTCGAGTTTTCGAAGAGTCACTCTTTGCGTTACTTATAGGAGCAATAAAACGCCTGATGATGCCGAACTTTTCGAAAGAACTCTTATATTGGGTAGTATTTTACGTCAAACAGGAAAGTTTGCTCCATTATTGCAACTATCGACACATCCACAATACGTTAAAACTAAAAACTTAAACTTGACATCCAACTTAAGCTCACGATCCAAACATTAAATCATTACAGACAATATCTTGGAAATAAAATTGGAAGTTTTGAGAAACATTATTCCATTCCTAAATTATCTTCTGTTGCATTTATGTTGTAACTTGTATCGTATTGAACATTGGTTTACTCGCTAACAATCCAACATTCTTTTCATATTTTATGTGAAGAAGATCATTCGCAGACAAAAGGAAAAATAATTACTGAGCAAAATCTATCCTTGCTTACAGTCACTTATAAGTGTGTTTGTGCTTGCGAATCATATGATTTTGATATATATTTTGAACCAGAGGCGAAATTGTTTCTACTGTTAGTAAACATGAGTTTAATGAATCTGGATGCGTCGACTGAGTATATTCTTAGAGAAAAGCTTACCATAAATGACTAAATCGTTTGAAAATACGTGTTTTTTAATATGACTGAGAATATATTGGATATATTTGTTTACTTTCACAAGCGTAGGAAGACGTACGTAGGAACCGTAGTAAAATTAATATTATATGAATACCGTAATTAACTTGTTATTTGGATGCATCACTTCGACGATTCGAAGAACAGAAAGCATGTGAATTAGCAAGAAAGGAGGCTTCATTGTAGGTGCTGAGGCTGTCTAAAGGGCTGTCTATAAAACCCAAAGACACTGAATCAGCAAATTCATTGAGATATTTTATTAAGGGACCAAAGAAGACTGAAGAACAATTGTAGTTACGGATATCTTAAAAATTGATCCTGTAGTAGCTGAATGCTTAAGGGATTTATAGGCTTGGAGGCCGCGAGTTCGCATCTTGCTCTTTATGTTCTCGGATTTTTTCCAGTGACCATAATGATAATTAGAAAGGTTGTGCTCGCAAGGGTACCTGATAAGCAAGAATTGCTTAGTCTTTATTTATCCCGAAAAAGAAAACATCAATACCACTGCAGCCCAAACTAAATTCTATTACTCTACTCTCCTTTTCCACTTAGTGTAATACTAAATCGTCATTTAATAAAATCTTTTAAAATTTAATTATGTTTATTCTAAAATTATTATAGGTATTATTGATCTTTTGAAGATCAACTTTCTAAATATAATAACATTTTTAAATCTTATTTTAATTCATTACTAATATGTAGTTCTCTCTCGGTGGCACTAGTCAAACTATGCCATAATATTATTTAAAAATAATAGATTAAAAGGATTTATTATTTATTTGCCATTTCATATTTCTTAACGACTGTCATCGAATTGGCATTCAAAAGCAGTAAACGATGCCTTTATTTATTCAAATCTTTTTCAATACCATTTGGAAAACAGTGATTCATTAACAAAATAAAGCAAAAATATCTAATCAGGTCAAGCATCAATAAAAAAAGCAGGATAGAATTTTAATACCTCAGAACAATAATCTAGGGAGGAAACTACTGATAATGAATAATGACGTTTTGCATGAATTGAATGACAGAAGTAAACCCAAAACTTTTACAAACTTAATATATGTGTTTACATAGAATTGATGTAGGTCTTAAAATAAAGGCGAAAGGAGAATGATACTGAGGAAATTGGAACAAAATAACAGGAAAATAAGAAAATTGAAATGGCGACTTTCAGTGAAGAAATTATAATGCATGTCTGAGTAACCCAACAAAATCGGTAAAAAAAGTTAAACAAACGAATTTAAAAGGCATTTTATCAAAATGGATGATTTTCCAAAATTTATTTTTTTATTTATGTTTTTCACATCTTTTATATATTCATAAAAGAAGAGAAGATTTGATAACATAAAGGCACTAGTGATTGAATGAGATTCAAATATCTGCGAAGAAGCGTATTCTTTTTATAATAAGCTTTCTTACTTGATATCAATAACTAAGGCTGAAACGTCATCCAATATTGCATCATTTCTAGACATCTGGGTCGATATTGCAGCCAGATTGTCCATTGTCCGTTTCTTTCTACAAATCGACGACGAGGAGGACATGACTCGCAGCATATCTAACTACAAATGTTTCATAGAACCGGTGCTTAGAAATTTCAAATCGTAGTATGCTGCTGTGCGTTGATTAAAAATGCAAACGCGCTCTAGGAGAGCTGACTGGCGAGTTTAAAGTGTGGTTAAATTTCATAACTTGGTGTTTAAATTGAGCTCATTGCTGTCGGCTTGTCTCTGGTGCCTAGACGAAGTTATCACGCATTTCCCATTTGATGCGAATGTAGTTCCCGCAGGAAATGACTACTTACGCCAAGAGAATGGGCACATTCCTCCTCCAGGGATTGACAAGGTTTTAACTGTGTTTGTTTTTATCGCTGTTATAGACTTATTTATTTTTTAATGTTACAGCATCTTTCTCAACCTAAATCGTGTGTATTAATGTGAGGTCGCAAATTGCTTAAACAATAATGAATCATTTATATTGAAAAAAAATCCTTTATTATAATATTTACTTCAAGTGCGGCAATCGCTCGCAATCCACGTGCTTATCTTTTTCTCTTTATTTTATTCTCTCTGCGTCTGATGAGATTGTCTTACAAGTACACCTGTACATGTAATGAAAGAAAAATGTATGCCACATTTTTTGTTATCCATTTAAATTTCTCAATTATCTAGAGCAATGAAAGATTTCCTGATTATTTTAGCGTAGCTAACAAACAATCGTTGCAATTCACACTTTGTACTTCAATGAACTGTCGTGAATCTAAACGGTAATTCACGCGAACAGGTTCCATAACCGCATTCTGCAGAATCATTTTTATTTTCTGGAAGTATTCGTCAACTAATTGTTGAGTCATGCACATGCATTTTGTGCAATCTAAATGTAGTGAATAGTAATGTTTGGTTATTAATTTTTTCTCAATATAATACGTACGAGCAAGACATGCCCTTTTTTTTGCTTTCAAGGCGTGTTAACCCAAATATCAGCTTTTTAACTTCAATATTGAAGAATGTTTTTATCAGTCAGCAATTCGCAGTCAAGTCGTTTAAATGCGAATTCATCAAATAAGCAAGCCACAACAACATTACACATTATTCGTAAAGAAATAACCGCTTGTTTATACCTAAAAACATTATTAATTATAGACAGCATCAAATCTACGAATCCGCTCGTAAGATATTATTAAGGAACTTGCTGTTATCTGGGTCATGCACTAAACAAAGCATCTCCAATAAAATGAAAATGTACAACAGTTCTGCAAAATCTTCTCAATACTTAAACATTTAAAACATTAATTTTCACAAATATGGGCTTCGGGCGATGTGCCTATATCTTCCCCCACCATAATAGAACTGCCCATGAAATGGGATCCATTCAGATATGATGCAATTGTCCAACATGTCCACATTCTTTTTCAACCAGCAAGTGATCGTAAAAGAACCGCGACTCATCCGTAAAGAGAACTTCACCTCTAGGCTGAAGATTTTTCTTAAGTCTTGAACCAATTGTTCTTTTACTTATTTCAACCCGTCACACAGTTTGAAAGAGTTCAATTCAAAGTGTAACTTTAAACACTGCTGTTATTTTGGCGATCTTTAACGCATCAACCCAATTAAAAGATCAATTGCAGTTGATGTCTTGCTTTCCAGCCACATTGCCGTTCTAGATGGAAAACCTGTATCCAATATTTTTGTTTAAAAAATGCTCACTAAAAGCCCAATTATGACTTTGATAGATACTATTTTTAATTTTTTTTTTTTTGTATGGATTTATAACACAGTTGATATATTCCCTGCATTTTCAAATTCATTCTCTTTGTTCATTGCTCTCATCTTTTGTGACAAGAGTGTTAAACATCAAGAGATTTTCTTAGGATTCCTCTTACTTCTCAGCGCACTTTGTATTTCACGTGATTGGATATAATTTAATCATATAAATAATGACGAGAATCTTATGAGCACCACGCAGATTATGAACCTTAAAGTTCAATGGATGATGTTAGTCATATGCGAATATGGGTTTGGAAAACGGAGTTCTATGTATATTACAATGTAATCTCCTAGAAACTCGAAAAAGATTTTCGGTATTTGCATAGTCATATTGCATTATGGAAACTCCATGCGCCCAAAAGCGGTCGTAAAGTAGCATTTTATGCATTAGTGCATAAAGTGAAATTGGTACTTGGTTGGTAAGGAAACAGATGTATGCAAACGCACTGACATTTCTGGTGACATTTAGGACGTAAAGGAAACGAAACTGTCAAACGTTATAATATACATATTTGACAACTATCTTTCAGAGTATAAATAGGCAAAATTAATCGTAATAAATCAAAACATATAATATTTTAATTGTTGCAAATATTTGTGAATATAAAAGTTACAAATTCATAAAAGAGACGAAGAAAAGGTTGATATTTGACAATGTCAATATTAATATTCGTGGGATGCTATAATTAACAATTAAACGAATTTTCTAGTCAGACGTGTGCTGCTTCATCATCATCCATTAGTTTTTCCTTGCAGAAATTCATAAGTTTGATTATTGTGGTGTTGAAATATAAAGTGTCATGGAATCGTAATTTACTCTTGGTATATTCTTTCTCTGGGGCTGCTCAGGTAAAAAATACGTCATTCATGCAAGGACGTTTTCAATGAATGCTTGGTATACTGTCTCATTCAAATTTTGCGAATTAAAAACTGGGAAAACATTTTTGTGGAATGGTCATAACCTACCAGAGGGTATTATTAATTCGACGGACTCAGCAGTTTTGGCAATATTGCCGGTTTCGAACATGTTTTTTGAACATTTAAAATATATAAGTAAAATATTAAATGCTCAAAAGTGTTAATCCTCACACTGTCAAATTCGATGACTTACTAACGCAAAAGTTTTATCCTATCCAAAAGCGAATGTGCAACATACAAGGAGGCTACAATTTAAAACACTTACGTGACGTTCATATCTACACTTGAAAATCTTCTATACCAACTACTTTAAACTACGTGCAGTTAAAAGTTTTCTGATAAAAAAAAAACTACTTGAATTTGTGTACAAGTGTGTATGGACCCAATGTAAACGAATCATTTCCATTGGTTTCCTGAGGTTTCTATTAAAAGAGATATCGAGGTTTTCAGTTTATAAGATCGCGTTTCAAAGCAGACTTTAAATTTAAAGAAGAAATAGTTTCTTAGCAATGGATGTATATCTCAAATTCCGAAAGAACGTGATGTTTATTTTAATTCATTCCTTTTTACCTGAAAGTCAGATTGATTTTTTATTTATGCACATTCCACCTTATCGTCATTGTTGATAGCCACCAGCTTAATTTCTCTCCTGCGTATCCAGTTCCTTCAAATTTTATGAAATTTATTTTTATTCTTTTTCTTATGTCTCTTTTCAAGGCTATCTATTATGCTGGTACTTTTGTATCACTTATCGTTACAGACACAGAAAAATAACCGTTCTGGCGGCACTTTCTCACTTTCTTCCTTAATTTACATTATCATAAAGACGTGGGTTGAGGTTAAGTATTAATGTCGAGTTCAAAATGGTGACTATTTATCATCTGCTGCGTGTTAAATTGAATAGTAATAAAGAAGTTATTACTGTTTCTATTGAATGACAAAAGAGCACATTATAGCCAATAACAATATATTGATTTTCCAAAAAGAGAGCAAGTGGCTGAAGTAGGGTGCCTGCAGGAGGAGTTTGTCCACAATGCTATGGTAGCTGCTTACAGACAACCTGCTAGCTATCATTGAGGTACCTGGAGTCGAGATGTTGGCCCATGACATCGTTATTTTTTAAGAGGATCCACGAGAGATGGGAACCCCTCAGCCCTCAAAACCGGTGATCCAGCCATATAGTAATTGGTGGCAAGAGGGAAAACCCGGAGCATTACCCTTATAAAAATTGCTATAGTACCGTCATCTAGAAAAAAGAGAATGAAGCACTTTGTACCTCTCAATTATTCAAAGTGTCAAACTTATGAAATATGTAAAATATTTTGTCCCTTTATTTGATAAGACTTCTGAACTACACATTTGAAAAAGATTACTCACGAGGCTAGGCTTACAGAGACCTTTCTAAGGATATGTGATAAATTTTAGGAGCTATCTCCAAAGTTAATCCACTGGTATCGTATGAAACCAGTGGATTAACTTTGAAGCGTGTAGAGGTAGTACGTCAACCGCGATGCACGCAATAGACTGTACTTGCATATAAAGGATTGCGAGTATGACTACAACGCAGGCAATGTCCTTCACCACGTCATGGATCTTAAAAACTCTTCTAGGTTCACTTTTCGTTCCACATTGTTGTTGAAGGAAATGCCAGATTAACTATATTTCGCCTTTGGAATACAGCGAATGAATCGCTTCGTTGAATTGAATGAATTGGTTATTTACTTAATACTCACATAATAAGAAGCATTTTGGTGACGACTCGCTCTCCTTTCGAAGAAAAAAAAATGTTGAAAGATGTATGTATGTAAAGAGGGTGATGTTACACTGCGACTTAAGAAATCTATTGTGCCCTCAATTCTTACTGTTTTAGAGCTGGCCTTCCAATCCCATTCTTTTTAGAAAGTGTAGGACATCAGAAGGCTCCAGATTAGGAATGTCTTCCTCTTCGATTTCACATGCTCCCAGGTGCAACGTCCTTGAGTTGCACAGTGCTATGCAATTTGAGAGGAGATGGATAGTGTTGCCCACAAAATCTACATTCAGATTCCTTTGCGATTGTCCTTACTGAGGTTGATACATTCTGTAGACCTCTTCTGGTTATAGGTTCCCAAACGAATTTTACTTTGCTTCATTCCCTGGAGATTCTCCCAATAGTTAGATTTTTTCTGCTCCATTTCTCTTTTCAGTTTCGTTAGTATTGTACTGCTACTTATCCCGCAAAAGGGTTCAGGCCCTACAAAAGTATTCCAGCCCCTTTTTTGCGAAATTATCCGTTATTTCGTTTCCTTCCACTCCTGTGTAATCCGGAACCCACAGGAGGGTTACTCTATTTCTTTTGTCTAGCTCGTTTAATTTCCCTAGACATTCCCAAACCACCTTGGGACTGATTTCATATGAGCTCAGCGCCTTGATTGTTGCCTGACTATCAGACATCCCCTGCAATCTCCTGCTTTCTACCAATATTGAACTGGACGCATCTTCCAATAACGTGTATTTCCGCCTGCAAGATACTTAGGTATTTTCCCAAGCTTTCGAAGTACTTGGTTCTAGGCCCATATATTTCTATTCCAGTTCCCTTTGCCGTTTTGGAGCCATCAGTGTACCATTTGATGGCATTTATATTCAATTTCAAGATAGTGTTATGATCCCACTTGCTCTTGTTACTAAGCTTTGTGGTGAATTTCTTCACAAAACTGATTTTTTTGATATGTCATCTCGGGGCATATCCCAGGTTTGATTCACCGTCAAGGAGATTGAGGCCTATGCCTAATCATTCCTTCCTTGACCATTCTTAGTGCGGTTCTTTTCGACGCCCTCCACCACAATATGGAGAGGGGTAAGATCCAATACCACCTCGATAGCTGCTGTTGGGCAGGTTCTCATGGCGCCAGTTATGCATACGCATGCTAATTTTTGCACTTTCGTGAGGTTAATTCTCGCGGTGGCCAGATTATTCTTCCAAGCTACTGATGCAAAATCACTGTATACATCTAAAAGCAGTATTTTTGGGTTGCATCCCCAATTTTTCCCTGCAAATTTTCTGCACACCATCAGGGCTTTTTTGGCTTTGTTGGTTACTTCAAGTTCATGTTGTTCCATAGCAGTTTATTGTGTAGGGTAAGGCCTAGGTGTTTAATGTTTGTTATGTTGAAAAATTACTTCAAATGTCTTTTACTCCCCACAAATTGATTTGGAAGTAGAAGTTTATTAAACGAATTTGCTTTTAGGAATAATTATGTATTTTTAAATTTTAACGTGACATTTAACACTCAGGACATCAGCCTTTTTCCAAAGCAGCTTTAAAAAAAATAGTAAGACCCAATTGGAAAGATCACAAATTAAAATGATCATACAAGGTGTAGAGTCAGTAGTTGTCTTAATTATTCCAAGTTGATAATCCTGTTGCCCCTTCTAAAGGGCAATAACTACACTTCCAATAAAAACGACAAATGCTTTTTTCTTATCCCTACTTTTTGCATTCACCATCATAAGTATTTCAGAAAGAAACTGCTACTGTTCTTTTATTTTATTTGTCGTATCATTACTTTTTCTTTAATAATATATTAATCCAAATCGCATCTTAGCATCCCAAAAAGGGCTGGAATTTCCGCGCGGATCAACTAGTTCGAACTTGCCAGACTGCTTACGAGCTATAGAAACAAACAAACCCAACTCCATACGTGGAAAACAACGCACGACTACAGCAGCCTCGCTCGCAATAAAAGAACCGATTTTTAAAACATGTCTAAACGGTGCGAGCTACTTTTCAGATGGCGAATAAAATGAATTCTGCCTAAAGGAATGTAGTCCGCGTATCTATCACGCAGCTTTCATGTTTTTAATCCGTCCACGGTTGATTTGGAATTTGACAGGCTATAATCGCAAGGTTGCCGAAATCCAACCGGAATCGATAAATGGGAGCTGAATAAACGTGTTTGCGCAGAGGTTTGTGTGGATGAATGTTTTTTTTTTTTTAACGTGTTCTCACGCAAATATCATTTTTATTGATGCTGACATCGACAGGGGAGTTAATTCACCTGAAAATCGGGCCCTGCACAAACATGTGTTTCTAGCAGAACGATATTGTTGAAGTTGAAGTTAACACAGTATGTTAGTGGCCACTATCAATTTCTAGGTGGGTATGTTCTTAAAGCAACAATTCTATGACGTAAATGCAGACAGATTGTAGGAAAATTAAAATAGAACAAACAAATTAATTTTAAAAGGAACAACTCAACAAAATCTTTTGTCTCTATAGGTTTACTGGTTGAATGGTACTCTAAAATTCTAGTTTATGGTAAAATAAAATGTTAAGATTTTCTAGAGAAAAATTTGACCATATAGTGATTATATAATCGAATTGCAGTAGTTATTATAATTATTATATTGTAATCAATATGTATACTAAACCAGAGGAGACGCTATAAATAAATAATCTTCACTTCCGTTTCCGTTTTGGCATATTGTGTGTATCGCAAAGGCATAAACAAGCTAGTGAATCTCGAGCTAATAGGCATCTAATAGGTGCGAAATTGGGCAATAATGTATTGGACAACTGTTTTACTACGCCGCCGCCAATTTACCTAATCCTTTTCCGTCGGGGGTCGGGTTATTCAACGCTACACGTGTTAATGTGCTCACTACAATAGATATTATGCAAGATTGCAAGCTTTTACGGTTATAAAATAATTAGCAAATTAATGTTAAATTGGTAGAGCGCTCGTCCGCGTAAAGGAGAGTGTGTAAGTTCGAATCTGTGCAGGCAAATTTCCTTTAAATTCCTCAGTTCATTCGCAAAAATACATTAATTCGTCAATAGATATTATTCTTATTTGTTGTTTAAAAACTCAAGAGTATGAAGAAGAAATTATTAAAGCCTCATATGAAATATATTTACATTATAGCACAATAAAAAATACAATTTTAGTATATGAAAATAATGTATGTTACATGGAGGTATATTTTTAAAATACTGTAAATTTTTCTTGTAAAACTAAAATTTTTGTCCTAAAAGACTTACTTTTATTTCAAAATAAAGCAAACGTAACTATCGCCATTCGATATAGCACAAAGAAATAAATCGGGTATGGCTTCGACTAAAATTGTTGTAGGCTGAGGAAATAGACTTAAATTTAACAAATGCCTAGGTCATCTCATTGATAAAATAAGTAAATCTAAGACAAAAATAACCCTCAATAACTGCAGTATAGATGGCATTAAACTAATTGTAATTAAGAAAAAGAATAGTTGTAAGTTTTAGAGTTGTGGGTACAACAGTCGTGAAGTTATAAGTAGTAAGTAAATAATAGCCGGTTTGCACTTTGCTGTGAGCAAGTGGATAGTAGCATTATTAAAGGCCACAATACTACAATAACGAAAATATTCAAAACAGAAAACAGTCAAAAATATTTCAAACTTATCCACATATCTAATTATTCATTGTTCCATTTGTTTTTTTTTTACAATTGAAACAGCTGAGTTAATACTAAAAATAGATTTAAACATAAAAAAACAACCATTTCACCTCTTTAATAAAGAAAGACATTTTAATACAAAAATAACCCTTCAATAACAAAGAAGAAAACAAAAAATATTTCAAATTTATCTACATATGTACCTAATTGTCCATAATTGTCTCACAAACTAAAAAACATTCCAGATATCCAAGATGTTTTTTTTTTGTTTTCTTATAATGAAAACAGCTGAGCTAATACTTAAAAAAAATAGACTTAAACACAATAAATACTCAGTTTATCTCATTAATAAACTAAGTCAATTTAATACAAAAATAACCGCAAATAATGAAAACATTAACAAAAGAATTAAAAGTATTTTATTTTTATCTGTGTATGTACTCCTATTGTCTCAAAAACTAAAAAAAAAGTCTATTGACTTTTACTATGAAGACACCCCAGAAGAATAAAAAATCTTTTGACACAAAAAAAAGCAAATATAATACTATTGAAAAGAAAAAAACATTGCTTGCTAGATTAATCGCAAAGTCATAAGAATTAAGAAAACAGATGCCATCACTGTTAGTTGTCACACATGTCTTTCTATTGAATTAATAATTTTAATTATTGCTTTAATATTGTAAGCACTTTTTAGCTAACTTAATTACACGTGAAAATGTCTATATTAGGGGTTTACGAAAATTGGATTGTAAGGTATCTACCGAGTTCCTACCGGTAAACAGCTGATTCAAATGGTAGATGGAACTGGTACATATATTTTAGAACGTTTTCAATACATCTTGTTTTGCTTTCAATTACGTAACCTAAAAATATTGTGTTTTACGTGCGTTTCGTACTGGTTTCGTATTTCAGTCCCTCAATATAAAATGAATCATGTGATTTTCGTCAAAATGTTTTTGAATTGCGGTTAAATCACCATATACTGGGTAGGTTTTTTATCTTGAAACAACGGAATATCTATAAAACACAGCATCAAATCAAAAAAAAAAAGATCTTAATAAGATTTGTTATAGTGTAGGGGGCTCACTGAATGGTGCCGAACTCGATCCCCCACCTCACTCCCGTCCCCCTCTCCCCAGAGTGGGAAGGGGGATAACTTTGAAATCTTAAATGGGAACCCCCATTTTGTATTGCAGATACACCATCAAGTATTTTGTTTTTGTTTGAAACTTTTTTTCGATTCATAACTGATTGCGCTGTAATCGCAAAAAACATAATTGTGAACGTCTAGAAAAAATACACGAAAAAAAGAAGTAAGCAAACATGATTTTGTGTTTTTCTTTTAACATTAAATAACATTTCAAAAAGCCATTCAACAACGAATTATCTTTTGTAATGTTATAGCCTCCATATATGTTCAAATATTCAACACTAACTAATTTGTATTGGATTAATAATTAATAATCTAAATGGGGATCGGACAATGTGTAAGTATTCCCAGCTTGTCAAGTACTGAATAAAGTACGGTTTTGTGTCGTTGAATAGCATTCCAATTGCGAATAAATAAATATATCGAAGTGAAGGGGCACAGTTTCGAACACATGGCTTTTTGAAATGTTAGTTTATGTTAAAATAAAAAAACACAAGATCATGTTTGCTCATGCATCATCTATTTTTTTCTAGACGTTCACAATCATGTTTTTTGCAATTACAGCGCAATCTGATACGAATCGAAAAAAAGTTTCAAACAAAAACTACATACTTGATGGCGTAGAATCCTAATCTGCATTATAAAATGGGGGTTCCCATTTAAGATTTCAAAGTTGTTCCCCCTCCCACTATGGGGGGGATCGAGTTCGGCACCATTCACTGTGCCTCCTACATTATAACAAATCTTATTAAGATCTTTTTTTGATTTGATGCAGTGTTTTAGAGATATTCCGTTGTCTCAAGATAAAAAAACTCACCCTGTATACCACAAATAGAACATATTCCTAATACGTTATTTACATTCATATTTAAATTCCGGGTATAACAACCACTAACAACTATGTAGGTATGCATCGTATAAGTTTAGTATTGAGTATAATGAGTACTATAGTTCTTATAACGTTATGCTTACCGATACAATTTTATTTACCGACTATAATTCTCTACTGGTACTACTGGTAAATTTCCGAACTCCAGTGCATTGCAAATGATACAGTTTCCGAACGCTTTTGGTACATCGGTATATATCGGATCCAATTTTCGTAAACCCCTATTATCTGTATTATCCAGCATAATCATTTCACCATATACCATGTCACTTTATTTCTATGTACAAAAAATGAGTTTTATTGCAAGTTTTAAAATTTTTAAAATATATTTGACTATTGAAGTATCATCAATTCACATCGCTAATACGTATATTTTTGCTATCCATTGATTAGAAAAATGTATACTTTTGTTTTAAATATTCACATAATTTTTACCATATTTTGTTAGTAATTCTAAAGGTAACAATAATTGTTTTAGGTATAATTAAATAAATACCAAACTAATGTTTTAAATATTTAAATTAATCTTGTTTTTATTCAATTTCACCACATGTTTCGATCCAGTATGGATCTTCACATGAAAATTGTTAAAACGATGTGTCAGAAAAATGTATACAAGAGACATGTGTTGAAAGTACCCATCTTTAAATAAAATTTAATTAAACAACAATACAATAACACAAACACGTTAAAAATCTAGTTGTTGTGAATGAAATTTTAATGTTAACTAGATTTTTAACGTGTTTGTATTATTGTATTGTTACTTAACTAAATTTCATTTAAAGATACTTTCGGAACATGTCGGTTTATATATTTTTTTGACGTATTGTTTTTTATTTAACATACAGTTGACAATTTTCATCTGAAGATGATCCTACTGCATCGAAACATGTAGCGAAATTAAATTAAATAAAACAAGATTGGAAATCAAACTCGTATTACTCTAATTTAAACATTTTACACCAATCTTTTTGTGACTTTATATAGTAATGTTTTAAAATGAAATTGTTAGTTGGAAAAAGATGATAGGGTCGAAACCTCGCTTAAAATAACAATAAATAGAATATAACCATAAACCGACCGAAACTTGGCATTTTATTCCTATTAAAAGTAATCGACGAAAGGCAAAGAAAAAAATAAATTTAAATAAAAATTTTAAATTTCCAAACTAGAAGCCCATATTGAAAGTGTCGTTCTTTCATCGTTACATTACAAAAAAAAATTAATCTCAAATAGAATAAATTGATAATAATCGGAGGTTAAAAAATGAACACAAATGTTATTGAAAAATCTTTATTATATTCATCTAGTGGAAATAAGTGAATAATATGTATTAACTAATAATAAGTAAATTAAATCAATACTGATTTAGAAAATATCAAGTATGTTCCTGTCGAACTTTTATTTAGAAAAATAACACTTAACTCTAAATAATCGTCAATTCCCTAATGAAAAAAGAGGCGCGAACTCAATTGTAATCCATCCTGGTTCTAAAGATTAGATTGTCGATCTCGTGCATCAACGAATACCGAGTCCTCTCGTCGAAATTCCTGAGCTTGATGGCGAGCAATTCGCCGTAAACGTCGCATTCATCTTTGAGCGAAACATCGTCTTTGTTTAAGATAACAGTGCTGGTAGTCGTGGCGTCCTTTTCGGAGTTTTCATCCTCCAGTCTGGGTTTTTTGTTGGGACTAACATCTGTAGTAAAATCAGTCATTTCGGATGTTGGGTAAAATAAAATTTAATTATTCCACAAACCTGGATATTCGATCTTGATCCCAGTCAAATTTGAATCAGATGAACTATCATAATCATCGACACCCGTTATATTGGCCACCGAAAATTGTTGTACTACTCTGGATGAATTGGATTTTGCTTCAAGGTCTTGAATCTAAAAATAAGTAGGAAATAACAGCTGTAAAATGTAGGATTAACATAAACTGTTGCTATTGTTAAGTATTTGCTTTTATGAATTAAAGTAGATATGCAAACATTTGGAATGGACAACAATAATTAGTAGCTATATTGTTTATTTTTGAAATTATCCCTTCTTAGAATAGAAAGCATAGGATTAAGTTCATTAAATTAATCTGGTAATTAATCTAATATAGGTAAATCTCTATTTATTTTCAGGAAGCTTAAAACCGTTTACATTTCGAAAAGATAGCATGAATGACTTACAAATTTGTACATAATATTTAAAGCCGTTATTAAACAATCATAAAATGCCTTCTTTTTGTGGTCCCTGACAAGCAATAAATTACGTAAGCTTTATCTACCCCCCTTCCCAAAAACAAAGAAAGAGTTCTTAAATGAAGTTCAATAGCATATAACGAAATTAATGTATTGCTGGTAATTACTATTTTTATTACTATAATTATAAATACATTAAATTTGTTAAAGGTTTGATACTGTAAATAGCTTGCAATTTCTTTCACATAGTATATTACAGCTACCTTGTTTATTATGTATAACATCAAATAATGTCAAATCAATGTTTAAAAACATTCCATAATTCTCTACCAAAAAGGTATGTATATTTTTCTACTATTAAAACAGTCTTCTTTTTATATTATTTTTACGTCGGCTTTAAGTGAAAAACATCAAAGAAAATACAGAGAATATATAAATATAAGGAAACTAGAATTCAATAGCAAATTCATTAAAAACATGATCCAACAGTTTTTATTAAAGTTTACAGTTTTCATACAAGTCGGTTTCTACAAGTCTGCAAAATATGTTTAGAAAGAAACAGCAAGGCCTTATTCACGCAAGAATCTCTTTGTAATTGGCAATCTCTTCAAATTAAATTTCTATTTTCGATAAAGAAAAAAATAATTTCGATAATCAAATTAATGACACTTTTTATGTTAAAGTTATTTGCGCTTATAAAGCATAAAAACATCTGGAATCTAACCGCGCAGTATTAATATCTAACCACGTGGTAACATTAGCATTGTTCATCAATATTTATTTGCTTACAGAAATAGCATTAAAAGTTTCTATATGTTATCACATCACATTCAATTGTTTAAATTTAAATCTGCTAAAATATTATCACAACGCGATTAAAATTTGTAGTGCTTACCAGCATTTGTATTTTCACTTATACAACATGCTTTAAAACGTTACGAAAAGCAAAATGCCCCGGTGTATTATTTCTATTGTGAGGCACATAGCAGTAATACACCGATTGGGGTCCTTATTTTACCCCTACTTTCTACCTGCATATTTGCTTTGTCCCTAAAATCTACCCATTCGCAAGCATCACTTCGTGTATTACTATACTGACTTGTTAACAACTTTTATGCGGCGCACAATATTTTTCCGTTTTCCAACAATTTAAATTATTATATAAATCTGATTTTTCTTCGAAATTCCACCAATAAAAAGTAATTTTCTTACCACTCGCGTCATGGGCGCTGATCTCCTCGGATAATACCTCTTCTCTAAGAACAACAACAGTTTATACCCGTACCACAAGCCGTTTTCTATCTCTTCAGTAGGCAAGCCCGATTCTCGCAAACGCAACACTTTCTTATGCGTCCTCCTGAATTGCGTATTGAGCACGTTTATCTTCCTCTCAACTTCGACCACCTCCAAGCACATAACGTTACCGATTTCCTTTAACGCTTCGTCTTTTCGACTGCGGTTCTTATAGTTCTTATTCTTGGGGTCCCACAGCACCGGATGCTCCTTGTACAGCGTTATGAGCTGTTCGACACTCTCCTCGGTCCACATCGCGTCACGTACGCACTCACTCTGATCCCGAACCGGCTGGAGCGGTCGCTTGCACGCTTAACCGACTGACGCCGTTTGAAACTGGTCAGAAACTCGGAGTTTGCGTAGAAGGCCGCAGGCGACAGGCGGTCGTTATTTGAAATTGGTCGACGAACCTAGATGCGGCTGCCACCTGGCGGAAACGTTATCTCCATGTGGTTTCGGATAGCGCGCCTGCTTTTTTTACTTTATATTATATTTGTGTTTATTTATTCTAAACGCAAATAAAATCTAGTTTATCAAACCAGACGTTAAGAGATAACCTTCTCTTGATATCGTGTTCCTTTTTTTTCTACCGGAAATGTATTTTTAATAAATATAATAAAGTTTTTGTAATAAAGAATTTTTTAATGAAATTACAATGTATGTAATTGTATAAATAAAATAATTATAATATAAAAATATGGAAAAATTACGTAAATTAAAATAAAATAATTGGAAATTTGAACAATTTCAGTTTATTTCCTAGTTATAATTGATGATAATGACTAATGACGTTTTGATTTCTACACAACCTTTTTGGAGTTAACAATTCTGTTATTGAATATTGAAATGTGTAAACTATTCAAATTACTGTTGTAAAGTATATTTAAGGGGACGTCCAATTATAGGTCTAGTAAGATAAAAAGTATCTTATTTAAGTACTATGTAAGACAAAAGTCTTGCATCAGATTTAGAGAGAGATATAAATAAAGAGATGATTATGACTATATTTGCACTGTGCAGAGTGTTTATACAAGACGTATTGTCTCTGCTCGACAGCGTGCTTGACTGTTAAGAAATAGCAAATAAAATAAAATAATGGCGCACAGAAACACATATTCACCTTATTTGACTGTTTTTTTTTTCTGAGAATTTATTCTGAAATAATTTTAACATTATTTTCCTATTTTACTAAATAGATAAATCAAATAGATAAATTTTTGATATATTTAGTAAAAGATATAATGCAACGCTTGTAATACAAAAAAATATGAACAGTATCGTGCCTAATTTATTCATTTATAGATTTTAAATAAATACTTAATTTTGTGCTATAATTTATTTTATAATTGTCTTGTAAACCCTAGAGATGAGATTAGGCAGACAATTATCTGTTAAATATTATCCTTAGCTACTATTAAACAATTTATAAAGAAACATGGTCTAAAGGCCGTTTTACACCTAGCTATTTATTGCGCAATTTATTGGCCAATTTAAAATTTTAGGTGTATAACACGTATTTAATCCGTGTTATACACGTAAAATTTTAAAATATTGTCCAATTTAAAATTTTACATGCATAACGCGTATTTAATCTGTGTTACACACGTAAAATTTTAAATTTGACAATAAATAGCTAGGTGTAAAACGGCCCTAATCTTAGAAAGTAAATTGGGGGTATCATTTTTTTATATTTTTTAAAGAAAAATGTGATATGTGAATAAAAGAAATACTTGGTATTTTGATTTTGCAGCCATGATCGTGTAATTATTTAATAGTTTATGAATTTTTGGCTTCGGGTAATTAAAACTAATTTATAGAGCGAAACGTTTCAACTTGACGATGTCAGTATGAGTAATGAAATTCTAATATGTATTACAATAATAATGTTATTATAAGCCATTGAAAGAGGATTATTAAAGTTGAAATGTCTTGTCATATAAATAAGTTTTAAGTATTTCAAGCCAAGATTCCACTAAGTCTCATTGATGGAACCTTTCGTTCCATCTTCTGCGGAGATGTGAACGCTTTGCTCATTTGCGTATGCGGAAGTTAAAAGAAATATTAACGTAATTCTTATTAAATATTGAATTATAAGAATGTACTTTTATCTTTAAAATATTCCATTTTTCATATTTTAGCAGTTTACTGTATTGCTGTGCATTCGATGATACCAAACGGCAAGCAAAATAGCTATTTATGGGATAAAAACTGTTACAGTGTTAGTGACTTTTAGTTAATATAATTATGTTCTCTCTTTTTCTTTCTGTTTTTGTGACTTGTTTCAGGCATGTATTTTAATATTATGCTTTTGAAATAAATGATTATCTATCTATTTATCTATCTATACAAAATATCACCTAAAGTAAATCTTTGAGGGGTTTAATCAGTTATTGCAATGAATTGAAAACAACAACTTTTGGCTGACAAACGAAAATGATTACAGAAATCTAGTTTATAAAACAATAGCGACCAGAATCCTGTTAAAAAAAAACACATGTGGAGCCACAACAAATATAGAATGCTGAAAATGATTTTTTTCGGGTGTGATCAAACGTTTCACGTTGAATGTTGTTTAAATGACATAAAGAACAAACGTAACATCAACTACAAAAGAATTTGTAATAAAAAATTACAAGTAGTTTTTAGGACTACGCATAAATAAATTCGGCATCATATTCTCTGTGTAAGTATAAGGGCATTTTATAATATATTTTATTTAATAAATACAATAACAACCACTTTTTTAATAATTTATTTAATTACTAAACTATTGAATTAAAGTATAAAACAAAATATATTAGTGGAATGCAACTAATGAAGCTAAAACTCTCTCTAAGACCCTCATACATACTTTTTGAAAAACACTTTTGTGTTTAACGTTCAATAAATAATATATATACATTTCTAAATGTAAGCACCCGTCTACTCAATAGGCTTTTTTGCCTAGGTATTTTCTCTGTTATTTTATTTGCTTTTTTCTAATCATCAAAGGCACGCGCCACCGTCAAGACAGCACTTGCTTGTTATTCTTTGTCTTTAACTTTTTCTCTTTATTTATATCCCGCTCTAAATCTGATGCAAGACTTTTGTCTTATATAGTACACTTCTTGCAGGAAAAATCGGAACACCAATTGAGAATTTTTAATTCTTTTAGGCGTAAATAAAGCTTTCAGGGAACATATTTACCTTTCAACAGGATGCATTGATTTAAGGTTTAAATAAAAACATATATAGAGAGAGAAAAGCTTTATACGTAGAATAATAAAATACATTGTAGCTCGATGATGGCGCGGCGTGTTCTTTAGATTATAAGAAAATACATGCAATAAAACAAACAGGAAAATGTCCTCCCTAAACATTGTAGCTATTGGGGGCGTATTGAGTCGACGGCTTTACTCAAAAATATATATTTAGCTTATATCCTATGGTAGAACTTTAATAATATTATTTGGAGAAAATGTTTCTAATCCTCTAAAATAAAAGGATTATAGTATGCCACAAATTATTATTGCTACCTCCAGGTAATACAGAATTCTGAACAGATGTTATCAGAGAAGTAAAAGAATTATTTTAAGTTTTAAAATTAAAATTAGTGATTGCTATACCCATTGCTACTTATTACTCATTTTCTTCTGGGGTTCAACAAATTAACTTCCTATTTCACAAATTTGTGTTGCAAATATTAATGAAGTATTTACTCGTTTTAGAAAAGAAGAACTTGGGTTAACAAGTATTTACAATATTATTGCATTTATATACATAACAAAACATTGTACGAATATATATTGTTCGTCAATCTCAGTTAGTGCTAAAATATTTGTTTTTAAATTTGACACATTTAATACTTTCTCATTTCCACTGCCTGGAGCTGTGCTACATAAAGACAGTTTGTAAACAGACTAACAGTAAGTGTTGGTCATATTTCAAAAAAATAAAACAAAGACATTAGAGCACACAGGCAATAGCTAAAACATATTTCTTGAATATATAATAAACGGAGGCTTAATAAAATAAATAATTTCTTTGCGAACTTAATTATTTTAATAATTTTATAATCTTAAAATTATTTTTGGTAATTTTTTAATACATAGAAAAAAAAACTTTATAGTAAACAATATCTAAAAATACTAAACAAGTTAAACAAATTAATAAAATTGAATTACCGTAATTAACACAACAATTAATTACTAAAGTTTAAAATTTTTAAAAACTGTTTAAACAAAATACACATATAACAACAGAAATTGTATTTTTTTAATTACTTTCTATCTACTAACTAAAAAACTAGATAAATTTGAGCACTAATGTTTGGTGTATAAATGCGTCTCCACAACTACACCCCATTATAACTTACTTAATAATACAGCTATCAAATAAAATGATACTGTGTAATTATGAATTATGAAATATATAAGCTGTAATATACCCCCGTTTTTAAGAAGGGAGACAAATCTGATATGCACAATTATAAGCCAGGTAACATTTTATCGAACTTTGCAAAAATTTTTGAATGTGTTTTATACAATCAGATGTCTTTCCTGATCAAACCATATTTGTCAATACACCAACATGGATTCATATCTGGAAGATCAACCACAACTAATTTAATTGAAGTGACACAGTTTGTTTGTGAAGCCCTGGATGATCGTCAACAAGTCGATGTTCTTTATACGGATTTTACAAAATTAACATTGCCTTATTGATTGCAAAATTATCAAACTATGGCTTTACGCCTCAAGTTACGAATTTCAATTGAGTCTTATTTATATAATCGTACATGCTATGTTTCTTATAACGGCTTTATACGGCCATTTGGGACGCCTTTTATTCAATATTTACATAAATGATTTATTAACTTCACTTGACGGTAATTTTGCTGCTTATGCTGATGACTTAAAAATTTATACCAGGGTTTCATCTATATCTGACTGTGTTCTACTTCAAAACAAGTTAAACATCATATATCAGTGGTGTCATCAAAATCAATTGCACCTTAATGTTGACAAATGCGCCATAGTGTCTTATGTGAAAAGTAATACTTTTATAACGTATCCCTATGGTATTAATGGGCTACCAATTCCTCGGCATTCCACCTACAAGGACCTAGAGGTTCTTTTTGATTCAGCGTTAACATTTAACAATCATATTAATGAAATTGCAAATTCTGCTTCCAAAAGTTTGGGATTTTTTTTGTTTTGATGTCGGTAAGATACCTTTTGCAAGGTCCAATATACTCCGGCGAACACCACTTACACACATGGCAATTAACGGCAATAGATTGTCTCAGAATTTGTATATTTAATGTTTTTGAACAATTCGTATTTTTTTTTTTACATTTACTAAAATAATTTAAGTTTAGTTTAAGTTATTATAACACTACATATAGTACTTATTATATTATTTTGTCCTGTTATTGGCATGTTCTGTTGGACAAATATACGTATTATTATTATTATTAATATACACAATTTACAATCAGAATAACTGTAAAGCAAAATTTAAACAATCCTTGACGTAAAAACTGCCTTAGCTCCCAATAACTAAAGCATTAAGAATTAAAACTGTTCCAAGCTCTCACGCTAGCCTTCTACAAAAACAAAAAAAAGAGAATAAAAAGCAAGGTATGTACAACATGAGCATGTATAACCATACAACGTACGCAATTTAAGCAGACAAGTCGACAAGCACGAAAGTGGTTGAGAACGGGTTTCAGACGTTGATTGTGCGAATATCACAACTCCATACAAGTTTCATGGCGAACACTGTGCGAAAGGCACAAGAAATTTATCGCATCGAGGGTTGGGTTTTGTCTGAGGAATTTTAAAATGAATAAAACCAAATATTTCAGTCGTCCACCGCGAATAATAGATTTGAAATCGTTTCTTATTCGATTGGGAAAAAAATATCTTGCAAGCAGCTACTAATATTTTGACTTCGAAATGTCAAATTCGATATCCGGCAAGAGGAATTTCAGAAAATAGCAAAACAACGTAAACAACATAAGATTTATTTTTATTATGGGCATTTATTGCTAATATAAATAATACATGAATATTAAAAATTTTTGCAGGCTTGATAATTATGTCTTCTGGATAAATAAAATGAATATGAATATATTCTTACTTTTGATTTGTAAACATAGAAATTGGGACAGGTTATTCCTTTATTATTTGGGAAATTATTGAGTAGCGGATATGTCTTAAATTATCGACATTTATTTAATTTTACTATTGCAATATGTGACGTAATACAAATTAAGGTGGTTATACACTTAGCTGCTGCATATTTTAAGAATTGTGACTATTAGAAAATAGCGGGAATAACATAGCCGAATACATCAAACAAATGCGACATAGTTTAGATATTTTATAGTCTGGTGATATTAAATTAAGAAATTATCATATTGCCAGGTCTTTAAAAAACGAAAAACTACAAACTTTAATAATTTCAGAATCTCAAAATGTACATATATTATTACTTCAAGGACGTGTGTACCATTACCGTCATTCATAATGCCCGATCTTTGTCATGCATCCAGGACACAGTCACAGTCTATCGTTCATCGACGGGGCGTGACCTATGCCCTACTTTTACCACTAATAAATGTATATTTAATTGGTATGGCCCCTTTTCTCCCTATAAACTTATTCTAGCTAGTAGAATTGATGTATAGCAGAGGTCTTACGTATTCGGAAACAATTATAATGTTTTTCTAAGCATTAATAATCCTTTTAGATTATATCTAAAGAAGAAATACTAGGAATAAAACAAACACACACATACGTTTGAGTAAAATATTTACTTAGAGCCGTTTTACACGTACGAGAATTTTTACATAACTGCTATTTATTTAGGATTTCTATGATAACCATAACAATATAAATACAAATAACAATTTAATTTAACAAATGCGCCAGCTTATGACAACAAATATCGTGAAAATTTACATTTAAATTTCTTCATGTGTAAAACAACACGAAAGTGTCGCGAAAAATAGAATACGCCTACCGGATAAACTAGGGACGATAGACTGTGACGGCCCCTGAATATATCTACCGGACATTTTGCATGACGGTAATGGTACAACACAATTATTATTCATAGATTCTTGCATATCAAAATCTGCAACTCATATTTACATAATCTAATAACCAAAAATAGTATCTGCCCCAATCACATTATCGAAGTTGTAGAACATAGGTGTGCATGTGCTTTAACTTTGATAAACTTTCTACTCTTCTAGTTAACTACATCTATTATGTAAATGGTTCCACAGCAATAACCTTGCAATTAACGAAAATAAAACCCATATTATGCGTTTTGCACCGTCAATGGTACAAATTCATGCGAACGAGAATATTTTAGTTACGCTAAATGGTAATAATATTCGATCAAACATTATGTTAGCAAGCCCACGCGGACCATTCTTTCGTAGAGCTGAATTTTTTTGACATGTCAACCCGGGGCATCTCCCATCCACCGTCAGGAGATTGAGGCCTATACCTTTCTTGATCATTCTGAGTGTGGTCCTTTTTGCCACGCCCTCCACTACAATGTGGAGAGGGGTGAGATCTAATACTCCTTCGATAGCTACCTTTGGGCAAGTTATAGTTTCAGTTATGGATACGCATGTTAATCTTTGCACTTTCGAGAAGTTAATTCTCGCGGTGGTCAGATTAGGTTTTTTGCTCCAAGCTACTGATGCATAAGTGGTCTCGCTATCGCTGTATACATCCAAAGCAGTATTTTTGGGTTGCATTTCCAATGTTTTCCTGTAAAGGTTATGCACTTCTGCAAAGTATTAAGATTGATAATAACACCAACAACTATACCAGGTTTAATCGATAATGGTTATCACCGATAATCAGTGTTTAATCGGTGATACATTCAAAAATGTGAAAATGATGCTGATTATCATAGGAAAATACTGTGGACAGTTCAATAGACATAACTATCACCATTGGTCTGCTGAGAATCCGCACTTTGTAAATCCAAGAAGATTTTAAGACTAAACGATGAGCCGACGCCCTCTACGGTCGCACAGCCACATGCCTCCCCGCTTCGTTTGAGTAAATAAATAAAACTTACTTGTGCTAGTGCCAACATACGTACACTTAAATAAAAAATTCATGTCTCCCTAAAATCTCTTTGTGAGCGAATAATACATCTAATTTAAATGTAAACATGTCTGAGGCAGCACTCTACGAAAGCTTGTGCGCTTAATGAAACAAGGGCTACATTTTAAGCAAACACAGAGACACATCATGTTTATAAAACACGAAGAAATAATACCTTAGGGGGACATGAGTTTTGAATTTGACTGTACATTGTGTGTCTTTGTTATGTGAATGGTATATTTGACAAATTAAGAAAAATGTATGCGATTGATATTATTTGGTATAGTAGCTAGCTATATTCAACAATAGGTGATGGTATACGTATTTGAATTTAACCTAACCTCACTGCATTGCTTAAGAAATTGTTGTAAAAGGCACGAAAAGAGATTAATATGAAATTTTACTATTATATTATATTATTATATTCATTATATTATTAAGTTTAAATAAATGTAAAGACTAGAAGTAAAACTATAGGAAAAGCATGCTACAAGGAGAATATTTTATTTCAGTATTTATTAACATTATATGTTTCTAAATCAATATTTTAATCATGTCTATGCAAGAAACCATGAATATTTATAAAGTTGTTTTGACAACCTAGAATTGCACCAAAAAAAAAAGCACTATAGCACTTTATATATGCATTAACAAATAACACTCTAAATCATCCATTCATTTCATGGGAACAACTTTGAGCTGAAGTAATTGGACTACAAATTTTAGCTCAGTATAAATGAAAGCAAAATGATCATTGAGTGCGTAATGCTATTCACATTTTGTTGTCGTTGTACACACGCAACACAACTAATTACAGTTGCACTAAGTTACACCTCCTTTAGGTCATAGTCTAGGTTCGGTTTTGCTTTATACCTATGAACTGACGAACTCACTAAAATATGCACTTTTCTTCTTCTATTCCAGCAGTTCTCAACCTTTTTTTATTTGCGCACCCATTACTAAATACTTTTCATAAATTGTACCCCTGGATCATTAGTGCACATATCCTAATTAAAATTTAAAAATTTGGATTTTAAACGCGGCCACATTTAATAATGAAAGATATTGTGTTTGTATAAAACAGGACTTAAAGTTTCACAATATCTACTACTTCTTCAACTGCCAAACAATTGTTAATATATTTTATTTATAATTTTAACACTACAATTTTATTAGAAAACACTTTCCAACTTAAAAATATTTTTAAAATCAACTTGTCATCAACAAATCAAAGTTTCTTGAAGTTGAGCTCGAAACAAGCCAAGTACAGTCTTATATCTGGGGCAGCATCCAACTTGTTTCTGTATTTGTTTTTTATGAAAGCGTAGGATGAAAAAGCTCTTTCCACTAACACAGTGGATGGAAAAAGGCAACCAAACCTTCATTGCCAGACGTACATATTCACTGTTGAGGTCCAACCGAAAGTTAACGAGAGGTTTCTCATTGAAAGCTGATTTTAATGTGCTACCAATAGAAATTTCAATTAGACTCTGACAACTGTACTGATTGAAAATTTTCTTCAGAAAAAGGATTTGAATCCAGTTAATAGGTTCATCAAGCTTTGGAAAGTACCTCACAATTGATGATTTTAATCCCTCTATATAAGTGTTCAAATATTTGCAGATTAAAATCATTAGAGAGGTGCAACTCACTTTTTTTTTAAAGGCACTCAAAGTTTCAAACACTTTTGTCTAGCCCTAAAGAATACAAGATCTCCAAAACTCAATCTTTTTAATCATAGATTCTATCTTCTCTGTTACACTGAAGATCGCAATTGAACTTTCCTGTAAACTCAGGTTTATCTTATTGATTTGTTTAAAAAATGTCAGATAAATAAGCCAAGCATTGCAGCTAATCGCTGTCATGTAACCTGGATGGCAGGTGAAAAGGTTTACCTTGAAAAGAAAACTGCACTTCAAATCTAAGCTCAAACAATCTTCGGAGGACTTTTCCACGGGAAGACCACCTAACCTATGTGTGGTAGAGTAAGTCGACATGGAGGCTGTTAATTATAAAGGGATTTATAAAGAGACTTGAAAAGCTTTGAGTTTTAGGGCCTTCTATTTGATAAAGTTCACGATTTTCACAGCTTTATCAAGAACAATCTAGATGCAGTAGCTTGCTCGAGTCTAAGTAGCGAGAAATGAGTGCTGAGACGCTTCTTATATATTGGACGCTTTCTTATACCTTGGACTTGTCCACAAAATGCGGCCCTACAATACGCCAATAAAACTCTGCCCATACGCTATTGCGGTGTTTTACGCGAGTAATTTTTATCATTATGAAATTCTTGTTCAAAATTTTGATTCGCGTGGCAGCCTTTTGTTTCCAACAAGTTATTCTTTGATCATATTCGCCATTACACATTTTTTTTCCACGAACCCCTAATGCCCCATTGCGAACCCCCAGGACTTCGCGTACCCCAGGTTGAGAACCACTGTTCTATACCTTGTATTTCATGTTTCACACAACAAATGAGCACACGTAATGAATGCAGCATTCAATAAAAGGTTACCTGACAAGTCTGCCGATATGAGGACTTTAACTTTGGGTGTTTACTATTCGGAGTGGGTACATATACGACAAAATCGAAGAAGGCAATACATTACAGCACAATTCTGCAACCACATATATGCACATCCATTTACTATACATTTTTAAAATAGCACAAACGTAAAAACAATACGTATTGCTGTGGCCTGGCACCGCGGTTTTCTTAATTTCTGTGTTCAATTGTTTGAGATCAATTTTTGTCAATGTTTCGGGCAAATTCTCTCAGAAGTTTATGTTTTGTTTTTAAGAAAGATTTTGTTAATTGATTTGATTGTTGGAATTATTTTAATTGTTCAGTTGTGTAAATTTAAATTCATTCAATTGTACATTTTGCGTGTACCAGTATTGTATATAGTTTATATGCCTGTATTTTCTTTGCTTTTATGCGCTGCGAGTGCACGCAGATATTGTAAATTTTATATGTATATATGCGAGGTGCGGGGCCTCTTTAAAGGAGTTCTCTGATAGATAGCGTGTACGTACATGTCATTGTTTTATTGCTGCCTTTTTGATTTTTCATTTTGATATTAATTCTTTTGTTCCGTTTAATTTGTTATATTTTTAATCAACCAGAGAACTCTGTTATGTGATAATTGGTATTATATTGTTGTGCACAATTTATATGTAAGGCCCGTTATTATTTTGTTCTAGAAGATTCCGTGTTTTTAGTGTTAAGAGTTTAAATTTTCCGTTTTTTTTTGTAGTTTACTGATTTTGATTATTATTTAATCACCTCGGGTTAGGTGAAGAGAAGCTTTGAGCTTGAATGTAAATTTCATTATTATTATACTTGTTTCTCCACGTTTAAATTATAGTTTGGTTTAAATTTTGAAACCACGTGGATTTTTTGTGCGATTTGGATTTTCTTCTAGAACAAATCTACCATTTTGTTTGTTGAAGGATTTGCATTGTCTTTTTTTTAATTGTAGAGTCTTATGCAGGTTTGTTTTTTGCCAGAATCTTATATTCATGGTTTTAATTTTTCCTGTAATTTGTATCAAATGTTTTTTTTTCCTTTTTTTTTGACAATAAAATTAATGATTGTAAATATCATTCTAAATTATAGTTCTTTTATTTTTGAATCAATCATTTTAATCTTTGGGGATTTTAAAGAAAGTCAAATTTTTCAAACGCCCACAATTACTTTTCATGAAAGTTAGCCTGAAATCAAATTGTCTTTTGCGCCCTTTTAGAGTTTTATCCACTGAGCTAGTTGATTTAATTTTTTTTTCTATTTCACTTTTCATATATGCTGGTACCATCAGTTCACAGCAGTATCTAGCTTTCTTCGCTTGCTGTTTTCGGTTGAATTCTTTGACACTTGCTGTTCCCTTATTAGGTTAGGTCAGAAGGTTATGTTTTGTTTAATGTTGTGCGCTATTTCTGCAGTGTTTATCGCTACCATGTGATTATTTTTACAACGGTGCCATTAGTAGTCTGTTGACGTTTTTGGTGATATCGAATGTTACCAACAGAGGCAGCACTTCATGAGGAATTGTTAGTAACACGTATTTTTGTCGTATTTTAAATTTTATTTTTACAGAAATGCTTGCCTACTTTTACACTTTCGAAGGGTTTCATTAAAAAAAAAAGAATTCTTTGCCAATTTTATACGTAATTTCAAAAATTAAATTTCCGAAAAATAGGCAATCGACGATACACTATCGATCACTTTTAAGTTTGATTTGGTTTTAATCTCTCTTGCGGTTTAATTTGGGGTGTGAAACTGTGTTCAAATGTTTTTTTTTGACCTTCCGCCATTTTAGATAAATAAGACAAATACAACTGCGTAAATTTGTGCAAATATATTACTTAAGACACGTAATGACGATCTCTCTTTGTAACTATTACTTCTATAACCATGGCGCAAACGTCAGAGAAAATCGAATACATATGTTTAAATTTAGGACTTGAGGAATTTCACACAAACACAGGTGTATACCCACCTTGAACGCCCAACCTATGAGCAATACCCGTCCATCTCGAGGCGGTAAATTATTCAATGGAATTAATTGCCTGTTTGACCTATACTAAACTGGTTTGCGACTTTTTGAAGAGCGAACACTACAGCCACAGAGAGCCTCGATAACGGATGCCCGATTCTCGTTACGTTTTCGTTCGTATATGTATGCGCACCTCTCTCGTTTCTCTCTTCACGAATGTATTATTTACTTCTGCAGACGTATGCGTGTGTGTGTTTGCATTAATGACGATTCTCCACATTAACAGCGTTGATTGTGAAATCGCCGCTTGTCCGTCTGACGTCAATCGCGGTCGCCATTGCAGTTATTTAGACGACCACATTGCTTGTGTGCATGTATAATTATCGCCCGCACCGGTTCACTGTTGTTATTGTTATTATTGTCGCCCGTTGTTGGTATTATTAAAGTCGAAGGCCTCGCGGAAAGATGCTAATTAACGTTGCTATGCCTACGCTCCTCGAACCGATAACAGTGTTCAAGGAAAGATATTTGTAATTGCATGGTAAAAGTTAAAAGCATTTGTATGTATAAATATATATGTATTTCATTCATACACGCCTCATAGAAATTGGTGTACGAAATATGACATACAAACTTACGTCATTACTTTTTGGTGCTAATTAACTGAAATATAACAAAAGAAACAGGTTTAATAAAGTGGAATTTACATATTACATATTGTACTGCTGGGCCTTAAATGAAGAAGTAGATTACGTAAAAATCAGGTAAGTTGTATAGGTTGGCACCAAATTCTCGCAGGTATTTAATATAATAATAACAATTAAAAAGCTGAATTTCACCTATAAATTAAAAAAAGAACATACTTTGTAAAAAGAAATATTTCAGAATTGATTGTCAAAAAAATATGTTATTTTGTTTGTTGTTGAAAAGAAGATTATTTTGTACATTGGAGAAAAGAGCAATTAAATTGAATGCTAGTGCTCTTTTGTTTATATTATTGTTAAGTTCCCTCCTTTACTTTATCAAAATCGTTTATTTCTATCGTTGCATAAAAATATTTACTGCTGTTTCGATTGCTTTGTTTTTACTGCTTGAGGTTCATGAATTTAATGTAAATTGGAAAAAATAAAGCTTCTTCAAACATTAAAAAATTCTACCCATCAATGTAAAGGTATTTAGACAATGAATGTTCATTTAAAGTAAATTTAATTCGCTCAAATCGACTAAGAAAAGCATATAACAAAAAGTAATGGAAATAGGTACAGAGTGATTTCATTTAAAATCACTCTGTACCTATTATAACAATGATTTAAATTTCCCACTCTAGATTTTAAGGTATTTTGCGTGCTCGAAATGTCTAGAATAGCAATCAGCTGTCAATGTTGAGGGAGGTTCATTAACATTGACATATTTTTCATTAGTTGTACGACACTGATAAGAAACAACACTAACTACATATAATGACCAGCATAAGTATTACATTTTATTATTACAATATACTAATTTTTTTTTAGTGGGATAGGTTGGATATGTCTAGGAATCCCAAAATTTATTTTGACACACGTCACGTGACCACTGGTATGGCGGTAAATTTAAAAAATGTGCTATAAATCTGCAGAGAGTGAGGTTAAATGACATGATGATCCAAAAAAGTTATTTGGAAGCGTTGCTTAGAATGCAATTCTGAGACTGTATGCAAATTTTAGTAAACATATATTTAGAAATCCAAAAAATAGGTACTTGTTAGGTACACATATCGTTCTGTTTTTTAAGTAAGGTAGGTCTTGAAATCAGAAACAATAAAATACTGTAGTAAACTATTTGACCTATTTGGATTTCACCTACTGTCTATTATTCTCTCCGTAATTTCAAAGCCTACTTTAATAAAGAATATATTATTATTATTAATACCTCTTCAGTGCGTGCATTTAATGTTACCAGACTTTGGTGTGCACTTTAATACAGAAAACAAACAAAAAAACATAATAATTGGCAACAAAGGTAATGTTAGCTAAATAGTTTAGAATGAAAATGTTTGTAAAATTTTATTTATTACTACTAGATACAGTCCCTTGCAACAACAACTCTCATACCGAAGACGTACTTTTCAGTTTTCATTGTGTTAATTATAAATTGTTTATGACTGCAGTTGAGTTGCTAAAAACAAAAACAATGAAAATATGTAACTTAATTAAACAATATTTGGAAAAATTGTGATTATTATATTTTTTTTAAATATATTTACAAAAATTTGAATACAGCCTGAGAATTGAATTCTAAGCAACTTTTTGAAACAACTTTTTGGGACATCATGTCATCTAACCTCTCTTTCTGCAGATTTAAGTCCTATCTTTTAAATTTACCGCCATATTAGCAGTCACGTGACGTGTGCCAAAATAAGTTTTGGGGTTCCTAAACATGTACAATCTATCCCTCCAAAAAATGAGTATATTTTAATAATAAAAAAAATTCCCATACGTTGCAAAATTTATGCTGGGCACTATATAAAATGAACAAGGAGTAATTGACAGAGATTTGTCTTGTGAATAATATTTTACAATTAACCACATCGCCCATTGTCATTTCCTACAATTACCATAATATATTTGGCAAGGTCATATGAATAAACTTACTAAGCCATTTCTTTAAAACCAATCGGAAGAATGCTTGTGCAGAAATGGATCTAAAGGCTAGAAAGGCAATTCAATTCTATGTTTTTTTTTTTTAGGAAGTTCACGACAGCAATAGGGTTAATAAAAATTTTAAATTTATGACAATTAACTTTATCAATTCCCTTTTTTTCTGAAAGCTCAATCGTTTCAATAAAGATAGTTTTCTTTTTTTTTTGATGGAAACTTCATATCTTTATGGACCTGTTCTTTATTCCGTTATCGTCAGCAATGAAGATTTATAAGAGTAGGCTAATCAAAATTCTAGAAACTGGCAAGCAGAATATTCCCAATCGAGAAGATTTTGGAGTTTGCTTGACACTTTTAAGCCAATGGCGAAAAATGTTTACGTGTGAACGAACCTCCAAGGTTAGAAACGCATTTATTTATTTATTTATTTAAAAATGAATTCCTGTAGATATAAAAAATACATACAGTAGACATCAGTGGACTTAAAAACTATGAACTTAAGACTATGAACAACACGAACGTACACACTAAACAAGAAATTCATCCAAGGCGTAACAGCACTTCCCGAGCACATAACCTTTGAGTAGTCCTCTAAACAGACCAACTGTTTGAGCATTTTTTATACAATCAGGTAATTTATTAAATATTTGAGGCCCCATACGATTGGGGGCCTTAGCAGTCATGTTATATTTCGAAAACGGCAAGCGGAGCAGGTGCCTGCTGTGTGTATTCTTGTTATGAATGTCTGCGTTCGAAATGAAATTAGAAATAGTTTTAAATACACATGTAGATATTTCAAAAATGTATAGATAAGCCAAAGGTAGCACTTTATATTTCGCGAAAAGAGGATTGCAGGAATGAACATCGTTGACCCCAGGGATGCGTCGCAAAATACGTTTTTGCGCTAAGAAGACTTCAGAAGACATTGCCTTATGGGGCACTTTGATTCCAGTGTTTCACCCTCAATGGCCACACTAACCGGCTCAACGGCACACAACGGCCAGTGTGCTGGTTGAAATAGGCTGCAGCATCTGTGATAATTGTTTTAAGCTTAGCGTCAACGCATTTGTCGTCATATTTAAAGGGCACAATAAGAGTAAAATCATCCGTGTTAGATACATACGACGTTGTAAAAAGATTTTCCGGGCTGTTAACCCGTGGTCGTGTGGAATTACTTCGATACGTTTCGTTCACAACTGCGGTGAACATCTTCAGCGGCGAGGTCGAAGTTTCCTTTGCGATGGCTCGTCGTTTAGTGCAGTGTAGTTCACTAAACGTACGGAAGTAATTCCACAAGACCAAGGCTTAACAGCCCGGAAAATCTTTTTACAGTACATTCCGGCCGTGAAAGCCCACGCAAGACTTTGATAAGGTGTTGTGTCAAGATAAAGGTCCAAATCATTAACGTAAAGAATAAATAGAATGGGCCCCATGATGGAGCCCCGCGCAACACCCATGCTGGTTATTAGCATCTCTGAATCAGTTACACTCTCACACTGACAGAGCGACACATACTGTTCCGTATCGCTCAAGAAAGATGATATCCATTCAGAAGCCACATTACAACGGGAGAGAATCTATTCCTTGTAAGCTTTTTAAATTTTATTGATTTCACGAATCCTACAGACCCAGCTACGTATGTAACATTATATTACAACATTTATATAGTAAATAGTAAGGAAAAAGCTGGTGTAAACAGTGGGGAAACCCATTGAAACCCTAACCTACGCATTCTGGGGCGCGCAACTTTCTATTTCGTGTATTTATAGGGCGACGTACTCCGATGCTAATGCGACACGTCCCATCGATGCAGCCGACGGCGACGTCGGCACTGTACGCGGATCGATGACGATGATAGGTCCTGACCCTACCGGATACCATCACCTCAGCCGGAACGATCCCACGAATCGATATCCCATCCAGGCGCGCGCACTTCGAGGAAATCCCGATGTGACGGGACGTTGCCAATTCGCACCTACCCAAATTCACACGAACCGGGAAAAATTCCTTACACCCTTTCATTTTTCCATCAATACGTCATGGATGAAGAAAAACTGAATAATCTACGCGCTGCTAAATCTTCGTCTAACGGTTCTACGTAAACGCATGATTGATATTTGCTCCTATTTTATGAATACCCTACCTTCCTTTATTGATCGCACATTCTCCCCACTTTCGACTAGGATTAGCATGAGAGGGGAGATGGTTTGTTCATATTGAAAGCGATGCTCGGTTAGGCCCTTCCCCCTTTGAGCGTTCGCTAATTCCATTAAGGGATTAGGTTGTTTGGGTGAAAGCGAATTGATTTTACTGTCTACCGTGTGATGATTGATGTTTCATAAATGAGTGATTACTATTCGTCTAGATGGTATATCATGGGCGAGGACTATAAAATGATTTGTATCCTCGGTTTTTAATATTCATAAAAGGACGGTGTTTGGATATGAATGAAGGATGTTTAGTTGTTTCGTATTTTGAGCCAAAGTAGCACTAAATATTTCTAAAGCGTATACAGGTTTAATATTTTTTTCAATATAAAAATATATTCGGGTTCTCTTTTTTTTTCATTACATTTTAAACCACACATATATTTTTCCTATGCGTATTTTTAAATGTATTGATAACTGGCGAGTAGGCAACCAGTTATACTAGTCATTGGACGTTTGACATTTCACTATTAATTATTTTACTATTTAATTATTGACTATTATGTTTTGTGTGCCTCCAGCAATATCTTCAATTAAATCAGCAAGTGCAGAAGTTCATATATATTAAAAAAAAATTGGTAAAATTCCTGTACGATTTTGGGGCAATTTTGTGTCCCTAAAACCGTACAGGTACTTTACTGTTAATAAGTAATATTTCTAACTACAAGTAATTTTTCGAATGTATTTTCATGTAACCTGGAATATTCGTAGTAAAATTTCGAAATGTGGGTAACTTTTCCAAGATTTTTGTATGAAGTTTGGAACACTCACAAGAAAAATTTCTAAAGTAATGATAACTTTCATAGAAGTTTTACTTGTTTAAAAGTAAAATTACAAAGAAAAGTTCAGTATTTCTGTTTTTTTTTTCCTAACAAAAAGGGAAATATCGTCGAAATGAAAATGCCTTGATACAGTGTATTTAATTAAAATTCAATGCGTAAAGAACATTACAATGTTAGAGATTATTTTCTAAGAAACATAAATTTTCCTTTAATATTCATGTAAAATACTGAAAATTTCTAACATTTCGACATTTTTCTTAAGTTTCTATACATTTACCCCATTCAGTGCGGAAAACTATCAAAAAAAGTGATTTTTACCAAGAAAAATTGCCTTAATTTTTTAGTTTATACACTAATAAATATAATGAAGATATCTTTGCCAAATACCTAACAATAAATAATGCGACAATTGACTTATTAGCGCAGTTTTTATTGTCAGGAATCTCATTTCAGTAAAACTTCCGATTTCTTACTCATTTCATCAATCGATATGCTAAATGTAGATAAACTTTCGAAAAGATTGGGGTTCTGGCAAATTATGATGTCGTCAGAAATTTTTTAAGTAGCATCTTCCAAAACCAATGGATTAGCACGTTCAACCTTATACCAAGCCCCTCAAAATTGATGCACTGCTGGTAATCACCTGCAGAATTACACTAAACCTCTCAATTAATGTTAAATCAATTCCTATTATATCTGCAGTGACTTGAGGTGGTGAGAAGCATTTTCTAGCAGTGTTTACTATTACTAATTACTACTGCCCGCACTTTCACAAAATTTATCCTCCTCTTGAATTCTCTTTTTTGTATTATCTCTAATTTAGTGGTCACATTTCAATTTATACGTAGGCCCAAGATTGATTTAACATCGTAAATATTTGTCATCTTCATCTCTCCTTAATTAACACTAATAATAGCATTATTATATTGGATAATAGTTTACCCAACCGGAGTACTATGAATGCTTATCAATAACATAGACTAAATACTCTCTATGCCATTAGTCCGACTTTAGGCGACGCTATTTCATATTAAATAGGTCGCAATCGGGGACTAATTCTATTTTTCAGGTAGATTAACTATTTAACTGTCTAATAAGTAGAGTGGTCAACTTTCGTCTGCGCGAAGAATATATATATTTTTGAAAAATGAATTTCATTAAATGCTCCTTCCAAAATATTGTTTATTGCTACTCTATGTTAGTATCAGCTAATTATTAAATAAAAAGAAGTAAATGAGTGATAAATTTTATATATAAAACAAACATTTCTCCTAAATATAAATAAAAGCTCATCGTATTTTACTAGTAATGAAAGTGTGGGAGTTGGGAAATTGACTGCTGCTTTCTTCGCTCTTCGCATGTTAGATTCATTTATGAACATGTATTTTTAGCTTGAAAATTGGTTTGAGTATAATGGTAATGAAGGCAACATACCAAAATGTATTGTTATTCGTTCGGTTATATAAATTTTCTCAAAAATATACAAAATCTGCTAATTACGGCAATAAGCTTAAGTTTACCGTAAGTTATTTTATAAAATCCTATTCTAAAACCTTTTTGACAAATGTAATTTATCAGATAATTTTGTATTTTACCTACTTATTCATTGATTTATTTGCACATCATACAATTGAGTGGCCAAGTAGATCACCAGATCTTTCACCTTTGTGAATTTTTTTTTAGTGGGGGATTTTCAAAAATAAAGTCAGACAACATTGACGATCACAAACAAAAAATACAAACAGAAATAAGGAATATTTCACCTCAAGTTTTAAAGAAAGCTAGAGAAGAGTTTTATTATAGATTAAGTTGTTGCCAACAAGTAAATGGAGAACATTTCATACATTTAATACGTTAAACTATATAAGTAGTTTTAATATTTTTTTTTTATAATCTTAGAGCATTAAGGCCTGTAATTAACGTAATCAACCACTTAGGTCATAAGTGTTATAGGTTGTTGAAATCAGTTTATTAAGGAGACTTCAAAAATCAAAAATATACAGCGTGTTCTATTTAAAAAAGATCGTCCGCTTTGTGCAGCACTTACATGAATCACCCTGTATATTCAAAGTTTCATACAGAAAGCGTATCTTTAAAATTAAAAATTGATATGCTCGATCATTTTTCATAAAACTTTACGATAACATGCAAAATAATTTTATTCCATAAGTGGTTTCCACGCTGTGGTATTGGATATACGAAAACTTATAATAAACCCCTTTTAATCTGAAATGAAATTAGAAGAATATCGAATATTTGACACTTACTGCACATCAAATATTTCTAATAATTAATAACTTTAATGGATATTCAAATAACAATAACGTATACCCAATTTAGTATTCCTTTTTGTATCACAAAATATTATAAGCAGAAAACTATCTGCGATATTGCTAATTGCTAAATACAAAATGGCTATTGTGTAGTCCCAATGCACGATGCACACTCCTGCACCAATCCTCATTTAATCTCAATCTCGGCATGGCCTCTGCACGTCCCTCCAAGCGCAACACACGGGACATAATTCCAGGAAAGGTAATCGATCCTTAAAACCGTGTAGCGCATGACTTTGGGAGCGCTAGTCCTGGCCGTTGCAGGCTTCGATTTTTTCGCTGCGCGTTTGAGCAGTTGAGCACACACAAGCCTCATATCCCAGGGTGAATTCATATACATACCAGTGATGGCGCTGCACTTTCACACTTGATTTAATCATTTTCTAAATATTATCACCATAATTGCCAAACTTAGAATTTGAATTTCGAATAATTGATTGAATTTAAATAAATCAATTTACCAATTCTTATCTGTAGATTGATTACTAATATAAGGGTGAGTTTCATAATGTCACTTTAAAGCTTTGAAGTTACTTTAAATTAAAGTTCCCATAAATAATACAGCGATTTTTGTTAAAGTGCTAAAGTGCCATTTATTATGAAACCGGCCCTAAGGTCATTATTTATAACAGCTGTGCTTTTTTTTAAACGAACTTATTTATTATCAACGCTTTGATTTTCAACAATAAGAATTATTATTATAATCAGTTTATCATCGAGAAAATAGGTCGTTTCAAAAATTCAAATTAAAACAGCAATAGATTTAAATTTTTTGCTGCATATTTAATTTTAAAATTTTAAATAGTAAGATATTTTCATCAAATACTTCAGTTTTGAAATTAAGTCACAAAAAAAAAATTAAAAAAAAACTTTGCCTCCTGTGAGGTTTGAACTCACGACCCCTGGTTTACGAGACCAGTGCTCTACCACTGAGCTAAAGAGGCTTTACATCAACAATGTTTGATGAAGCCGTATTTAAAGGGTATCACTGTTAAATTCATAAAAATTATCTCTTCAATTTTACAGTGCGACCAACTTAAAGAAAAGCATATATTTATCTACGTACTGCCTGTAAGTATATACAATGTATACTTAGTTGCGCATACACAAGGTCAATAGAATGAAACAAGGTTTATTTTGCCGAAATATCTCGCACTACAATAATCAAAGATAAATACATACATCTTATATCTACAACCTAGGTGTAGTGATAAATTACGTATGATTATTTTTTGTTTGTGGCTCGTTTCTCGTTTCTTACTGTTTCCACACCTTATGATTATAAGGTCATGGTTTTCATTGCTGCCATATAATTAGGCATATTTTTCGTGTGTTACTGACCAATTAGTATAATTGAAAAGTAAATATCATATATAACTCCGAATTTGCTTTAGAATGTATATGAATTATGTAAGTATGTGCCTACCTAATTATAGTTATTTATTATAATAGAATCCAATTGTAATCCAAAAGTAATTTGGCATTCTTCTTGTCCTGCTACCGTTCAGAATATTAGTTTAATTAGTATACAATATTATTTATTTAGAAAAAATAAATATGCACAAAATACTGTTCATTAATTAAAAATAATTAAAATTTGGTATATTAAAAAAAAAAACTAGTGTTATGGGACTCGTTTTAAACCACAAGTTTTAAATGAGTGTTTTAAATCCAATGAAATGCATTTTTTTGCGGTATTTTCTTTTTTTTTGTGATTTTAAAGGAGTTGTGTAGTGGCACAGTATGACACACTATAACCGAGTAAGGATATCTCGCAAAATCCTTTGTTCTTTTATGGTCCATTTTGAATGACCTTCAAGTTCAGCTGCCATCTTGTAAAGCTGTTGCCGGGAATTTTCAAACGTGTGGAATAATTTATATTTTAAAGGAAGTAGAAAAATAGATTAAAAAAATACTCAAATTTATACGTCTTTTATTCTGATTTTGTTGCAAATATTTATGAGCACTTTATAGTAACAAAAATACGATTCCAGTAAAATAATATTTGATTAAGTGATACATATATTTGCAAGTGTTTTACGATAATTATGTTCGTATACTTCTCTTTTTGTGAAATAAATCTTTATTTATATTTTTATAGTGTAGAATATTCTTCCAGGAATAAATATGTTGTGGTTCTTTCTCAAATAAATTAATAAAAATGCAACAGCTTCAGTGCAAGGGACTTTCAAATTTCTGACACGAAAACCCAATAACTTTTAATTAGGGTTCAAGAGTTATGACTAAGTATATCGTTCTGTGCGATACAAAGATTTTTATTCGACTACTTCATTTCTAACATCCCTGCACTGGTTTGTCAACAATAATGTCCGGGGGTGCACAAGTGGATAGAGTTCAGACGTAGACTATATAATACCGAATTGTCTATAATGTGAATAAATGCGATTAAAATTTATACCAGTATAATGCAATTCAAACCAAAATCACAGTATTTTAAAAAGTGAACATAAAATGAATCAGATTAGTTATTGCGATAAATAGCAATCTAGCTTAAAATGTGTATCTAATATCAATTTATTTGATTTAATGTGACCTAGGAATCTCTGCACAATAACAATAGTTCTTATTTATGTAGTTTCTTAATTCTTGTCGTGTCACATATATTAGATTCATTCGGAAATCCCAAGAAACTGCGACCATCGTTAGCATCAAAATTTATCTTGCGAGAGTAACTTGTACTACAACATGATGCCCATTGGTGTCTTCTTTCACAGTTATTTGAGTTATTTCACTTAAACTTAACAATATAATATATAAGAAAGTATGTAAATGTTATGGCCACTGGCCACCGATCTTACCTTTTACACAAGAATATCATGGATCATTAAATGTTTTTAAAACTGCAAGGGTAATTCAAAACTAATAAAATACATAAAAGAAATAAATAAAACAAGTAAATCATTTAGATTAAAAAGATCAGTAAACTAATTTCTGTAGATACGAATGCAAACAATAAGAAATTGCCATATTGGGAAGCTGTTGTTTGAAGTGAAATTGGGCTTAAAAATTTGGACCCCTATGACTCATCCGTTGTCCTTACTCGTTGTACTCTGGCAGTGTGTAGTAAAGTGAATGAATCATGTATAATAAAGCAAAATCCCAAATCGTCACACTCCTGATTATTTACCTCATGTTACCAACTTAAAGCGATTAAATAAATACTAATACTAATGCTTTAAAATGATAGTAAAAACGATGAAGAGGCAAGTGCTAATGGTGAAGATGATAAAAGCTATGAAGAATTCGAATTGGAAATTGAAAATAAGTCAAATACCCACCTTAACCCACCTTAATGCAGAAAACTTATGGAATGAGGAAGACAACAATCAACAAATGAACAATGATTTAATAAAATATAAAGAAATTATGATCAAAACAAGACGAGAAGTACATTGCATATTTACATTGGCTAGGATATACGAAGCCTTACCAATTCTTTTCTCAAATAGGTGTACTAAGAAAAAACAAATCTTTGGAGCAAAGAAATAGATACAGGATGTTTTGAAACATCGTTTAAAGATTTTAAGGGCATGTAGTACGATCGAAAATAAGGTTAGAAGTCATAATAAACATATGTTCACAAATTAACTGTTTACGAGATAACAGGGAATTTATCGCAATTACAGAATAAGTTTGCTTTAGCGGTTTTTATTAAGATCCCTTTAAGAAAATCCCTGTATGTGTATTTAATTACAACTATTCGGCCATCGATTAGCGATAAATTGTTATTGTATCCCGTATAAAACGCACAGAAAGCAAATGCTATACGAAATCAATAACTACGAACAGCTGATAAGAGTCGTAAGAGACAAAATAATTCTTATAGCTAATTTTCGCGTTTAAGGCGTAGCAGGCCTCGAATTAATCAATAACGGAACCAAGAAAGGTGACTTGAAGCGTACAAAACAACCCCATCGCCACGCGGACCAAAACCGCACAAAGACATCTTTCTTAGGTTCCTCGTGGCGCGACAAAAGAAGGTCGCTGCTTTTAAAAATCCTTCGCGCAAGACACGTGTGCCTCGAACGCGCATACGCGAACCGGGGGTACACAAAGAAAGACGCGGGCACCCCTGTATTGCATCAGCGAGCCCGCTTTCGGACGAAGCGATAAAGAGAAAAAGAAAAGGGTCTCATTCTTCCGCGAAGAGCAGCAGGTAAATTTTGCATAATAGGCTGCTAGGGCTTCCGACGCAATAAAGTTACGGACGAAGGGCTAAATCGATCCAGTGGCGTCTCGTAAATGGGATTGTCCTGTCAAAAATGTTTTTGTATGCTGTTGAAATATGGTGGCACGTCAAAATAGTAATTCCAAATTAAATGATTCGATTATTCCTAGAAACTCGGTGTTTATTTCATTTTAATTGGGATCTTGATCGGGTGGGAGGACACGATGGTACAAAGCAGTGCAATAAAAAATTCTACAACAATTTTTAGAAGGGAACTTCGTGAACTGTCACTCATTAGAGTAATGGAACTTAATCAGTTTGCAGACTCCATGGAGTATTACTCAAGAACACTTTTAGTTGCGGCGGAACTTCAACTTTAAGGGATGTAAGACGCCCTAGAAATTCGGCAAAAATGTCGTTTTCAAGGGCTTTAAACTTTTAAACCATAAAAAATAAAAAGTTTCAATGGCGGACTTACAATGTTTAAAGAGCCTTTTTGGCTGGTATAAATATTTATAGACAGGCTGTTACAATAACACACGACGACGTATATTGGGCGGTTATAATCACTGTTTTTGTTATCAAGCAGTGTATATAAAAGTGATTTAGATACTAATACAAGGTGTCAACAAAATTATGAATTTTGGTATACTTAATTATACTAATGAGATACTCTTTATATCATTCTGCGTCTGTATTTTACGTCGAAACTCAGTCTAAAATTATATTAGATGCTAAAGTCGCATATGTGTTAGTTTTGAGTTATGCGCGCTTTGATGTAGGAACATATTATCTCCGGCAATAGGCAGAAGGAAAAATAGATCATATCACGCATTAAATGTAGTTGATTTTGAAGATATTTAGCTAGCGGGCAATACGTCTCACTTCCACATATTTTTATTTTATCCGGGACAACATGGCCTGAATAACTTGGCACAGATACCGCTCAGTGCAATATATACATATAAGAAGTCTATTTTTTTTTTAATTTAGTTCATATCGTATTGCAGTGTCGGTAGCTTAACATGGTTCATATTAATCCAGCAAATATTATTCATCTGCAGTTATAATGAAATAGAATTGCATGATGTAATAAGAAATAAGAAATCTGATCGATACAAGTATTCGGGAAACAATCTTCGCAGTAGAAACTATAGAAGCATTAGAAGTTGAAGACAAGGATCATCATCGCGTTATTGAAATAGCAGTTGGCGACCCTTCATCGTCCTATGATTTAGAAGATGTTGAACTCGACTAGCACATTTAGTTGTGATTACCACTACTATAGACACAACTACTTCATTATAGTCAATGTTACGTAATTTTTACTACAATTACCAACTTTGAAGGGATATATACTTAGACGACATATTTGTGGTTGCAATTACGTCGTGGCCACCAAATAAATTACCTTAAGGTTTATTACTTTATGGTGTTAATAAAATAGTAATTGTTGCGTTATTCTTACTTGCTGAGTCACTCTAAAGTTAATTCGTGCACATAGTTTCAGATTAAAGATCGGCGTTGCTAGCATATGCTACTAAAATCTGACCTTATTGTAATATAACCCACTAGTAATATATTCGGTAGCATTGAGGTGAGCAGCACGTAGATATTACCTACCAAAGTTATAGACATTTTTTTGTGCTACAGTTACGTAATCATTACTTCCTATGGCGACTATATGTACCTTTAACCAAAAGGTTACATTTGACTACCATCTTAAATTAACCATTCCAAATATATACAACTTTGTAGGAAATTTTACTATAAAGTAGTAGAGCTTAAAGTTTAGATGAGCAGGGGTTTTGCTAGGTGCAATATAAGCGTAGTGGGTACTTGGGTTTAACGCAAGCTAGCTTATTGAGGCTTCGATACACTTCGCATATGTCATCGAGACTCGTTGAGGCCTCGGTGACATATGACAGGTACGATTTCCCGAGATCTGTATTGAAACCTCATCCACTGCGCTGAGCAGAACTATTAACCATTCTTTCTAATAATAATGTTAAAACACAATATGGGTTTTATCTTTTTGTTTTTATTATACATGTATATTTTATCTCTGGTTTATCAAAATTATGACACAAATATGAAAACTTATAAAAGAAAATTTATCACCTCTAAATTAAAAAATTACATTTTCCTTTTGTTCCTTACAACGTGATCTTATATTCTATTACTGCATCTTGTAAACGGAAATAATAGGACTCTATCTCGTCCGTTAAATTCTAGTGGGTACCTAAATATTTTTACATACTTTAATACAAACTTGGTCTCTATGAGATGAGTGCCGCCTCAAGAAAGAAAGAATTGAATTTAAACATGTTGCACTAGTATTGTGTAGTCGCTATGTAGGTCAATCACTAGTTAATGTAACTTTGAGGTTATAAAGAAGCTAAAAGTTACACACGGAATTTGAAAGTGAATTCAGTTACTTTCAAGTTCTAATTATACTACTTCGAAGTGAATTTAATTACGTTATAGTAACATATACAACTGGAAAGCAGATTTAATAGGGGACCGTCACGTAATATTTACGATAAAGGATAGTATTAACTGCAACCATCTAGTGAATATCACTTCAGAGTTATACACTTCTAGTATATATTACTTTGAATACGAAAACGTAAATGCCAAGTAAAACAAAATGGATGCGCCATTACAATACAATTACCATGGAACAATATATAAAATTAACAAGGTTCTAACCCAACACAGATCCAAATTTTCAATTTCACTATTCATATGTTTAGCTAATAAGAACAGAGTAACGTACATTTCTTGGCCTACATGCTGAATAAAAAAAAAAACACTTATCATTTTTATCAATTAAAGTTCATAGCATTTGAGGCGAGCGTATTTTTAAAAGCTGTCACATTAATATTTACCGGTAAAATGGTATGCGTTTTTAATTTTATGTCGTCATTGATACAAAATTCACGATTCAATAAGTGGTCCAACAGATATATTTATTTTATATACACATGGACCATTATATTATTCATTTTAACAACAGTTAGTGTGGATATATTATAAAAAAGTATAAAGAAGAAAAAGGAACAGTAACAATGAATTGCAATGCGATATAAAGTAAAAATTACTTTTTCGGAACGTTCCAGCTACGTAGCAGCTACTATACACCACATTATGACTACGTAACTATTACGTCCTACAAAAGTAACGATTACGTCGTTACAACATTATTAGAACCTAATATTTGTTCCCTATTTTGGTAGTAGTTACGGATATATCACGTAATTAGAACGTAACAGCTACTAATAATTTTTACTTTGTAGAAACCTTTAAGGTAACAAATATGTCATGGCGACTAAATGTGCTACTTGGGAAGAACAGTACGAGAGGGCATTTAGGGATTGTGACAACTTTTTCCGATTTCACCTTATTCTTCTTTTTCATTCTGCAATTCTGTATAATTCTGCTTCAAATCTAATAAATCGTTTTCCGATTCTTCTGCATAATCTTCACCGCTTTTTTTCACTATTAATGCTTGCATCTTCATCATTTTCGCCGCCATATCCATTTTCTTCAGGATTTATAGTTTCCTCATTTAACTTTGCTTCTATATTAATAATACCTATTGCAGGAGAATGAAACTTCAGGGTCAGAATCATACACAAAATTGGCATCAAAATGATCAGCATTATAATGTTTCTTATTTACTTTATTTTCCTCTGTAAATTCAAAAACCATTAAATATCATTCAATAGGTAATTACAAAAAGAAAAAACGTTTGCAGCTAAATTTACAAAATATGGCGCTCTATATAAATTAATCAAGTTATAGCCGCTTAAAGTTCCTATTTGATGAATTTTAATTTTTGTATACCTCTATAAGAGGACAAGTTTATTATAATGGGATTATAAAATGTGTCCATTTTATTTTACTTACATAACTTAAACAGTTCTTACGCACTTGAAACATGAAAATTAGGTTAGATTTTCACAATATTCAAATTATTTAATTATAATTATAATTAAAGAACCTTAAGGTTTAGGCAGTATGAACCTTATTAAAATACACACTTATTTTCATTGGAGATTCAAAAAATGCAATAATACTTATACACGAGGTTTCATTTAAAAAAATCCCAAAAGTAAAATTTCCATTGGGGTGATTTTTTTTTCTGTTATCACTCTATTATTTATTTTTTTAAAACCTTTTACTTTTTTCTAGTTTATCTGAAAATATGCGGTAGAAGTTTGCTCCTCGTTGGGCGCAAAATGTTATTATGTTTTTACTAATGAAAGTAAAAATAAAAATAAAGTTCACTGACAAATTTACTTACAACATGTCAATTAATCGACAAATAACTTAACAAATGAAAAAAATAGTATCTGTAGAGTGTGAGTTCACTTATTAAAATAGAATAGAAACTAACATAATATATCAAATTGTCAAAATTAATTCTGACACAAACTATGCCATTGCGCAGATATGCTATACTTCTTTCTAAGAGCAGCAGATATAATAATTATAGTGTGTGTTTGTTCGTACTTAAAAAGAAATGCAAGGTAATTGATAAATGATTAAGTGAGTCATATAGAATTACCAGCATCTTTTATTTCATTGTGACGACAACATTTCCACTGCTGTAAGCTCATAGATACATGGTTAAATGAAGAAGCTATTCTTAATTAAGGAGGCAAAATGAGAGGAATTTTTTTATAATATGCAAAATTTCCATCCACAACGCAGAAAAATTGGAAGCCGCAATTCTAATATCACTTTTGTTTTAGACTTATGCAAATCACGTTAGAATCTTCGTTTTTGCTACTGCAATACCCCAAAATCAGACCAGAAATGTTCATCCTTTATCATTGCCCCAGCCTGTATATTATGTGACCGTTCAAATCGAACGCAGGAGGTATTTTTAAAACAAAAATCCGATGGCGATGGCGACGCAGTCACGGGCGACTCGATTAATATTAATCGCTTTCCTGGAAGCGAACAATTGCACTCCTAATATGAGAAGGACTGGAGTTCGCAGACTGGAAGTACTGGTTTCTGATCGCGACAAGAGTGGAGGCCGGACCAGAGTAAAAATTCTTACGCTGGGCGAGGACAGCGGCGGTTTTGTTTTACTGCCGGCGCGTTTATCGTTTTTGACTTGTCCGTGTCTTTTTATGCCGTGCGAAAGGAAATCGGCGTACACGGTGTGCGATTAAAGTTGACCTTTTATCCTACACTACTTTCCCTCCATTCTGCAAATCAGTATTTTCGTCCGATCACTGTTATGAAATAACCCGTACAGCCTTTTCTCAAATTCTGCTGTCAAAATTGATATATGTTCTGCATAGCAGCGAGTTTTGTGTATAAATTTTGCTTATTTCGTCATTCCGTATTATTATTTATTAGTTTTCACGTCATACAGTCTTTCTCAAAACTAGGCTTTCATTCCGCATTAAGAGCATAACGTATTTTGGTTTTTTCTAAAAATATCATTTACACTAGATCCACATAAATTAATTTCGGAGATATATTTTCGAAGTAGTGACCGAGAAATAGTGGAAAATTGGCATATTCAGCTATGCTTTGTGCTCAAGACTTTATAAATTAATCAATATGTCGAGGTACGAGTTGATAGTGAAACTATCCGACGAATCAATCGGGTTGTCCATCGCTTTAGAGGAACTGTCAGTGTTTTGAAAAGAAAATCGTCTGAGCGTCCAACAGTTTTAATTGAAAATGTGGTGAAACAGTTTTCCAGATTTTTTTTTTAATAACCACGAATTAAGCAGAGTTAAACACAGTAGTTTGGATGATGATAATTGGATAGTAATGATTTTGATTGAACTCACTTTAGAATATAAAGTTGTTGTTCTACAAAGTTGACTTTCTGAACATCATCAATACGTAAAAAAAAAATAATAGCTATAACAATAATATTTACTGACCACAACAATTTATTGAAATGCCAATGTGAGAGAATTTCTCGGTCATTTCAAAGCATTAATAAGTAAAAACAGTTATTTAAAGCAAAATTATTGAAGATAGATATAGGGAATATTACAGCAAATTGGCGTAGAATTTAATTCTCCACGCAATAATATAAAAATATATTGTATGGTTTTCTGTTCGAAAAAATGAATTTTGCAGCTTTCAAAATTGATGTACATCAATGTCACTAATTTTTAGACCCACTGTATGATACAACGGAAATCTTTTACCACATTTTGGTAAAACATGTAGTGCTTTTAGGCAACTGAAAGTAATGCAATTACCTATAAAGTGCAATGTAATTTTTTTTACAAAATCGTAACGAAGATTATAGGGAACTCGAGTTGTAATCGCTACAGAGTTTTGTGCTGAATTAAAATGCAAAAATATGTATAGGGAGTTCCTTTTAAAAAATAACAAAGTTTATGAAGATTTCCAGTTAACCGAAAGTGTGAAACCTTGAAAGAATTTCAGAAAAGAAAAAAACCGTAATTATCCAATTATTACAAACCTTATTTTTGAAAGCTGAAAAATTTTGTTACGCCAAAAAACTCATATCTAGCCAGTTCTATGGAAAACCTGCATCCATATACAATATAATTATACTATAATCACAAATGAGACAAAATCAAGTTTTTTTTTTGCAGACTTTAGGTCACGATTTGTAAACTTACTTAGTCTTATAAATAATTTAATTAAATACTTTTATAGAAAATTAGGGCAGATTTCAAATAATCCTATTTTTTGCTAAATTTAAACAAACTCTTACAGAAGAGAGGCTTTGAGGAGTTTTGAAAGATTGATACATTCGCTTTTTAACTTTTGAAAAATATTAAGCATCGTTACGTCTAGAACACTTCCTTAATCTCCATCATAAGTATCAATGATAACTGTTATAGAACTTCACACAACTAAGAAATAAAGATTATCTTGTATAGCAAAAGCAGAAAAGCAAATAAAATTGTTTTCGATGAGTTTGACGCATGCGTATACAATAATTAGCGGGAATAGAAAAGATGGTGTCTGTAAATACCTAATCAGTGCTGGCATGCTTCGGATTCATTAATCAATAACAATAATAATTTATTGCCTTCAGATCTTAACAGATATTTGCAGTCTCAACATATATACAGTATATAAACATACATACATACATACTGCTGTGGTTTATACAACCCAATTATCACTGACGTGTATTTTAAGTTGCATATTATGGTTGTTATGATTTGTAGTTTGTCTAAACATCTGATTTTCAATTTACCGAGAATTTTTACAATTTTGTTTTGTTTTGAATAAATTTGAGTTTAAGAGTTTATTGTATGATTTTTATGTAGTGTTAAGTTGTTTTTTTTTTTCATTAATCCAGTCATTCAATGTCTATTGTTCGCTTGTGTTGATTTAATGCGTATTCTATTTATTATTGTCGTTGTAATAATAATAATAATAATAATCTTGTAAGAAAGCAATTGTAGGATTTTGTTAAGGACTTCCTTGTTCGACTACTGACGTGAGTTATTCATTTTGTATTTAAAAATCTAATTGTATATTCTTCCTTAATTATAGTCAATCAAGGAATTTTTATTGTAATAATTGTTAATATTAAAGTGTGCATTTTGTAGATATAGGATCAATAATTATTATTATTTTTTGTTTAGAAATATTTATTTTAGTTTTTTCTCTCATTTATATTTTTAAAGAGTTAATTTTCTGTTAATCTATTTTGCTGTATCATTTTTTAATTTTTCTATCACCTCGTTTGGGTGAGTAGAAGCATTGTTCTTTCATTTAGCTTTCTCATTTTTGTAAGTTGATTTGTGAAACCACGTGGATAGAAATTCAAAGGGTTTTATTTGTTGATAATCAACAAATAAAACCCTTCGTTTTGCTTTGCATAGGAAATAGCATTGTCCTATTTTAAATTAGAGTCTAGTGCAGTTTTTATTTTAGGCCAAAACCTTCAGTTCGGGGTTTTTGTTTTTCTGCACAATTGTAATTTAACCCGTTGTGTAAAAATAAATTGATTGTTTGTTAGCTTCACTGGGTTAAAAAATTCTATTCTTCATTTTATTTTAAACCTTTCCAATTTTTCGTGTAATTAAGAAAGTCTGATTTTATTTACTCACAATTTACTTTTCGTGGTTAGAATAAAGTTTTAATTCGCGAGGTTATCTATGAGATTAATAGTTCTTTTGTTCATTAAAAATCTTTTCCGTTGAGCTAGCTAATTTTTTTTCATTTTTAATAATCAGTTTAGTATTCTTATTTACTTCAATTAATACACAGCGATACGTACTTAGTCAAAAGGTTCTAGCAAAGGTAAAAATAAAGACATGTCGCATATAAAAATTTAGATCACAAAAAAAAATACTGTTAAAATATAGCCAGCCTAGTTAGTACCTACTCAGTTATGCTATAAGGGCATTTAGCACAAAGATAAGCTCGCCGCTTGAACAAAGATCGACTCTGACATTGATTAACGTCATCAGGGAGAAGATTAAAATAATAGGGCCCAGCATAAAAAGGAGATTTTTTAAAGCCCTCCGTTTTTGCCAAATCTACTCTAAATTATTCACCATTTTTAACATTCACGTAATGAATCATACCAGATATTTGCAATTTATTTATCATATGTAAATGTTAATAATTTATATCGATTGAGGTTAGTGTTAGTATGTTCTCCTCTGTAAGTATATTTCTGCATGTAGTTTGAGGATGTAAATGATTAAATTACTCTAATTATTCTTTCTTTAATTATGAAATATGCGCTGCAGACCATGCGCATTGCATGCCTGTCCCCAGATCACTATCTTATATGATAAGATTGGGTATACTAAACCATAATAGGCACTCGAAAAAGAACTTGAACCTAAACTTGATTTTGAATTCTGAATAATATAATAGCATGTATTTAACTTTGAAGTCACGATCGCCAAATGATCTGACCATAAAAGGTAGGTATCAACTACCAATCCAAGAAATTGCGCAGTTTCCTTGCTCTGAATATCTCTGTTGTTAAGTTGAATGCTGCTCACCGTTTCCGCGTTACGTTTGTTAAAAGCAAAATCTATAACTTTTGTCTTCTCATATTTAATAATTGAACACCAGCAATGGAACTCGTTTACTGCTTGTAATAGCTTCCTACAAACAATCCGACAAACAATCCGACAAACAATCGGTATCTGGTGCACTTGCGAGGATAGTAGTGTCATCAGCATACATAAAGTGTACGCCAGTTGTAATACTGTTTGGTAGATCATTGACATACAATAGAAATAGCAGAGGCCCCAAAACACCGCTCTGAGGTACGCTCAGGGAAACATCATGACAAGCTGACAGAACATTATTAATTTTAACCCTAATACTACGGTTGTTCAAGTATGATTTTTAACCACTGCTTTACATTTTCCCTAATTCCCATTCTTTCAAGTTTCTGTAGTAAAATAGAGTGATTTAAGCTGCCAAATGCTTTAGTCAAATCATAGAAAATGTCAACAACTTTGTATTTATTATTTAAATTTTTATGTACATTCTTAACAAACTCAATTGCCACGTACTCAGTCGATAGTCCTTCCCTAAATCCAAACTGTCGCCCATAAAGTATGTTGTTGCTATTGATAAGTGTTATTGTTCTATTATATTAAATAAATTTTAGAGAAGCAACTAAGTACTGCAATTGGTCTATAATTCTCAACACATTCCGTGTCTTTAGTTTTATGTATAGACACGACTATTGCAGTTTTCAAGAAATCGGGATAAACACCCTCTCCCATGAAACTGTTTACCATAGGGAGAAGTAATGTATATATTTGTAGTGAACACAATTTGATAATTTTGATAGGAACACCATCAGAATCCACTGATTTTGTATTTGCAATTTTATGAATTACTTCCTTCAATTTAACCGCATGTATCTGGGAAGAAAAACATAGATTTCGCAGAAAACTCAATATTTTCCTCATATTAGGTGTATTCCGTGAACCTAGACACAATGTTTTTAACAACAGTGGCGGTGGTAAAAAACACTTCACACTTAACTTAGGAAGAACACTTCTTATTTTAGTATTTGTCCTCAAAGAAAGGAGTAAATACATATTTTGGAGCCTGCAAAACAATAATCTTATATAAAACGCCAATTCAATATTGTCGGCAATTGGAACTACAATAAATTATTTTTCCGCTGTCGTTTTTCCAGTACTCTATATTGCAATATACGCAATTCACAAAACTATCAGACCTGCATATAGTAATTAAAAATGTAGTTTTCAACATTACATAATTTAAATTCTATAAAAACACTTATGAAGTTATAGCTCAATTTTATCACCACGGTATCGTACGCCTATGCTAACGGAAAATAACGCGAAACGCCCTCATTGCCTTAAAGAAGCATTCGTATGGGTCTATAACAAAGACGTGGGGTCGCAGCAAAGACAGCTGCGACGCCATTTATACTTAGACCAGGAGACGATCAAGAGCATCTGCAAACGGGCTAGAAATGAATGGCGATTATCCTGTGAAGAAAGACACGCCAGCGTACGGTAAGAAAAAGTGTTAGACGTGAGGGTACGGCAAACAGGTTCTTTTCCGGAACATATGGCGTAATAAGGGTTCGGAGAAAAAAAAACAAATATTAGGTTATCACATGACAGTGGAACTTATTGTAGAAGCATATGTTGCGTATGCTTCAAAAGTCTGAATTGATATTGATAAAAAAATGTGTAAGAAGATTCATGTGTGTTTATTTTATTGTGTAAATAATACAAAGAAACTTACTTACCTTTTAATTTTTATATAAATCGATGTAAATAAAGGCACACTCACTGTATCAATAAAGCACAAAATAAAATTTAAAAAAATATATATTAAGGGTATCAGGAATCAACTGCTACAAACTTTCCAAATAAAATTTGAATTCGTAATACACTCACAAGTTATTATCCAAAAAATTTAACCAAAACTTAATATATACATATATACAGGTGTCTCAGCTTTTAGTTTACACACATCATCTACTTTCACTGTATAGTTATTAAAAAAAATGTTCAAATAAAAGTTACTTTATATCATGTTGTGTCGAAAACAACGTATGTAGTTTTTTATTTGCTCGTAACCGCGGAGGAAATTTCAAGGCCGACTTTGATTTTTTAAACGAAAACATGCATTTTTTTAATGTTGCATGTTATTCGTTAAAAGTTAGAAAACAACTTTTGTTTGGCACATTTTTCAACTTGCCTTGTCAGTTTTGATGTTAGCGCTTGCAAACAGCAATAAAACCATTTTAAAAATCGCAGTGTAAATTTGATTAAAATTGGTGTTATATTGCGAACTCGTGAAAAGCGTAAAGTCGGAATCTGTCAGTTTGTTGTATCATAAAAGATTTGTGTTATCCTAATATGCCGTCTACATACGATCCAAATGAATATGTAGATATCTCATTAATCTACGGAGAATGCAGAAAGAATTCCAGAGAAGCTGCGAATATGTATCGAGCAAGATTTCCAGAACGTACTCATCCATCACATACAGCATTTAGCAAAGTAGAGGCAAAGTTACGAATTGGATCATTTCCTTCTACTGTAAAACATGAAGAGAACGTGATCAGCGAAATGGGAGTTAGTAAGGATACAGTCATAGAATTTAAAAGCGCATTGATATCATCCATTTAAAGTTCATTTATCGCAAGAATTAAGGCCAAACGATCTACAAAGACGACTGGATTTTATTGCACGATTGCTGTTGCTTTAGAAGATGCTAATCCGAATTTTCTTAACTGTATTTTATGGAATGACGAAAGTCGCTTTCACAATAATGGTGTTGTGAACAAACATAGTGCTCATTACTGGTCCAACCAAAATCCGCGTTAGATGGAGGATGCGCGCTTTCAAACGGTATGGGGAATCAATGTTACGGTGTGGAATTAAAAAAAATCAGCTTTGTGAAGGAATTCATCATAAAGCTGAGTAACAGGAGCGAGTGGGATCATAACACCATCTTGAACTTGAATAGAAATGCCATCAAATAGTATACTGATGGCTCCAAAACGGCAGAGGGAACTGGAATAGGAATATGGGTCTAGAACCACATATTTCGAAAGCTTGGGAAAATATCCAAGTATATTTCAGGCGGAAATACACGCTATTGAAAGATGTGTTCAGTTCAATATGGATAGAAATTATCGGAAGCAGGAGATTATCATCATGTCTGATAGTCAAGCAGCCATCAAGGCGCTGAGTTCATATGAAATCAGTTCCAAGATGGTTTGGGAATGCCTAGGGAAATTAAATGAGCTAGGCAAAAGAAATAAAGTAACCCTCCTGTGGGTTCCGGGTCACAAGAGTGGAAGGAAACGAAATAACGGATAACCTTGCAAAAAAGGGCTGAATGCCTTTTGTAGGGCCTGAACCCTTTACGGGTTAAGTAGCAGTACAATACTGAAGAAACTAAAAACAGAAATGGAGCAGAGAAAATCCAGTTACTGGGAAAATCTCAAGGAATGAGGCAAAGTAAAATTCTTCTGGGAACTTATAACCAGAAGAGGTTTACAGAATGCATCAACCTGAGTAAGAACAATGTTCGCATATTAACAGGAATACTTTCAGGCCACTGTAAACTGAAAGGACACTTGAGTAAGCTTGGATTAGCGAAGGAACCTGAATGTAGATTTTGTGGGGAACAGGATGAAACACCCATCCACCTCCTCTCAAACTGTGTTGCACCTGGGAGCATGTGAAATCGAAGAGGGAGACTTACCTAGACTGGGGCCCTCTGACATCCTACACTTTCTGAAAGGAATAGAATTGGAAGGCCAGTTGTAAAGCAGCAAGAATAGGGGACACAATAGATCTTTTAGGTCGGAGTGTAACATCACCCTTCTATCTACATACATACATATGGTGTGGAATATTTAATGGGCATTTCATTGGTCCCCACTTTTACAGTTTTTGCAATATGTGTTTCCAGATTTAATTGAAGATATTCCTCTTAATGAAAGACAAAACCTCATTTGGCAGCAAGATGGTGCTCCACCCCATAATGCGCAAATTGTGACTGTTTATTTAAATGCACTTTACCCCAATGGATGGATTCGAAACAGAGGTTCTCTTCCTTGGCCTGCTCGTTCTCAGGATTTGTCGCCTCTTGATTTTTTCATGTGGGATTATTTAAAGAAATTTTTATACCAAGTGCGGCCGACAGAGCTCGATGGTCTGAAAAATTGAATTCGCATGGGATGCCGGAGAATAACCCGAAACTAGGAATAAAGCTTAGCTAAGTATTGAAAACGGATGGCAACAGTGTCAGACAGTGTGAAACTGACTTGTAACTTGTAAGTTTTTGACAGAAACACACAGAAAGAAGGAGAATGTTGACTTTTAATTCTTGATACGAGTTTTCGAGTTTTCATTATTGTTGTCAGGTCAATCTCAGGAATATTAACAGCTGATTCATAAAAGCAACACTATTATTGCTGAAAATTTGTTGTTTAATTAGATAAAACATAACAAACTGTATGCATTCGTGGTCGTAGGAATAGTTATTTCGTCTTAGGTTACATGGTAAACTTAAAATTATTTTTTATACCTACTCACACATCAAGGATATTCAATTTCAGTTTCAATCAGGTCTAGTATAAATAATGTTGTACATTTGGTTACCCTAAGTCGCCGGAAAAATTTAAGTTTGTCAAACGTATGAAAATATTCTGCCGTTTCATTTACTTGTCTGGGTATACCACAAAAAATTATATTTAACTCGTCCAGTTCGTCATCATCTTCATTCATCACATTATGTTATTTATTAAGATATTACGTGCCAATAACAACCAATCGCACAGTCAAACACAGCAAAATTTGTATGGACACGAGTTTAATAAGTTACCACATCCCCAACATCGGCTGGTACACGAAAGGCCATCGTTGAAGCACAGCCATACAACCTGACTAACGAATATGTCCCACTAACAGTAGTAGTAGTATCTGAAAAATTGAATTCGCATGGGATGCCGAAGAATAACCCAGGGAATGATACTTTCATCTTGCAATAGAGAATTAAGACGTCGTGTCGTTTCGAGGCTTGTGTCCACGCTCGTGGGGCCCAATTTGAACATTTATTACATTAAATACTTAAAATTATTGAAATATTACTTTAAGCTAACATAAATTGCTTTTAAAAAGTTAATCTGACTTGTTTCAAAACTGACAAGGCAAATTAAAAAATGTGTCAAACAAAAGTTGTTTTGAGAAAATAACATACAACATTAAAAAAATGCATGTTTCCCGTTTAAAAAATCAAGTCGGCTTGAAATCTCCTTCAAGGTCGCGAACAAATAAAAAACTACATGCATTATTTTCGACATAACATGATATAAAGTAACTTTAATTGAACATTTTTTTACTAATTATACAGTGAAAGTAGATAATGTATGTAAACTAGAAGCTGAGACATATACATACACATATACAAATTGTTTAATACACTAATACACAATTTCTATCTATATGAATAATATAGACAAACATTGATTCAGATACATAATATTTATGTTTTGACATATCAATTTATAAATATGTACCTTTTTAATAGCTCTGTTATAGAACGTAATTTATTCTTTTTAAGATACGTAATGCGCAAACAGATTTAGAGAGAGCAGATTAGAATTACAAGGAAAACAACGTGTGTACTATTATCCAATAACTATAGTAATCAATATAGTTTAATGAAGTCATTTTAAATTTGAAATTAAGAACCGTTGATGATGACATACAAGATCAGAGCAAAAAATAGCCCCATATACTAATTTGCCCTTTCTATGAACATTACTTTACGTATATATATTCTTAAACTCCCGAAACAGTGTGTTTTTTCTACGCTGAAATTGAGAAAGTGGGGTTAGAATATCCTAGATCTAGACATACTAACAGTTATTTGCACCAGTTTTTCCTAATAACAAACTTAATTAAGTAGAGGCTCAACTTAAGGTGAATATGTTTTGTACCGTCGAAACTAGGAATAAAGCTTAGCTAAGTATTGAAAACGGATGGCAACAGTGTCAGACAGTGTGAAAGTGACTTGTAACTTGTAAGTTTTTGACAGAAACACACAGAAAGAAGGAGAATGTTGACTTTTAATTCTTGATACGAGTTTTCGAGTTTTCATTATTGTTGTCAGGTCAATCTCAGGAATATTAACAGCTGATTCATAAAAGCAACACTATTATTGCTGAAAATTTGTTGTTTAATTAGATAAAACATAACAAACTGTATGCATTCGTTGTCGTAGGAATAGTTATTTCGTCTTAGGTTACATGGTAAACTTAAAATTATTTTTTATACCTACTCACACATCAAGGATATTCAATTTCAGCTTCAATCAGGGTCTAGTATAAATAATGTTGTAGTACATTTGGTTACCCTAAGTCGCCGGAAAAATTTAAGTTCGTCAAACGTATGAAAATATTCTGCCCTTTCATTTACTTGTCTGGGTATACCACAAAAAATTATATTTAACTCGTCCAGTTCATCGTCATCTTCAAACATTATGTTATTTATTAAGATATTACGTGCCATTTTGTTTCAAAAATGTACAAATAATAAATATCCTCACAACAATAAATAAAACACCTCGAAAACACGGTAATACAACAAATAAAAGTCTTCTTTCACTTGCCGCAATACTTGTCATTTGAAACCAAAAGTGAGGTTAACTGGACCTTAAGCCGGGTAAATCTTCGGCTTATTTTGAATAACACTTAACTGGTCCTTAAACAGTGGTGCGAAACGAAGTCATAGTTTAGGATCTACTTAAGTCTTAAGTTAAGCTTAAGTATAACGGGTGCAAATAGCCGTAAGAGAATTAATGGCCAATAACTGATTAGGGTGCTCTTGCAATAAGCAATAAGCGTTACTTCGTAAATTCAAATTTATTTCCGGTAAATTAAATATATGTTATCCAACAATTGCTACGAACTTATTATCGCTTTTTCTTTAATCCCCATGTCTAACCGATAAAACTGTAATAAAATTCGTACATTGATGAAAACACCTACAAACTGTAAACTTGGCACGCAATATCGTAAACACAATTTTAAAATTCGATATTCCGATACGCAAATAGAAACTAAATTGAACGCTTCGGTCTGAAATCACGTACCGATTTTAATAACTCCGATTTGTTTTTGGCTTATATTTACATTTCCTGCATCGCCGTGTAGGTGGCGCGTAGCGCGTTTGCAGTTTGTTTGAATTCAGATTACGAAAATAGTGAAAATCGCCGAGCAAAGGGTAATAAGTGCTGTTTTACGCGCGGAAAGAATGCCGAGCGCTTCAAGGTCAGAGGAATCTTTCGGAAGGTATTCTGCCCGTGTCTACATTGGCGTCACTGCATTCTACAGACGTGAGATTATCTGGTAGGTGTTTGTTTTATAAATGTAAATAAAATACTTAAGAGATCTGTTTCGACAGATAAGTATTGTATTCAACATGGCCTACCAAGCGAATTTGGAAAGTTTGCAACAGTTCGTCAAAATCACGGAATCTTAAAACTACAAAACGACTTACCTCTCTGACACGGAGATTTTTGGTGAAAGCACTGGGGATTCCGTTGAAAGTCCTTCCGTTGCGATTTCAGTTTCACTGCTAGCTTCTACTGTTTTGTCATCCTCTGTGTCCTCCTCTACTTTCGAAGGTTCAACATCAGTGTCTGTTACCGTTTCCTCTGAATTACCAAAAGAAAAAAAAAAATAGTCTTTGGTGAGGAACATTTGATGCTATCTAAATACCTTCAGTCACTTCTGGAATGACCTCCGTGGCAAAGACGGCATGGAAGATATGCGATATTTTACAGGAGTATCAGCAGCTGGACAAGCAAGTAGAGGGACAGCAATAACCTTTCGCTACTGGTTGCTTTGTAGCCGAGCTGGTTCGAGATACATTTGCACTGCGACATGAAACTTTCGCACTATCATTAATAGTCTTATCCACACTCTGACAAAACGGAACAACGCCAACGGCTCCAGAAACGTCGGTCTGTACCAAGACATGCGAGTGAGAAGACAGAGATTTCTTAGCTGGAATGCCACGTGCTGATCCCTGATGCGAACCTGCGGCGGATTGTAGCGGTGAAACGCCAGTTGATTGCCGTGGTGTGCCAGCCTTTTGGAAAAAATTGGGTCCCAGTCTCTCTTGGAGGATGTTCACGTTTCTGCTCAAAGTCTCCCTGTATTTGGCTATTTCCGATTTCAATTCCGTTACGGTTTTCTTTATTTCACAACTGTAGAGTGGTTTAGAGCAAATTATCTCTCTTCTGAGCTGCTGGACGCAAGATTCTCGATTATCACGACAAGGTGGCATTCGTCTAGTAGGTGAACCGTACGTTTCGCTGACTCTGTTACCGCAAGGAGTAGGAGACTTGCCATCTTTAGTCAATCTCTCCTGCAATCGATTACGCATATCCTTCATGGACATTCTAATATTCTCCGGATTCGACTGTTCAGTCTGTTCAAGGGCACGGACTAATTCGGCGCAACATGACTGGTATCGATCATCGTTTAGGCGGCAGTTTTTTGGTTAGCAATTTTCTTGGTTTCACTCGGCACATTTTTCATGCTACTTGTGCTCGAAGTAGACGAAAGCAAGGAACCTTTCACATCCTTTACTGGTGGCGGCGGCTTTTCCACCTCCAGTTTATTCAAATAATTCTTCCCGTTGGAACTTTGTTTCGCAAATCTCCTAACGCTCCCGTCGCTCGAGTTCGATTGGGACGATCTCTTCCTGAGTTTGGGCTTTTTCGGTTTTTCGAAAGACCCTTCCGCTTCGCGCACGGCAACTTCAGGAAACTCGTCTTGTACAGACGACCTTTTACACTTCCTGCAAGGTGTATCAAAATGCTTAACCACTTGTAATTTTTGCTGTTTAGTCGGGCATTTTGAATTGCAGCAAAATTTATTGTTGTTCGCTTTAGTATTCCCCTTTTTCTTTTTGCCCGTTTTCTCCATTTATGTACTTTTATTATCGCGAATCTTTTATAGAGGTTATGAAATGCCGCACTTTGAATTTAAGGTACGTTTCAACACTTATAATGGTCTGCGAGCGACCCTACTGCAACCCCGCGCGATCTGCCCACGTCGGAATTTAAAAAACTAAACCTAAAATTCTAAATGGGCGCGAATAACAGAAATTTTGACGGTTGGAAGTCAACTTGGCGGTTAACTCATGCAGCGACCTCTCTTTCGTGAAAGCGCTAACATCATGTACTTTAAAACCTGATAACGTAGTTTTCTTGAACATTTGGTATGTCAATTAATGCCTAGATGGCAGCAATATGCCATATCCTAACGGTCAACTGCAGTGTAACCCTATATTATCGATCGAGTGATAATTAACGTAAAAATATAACCTCATTTTGTCACCGATTCTTAATTTTATAATTTTTATAAGAATATTAACTTAAAATGAGTGTACCACTACCACCAACTATTGACGCTGACAATTTAGATCCAGAACACATTAAAACGGTATGTTCCTCTCATGTAATTTAAGAAATTTAATAAACTAACCTCCACCTGTTATGTTGCAGTTCAAAGATTTCCTAGTATCATACAATAAATTGACGGAACTATGTTTTAACGATTGTATCACCGACTTCACGTCGAGGACAATAAAAGGAAAAGAGGTATATGCTAAATAATACTTAGATAGTATGTATTAAATGTATATATGAATGGTTGTCACCTTTTCGCAGGAGAAATGTGCATTAAATTGCCTAGAAAAGTTCCTAAAAGCGAATCAAAGGATTTCACAACGGTTTCAAGAGTTCCAAATGATTGCTAATGAAAATGCGTTAGCAGCCGCACAGAAAATGGGCCAGAATCCGAGCTGAAAATATCTTGCATTTAACGGTGATATAAACAAATGTTAGTCATTATTTTTTTGTTTGTTTGTTAAGTAGTTAAAATACATGTCTAAAATTATTATACATGTACTTTTATTTTGACCATCTTATGTTAAATTTAATTAGAATGAAACAAAGCTATAAAAAGTGTATTTATTTAAGAAACATGAACATAGAAATAATCTAATAACAGATAAATAATTTAATAGAGATTATTAAATAATAACAAAAACAATAAATATACAATAAAGATCTAACGTGTACAACATAACTGACCATTCCTTTCTTTGCTGTACGCTTCTTCGGCGATCATCACAGAATCAGAATTGTATAAGTTATTATTGCTTTGGTTTTCTAGAGCTTCAGTTACCATACGATTAATCGCCACATCTGGAAGTAAAATTTACCAAAAAACAATTATGGTCATTTTATTATCTTCTTTTTATACATATAAAAGTGTTTAAAATCATTCTTCTTCAGTAGTTAATATGATAATTTTAAATTAAAGTTAATTTGACTGTCAACAAATATATTTTTTCTAATTTGATATTACAATAAAGCTAGAAACGTACTAGTGCGATAATAATTCATGAAATCAATCAAAAATCACATTTTAAGTTAGAAAATGGTAATATTTATTTATAAATTTTTTATGAAAATTGAAAATGAATTAAAAGTTGAAGCAAACTTGATTTTTTTTTATATAACCCATTGCAAAAGTTATGGATTGGCAGGTGCTCCAAGATTAGTCGATTTGTCTCCAAATAATTATTTTTTCTCCGACAACTAAAACACTGAAGTTTATAATAAGGTGTTTACAAGGTTTCTCACGGTAGCCTTTCTTTAGAAGTTTTCGTGGTTAAAAGAAATTTAGAATTCTAAATTTTTGGACTTCAGGGTTAGTCAAGATACTCTCTCATTTTAAAATATTTACAAGATTGTACCACTTCCGGTTATACCGGAAGTTGCCATTAACTCCCTTTTTTAAATGGAGCACCCCGGTATATTATCTCATTTTTGGATTCCTAAGACACTTTCATGATGTGTTCCATCTGATTTCCATATACCTATTTTCATTTGTTGGAAATAGGTATAGGGGAAATACCTATTTCCAACGGGTTTTTTTCTAAGTTTCTTCTAACCACGGAAACTTCTCACGAACGCTTATTGTGAGAAACCCTGTATATATAGATAATTTGAACGAACTGAGGGTTTTTTGGTATTTATGACAATTTTTATATAATTTCGATTATAGTTTTTTTTTTTTTTTGGTAGCCTGAAGTAGGCCAGTGTTAAGGTCGAAAAGCAGCTACACTCTTCATGAATATTTTCTCTTTAAGCTCCGCTTTTCCTTCATTGAAATTCGAATGACTCATTCACTTAATTCCGGCTGAGCTTTCACAAAAAAATACAATTTCTTGCTGTGTCTGTTATTATACAAATAATTTTTGACTTATCGAGTCTTCATTTAACCATGACCGCGGTTATAGGGGGTTACAAGAGCAAGGCTAACAAGATTAGTGAAATATATACATTTTTTAAGTTATAAGTTTTAAAATAATGCAAACCTATATTTCTATTTTCCTTCGCCGAAGTTATATACCAGGAAATAATATGATTCTTTCTGCAGAATTCCTCAATTTGTGGCGGCACCTTATTTGGGGCAACATCTCCTTTATTTGCTAATATTATCACAGGCAGTGGTTTACCATGTGGCAAAGATACCTTATCCCGGAGATCTTCTAACCACTAGCATGCAATATGGAAGTTAGTGCTACTTTTGCATTACATTTTTTTTTTCCTTGTTACCTTTGAAACTGATAGGAATGTATCAGGTCTTGTCAGATCGAACACTATTGCAGCGGCAACTCTGGAATAAATATGTAATTCGGTATTAATTTAATTTAGAACTACTAAAAAATGGGATTGAATTTGATTGCGTAGTTTACAAGTAATAATTTTCTTTATACGTTCTTTGATCAAATGTTCATTTTTATGTTTAGCCGCCTTTTGATAAAACAAAAAAAAAGCAGTACCTAATAGACATTTTATCACGTCAAGTTTGTATACTGTAAAATATATAATTTTTTATGCAGCGCGATACTTACAAGTAACAAAAATGTTTAAATAAAAAGTTCTCTTCTGCTGTTACATAGGTATATTGGTTGTATACCGGATTGGCCTATGCACATCTTTAAATGCGGATGCAATGTTAATATTGTCGATATGTATAACAACGCCCTCTACTGCTATATGCAGCAGTAGAGGGCGGGGCTTATTCATAACTACGACATCCTATTATACGCGAGTTTATGTAACTATTTAAAGATGCTCGCGTTCCGATCCAGTATAAGTCTAATATTTTATTTTTGTTTTCAAATATTTACCATTTAATGTATTAATTAATATCTTACACATTTACAGGGCTCGAAAAAAATTTCATCTTTTATTAAAATTTAATATTATTAAAATAAATATACCTATGGTGCCAACATTTCCAGTTTTAATATTATCAATATATTCTCATATTGACACCAACAAATACCTTCTAATTGTGGCTGCAAAATTAAAAAAAAAAAACAACAACACCAATATATAATAATAATAATAATAATAATAATAATAATAGAATTTATTGACAATTACTACATTTCAAACGCATTGCCAAAAAGACTATAATATTAATCAATAATATCAATACCTGTATTATGTATTAGAAATATTTGAAACTGTATATGAAATAAATATTAGAAAATACATGTAAAATAAATATTATGCGGCAATATGTATAAAATATCTAAAAGCTTATGAAAAAATATTTAGTTTTCAAATTTATTTAATATTTTTTTGTGCTACTTGGGCAATCACATAGGTGACATATTATTGGAAAGGAAATAGAAATTACATTGATATTTTTATTAAAAAGGAAGATTTTCGTGTTTGTGTGAATATGCTAGAGTGGCGGTTATTTAATAATTCCTCGAAGTATAACTTAAAAAACAATGCTTCACAATGGTATTAAACCAATTTTATCAATTCGCCATGTGAACAGTAGGTACAGAATTATATTGATTAAACTGGTCAAATATGACCAGCACAACTCGAAAATATGTGAAAACCTTTCCATCCATCAAGTATGTAGTTTTTGTTTGAAACTTTTTTTCGATTCGTAACAGATTGCGCTGTAATCGCAAAAAAAAACCTGATTCTAAACGTCTAGAAAAAATAAACAAAAAAGAGAAGCAAGCAAACATGATTTTGTTTTCTTATTTTAACATAAACTAACATTTCAAAAAGCCATGTGTTCGAAACTGTGCCCCTTATCACTTCGATACATTTATTTTATTCGCAATGGAATGCTATTCAAGGATACGCAGCCGGACTTTACTCAGTACTTGACAAGCTGTGACTACTTACACATTGTCCGATCCCCATTTAGATTATTAATTAATAATTAATAGTTAGTGTTGAATATTTGAACAGTAATGGAGGCTATAACATTACAAAAGATAATTCTTTGTTGAATGGCTTTTTGAAATGTTATTTAATGTTAAAAGAAAAACACAAAATCATGTTTTCAAACAAAAACTACATACTTGATGGCGTAGAATCCGAATCTGCACCATTCAGTGAGCCCCCTACATTATAACAAACCTTATTAAGGTCTTTTTTTGATTTGATGCAGTGTTTTTGAGATATTCCGTTGTCTCAAGATAAAAAACTCACTCTGTATATAATATATCCATTAGATGTACTATTTGGATATCTAATAGGCGGACATTTGAGATGTAAGAGACATCAATCAAATGTCTGTAACGTCTAATGGATGTTATGAATATCCACAAATAATATCTAATGGTTGTATGGTAGACATTTTGAGCTCTGTGGGATATCGATTAGATGTGTTACATAGCATATCCATTAGATGTACTTTTTGGATATCTATAGAATATCTATAACATCTAATGGAGATTCTGGATATCGGTAAAATACATCTAATGGATGTATGATAGACATTTTGTGCTGTATGGGCAGTTACCTGTATTTTCATTGCTGTTTTAATAGTTATTAACGAAAAATCATGATGAAAAAATCACTTTATCATAGACTTCAGACTGAGTTGCGTTGTCAAAACGCAGTGGTACCAATTTACATCTACTGACTGTTACATATGGATTTTTGTTTTTGAAATAACTTTTTCTAAATATTCTTTCGATAAAAAATTATTACAAAATGTCGTAACGTGATTTGCAGTTCTCTGTAAATGACACCTACCGTACTCTGATGTAAATAACAAAAGTAAAAAAGATGACCGATATTAGAAAATTGTTGCTAAATTATTACGAAATTATTACGAGATGGGGTTTTAAAATGGTTATACAGTAAACTGGTGGAATAAGTTATAAGAAACAGTAGAATAAGCCGATTTTTAATTTTGTGTTTTGTTAATTCTCCTATTATTATCCATTAATGAAATATTATTTTCATATGACGTGATGAATATTTCTTTTTTAATTCAGGGGCCTGAAATCTGTAACTTTCAGCTAAGGTATCTAAACCGTGTAAAATAAGTTAAAAATAAAATCTGCTTTTATTGTTTTTGTGAATTATTTGTTTGTATATAAAATATCTGTAATAATCTTAAATTTTATCATAAATTATTTATACATAATACATACGTAAGTTAAATTCTTAGATTTCTGAATCATAAAAACGAATTCTTGCGATAAAGACTAGTATCTTGGGTATTAATATTTATTGACTAACAGGCACTCATTAAAATACAATCAAATTAATCAAATCAATCGCAAATAAACTATAGAATTCCTAAGTAATGATAAATAAATACTTACGCATATCTGTAGTAAACGCTGGTTAAGTAGCCGAATCGCTCATGACCAGCTATATCCCATAGTTGTATATTAACCCGAGTTTCGGAATCCCATTCAAGTTGTTTTAAAGCGAAATCTGCTCCTATTGTAATCTTATACCTCGATGAAAACGTACCTGTATGATAGGAATAAATCATACACGTAATCAGGATTTTATTGCATGTATTTGTGAAGGATTTATTTAAAAAAATTCTATAACATTCTCAAAGTATTGAATCATAATCGATTTTGCGATATATTTATAAATAAAATGGCATGATATGTCGAAAGTTTATTGAACTTTTCTTTCTATAAGAGGAATTATTACGGATTTACAGCTCTCCATTATCTTACAAACATTATTTTTGTTTGTTTCTGGGGCAGTTACAAAGAGTATTCGAAGTATATCTTCTCCGAGTTACTCTATGACGTATGACGTCAATTTGACGCATACGAGAACTTGTGATTGCGGAAGGAATACCTATTTACGTCAAATTTGACGTCATCGAGTAACTCGGAGAAGATACTCGAACGCATGCAAAATAGGTGTTCGGAAATACATATTTTATTTCTTTTTGTTTATTTTATAGTAAGTACTTATAGAATAGCCTCAGCGTTGTTTTTTATCCAGTTTTAGGTAATTGTTTCAAAAGTATGTTTAATTGAAATTATTCAAAAGAAAAACCCTTGGAAGAACAATACATAAGTCATTAGGTATAAATCATATTTGCATACAAATATATGTTATAAATGTTAAACAATTTACCTACAAAAATAAAATTCAATATTTAAAAACATTTCAGTTGCTACTAACTATAAATGAGTGTTATTATAATTCGTATTAACAATAAGAGCAAAACATTAACTTGAGTGTTGAGAAGTAGATTGATTAATTAATAAGTTTTCTCTTGATTCAATTTTATTTCTTTTTTATATTTCATATTTTCCAATTCATCTCAAATTGCATTTATTCGTTTTTATCGTTTTTTTAATCATAGCGCTTTAATTTGTTTTTATGTTGACGTTTTTAGTAGATATGTACTTTATTTTATTTTTCCTAACCCTGTAATAGCAGTCTTTACAAATTCAGTGAAAAATAATTTTCTTGTATTATAAAACAATTTTTCACGAGTTTAATGTTTTAATGATTGAAATTTAACTTGTATCAGAGCTGGGTAATTCCTACTTAAAAAGTAATTAATAATAACAATTACTTTTTCTTTAATTTCAGGTATATAAGTACAATTACTTTGGTGGAACTTACTATATCACAGTATAAGGCAAATAATTTCAGAAAAGAAAAAAATACCTACACTTATTAAAAAATTACAGCTGTTATCGTTTACCGACAACGAATTATTCTATCTAGAAGAATACTGTGAAATTACTAAGCCTTTAACAGAAACACTAGATTTTTTTACTGAAACCAATATATTTTATGGTTCTGTTTTGCCTAGCATAATTTCACTCACACATTTAACACATTATTTTCACATATTTAAAGTTTAATTAACAGGTACCTAATAAAATCATATCTGTGGTATATTTTTACTGGGATTTAATTCATTTAGGTAGTTGAACGGTTTCAATTATTTAAAAAAATTAAGCGCAACGGCTCCTCGATTCTGTCATAAGTAATTTCTTTTTATCCAAAAAGTAATTAGAAGAGTAATTAATAATACCATTTTCATTGTAATTGTAATTAAATACATATAATTCCTTTTTTAAGACATGTACTTTGTAATTGTAATTATTTTTAAAGTACATGTAATTACGTAGCTCTGACTTATAGAAAGCCTGAAGATGGCCAGTTTCGGCCGAAACATGTAGCTTTTATGGATAATAAACAACGATCTCAACGGAACGAACATTACTTAATTACATTTTAATCAAAGAATGTTCGTGCAACCATGCCAAGCATCTTTAGGAATAAGAAAACGATAAAAAAGAAAACTAAAAATTACAGGGTTGCCAAAAATATAAATGTTGTGAATTTGTTTTTGCACATTTAAAATTGTATTACATAGTCATTATTGTTATAGGATTGCGTTAAGATTAATATTGTTGCATAGTAGATGCGTCAATTATTAATATGTTATGAAATCGGAAAGCCAAGTCAGTCAATTTACAAGGCTAAAAAGAGGAATACTTAACTAACGAATTTGTTTTTTATTAATTTTTTTGAAAGTTTTCGTTTATTTATTTTTGTTTTTCTTTTTTAATTTTTGATTATTAGTAATTTAAAGTGGAAATCTTTAACGTACTTTATTAATTAGCGCGAGGAAGTAATCCTTATATCATTTTGAAAATTTTGTATCCCACTGAAACATTTCCTTGGTTGTGCTATAAACTATAAAGAGAACGTTATCAATTTCAGTAATGTTGCAGAATGATCAAAAAAATACTAGGAAATGTTTGAATAAACTATGCAAATGACTTGAATTCATTTTCTTAAAATTATTGATTTATAATGTCTACCTAGCCTAAAGCATTTCCTCAAAAAAGATTGGGGTTATATTTATATCTTAAAACTGTATAGTGTAAAATGTTTAAATAAAAGAATGAATGCGAAGAGCAAAGACAAACGTTTATTTAAACTGTCAAACAAAGAAAGAAATTTCATTTCTAAATATAATTTTGAAAATAAACAGTAAAACATCACCTGCTTTAGCAGAATTATTTCTATGATATTTAGATGTACCGACATTTGTTTTATATATGCACAAGCAAAAGTTATTAGATTTGATAAAATAGTTTAAACTTTGTTACGTACATTATTGGTTCTTCGTAAATTGAAATCTAGTTCGCAGAATAATTTTATGGCTGAAGTAGCTCTAAATGTCGATATCACTTCTCAGCAGATTTCAAGGTTATAAATAATGGTATCAACCAGTATCATAACAATAGAAAAGTATTGACCCAATAGGGGAGAATTAATAACATGGAAAAGTGCGACAAGGGAAAAAACAACGATTTATGATTATAGGCACATAAAAATCATAGTTTATCATTTCATTGTTACTAGATTGAAGCTTGTCTAACCTGGACATTCAATTTTTGAAAACTTTATTTCATTTTCAAAAGAAAAAAAGGGTGACTTATGCAAATTGGTCTCCATAATTTGGACGCATTTATTTAGCTACATATTTGCTAACAACTTATCCTTCGCGCTTTAAATTATGCCATCACGCGACGGAAATTCCAACAAAACAAAGAAGTGTGAAACTTAAGAAACCAGTTCAATGGGGTAAGGGTGAGACGATACGCGTAGGGGTATCGACCCGTGAAAATATGTAAAGAATGCCTGGAATTCGTGTATTATCGATCGTAAAGTTGTTAGAACTATGCGCTTCTATATTAAATAATAATTATGTATTAGATGGAAATCGATTAGGATTTCCGAGATATTTGAAGTAGGGAAATCAACAAACTTTTGTTAGGTAGGTAGGTACTTATCGGTATTTCGATTAGAATGTACCATTTTTTATTATTATGAAAGGAATGCAAGAAAATGTGCTGCGAAAGAAGGGGAGGAAACTTTGGATAGTTGAGGGGTCAAGGTCATCGAAAACAATATTCTTTATAAGTTTCGATGTTTATTTACTTGGTTATGATTGTTTTTTTTTGTTATTTTGCGCTCCTGGATTAAATTATGTGTATCAATTTGTTTTGGGAGTTAACATTTAATTTTCTTAGATTTAAAGAATATCTTACCTTCAGCATAACGCTTAATAATTGACGTTTTTCCTGTAATGAAAACAAAATATAAAAATGAGAAATACGCAAAAAAACCGCAAGTAAAAGGCGTAAAAAATTATTTACTAAAACGCAGATATAAATACACTATCACAGCATTCACATTTAATTTCCTTGCATATAATGTATATTATAATATACTCACCCACTCCAAAATCGCCGATAACCAAAATTTTGAATAACAATTCCTTTTTAAATAAATCACTCATTTTTTTTTTACAAAATCACCCGAGACTTTCACTTTATCTGTTCACACTGTTTCCTTGTGGGTATTCACAGGTCGCTGAGACCTTCGATTCTAAGAAGATTCGACTTAAATTTGTTTACATGACGGTAATAATTGAATCATTGTCCCGCGTATAAGCTCTGAACTATACTACCACGTGTTTTCAAGCGAATTACAGGCCACTGATTCCGGAGATTTAAAGTCGCCATCTTCTGTGATACCTTATCACTGCGATAGTAATTTTAGAGATAAGTGACGCAATTATTATACGGCGATAAGATTATCCTGTGTGATTTTCGAACAGGTGGTGATAAAAATAAACAATTTGTATGTCAGCGTATTTAATTAAATATTGGAATTTTCGGGAAATTCCACCAGGTGGCGTGATCAATGCTTAAAGCTTTCTCTTGCGGATTGTTTTCGGGAAAACCCACTAGAGGACACTGCGGTGTTATTGATTCGCAATTAGTAAGAGAAAGTTTTAATAGACGCTTTTCTCTGATACCTAAATTAAACTATTAAGATAAGTATATAAATAGATTTATTTGTATATCAGCATTTCTCAGTGACAATCGAATGTTGCATGATGCATACAGAAAATAAATAAGAACATGAAAACAAATATATTAATTGGAGGGAAGACAATCCGCTTTAGATAAAAAAAAAAAAAAAAACAGTTTTCATCTCATATTTTCTTCTTAAATGTCTAATGGCGTTTGATTTCACACTTTTCTGAGCATTAAAAGCACCTAATATAATTTGTTTAACATCATTTTCGATTTTTCCAAGGTTATCTCGTTACAATTTTTGTTTTAATTCTGTATTACATCGAATAAAGGTATGATTTTTATCGTTTCCAGTACATGGGCATGCTTTTCATTATTTTTTTATTCCTGTAGCCTTTAGATATTTATGGTAAAAGCATACCTCATTGGAAGGAGCTTGAATTGGAAAGCTAGCACTTTTTTCCAAGATTATTTTAGATTTTACCGAGAAACTTGACAAAAAGAAAAAATCTACTCTATAATTCGACAGGATATCATTGGAACAAGTAAACAGAGGTTTTTAATAAGGATTAGCAATAGACAATTACTGCGTATAGTGGCGAAATCAAGAGGAATTATAGTCAGAATACGATAAACAAAAACCTGGCATTCTGGAAATACAGATAAATTGGTGAATTTGGCAAGATGACTTTTTTTCAACATTAAAAATATTTTTCTCCAAAAATGTTCGCCATTTCAGATAATGTGATTTTGTTGGTTTAGACACACACTAATACCGAGTCCTTATCATTTGAGGTTTTCCCTTGAAAGTTAGTAGGTTAACAGAGAACAATATTCTATTTGAAAATTGGTGAAGACCTATTTGAAGTTAGTAATTAGTTAATTACACCACATTGTCTTTTTTTTAAATAAATGCCCATTCTTAAATAATCAATTAATAATGGAGGGTCCATAAAAATTAAGAACAATTAGAATAATTTTTACCCGTTTTTGGGAAATGTGTGTCTTTACAGGAAGAAAGCATTTATGTCGATATTTTTTCTTTTTTAATTTCTTACTTATAAATTGTTGATAATGCTATCCACTACACATAAAATGTGTATGAAATATTTCTTTTCTTATCGTAACTTGCAAATAATGTAATGTCACAAAGAATGCGTTGTTGAAGCGTATAAAACTTACAATTTCAGATTTTTATTGTGCCCATGGTACACTGAGATCGACAATAAGTGTCCTAATTCTACACAACTTTCCGCGATGCGCAAATTAATATCTTCATTCAATCAGTGTAATGCAATTAGTAATAGAGCGTTTCCTCAAATTTTGCTGTCAATATTGGCACATCTTCTGCATAGTCGTGCGTTTCGTGTTTGAATTTTGCTTATTTAGTCAGTCCGTATTAATGTTTGTTAGTTTTCACATACAGTCTTTCTCAAGACTACGCCTTCATTTCGCATTGAGAGTGTAACGCGTTTTTTCTTTTGGTAAAATACTATTTACACTAGACCAAGATAATTTTATTTTGAAGGCATACTTTCGAAATGGTGACAGAGGAGGTGATGGGCAGTGGAGATATTCAACTGTACTATGTGCTGAAGAATTTATAAATCAATTTGCCGAGGTGCAAATTGATAGTGGAACTCTCCTTCGACACACTTCTCACACACTCACACTTCAGAGGAACTGGAAGTGTTTTGAAGGGAAAGTCACCAGGTCGCCCATCAGTTCTAACCGAAAATGTGGTGGAAAACGTACATGCTCGTTTGGATCACAGCCCTGAAAAGCCATTATAAAAAGTAATGTGAATTTCTTTGTAAGTTTATCTTATGGATCAGCTCAGAGAGCTGTAAAATGGAAACTTCATTATAATCCATATAAAATTTCTATCGTGCAGCAATTAGTGCCACTAGATTTCGAAATACGTATGGAATTGATAGTGGAAGTCTCCTTCGACACACTTCTCACACACTCTCACTCCAGAGGAACTGGAAGTGTTTTGAAGGGAAAGTCACCAGGTCGCCAATCAGTTCTAACCGGAAATGTGGTGGAAAACGTACAAGCTCGTTTGGATCACAGCCCTGGAAAGCCATTATAAAAAGTAATGTGAATTTTTTTGTAACTTTATCTTATGGATCAGCTCAGAAAGCTGTAAAATGGAAACTTCATTATAATCCATATAAAATTTCTATCGTGCAGCAATTAGTGCCACTAGATTTCGAAATACGTATGGATATTGCCATTGGTTTAATGCAAATCTAAGGAATGACGATGTTTTAGATCTTACTTTTTTCCTGACGAAGCTTGGTTTATTTTAACAGGTGATGTAAATTCTCAAAATATTAGGATTTGGTCCACACAAAATCCTCGTGTTATTCGGAATTGCATCCTGTAAAAATAAGGGTATGGGTTGCAATATCCAGGAGACGTATAATAGGACCGATATTCTTTGAGTATACACAATAACAGCAGCCAGATACAGACTTATATTACATGAATTTGTGGAACAATTATTTGATGATAAATTAAATATTGACATAATCTTCGTGGAAAGTGGAGTAGGATCAGGACAGTCCTATTCGATCTCACGGTATAAATAACACGCACGCGCATACGCAAGTACGTCATTGCGGAGCAAAAATTGTGCTACATATGTAATTATTGTTATATTTTGATCAGACAAAAATCGATTTCGGGCATGAGGTTTTGTTAATGGACAAGGTAGGTTTAGAAGATCCGGATAGGGCTATGGAACATATTTTAAAAGCGTTAAGATGTTTTTAAGATTAGATTTTCTAGAAAAACTACGAAACCGGTCAATTTTCATGTACATTCTTTTGTAATTTTTTACAGTAATAAAAAATTGAACGTGTCCTACAGAAAAAAATATCATTTTTCATTTCAATTATTATGTACAATAAAATAATAGGAAATGTTCTTTCTTGTTATTTTTTTATGCACACCAGACTAATGCGCATATTGTAAAGGGGTGTAAAAATCTAGGTGTAAATAAAAGTGTTTAGTGGTGTACAAGTTACAGTGGTGAGGTTATTTACTTTCTTTGTACACAGTGGTAACTTTCATACAATAACAATAATATTTATACAACCTCCAAACCACAAAAGCTACACCACAATGACAATGACAAAACAGAGTTCTGCGCTTGCGTCGAAAGAAAAATGACGAAAAAATTGAAGAACCGTACATAGAGAAAAAAATCTCGCTTCAATGTTTCTGTACAAGTTTCTTTTCAATTTTTTATTACTTGGAAAAGTTACAAAAAGATCTAGATGAAAATTGACCGTGTCAGACGAGTTTAAAATTGTAGGAATAAACACAAGCGCTAGATAGATGAAGTAAACGTCAACCTAAATAGGTTTCTATATATCATGTTTCATTTTCTTCAATTTTTAATTTTACTTTTGTTTGAGTGTAATTTGTTATTGTTTTGATTTGTTATTTTAAAGTTATAAAGCTTTGCGAATCTGCTTTATTTTTTTTTAGATAAACGTTTTGCACGAGAAATTTTTTATATATTTCGTAAATATTTTATATTTTTTGTAGACTAAATGTAAAAACGGGATGTTCTTTGTTTGAATATCTTGTTGGTAAGATAATATGGGTAGTTGGATTGCTTTAGACTCTGTCCTTTGGACTTATTGCTTTGTGAGCTAAATTAATAATTCTATTTTTTGGGGGGGAGGAATCGATTTTGATGATTTAAATTTAAATAATGTTAAAACCATGTTGGTTTAGTATACCATTTATTGAAAATTTTGTTATTATTTCCTATGATGTTTAAAAAGGCAATGCTGTTGTTTTCTTCATGTTCAATTGTAAATTTATTAATATTAGAAACCGAAGCTTCTAATACCTATTTTTTTTCTTTGTTATTTTTGTTAAAAATGAAAAAGCCAAGAAAAAATCAAAAGGTATACTAACTTTTAGATTGAAACAATTCTAGAACTGAATCTAGTTCTCCAGCAATCTAACGACATTAAAAATTCATTACTTTCATTCCTTATTGATTCATGTTATAGATCAAGATCTCTATTTTAAATCCAAGAAATATCTTAAGGATAAAGCATAAATAGTGCTGGCTAAAAACGGTTTGTCTTCCCTTGAGAGAGCAAATAAATAATCTTTTACATTATACACAGGTGCAATAAAAGGCATATGTATTTTAATTCTGTTATTACTGCTTCACATATTGCTCAGCGTATTCCAGCACTGAGGTTAGTATTCTCTTTTCTGTAGCTACCATTCGTACAGGAAGTGTTTCTTTGTTAGAAGGTGCCTTTTGAATTAACTCCTCGTCTTCTTTCAGTGAAGTTTTATATGCCGCCAACAATAATTTCATTCTAGTTTGTAGGAACGTCCATGTCTTCTTCTCCAATACAGTATCTAAGGCACAATCAACATATTGCAGGTCATTGCTTCTATCACTCGCCAGCCAGTGATCAAGTTGTCCTACAAATGATTAATCTCAATTAATACAAGCTTTTCACAAACCCCGTTTCAATATCCTTACCTTCGTTCATATTGAATATCCTCAAAAACGCCAAGAGGAATCCGTCTATGGGTTGGGGATCCTTCTAAGTTTGAAAACCGTATTATCGATACCCAATCGCGTCAGCAATTGCAAACGTTTCTCCCTCAATGCGTCCGATTGGCTAATACCCAGGCTTAAGGGGTAGTAATCGTGCTGGTTCTCCTCGTACACGAATCTGGAATATGAAGGTCGCTTTTAAAATGACAGGACAGATAAAATGCCGTCGAATAAAGCGGCTTCCTAATCCAATTACTATACCCACCCGTTGTGTACGAGCAAGTCGGCGTTACTCCTGGGACCGTAGAAAATGAATAATTGTTCTCCAGTTGTAAATTTTCTAACCGCCAGACATTCGCAGCGGTCCAAATCCGGATTGTAGTCCGTGGAAATCTGAATGTGTGAAGAGATAATTGATCAAATTCAGTCAGGTTTAAAGGTAATTTCTGTTTTTTTTTTATAGAGGCTGGGTCTGGAGAAGTGTTTGATACGATTATAATACTTCTGATGTACTATGAATGATATTAAAGTATCTATATTAATATGATGTTATAAATGCTGGTAGATACAATTTAAAGAATAATTGAGTTCAAATTTAAAAATTAAATGAATTGATGAGAATAAGAAGAGTACAAGTCCAAAATTTGCTAGGTATTTTAATCTGTTGTAGTCATGCTAATCAAATACAAAGCTGCATTGACTGACAAGGGAACATCGGCAAATGTCAAGTTTCAATTTCGATAAAACTCTACCCACTTGGCAAGTAATGTTGCACATATCCCAGTAATATTACATTATTTACTAGACAGCTATGTTAAACGAAAACATGTTACTGAAATTTTGCAGCAACATTAAATAATGATAGAAATATTGCAGGCCATTACAGTAATATTTCAATGTAATCAGGAAAAAATATTTTAAAACAATGTTGCAAAAACAAAGACTTTGTTGTCAGAAATGTTGAGGTAATATTTAGTTGTAACATTGCCATATTTACAAAATTTACAGTTTATAAAGTGTAAGATAGGTACGTTTGTTAAGTATGTTTCTGCAAATTTAGAATTTTGAAAACACAAAACTAATGGAGCAAATTTTCTCTATAAAGTATAGCGCACTTGTAAAAGTTAGTATCGCTTGCCATCACAAGTTTTTTCGTACCGCGCATACACGAGTTGGCGTGAACCTGTGAACCCCCTCTTTCACAATATACGTTAATCGTGACTGGACAGGGCGTGGATAGGACCATTTTGAGATTGTGCGTCGCAATTATTTTGATGAGAAAAAATTCCCGTCAAGAATGAATCAACATTATCAGGTAAGTTTTATTTATAATGCTAAAGTAGGTACATATGTCCATCCCTTCAAATTCATGGAAGATCTTTAAAGACAGATATCTCTTATGTATATCATAACCTATATATGTTATAGTAAAACCTACCTGTGTGCTATAAGGATGAGCAATGTCACGTAAGTTCATTCTTAGGATTGATAGTAATTCTTGATCAAATACAAATTTTACCATAATTATAAACAGATTTTCTGATCTCTATTTTTGACGGTGTTTTTTTCTTTCAGAGAGAATTAGAAGAAATATTGTACTCACGGATACAGAATACGAAATAACTCATGGAATGGTTTCGTTATGCAAAAGAAAGATTTGATGGAAAAACAGCAAAATGTTCAAAGGAATAAAATGCATTCGGGGCGTTTTTCTTATATGTTGTGAGTTTTTGTTTAGATTCTATTCATGTTAATTTATGTGCCCCATAATCTTTTTCCAATACTGAAGTTTATTAAAATGGAATTTAATGTACTTTTTTTTTAATCAATAAATGCCTTTTGTTGTCTTCTGTAAGCAGCATTTTACTTTTTAAAGTATTTATTAATGCATTTCGTTTACTTAAATAGCTATTTATAATATTATTCATAGTATTACTATTTAGTTTTACATAGAACTATATGATATATGATTGACCATTTTAATGTATCTGCAAAAATAACTACAAAAAAAGACTTATAATGTTGTATTATAAAAATGTCTTATCCATTATATTTTTCTGGCATTAATGTTTAATGTTAATATTGTAATTTTAGTAAGTGAAGATAAATTCGTATAAACAGAGGGGCCGATCTATAGAGGGTAACATGAATTATAATATTAACATTGAATTTCAATAAGACTGATTGAGATTCTGTTTTATATGAATTAATATAACCTCTCGATAAACCTCAACATCATGTTTCTTGTATAATGCAGCAAGAACTTTTGGAGTAAATAAAAGATCCTAATAGAAACATAAGCGTAGATATATTTATATAAACATTTAATTGCCACACTGTATCAATATTTCTCTTTAACATATGAGAAATGTTACGGAAGAGCTATACTTCAACATTAATCGTCATGTTAAAGTAATGTTACTCGAAGACCTCGTATTAACATTACTGGGAAATATTATTTCGTAACATCGCTTAGACGGACATTAAACAGTCGTAGAAATGTTACTGCATGTGGTACATTGTATATATTTTTGTAACATTTCGCGTTACAAGATAACATTTAGACGACGTTATAGTCATGTTATTTTGCCAAGTGGATACAGATTGAAAGAGTACCATGATGAAAGGGCAACGCATTTTTTTTCTGTCCAATCGTCCAATGTAGTAATACAGCCCCCTCCAAAGTGTTCGCGATTTTTCATTTTTTAAGATTATTGTAACACATATAACTAATTTTTTTTAACATTTCTTGCAGCAAATTACATGGCTCAAAAGCTCATTTAACCTGCCTTCGAAATAAGCTAATAATGGAGGGCGGAATACCCCTACCCCCATCCTTTAAATAATTTCTTATCTCTCAAAGAAAGGTGCTTTTACGTGGGGGTGAAACAAATTCAGAGGAATAATAATAATAATAATAATAATAATAAAAAATAATAATACACATTCAACATCAAATACTAAAAAAACTGAATAAAATAAATGCTAAGAAAAGTGCGTATAAAGATTTATATTTTGATTTATTAATTTATTTAGCCCGTAGTGTATACAATTTACAGTTGATACTCTGTGGCTTTTTGCCTTTATAGAATAATATATTAAATAATAACATTTCGTAGAGCCGCGTACATAATCTTATCCATATAAAGATGTATTAGATCTGTAATTAAACATGAAACTTTGAGAAATCACGTAGGCATTTGGATGTATGTATGTGTATGTATGTAAGACAAATTGCAAGGTTATGTAGCTGCTGTTTATGATGTACATAAAAAGGGGCTTTCCAATAGGAGAAGATACTTTAGAAAGCGTTATTCTTTCTGATGAAGAAGAAAAAACTTGGGTTAGTATATACTAAAGTAAAAAAAAAAACTATTTTTTAGTATTTAGCAAAAGATAAAAGTTGTTTGTATTATATGTCAGGCGAGATTGAAGATGATGATGAAATAACTGTTGCCATTCTTACATTTAACCTGCGTGATCAGCTATTGATATTTAATAGTAAATTACATGCAATTATAATTATAATAATAACAATAATGTGATAATATGTTTATATTTCAACGAATGTGCATGAATATATGTTGTTTTTACAATACAAATGTGTTGTGTATGTCTACACGGTTATTACCCAATAAATTTAGATACCCTAATTAAAAGTATTTTTCTGTAACTGGAATTGTTCATAACTCTACTAACTACACTTTCAGTCTCTTGGAGATAGTTCGACAGCTGCATCTAGTTTTTATTTACTCTCACGAATTCAATATTTGCATATTTGTATTATTCTTCCTTTTCAGAATTGCTTTAAGTGTGCCTAAGTAAGATACTTTTTCAAGGCAAAATTCTGCAAAGTAAGCGTATCTACAAGCAATCAAGATTCAATTAACTAAGAGCAAATCGATATATCGGTCTGCGATTTGAATAGTCGTAATTCGATTTTAATAGTTCTAATCTACTTACATTCCCGTTAGTGTGATTGCACATGTCCCATAGCGGTATTAAGGCGTTCACCTGGGATTTATTGTCCTGGGATGGGATGGAATTCTGTCTGGTCATAATGGTGGATACAGCCCAGCTGAAATAAAATCAAGAAGAAGGTAAATTTTTAAACGATTAAGAGAGATTTAGGCACAAATACTTATAGTGACTAATTGTGGAATATTTACTATTAATGCTGGGAAGAAACCAACGTTCATTTGCAACATATCATTCAAAGGCCGTTTAGTAAACGAGGCGAAATCCAAAGAACGCAATTCGTATAGTTTCTGTCTGAAGGTCCATCAGACGTATAAAATATGTAGTACTGCCTAATTAATTTATTATTGACTACAATCTTTCTGCGATTGGTTTTGGTTTAAGCAAACTTTCATCGGGCAGATTTTACTTGTAATCTGACGCTTGAATCAAACTTTAGTAGTATTAATTAAAACATTTAAAGAGTATAAAGACTCTTACTCAAGGTGAGTACATTTATTTCCAATATTTAAATCAAATATTAACTAGTATTCAGTATATTTTGGATTCTTAAATTCCAATTTAAAAATCAAAACAACTTTTAAATTTCCCGCTACGTCATATAATGAATCTCAGTAACCATGCCTACCAACATTTTATTATTTACAAATGTAACGAATAACCTCAAAGTTTACGAAATACTAAATACTTATTTACACAGAAATTTAAACATGAGCTATACAAAATATCTTCAGCATTAGGTTTCTTACATCCCAAAGTATTTCAGAATGGAGTTTCCTCGCAGTGAGAAGCCAAAAATGTTGCAGAAAAGGATCCACATCAAAAGTACAACGCCGGCATTAGGAAATCCAGCGAAAAATCTCCTTCAAAGCGTCCAAAGTATATCAGTAATAAGGTCTGGGACTTCTTCCCAGATCCTCCCAGAGTAAGGTTTTTGCCATGGTTTTCCCTTACTCCGTGGCCATTGATTTTATATAAGTATATATTATGTATCTATAATCAATGTCCTTGGCGAATACTGGGAGATAACTAAAGTTGTTTCATGGGCGCATTTAATAATAACTGATAGCTGACTGATTTACAGTAGACTCGTGATTATGTGAACTAATCACATTTCAGATATTTCATCATTTCACAAAAGTAGTATTCATATGGTTGCGAGGCTACTGCATTATATTTTTGTTATTAAGAATCATAGGGGAATTATCTAGTTAAAGTAGGAACATTTTAATTGTTATGGAATCCATGCAGTACTTAGAATAGGTAGCCTCGTGTAGTACCTTTTTTAGGTGGAGCACGGGATTGGGATGATTTGTAATAATTTAGTTTTCCTAAATAAGGTATATACTTCTAGCTCGATGGTAAATACATCGATTCACAAAGAAGATTTTCTTTAATTTTCGGATATATTACAGAAATATAATTTAATTGATTTGCGTAATATGTTCCGCCATCTATGACGCAGTCATGCACGGCAACTTTCGTTGAATATTCGGCATTTCCTTCTTTGGTAAATTTTAAGAAATGTGTAACTACCAGAATAACGGTGGTTCAGTTAATAAATGATTATTTCCTAACAAACCATGTTACTGATTTTTACAATTATAGTCTGGGTCACGTTGAGAAAGACGTATTAGTCTTATGGAAATAGTACCCAACGATGCCACATCTATTTAAGTACTTAATTCTTCGTATGTTGTCGTGCTGAACAACTTGACGAATTTTATGCTGTCGCTTAATAAATGTCAATTTGTGAATTTTGTTTGTATTTATTGGCTATGTCCCACTGTCTCCCATTAGTATGAAAATCGATAGAATAATATTGAGTGTATTATTATTTATTCCATATTAAAATACACAACACAAATAAGGTGTTCTGTTTCCTGTTCTTGTGTTTATTTTCAGGAAAACATACATAGATGTATTCATTCATTCATTAAGTTAGGGGGGACACCTACACTGAGAGAAATACATACTATTGAGAAGTAAAAATTCGCTAACGACAAGTAAATATCTGGCTTAAATAGGCGCCAAGTCAGTTATACCCCTAGAACAAGCAAATGAGTTTTCTTAAAATGACTTACCTGCTATAAGCTACCAGTTTGTTAAGAAACAATATAAAATTTCTAGTTAATGTAAGTTAGAAAATTTGCTGCTCTACCAAACAACTTGTTTGTAGTAAATAACATTTCTTTTAATAGCGAATAAAAATATAGTCATAATAAATAACGCACTTACTGAGAATGATGTTTTAGCCGCTGGTGCTTACTTTCTTTTCATTGCTAACAAGTATAATATCTTACAGTATTAAGTAAACTGCCCACTTGACTTAAGTGAGCGCTTAATTGGCGTAAGTGAGCTGCTTATTGGGTACAAGTGAACCGCCTACTTGGCGCAAGTGACTGCTTCCTGGGTATAAGTGAGTTGCTTACTTGATGTACTGGACTGCTTACTCGGAATAGTAACCGTTTAAACTGTTTACTTGGTTGGTACAGGTTTTTATGCGTCGCGTACAACGTAAAACGCCCAGCGCAATACGCCGTCCACTCAGGTCAAACAAAATAGTTGGCGTCGTTTTCCTAGAAAGCCCAACTATTTTATTTGGTTTGAGTAGATGGCGTATTGCACTGGGCGATTTACGTTGTACGCGACGCATAAAACCTGCTCCTAGGAAAACCCGGCTTAAAAGTAAATTTATTAAAAGCAATAAAACTTCATGTGGTGTCTCTTTTGCTATAATCTACAGCAGAAGAGCTCAAAGGTTCATCAAGTTCATCAAACATTGGCTGATGTGAAACCCGTAGAGAAGAAGAAATGAGTAATAAATAATAAAAATGCGTTAGTGTATATAGATCTTTTATTAATATTTGAAAAGAACATACATGAAACTATAATAAACAAAATGAGCCTCAATAGAAAAGACACTCTTACCTAGAACTATTATTATGCATACTAAGAACAAATACGTACTTCTTTTTATTATTGGTACTTCAGAAAAATGTTGCTTAAATTTATTTAGACAAAAGTTTGTGAACTTCGTGATATGCATTGTCAGCCGGTCATATGCAAATTACTACTTCCGATCTTCGTTATTTGGTTTCTATATACTATAATGTAATACCCCATCTATAAAACAAAAATCGTGAAAATCGCACTGCAACCAGTATTCTTAAATTTACCCTAAGTAGCCCACATAGCATTTACAAACTCATAACTATTTATCAAGTACTTAAATATATATTACTTACCTTCAAATGCAGCAATATAATCTGCCAAGCCCCACTCTAATAACTCTGAGTGATATTTAAACACCATTGTTCCTAAATTGCAATACGGACTACGTAGCACAACACATCACCCAGCAAGTCACAAATAAGAATGGCGTCGGCGTGCCCGCTTCCTATAGAGCGGTAATTTACCAGCTCACTTACTTTAAACAAGCCGGCAACTGAAGAACAATAAACATTTTATTTACGGAACGACGCGCTTGTTTTAAAACAGCTTTTTACTTAGGTCTAATAAAGAACTTTATTTATAGCTAATAAATAAACACAATATGCTAATCCTTACAAATTCAATCATTAATAGCAAGTAAGCCCGCAATTATGACAAGAAACAAGTTTTAGCATTATCATCTTACTAATGCTTAATCGGCAACTTTATTATGAATATACAACTCTTAGCTACTGTTAATAAAAATTTCATTGGGAGAACCCAGTGCACTTTAAGCAAAGGCCTTATTTAACTCATTTTTCTCAGTGTATAGTCCAGGCACTTGAACTGGGTGCTCTTTGTAGCGTCCCTATTAAACCTCTTACTTCCACTCGAGCAGCTTGGTGTTCTCTATAAAGCCCAATATCTTGCCCAGTGGAAACTTGAGAACCTTCGAGGGCTCCAATAGATCCTTCCCGAAATATTTCTGCCTGAGTACCTTCAATTCCTCACATGTGCAGATTACATGTAAACTCGTTTCCTTCTGTAGTTCGCATCTTCTGCACCACGGTTCGCTTACTCGACCTGTATATATGCTTTTTTCAGGTCCAGTTTGCCGGCCCAGTAATGGTTTTAGCATACATGTAGATGCATATATTATATTAAATTTACAAATATTTACAGAGGTATGCTTACAACAAACTAAAGCTCGTTTCTATAATCATAACTGTATGATTAACTGATATGGGATGACCAATATGAAGATGTTGATGAAATCGATGTTAAATTAGTAATAAACTCTTTGGGTTCATTGTCCAATTTCCACATGACTTTATCAACTAAAATGGATAAACTTAAAATCACACTGTGCTAAATATTCTATAATTATCATACCTTTGATAACATATTTAAAGAAGTTTTTCTAATTATCAGTGTGGTATCTTCGCTGGATAAGCAGAGGCATATATTAGCACTCAGAATGAAGCCATTTTTGTTGCCATTATCAACTAATGCATAATTTTGGCCATTAACTTTTGATGCTCTTAGAAATCAATACTTACATCTTCAAAAAATGCTCGTCTAGATGTATTAGCAGCACCAACAGTTAACTGTACTGTTACGAAGTGTTATTTACCCACGATTAATCAGTGAAAATAATGTTTCTCCGTTTGCTGTGATATCTTCTAATAGTACGTTAATAATCCTATGCCATCTAATAATATCAACACTTTTTCAAATATTCTCAAATATAAAACCAATGTTTATTAAGAACCTGTAAAACATACTTATCGAAAAATTAGGTAAATCTTCGGTATTTGGCGCAGCTAATGACATTCATAAAAGGGATGCCTTCTTGAGTTCGACTAACAGTTTTTTATAGTCAGCGCCGTGTGATTTACTTATCGGTACTTGACTATGCAAAAGTCTGTGTACTGTGGACCTTGCGGCTTCTTGGATATAAATATGTATTGGTAGCAGGTTCAAAATTACTTCAATTGTGGTTGTAGGGGCCGATCTCATTGCCCCCGTGGCGCCCAGACATGTCGGCCTCTGCACGCCACCCAGCGTTTTGGCCACCCCCACCTGCCGCACCTTTGGCCACCATACTAATGCTCCGTACATTATCATGGGTCTAATTACCCTTGTGTATAACCAAAGAGTCATCTTGGGGCTAAGTCCCCAATTGCTTCCACACAGCCTCCTGCATCTATCTAGGGCGATAGTGGCTTTGCTGGTCAATTTTTGGATATGTGAACTCCATGTACGTCTTTGATCAAACCATACCCCCAGGTATTTCGCATCTTTGACATATGGAATCCTGTCGCCTCCTATCACTAGTGGCTGTACGCCTTCTAGCGTTCTTTTTCTTGTGAACGTGACAACGTGTGTTTTTTTGAGCATTGACTGATAGTCGCTCTTGTTTACACCATTTGTCAACTGTGTTTAGAGCGGTTTGCATACGCTCCACCAAAACCTTTGGAAACCGCCCAATGATGACTATTGTAAGGTCGTCAGTATATCCCAGGCAATGGAATCCCTTTAAAGCTCCGATAAGTGAATTAGTGGTAGCATTGTTAAATGCTCCCTCGACGTCCAGGAAAGTCGTCATGGCTATCTCTTTGTCTTCTATAGACTTTGTAATTAACCTGTTGAGGTCATCTAATGCGACCTCTGTAGACTTTCCCGGTTGATATGCATATTGTCTATCACTGAGTGGCTATTCTCTCAGCGCGGTATCTGTTATGTACCTATCCACCAACCTTTCAAGGGTTTTGATTAGAAAAGAGGATAGGCTTATTGGTCTGTATGACTTCGGCATTTGATCGGATGGTTTACCTATCTTAGGTAGGTATGCTACTCTTACCTTTTGCCATGCAGTTAGGATATATCCCCAGGCTATTCATGCTCTGAAGATTTTAACGAGCTGTGGCGTCAATACGTCTATCCCTTTGTGAAGTAGGGCAGGGAATATTCCATCCAGATGGATTCTGCAGATTTAAAAGACGAAAATCTACTTAGCGCTCACTTGACTCTCATGGGTTTCGTGATTTCTGCGGCCAGCCTCCAGTCTTTTCGTTTTGGCTTATCTGGCGTTCGATCGCCTGTCAGGATTTTCGCGGACTGAAAATGAACCTTTAACAGTTCTTCAATGCTCTCTTCGTGAGTGCTTGTGTAGGTTTTATCCGTTCTTTTGATGAAGCTCACCTTGGTCGCAGCACAACCATCCTCGGCTAGAACTTTTGGATCTGTGAACAGGCGGTAGTTTCGTGCAGGTCCTCGCAAAAACTTTCTCCATGAGTCCCTTTTTGCCTTGCGGATTTTTTTGTTGTACTGTGTCAGTTAACTTTTGTATGTTTCCTAGCTGTGGTCGAATTTGGCGTTGTTGAACAGACTACGAACCTCGGCTTTCAAATTCTCTAGGTTCTTATTCCACTACACTGTTTTAGCGTCTTTATAGCGTCTTGTTTTTTTCTGGGCAGTTTTCCGTGTATGCTACCATAATGGTGTCATGCACTTGACCTACCGCTAGTCCTAACCCTTCTATTCCCCTCACCGGTGCCTTATCTCCCTCGAAAGACTCCCTGAGGGATGTTAATAAGTTGGTAACTATTGTTTATGTTACTGGGCGCATTAATATACATCTAATTATGTGTCGTATAATCACTATTTTTTTTTCGAAAACTAGTAGCAAAAAAGTTTTTTTATATGATTGTTACTTAAGTAAACAAAATGGTTGCCACACAAACACACCTAAACCATCTTTACACATAACTAAACTAGGTATTTTCTGTCAAATGTATCGTACTCCATCTATCTCACTCATCGGCGATATGTAGCAGTTGACTTATAACTTCGATTGAATACTAAATAGTTAGCTACCGATCTATGCCTGTGATCGCATACTTATTACCTAATATACGCATAAAATTCCATTGCAAAGAACCGAGCTGGCGATTTCGTGAAATAACTTACGTTTTCCTTCGACCACGAAAGCAAAAGTTACCAAATTTTGGCCGGACTGCGCTCGTTGTTGAAGTAGCAATTTTCGTTCATCGATTTCACTGCGAAACGAAAGTGATTATTTCTTCTAGCGAATTATTCATAAGCGAACGTTATATGCATGGAGAAGACCGCTCACTAGCGGGCATATTCGAGCGAATGAGCATCGAATCGTAATTGGCGCGATCTAGAGCACTCGATGGATATCGTTCTACGGCTTACATACACAATTAAGCCGTAGTAGATGCATTATTCATGAAGTTTTTCAGTTTGCGTTGCGAGGCGCGATCGTTTGTGTGTGTAAATCGATGAATTTTTTTAGCGATACTCTGTTGGCGAATTAATTTTTAATGAGATTCGAGTTAGCTTCGTTTACTGGACGCGTTTATATCGGCAAGAAACTTTGTAGTAGTCGACTGTGTCTTCAAAAGTTTTTGATGTGTCAGCTGTTATCTATTTTCTTTTATTCCTCTAATAAGATAAATTTATTATTAAGTTTGGTGCGACATTGAGGAATCATATTTGTCAATTTGTAAAGGTTCAAACGTTGGCAGCTAATAAATTAATTATTTCAAAAGTGTCGAAGAAAGTTTTTGATTGTTATTTTGTTTGATGGATGAAGGACTTTTCTACATCTTTAATTTATAACAGCTTTTTTTGTGTTTATTCTTATACTTATTGCATCAATTACGTCAAACTGCACATTTATGGAGTAGTATATTAAACAATAACATTTTGTAGAAACGCATACATAAGATTTATTAGATCTGTAATTAAGCATAAACCTTCGAAAAGTCAGGTAGAGATTTGGATATATGTGTGTGTATACAAGGTGTATCAGATATAGAGGTAAATATAATAATATGTGGCAGTTGTAATCATATACGATCAAAAAGTCTTAATGCACAGGGGGTCTATCTGTAAGCATTAACGAGAAAAAAAATATTTTGTAAATGCCGTGGGCTAGAGCCGCACTGTGCCCAACCTAAATGCTGTCCCGAGTATACCCTCACATACCACTATCATTCAGCCATTACCGCTGTTAGTTTTGTGTGGATCGCCGCTTGGAGTACAAGCCACTTCGAACATTTTACTTAAATTCTTCCCGTCTCGAAAAAACGATCCTTTTCAGGACCATCATGATTTCATATAAAGAAAATCGAAGCTGGATGCAGCGGCAAAAGCGCAGGAATGTATAGATTCATTTTCGCGCGATATCATAGTAAAAAGGCGTGTTTGCAAATTTTCTATATCTACATTTATTTCTGTGTAATTCGATTGAATTCATTTTGCGTTATATGATTAAATAAATCCAAAAGAAGTAACTCAGATTCATGTGGTACCGTTTATTAACAACTAACTCTCCATTCGACAAAGCAAAAGAAAAATATTTACGTTTTTTGTAGCTACTGAAGTCCGGTGAATCCGGTGAAACTCGGACGTCTTATCAGGATATTAAAAATGATACTTTGTAGACTTACGTAGAATGCTCTTAAAAAAAAGGAATGTTTATTTTATAAAAAGAAGAAATTTAAAATGCCTCAGTTTTGCTATTTTTACAAGGGCCTTTATTTATTCAGAATGACGTTAAATGAACTTACAGCATACCATTAAGAATAATACTAAATGAGTATAATGTATTTATACATAATACCACGTTTAGCGGGTGCTTAACATGACGTTTCCTTGCATTAGGCCCGGACTAAAGAATTTTTGGCTCTAAATTTTACTTTTTTTTATTCTATAATGATGAAATCCGGTTTCGGTGAGTTTGTGCTTTATATGTCGTGTAGTTAACACCCAAGCAAAATTTACTTTTTTATTTGATACACCCTGTATATAAGACAATCGTTTCAAATAATGTATTATGTGTCGTGCTGCGTACGAATGCAGTTTGATACAATGCCTGTAATTAATATAGCTAATACGACGAACATGTTACTTGTGACTGGGTGTTTCATACAAAAAAAGTGCCACAGTATAGTTCATTATTTTAAATGTTTACGTTCTCTATTTTCCATTCTCCAAAAAGGTATTTTTTCTTCTACAGATAGATAAAAAGTATAGGGATAGTATACTTAGACTCTACTAAGAATACTACAAAGAAATTCGCAATTTCACCACAACTGCTTGCCGTAATGAGAAAAGGGCCTACTTTCTGAGCACACTATCAACGGGAGAAACTAAAATTATGTGGAACACAATTAAGAAGCTTAGCTTAGCAAATAAAGAGTCACATGCATTACCTTCTCGGTTTGATAATGCTGATGACATCAACAATCACTTTATTGATAGTATTCCGACAATCAGTAGAACCGTAAATTTTGCTACTTTTTATGATGGCAATCGTCCTTCGCACGTTGTTGAGGAGTGATATGGATAATGCCTTGAACATGAGATATTCAAGGCATTATTTAAGTCGAGAGCACTGGGGTACGATAATATTGACATCAATATGCTAAAGCTAGGCTGTCCTGCAATTTTACCTTACGTTACCCACATCCTCAATTATTGCCTTTCGTGTAACGTATTTCCATCTAACTGGAAAGTTTTACCGCTTCCTAAAACAAACCAACCTTCTTAAGGATCTTAGGGCCATCTCTATTTTGCCTGCAATGTCGAAGGTACTGCTGAGAAAATAATGGATAGTCAGATTCGTGCATACTTACAGACACGTCATATTTTCCCACCTACTGAATCTGGATTTCGTTCTGCACACAGTTGCTCCACTGCCCTACTTCATATTGTGAATGACATCTGTAGGGCAGTAGATCTACGAAGATCTCTTGTTCTTCTCTAGTGCCTTCGACACCATCAATCATGACATTTTATATTTTGTGTTACTGTTATTCGTTGACTTCAAATGTGCGTTTGACATAATTAATCACACCAAGCTGTGGAATAAATTGTTTGACATGGGAATAAGTGCCAAACTAATAAGGATTATGAAGACATTGTATGACAACACGAACATCACAGTGAAAACTTATACTGAAACCTCACCGAAAATACCGACGACAGAAGGATTGATGCAGGGGGACTGCCTTTCCCCTTTGCTTTTCTCCATATATACTGTTACGCTACACAGTAGCATACAGCGCGGATTAAAAAAGTAAATTTTAAAAGAAATACATTAATTAAATTAGAAAAAATCAAATTTTATATATTCCAGTGTCATCTATCTTTATTAATTTTGATTTAGAAGTGTGCTCTCTCACCAGCCAGATGACATACAGGGCGAGAAATTTCCGATAGAGGAGCGGTGACATGAAAAAAATAATAGCTCTCTTAAATCTTTAGTAAGAGTAGAGATTCTGAGCAAGGATGTTGTCAATTGTCCTCTCCTTCAAATTCACTGTCAATGACCAATTTAAATGATATCATAGGCATGTGAATGTTGTGCCTCAATAGTATTCAATCTCTTATGTAAAATTAAAACATTTAAGTGTGGATAAAAGTTATTTTATTTAATAAAAAAAAATTCTAAATGTGAGTTTGTTTAAAATCAGACATATATCTTTGGATATCTATCTCAGGTAAGTACATGAGCCCGTTTAATTAATAACACTAAAGTTTCATTAGTGATTCCACTTTTTGCAATTCAAATTCATAGTTTCATACGTAAATACGTTTAAATTGAATTTCAAAATTCCCGCGTTTTCTGACCGCTCAAACGGAGTTATGTTAGGCTTAAAGAGACGTGTGAAACAGAGTAGCCAACCTTGGTGGTAAATTGCTGGATATTGGTTCGTAACGTAAATACATAACAAATACTTATAACCTATTTACACAATTTCCCAAGTAACTGCGAACGGTTTCGCAGATGATACAAACAATTTTCAAACCTCAATTCTTTCTGAACGAATAAAAATGAAATTTCTTATAAGTATAATTAAATTTAGATTAGAATGGAAATAAAACTTTTATTTTTAGGTAGATTTGACGAGGAATACCTTCTACAGGGCCGGATTCTGCGGACATCGGAGTGGTCAGGACTGTTCAGGTGTCGAATGAGGGCTCTGGTACATCATAGGTACTTCAGATCACGGGGTCTGGCTCAATCAGGACAGGAACTTATCAGGAGACTCATGAAAATCGTCGTTGAAGAAAAATTACCCAAAAATTGCAGGTAATTTGGATAATATTTGTGTGATGAACTTTGTTTAACAAATAACAATTATTTTTAGGTTGTAATATGGGATAAACTTGGATTTTATCGAAATAGCCGTTAAATTTTACAAGAAAAAATTGAGATAGGTCTGCATTGAACAAAGGTCGGCTGTTGAATGGTTCGAATTGAAAATGTTTTAACTGACATGAAAGCGATTATCTTCGTCAAGGAGTCCAACTGTCTGTGAAAATCCGATAATATAACCGAAATGAGTGGAACCTCCATTGTTTTATATATGAGAATGCCCATGTGATCGAAAGGACTGTCAGATGTTTAAACGAAATGAAAATAAATAAAATTACAAAATCTGGAATCACCTTACAATTGAGATATGATGAAGGTATGTGTCACTGAATTGTGAGAAAAATACATTTAAAATTTTTAAACACTTATTACTATATAAAATTAACAATCTTAAAATTCATTACTGCACCTAAAAGGTAGGCAACCATTTATACATATAGAATTGTTACAGAACCCAATTTCCAGCAATTTCCCCATGTCTTTCTGTTGACATATCAAAGCAATTGGACTGCCAATGCATACACAAACGTTATTAGACTAATTTTAACTGACATAAATACACAGTAAAAATAATAAGAATGTTCATTTGAATTGAACTTGGATCCAATTTTGATCTGTCAAAATCTATTGTAATAGTATACTATTCAAATTCTAATATTCATTTTCGATGTGTAGGTATATCACTGCTGATCAATTTGCCCTCCTGAAGGGAAAATTCTAAAGGAAAATGCCTTGAAGGACTTGCCAAATGCAGAGATTTCCTACATCACCTGGACATCGTGTGGCTGTCTGCTGCTACATATTATATCCTTTTTCTTATAATATCTAATTAGTTTTAAAATATAACTAAGTAAAATAGTAACATTCCCCTTATCAATACATCAGATATATTAAGATATATCAAGATATATCAAATCACTTTAAGAACCAAGGCCAGCAGGGGATTAAAATAACTAGCAAAACATCTCTATTGTTATTAATGTACGCTGATGATTTAGTTTTATTAGCAAACTCTCTAGTAGATGGGAAGAGGAAACTTGAAGCTTTGAAACAGTACTGTTACATAAACCTGCTAACTCTTAATACCAAAAAAAAAACGAAAGTGGTTGTTTTCCACAGGGGACGAAGGAAGGAAGATGTTGGCACGCTCTACTATGATAAGCATCCACTTGTTAATACCCAGACGTACAGTTACCTTGGTGTGACTTTCGAGTGCGGTGGTATTTTTAATCGCGTTTCTGACGTTTTTATACAGAAGGGCTCTGTTGCATCCTCCAAAATAAGAGGCATATTATGTAGATCCAAGTCAGACAGTTTTGACACTAAATAAAGCTCTTTGACAGCGTCACTCGTGCAACCCTCCTATATGCTTCCCGAAATATGGGGGTTAGAATATCTGGACTTAATAGGGAAAGTACAAACCGGTTTTTTCCAAAAACTGTACCATTGGCCGAGCACTACTCCAGGATATATGGTACGACTGGAAACAGGACAAGTTCACATCAAGGTGGAAACACTCAAAAGAATATACAATTGGTAGCAAAAAATTCTGGAGATGCACGATGACCGACTCCCCAAACAATGTCTTAATGCGTTAATACAGTTGGATCAATCCGCAAGTAATATAAAACGTATAAATTGGGTTTCACAATTAAGAAGATCTGCGCGGAGATTGGAAAAACGGAGATATGGAACGTAAATCAAACAAGTTTCTTAATAAAACCAAAAAAACATGACATACTGGAAAAATATACAAATCATATATTAAGCAAAGATATAGAAGCAGTAACAAAATCCGAATACACGCCTTTATATCGATACATAAGTAATCTAAGCATGGGTGAAGACTACATGAAATTTAGAGCAAACATAAAGAAAATCAGACTAATTATCCAAACTCGAGTCGCTAATAACAGAGAGATCAAATGGTATCATAATAACAACCCTTACAAAATTAGAACTGACAATTGCTGCACCATCTGCAACACCCACGAACTGGAGACCTTGCAACACTTCCTGTTGGAGTGTCCTATTTACACCCAGCTACGTAGACATTTTTTGCTGGCTGCATCTGATACACTGACCGTAGAAACACTACTGACAATAAGCGATGAACAACAGATGACCCGCCTCTATCACTATATTGACGGCACCCTCCGACTGCGTTCACTAGATAGATAGATAGTTTATTAGTTCAAGTAATTACAATTATTTGACATCGTCAAAAATATACAGTAATATAAAATACAGGTACATACCAAAGTAAAAAAAAAAAACATCGTACATTGTATATACATTGAAGACAAACGAAGACAAATAGACAAAATCAAAAACATGCTAAAACAATCATGGTAAGTTCGATTTTAGAAACTTCTCCACAGAATAGAACGCACGTCTCACTAATAAATCTTTTACTGCAGTCCCAATTTTTTTTGCGTTCAGAGTTTTTGTTAGTTGGTAATTTATTATATAGTTGCACACCCCAATAGTCAACATAGTTTTGTGTTTTTTTTATCCTATGCAATGGAATTCTTAACTGTTCACCAGCACCTGTGGTATAACTATGAATATCGCGGTTTTTAACATATTTCGTTTGATTCTGATGTACGAACTTAACTGTGGTGAGTATATATATCGAAGACAGGGTAAGTATGCCAAGTCTAACGAACTCATCTCTGCATGAGTCTCTAGGTCCTATGTTCGCTAATACTCTAACAGCTTTTTTTGTAGGCGAAACACTCGATTGCGTCCGAAGACATCCCCCAGAACATAATACCGTAAGCGGCCACGGAGTAGAAGTTAGCGTAGTACGTCATTAATGCCGCCTGCAAAGTAACAAAGATGTTTTATCCTGCGTATGCTATACACTGCCGCAGTAAGTCTTTTACTAATTGTCATAATATGTGAAGACCAATTCAAACAACTGTCTATGTGAACTCCCAGGAATTTGACGCTGCTGTTATTTTCTCCTTCATTTTTCGCTCTAAAGGTAAGTGTTTGGGTTTTTTCGTTGTTTATTTGAAGACCATTTTTATTAATCCATACGGCAGTCTCCTCCAACGCCGTCCTACTATTGGATAGCAAGTCAGTTATTGTTTTTGCGGTAGTTAAAATAGAGGTATCATCGGCATACAAAAAAACATCCCCTCCGGCAACACTAGATGGCAGATCATTGATGTAAATGATAAATAACAACGGACCCAAAATCGAGCCCTGTGTATACCTTGACACACCTTTTTTGTATTTGACACCCTAGCCTGATATTGTACATATTGTACTCTATTAGTCAAATATGATTCTATTAGGTTGTAGCAATTGCCCCTCACACAGTAGTATTTTAATTTTTGCAAGTAAAATACTGTGATTTACCATGTCAAAGGCTTTGGTGAGATCACAACATGTCAGCTGGATTTCCAATCTATTGTCCAGTGCTTCAGATATCTTTTCGATCACTTCCACTATTGCACTAATTCTTGACTTTTGCTTTTGAAACCCATATTGGTTCATGCATAGGAACTTGTGTCTGTCAAAAAAACTTATTAGTCTATTGGCTATAGCTCTTTCAAATATTTTTGAAATGGCCGGCAAGATGGAAGTGGGCCTGTAATTTCGACACTCTTTAGGATCTCCATGTTTAGGTATAGGTAACACTTTCGAGACCTTCAGTTCATCTGGAAACACACCCTCAAATATGCAAGCATTCAGTATGTGTAGAAGCGGCCTCATCAGAGAGTTACTTAATCTTTTTAAAACACTAGCAGAAATGATCGACAGTGGTTTTCGATTTTATTTGGCTTGTAATTGTTTTGAATTCCGTCTCTGTCACTGGTTTCATGTACATTGATTTGACATTATTTATATTTGTTTTTTGAAGGCATGTCTGGATTTCATCACTTGAAGTGAAGCCATTTTGTTGGTGATTAACAAAAAAATTATTTAAGTTGTCTGCGCTAATTTCTCCATAGTTGTGTTAGCTTCTCCATATTTTGTATTTTATTAATAATTTTCAAATGGCTTTTGTTTGTTGTCAGCCCTCTCCATATGATGAGCATAATTTTGTCTTACGGAATTATCCAAAGCCTTTTTATAATTGGTCTTATATTTTTGATACTCTTTATATACCTGTGGATCTTTTGTACAAATCGCTATTGTTGATAAAGAATCAAGTATGTTTTTCATTTTTTTTTATTTCTTCGGGTACCCGCATTTTCTGTTTTTGTTTCTGGTATACTTTCTTCGTAGGAAAAGAGCTTTCAAAAGCAGCACGCAGGATATCGTGAAATAAACTGAACATTCAGTTTTATTCAATTCATTTTTAATGAGTAATTTTGTCTATTTTCCGAATTGCCTTATTTTTTCTTTTTATGTTAAATTAAAATATGTATTGTTATTATTTTATTTAAGCTACGAACCCTTCTGTAAAACATGTCTAATGTATAAACAGAATAAACTCTATTCTATTCTATATTTTGTGTTACAGTATGTTGGCTTTGCACCACCATCTGTGCAGCTACTTAAAAATTATTTGACAGATCGATTTCAATATGTTCATCTCCCGAAAGGCGTTAGTTCCCTGAAAAGTGTAACCACGGGTGTACACCAAGGCTCCATACTGGGACCAGTGCTGTTTGCCATTTACATAAGTTCGTGATGAGCTATTGTACCCGTACCTAACACTCTTACCTTTTTTTAACGTTATCTCAATAATCGCTTTCCATAATCAATCAATTTTCTTAAATTTTTAGTTTGCATGTTAAACAACATCTCATTATTTTCGTTAGCAAACGATACTGCTGTATTACAATTCCCATTATTATTTTCTTCACTTGTCCTTGACAAAACAAATAAACAATCATACTCATACGTGAGAAATAACCGTCAAGGTCTGAGTATAAAAGTTTAATATCCGTCTAACTAATCCAATGATTAGTCTCATCATTCAGTCTCTCATCAACTTACACCGCTCCGTGTGCACATCGACCGGTGAAAGCAAAAGGAAGAATTCGTCGACATGGTGATACGTGTAATGGTTCACACGCGCCTGATTGCGGGTTTGTCTTCTTACATACGTGCCGGCGCATAATGACTCTCTTGGTCATTAAAGGCAAATTTCTTTCGCGACAAACAACTTTCCTCGCGCTCTTCAGGATGGCGATGTAAAATATAAACGAGAGCCGTGTTGGAGAGCATAAATTGTCGGCAGATTATTTTCCGTTGGGTCGTTACGGCGGCGCGATATCGGTGGAAACTATAAACTAACGCGAAACGGAGAGTGGCCGTAAAAATACGACAATTGCGAACTTCACCCTTCGATAAGGAGTTTCAGAATTTTTCGCGATACCACACCATCTTGACGCGACAGTTATTGAGTTAAACGAAGCGTTTTTATGTTCCGCCTTGCCGTATAGGTTACAGAATTGTAGGGCGGAGATAAAAGCGCTTTAAACACATGTTTGTTCTTAGAGCAGTAGATTTTCCTAAGTTTTAGCTCCTTTGACCATACTGAAACCACTTTAATTCACTAGAAAAAGAAAATCATTCTCAAACCCACGAAAATGGATGGGCAAAGTAAAGATTGGAGAACGGAAGTTAAATACCTAGGCCTCACTCTAGACAATAAACTTCTCCAAAACAAACACGAACTTGAAGTAACCAACAAGGCCAAAAAAGCCTTAATGGCGTGCAGAAAACTGTCAGGAAAAAATGGGGATGCAACCGAAAAATACTTTTAATGTAACACATAGTGAGACCGATCATCTCTTATGCATCAGTAGCTTGGAGCAAAAGAACTAATCTGACCACTGCGAGAATTAGTTTCTCGAAAATGCGAAGATTAGTATGCGCATGCATAACTGGGGTTATGAGAAGCTGCCCAACAGCAGCTATCGAGGTAATATTGGATCTATTGGGCAGACTGGTCAAGGAAGAAACGATTAGGCATAAGCCTCAATTACGTGACGGTGATCAAACCTGGGACATGTCCCGGGATGACATGTCAAAAGAAAAATAGTTTCGTGAAAGAATTGACCACAAAGTTTAATACCAAGAGCGAGTGGGATCAAAACAGAATCTTTAAATCGAATCTGAGTAAGCTTGTATTACCAAAGGAATCTGAATGTAGACTTTGTAGGGAACGTGATAAAAAACCCATCTCTTTTCAAATAGCACTGTGCAACTCAAGAGCGTTGCACCTGGGAAAATGTGGAATCTAAGAGGGGGACTTACCTAATTTGGGGCCTTCTCATATCCTACTCTTAGGAACAGGATTGGAAGGCCTGCTGTAAAACAGCAAGAATAGGAGACACAATACGAGTGGATCCCTTAAGTCGCAGTGTAGTATCACCCTCCATTCATACATAGATACATACTCCCCTTTTAAATCGAGCGATAATTTAAAAATTTCGATGTTACTATGGTAACAAACCACTTACCTAATATATACTTCAGTATATTTTATGGGGACACAAAGAATCATTGGTATATTCGGGCGAAGTACAGACCAAAGCAGAATTAGCGCGGTGAGTAACTAAAGTGTTTGATAGTATAGATCCTAAACAAATAAAATAGGCCACAACCATATGAGTTTAAATTGAGATTCTAAAGTTTTTGCAAGCGAATGGAGGTCATATTATAAAACATGTATTAATTTTATTATACATATATAATACATACAGCATTTCGTTTTCCATTATCTTGGATTCAATAAATTTTATTTTTTCATATTATATTTTGCTTTTTATATGCTTTTAAAATTAAAATTGTTTTTCACCGCCTACTATTAATAAAATGCTAATACAAAATTACATTTTTTGAGAATCACTAATCCTAAAAGAAGCGATAGAGGTAGATACAAGGACACCTATAGCTTTTCGATAGAGGATTCAATTCTACATCACATAGTGTAAACATATACAGGGCGTTCCATTTAAAAAAAGTACTTATAGTACTAAGATGTTACCCCAAATCAAACCTAGATTATAGGCCGCCTTGTATAATTTTGTTTACTTTTTATTCCTTGGTTAAATAGCAGAGGACTCACAGCCTCCACAGTCACCATAAAAAATCTGTACCTTTTACTGTATAGCTGTTTTATAATGCATCATATTTTTTTGAGCTTCTTTTTTCACAAAAACCAAAATAACTATAATAATAGTTTTGTGAAAGAATTCACCATAAAGCTTAATAGCAAGAGCGAGTGGCATCAAAGCACGATTTTTGAATCGAATTTGAGTAAGCTTGTATTACCAAAGGAATCTGAATGTAGACTTTGTAGGGAACAGGATGAAAGACCCATCCATCTCTTTTCAAATTGCATAACACTGTGCAACTCAAAAGTATTGCACCTGGGAAAATGTGGAATCTGAGAGGGGGACTTACCTAATTTGGGGCCTTCTCATATCCTACTCTTTCTGAAAGGAATAGGATTGGAAGGCCTGCTGTAAAACAGCAAGAATAGGAGACACAATACGAGTGGATCCCTTAAGTCGCAGTGTAGTATCACCCTCCATTCATACATAGATACATACTCTTCTTTTAAATCGAGCGATAATTTAAAAATTTCGATGTTACTATGGTAACAAACCACTTACCTAATATATACTTTAGTATATTTTTGGGGACACAAAGAATCATTGGTATATTCGGGCGAAGTACAGACCAAAGCAGAATTAGAGCGGTGAGTAACTAAAGTGTTTGATAGTATAGATCCTAAACAAATAAAACAGGCTACAACAATATGAGTTTAAATCGAAATTCTAAAGTTTTTGCAAGCAAATGGAGGTCATATTATAAAACATGTATAATTTTATTATACATATATAATACATACAGCATTTCGTTTTTCATTATCTTGGATTCAATAAATTTTATTTTTTCATACTATATTTTGCTTTTTATATGCTTTTAAAATTAAAATTGTTTTTCACCGCCTACTATTAATAAAATGCTAATACAAAATTACATTTTTTGAGAATCACTAATCCTAAAAGAAGCGATAGAGATAGATACAAGGACACCTATAGCTTTTCGATAGAGGATTCAATTCTACATCACATAGTGTAAACATATACAGGGCGTTCCATTTGAAAAAAGTACTTTTAGTACTAAGATGTTACCCCAAATAAAACCTAGATTATAGGACACCTTGTATAATTTTGTTTACTTTTTATTCCTTGGTTAAATAGCAGAGGACTCACACCCTCCACAGTCACCATAAAAACTATGCACCTTTTACTGTATAGAAGAATGGGAACTTATAAGTTAAAATATTCGTTTAAACTATAAAATGCGTTACTCAACAAATATAATTTTAATGTACATTTATATAGCAAGAAATCAACAATTTTTATATTGTTTGGAAGCGCGTTAAAAATTTTGAAATCCATGTAGCGAGGAGACCTCAATGTTGCCTTATATTTCCAAAAGGGAATGTAGAAATCGTTATGTCGTCTAGTAGGGATTGCATGTGTGTCGTTCACTTTAGGAAATTTGTTTTTGTTCTGTTATATATAGATTAACACGTTCAAAATAAACGCGCAAGTTAATGTCAAAACACCGTACTGTCTCTCGAACAGACAACTCCGAAATAATGCGCATAATCCACTCCTGTACCAGGAATACGTCCGGCGCCGAGGTAGCGAGATCGCACAAACACAGACTATAGCTCAATCTAGAGCCCCACCTGAGCGTAGTAGAGCGCCAATATCCGGCCTGTAGTTAGAACATTATTCAAACTTGTAAACATATAGCATAATGAATTTAATTTATTTATAAGGTTATCGCAATGAGTCTTCCAGGTAAGACATTGGTCAAAATTTAAACCCAAAAATTTTGTGTTATTTGTATTTATTAATTGCTGATCGCCCAAGGTTAAATCCAGGCTGCCATAAGCCTTTAGTCTATTACGAAATTTATTGTTTTAGTTATGTTCATATACAGGTGTCTCCCCGTTGAGTTGCATAACTTCATAGGGTTATTCCTTGTATCAAAATTAGCAAAACACTTCCACTCAGCATAGGCCCAATCCTCAACCGGTTTCGAGATATGGGTGGTCAAAAGCGCTGAAAGTCACTGGTTACGGTAACAAATTTAGATGAATCATGGACGCATTTGGCTCGACTGGTAACTTATTTAGATCCAATGCACTTGAAATAGGCTTTTTGACAGTTGTCATGTAAGCAGTTTTGTTGTATTTTTGACAGGTTTGGATTTCGCTCGTAGAACCTTTAAAAATGCCTCTTTTTACGAAGGAACAGTACGCCGAAATGATATTTTTGTATGGCTATTGTGGAGGAAACGCTTCAGCAGCTGCAAGAGAGTACGCAGAACGTTACCCGAACCGAAGATATCCTTATCGGACAACCATCATGAACTGTTTCATATTGCTCCGGCAAACAGGATCCTTCTTGAAAAAGACTAATGAGCGAGAGCCTGCGCGAAGAAACCACACTGAAGCTGTTCTTCATGAAGTTTCTGAGAACCGGAGAATCAGCATAAGAGAAATGGTTGCCACCACAGGACAGAAAAGAGCGTCGATTCACAGAATTTTACGTGAAAATGGGCCACATCCTTACCACGTACAACAAATACAAAATCTCTTACCTGCAGACTATGCGAAACGGGAAGAATTTTGCTCGTGGATCCTAGAGAACCAGGATCTCCTCCCAATTGCTTTGTTCGCTGATGAGTCTACCTTCACTCATGATGGGATTAACAACTTAGATAACGAGCACATCTGGAGCGACGAAAATCCCCATGCTTTGTCAGAAAGTAGATTTTAGCATCGATTTTCGAGTTTTTGAACACTGCGTTTCCAAACCGCTGGATAGGGCGGAATGGAGCTGCCGCATGGCCCTCGCGCTCGCCGGATCTAACCCCTCTCGACTTTTTCCTCTGGGACAATGTTAAGACCATCGTTTATGGACAAGAGAAGCCGGCTATCAAAGACGAACTGGTAGGTAAAATCCATCGGGCATTTCAGGCAGTTCGTGGAAACATGGAAAATGTCAACTGGATAGGAGGACTGAGTCAAAGAGCAGAGTTGTGTTTGGCAGTCCAGAGTTGCCATTTTGACAGCTTTAAATGTTTACGGCATTATTTGTTTATTAAAATCATTAAAACTTAACCATTTCTGCTTATTATTGCAGAAGTAACTCTGTAATTTAAATTAATCGTTCCTTAGCAATCATTTCATGCCGAAATTCGAGCCAAATGCGTCCATGATTTATCTAAATTAGTTACCGTAACCAGTGACTTTCAGCGCTTTTGACCACCCATATCTCGAAAACGGTTGAGAATTGGACATATGCTGAGTTGAAGTGTTTTGCTAATTTTGCGGAATAACCCTATGAAGTTATACAACTCAACGGGGAGACACCCTGTATAAAAATTGTTCGCACACCAATCCGCCATCAAACCCAAGAATTTATTACAACTCTCGCGTAAATTAACGTCTGTGGCCGCAGGGACAAGAAAAGAAACATTGTCCGCGTACAACACCAAAAATTCAAATCGTTTACAAAAAGGAGAAACAAGATTGAGCCCACCACTGAACCTCAAGGGACTCCCAAATTATTTACTTTGACACTTGAATTAATTGACTTAACAGAGCCGTTTACATTATGTTTAATATTCACATACTGCTGCCTATCCCTCAGAAATGAAGAGAACTCTGGAGCGGTAACCGATAAATAAGTAGATGTTTGATAAAATTGGCTATAAAATGCCTAGTAAAACCGAAAAATGCACTAAAAAGTATAGGTTCCTATTTATAATATCAAAGTTGGCCATAACTTTTGATGTGCAAATTCAAGAACTTTTAATGAACGGGTTCCGTGAATGATCCTGTATATAATTTTAGGAAATAGATATTAGAAAGCAATATTTCTTCTTATTTTAACAATATCAATAATCCGTGCAAGAGCAATATTTGTGTTCATTGTAGAATGTAAATCGCTAGTTTTATACACTAGTGTTCACATAGATAATCTATAATTACTACAATTAAGCCTCTTGCCAGTTAATAAATGAATACTATCACTATATTTTTATATCTGGCATTTTCGGTTTAATAGCTAATAGCTCGTTTCAGGAAGCAAAATGTATCATCAAATCTCTAGTTTACTTTTAATTTTAATCAACTAAAATCTGTTCTTCCTGTAATGCGATTGTTAAATAGCTATTTTCGTACACTTACTGAATTAGAAGCCTCTCTATTGCCTCTTTCCGCGATCTAATGACAGTAAACATTAAAACGTTTTAATGGTTTCTAATTTTCGAATAGCCTTTTTACTCTATTTAGACCATTTCGAAATGGTGTAAAATTTAATTCAGTAGCTTGAGTAGTGGATTATAAGCTAATCGACCCATTCAACGAGCTGAGGCGTGCCGAAGTTTACGATTGCATTGCGAATAGGTAATTCACGGAGCATTCGTGCCAATATTGCCAGCGAAAGCGAACGTGGATGAAAATACAGTGATATCCTAGTAGCGAAGATATTAACAAAATCATCACGTACGTCTGTGGGGAAATCATGTGTATCTGTTGGAAAATTTGTTGCATAAGTGTGATCGATTCGAGGAAATTATTTAACGAGATGAATTTATGCATGACAGTTAATAGCTTTATGCTTTTTGTCTCTTTGCGTTAGAAAACCAAATGCACAGACATGCGCTGTAAATTTTATGTTCTATTTGTGTAACAGTAGAAAAGAAGACACAAAGTGGTTGTTCTTTTCAATTCAAGTAATATTGCCTCATAACGCAAGTAACTACTTGCGTTGAAACCTTAATCATCATTGGTGGTATATTTCTGCTGTAGATACATACGTCAGACGCGGTTGTAGCCGCAATCATAATCTTTTTAGATGTTAATTAACTTTAACATTCGTGTGTCACGGTGTAAAACTTCATTTTATAATATACTGCATATTATATTTTCTTTTTCCATTTCGCGTTTTGTAACGCATAGGGACAAAAAAAATTTCTTTATAATCAAGAAATGAAGTGCTATTAAATAAATAAGGTTGTTGACGTATTCCAGGCGTTTAGTATAGTAAAAGTGACAATATAGCACGCTTGATATCTTCCGTTACATATCTATAGCTGCCAGATGTTGTGGCAGATGTGTAGTATCATTTCACGGCCGAGAAAGTTATAATAATCATAAGCACATATGTACACACATCTTGGTATTCATAAGAGAAAAATAAGGCAATCCAAAACAAGAAAATATAGTTTATATTTAATATAGTTACATACCGGTTTGTTTCAACTCAAATATGTAAATTTTATTGTTTACTTTAGATAATCAAACAAATCAAAGGAATTTGCAAATGCAATCAAATAGTGTTCTTTCCATTCTAATTTATTATTATCTATAACAGCTACATGTTTCGGCTGAAATTGTCCATCTTCAGACTCTCTACAAGTTGAAAACAATTACAATTACTAACATATTGACATGTGAAAAAAGTTTTTTTGAAGTGTATGAAGTTTACAAGAGAAATAAGATAATATTAAACTATTGAATTATATTGATAGTTATTATAGTGCTCCCTTATACAGCGATAGTGACACCCATCATCACTTAGGAATCAGTAGCTTGGAGCAAAAGAACTAATCTGGCCACTGCGAGAATGAACCTCTCGAAAGTGCAAAGATTAGCATGTGTATGCATAACGGGGGCTATGAGAACCTGCCCAAGAGCAGCTATCGAAGTAGTATTGGATCTTTCCCCTCTCCATATTGTAGTAGAGGGCGTGGCAAAAGGAACCACACTCAGAATGGTCAAGAAGGAATGATTAGGCATAGGCCCCCATCTCCTGACGGTGATCAAACCTGGGACATGTCCCGGGATGATTTGTTAAAAAAAATCAGCTTTGTGGAGGAATTCATCATAAAGCTCAGTAACAGAAGCAAGTGCGATCATAACACCATCTTGAACTTGAATAGAAATGCCATCAAATGGTATTCTGATGGCTCCAAAACGGCAGAGGGAACTGGAATAGGATATATGGGCTTAAACCACATATTTCGAAAGCTTGGGAAAATATCCAAGTATATTTCAGGCGGAAATACACGCTATTGAAAGATATGTTCAGTTCAATACTGATAGAAATTATCGAAAGCAGGAGATTATCATCATATCTGATAGTCAAGCAGCTATCAAGGTGCTGAGCTCATATGAAATCAGGTCCAAGATGGTCTGGGAATGCCTAGGGAAATTAAATGAGGTAGGCAAAAGGAATAAAGTAACCTTTCTGTGGGTCCCGGGTCACACAGGAGTGGAAGGAAACGAAATAATGGATAATCTCGCAAAAAAAGGGGCTGGAATACCTATTGTAGGGCCTGAACCCTTTTGCGGGTTAAGTAGCAATACAATACTGAAGAAACTGAAAATAGAAATGGAGCAGAGAAAATCCAGTTACTGGAAAAATCTCCAGGGAATGAGGCGAAGTAAAATTCTTCTGGGAACTTATAACCAGAAGAGGTTTACAGAATGCATCAATCTGAGTAAGAACAATTTTCGCATACTAACAGGAATACTTTCAGGCCATTGTAGATTGAAAGGAACCTGATTAAGCTTGGATTGGAAAAGGAATCTGAATGTAGATTTTGTGGGGAACAGGATTAAACACCCATCCATCTCCTCTAAAACTGCGTAGCACTGTGCAACTCGAGGGCGTTGCACCTGGGAGCATGCGAAATCGAAGAGGGAGACTTACCTAGACTGGGGCCCTCTGACATCCTACACTTTCTGAAAGGAATAGGATTGGAAGGCCAGCTGCAAAGCAGCAAGAATAGGGGACACAACAGATCTTTTAGGTCGCAGTGTAACATCACCCTTCCATTTATATACGTACATATATTATAGTGTTACAAGTAAAATGCAGTAATGTTTTTTACATTGACCTATAACGTCAATCTAAAAAACAAATTAAAATGTTGTCATAAAATTAAAAATAAACGCCACAGAGAAAAGTGGCATCTAAATATAAAATTACTGGTGTGTATCAACTTCAACAGAGCGATGGATGGATTAGTCAATATTATGTGTTGTACCTACATATATAAAAAAATTGTAGTAAAAATAATATTTAAAGTAAGGGAAAGACATTGAGAAGAGAAATAAAATGGTAAAAACGTATACGCGAAAACTATATAGTATTGTAGCGGTAGATAGTCTAATCTATAATATATAATTGTTTTCCTCTGCCCAGTAGTAAAAGTTATGAGTGCTAAAAAGTCCATCTCTATTATAATACGCATTCATCGCTTCAAAAAATGGTGTTGCGGAAATTCAGTTGGAGAAGGTTATCCTTTTCATGAAGAGATTGAACTTTAGCAACGTCATATGGGCGCAGAATGTTTTCCTTTTAAACTGAATGAATGGTCTTGTGGCTTGGGATATTCATTGCAACAACTACCTGGCTAGTGCTAAATGAGGGATCCTTTTGTACTTATTGTTAGTCTAAAATCTGCTCTCCTACCTGTTTATTGCGTCTTTGCCCGGTTTTCCAGCATTTCGATGACTTTCAAAAACGTTGATCTAACCTTCGAAAGACATTTGCTCTAGAATGCTTCCGCTTTGGGTAGCGACCACAATATTTTAGCACTGCCTCGTTCCCATTTCCATTACATGGACCATATACCACGTATGTACATAATAGTATATTCGATAAATTGAAAATATATGTTAAACGGAAGAAAAGAAAAAAAAAAGACACAGAAAAGATGACTAAAAACTAAATAAGTCCATGGGCAAAAACAACAATTTAAAAGTTAAAAAGAGTTCACTAAGGGTACAAATCGAAGTGTATTGGTCATAGGTTATTTTATGTTCAAAACTATATAATTCTCTGAAATGAATGTTTAGGCATTTCAGAGAGATAATATTATTTTTATCGCTAGGTATTATTTTAAAAATGACTGAAATGTGTGCAAAACATGCTTTCAGTCAGTAATCAGTTCTCGTCAGTTCACTGATGTCTAAAGTTAAACCAGATCAGGCGCGATTTCCATGTGTTACTCAGAAACATCGCGTATTAGCCATAGGGCAAGTTTTATTCTTTTTATACAACGTTGTAAAGTTATATAGCTAAGGATATTAGAGTGAATAATGTATTGTTGAATTAAACGAACTTTTTTGTACTTTACTGTACTATCAGAAACGAGTCTTAATAATGCGAAATGTAAATAGGAAATAGTCCACAAATCGGTAGAAATTAAAAAAAAAAAATACTTAATTCTTTGGGAATTCTATTTATAACTCAAGGACAACCACCGAATATACGAAATATAAAATATTGTATACCCATGCTATCTCTATTTAAGCAGCACGCTAGAGCAGCTTTACCCGGCATGTTACGAGTTTTATATAATGCAACCATCACCTTGGATAACAGTAAAATAAAAAAGGATGAAATAGTCTTCATTTGTGGAGTGTCAAACTTTCGCTGCGCGCCAGATCAGTGCTAGATTAGATTAGGTTAGATTAGGATTGGGGTGGCCTATGGGCCTGTTTCATGGCGACTTTCAGATCTATTGTAATCCCTTTTCCTAGACGACGCTCTCTAAATTTTGCCTCTTAATTAGACTTATCATTGAGAGCGGTTTCTTTGTGTAGCTTGCAGCGGTAAATTCTCCAAGCCCATTACTAGAAACCATGTCCTCGCCAGACCTTCACATTGGCACAGCACATGAACCTGGTGTTTCTTCCTCTCTGGCAGCATCTGCAGGTTGCCTCATCTGCCAGACCTGTATTATCATATGCATATTTATATCACATGACCATCAGCAGACCTACTATCATTTTGACAGTCTTCCGTCTTTATCATAGATCTCTAGTAAAATTCAGACCTCTGTTCCTTTAGGAAATCTTTTGCCTGTCTCTGACCCGGTGATTTTTGCTACCACTCTCTGAACTGATTATGTACCCATTCATTTATGGAGGTTATAATTTGCGATTTGGTTGTGCCGAAAGAAGGGAAGCTCCAACAAGTGACCTTGACGAACCTCGCCTGAGTAGCTCGTCTGCTGCCTCATTTCCTCTCACGCCCGAGTGGCTAGGGACTCAGGCCAAAGCTAATTTCCTTTGGGTGCTCACCTCATTTAGGGCGCTTACGCAGTCCCAAATCCACGCTTACGGAACCAATCGCTTTATGTGTGGAGTGAGGTTAGTACAAAGTTTCATATATGTGACATTAAGGTTTAATGCAAGTATACAATACAGTGTCGGAAAAGAGCAAAATTATTTATTTATTATTTATACTATAAATATTATATATAAGTCCCTTAACATTATTTAAGTAGCAGAAATGATATAGGATTGCTTGAAAAGAGCTTCTAGCAATATATTTCAAGATTTTCTCACTAAACCGCTAATAATATTTATCGGTAGATAACGGAATATACAGATGCATCGCACCAATGTGTAGTCCAGCAGCAAATAAATTGTTTATCGCACACTGTCAAACACTTTGGCTCCATCATAATGTGAATCTTGGGATTTACCGAATCACAATGGTCGTTTTCTGGGATTTTCTACGTCCGCCATTGTATTACATTACAATGCGTAAACGCTAACAAGAATTGTACTATCTCGCATTCAAGACTCGACTAACACTGATACTAGATACTAGCACACAAATTGGAGAGAGTGATTTTACTGCCTTGAAGATATATTATGGCTAAACGTTCTGCATAGCGCGAGGCGAGTGCGGTCCGTGTAAGCAGACACGTCTGACCACTCTATTCATTTGTACAAATAAACTATAAAATAAGTGAGCCATTACCATAACTAACAGAAAGCTAATGTACTGGTTTTATTAACTATTGAGCCTCAAATTACAGTTATTTCTAGATATTAACCTACTGACCTCCTAGATTCTACTAATTTATTTTATATTAATTTTTGCCGCCAATATACCTGCAATATAAATAATAAATAATTGAATCTGGCTTTCTCCATCCATCAACGCATGCATCCGCATGGTCATTAAGTTTAATTTCCGTACAAGGAAAAAGAACATAGAAATTGTTCTCTTGGGCGCAAGATCAAGTAGAAATTCCTTGGTAATTAGTTAATAAATACGCTATTATATGATTTTGTGCGTTGAAGTGTGCTGCGTGGATGTGCTCAGTAATTTGTCAAAACGTCCTAACATGTGAGTATCCGGTTTTGGGATGCTTTCACTTCGAGAATACTCTGTAATTCCTTCAATTTAATGATTGTTTTAGTAGGTGTTCATGTTTGTCTTACTATTATTTAATTTTGCTTGAATAAATGTATTGCTTTGGAATAAAATCTTCTGTTTGTGTTCTTCTTCTGAAGCTCAAGTGCTTATTGTTTACATAACGATTATGTCCATATTTATTTCCTGGGTTACTTTTGTTTGCTCACGTTTCTGATTTCTTTCTGTTATTTGTGATATGCTTCAATATTGATATTCTTGCTTAGATTATAAATTCACCTTTCTCAAGCTGTTTTATTAATAACTCCCTTATTTATTTAATACACCAGAGAGTAAAGAAAAAGAAATGTAGCAACATTTCATAAAAGATTTTGTATTTTATATTTTCTTCAACATATGAGCCGCAAACATCAAGTGTTTGTGGATTTTAACACGATAAGGAAGCTAAGAAAAAGAGGGAGACTAATCTGCAGTTGACAATGCACAAAAGAAAATTAACAGCCAAATAATGATTAGGATCAAATATATGACATGTTTCTCTTATGAAGAAAGGAAAACTACTAAAGTAAATGTGCAAAAATTAAAAAAAAAAAAATATTTAGCGGCTTTATGTCTGATTGTTACAAAGTAGATTAATCATTAAAAATAACTAAAGTTTGTTCTGCAGTCAGCTATTAAGATAAAAAAAAATGCAAAAGCTCAAAGAATTTCGCATATCTTTTTTTATGGAAAACAGAGCACGATTGCAGCACATGATATATGGGACATTTCTTTATTATTAAAACTTGGCAGAAAATGTTTTGGGAGATTTAGGATCTCTTCTACAATTTATTCGGCCCATGTCTCGTGACCACTAATGTAGTGATAAATTCAAAAGATGCTTATAAGTCGACAAAAAATGAAATTGCATAGTATGATATCAAAACAAAGTTGCTTAAAGCTTCATTTTGAACCATATGCTAACATATTTTAATAAAATATTAATTGTTAAATCTAGTTAATTAGATCATATACAGTCTAAATGTCGTTGCACCCTTGTCAGTACGTCTATCAAACGGGCAAATCCATTGAGACTGCATTAGTGGAGTTGACGGATCGAATTCAAGATGTACTGAGGAATAAAGACAACCGTAGTGTGCGCTTTCTAGACTAGAGGGTGCTTATGACAACACTCCACACGTACTCTGTCAAAAAAAAAGCATTAATCAACAGGGGGAAGGGGGGGAGATGGCGTGACCTCCAGATAGATGTCGCAGCTGTTGTCTACCAAGCCGGTGGAGGCGGAGGTGCGACATAAGACCATCTCTGTTAGTACAATCGGAAGATGACCAGAGGGAGGAGTTACATCTCCGCTTATGTGGACTCTAATAGTAGATGCATTTTTATGCGGGCTGTGATTTAGTCAAGAGTATGCTGATAAAATTGTCATATACTAAGAGGCAAATTTGAGAATATCTTCTACGACGTAGTTCAAAGAGGACTGAACCTTACGAAAAGATGGTGCCAATCGGTGGGACTCTTAATCTTACTAAGGCTACCTTAGCAGCATTCACTAGGAAAGGGAAATCCAATCTCAAAACCATAAAAATGACTGGGCAAAACATAGATTGGAAAACGGAAGCTATATACCTAGGTCTTAGCCTAGGCAATAAACTTCTGTGGAACAAACAAGAATTTGAAGTAACCAACAACGCTACAAAAGGTCCTGATGGTGTGCAGAAACTTTTCAGGAAAAAAAAAACTGGGGATATAATCCAAAAATACTGTCTTGGATGTATACAGCGATAATGAGACCGATCATCACTTATGCATCAGTAGCTTGGAGCAAAAGAACTAATCTGATTATCGCAAAAATTAACCTTTTGAAAGTAAGAAAAATTAATATGCGTATGCATAACTATGGCTATGAGAACCTGCCCAACAGCAGCTATCGAGGTAGTATTGGATCTTACCACTCTCCACATTGTGGTAGAGAGCGTGGCAAAAAGAACTACACTCAAAATGATCATGGAAGGAACGATTATGCATAGGCCTCAATCCCTGAAGGGTGATCAAAAGCTGGAACTTGTCAAAAAAAATTCAGCTATGTGAAAGCTTAGTAACAAGAGCGAGTGGGATTGAAACACCAACCTGAAATTGAATAGAAATGTCATCAAATAGTACACTGATGGCTCCACAACGGCAGAGCGACGTAGAATAGGAATGTATGGACCTAGAACCAAGTATTTCTAAAGTTTGGGAAAACACTCGGGTATCTTCCAGACGGAAATAAATGTTATTGAAAGATCCGTCCAGTTCAATTGAAAGGAATTACAGAAAGCAGGAGATTATCATTATATCTGGTAGTCAACCAGCCATGAAGGCGCTGAGCGTACCTGAACTCAATTCCAAGATTGCCTGGGAATGCCTAGGGACAAACAAGCCAGGCAAAAGGAATAAAGTAACCTTCTTGTGGGTTCCGGATCACATAAGGGTTGAAGGAAACAATAACGGATAATCTTGGAGGACTGGAAGGACTGGAATACTATTCGTCCGGCCTGAATTCTTTTGCGGGACAAGTAGCACTACAATACTTAAGAAATTGAAGGGCGAAATGGAACAGAAAAAATCCAATTATTGGAAGAAACTTCAAGTTAAAACTTTTTTGGAAGGCTTTAACCAGAAAAGCTTTACATAGTGCATGAACTTGAGTAGGAATAATACTCGCATATTAACAGGAACTGAAAAGACATCTGATGTGAATAAGCTTGAATTAGCATAAGAATCTGAATGCACTCAAGTGCATCATCGTTGGTTAAATATCGTAGGTACTTTTTTTTTATCTTTAGTCATATTGCCCTTGCAGAAAGGTTTCATTGTATTTCAATTCTTTTTCTGCCTATCTAAGCTAAAGGAAAATATGAATGTTGTTAAAATTCACACAATTTTCTCAATTCTTGGTTAACCAACAGAACTGTGTGTATAATAAAACGCTTCATCAATTAACAACATAATTTTATTAATATATGATCAAGTATAAATTTTACTTCATAATTAATTATGCGCATCCAAAATTATTGTTATTCGCAGAAATTTTACATTTCAAATTAAAGCAAACATAATATTCTTCACACTAACAATGAAATATGATGAAATCTCTCCTTTTTGCGGCAATATCCGTCTTTATTTAGCAATTTATACCGTTCAGAACGCTTTCGCCAGAACTACAGCGGCGATTAATTACGAATAATTTGTTTGAGGTTCCCATTTGAAATTCAGATTAATGGACGCGTTCTTATTTGCCCTGCTCGGGTATCCCTGGCATTCTGGGGGTATTCAATTAATATTCAATATAATATCTTATATCGTCTCGCCGTTGGTTTGTAGAGACGTTTTGTCCAATAACAATAACTCTCGATTGCTTCGACATTGTTTCGATATTTTCACAATGGTATGGTTGTTTGATTCGTTACGAGATTCATATATGAGAAATATGTGGATTTGATTAGTATTTCTAGTGGAATTGCTTATGGAAATTGGAACCTACATTTCATTTCGTGTGCTCAAGGAATATTGACAATAAAAAGATATTTTTTGTTTGAATATTGTTTGATGAAATCTCTGAAAACACCACAGTTTCTTGAATTTTTATATCTTCCATTCTTTTTACCCATTAACTCATATAGTGTAGGGAGAAGTAACAGTTTACTTGCAATTAATAAACTAAGAAATACTGCTGATGACTCCAAATGTAACCAACCGGTGGCCCCCAAAGTGCGTCTGCCTCTCCCCATCCACTGCCGAGCAGTTGAGAAGAAGGTGAGCTGGAGTTGGATGCCTTCAGCACAAGCCTAAATGGCAATGATTTCGGCTTGGAAAATGGTGGGGGAGGTTCCTAGGCTAAAAGCCTCGCCGTCTCGCCCGCCATCCCTCCAGATTCCAATGTCCGTGCCATTGCGCGTTTTCGAGGCATCGACGAACCAACGTGAAATACCTCGATTTGGTTTGCGGATGCAAATTACGCAATAGCAGTTTCTCTGCTGGCGATATCTACGCTGTATCCCCCAGAGAAACTGAAAACGGGCGAGATCTTATCTGCCTTCACAGTGGAACTGTTTGTTCGATGTAGTTGAAGATGCTGGTGTGATCTCCGACTTTGCCGGAAAAGCCCTTGCATTCACTACATTTTGCTCTGTAGGCCCCTAGGTTGCTCCAGACCACAACACCAACTGCAGCGGGGGAAGCCAAGAATGGTTCACATAGCAGCAGTCGGCGCCGAGGACATGGCTCCGTATCCCCAAACAGACATCCTTGGACTTTCTAAGCGCACTTATACATAGCCTAGATTTGCTTATGCCACCAGACGAACGAGAGCGAATTATAAGGCGTACTACTGACCTGTCGTCGTACGCCAAGTGTACCATTGAAGGCTTTAGCCCCCCACCTTTACGAACATAATCTGCATGCCCAGAAGTTCCTAAGGGCTTGTTCGTCACATGTTCTAGTGTGATTTGTAAAGCAGTTTGGCGTCCAAGATGAACACAGGTATTGCTTATGTTAGTAATTGATAATCAAAGCTTGCCAGCGTATCCCTCAAGCAACTTATTGAGAAGCCTAAATCGCAAACATTATTTGCATGTTTTATGGTTGAATCTCAATAAATGATTTGTATCTTTCATACACATTTCCTTTAATATTTTTATTTTTAACACATAAACATAAATATATTAAGTAATATTTAAGCTAGATTCGCATATCTCGATCGTGTGAAGACAATTCTACACTTGTGCATCAATTATAATGGTACTAAGCTTGGAGTAAATTGGAAAATAACCTACATGTATGAATTTTTTGTTAGAAAACGCAGTGTAACATCGAAATTATTCAAACAATGATTTTACGTTTATTTTTTTACAACCGTGTACTGTGGTTATTGCTTGAAAGTGTTCGAAGCGTATATAAAGTTATAAAGTTTAATTCTCTGATGTTTAAATCACAAATGTCAGTTTGAAAAATGCAGCGAATGTCAGAGAATATAATATATAATAGAATAACATAACCTACTGGAGACACTGCAAATCAGTGTATGCATTAACAAATTTTACTAATTTCGGCAATTATAAAATAGATAAACGAGTAACTCAACTTCATGATCAGTTCTTTTATACTTGATTACTTGTTTCGATAATAACAAAGTAAATACAGTAATTTGTAGAATGCTTTTTGCATTATTAAATTGTTATAATACAAGAATTGTTGTAGCATACACATCTACAGTGACTCACAAAAATGATAAACGGTGAGTTTATTGTGGTTGAGAAAAACAAATAATTCTGACTGACAACAATAGTATTCGTATACAAATGAATAAATATATCCGATGAGTTAAGGAATTTAGCAAAGCTGTTAGTGCTAAGGCCATGATTTTTATAATATCTAAAAGAAAGTAGTTCCTCCTAAGTTTTCGGCAAACAAAATCGAAGAATCATCACAAAAGGAACTTATTAAACTGTAGTTTTTGCTGCTTAAAGTACAATAAATAAACTGCACGATAATTATTACATTCTGCTTAATAGTAATGTATTTATCGGCGAGAATAATAAGAGCATTATTTATTACGATATGTATGATCTCTTTACATTTTTAATGCGTGTAATCTCATTATTTATACTATGTAACAAATAGATATTGACACATTTGCTTGGATGTTCAATTATTTGTATCCTCGACTGTGCTGAAATACTATTTCGACAACCAAAAAACTTTATCAGTATTGTAATATAATATCAATAAGATAAGCATAAAAAACCGATATATAGTCATGTCTACCTGTATAAGATGTGGCAAAGCAGGATTTAAAATAAAACATATTTTGACAAACTATTCAACGTTGATTAAAGTATTTTAATTTGATTAAAGCAGTTATTTGTGCATTTTTATCGCTCAAGATACTTTTTAAATACATGTGATAAATTTCAAATCGCCGGCAGTACGGCTGAGAAGGAAAAGTACATGGGGGTGAATCATTGCAAATCTTGCAAGACTAGCAGCAACTGCAGATACTGGTTGTTGGATGGGTGACCGTTCGGACAACACTTCTCAGCGGCTCGGTGTATTTCGGCAACCTTAACTCAAGGATCTTCAAGGCCAGTAGTGCTGAATTATTATTACCATTAAATTTCAAATCACGGATTTCAATGATTTCCTATTAATGTATTCTTACAGAACATACTCAACCCATTAATGGCCAAGCATAAAAATAATTAAAATTTTGGTAAAAAAAATATATGTACGCTTTATTTAGGAAAAAATTAAGAGATAAATACAGAATGATAATAATAACAATTTTCATTGTTTACATGCACAATAATGGTTCGTTAATTATACTTTGGCAGAATATATGAATTAAAACTAATTAAGTGCACAATTTCGCTCTACAAAATTATTTTAAAAAAGAAGTAATCAAAAACAATTCTGTTAATGGTTCGTTTTTGATATTTTGGCCATTAATGGGTTAATGATGATTTTTTCGATAAATGCTTTTTTAATGAGGATTGGTTCCATCTCTCGTAATATAAATAAGCAAAATAGAGAATGTGGTCGACAGAAAACCCTCACAAATTTGTAGAAACTTCATTACATCCAAAAAAATAGACGTCTGGCTAGCAGTTTCAAGAAGACGAACAACAATAACTGCTGAAAGATATTAAAACGAATTATTACGGCCATTTATCAATGAACTTGATGATAAGTTTACAGACGCTTCACCAAGATAATGCATTAGCACACAAATCTCGACAAACAATAGCTTTCTTGGAACAATTTTTCGATACAAGAATTAATAATGTTCTTGCAAGATCTCCAGATTTGATAATTTTAAATGATTTTATTTTTCCATATGTAACAGAGTTCTCTGGATCTTTCTCCTTGACACTGGTATTGATGTAGTGGCCGGATAATCAGAATAAATGAAGAATTTATGGAAACTATAATAACCAAAAAGGAGAAGAGATGGACATAGGGCATGCTTAATAAAAAACAAAACTTTTATCAATAGCAACTCAAACATACACAGAGTGTTCCCTTAAAAAATAAGATGACGTATTGAAGATGTCTTGAGTTTTTACTTTAGTGACAAACAGCTGTTAGCTTGATGTATACTAAGATATTTCAATAAAATTGGTTAATTTATTCTATATGGCAATTAAATGACACAGTCCCTTTACCAGACATAATTTTTAGGAAATAGAAAACACGGATATTAATCTAAGGTATGTTTTATCTTGTTCGTTCAAAATTTACTGATATTTTTAAAAAAATCTATAATAATGGAGGTATTATACTTAGGAAAACAAAATTGAAGGCCTACCGAGGTTATAAAACACCCTGTACAAATGCCAATACCCTTATATTATAGAAAAATCACAATCCCACAATTTATAAAAACTGTTTTCCCTAATCTGTTACTGTTTACGCGTTATGGCCGAATTCTCTCCCAGTGAAACGACCTAAATATAAATATTCATTTGCAGAAGTTGTTATGGCAGAGGCTGCAGTTCATAAATTGCGTGGGAAATATACATGTTTGTACTTCCGAATTATCATTCTTTTTCTGGATATACAAACACAAAATAATATATGGTATACGCATATAGACACATAAATACCATTTCGGTCCATTAAAGATGAGAAAAAATAACTTTTATCTCTCGATATTAATAGTAATGTTTCACATAAGCAAAATATATCCTTACGCTATACATATAGACCTAATATGTAAAGTCAACAACACAAATATTCGACAAACAATATCATATTTACTTTATACGCGCAGATTTTTGTGTGATGGTCCAATTAAAGAGTTAAAAGAGAAATACTCCAACGATTCGTAAAATTCATGCGAGTTTTTATCAGGTATAGAAGTAGTAGGTACTCTGTACTCGGCAAAAAGCGTTTTAGGTTTTAGCTTTTACAGCGATCTGTCTGGGTGTATTTTATAGCATTTTTTTTCACCTTTAAGCTTCGTAAAAATCAATGTGTTCTTTAAGCGAAGTGCCACTCAATGTGTGTCTGTAGCGCGGGTTTTACAAGATATATTTACGTTTCGTGGAAGCGCCTAGAATCAGGTAGAGATTTTATTATTTTAGGAAACACAATAGTCTAAGTTATTTTCTTTAAAGTAAAATGTGGACAAACGCCAGTGGGATCGTCTGGGAGGTGGCGTTCATCAGATTTTATTCGCTTTTTGTAATGGTATCATGACGTCGTTGTAAAAAGATAAAAGCACTTAGATAAGAAAGCTTTTTCTTTATCAGTTTAAAACAATAGATGCTTCATCACAGAAGTAGTTTTAAAAATTACAAGCGATCCAGAAGAAGCAAAAGAAAAGTTCTTTTACAACTACTGAATTCGTATATCCGGGGAAACTCCGGAGTCTCATTAAGATATTAAAAGCAATGCTTACTTTTAGAATGTTCTTGAGAAATAAGGAGCGTTTATTTTGCAAAAAAAAAAAGTATGAAATGCCTTAGGTATTATTCTTCGCGAACATACTAACTTACTGACTTTGGTTTATTTACGTAAAGTGCGATGAGCTCTTATCTAAGAGTTTGGAAGTTATGTAGGAATACGATTAGAATAATGCTTTTAGAATATAATGAATTCATACGTAATATTCACCGCGTTTAACAGGAATTTAAAGTTGCGTTTCTTTGTATCCGGCCCGGACTAAATAATTTTTCAGCGCTAATTTTTTTTTGCTTTCTGATAAAATCAATTTCGGTAAATTTGTACTTCCTATGTTGTATATTTTTCTACCGCAAAACCCTCGACTGCGTGAAAAACTATTTTAATACTGTAATACTCACACCTTAATAAGCATTTTAATCCAGCTTTTATTATCTCTTTATTTGATAGAAGTAGCAATTGGAGTAATTCTAAACCTGCCACTGCCACATTATTATATACAAGAGACTGCCTAGGTCAAAAGACTTGCTTATGCACAGTCCAACATCGATAAGTAAATTGCCCCATGTATATAATCAAAAACTATTAGATAAACCTAAGAATGCACTCCTTTGGGGATGTCACGTGATGCCCAATGTTAATAAATTCAACGTAGGAAACTTATAGTTGTAATACTAGATAAGAAAGACAGTGAAAAAGGCACTTCAGTAAAAGTGAACTCAAAGTGGTATACAGATGATTCTAAAGCTGACTATAATGAACGAGCTGGAATATATGGAAAGAAACTTAATAAAACTTTTTCGGTAAGCTTCAGAAAGGACACCATGGTGTTCCAGGTTAAGGTTACTACAATTCATCATTGCGCCAGATAAATAGAATGAGGTTAGGTAAAAGCGTCGCTATCTTCATAATCAGTCCACATTTAAAGCGATTTGTTCCGTGAATGTGGACTCTAAGTTAGTTTGGGACTTCGTAAGCGTCCTAAATGAGGTGGTCACCCAAAGGAAATTAACATTGGCCTAAGTTCCTAGCTACGATCTCTCAGACAAGTTTCGTCAAAGTAATTCGCTGGAGTTGGCAGTCTTTGGCATCAGTGGCGAATTAGAAAGTTTATCAATGAACGGATATAGAATGAGTCAAGGAATGGTGGCAAAAGTTACCAGGAAAACGCCAGGCAAAGGATAAATTCTAAAGGACAAAGATCTGAATTGGGTTGATAATAGATCTGACGAGGTTGCGGTGAAACGAGTCTATATGGTCACCTCAATCCTAATCGATTCTAATCCGTATTGGTAATTGCAACTTATGTGAGCAAGAGGACTAATTAAACTTGATTAAGTGTACTAAATGTAACAAATGGCAACAGGAGAAATGTGTAAAAGTGGAGCCTGAAAATGAAACAATATGTATTTAATTGTATCCACAACCTTTTCGTATTAACCTGAAATAATTTTATAATTATTTAGTAATGTTTTACATGTGACAATTTAATTCTTTTTTGACAGTTCTTTACATATTTATATTACCATTAATCTGATGATGTGGCAAACACGAAATAGGTAGTTGGAAATAAATGGTAACTTTAGAATAAGACAGGTTTCATTCACAGTTATTATTAATAATAATTGCTTGTAGATGTAATTACACTATGTATGTATTGTCGTGGATTGAGTATTTGATATTATTTACTTATATATATATCTTAAAAATAATTTGATATAACAAGAAAAGGATATAAAATGTAGCAGCAGAAAGTTATACAAAGACAGAAAGAGAGAGATGACTATATAGATTACAGAGGGTGATAAGTGGGATGAGGCAAGAGTATGACGTTAAATTCGAAAGATTTAACGCATTAATAGACGGAGTGCAACGACAGTGTAACACCGAAATGCAGTACAAACTGAGAAAATATACAAGAACACTGAGCACATTCACCAGGTCCAGGGACAAATCAACAACTCCTGATAAGGCAATGATAGATAGAGCAATACCAAGAAAGGATTGACGATAGGATGCTGCAGGTAGAAACTGACGCACAAAAAGGGAAGAGTGAACAGGAAGAGAAAATATTAAGGATTTAGAGGGAGATAGACAATATCAGAAGACCTGGGGCAGATACTTACATTGGAGGACTCATAGTATCAACAACGCTGGAAGAATTGGTACTAGCGTACTGTACAGTTACACCCGGTAAAATATTTGGAAAATATGAGGAAATATATTGACAGCACTTATCAGGGTGATATTCAAACATATTTACCCCAAATAATGAACATAATAAGAAACACTATGAAAGGGGATGCTGAAATATGGCTAAACATCAACGAATATAAATGTACAACGTATGAAAATTTCGAGAAATTATTCTTAGAGAAATTCTGGAGGGAACAGCAACATACAGAAACTAGGGCTGTCTGACAACAGAGAGAAATACATCATGAAGCTTTACAAACAAGTTATGTACTGTAGGGGAGATGAATAAGGCATATATCGTAAAGAAAATTGCCGAACATTTTGGAGAAGAGGTGGTCATGCACGTTGCCACTAAGGAAATAAATAGTTTGGCATCTCTAATAAAGTACATGGCAGGTTTAGATAAAGCAGAGCGACGTATGAAAAGAGGGAATGCAGTACTGAACAGGGTGCAGCCACAACAGGATGAAAGTAGACAAGAACCAGCCAGGTAGAGAAACAATAATCATAGTGAAGGAAACTTTAGAGGAAATAGAAATTGAAGGAGAGGACATTTTGGCGACAGTCTTCCATACCATCTCCTCACGTACTGAAGCAATATAAGGGGGGTGACAAGAACCAGCCAGGAAGAGAAACAATAATCATAGTGGAGGATACTTTAGAGGAAATAGAAATTGAAGGAGAGGACATTTTGGCGACAGTCTTCCATACCATCTCCTCACGTACTGAAGCAATATAAGGGGGGTAACTAGCTATTCGTAATTTTTTTGAAGCCAGCGTGTTTCAATCGGAAATTCTCACCCTGCATGCCATCTGGAATTTGAGAGAATTGAATTATAAAGTAATGAATATAGATGACACTGAGATGTTAAAAATTTGATTCTTATTAATTTAATTAAAGTATTTTTTTTTATATATACCGGGCTGTATGCTACTCCGTAGCGTTACAGTATGTAGAAATGATAGTGATATTACACTCCAATCTAAGATATCTATTGTGTACGCTATTCTTGCTGTTTTACAGCTAGCCTTCCAATCCTCTTCTTTCAGAGAGTGTAGAATATGAGTAGGCTCCAGGTTATGTAAGTCTCCATCTTCGATTTTCGATTTTTCACACAGTTTGAGAGAGGGAATCTATGCAAACTTCTTTGCTAATCCAACCTTAGTTAGATATCCTTTCAGTATACAATGGCCTGTTAATATGCGAATATTTTTGCTACCCAGATTGATGCATTCTGTAAACCTTTTCTAGTTATAGGTTCTCAGAAGAGTTTTAGCTTGTCTCATTCTCTAGAGATTCTCCCAATGCCTGGATTTTCTCTGCTCTATTTCACTTTTCAATTTCTGCAGTATTGTATACTGTTACTTTTCCCGCAAAAGGGTTCAGGTCCTACAAATGGTATTTTAGACCCTTTTTTTGTCAAGGTAATCCGTTATTGCGTTTTCTTCCACTCTGTGTGCGCCGGAACCCACATGAGAGTTACTTCGTTTCTTTTGCTTAGCTTGTTTAATTTCCCTAGACATGTGAGCTCAGGGTGTTGATGGCTGCTTGACTATCAGATATAATGTTAAACTCCTGCTTTCGGCAATTTCTGTCAATATTGCATCGGAGCTGGGTATTGCCCTAAGCTTTCAAAGTACTTGATTCTAGGCCCATATATTCCTATCCCAGTTTGGAGCCATCAGTGCGCCATTTGATGGCATTTTTATTCAATTTCAAGATGGTGTTATGATCCCATTCGCTCTTGTTACTAAGCTTGGATGGTGAACTCTTTCACAAAGCTGAAATGTCATCCTGGGGCATGTCCCAAGTTTAATGACCGACAGGAGATTGTAGCCTATGCCTAATTGCTCCTTCCCTTCTTGCTATTACAATGGTGTTTAAAAATTATAAATATAATCTCAGACAGGAGATTGCTTTTTTATTAATTGATGTGTTCTATTTTTGATTTTAAAAGCAGGATAAATATTCTACCAGTGCATTTATTGCAATAATAATTGAGTTAAAGATAATTTTGTAATATTCAGCGTTGCGTTAGAATTTCAGTGTACCAGACGATGGATAATTCAATAATTAATGAAAGCAAACTATATAAATAAAATCACTTCCACCAGGAGTCAATCACATACAATACGCCTATTGTTTTGCCGCTCCTTTGACACCAATACAGCAAACACACCCTGCTGTCTCAATTAGTATACAATACAAACCGTACAAAAGACCAACACCGGCTTTGTTGTCGCATCAATGGGAGTCTAGCCAGGAAATGAGGGCAGCCGCTAATCCAACTTTTCCGTTCGCATACACGCTACATTTACTCTCGCTACTTATATACTATAATCTCAAATCCATGTGCACGGAGATCAGACGGTTGACAACACAAACAGAAAAAAAAGGAGAGAAGAAAATAAGAGAATAGGCAAGATAAGAAATCCAGATTTCGTCTTGTGCTTCGGGGGCGTACGTTTCGATATTCACGTACTCAAAAATGCCACACAGAAAGCGTCGACATCTCATACGTAATCACTTACAAGAGGGAGGACCGTGTGAATGTTCGATGGACAGTTGGAGAGAGAGGAAGAAGTAGGGGATAGAGCCGCAGATGTCATAAATCATTTTCGTGTTTCGGGGTGGAATAATTGAACCGGAATGTAAGGGGCTGTTTCGGGCGATATATTCCTGAAAGGATAATTAAAGCTTTATCTTAACGAGTTTCGAAAGTGTCTTTTAGATGAATGGGTTTTATTTTATTTTCGTTGTAAAATGTATATAGTAGTGCAGCTACTCTCAAAATAGGATGATTTATTATTATTATTGAACGCTCTAACTGCCTCTTAAATTATAATCACAATCACACTTGATATTTCAAACTCTTTTTCTTGTTTAGGTCAAGCAAATGAGCAGAATTGCGATGTCTTCCTGCGAACAAGTATTGTTTTGGGAACGCACCATCCCCAGCAGTGACGGTGTAAAATAACGAAGTTATTATCGAGCGGATCTTTATATAAAGCGGACGTATGATTATTAACTGTGACGGAAGTGCAGAAGAAAAAGACGAGGTGATTGCTTGACGGAGTGCGAAAGCTCATTGATTAAGAATTTCGACTCATTTTATAATGGTGCTGAGATACTGGTTTCCAAGGAAGTCGCCATGATTTTTTTTAGGGGGTCGTCGGCTATCAATTTTACTGCGATGGTTTAACCACAAAACCACACTGCAGTTCATGCGTCATTAGAAATAAAAGAAAAACCATACTATTGCTTAAAACCTCATCACACCCTGTTTATTAAAGTCGGTTAAGCTGATTCTTGGAGAAGCGAGATTAAAATTCGAATATATCCTCGTCCTACAACACAACTGAGAGATGCATTTCAGAGATGCCCGCAGACGTAATGGATTAAATTTTAATTGAAGTAAACGCATCTCCAGTATTTCTTCTCAACTTGACGAGTGCACTGATGTTAGTTAATCTTTCCAGTCACTTATTTTTGTGAGATGCATTCACTTGGAGTACATAGAAGAAGAGTTTCTGTTTTGTAAAACTCTAAAAAACGACTATGAAAGATGAAGACGTTATAGAAATGATAAAGTCGTTCTCTGAAACCAATGATTTACAACGGAAAACTTGTGTGGAGTTGGTAGCGTATCAGCGATTCTTGGATTGAGGTCGAGTTGCCAGTGAAACGTTAAGGAGTTTACATCTTAGGCAAAGGGATTATACTGCATGATCCACTGATTTGCTCTTGCTACCAAAACTGTTCCAAAACTTTGCAAAGGTGCTCAACTCTTTGGGGACGATTATCAATTCATTAAAATTTAAAATTTGAATATGCGTTTATCCAAGAAATTATGCAAAAATTAAAAAATTAAATTGTGATTACGGAATTCTACTTTTCTATATTGTTGTTCGTTGGTTATCAAAGGCAAATGTTATTCACCCAGTGTTTGAGCTGAGGAAAAAAGCCTTCGAGTCCTTGAATTTGAAATTCAACAATATTAATGAAGAGCCGCATTATTTCAAGAAAACTCGTTACCTCAATTGTTGTGGTGTGGTATGCGCCATTCGTATCCTAAAGCTTTTCAAGTATTAATGCCATTTGCTTCAACTTGAGTAGGCGTAACTGGATTTTCAATTCTTTTACAGATCAAGACCAAAGGCAGCAATACCTGGGTTTCGTTATGACATGGGTTGGCTTTGATAGAAACTTAACAAAGAATAACAGCAATAAATAGCAAATAAGTCAGCATCACTTTTGTTAAGTCTCAATATATATTCCTAAAATCTTTTGTTTTTTTGTTTTACTGATTAAATACAGTGAACGTGAGTGGGACGTCCAGAACATTTTTAAAAGACTTAAAAAGCGTCGCAATTAAAAAAAAAATGGTTGGGGATTATTGCGCTAAAATATTAGGACAAATAGGACGATGATAGATATACATATAGATAGATAGATAGATAGATAGGTAAGTATTCTTTTCAATGTAGTGCAAATTGGACACAATATGTCAAAAATAGATACATAGATAGATCGTTTATTCTTGTGAGACAAAGGATTGTATGCACATTCCTAATATTTATATTACAATAAAAGAAAGAATTATAGAACAAACATATAATATACATGATAACGAAAAGAATAAATAAGACAGACCCACAGTAGGGGACTCAGCAAAAATCATTAGATCATATTACAGATGCTATTTTTGTCTTACCAATATAAGTGGTATGACTTGACACAGTCCGGAATTACTTGTGCCTAAACCTCCACAAAACATGACACTAGGCGACAATGGAAGTGGTGATCACGAAGTAAACAAAGAAAGGATTGGAATGGATTTGGATCCAACCAGATTTGTCTTGTTATGTGCTTCAAAGATCTCGTCCGCAATTTAAAGTTGTCTAGGAAGCAAACCGAACTTCTAGGTTCCAGATTAAAAGACTGGAATCTTCTTCAGTTTTTCGTAATCGCCATACAGAATTTGAGAATTTCTTCTCTATAGAAGAAGGACTTGTATTTTGTAATGACAACCGTTCTGTTAGAGATGAGTGGCGTTTGTTCACTGACTCTTCCAAATTATTCTTGAAAGCGGTACTACTCCACAATGGAAATAAGTTTTCCTCTGTACCTTTGGCTCATGTAAGCGATTTGGAAGAATCTTATGACAGCATGGAGCTTCTTTTGGAAAAAAGTAAGTATAACGACTTTAAGTGGAATATTTGTGGCGATTTGTTTCACTTTTGCTCGGCATGCAACTCGGTTACACGAAGTATTGTTGTTTCCTCTGTGAAGGGAACAGTTGGGATAGGAAAAATCATTATAAAAAGTGGCCAAAACGAACTTCACTGACACCAGGAAATAAAAAAGTCATTGGTACCCCATTTGTTGATCCTCAAAAAAATTATTTGTCCCATTTGCACATTAAGCTTGGGATGATGAAAAACTTTGTCAAAGGTATGAATAAAGCTAACAGTGAGTTTGCATACGTACGGAGTAAGTTCCTTAAAATCAGTGATGCTAAGGAGCAGTCAGTGACGAGCATGGCGAATGATTTCACCAGGACATTTTAGTCATGGAGAAGAGATACCAATGGAAACAGCCGTACTATGTGGATACATTCTGACGCTGAAAGAGAGATGTTTCGGATGCAAATTAACATCGATTGGTCATCTTATGGTATTATTCCAAGTAAATATGTCACTTTGTACGTCATTTGTTTCATGATTTATACACATTTATACTTTATAACATCATTGCTTTGCCACTCTGAAAGCCTACCTGATAGAAAAATTCAGAAAACAGATATGAAATAAGTGCAAAAAGTACTACCAGGTTCACCCATATTACCTCGTGGGATAAAATAAATCTGAAATTTAGTTGACCAATTAAAAAGGAATGTTTATTCGTTTTATTTACAAATACCAATTCTGATTCCCAAATTTACTCTTCATCGAATAACAAGTAAATAAATCTGGTTCAAAGCATCAATAATCAAAACAAGGAGGTTTACGTTCGGAGCAAACACACGCACATACGGGTGTCGATAGAAAGTTACCCGATTTCCCGTATAAATCCTCTAGTTGTTTTGACCGAGCAAGAAAAAAAACCCATGTATAAAAACTACATGTGCCCGTAAATCACGTGGAATAATAACTTGTTTGTTCGACACGAACTACAACGCAGCTGAGTTTTCGCAATATTCTACGCATTGGCGGCGTCTTAGATGTAGCTGTTTATTTATATTTGTGCAGCACTCAAATGTCTCCGTTCACGCTTTCATTGAAAAGTAAGAATTGCTAAAATAATTTATATTTTGAATACGTTTTAAGCACTGTAACAAGATAAAATATATAATTGTTATTACTTATTTAAATAGTAGGTAACAGTGACATTTTCTTTATTTCTTGTACTTTAATAAAAAAAAGAAGATAAAACAAGCAGGAATAAAGAGTCACTAACTATTTAAAATAATAAAACAAAAACTTGGTAAGTCTTTTTATCATTGATTAGAAATAATTTACATGTTATTAATATCAAAACATTGTAATGTTCCACAACAATACATTTGAAAATGATGGTAAGTTTGTTATATTAGCGGCACGTTAAATTTAAACGATTATCAAAAAAATGTATTAAATCTTAATAAATCTAATCAACGCCCTTACCTCAAGACTGCTATTCAAAATATTGATGCAATTAGGCCAAAAACAAGGGAAGCTCTTTTCATTGTAATTTAATAAGTTTTTAAAATTTGTAACCTCATAATACCTTCTAGATTTCCTTTGTAAATATGAAGTTCTCTTACATATGAATACAGAACCATACCTTCAAGTTAAGTTAAAATCTAAAAATCTGCATTATTTTTTTGCTCCTTTGAGAATAGCATGGAGATATAATTTTTGCTATTCCCGTTTGGAGTGTATTTTGTATACGTATATTTCTTTGCAGTGAATCTTGTACTTCGCGCGCTGTAATAACATATGATCAATTACGAAATGCTCTGATTGGCGGGAGGAATTGTAACGGTTCTGGGGCTAGACGCTAGTATGAATAGGCGTTATAGCTAAGCATTGCAATTAAAAGTAATATTAAACGATTGCTATATCAAGCATTGGTAACCACCAAAAAACATCAAAAGACAATGCCTATACAATTAACCGTAAGAATGCTACCATGACAGGGGCTTATGGCCCATTGTGGAAGAATCGCCATATAAGTCGAAGAGAGAACAGAATGAGTTTTGCCCACCAAGTATCGTTAGCATTCCTCCAAGAGCAAATTCACTTTCATCAATATCGTGTCTCAAGTATTATTTCGATTCCACCTAAGAGATCACGAGTTTAGATGCACGCGCCCGCTAGGGACCAACATGCCGAACTCTCACTTAGTTAGTGTGGCATAAGTCGGGTAAATTCAATCATTGCCATACACCTTTCATTAATGTATGCTATCTGTACGTTCTTGCAATAAATTGCAAATCATTGAACTAACGAAGAAATATTATATCATTTAATACTTTATTGCGTTTATATCGCGAATAATATTATAAAAATTGTACGTAGAAATAACAATACATAATAGTTCATATTCCTATTAGCAAAATTATTTATTGAACGTATGAAAATATAGTTACCATAACAAATATTATCCATAGACTAATGTATAGTCAAATTTAAAACTCATTTCTTCCTAAAGTATTATTTCTTTGTATTTTATAAATATAATGGGTCTCAGTGTTTTCTTAAAATGTGCATTATGTTTCGTTAAACGCTCAAGTTTTCGTAGAGTGCGGCATCAGGTATGTTTACATTTAGATTAGGTGTATTATTCGCTCACTAAGAAATTTTAGGATCCCGTCTTCCTAAAATTTCTTAGTGAGCGAATAATACATCTAATCTAAATACCTAATTACCTATATTCTCTACTGACTTCGCAAAACTGTGTAGGTACATATGTATGTAGATGCATATGCAAGTTCCTAGGCATAGACTGCGTGTAGGCAACGCCACTGAGTTTTCTGCTTCCCCGCTTCTCCGAACGCGTTTATCCGTGCTTTATCAATAATACATGCTTACACTCTTACAAATACTCTTATAGCCGCTACAGATATTCATAGAACCCCACCACTAGTTTATCTTTATAATAAATTTTATGAATCTCTGCCTAGAAACAATCTCTCTTGGTTAGTTTTAAAATCACTTTTCATTTTTGTATTTAATGTCAACTGGATGCCTTTTATCGAGTCCATGACTTCCATGAGATATACATATCAGCCGCAAGAGTTCGATTCAAATCTTCTGTAAAATATAAATAACTAACATAAAATTATTTACTTTTGAAATAATACTATAAACTATATAAACAATAATAACATGTTAAACTACAGACACACGTTTAAAATAATCATTCCTTAAAGAGAACAGCTTAATTACATATTCTCATCAAATCCTACGAACAACTGTTGTTCTAAAAGAAATCTTAATTTACCATTCAAATGAGATACACATTACCAAAACAAAGAAATCTACTCTAATCTACCAGTATGAAGATTTATTACGTCAGTAGATCAAAGGGACACATTCCATTACCACAACGTAATCTCCAGGATATTTGTATTATTATTATTCTTCATCGGCGGTGCTCGCTATCGGATATTGCTTGTTGATTTTCTGAGGAATTTCTTAATTTACGGAGAACAGTGGGCGATTGTGTCTGAGGAAGATTAGGAAAAGTAGGAAAGGCAAGTCGACTGCCACTAATGTAAAATGTAAAGTATCGATATGCACCTAAATACGTATTATTTAATGAATGCACATAGGTTTAACCTTGAACTTGACTTTCGATTGTCGAGGAGAAAGCAGAATTAAGTATGTCGACGGTCATTTTGTTTTGGCAGTGTCTTGCTCTTGGACGCACGGTAAATATGAGCGCCTATATTTACTTTGACATTTGGACTAAAATAGGATATGCCGCGCTTAGATCAACATAATATATTTATGTACGGATAGAAAATATATTGAGTGTATGTGATCTTAACACCTCAAACTAACCAGTCACTTTTTGAGTACATATCTCATTGTTGAAGTTTTGTTAGCATTTTCTATTTTAACATTGTGGGGATGACCGTATTTGTTTTGTATATCAAACAAGTATTAATTAAATCAATATTATTTTACGATCATATAAAGTATCCTACTGTAATTTGCCTGTGTTCTCCTATTCAAGTGAGTTACTGTTATGGTCAATAAGGTGAAATTTAGAAACCAATGTATCCAATGTTTTTAAGTGGCATATATAAAAAAAATCATTACATATTGTAAACAATAAAATGCAAACATAATATTTGTTTTTTTCCTCTATTTTATCAACCTACAGGGTGCAATGAACAATTAGAAAGTTTCTTTTTAGTAACATAAAATTCAGATGGTATATATTTAGAAGCCTTAATTAATTTATGTTCCAAAGAAACATGTTCTCTAAAAACAACAATTCTTTAAACAACCACTAGTAGTAACAGATAACAGGACTGTTTGAGTTTGAAGGGAGAGGGGTGTTATAAATTAAACGGGCTTCAAATTTGCAAGCGGAATATGACTATGAACGCAAAAAAAGACAGCCGCTTGTTAGACATTTCAAGTCCAATTTCAATGAAGCTTTTTAGAAGACTATTGAATGAAGCGTATTTTAAAATACAAAAGAACATTATCCATCGTACCTGAAATGCACGAGAGCGTTGCAGCAAACCTGTAAGAATTGTCAGATTGAAGATAAACGTAAATTAACTGTAATTCCATATTGGTGGAGCCCTGAAATAAAAAAAAAACAAGCCTGACGCACGAACTCCCACAGAAGGCAACTAACGTGGATTAATAGAAGTCCACAGATTGTGAAATACGAGAAAATAAGAATAAAGCATCTATATAAGGCATAACAAAGACAAGTTGGATGAAGATATATAGAGTGGTGGATATAGAGTTGTCATGCAATATCTTAAAGCTACTGCTCCCTATGAAGTAGCCATACAATCGAAAGAACTGATTTCGGAAAACAGCAGCATCAAAGGGCAATAAAACACCAGTAAAAGTGGCGCCATTTATATTGTGGAAGTTATTGATGCCAGCGCAGCTTCTAAAATATGAAAAATCCCCAGGTATAGGCGGGATCCCAGTTGAAGTAATTAAAATAGCTATAGCAGCCTCACCTACATAAATGGATTCTAGGGATCATGAATTCACTGCCACAGAAACAGTGAATGGAAAATAGCCAGTCTTACTACTCCTCAAAAAGATAAGCACCCTAACATCTGTACGTCCTATAGGCCACTGTGTCTCCTGAACACTCTCAGCAAATTATATGAAGTCCTAATTAGGACCAGACCAACCGAGGACATCGAGGCCAAGACAGGACTGAGTAACAATCAACATGATTTCATCAAAGCGAGACCCTGTATGCATGCAGTGGACAAAGTGAAGAGGATAGCTCGAGGGCGATGGATTAATGGTGTGCCATGATTACCATGATGTCCAGATTGTGTTCAACTCTGCTGACTGCATGGTGGAAGCCCTGCACTAGCAAAAACTACCATAGATAAGTGCTTTGATAAATGAAGGATTGTTCTTAGTATTTTAAATATAGTTAGTTCAAAATAACATAATAATAATAACTCAGCACTACAGGCCTTGAAGGCCCTTGGCTTAGGGTGCTGGAAGTCACCGACTAGCTGGGAAGTGTTGTCCGAACGGTCACCCATCCAACCCAAACCGTTGCTACTTGACTCGCAAGATTGGCAATGATGCACCCTTCCTTCGCAGCCGTACTGCCGGAATAACTAACATATTATCGTAGAGAAAATGGAAAAACCTGATACTTTCAGATACTTAACTTACTTATTTTATTTAATAACTAATAAGATAAAGATCAAGATAGAAGTCGCGTTTCCTCAAAGCTCTATTCTTGGGCTCAAATTATGGAATCTATTATATGACGTCCTGGAGTTAAAACTGATGGGAATTCGAGATGAGAACCTGGGCGCATCGCTGAGTGGATGTCAAATTGTGGGCTAGGGCTAGCTTCACATAATACCGAGGCCATCGTAAAGGGAAGAGACAAAGAAATCATGTGTATTTTAGGATGGGTGTGCCACAATCATGCCGGATAACATAGCGTATTGAGGAATAACCCTGGACAAGTGACTAACATTTGGGGGCTGTAAAGAAGGCGAAAACCAGAATGTCGACACTTGCGCGGATTACACTTAACGTAGGAGAACCAAATAGTTCCAAGTGACGTAGTATATTCGATGGTTTTGTATGGTGCGTCAGTATGGTACGTTGTTCTATTCGAAAAGATATATGCTAAATTATAGAAAGACCTCATAGAAGAGTGCTGTTGAGGATGGATGCTGCTATTAGGACTGCGTCAACGTGCAATCTACTACTGGTAACAGGTATCGCGCCCCTTAACCTCTAAGGGCAAGAAAGGGTGTACATGCATAACAGCGGCGGTTTGGCATAACGCAATAAAACCAAGGAGCTCATCACTGAAGCAACGGCGATGGAATAAGAACGTGCCAAAGGCACAATGAACCAAGAAATTGATCCCAGTAATACATTCATGGATGGCATGTAAACGCTGGACCGCAGGAGTGAGTGATACTCCACAACACAATATCTTTGAATGACAGAAGTGGAACAAGTATAGTAGTTGGAAAGTAAGACAACTGGGCTTACCCCCTTACTATGACTGCGACTATGTTAATCGACAAGCAAAATTGGAACGCTGTCCATGATAAGCATGGCACCGAAAAGAGATAGATCTCAGAACGTAGTAATAACTCGTGGATGTTGAGGAAACAGAGATGTGACCAGTGATAATTTGAGCTAGTCGAGTGTGCGTGATGTAATGTCCAGAAGGTAGTTTCCAAGCCTAGGTTTAATGGATAGGTCGCCACTGCATTTGCCTGCCGGATTTCCACACACCAATGCTCACGGTTTATTGGCGTCTTTAGAAGATTTCTCGTCAATAGAAAGAATACAAAGGAGGCAATTTATTTTTAATGTTATGTAAAATTGAGTGTACACAATCGAGAGCTTTTTTGCTGTTTCGTGTAAAGAAAAATTTAGTCAGTCTATATACTATTTTGTTCACTGTTTCTACCATCTGCTAACTTGGTTGCTTCATTCCATCCCATGTGCCTTCTTTCAGTACACCTTGTATTACTAATATGACGAGTAAGTGATTTTAAGAATCGAGTGAGTAAAAGAGCTGAATCCACACTGAAGTACTTAGACTTGCGGCTAGTGTTTGTGTTTCTAGGCTCGTTTGAATTATTTCTGGTTTTGCGAGTTTGTTGGTATTAGCTTCAATTAGTAAAGAAGACATAAATTGAATTATTACTATTGTTATCAATATCACTATAACGCCATGGAAAGTTCCACTACATAGGAATAAGTTAGATTTAAGAAAAAGATGTGTTCAGAGATGACAATCGGGTTACCGGAACCGCGTAAGCGATTGTCGAGTACCGCGCTCGTGAGGGGCTTGGCGACGATGTATTGGGAATTCAGGTTGTGATATCCGAAGAGTGCGTTGTGATTAAAGAAGAATAAATTGTTATAAAGTGTTTCAATATCAACCGCATCTCTAGGGTAAGTACTTGTTAATATTCCCTATTTATAAGTGAAATCAGAGAAGCGAGTAGCTCAAACCCCCAGCCCTTGAGCAAAGGGGCGCGACATTTAGGGAGTCGCGACTATATTTAGCAGTGATAGAGCCGTGAGTAGTGAGTTTGCCGCGTTGCGTAAAATATTTCCAAGCTTATCAAACGAAAATGTCTTAATTTCTACAAATCCTCTTATAAACACTTAAAAAGTAATGACATACTTTTCATTCTCATTTAGTATTCCTAGATTTAACTATTGAACAGTTAAATTTCATACGAAGTTTTTTTGAAAGTTTATCTTTTTACCAATAAATAAAGACAGTAAGATATTGATTTTAGAAGCATTTTTTTTCTGTTGTAGATATTTAAATTAAAAGTAAAGTGACGTAAGTAATCACGAGATAAAAAATTTTATTTTAATTTATGACAGTCTTAACTCGCCAAATTATAGTTAAGAATTTGTGACGAATCATTCCTTTTATTTGTTTTACTTTCCTCATTTCTTATATAGGTAATTTAATTAAATATTTAATAATCTATAACATAAAAATATTTCGACGAAGTAGCGCTAATTATATTTTATTATTTAAAGTTTTCGAGTTCGTTTCGTTGGTATAGGGATGTAAATGTAAAAATAAACATAAGTACTTTTCTTATTTGTAACCCATTCCTTATAATGTAGCAGCTCCTTTAGAACGCTACGGGCAAACAGATGCGTGTTTTATATATAGCGGCAATAGCCGCACAATCAACAGGTCAACGTTTTCCTTCCCAGGCAAAACAGCGCAGAGAAAGAGAAGAGATCCACTTGACCGATTCCAGTATATATAAATGGGTTGCCATTGTTGGGAACACACACAAGGCGCCCCACGACGATGACTGCAATTAATAAAATCCAAAGAGGAGACAGCACAGCAGACATGTAGCAATAAGAAGAGGCAAACGTTTCTCCGTGTAGAGATTAGATCAGCACTTGTCCTTACAATTAATTAAAGTCTCCAGCGAAGCGGAGAGGATAACGAAGAAAAGAGGCGACAGTTCACCGTTTGCGTCAGCAAATCCGAGGTTGATTTTCCAAATTTCCAATGTTCTTTTCGTCATTTACCATTTCTCGGAAGTTCAGATTTTAATAACGTGCCCAAGCTACCTGTGTTGAAAACAGATGGGGGGCTTTATCATAAATCAGGGGTTGTTTTCATTTCTAACGTCTAATTGTGTGCCACCCATGAAGCGACTGACTATAGGAGGTCCCTAATAGGCGAAGATTAAGTACATGCATGTGGCCTAGAGATTAACTACTACTCGGGAATTTCCATAAGTTTAACTGATAACCCTACGAATGTAGACATACAAGATTTGATAGTAAAATGTATATGCCTGTTTGTGAATTGTGATTTTTTGTTATACCCTTATTTTCCTTACGATAATATTAATTGTGAAACTAATCTTAACATTAATTAACAAAATATTGATTAACTCACACCCTATAAATCTCAAACCTGTTCTCTCAAAAGCTAGAGGCAGTCACATAATTTGAAAAACTGGTTTCGTTATCGTAAAATGAATTTGTACTTATTGTTTTTTAAAATTTTAATGGAGAACCTGCATTATATTTTGTTCGAAGTTTGCTTCTAGTAATGTCTGCACGCGTGCAAATTTGAACGGTATTAACTAGCGATGGATGTTTCGAGTTTTTTTAGTGATTCGAATCCTAACAATTCCTAAAATTCCTAAGATTCGTGTAATGATCTATATCGAAAAATCGCAAGCAGTTCGTATTGATGCATGTCCCTTTCTGCTAACGCTAGATTAAAGTATTGATGACACTTAAAATGAATATAAATCATTTATTTTAATTAATTTAAATTAACTAAATTAATTAAGATTAATTATAATTTTATTAATAAAAAAATCGCAACCAGTTCGTATTGATGCATGTCCCTTTCTGCCAACGGTAGATTAGAGTATTGATGACACTTAAAATGAATATAAATCATTGATTTTAATTAATTTAAATTAACTAAATTATATATGCTACATCGACCTACACAAAGCATTTGATAGGGTAGGGAGAGATGATATATGGAAGTCATTAAAAAAGAGAAAAATCGACGAAGAAACCGTAGAAGTCTTAAAATCAATGTACAAGGATAACATAAATATAGTAAGAATAAATAACAAAGAGTCGAAAGAATTTAAAATGGAAATAGGTGTTAAACAAGGATGTGTTCTCAGCCCCATTTTGTTTTCCTGTGTATTAGATGATGCAATAAAGAAGGCAAAACCAAAAATGAAACAACTAAAATATGGGATATGGGAAAATGAAACCCGCTAGTATAGCAGAGTTGATGTATGCCGATGATATGGTGGTATTGGCAGAGAGCGAAGAAAACCTGCAACATAATATAAACATCTTAAATGAAGAACTTACAAAAATGAATATGAAAATAACTATAGGTAAGACAAATAGTATAGCAGTGGCAAAAGAGAAAACAAAACATAACATGAAGATAAACGGACAAATAATTGAACAGGTCAACGAATACAAGTACCTTGGGACGATAATAGCAGCCAATGGAAAGATAGACAAAGAAATAGATGAAAGGATAAAGAAGGGTGGAAAAATATATAATACGATGAAAAAGACATTCCTAGGAAAAAAAGAGGTGCAAAAGAAAGTTAAAGTCGACGTAATAAATAAAATAGTAAGGCGAAGGCTAATGCACAGCTGCGAATCCTGGACGCTAACCGAAAAACAGAATTAATGCCATGGATATGAGATTCCTAAGAAAAGTAGAAAATAAAACGAGAAGAGATAGAATCAGGAATGAGAAAATAAGGGAAGAATTGGGAATGATACCAATACGAATGAAAATAGAAGGACAGTTAAGTAGGTACGGCCATATTTGTCGAATGTCAGAAGAAAGAATAACTAAGAAAATTTATGGAATTAAATATCTGGTAAAAATACAAGAGGAAGACCAAGAAGAACATGGAACGATGAGATAAGGGAAGCATTGACTGAGAGAGAAATGAATTGGCATGAGGCAAGAGAAATGACAAAAGACCGAAAAAAGTGGTGAGAGAAGATAAGAGCAAGAAATTAAGTTCAACTTCGAAATGATCTTACACCTAACGGTAGAAAGGTTTTTAAAGGAATAAAAAAAATTATTAAAGTTACTTATAATTTTATTAATAAAAAAAATCGCAACCAGTTCGTATTAATGCATGTCCATTTCTGCTAACGGTAGATTAGAGTATTAATGACACTTAAAATGAATATAAATCACACATTTGAATTAATTTAAATTAACTAAGTTGATTGAAATTAATTATAATTTTATTAATAAAAAAATCGCAACCAGTTCGTATTAATGCATGTCCCTTTCTGCTGACGGGAGATTAGAGTTTTGATGACACTTAAAATGAATATAAATCATTGATTTTAATTAATTTAAATTAATTAAAATTAATTATAATTTTACTAATAAAAAATCGCAACCAGTTCGTATTGATACGTGTCCCTTTCTGCTAACGGGAGATTAGAGTTTTGATGACCATTAAAATCAATATAACTCATTCATTTTAATTAATTTAAATTAACTGGATTACTTAAAATTAATTAATATATAGGTCATTTATTGATGGTGTTTTTCCCAATTATTTGAAAATTCTCAGAGTGCTGCCATTATATAAGAAAGGTGGTTCTAACGATTTAAAAAATTATAGACTTGTCTCTTTACTGTCAGCAATATCTAAATTAATGGAAAAGATTGTGTGAATGGTTGCAACTGCATTTTTAAGTACTTTCAATATTTTGAGCGAACATTGACATGGATTTATAAGAAATAAATCGACGGAAACCGTAATGATTGAATCTGTAAATTCTCTGTACAATTAACCAAATAACGGGAAAAAAATGTATAGGAGCTCTCATGGACCTAAGCAAAGCCTTTGATTTAGTTGACTATCAGATACTATTACAGAAATTAATAATTATGGTATACGTGGAAAAACATATGCTTGCTTTGCTTCTTATTTGTAAAATAGAACAAAAATTATAGAAGGACAAAAAGGCGCAAGCATGGTAATCGACAGAGGAGTACTGCAAGGATCAGTGAGTGCTTGACTCCTTACTATTTGTTATTTATGTTAATGACTTCTTAACAAAATTGGGAGAAAATAATACAGTTATGCATGCGGATGGTACTAGTTTCCTGGTCGTTGACAACAGTACATAGAATTTAATTTTAAGGATCCCGATTTTACTAAATGCTTTCACTAAGTGGTTCCATGACATCCAGCTTTATGCAAATAAGGAAAAAACGGTATTTATGCACATTACCCCTAATATTAACGATATACATGAATCCAATCTTATAAAAATTAATTTATGTTGCATCCAACAGGTACAAAGGGTCACATTTTTTGGGTATTCATTTAGAAAATAGTTTGAATTGGGAAACACATATTAATCTGTGTAAACACCTATCAACTGCGTGCTACGCTATAGTCAGATTAAGAAAAGTAACCAATTTAGGTATCACTCTGAATTTCTATTATTCTAATTTTCAATCAAAATTAAGGTATGAAATATTATTCTGGCGTGCGTCTGTACATGGATTTACAGAAATTGACTATCAGAAATATTATTGCATTTTCAATACCCACTTCATTTCGCTCATATTATTCATCTTTGGGTATGGCTTGAAATTGTTATTTACGTTAAAACCAATATAGACACTTTTATAAAGAACGGTAATTTTCATATGTATGACATTCGTAATAAAAATGATTTATGTATATCAATACATGGTTTATCAACTTATGAGAGATCTCGTGTGTATACGGGCATAAGAATATATAATCATTTACTAGATTTTATTAAGAACATAGATAGTGTTAGATTGTTTAAGAATAAATATATAATAAAGTTCCTAAAAAATAATGTATTTTATATTTTAGACGAATTTTTGAGTTTTATATACAGGTGTCCCACCGATCTGAGTCATTAGATTTTTTTAAACTTCTAGCAGGAATTTGATTTTGAAACTTACAGTATTATCATGGCCCACTGTGGTCTATTTAAGGAAAATATTCTCAACTTTATAGCACTTTCGATATACAGGGTGTTGATATCAACTTTCTTATTTTAAATGGAATGGTACAATTTTTATCGGTACAATGAATGTATCGAGTTATTTGCAATTAGTTTATATGAGGGTTCCCTATCCCTAAACTCAACTGTTTTTTGAGATATTTGCAATTTTGTTGATTTTTTGACGTTTGCACTGTTTCAAGTGAGATTAAATAGCTGATGAGGTATCAGATATTTAGTGGTTCTACTAATGTCGATGTAAGTAAAAAGACATAGGTAGAAAATGTTATGGCAATAATGACCAAATCACACACAGGGTGTTCGAAAACGCATCTCCAATGTGGATACCTTTGAACCAACAAAACTTTTTTATTTCAAATGGAACATGGTACTTTTTACTACAGCATTGAATGCAGCCTAAAATTCTACATCGATTGACATTAGGGTTTGGTATAGCTATTTTCGATAGTTTTTGAGATATTAGCATATTTATTGCCTAAAATATGACTAATTTCTAAGTTTCGAGTACATAAAATATGTTTTTTCCTAAAAAACACTCTGTATATTATTTTTTAGAATGATGCGTTATCTTTTTTTTGCATTGTTTGGTTTCCATACCTGAGATATTTATCATCAGAAGTTTTTTAATTATTAACAAATTTTATGTAATTGTAATTATAATATATTAATAAGCCATAATTATTATGCGACAGCAAATTACATGTTAATATTGTTGCCTGCTTATGAAATACATCGAAAATAAGTCAAATTAAAAAAAAAAAACTAAGACACTATTATTCTGAAAGAACATTTATATTGGACATTTTCGAAGACTTTTAATAGTTTATTCCTGATTTATGTTATCTGTCTGTATCGCTTAATACCTAGATTAATACAAAAAGCCAAGAAGCTGCATTGTTTTTGGAGACTTCATGTCAGAGGGCTCCCCTACAAATTGTTGTTGTTGTTGTTATTGTTTTGGCCTTGGCGTTAGCCATTAGCCACGTACATATGGCTCCCCTACAAAGAAAATACCTAGTCTAGTAAGTGAACAGTATTTGGAATATTATGGATGTATTTAGGATATCATTGCAAATAAGTGTAGGTATCTTATTATTGTTACATTCTTCATGAATGTAGAATAAGTATAAAATGTTATTTGTATATGTAACTTTCTAACTTTTTCTTATTTCTTTGCATTTACAATATTTTACTTGTTAGAAGAAAATGTGTGAAGTAGTTAACAGAATTAGGACTTACTGTAAAAGATATGACTTGTTAATACTGCATAGGTTTATCACTGCGCAATTTAGTTAATTACCAACAATGGATATCACATGTTTGTTATCACATCTCATGGCCTACTAATATCTAACAATTAATGTACGTTATCTATGACTAAAAGATATTACTATTCGTAAGAAACTAGTGAACGTTAGATGTCTGAAACATAAATATTTAGATAGGCTAGCCAAATAATGTACAGAGTGTTTTGTAGGAAAAAACTCATTTTATTTGTTTGAAACTGGGAATTTAGGCATATTTTTAGCAATTTTTTGCAAGAAATGCTAATACGTCAAAAAATATTAAGAATAGGTATACCAAACCCTTATATCAATCGATGTAGAATTTTGCGCTGCATTCAATGCTGTAGAAAAAAATACCATGTTCCATTTAAAAGAAAAAGGTTTTGTTAGCTAAAAGGTATCCACATTGAAAGCGCGTTTTTGAACATCCTGTATGCGATTCAGTGATTATTGCTATAACACCTTATAGCTACGTCCTTGTATTTACATCGACTTTAGTAGAACCACTAAATATCTGCTATCTCATGAAATATTTGATTTTATTTGAAAGAGTGCAAATGTCAAAAAATCAACGAAAATGAAAATATCTTAGAAACAGTCGAGTTTAGAGATAGGGAACCCTCATATAAACTAGTTGCAAGTAACTCGCCGAATTCATTAGACCGATAAAAATTATACCATTCCATTTAAAATAAGAAAGTTGATATCAACACCCTGTATACCGAAAGTGCTATAAAGTGGAAAATATTTTCCTTAAATAGATGACAGTGGGCCATGACTACACTGCAAGTTTCAAAATCAAATTTCTACTAGAAGTTGAAAAAAATCTAATGTCTCAGTTCGGTGGGAAATCCTGTATATATTCTTTTCTTATTTTTCATTTCCTTTCACGTTAACCTCTATTATTTTGTTTATATATTTTATCTTTCTTTGACTTGTCTTATACCTGCAAAGGTCTTTTAGACTAACAAACTATTATTGTTATTATTATTATTATTGCTTGCGTAGTGGAAAACTTCACTTCTAATTTGCTATATTTATAATTAATTATGATTATCTGTCTATTATAACTTCTCCTGTACTGTAATTAACTGGAAATAATCACGCTGCAATCAATTTTTATACCACACATAACACTAAACAACCAACTTCTTATGCTTTCTAATCGTTAGGATTACACAAAGATATAAAACCTAATCGGACGTATAGCATCGACATTTGCGTCTCGTAAATCCACTAAGCCACTTATTTACTTTTAGATAGTTTCTTCTAAGAATATTTAAAACCGGCGGCTTCAATAAAGCAAAGAGTTCTTTTACTATTCTTGTACAGCGTGTAGAACGTCTAGCTGTAACCGTAGTTGCGGCTTTCATTGGACCAATTGAAAGAAAACCGGGTACCTTTAAAAATAAAACCATGTTGAAGCATAGATGTCCAAATAAAGCGTGTTAAACCGGGACGAGAAAAGCGGACGGCTTCACACGCAATGTGGGCTCTATATGCAGGCCGATGAAGAATTATAGATGCCACGACCATGGTATTAATAAAATTCATTGTGGGAATTAAAATATGGGAGTTTTCATCCAGAGTTGTGTAGTCGTATCAAGTAAGGCTTCGTTTTGTGCAGTAATTGAAAAGAAACATTAAATATAAGGGTTATGATTTAGAATAGCATGTATTAAATTGTGGTTGGAAAACACACAATGCTCTAAATGGGGTGATTTTTAGAAACAGTGTCACTTTAGGGTAAACTCCTATATTCATGATAATAATAATGTTGTATTTAAATGCGTTATATAACAAAACGTTCTAATTTTGCTTCATTTCTAATGGAAAACTGATCCTCGTTAATCTGTAAGTAAATTTTACATTTTGTTTTGTTACCAAAAGTTAAAGCAACAGATTTACTTTAATTTAAAAGAAGAGAATATGGGTGGAAGAACCTAGCAATACTATGCAGATTGTTATTAGTCCTCACCACTGTTTGTTTATAACTATTTAATTGTAAGGAGTGGTTTTACTACTTGCACATCATCACCACGTATGTGTACACAACAGAGGTGAGTTGTGCTAATTTTTAACAGCTACTAAAAGCAGGTACAAGTAAGAGAGCATGCAGGGTAATAAATTATTTTACTAATTGTACAATTCAATTTCACATTTTAATTTGTTGATTATTCTTAGCTTATTAGTAATTCTGGCCTGAGGATGTTCGTATAATCGGACGAAACCGATTGCCTTTATTAAAGAGTTGAATTGCGTGAGAAAATGGACCTGTTTTTTAATTTACCTTCCTGATTATTTTGTATATTGCTACTTTAAAACTATCTGCTTCCTTTTTGGGCCATGATTAACAGACCTGCTTCAATTTTCTTAAATATCTCGCTTTCATTTATTGAGAGTTTTATTAAAAACAGATATCAGTGTGTTATTAAAGACAACGAAACATCATCTTTAAAACATAATTTGTATGGCGTCCCTCACGGCTCTGTCTTAGGGCCCATTCTTTTTATTATCTATGATGTACCGCACATCGTGGCGAGAGCAAGCAGAATAATTTCAAACATCAATACACAATAGAGATTCTTGCAGACCTTTTTTCAAACAATTTTGAATTTTAACGATTACTAATCAATACAGGGTGTATCCTATATAGAGGTAAATATTTTAATATGTAGCAGCTGTAATCATTTACGATCAAAAAGTCTTAATGCACAGGGGGTCTATCTGTAAGCATTAACGAGAAAAAAAAATATTTTGTAAATGCCGTGGGCTGTAGCCGCACCTGTGCCCAACCTAAATGCTGTCCCAAGTATACCCCCACATACCACCATTATTCAGCCATTACCGCTGTTAGTTTTGTGTGGATCGCCGCTCGGAGTGCAAGCCACTTCGAACATTTTATTTAAATTCTTCCCGTCTCGAAAAAAAACGATCCTTTTCAGGACCATCATGATTTCATATAAAGAAAATCAAACCTTGATGTACCGGCAAAAGCATGGGAATGTATAGATTCATTTTCGCCCAACATCATAGTAAAAAGGCGTGTTTGCAAATTTTCTGTATCTACATTTATTTCTGCGTAATTCGATTCAATTCATTTTGCGTTATTTGATTAAATAAATCCAAAAGAAATAACTCAGATTCATGTGGTGCCGTTTATTAACAACTAACTCCCGATTCTACAAAACAAAAGAAAAATATTTAGGTTTTTTGTAACTACTGAAGTCGCATATCCGGTGAAACTCGGACGTCTTATCAGGATATTAAAAATAATACTTTGTAGACTTACGTAGAATGCTCTTAACAAAAAAGGACTGTTTATTTTATAAAAAGAAGAAATTTAAAATGCCTCAGTTTTGCTATTTTTACAAGGGCCTTATTTATTCAGAATGACGTTAAATGAACTTACGGCATACCATTAAGAATAATACTAAATGAGTGCAATATATTTATACATAATACCACGTTTAACATGACGTTTGCATCAGGCCCGGACTAAAGAATTTTTGGCTCTAAATTTTACTTTTTTTTTATTCTTTAATGATGAAATCCGGTTTCGGTGGGTTTGTGCTTTATATGTCATGTAGTTAACACCCAAGCAAAATTTACTTTTTTATTTGATATTTTACAATGTCTGATCTACTGCAGGAATAACTTGGACTGTTATTATCGCCAGACGGTGTACGATACCAGCAATAAACTATATTCCAACCCACAATTTAGACTAACCAAAAACTATATAATTTACTTCCTATTAAATGGAAAGATCTTAATGACATAATCTTCCAAAAATTAATTAAAGCTTATTTAATAGATAATCCTTACTATGAAATACAGGAATTCATTAGTAATATCTAATGTTTATTTTAGGCCATATAAGTTTTAGTACTTTTCTACTCAGAATTAAATTCTGTATCGAAATTTGTTAAATTGTTAATTCCATGTTTTATAAAAAAAAAAACAATTTGACCTTCGTATGACTTTCAACCGCTTTCCTGTAGTCATGACTGTGTAACCATTAGATGGCTCTTTTCTTGTGTTAAAACTATTACTTAATATTTCTTTTATAAATCTGACTGCTTCCAAGGGGCACAATAAATGACTCATCTGATATATGCTCAACAACTTTAAGCTTTAAACATTACATAATAGCTAGGTAGGTAAATATAAAAAATTACAAAAATTCAAGTGAAAGCTGTAGTGTTTGTGTTTTAACTTGATCTATCTATGAGACTACGTGAGTCAGTTACTATTAGACTAACCTGCATGTATTATTTATACCATTTTATATATATAAATAATTTAACCTTGGTTTCATTGATCAGAAATGGTGGCTTGTATAAACTGCAATCTGCCAAAAGCTCTCGATCTGGTCAATCACCAGCTTTTACTCCGTAAACTTGAGTTTTATGGAGTATGTGAGAAATCTCTAGACATGTTTCAATTATATTTGACAAATAGAACTCAATGTGTAGAAATAAATACGTTATGTCTGTTCTGCAAAACATGTATATAATGTCTAAGCAGAATAAATTATTATTATTATTATTATTATGTCAACAACGAAGAGACTAGCAGTACCTACTGTTTTGGGTGGAGGGAGGTTGGAGCTGGCGTCCCCCAAGGTTCAATACTTGGCCCGCTATTGTTTAACATTTTTACTGCTTTTTATTGTTTTTATATCCGTTGTTTATATATTTTGTTGTATATACACCACTGATCAAATATTTACTATTAGTACAACTAAAAGCGTTTCTTACAACTTGATGTTAATGCATTATCAAATTATTTAAATTGGATTTTTAAAATAAAACACACTGCTTACTTAGTTATTTTTAATAATTTCTGACTATATACATATGTCTTCAAAAATGTTTGGTGATTTTTACACGCTCAGAGACATTCTACATTAGCGAATTGGGCTTATTACTTGGATAAACAAACTAGTATTGGTACTTTGGTACTTTTGTTACAGTAGCACATTGTGACTTTAGTGTTCATATTAATAGATTTTAAAAGCGCGAAGTTTAAAATATTAAGAAATAATGTGAAGAAAAGGCAAGAAAATAATCTTTGTACTGGTATCATGCACTAATTAGTGACAATAAATTATCAGTGAATAACAATCTGACATAATTACATCACATATGCGCAAAAAATTGTCTTTTCTTGTTTTGGCTTTATAGTAGCTGTCAAATAATGGAGTATATTAGCAAAATTTAATGACAAATGTTATGACATTCTCTGACTAAACCAACAAACTGGCGCATTCTTTCCAGACATATCTACTGTAACTATATTATCAACGATACCATTTCAAAAGAGAATGTTTTTTTTTTTGAAAATTATGGAAATTATCGAAAAAAGAATAATTGAAAATATTAAAAAAAAATAAAATCGTTGAAGAACTGTGACCACACAAAATGGTAAAAATGTAAAAAGAATGTTAAAAAAATAAAAACAAAAAACAGAAACATAAAAAGGGAATATGTAAGATGGCTCAAGGAAAAGGGAACAAGGAAATGGGAATTGAAAAGGCAACAGATGAAGGAAAATAGGGAAAAGGGGGTAGAGAATGGGGAAAACGGGCAAAGGAATAGGATAAGGAAAGGGAATAGGGAAAAAGGAACGAGGAAAAAAAGAATAGGGAAAGGGAATAGGGAAAAGCAAATGGGGAAAAGGGAATAAGGAAAAATTGAAATAAATAATAAATATAAAAAAAGAGTGAAAAAAAACGAAAACGACACAGGATAAAAACAAAAGAAAACTACCTAAAGCGTATTGCACATTCTGTAAGTGGGAACTTCTCGAGTGAATGGACTGACTTAAGAAAACAATGCTTTTCAAGGAACACATTCTAGAAGAATACCCAACTTCTAGTCAACAATAATAAAAGATGTGTTGTTTCAAAAGCGCTTGATCGTCAAAAGCTTATCATTAGCGTGTGTAATGCAGAAAATCTGTTAACTGTGTTTAACAATCAATCCTCCAGGAGAAACAAGCTTAAATCGTTTGATTGAGACAATTTTTTGTGCTATTTATAAACTCGTACTAGCACTGCAAAATATGAATAAGCATTACGAATGATCTGAAAAAATCATCATTATGCCCTGTTAACACATATTGTTTCTACATACCAGCACAAATGTCGCCAAAGACAAGGTAAAAAAATTCCCCGCTCTAAACATCATCACCCTTTTGGACCTCTCCATGAAGATGAATATTGTTTTCTTGTTTGACGAGCAACAAGTTTCCCATGCGGACATATAGCAGGCATCTCTAATTTCGTCGCTCTAAAGAAAAGGAGATATTATTGATGTAGTACTGATCGTTTCTCATGCGTTTACTTTAGTTATAACCTTCTGCCCAATCCAGCAAACGTTATAAATTTGAGAGAGCATACAACCGAAGTATGTGACGACTTGAAAGAACACAGTGCTATCTGGTGTTATCTGTAGGAAATTATATTAATTTCTGGTGCCGGGATTTAATTGAATCTTACTGAAATAAACTGCAAACCAGTCATGCAAATGGCTACCACGCTAGTGAAGATTTGGATAAACATTCCGAAGGAAAATATATCTTGTACATCATCAAGATATCTAAAATATTGGAATATGAAACATCTTTACCAAGAGAATTCTTATTTTCCAATCATATACTTTATTATGGCCAAATGATGTTGTACACAGTTTTTTAAGCGGACTCGTATCTTTTTCTCTTGTACCTCGTACGAGTCATCGGGATCTCTGTCGGCAGAGCAGGTTAAATTCTGGTTCAAGATATCTAACTGCGCTGTTCCTATGCTGAGCAAACATACAGGTAGTAAATCCAAGGCAGGATCGCCACTGGATAGCGTCCATGTGCAAAGAACTTCGTAAATTTTCACAAACATCTTATAGTTATCCAAACCAAACGGTAACCAAAACGGGATGGCCAAAATTGGTCCTTCAATAATAGGGCATATCGTATACAAGACTAATGCAACCCAGGCCAGGCCATGCAAAGTGAACGCGGCGTATTTGTAACCTAGAATATTCTCCGATATGAGTGCATCTTGGTCAGGAGTCTGTTGGTTGAAAATCGGTTCTGTTAGGCGTTCTTCCAAAGCGTTGTATTTGGGTAAGACTTTACATAAATAGATAGCTTTTATTATCAAAGTTATCTGCGAAATGAAAGTGTGTAGGACGTCGAAAACTAGTTCAAGGTTGTCTCTCTCCACGATCATTTTTGCCGCCATTAGAAAGAGGAACAAGAAGGCGGTAGAGGTGTTAACGATTCGGTATATTTTAAAGGCCGCGTTGTTTGGAAATTTTCTTCCACAATAGACGCCAGTGAGATATAATACCTTTCTTTCGAAGTCCAGAGAATCATATTGATTTATACGCTAAAAATTTAATACATCATAAATTAAGAAAAACAAATATTTTTTCAATAAAAGAGCAAAATATATAAAGACGCACCTTAGACATTGTAAAACTGATTAGAATAGAGCTATGAATAGTAGATAAATAGAGTATTACTAGAAAACCAACAGTTTGTTAAATATGGCCACCGTAACACCGTGATGTCCACTCGCTGAATGCAAGATCTATCCCGACCATGAAGTTTCGCTAAACTTTAACTAACTTAGTTTCTCTAGGTAATTATTTTCATGGAAATAATAGGGTGAGACATATGACGCGTAGGAATACAGAAAGTTATAGTTTATGAGCAATTATTCTCGATAATTTATAAAACCATGTGATCAATAACGCCATTACTGGGAGAAATGGATTGTAGAAATTAGATTACAAGTTTCTTTGCATTAATCATTGTAACATTTTTATCAGAACAGAATCTCTCTGTCGTTTAATATTACTAATATAATCAGATTAAATGGATACAATATTATGTAGCTAACTCCCTTAATCCATGACCTGTATTAACCTCGTTAAAAAAAGAAGCAGGTTTCATTTGATTAGATGTCAAACAAGCAGTTAAAGATCATCTTAGGGACTACAGGGAGTACTACCCCTTCCCAATAGTCATGGGGACAAAATAAGTTGCACTAAACATTTTAAGCAAACCAAATCTGGGAAAACCCCAAATTAGAGAAAAAAAAAAAACATGACTAGACATGGTGAAAAGTTTGGCAAGCCTAATTCTTGCTTATAAAAAATAGGAAAGGGCACTTCATGGAAATGGCAATTTTACAAGCTTAATAGATTGAAGTGCAGTTAAACAATATAGCGATGGATTGATTGAACATTATGAAATATAAGCTTTCGAGTGCACAAAAACGAAAGTGAGCAATTAAAACTACGATAGCTGCTGGGAAATTCATAAAATCCAAAAAGCCCAAAAACCAATCGTAGTAAAAAGAGAGGCGTGGCTGGTACAGTGATTAATGAAATCAAGTACCACAATTCAGGAAGGTACTGGTTTTGAAGGAAGTGCACTTCTTGTCTTTGACAAGAAACCAATCCCCTTAAGTTACAGAAATTCAACCGTTAGCTAAGCTTTAACTGCTGTAAAGATAGGTGTAGTAATGGTAAAGTATCCAGAAGGAAGATTGTCTTGGAGGCAATTTAAGGAAGTACAGGTAGTTGGGAAGGTCTGCAATTTTGAATCAAGCCCAGTCCTGGTAAAGAAATGCTCAATGAATGAATGAAATACTTCAAAATAGATGCCGCGGAAGGTGTAGTAATTAGATTTGAGACGACTAAGGATGCCTCAGGACTATCGAAATCGTTACTTGTATCCCCAAGGAATTTCTGGGAATCACGAAGACCGAGATTCCGACTCCTGGAAACTTAGAACGTGGAGCTAAATTAACTAAGCGAGTAGTACGCTGTAAGAAGCAAAAAGGAAGCTAAAAAGACGAGATGTTCAAGTCGTGGGATCTTCAATGAGAATTCTTGAAGGGTACTGAATAGCATGCGCTTTAAACTCTACCTAAGGCAAGCCCTGCTGACCTTTAAGTTTCTTGAGAGGGACAATATAATGCAATACAAATAAATTTTCAGCACAGTTAGATGGCTTTGGAGATCCTATGCAAGATGTTAGTTTTCAGCAGCATCTATGTAGCTTTAACACACATATAATAACTTGTTAAAGAACGAGTTGCAGGACTGGGCGAAGTCAAGGGTGATGTGATACACGTGTTAGACTCTGGCAGATAAGATCATGTATATTATAAAGAAAAAATGCGTCACACTACTAAATGATTTCTGTTCTAGAGACCCAGCAGTCAGGAGATTGGAGGAACAACAATGGAAGCAGCACGAGCCTAATGTTTGTTACTGCATACTTGAAGGGAGTGGAGAGGATGATACAGTACGGTGAAGATCATAACCCATGGGTTGTCGTGCCCCTGCGTGGGGAAGTACTGATATAAACAGCAAAGTGAATTGCGTCTTATTAGAGGAGCTAAGTCGATGGGGTTTTCAGACAATAAATTGCGTATTAATCTCAATAAAACGCATTATATGGCTTTTAACTTATGTAATTGTAGTTTACCAGCATTGAATCTTCAGGTAGAGATGGAAAATGTACAACTATTTAAAAAAATCAATGTTTCATGTTTCCAACTTCGAAATTTTTTTTTTGCCACAGTTTTCTAATACAGTATTATCATGCCCAGATTTATTCAAGGTTATCGTATGACATCATCTCTGGGACGCTTGTGGAAGCACACATAGTGTATTTGTGGCTCAGAAGCGTGTCGTACACTGTCTAGAGGCGTTAGGAGTACTGAGGTAGTACGTATTTAGAAAAGATAATTTCATGTTCTTAGGTAGGATGAGTGTTAAATTATAGGTATTAGTATAGTACCGGTGAATAAAGTGAATAAACATTTAAAATATAAATCTTTAATTTAATTACTATTGGTTAGAGTAATTAGGATTAAGTTATTCTTAAATATTAGAATAGGTATTGTTTTTTTTTTGCTCTCAATCCATTACCAGGCTCCATCCTTCCACTCATAGATGAGCCAGCTTCATGTTCCGCGAAGAGCTGGAAACACTATCGGAATTGAAAGGAAGTGGAACTGCCTTTTTCCAACCCAGAAGGACAATAATAATAATTTGCTAGCTATTAGGAACAGGGTCTGGTGTTGCTTCTCAAGTTCTGTTCCCAGACTATGGTTTTACTGTGGTTTTTCATGCTCCTCGGCAGATGCTAGGAGATAAGTCGCTTCACGGTCGCAAACATAATGTCTATCAAGCTTACCAATATTTTTGTTATTATTATTGTTAATAATTATGAGGAAATTATGTGATTAGAGTAGGAATGTTTCATTGATATGGATTCCACATAGAATCGAAGGCGTAATACAAGAATCGTAAATCGTAAAAATAGTCAAAATTTTAGCGATAGACTTGAACGTGAGTTTGTTACAAACAGAAAGCAGTAATATGTAGTATGTTCCAACACAAGTCCCGAACTGCAGTTCGGAAGAATATCGAATTCTAAAATTCCGATTTCCTAAAATCCCTAACAAATTACGAATTATTTGAGAATTATTTGAATTTCGAATTTGCCTTTTACTTGGAACAACTTTTCTAGTGTGGCAGAGTTCCAGTAGACGGCGTGTAATTCGTATGCCCTGGGTGCCGATACAAATATGCTTTGGATTATTATGGGATTATCGTGGAGGTTATGCTTATAAATTATGATAATTATTATTGGATACATTAAGTAAAATGGTGTTAATTTCAATTTTTTGTAAAAGGGATAGTGGAAATCAGATATTTTAGATATGTTTGTGTAATCAATATTATCTAACTGTTGCAGATAATTCGCACATAAGATCGTGCACTATTAATGAGTGCAATGCGAGCGCTAATAGTAATTTTTTCTACATACACATATTTTAAAATAGTATTACCATTACCATTGATATACATACGCTTATTTCATTGATATTTGCCACATCAAAATTATTAGATATATATAAAATAAAATACGAAGATCCAAAGCTAAATAAAAAAATATGTGGAACATAATTTCCAGTAAATAAAAAAAAACAATGAAGAATATGATGAATATCATTGCGAAAACAGATTCAAAACATTGACGAATAATTATAAAAAACATTTGGCTGAATAAAATATAACACTAGAAAAGTTTTTGAATATGCCACAGAAATGGACATTATTGGAAAAAAGAAATTGGAAAAAAGAAAAATTATCGCCCACTCACTTTATTAGAAAGCGTTGGGGGAAATATAGTAGGATCGAGAACAAATGAAGATAATGAAAGTAGAAATGAAGTAGCTACAACTAGTATAGATAGAACCATAATATGAAGGAGAAAGAACGACGGAATGATAAAGCGAAAGAAAATTTAAAAAAGAAGACAAAATATAGGGTGGATGTGATTGATGATATTCGAGCAGATTTGAGGGAATATCACAAAAATGAAAAATCGTTTACATGGAAAACGGGCGAAAAATAAATGGAGGAAGGTTAGAAGTAGAAAAATAGAAATTAATGAAAATAAAACAATTCAATAACGCAATATTAGAACTCAAAAAATATAAATGCCATTATAACGTGTAATAATCACGTTTAAATTCATTTATTAAACTGTAGTGGCACATGTTTTTTTTATACACATAGGATTAAGAATCTAAGTTTTCAGCTTTTTATTTGAGAAAAAATACTTTTTGTTATGTTTTAGATCTTTACCTAAGTTATAAATAAGTCTGTTGTTATAAATCATCTAGAAAAATCATATATTGTAAACCCTTATTCAACACACCTTTCACTATATTGAAATATTAGCGCAGTGAAATTACAATTTTTCAATCATTAAAATCAGGCTCACTAATTTATTGTGTAATAGGTATGGCAATGAAATGAAACAACGCTTTATTTTGAATCACATCATGCGGTATAAAAAGATGAATCAGTACATGCGCGAATATAAAATGCCTGCCTCTAAAGAAGAATTTCAAATCACAATTCTCGTCAGTTCCGAAGTGACTCAGAGTTGTAGGAACAGTGAATTTGAAATTCCAACAAAAGCCCGAATTATATTCTTTCTCTTGGAACAGAAAAAAAGTGAAATGCGCAAACTCGAACGGACGAGAATTAATTCGGAACTTGTGTTGGAACATACTATTAAAACACTCAGTGGGTTTTACAAAGGTGTCAAAATGTGTTTCATTCATATCGGTGAGTGGCAGTTTGGATGGTTCTGTTGTAAGCACGATTTTTCTTTAAATGATGCGGTCTTCTTTTGCATTTTGCTATAGGATATTCTTTGAAGAGGACCAGGTGTTGCTTCTTTTCAATTGTACGTCTAAATCTCTTGCTCGTCGCCTGAAAACAATTTTTAGCGTTCTTATCGCAACCACTTAAGTCGTTCTACAAACGCCAAAGCTAATATACGCTGAGCACCTACTAACAATCTTCATCGTTCCAGACATACAGGCAACGGGCAATACGATACCGAGAGATCGATTCCACTGCATAGGTAGTATCGGAGATTTCTTCAGACGGCTGAGTCCGTCACTCTTCCCCTTCCCTTAGGCACCGCATCGGCCACGGTGAAAGGCGACAACAAATAGTTAGGTAGCGGAGCACATGTCTTTTGCTCTCACTGTTGTGCTTGCTGGTGTGTGTTGTGTGCATCGTCTGTTATTGTCATTCAGTCAGTCAGTCAGATCCGATCACTGCAGCGATTGAGCTTCCCGGCGATCTGTTGCGTTTTATTCGCCGACTAAAAGTGATTATATAGGAGTAGGTAGATGGTACAAATTGACGATTCGCGTGGTGCCATAGATATAAGAACCTTATTTCGGAAATATCTTTATCGCGGTTGGATACCAGGACAATGATTATTAATGTTGTTAATATTGTTATAATTGTGACTATTTTATTTATCAGTGACTGTCTAGCCGAAGATGGCATGGATGTTTTTGATAAACCTCGAGAGGAGGCAATCTCGTTGAGGAAAGAGATTCGAGAAGATGTAAGTTTGTTTAAATAATATTAGATCGAATTTGTACTGTTATTAAAAGTTGAAATATTAGTTTAATCTCTTTTAAAGAACTGAGAAATTAGCCACTATATTTTGGCATACGTTTGACAATATCTATAAACTTTACGACTTGTCATTGCCAAACTCTTCTTAAATGTTTCTTATTTAACGAAAGAATTTCATTTAAACTGTAATGCGTACATACCTGGAGAATTCAAATCAAGTATTTTCAATTATTTTGAGATATACTGACACGTGCAGATTGTTTGTAGTTCCTATTTATATGGTTGCTATGGTAACCGATTTGTTTTGTTTTTAACTGCAGCCACATTGTTTCAATCTGTTTTCGAATAGTTGGTATACGGGGTGTTCTTATCTGCTGGTTGTTTTAACTCCTTGACGCTCCAAAATCTATACATTAGATAATTTGTTTGAAAGTGTTGATATATATCCCTAAATAACAAAGCAATTGGTTTTTGGAAATGTGGCAAGTTCTCAAGAATTACGCTGGTCAATGGCTCAATATCTTTTTGCATACATCATTCGAGTCCGAAAGGTACGTTTTGTTAGCTTTTGTTCCCTTGGTTATCAAAACTACTTTATTACTTTGTTTTTATTTATCTAGAATGTCATGAATATTTTAGAAATTTTCCTGACAATATAATACCAATGCATTACTAATGTTAAATTTGTTTGCTTCATGTGATTACTAGGTGCGACAAAGTGCATTTTGTTTGTTGCTTTATGAAAAGTATTTTCTTTTAATAGAACCTCATTAGCTCCTTGATTTAATTTAATTTGCATTTAATTATGTATCACTATTATTATTAGAAGATATTTACCTTTATTAAAGTTAATATAAACCAACAGTTGTGGCAAACTAAATGCTTCTACGCCCATCTGATTCCGATTTCCTCAGAACGGTAACTTTCATTGTATCACGGTTGTACATATGTATTACAAGGGTGGGTACACATTATTTGGAATCAATATTTAAATGTAATATGCGGTTACTTGTGTACAAAAGATAGTTATTGTTTTTCTTTTTATTATTAGGTGTTGATTGTTATATTTTTTAAATTTGTTCCTGCAGAATGTTTTGCCATGGTCTGCTGATATTAAAAAACGCGCCCATTTTTAATTTTGTGGTGGTAACATCGGTTAATTTTGCGTAACCCTAGTTGCTGCAGTTTGATTTGTTAATATTATTATTTTGTTATTAAAACGTATGCAATTCTAAAAAAATAGCTTGATTTATTTTTAGAATGGTCAAATTTCGTCTGCGCACCAGGTCATTACTAAGTTTTATGTATGTGACATTAACGTTTAGCGCAGTGTCGGAAAAGAGCAAAATATTTATTTATTTAACTATAAATATTATGTATAAGCCTTTTGGATTATTGAAGTAGCAGAAATGGTATAGTATTGCTGAAAAATTTGTAGCACTAAGTGGTTCAAGCTTTTATTCACTAAACTGCTTTCGTCGCGATGATAAAACATGTTTATATTTTGAAAAAGACCGTTCAACATCTAGGGATGTAACATACTGCTGTGTACTGTTTGAATTATTCAACCCAAAAATGCTAATTAACAATCAATTTTATTTTTTTAAATGGGTTTAAATTACAGATTGTGCAGAAAAAAAAACCTGGAGCTGAAGGTTCTAGCCTAAATTGAAAACTGTACTTGATTCTAAATTTAAATAGGACAATGCTATCTCCTATGCAAAGCGAACGATTTGTTTGTTCAGGAAGATAACCTAAATATACCAATTTCAATCCACGTGGTTTCAACAAATTAACTTAAGCGTGGACAATTTCAAGAAAATAACAACAATGAAATACCAAATGCAAGCACAATGCTTCTACTTACCCAAACGAGGTGATTGATAAAATAAAAATGAGTCAGCAAAATAGAAAACGGAAAGTTAATTCTTTAACTATAATAAGAGAATTACAACTAAAATATATCTGTACTAATACAAATATACTAATAATAAATAAAATACATCTTCCTGCACAAAAATAATAAATGATTTTATATCTAAAACGTGTACACGTCAATATATTAACAATTATTACTAAATGAATTCCTTCATGGACAAACTTTTTAAAGAAACGAAACGAAATTTGCTATAATCAAAATGGATTACAAAATGACAACAAAGATTTACAAAAATACGTCTACTCACCTTAACAGTCGACCAAGGAACTGCCTGACAAAACTCTACAACGCAGTCGTAACACAACGACATACAACGCAAACGCACAATTCACCGACAAAATCTAGCAGAAAACGCATTGAAACAAACTAGCAAACGCTAGACATTTAAATGAATGGAATTAATTTAAAAAACCTAACACTAAATAAATTAAATCAAATAATAAACTCTTTAACTTGATTTAAACAAAAATAAAATCTAAATTTGTGAAAACTCTCTCGGTAAAATGACGCAGCAAAACGGAATAAAGTAACAAAGCAAAATATATGCAACTCAAAATACACTCAGCGGTAACTGGGGTAAACTAAACTACAGAAATATGCATAATTAAAATAACCTTTATAGGTAGATAACACAATAATCAAATTATCGCACACTGTACAAATTATTTTGGCACCACCATAATGTAAATCCTGGAATTCACCGATATACTTTTCTACGTTATTAAATAATGGTCGTTTTCTGCGATTTTCCACATTCGACATTGTATTATATTTACAATGCGTAATAGTTAACGCAGAATTGTACTATCCCGCATCAAGACTCGACTAACAATGCTAAAATTTCGGCAAGTTTCAAGTAGTAAATCATAACAATTGGAAAAAATACAACAATCAACAAAAATTTATCAATAAAATGTCACATCCCAGGATTGTTTATGTAGTACTGGCTAACACCCCGAAGCATGCTCTGAATGAGATGGTCAATGGCATCTTGTGGGATCTCATCCCAAGTTTGCTGTAGATGACGACCACGTTCCTGCAAGTTGTTTGCTGCTTGTAATAAACGCCTTATGTAGCAACCCATCATATCCAACACATGCTCAATCAGGTTTAAATCTGAAGAGGGAGCAGGCCAGCGGAGAATTTCTACTTTCTCTTTGTGTATGAAGTTCTGACAGATGTGGGCGCTATGATTATTAGCTAATTTTTACATGCAGCCAGTTGTTGTTAAGATTCTAGCTTTGTGACTGACCTCCTTCGAGGTGTGGCGATTTTTTTGGGCATGTAATTTATAACTTATCATGTTTTTTTGTCATTTCTCGTTAAATTACCGAAATCCTATCAATTAAGATACGAATGTTGTCAAAACTAAGTAAATGAGTAATATTAAATAAAAAAAAAAACGAAAGTATTGAATGAAGTTAGTGCTTGGGGTGCTTCCGTCGTCAATAGGACTATTTGAATCTAACGTTTCAGTATAATAGTTCTACTGTCTTCATAAGGGTAGCTCTATATTCTAGTAATCCATGCCTAGCATGACCGTTTTACAATACACTTGCATGAATATGTATATTGGCAGTTGCAGTTAGCTTCACTGGAAATATGCACATATTGTTTTAGAACCTATACTTGTATATAGTGTGTGTCAATTTATGTGCGTGAGAAAATCATTGCATGTTTTCGTTTCTTAGTTGATTTCTAAGCTAATCGTTTGGAATTTTCAAGATCTGCTTGTTGTTAAAAATGTATTCCTCAATGTACCTTGTGATACCGTGACTTTTGGATTATTGCAATTACACCTTTTTTTGAGGTTAGGGTGGACATCTATAGTCTAGGCACTTAAGCTAGGCGCTCATTGCTTGCAAGTCCAGTATCTTGCCCGGAGGAAACTTGAGAACCCTCGAGAGCTCCCGAAATGTTTTTTCCTGAGTACTTTCAAGTCTCTCTTCTTCTGCACCACGGTTAGCTTGGTTGGCCAGTGTTGTATAGATGCTTTTTCAGAGGATTGTCCAGTTACCAAGCCAGTAATGATTTTAAGTTCTTCCTTGCTGCGTCTGAGTATGTTATCAGAGAATTTAACATCTCCATCCCCTATGAGCGCTTTAGTATGGAGTCGACTTCCATGTCTTTGTACTTTCTTTATCTAACCAGATCCAAATCTCCCTTTTAGCATGGTCCTGGTAATTCCACACACGTGCTCTTGACCTATGACGTGTCTTTTAGAGCCCTCCTTGGCTAGTTCGTCGGCTATTACATGGCCCTTTATATCCTTATGTCCTGGTACCCAAATCAGAGACACCGTGTAGTCTCGTGCCAGTGTATTGAGAGATTGTTTGCAATCTTTAACTCGCTTTGACTTAGTTACATGGTTCGAGACTACCTTGATAGCAACCTGGCTGTCAGTCATTATACTTATTTTCCTCCTCATGCAGCCCCTCTTTGCAATCATTTCTGCGCAGGCTGCAAGGGCGAATACCTGCATGCTTCCCCAGGCTTATGGATATCCTTTGATTAGGGCTCGATCCAGAAATATCGGTTCCTGTGCCCTGGCTAGATTTAGATCCGTCCGTGAACCGGTCATCAAAAGCAATGATGTCACTACGTGCCTGGTCTCTGTTCGGTATGGAGATTATCACCTCTTTCAGTAGTCTCGAGTACCATCTATATCAGACATAAAGAAACAACAGCTTTGCAACTCAGTTGCATATTTACCAGGTTTAATATGCTTTGTTATTTAAAATAGTAATTGAAATCTATCATCTTAGAAATAATACTTCGTCTGGTAAACATTTTTTACTTTTTCTTTGTCATCATGTGACAGCTTTGTAACTCAATTCAATATTTATTTTCTACGTTTAACATGCTTTGTCATTTACAACAGTAATTGAAATCTATTATAAGTTTCAGAAACAATACCTCGTTTGCTAAACATTTGTATTTCTCTTTGTCATCATGTGACATTTTGCGATCATTGTAAAACCAGCGCTACTGGTTTTATTACAGATATAAACGCTCCCGCGGCGCCAAATCTATATACTTGCTTTATATGTGCACATTTAAATTGACATATTTATTTTAGGCTTAGTCACCGTTCTCAAAGACTCAATGTCTATTTTCTATTTACAAAACAAGACATGCGAAGATAAATCAAACATCAAAAGATAGAACACTTTCCCCTTATTCATCAGCCTGCTGGCGTTTTAAATATAAACTTGAAAGTCGTGGACTGTACGCCGCACTCGGCTAATGCAGCTTGTGTTCCTTGCCAACAGATTCGTTCGTTTTATTCGCTAACGTGCATGTAACAACAAATAAAAGTCCTGGAACGAGTTCATTGACAAGCAACCACAGTTACTGTAATTATTATTGGTTGGAAAACAAATAAACGAATGCATTTAATAACCTTCGTTTCCAGTTCAATGAGTAAATATGCGTTTGTGATTGTTGGCAGATAAAAGTTGTTACGTATGTATAGAGGTCAACCAATAAGGAATTACGTATTTTGTCCTTTTTAAAGCCGGATTAAAACAATTAAAAAAAAATAATTTTAAATTTTACGAGATAATCCTTGAACTTTAAAGTATAATAAGGTGTACTAGGATTTGATATTCAACGTTTTCTTAAAAAATGCATCCCAAAGCTCTAGTATTTATTTCTAGTCGAAGATGAAATAAACATTTTATTTGTGGAATATAAATTTAAAATAATGTAAATACATATTTAATATTTTGTTTTTTTCTCACATCCGTTTGTCCTTGATTAATTCATTTCAGTGCAAACACCCAGAAACCAAAAAAAGTATCGATGTTGAAAACTTGAACTGGTTCAAATTGTTCTCCCACGTTGGCTAGTTTGATTTACAGATAAGCTTAAAAGGAGATGAAAAATGAATCGTTTAAACTCAAATTACGTTCACGTCACAGGCAGTGCTTTAAATAATGGCGAAGTATTTTTCGTTCGTGTGTAAATTTAATTAAAGTTGTGGTAATAAGCAATTTGTTATGGGAGTGTAACTGAAACTTTTCTAAAAAAAATCGGAGAAAGTAAGAGATTTTGTAATATAATGTTTTTAAATATTGTGCAGTTTCTCTTTCGGAATATGTGAGGAACATTTTCTAATTTTTAACTAAATATGTCAGACAACCAAATTAGTTCCTGTGGTTTTTGTATAGAGCGCTATGGATATTTTTTAAGTTATTGATCGAGAATGCTTGTTTACCAGTCATCAAATTTAGTACGAATCTTTCCATTTTCGGATACATTTTTTTTTAGTGATTTAGTGTATTCCATAATTAGGTGAGAAAATTTAGCTGGAAGAATAAATAAACAAGTGAAAGTACTTCCTAATTTGTTTTAATGTAATAAAACTTGATATACAATTCACGTCGCTACCGGTTTCGTTCTGTTTAACCTTCTCCAGGTAACCAAACAAATTATAGTCAATTTAAACAGGAAATTTTGAGGATAGATTGGGGGAAATTTCATTTCATTCCTAACAAGACATTTTTTTTACACTATGTACGATGCTTTGTGCTGGAGGGACATGCTGATGCTCCCAATTAATCACCTTAAAAAAATGTCTTGCTAAGAATAAAATGAAGTTTAATCCAATCTATTCTCAAAAGTTTCTGTTCAGATGGACCAATTAGATAATTGTCGATTATACCTGCCCACACATTAATGGAAAACCCAGACTGGTGATTCCGTGTTACGTTCTGATGAGGGTTTTCATCGCTCCAATAATGCATATTTGAATATTCAAAATGCCATCGCGACTAAAACCTGCTTCATCCGTAAACAAAATTAATGACAGAAAGTTTTGCCCTTTATTTTGCAACCACTCGCAATATTGTAAACGCGGTAGGAAATCCTGTTCCAATTAGGTGATGGATTTTTTGGAAATAAAATGGATGAAGAAGTTGTTCTTTGAGGACTTCCCTAACAGATTCACGATTGACATTCGGTACAGCTGCACTTATTCTTCTGGTGCTTATTCTATGCTTGTCTTCTACTATTTGCGAAATAGCTTCTTCATTTGCAACAGTATGACGAGCTCTGTTAACCTCAGCATCAAATTTTAGTTTTTTAAAGCAACCGTCTTCTCCCAAACGCCTATGTACACTTCTCGCAGGAAAAATCGGGACACCAGCAATCGTCAATTTTAAAATTTCTTGGGTATAAGTGCAGCTTTTAGAGGGTATATTCACTTATCAAAGCCATAAATCACATAAATGTATAGAGAGAAAAAGGTTTATATATAGAATAAACAAATCGGAGTTTCGGTGGCGGCGTTTCCTTTAGAAATACCGAATACGGAAATATTCATGCAAAAAAAGATTCATAACAACAAAAAGACCTCTTGAATAGACGGCTTCACTTAGAATTACAGTGTATGTATTTAACTTATTTGATGTTATGCAGAGATAATTGTTTTTTAAGAAAACATTGGTTATGGGATATTAAAATTACTAACTAAATATGTCAGACAACCAAATTAGTTCCTGTGGTTTTTGTATAGAGCGCTATAGATATTTTTTAAGTTATTGATCGAGAATGCTTGTTTACCTGTCATCTAATTTAGTACGAATCTTTCCATTTTCGGATACATGTTTTTTTAGTGATTTAGTGTATTCCATAATTAGGTGAGAAAATTTAGCTGGAAGAATAAATAAATAAGTGAAAGTACCTCCTAATTTGTTTTAATGCAATAAAACTTGATATACAATTCACGTTGCTACCGGTTTCGTTCTGTTTGACCTTCTCCAGGTAACCAAACAAATTATAGTCAATTTAAACAGGAAATTTTGAGAATAGATTGGGGGAAACTTCATTTCATTCCTAACAAGACATTTTTTTTACACTATGTACGATGCTTTGTGCTGGAGGGACGTGCTGACGCTCCCAATTAATCACCTTAAAAAAATGTCTTGCTAAGAATAAAATGAAGTTTAATCCAATCTATTCTCAAAAGTTCTGTTTAGATGGACCAATTACATAATTGTCGATTATACCTGCCCACACATTAATGGAAAACCCATACTGGTGATTCCGTATTACGTTCTGATGAGGGTTTTCATCGCTCCAATAATGCATATTGTGAATATTCAAAGTGCCATCGCGACTAAAACCTGCTTCATCGGTAAACAGAATTAATGACGAAAGTTTACCCTTTATTTTGCAACCACTCGCAATATTGTAAACGCGGTAGGAAACCCTGTCCCAATAGGTGATGGATTTTTTGGAAATGAAATGGATGAAGAAGTTGTTCATTGGGGACTTCTATAACAGATTCACGATTGCCATTCGGTACAACTGCACTTATTCTTCTGGTGCTTATTCTAAGATTGTCTTCTACTATTTCCAAAATAGCTTCTTCATTTGCAACAGTACGACGAGTTCTGTTAACCCCAGAATCAAATTTTGGTTTTTTAAAGCAACAATCTTCTCCCAAACGCCTATGTACGTCAATAAATGTCCTAACATTAGGAATTTGCCTTAATGGGTATCTGTCTCGATAGATCCGATGAGCTTCGGAAGAATTTGAACGAGCTTCGCCGTAACACATGATCATGTCCCTGTATTCTACGAAAGTATAACGCAGCATCTTGAAATAAAACTTTCAGGACACTATGCTAATATTGGTTTGACATTTACCAAATGTTTTGTTTCACGAAATTACAGCCTACCTTAAAATATTCTTTATTGCCTAGGTAATACTAAAATAGAAGAACAATATAAAAAAACAGTTTGTAACTTGAAAAAAAAAAGCAATCGGAAATTAGTGTATAGGAACTTTATTTGTTATTTTTCGTTCCTCTATCTCGTGGTGCTATGCATTGTAGTTTTTTCTATGTCACTCTGTATAAATGTGACAGCAAAGTATACAACAGAAAGTAAAAACAAAAGTTTTTAATAAAAAAATGAGTATAACAGCAAAGTATGTACCAAGTCCTTACATATGTAAAAGTTAGGTATTTTCAAGTAAATTTCCAATTCTGAGTTTAAGACTCTGAAATAATCGCTTAATTATAAAAGATTAAAGTAATAAGAATTTCTTAATTACGCAGTTGATTGTTATTATAGCCATTAGGAGATATTTAATTATTTATTGAATACTTTTAGTTGTAGTACAATAACCTCTAATTAGTAATACCTAAAATATAATTATTTAGGAAATTCTCTGTATTGTAAAGGATTAGACTTTAATTATATTGTTGACCTACTCTTTCTAAAATTGATTTGTGACCGTTTGGGGCGTTTAGTTTATTGATGGAAAGCGAATGTACTTTTGAATTCCCGTTTCGTGCGTCAATTTTATATTTTACAGGAAATATAGAAGAATAAAAACAAAATTAACAACTTTTGTTGATTTAGCAGTTTAATTTCAAATTAAAAGAAGTGTACGGTAACCCTTGAAGACACATGCACAATATTTATAGATATTATTGTATTGTTTATGTAAACAAAATTAATTCCTTATAAACTAAAGATAATTATAAATTCACAACAAATTGATTTTAGCCCGTGAGAGATTACTGGGTAAACAAATTTAATCCCTCAACAACTTTCACCTCTAATGCAAATGATGATTATAAATTCAAACTAATATATTAATATTAAAAATAAATAAAACTAAATTGATTCATAATTTCCTGACGAGTTCAATAATTATGGCTTAATAGACGTTTTTAGGAGTTTACTATTACTTGCAAATTTTACGCACAAAATGGGATTCAAGAAAAAGAAATATAGTTTGGACGCCAGAAACGAGACTGTTTGAGTTAACATTTTTCAACGCACGAAATGGGAAGAATTACCTATATATCTCATGAGTTGAAATAGCTAATACTTTTGGATGAAAAAAACGCGTTTAATTGTGTAAATTCATAATGATTATATTGACAAAAATGTAAAACGAGCAACATTTAGCTGTAATAAATTTAAAAAAATCCCACATAAACTTCATTTGTACTCCCGTGGCCGCACTCATATAACATCAGTAATATCGAATACGAAACAAACGGGCCACTTGGTCTAGTGGATAGCGCGCTCGGTTTCTAAAGGCAAAGTCTGGAGTTTGAGGTTGCTGTCGTTTTCATTTCATTTTTGTTAATAATATATAAATAATTATTAAATTGAAATTGTTGCGATACGTGAATCACACATAAATTAAAATTGAAAATGAAAAATTCAGTAAAAAACAGAATCACAATCACGGTGCACAATAATAATAATAATAATAATTGTTGCCTTAGCATCCCCCAACAGCTTTCGCCAATTACAGGGAGCATCGGCGGCCATGAGTTATTATTATGCCTGCGCCCGTGGAGCGACTTAAGATGTTCATCTCTCAGCATTCGCCAAGGAATGAGGAAAACCACGAAAACCTCACTCTGAGAGCAGTCCGTCGGGCTCGAACCGATATAAAATTTTTATATTATAAAAATACGTTTATGTAATAACAAGTATTTTAAATTTTTCTTCATTACCGTATTTTTTGGACTATAAGACGCGCTTTTTTACGTAGAAATTTTTTTCGGACAATAAGACGCGCTCTTTTACACATAAAAATGTACCCCAATTTTGGGTGCGTCTTAGTGCGAAAAATACAGCAATTCATTTATTGCCATAATTTTCTATAATCAATGTTTTATATCTTGAATGATTGTGGAATTTTAATTCATACACGATTCAAGTGTCGCAACAATTTAACTTCAAATACAAAAATTAAATTCAAATGCGAAAATTAAACTTAATAGTCAATTATATATTATTACAAAAAAGAACACGATACAACCTCGAACTCCACACTTTGCCCGAGGGGATAACCACTTTTGGAATTAATTGTACACCTTCTTGGAAGTACACTATTTTTAAAGGAATTACTAACGATTCCAATGAAATTACTGGAATTATCTTTGGAATTAGAGGAATTAATTGGAATGAATGGCATTAGATAAGAATTACTGCATGATTTTGGAATTAAGCAAAGAATTGGCTGATTGACTGAGAACTCTGCGAAACCACTTTAACTACAAACACAGAATATTGCAAAATATAAAACTAAGGAAGGGAAATTTGGATGCTTTTACGGCTTTTATGGTTGTACTATCTACAATTATTTATTGTATAGACATTTTTTTAACAATAGAAGAATAAAATAAGGTGATTCATTTCAATGCGTTTTAAAAAATAAAATATATGGCATTGAGGATAATGTTATTCGAAGAGGTTTTAAGTCTTGCTTAAAGCAATAAAATATTTATAAAGTCGAGGCTATTCCTGACAAAATCTGGAAGCATATTTTAATGTTGCAGATACGGAACAAGTTTAGAAAAATTAAAGTAATAAATTAATAAAGTATTGGCCTGAAGGTATAGGTTTGCAAAATATTATAAAATTAGAAAAGTATAATAAACTAATAATAATTTTAACCAATCGTCTTGGTTAAAATTATTATTAGTTTATTATACTTTTCTAAAAATAAAAGTAATAAATTAATAAAGTATTGGCCTGAAGGTATAGGTTTGCAAAATATTATAAAATTAGAAAAGTATAATAAACTAATAATAATTTTAACCAAGACGATTAAAATTATTATTTATAACCAAATTATTGAAATTCTTTGTGACATTTACCCCAATTCATCTTATATTTACAATAAAATAAACATGTTATTATGTCTTTTTGTATGAAAAAATATCTATACTACTAACAAATGGTCTCTTGAGATATTTGCGCTTTTAGTAATAGCAGCATAGTTTTATGTATATATAATATATATTTTCTTTTTTGCAGTAACGCTCTATAAATTTTTCTTAAATTTTGTAAATGTTTTATTACTTTCACACAGTATTATCATCACATTCATTGTATATAATGGAATAGTGTAAATTATCAATTTGCAATTGCCTATTCATGATGACTATTATTATTATTGTTATTAACATACGCTTTTTATATGCACAATAATTAGAACTAACTATTTATGTATATATAATAGAAATATCCACATATTTTTTATTATGTTACATATTCTCAATCTAAATCAGTTTAATACAATTTGGAATTAGCAAGAATTACTAGGAATTACCAGGAATTACTGGGAATTAGTAGGAATTAATTCTAATTATGGAATTTTGATAGAATTGGAAATAATTGTAGGCCATTTTTTTGAGTGGTTAGCCCTCGACTTTGCCTTTAGGAACCGAACGCGCTACCTACTAGACCAGGCGGCCCATTTGTTTCGTATTAGAAATTACGGATGTTAAATGAAGTTTATGTTGGATTTTTTTCAGTTTATCTCAGCTAAATGTTGCACAATTTACATTTTTTATCAGTATAATGATATAAATTACGAATTTACACGATTAAACGCATTTTTTTGCCGTTCAAAGAAAATATCGTTTTTCTTTTTTTTTTAAATCAGAGGTCTATTCACAAAGCCCTTCATCAGCTTAAAAAATCACCTCAATTTTTTTCACCTCGATCGGCGATATGCTGACCTGCTAGTTTCCTTGTTAGTTCGGATTATTTTGAACAGTAACCCTTAACTAAAATTTGAAGATGTTAGGATTTCTATTAGGACACTATCCATGTAGAAATATGTACTGCAAACCAGATTCGATCCAACAAGCTATTAAAAGTAGCAAGTATACTTTTACTAACGTAAATAAAGAACATGCTCCTTTCGTTTCGAAGAAATTGACAATCCATCTTATTTATAAACGTTTATTCTCGCTCTCCCAATTTCACAGCTGTTGTTCTGTTTTCCGAAACCCAAACACTTTCATGTGCCGCGTCGCAGATGTGAAAGCGAATACATATCGAAAGCATACCGCCTTGTTGACTGCTACATATAATATACTGCTACATGCTAAATGTGTCTATGTAGCAGATCAGAATCAATTTCTAAACAAGCGTCTCTCTCGCGATCGTATACTCCCAAGACTCTGGTATGTATTCAAAAGTTATCGGAAATATCGAGAGTATTTCTTAGGGTATTCGCATATAATATATGGGGAATTTCTTTTTCTTGTCAGATCGTTTTCTACGTGTAATAAATGTCTGCAATTAAAGCATGTTGTAGTAAGAATGTCTATGTTGGATTTCTAATAGCTCTGCAGGAAACTACTGATGTATAAAGTTACTTCTGGTTAGTAGTTTGAAAAGCTGCTACTTTTTATGTAACAGCTTTCCTTACATATAGCGATATACCCACACAAAACTGTTTCAATGTAATGTTCCAACTGTTTTGTGTTAGAGTTTACACATTGAAATATTTCTCTTGTATTAGCGATACACACTGAGAAATATCTATCTAAACTACGGTATAGCTATACAAATCCATGTGCACCAGACATACATATCTGGATATACATTTTGTGTAGGTATTAGTAGTGGCGGCTCGTGAGTTATGAACGAAGGTGGGCACAAAATAAAAACTTGCCTATTTTTTGTACATAAAATCCATTCTCCTATTTTTCATGCTATAAAACACGTCTATGACTTTGTTGTAAAAATGCGTTCAGTTAGTTAATCTTTTGAGATTGTGCTTCTCAGAGAAGTTTTAATGCGTTTGAGAGTGGAAAAACATCGTTCACATTCTGCTGTCGACATGGGCCTTATACAAATAATATCCAACAGTTTATATGTTTCCGTTAAAACGTTTCTTAGGTTGTCTGTTGTGAATTATGAACACTAAAAGTGGCAAAACACCACCTACACCTACGTTACACATAGCATCGCGCTCATAAATTACAGAAAATTCACTTTTCGATTTTACATTGTCCGACATAGGATAAGATTTCATAGTTTTTTATACATATAATTAACCGGCGCTAGGATAAGATTTCACAGTTTCTTATACACATAATTAACCGACGCAAAATATGATTTTTTCCACATCTTCGTTGTACTTAATTTTGCGTCGCAAATAAGCACTGTTTAATTGTTCACCTATGTCCACTTTGTCTAGAATACTAAAATTCACGCATGCATTTATGTGAGAAACGGAATTTTCGTGTTTCTTTGCCCTCTCTGAAGGTTTCTGCTTTGTCGAGAGAAAATCTCGGAAAAAGATTGGAATGGGCAGAGCGATACTTAAATTGGGATGAACAAAACTGGTCATCTCTTTTGTTTTCTCATGAATCCCGGTTTGGTTTGCGGCCAGATACAAGAAGAATGAGAATGTAGTGTAACGGTATAGGGTGGAATATCTCTTGATGGAGTAGCTGACCTTGTTTTCTTGGATAGGTATTCAAATGGCATTGATTATCGGAACATTATCTTTTAAAATATTATGCTACCATATGCGGCAAGTTAGTTAGTTAGTAAGTGAGGCCATCCGCATGGTTTGTTTAATCTGCGATCTCTAGGGTCTATTGCAGAACGGATGTTATCAAGTTTAGGCCCTTAAGGTATTTCAGTATTTTGCTGAATGCTATTGTTTTCAGGTCTTCTAGGGAAAGGTCAGCGTTTCCGAGGGTTACATATCTGATTCTTGTAGTAGTAGGGAAATGGCAGAAGATATGTTAAGCTGTCTTGTAAACACAATCGGCATTCAGTCTTATCAGAGAGTACGATCTATTGTACTGCTTTCTGAGTTTTACAGTGACCTGTAAATATAGAGACAATCACCTTGACATTTGTGCGGTCAATTTCTAGCAGTTTCTTGGTCCTGGCATGACTAGGTATAATACACTCTTTCGCATGTACCAAACCAGAACAGTAGTTCCAATACTGGAGCATTTTCTAATTTGCCCAGAATTTGATATGGTGGTTGGTGATGCTATGCCACTGGCAGGTTCGGCTCCCTGAAATTGCTGCGCAGCAGTCTTTTTGGCAGGGGTGTCTGCTTCCTCATTTCCAATAATGAGTCAGTGCCCAGCTACCCAGATAAGGATAGATTATTAGCCATCCCCAATGTGTTTAGGGTCTGTTTACAACTCCAGATCAGTTTCGAGTTGCATTTATGCGCCTCTACTGCAGCAAGAATTGGTGAAAATTTCTAACTCATGCACGACAATGCGCGTCCAGGTAACATTGGTGTGTTTCGTGTGCACCAATGTTACCAATCTACTATTAAAAACATGAATTTCATGTTTTTAATAGTAGATTGCATCGTGGAAGCCCAGCACTAGCAGAAACTATCATAGATAAGTGCTTTGATAAATGAAGGATTGTCTTTAGTTTTCTTAAATATAGTTAGTCCAAAATAACAAAAAATTAATGAACGTTTAAAATAACTAAACTCAACCTATAAGTGTTTATATGTCTTTATATTTTAAAAATTTTGATATTTGGTTGAAGTTTAAGTTAAATTCCTTGGGAACGCCGACTAACTGTGTTAATGAATGACAAGTCTTTTTGACTGGTTAAATCTTTAATAGATTATAGTAGATATGACGTCAAATATAAGCAAGCATAATTACATATGTAAATATGAGAGATAAATCAGTAAAGTGAATACAAATTGTAAGTAATACGTGAGTTTTGGGAATTTTTTGATATGGGTATCTCAAATACAAAAATAAATATTTACATATCATCTTCAGAAAATCCGGCTGTGCCAAATGCATGCTTGTATTGTGTACGGCACGCAGAAGATATAGATATTCTTTATTAAGAGGAATCAACACGACAGTCTACAAAGTGGTTTAGTATGTTTACGCATTTTAAGTTCATGCATTTAAAAAATATCGTAGGCGGTTACAACTATAAAAAGAATTACGTAATGCCGTAAATAATCTTGTTCGAATGGATAGTTAAGTTTCCCATTTGTTTAAGATAGATATATAAATGTTTCCGGTTATTTTATGTTTATCCAAAGATTATACTTGAACTTGGATATCTTAATCAGAAGCTATTTTTGTTATACGTAAATATTTTCGTGTATATTACAAGGATCAAAAAATATTCCTATAAATGTTATTTATTTGACCTTCAATCTTCAAATTTTAATTATTTCACTTTAATTGGAAATTTTAGGTTATGGTATAGAAAAAATATATATATTTATTTGATCACGACGTTTCGTCGATTTGGTATTGAAATTTGAAAAATCAAAAGTTGAAAATCGGAGAGAGGTGTGAGTTTGGACACTTTATTTATGAAAAGCGAAATAATTACAATTTCTTCTAAATCACGTGCTCCATCTAAAGCTGCTATACTTCTAACAAGGGAACACCGGCGGGTGTCCCCCTCCGATTTCGATGAAACTTAACAGATCGAAAGAGTACCTTAAAATAAGAGACACGTATTTTTTTTATTCGGTATCACACGATTTTGGGGTACGCCCCTCCAAAGTATGGACGATTTTTTCAATTTTTGCAAATATTTCCTAAATTTAACAGATATTAAATTTCTTCTTAACATAATTTGCAGCATATTGCATGGCCCTAAGGGTGGCGTCGTCCGTATTCGCAAAAAGTTAATAACGGGAACGGGGTACCAGTACCCCATTTTTTTACATGTTTTCTTTTTCTTATTCATCAAAAAGGCCGATTTTACATAGAATACGATGTTGTATAACAAGTTTAGAAAATTAATAATTTAAAAATAGAAAAATTAATAATAAAGCTTCAAAATTAATAAACTTGTCTATTGATATAAATCAAATAACTATAACAGAAAATGTTTTTATCCTAACATAATTTCCAGCATAATACATGGTTCAAGGTAGATATCTTTATAAAAGCTAATAACGGGGACGGGGTACCCCATACCCCGCATTTTTTAATAATAAGTTTATTCATTATTCATCAAAAAAAAGATCGCGGTTTACATAGAAAACAATGGTAATAAATTTGGAGATTAATAATAAAAATAATTGTAATAATAATAATATAGTACATTAACAACAATTATTTGTTATGGTTACGCTCTTCCGCTGCTCTCCTTACTTAAATACTTCTTATTAGAATTGTATCTACTCGACAAGCTATGGTCAAACCTTCTATGCCTACTAACTTATAACTATATACTATACGAAACTTTTATGGGTGGTAGCAATATAAAATCGTTTTTATCAAATTGCAGTTAGTGACTGCGTTTTATATATTTCCTAATAAAATGTTATTCATTCTTAGAATACATAATCCTTTAGTGCGTATATATGAACAAATTTGCTACACAGGACGAAGATTAAATAATACATACATATATATTTTTTCATTTTATTTCAAGTTTTTCGTGCAATGTAGGTGTACAATGTAAGTATTCAATGGAACATAAATATAACTAATGTGTTGTGTAACGATATATAACATTTCGGAAACAATAGAACAGAATTAGAAAAACATTATAATGCTTATAAATGTTTTAAATACATGACATACTGTAATGCGATTATTGGTATATATGTATTGCAATAGCGAACAAGATTAATATACATACAGTATTAAGCTATGTAAGTATTACAGTAGTGATAGTCTGTGTAAAAGTGTTTAAAACACAGATTTTGTTTGCACCATGAACACCGCACAATAGATGGTTTGTTTGCAAATACTACACAAGGGTGTAGACTGCGCATCTTTGTTAAAACAAAACTCTACAGGATTTTTAAAGGGCCCAGATCTTTCCTGATCCACTCTTATACCACGAGTACTTGAATACGTCGAAAAATCTTGGGGAAGAAAACTGGTTATGGGTTAGGGATTGCAACTTAATAATATTATTCTCTGATGTAAATCTATGTCGTAGTTCATAAGAATCACTATATCGAAAAAGTTCTAACAAATTTTTCCACAGTCTAAAACCATATACATCTAGAGGTTGTACCATCCCTGTCATTTTTTTTGGTATATTTAAAATGTTCAAAGTTTTGCCTTTTGGCACTAATTGCTGAAGTTCGGCAACACAATGCCCACTCCAAAAATCAATCAAAAGGACACTCTTTAGCTCGGTATTCGAGAGAAAAACATCCGTTAGCCAGGTTTTGAAATGATTTGAAGTGAGCTTACCAGATACCGAAGAAGAAATATACACATTTACAGGTCGAAACAATGATTGCGCAACTCGAGGTCCAAACGTATTCGTAGACTCCTTTAATACTAAAAATAGTGGTCTTTTTTTGATGAATAATGAATAAACTTATTATTAAAAAATGCGGGGGGTATGGGTGGCCCGTCCCCCGTTATTAGCTTTTTATGAAGATATCTACCTTGAGAACATGTATTATGCTGGAAATTATGTTAAGGATAAAAACTTATTTCTGTTATAGTTCATTTGATTTATATCAATAGACAAGTTATTAATTTTGAGCTTTATTATTACTTTCTATTTTTAACAATTTAAATTTTCTAAACTTGTTATACAACATCGTATTCTATGTAAACGGCCTTCTTTTGATGAATAAGAAAAAGAAAACATGTAAAAAAAATGGGGGGTACTGGGTACCCCGTTCCCCGTTATTAAATACGGACGACGCCACCCTTACGGCCATGCAATATGCTGCAAATTATGTTAAGAAGAAAATTTAATATCTGTTATAATTTAGGAAATATTTGCAAAAATTGAAAAATCGTCCAATTTGGAGGGGGCTGTACCCAAAAATCGTGTGGGAATACGCGATAAAAAACATCGTGTTCTTATTTAAGTAATTCTTTCGTCTGTTAGTTTATCGAAATCGAGGGGGACCGCCGCGGTGTTCCCTTGTAAGTACTATATGGATTCCATAATAATTGCAATATTCCTACTGGTAAGTTTGGACAGAGAAAAAGCTTCCAACTTAATATTACTACGGATATTTGAAGTGAAGTGCGTTCGATTAAATTTGCTGCATGCACTTGTTGTTTTTTTGTCGTTTTGCCACGCGTGTAGTGAAACCAAAATGAGAAGTACATATGTAGTCATATCTGGAATCGTCGGAAGAGTCTATTATATTAGCTTTAGGGGTGTTTCTGTCAGTTTGACAGAACTATTTAATGTAATTTCTATCGTAAAAAGAATCACTCCCACCACTAATGACTTTAGTTCCTCTGTTCTAGGTCGACATGACGATGAGGACACATGTACTTCTCATTTTGGGTTCACTCTACTATATTTAATATACTTTAAAGTCTGCTTTTGAAAGAGAATCGTCATTAATAGTGACAGTAAATGCCATTCTGATGAAAATTATTGTTGTTTCAATTGAAGGTCCATTTATTCAATTCTCAGTAGTATTTGACAGCTAAATAGGCTTCGTCAACATTTTGACAATCGTAAACACCAGGGTCCAGACATTACTGCGTCTTGAGCGTTGCAGGACACTACAACTACTAATATGAACAAATTATATTAAAAGTTTGGAGTTTTTTCTAATAGAGTTTGATATTTCTAATTTTTAGACCGTTCGATTTTGATTCCTACTTCTAAACTGCGTCAAATGCTTAATTATCCATTTTACAGGGAAATATTTATTTAAAAATTTGCTTGTATGCCCGTGTGTTTGAAGCAACAACTTCAAGCTGTATGTTCTTAGAGGTAAGTGCTGCAAAATAAGCGGTGGTCAGACATCTATGGCAAATATTTTCATTTGAAAAATGATTCGGGCTTGCATAAACGCTATTGAGAGCCGACATTTTGGATCATCACTCCGACCTTCACCTGTTGTTCCATTTTGGATTCACCATTCATGGAGCAGCTAGTACAATATTAACCCTCCGTAGACACATGTGGGTCTGTGGTGTCCGGCCGCTTTTAGAAATTCGTGCATTTCTCGTGTTTCGTATCACTTTCCATTGAGATAACAATAATAAAAATTAATTTTTATCCATAACGCAATGCATGATTTTTTTCTATAGATCTCAAACTACTCTCGTGATTTTTTTCAGATTTTTTAAACAAGTCTAAGTATGGTAAAAAAACCGCAAATTGTAGTGTATCTACTGAGGGTTAAGCAAAATGTCTGCAATTATACAATAATATAAATCAAGTTTTGACAATAGTTTCTTATATTCTCTTCGTCATAGGTTATTCAGTTTGGAATTAGAAGTGTGTAATCTGATCTACCATACTTTGAAAGCAATAAATGAAAATGTGTAGAAACTTCACTCGTGGCAAGTCAACTATATTATTATACCGAGAGCGTACTTTCGACATGATGATTGCCGTAATATGAATAAAAGACGGATGAAAGTATGATTTTCTATCAGTTAACAAAGTCGAGAAAAGCGCATGCTAGGAAGATCTGGATCTGGTTAGATAAGGAAAGTACAAAGAAATGGAGGTCGACTGAAGGTCAACTCCATACTAATGCGTTAATTGGGGATGGCGATGCTAGATTATCTGATAACCTATTCAAACGCAGCAAGAATGAAGCTAAAACCATTACTGGGCTGGTAACTGGATACTGTCTCCTGAAAAAGCATATATACAACACAGGTCGAGTAAGCGAACTGTAGTGCAGAAGATGCGAACTACAGGAGGAAACGAGTTTACATGCAATCTGAGTATGTGAGGAATTGAAAGTACTCAGGCAAAAATATTTCGGGAAGGATCTCTTGGAGCCCTCAAAGGTTCTCAATTTTCCACTGGGCAAGATAGAGGCCCTTTATAGAGAACACCGAGCTGATCGAGTAGAAGTAAAAGATTTAATAGGGACGGCACAATGAGCACCTAGCTCAAATGCCTGGACTATAGGTGATGAAATAGAAAATGGAGCAGAGAAAATCCAGTTACTGGGAAAATCTCCAGGGAATGAGGCAAAGTAAAATTCTTCTGCGGACTTATAACCAGAAGAGGTTTACAGAATGCATCAACCTGAGTAAGAACAATGTTCGCATACTAACAGGAATACTTTCGGGCCATTGTAGACTGTAAGGACACCTGAGTAAGCTTGGATTGGAAAAGGAATCTGAATGTAGATTTTGTGGGGAACAGGATGGAACACCCATCCATCTCCTCTCAAATTGCGTAGCACTGTGCAACTCGAGGGCGTTGCACCTGGGAGCATGTGAAATCGAAGAGGGAGACTTACCTTAGACTGGGGCCCTCTGATATTCTAAACCTCTCTGCAAGCAGCAAGCACCAAGAATAGGGGACACAGCAGATCTTTTAGGTCGCAGTGTGACATCACCCTTCCATTTATATACATACATAGGTGCCCACTTGAACGAATGAAATACGCACGCTATTTTGTTCGGCAATTGTGTTACATATAAAATTCGATACACCATCTCCAATCCGTATGCTATCGCTGCGTAAAGGCAAACAGTCACCATTATCCTCTACCCTTATATAACTACTACAAAATGCTACCATTGCATTGGTCTGTTCAATTTGAATCAATTCCATGAAGCCCTCATTCCGTACTACTGTGAGGTGAGAAGAATGAGTCGCTAGACATGCGTAGTTCATTTCAAATGAAGCCAGTGTTCGATTCATTTCGTTCATTTTTCAATAAGGCGTCGCTGGGTATTAGGGTACGATCCTTTCATTCATTTCATAATGGTCAGTAAGTTTTGATTGCAGCTAATAATTTTATAAAAAAAATAGAGTATTATACGCGGAAAAACTATTTATAGTAAAATAATGTTATGGTGGTAATTAAGCAGCAATTACACGCGATTTATTTATTTATTTTCAGTAAATTATCAGGAAAGATCAATTTCTAGTCGCCCAATTTCTAGGGCGACTACTATACATACATTAATAAATAACAAAAATGAAAATGTTCTGACGAAAAATATCAGTGGTATCGAACATCTAGACAAATTGCTCGGGAATGTAATATTAGTGCATCAACTGTTTAAACCTTTTACATAAGAATAGATATCGGTCGTATAAAATTAGCAATCGCTAAGAATCTTTACCCGACGATCATTACTGTCGCATGGACTTTTTGTGAATTAATGATTAATAAATATCTCGAACATGAATATTTTTTTTTCAAATATAGGTAATATTTACCGACGAATAGGTATTTCATTTGCTATTAGGTTCTTTTAGAATCTGTGTTTGTTATTTTCTTTGGTTATTGATTTTTAAAATTTCTTTCAATTTTTTCTTTCTTTTGATATTATTTATGAGCTCTGTCACTGAAATTTATAGTTTGCAATGTTTGCATGCATGCTGATGCTTGCATGTAAAAATAAGTATAAATAGAAACAAATCAGTGCTATACATTCCAATTTATTGCGTTTTTTAGTTATCGAATGATTATTGTCTTATTATTTCCTTCTTCACTAATACAAATGTAATATTGGATATAATTTTAGTTTTACAAACTTCATAAATCGTTTCTAAAATAACTCGGTTAGACAATTGGTTACTAATATGTTATTCATACCATCAATAGCGATAAAAGAGTGAGATGTAGTGAGAAAAAATAATATTACGTTCATTTCACTTCGGCAGAACTATGACGATTTGTTGAACGTTAATAAATCTGTGTAGCGGCATCGTGCGTAGGTACGCCTGCAGCTGAAGTCCTTCTCATTTCCAATCGCCCAATATGCAATCCGCAGCTTGTAACTTTTCACACTCTATGTATAGAAAATAGTTTCATTTTGTACTGTACAGAAGTCCTTTTTGTTATCACACAGCATACAGCTACACAACCACAGATGTGTATGGTTATCCCAAAGTTCCAAAGAAATATAATCGTTCACCATAACACGACCTGACATAAATCCCTTAATCCGTACCTATACCCGCATTCAATTCCCCTGTCAATAATTTCACGGTTGTTACGGACGTGAAAATTGAATAGAACAAGAGGCAGTATTTTACCGAACGTGACACGGCAGGCTTGCTTTAATTGTTCTTCTAATTGCTCGTTTTTTCATCATTTCAATGGTCCGCTTCTCTCGTATTTCACAACGCTTTTCATTTTCAGCTTCCTATTTTTTTTTTTCCTTTATCGACTTCCGCATTCACTAAACCGATATCTTCGTACAGGTAATTTACTTTTTAATTCATTTAAATCAAGAACGCAAGAAGCAAAACCAGTTCCGACTGAATATGTTATACTTATTTCGACTTAATTTTTTTGCTTTCACAGCTGTCCGTTTAAGGAAGTTCTCATTTCAAAATTGTGACTTATTAATAAGAATTCACAAATTAATAGAAGGCAACCGATATAATATACTAATAACTTATTAGATATAATCTTAGATTTCCTAATTTTCAGCCCATGATACTTTCTCGTAATAATCTACATCTATAAATAGGAGTACCAAAAAAAAAAATTAGGTTTCACGCTTATATATTGGAAATTTTAGTTTACTCTGCAAGGTGCCGCACACGTGTTAAGACTTCTATTGTATCCCAACCTCCTTTTATAGAATCACCTACTTTGTAATTGCGAAAAGATGAATGTATCCGTGTCTATTTAATTACATATATTTATTTTTATGATGTATATCGTTACATAACTACGATTCTAGTTACATTGTTGTAGTAATAGAAATATATACTTTACTCTATTACAGGATTTTATTTTGTTGTCACTGGCAGATAGTAAATTCTCATTAGGTAGAAATATACTTCAATGCCGTGAATCAGTTAGTTGCCTACTTTCACTGGTAATGAATTATGCATATCATATTCGCTTTATATAGAATTAAGATAAATGCATAAGTTCATCAAATGTGAAGGATAGAACTACACAATAAATGGAGTCAAAAAACGCACAACCTTATTATGCAAATATGATTAAATTTATCGGCGTTTCTTTTTTTTTTTTTATAGAAAAATTAATGTTCTAATATAATAGTTTGAAAATGGCAAAGTCTAGGTTCCATTCATGTAGTGAACATAATTATGAAAAAAAAAAAAATTGAAAAATGTGCTACTGACAACACTATTCACTTTAAAACTCCTTGCCATAAATTTCACTACACTGGGCGCACGTTTTACTAGCAAAGCTATCATCACCAGGAGTAAACACTGAAATTGAGTGTTATTGGTGATGATGATTGAAAGCTGCGTCCAGTGTAGTGAAGTCAATACTTAATAAAGTTTGCTCCTACGCCCGTTTCCGACAGAGGGAGTTTTTGCAGTGGCGTCGCCCTATTTAACGCGTGCAAATTTCGTGAAAAAACGTCCCACGACAAAGGCTTCTGAAGCGGGAGCGATTAAAAGGGAAATACTACAAGATCGAACGCGAAACGACGGTCGCACGGGAATAGGAATATCGTCGTTTAGATCGTAGTGGGCGCTGCGAAACGAACGTCACTGTGATCCCAGAAACGTCAGATTCGCGGATCTCGGTTGTCGCAATGGGGGAATTTTGTGCGATCGTTGCTAAACTGAGGTGCCATTTGAGAGCCTGCTTGATGTCGAATAAGCTACCTACATCTTTCGTCTTGCTGTTCGAACCCTAACATAGGCTTGAAATGCGTTATTTTTTTTCGAAATGAGTCGATTTATAGAGCGATGTTTTGCCGATAACGCGTGCTTTGGTTTGACGGAATTCGTGCGATGGTGTCGTATTTCTCAAACGGGAAAACGTTCCGAATTTCGTGGGACGATTCCGAACGTAAATAGGCGTTTAAGCCACGTGTAAAAAGTCAAAACAAATGTTATGCTAAGCTATACACTAAGAAAGGCAGATTATCATATATGTATTATACCGATATTGCTTACTAAAGGAGAAAATCATGAGTAACAATATGAGAGCAGTATATATCTCCATCTCTTTTTCATGGATGACTTAGCTAAAATGCGCATGTGCCGCATGTGGAAACCTATTGGTCCAAAGCGACCGATAGCCGCTATGAAAATTGGTTGGTTTGTGCTTTGTTCATTGCGCATCGTGACACAAGCGAAATCACGCGTTGATTATTGGCGATATAGCGTTTGTAAATAAATGTGCAATTAGTGTGCTAGGGAGGTTTTTAGAATGAGTGCAAAATGAAAGGAAAGACCGAAATGGACATGTTTTTTTTGTGTAACAGCTCTAGAGATACTGCATACATAATACTACACATATTAATCAATATCTATATCAAGGTAAAATTATAATTATTGTCATTCAAGATTTCCCCTTGCCGATCATAAATTTATATAGGATTTGCATTTTCGGTGGTTACAATATAAATCTTCTAATTATAATCATGTGTAATCAATTAAGTTTTAAAAATTGTCAAGTACACATCGTTGGATTCCTAAAATTATATATATATTAATTCGTTACTTTGTTTAAATTGAAATTTAAACCGCCATTTTCTTTTGATGGAGCATGCCCAGTAAACACAATTCACCCGTAAGAAAAGGATGCAATAATATATGCCTCTCATATTGTTGGTCACGTTTCTTGTCCATTATTAGGATAGGGAATTAGCAATATAGGTATAATACATATATGCAGATTATACAGTTTTTTAGAGAAATCGTTGAGCAAAGTTCAAGAGAGATGTCAAACCAGAAGCGCCAATTTGTCGCGCTAATTTTAACACAAAAAGTATATATTACTGCAAAATTATTGTCGATATGGGTATATACATAAGACATATTAAAATGTGACATATAGTGATAAACATCTATAGCAGATATAACCTATGCTTGAGATGCTAAACTTAACAATAACTTCTTAGTATTGCCAACGTGTGTGCAATGTAATTTGAAACGTTCTATTATCGTATCAGTTCATAGCGACTCACGGGTCACTAAGTGCATATCATTTACTATATTTTCTATTGTTTTGCTTTTATATTAATATGATTGTCTGAAAATTTAAATACTTTATTATTGCAAACGTAAACATTATGCACAAACATGATAAATTATAGCAATTTTCAAATAACATCAAGTTTGAAAACACAGGAAGTATTTTTGTAATTAAACAAATATTTCGTTGGCAAAAACATTAAATGTTTATAGCATAATAATTATTTACAAGGTATTGACTATTACCTGTCTGCTTCTAACGAAAAGCAAAATAATTTTGTAGAAAGGGGTCCTCGTTTTCTTTTTCTTTGCTTGATGGGACCCGTCTGACATAGAGTTTCCGGAAACACTTAATTCTCCCATTAGCATGCCCTTTAATCTGAAGTCTAGTTCTGCTATAAATATAAGTACCTTAATCTGTCCTTGGTTTGGGGTAAGTCATGGTCATCAAGTTAAATATGCGGATCTAATAGTTAAATCCTTCGACATATCTTTGTTCAATGGCGTATTTTGTCTGTCACCAAAGTTGGTTAACGTCAGTATTTTTAGTATTTCTGTGTACTCCCGAGGTTCTACTATAAACCAATTTCCATCCAATACCCTAGATTCCTTACCTTGCCCTGACTGGTGTAGGCTGACCTGGATTCAGGGGTAGTATCCTTGGACTCTTTGGATCCAACAGTAGTTAAATCTGCACCCTTTCACAGATTCGTTATGGATGCCTTTATTGGCAAATAATATTGACGAGGAATATGTTGCAGTAAATACGTGTTTTGATTGTTGTTGCTTCTTGGCTTAACGTTTTGATAATTATACTGTCAGCTTCTTCAGAAGTTTTCTAAAAACTGATGTTTATTGCCACTTACCTCTTGTTATATAGTCCATTCCTGTTGCTGTTTCTCTGTAGTAAATGCTCCGCCCTCTTTTGGCCGATATAGCTTTTTCCACATACACATTTCTGGTGAAAGAACAGTACTTGATCAGTCTGTCAGTAACTTCGGCTATTTAAAGTAGGTATGTCCGTTTTCTGCTTACTTGGCTTCCGTATATCCTTAACACTCTATCCGTTTTTTTTTTCTGAAAAGCGCTCTTGAAGTGTTCGCGTCCTCTGTTCCGTCTAACAACGTGTTGGTAGAAGATCGCTTTCTGTTGTGGATGTCTGCTACTGCATTAAGGTATCGATCTATACACTATGATTCAGTCTCTTTTCATTGGCGCGTTTTACTAGCACGTCTAGGAATGGCATCGTCCATTCTTTATCGATCTCCATTGTGAATTTGATGTTGGCATGCTAACTATTGATAAGAAACATAAATTCTTTGAGCGCTTGTGGTCTACGGGCCATATTAGTAATGGACCAAAAAGACTACAACACGAAAACACAGACGCTATTATTGGACCCATTATAAAGATCACTGCAGAAAACTTAGAAAGGATTCAACCATAAAGCTGCAAAAAACAAACTAAGAGTGCTATTGACGAATCACCATCCCGAAAGAAAAACAAAGAAGGCTATTAACATCAGAAAGCTGACCACCACAACTGTATGGACTTACTAATATACACAAACCTGAGAATCTCATGAGATCGCAGCTTGCATAATATTACGAAAATACCCACAGTTACCCGAAAAACTCCGAACATTTTACCGGACTCCTACAGCAACACGAAACAACCAAGAAAGATTTATTAGTATCCTTCGATGTCGAATCATTATTCACTAATCTATCAGTAGAATAAACACGAGATATCATTGGACAACAACTTATACCAAAAGGTCTACAACAAGATATGATTGATTTAGCAAGACAATGCCTAACCTCAACATACTTTCTATAGACACACGGAAAACAGCAACGAAAAAACAGTTAACTGCAATATTGCATCAAACAGGAAAATCCTTTATGTAATCTTCATTAAACAGCGGCTTTAATGTACGTCCGCAAATTTCATAAAGGAAAATGATTCGTATTGTGTGATTGTACGAATCGTAGTTCCGGTGCACATCTTTAACATATGAAAGAATTGGCTAATTGATTTAATATGAGGCGAGAAATATTATTCATATGTTTACAAAGCGCTTGTTTTTTTCAAAATTAATTAAGGAGCAGAAATTAATAAGAGTATTGAAGGATATGGAAATACACGAATAGCTAAGTTAATACAACTGTTAATATTAATGCTTTTAAAAAAATATTCCTATTCAATCAATGGGTGACAAAAAAGAGCTAAGCGTCAAATTCAAGAGGGATATTGGAATTATTGATTCGATTAAAGGAGAGTTCGAATTAAAGATTTCGAATAAGGGAGTGGCGTTTACAAATAGATTACCATTCAGTTGAACATACAAAATTATGAATTCGATTTAGAGAAAAATTCAATTTGGGCTTACATAACAAAATATACCTTTTTTCGGAACTTTTAAATCTCTGACTATTCACGGATTATATTAGTACACCAATGATTTCAACTTTTTACCTCCAGTTTTAAATTACAGAGAAAAAAAAAACTATCTAAAATAGAGCTTTCAAAGCGTTGCTCTAATTTAAGTATATATTTAATAAAGATTACCAAGAAACATTGCCTCAAAAGATCAGTCCTGCAAAAAAGTATCTGAAATATTTTTTTTTTTCAAAACTGCATGAAAATTGGAAATGTTAAAAAATTAAACTATTATTGTAGAAATATGATACAATATCGTTCTATTTTTGTGAATATTTTATTCATTGAGTAATTCTTACCTAAATCACAAAGAAAACAAACATAACGAAGAAAGTTACATACTGACTACAAGCCACAGAAGTGAAATATCGAAGAAGAATGGAAATAATTGATAAAATACGAAATACCAAAGTTGGGAAACAACTAAATAGGAACAAACCTGTTAAAACGATGCAAAAATGAACAACAATTGGCTGGTTAAAGAATATGGGAAGTTAGGGTAATAGAAAGAAACAGAGCGTGAAAACAGAGTTAAAATGGGATAGTGAACGACGAAAGGAAAAACATTGATACAACATAGAGAAATGACAGAAAAAAAAGAAAGACAGAAAGTCCGAGGTACTTTTGTTTGTAATAACAAATAGAAAAGTGAAAATTGGGAACAGATACCATTGGGTACAAGAAGGTAGGATTACGTATACAGATGTATTATGAATGTACCAACAATTCCGTTTAACTTAATCCTAGATGTTTTATCTTTAGCACTCGTTTTTTTTTTACAAATTAAATGTTGGCAACAGAAGACTATATAAATGCAGTTTCATGACAAAAGAAAAGTAGAAATGTCTTTTTATTGTTTTGTTCTGAAATAATATAGAACAATTTTCTATTCTCTATTGTAGGACTAAAGCTTCGGAGTATTTATTTCTTAACAATAATTGCGTCAAATTAAATGGCGTGAGATTCATTTGTTTTAATTCGAGCAATTTATTTAGTTATTTTGTAACGTCTTGCACGAACACGAGCTAGTTAAGAAAGATTCTCGCCGATTGCAATTTTCTACTGCTTTCTAATAAAGTATGGTTCTGCGTCCGTCTATTTGTTTCAACCTTGCAATCTTTGCATATTTTACAAGGTGATCCACTACAACTACGCTTATACAATTATTAAAACAGTAATTTGAATGTACGTAAATATATTCCACAATAAGTTCAGCGTGTAACAAGTGGCAAGATACATTTACTTATTTCAAACTCGTAGATGCCCACGGCTTTGTCATTTTGGTAATTTCTATCAAGGTGATGGTGAAAATCTACAATAATAGTTTTAAGTTAATAACGCTACATAAAAAGAGAAAATTGTGGAGTGGTGCTAATAAAATAGTTCTCCAGAAATTTAGCTATTAATAATCGAAATATAAAATATCTAAATAGTAGTGATGATATCATAATCATTAGTTCTAAAAATTAATATCAGAGAGCAAATGAATTCTAAACCAGAATCAGGCCGCTTCTGCAAATAATATGAACCTATTTGACTTGATTATGAGCATACTAATACCTTCTATCGTTCGAACTATTATTTGAGCCCCCATCAGCATTGCGGCAGTGAGAACACGCTCTCCACCAATATTTTTCTTTAATTTGCTTTATATTTGAATGATTTCCTGTGGCTGTATTACATATAGCAACGGGAACTCTTGCCCTACTCTATTTTCTGTGCGTTCGATACATTTGAGAATCTTTATCTTATTTAAATAATTTTAAATCCCACACGAGGCAACACATTTTTATAATTAAATTTGCCTTATTAGTAACAGTGTTAGCAGAAAAATATTAATATTTGATGATTTTTACGCTATAAATACCAATTTAAAATTGTTTAAATTGCATAGCCAACCTACCGGCATTATCATACGGATCATGCATCATGATACGTTTCGAATCTAGGATAGGAACTCATCGCCTTCGATAACTCAGTTGTTAAAGCGCCTTGTCCGAAAAACAGGAGGGTATGGGTTCGAATCACATACGAGGCAAGAAGTTTTTATAATAAAATTTCCCTTATTAGTAACAGTGTTAGCAGGAAAACATTAATATTTGATTTTATCCTATTATTTGATGGGCCAATAGTTTTAATAGTAGTTTGGCGATAAGAATGTTAAATTAGGGTCATATCAATCATTGTATTAGTCAGATGTAGTTTGTCAAGAAGAAACAATAAAATTATGTGTCATTTTCTTGGAAATTGAAAGATTATCCAGAAAAATTCTACGTTTTCTTAATAATTTTAATATTCATCAAAAATAACTACATTATTAAATAATGTATTTAATAAAAATTGCTATGTAGTTGCTGCTACATGCTATGATAAAGTAAATCAATTAAGAATCAGCAAAAAAATGAATTTTTGACAATTTTTTTTCTTGTAACATTTAAATCAAGAAACTCTTGTCATTTATAAGGCTTTTAATTTGTTAATTGACTAACAAAATCACGTTGTTTTTTTTCTTCAAAACATGTGAAAGCGAAGTATTATTCTTTTGTGTTAAGTTGGAAATTATTATTATTATTTTTTATATTTTGTATACATTTATATTCAAATAATTACCAATCAATATGTTATGTGTTATGTGTATCAATGTTTCTACAATATTGTAGATTGTAACATCTGAAAAAAGACTGTCGAAGTCAAAACGTTGATGACCTAAGTGTTTTAATAAGAGAAAATAACCAAAAGCTCCACTATTTTCCTGATTTTTAATTGCTGCATTATCAGTTCGTGGTTACTTGCAGGAGCGTATCAGAATGGTAAAACTATTTTATTTTTTATCTTGTTCAATTTCGGTTTTTTAGACGAAATTAATGAAAACATTCTTTATTCATATTTTGTTTTCTTTATTTGAATAAATACAACCAGCTTGCTTCTGTTAGCAGTAAATTTGACAGGTATTTTATATCATCTGTCAATTTGTGATTGCACCGGCGAAGAGAAAAGACAAGACGATTTTAGCTGGTTCGCAGGCACGATAGTTTGACAGCACTGCCAATTTACAGAGAGGGCGCCACTGAAGTCATTATTCTGACGTTTATCGTGACGATCGTTCAGAGTAATTAAGTATAGTTGAACATTATCCTTGGGTACTTAATTCTACCCCGTTACTAGTTCAATTTATTGTTAATATATTTGTTTCTCGCTGTATTATTAATTAATAGTAACAGTTACGACGACTTTATTACCAATCAAAATCCATACAAGGTGTACTCTCGTAAGTTTAAGGCAATAAATAACAGCATATGATAAACAGCCGCCATTTTGAGTCGAGATTGTACTTCCCTCTCCGACACATGATCTTTATAATTGATGCAAATGAAGAAACAGTTAAAGATCTGGTGCTAAACTAATAAAGTAGCCCTAAACATCATTTTTCTGGTGACAAAACATCTAAAGTGCAAGTGACGTTTTTTGTCTTATCTCTTCGATAATTGAACCAGCACAGAGACAAGATAAGAAGCATCACTTTCTGTCGGCCCCTTTGATGTTGTGTCGCCATGGAGTGATCCCTAGTGTTTCTTCATTATTTTAACACCAGATGATTCACCTTTCTTCTTGATATTACGTCAAACATAAAGAGCGTGTGTTTAACAGGGAAGTGCAATCTCTACTCAAAATGGCGACTGCATTTTGCAACATTTGTAGTTATGTACATCTGGCGTGAAGTTTAAATGAGAATAAAGAAGTTGTTATTGTAATTGTTGAATAACGAAACAGCAAACAGAAACAAATCAAATATCAATAAATTGAATTAAAAATGCATTAGAATTACTTCAGTTCACATATTCTCAGTTAAGCTCAATGATCGTCAAAATCAACGTCAGAACAATGATTGCAGTGGCGCCCTTCCTGTAAATTCACAGTGCTGTCATGACGCCAAAGTCAAAGCTGAAAACCGAAAGTGACCCTTTTTGTCTTATCGCTTCGCTGATTGAAGCACAAAGTTTGTTTTCCAACATAAAATTAAAAAAAAAAGCTATATGGATGTGACTTTCAACAGTAGCAAAATTCTCAACTCAAAGTTGTTTATCAAATTAGCGCCGCATATTATTGCTCTTACAATCAAGGCACCTGTCTAGGATGTATTACATAATCGCTACATAAAAATTATTCACTCAATCATTTTGCTATATTAATATTAATTACATTGCAAGAATTCTGTCTATATGCTTATTAATATCTACACAACAAGAATGTAGCAACACATAAATACACGTATGTATGTACCTATATAGACATTATTCAGTTTAAAAAGTATAAGGCTACTGTGTTACCTGTAATGGTTACCCATATAAGATATCAGATTACGCAAAAGCAGTTCTAGAACGAGGAAAATATCTTCAAGAAGCACGTCAATAGCCAGTTATATACTATGTAGTTATGTACTGCACCTATTAGGCGGCAACAACAACTATGATTAGAACCCCGTTTACAGTTCTGTGTTTTACATTACTCAATATTTCTGTCTCTCATAAGCATATTACACTTATTATAATTGCTCAACACGTTGCATACTTTTATTTTCCGCTGCCTTAATATCTACATATGTATCTATCACACAATAAATACCCACTGTTAGATTCTTAATACGTACATGTCTTTATAGCTGTTGGTCATTGTAATTTCGTTATGTAATGTTATGTAGACACATGTATGTAAGATATGCAGGTTGCAATTGAACTGGTCCAGCTTCCGCGAGAATTGCGTTGCAAAAAGTATAGTTACGCACATATTTAGATGTGTATGCATATAGTTGTTTAGATACATAAGTATAATCGCATACCTTGAATGCATGCTGTTATGTAACAGAACGTACTTGTCACATGCATGATTCAAAGATATGTAAATGCAAAGATTAATGGCATCTTAAAAATATTACTATTCTCTATTAGGTTGATTTAATAATTTAATCAATTGAAATATCAAGTAAATACTAATTTATTTTCTTCAAATAACTTCTTTGGCTAGTACTGGCGGATACTCGATTCTAATGCGTAGTGTTTATTTCTTAAGTAAACTTAGAAAATTGGATTGTGTCTACATATCGACTAACTAAGTAGTTATTCCAAATTAAACGTTCGTTTACACTAGATAATTACCTACTTGGTTGTATTATATAAATTTAGCAGTACCAAGTATTTTGTAAACTCAATTAACCGCAATAACTTCAGCTGACTTAGCGTACTCCGTTCAAATAAATTATTTTCGTACTTGCTGTATATTACTATCTTGTTGATTTAAATAAATCAATTTATTATTTTTTTTTTACTTTTTTTTTGGATTCGTAACAGATTGCGCTGTAATCGCAAAAAATATGATTGTGAACGCCTAGAAAAAATACACAAAAACGAGAAGCTAGCAAACATGATTTTGTTTTTTTTATTTTAACTTTAAATAACATTTCAAAAAGCCATTCAACAACGAAGAACTTTACTTTATCATACCCATTTCAGAAAATGTGTTCGAAAATGTGCCCTTCCACTTCGATACATTTATTTATTCGCAATTGGCATGATTGCACACAACTGAAAAGTGTTTCCGGCGTAATCCTTGAACAAGCGTTGGTGATTCGCTCAATCATGTTTTCCCTCGTGGTTGGCACTTCTGTATAAACTTCAGACTTTAAGTGGCCCCCACAAAAAGAAGTCAGGAGAAGTAAGATCTGACGATCTTGCAGGCCAAGACACTGGATCACCTCTTCCGATCCATCGACGATTGTAGGCTCGATCTAATACTTCTCATGAGATATTCCGTTGTCTCAAGATAAAAAAAACTCACCCAGTATATTATCGTATTATTGTGGTAAAATAGAGGAATTGCTATATTTAATTTCGATAATTACCATATATTCAGCGTATTTACTGCTACATGGACAGAAAACTATAATAGTGTTTAGATCAACGCACATGTTTAAAAAGAGGAATTCTCTCCTCTTTGGGAAAACTAACTTTAACATCATACCTAATTGCATTAAATTAACTGCATTTTTTTTGTGGGAGCCGTCTGACATGGTGTCTTCGGAAACACTGCAGCCTCTTGGCTTTTTGTATTTAGTCTTCCATTTCTTTCACTCATTAAGTTATACCAGCCATTCCAGGATTCTAGTACCCTGCACTAATATGTACGGGTCTCTGGTTGATTAATCGAAGTAATCATCTGGATTCATTTTTGGCTTGCCAAAAGTTGTCCGTCTTCTTGCGTCCAGAGCCTGGTATTCACACAGATGTGATTAACGTTGTCGGTCTTCCCATCACATAGCAGTTGGTATCTCCAGTGTTGATTCCAATTTTCTTTAGGTGTCCTTTAAATGTACAGTGTCCTATTATAAGACCTGTTACGATGCGAAGACGATCCCTATTGAGCTTCTGTAGTTCTTCAGCGTTCTTTTTTGATGGTCTCTTTAATAAAGCTCTTACCATGAGTTGGCCTGGTTATATTCTCCCTGTGTTCTTTTTGACTCATTTTTTTTACCTGCTCTCGTGCTGTATTTTTAGAAACTCCTAGAACAGGTTCTGGGCCCATATATGAAGCAGATGATCCCTCTCTTGCTAACTCATCGGCTTTTTCGTTTCCTTCGATTGTTGAAAGTCCGAACACCTACAGAAAAGTGACTTTATTGATTTCAGCTGCACAATGCAGTATTGCGCATGCCTGTGCTTGAAAAACTGTGGTATATTTTCCTAGCACAAGGTGGATCATGTATTGTCTCTAAACCAAATCAGTTTACCTGTCTCTGTAGTTCGATTGATTCTAGCTTATCCGACCTGTGATGTGCATTGCTTGTGTTTAGGCGTGTGTTTTCCGTGGTCCGCAGTTGAATTAAGATTGTACTTATTTTTCGTCATTATGCTGAATACAATTGCGTATAAAACTAGTGCTGGTAGTGGCCGATGACGAGTCGGTTCAAAAGTTCTTGAAAAATTACTGCTTTCAAATGAATTTATAAATAAAATGTGCGACCGGATTGGTGCTCTCCTAACTCCATTGGATTCAGGAAGAGACCAGAAGTTGGTATCTAAGGTGGAACAACTCGAAGCCCAATTGAAGGTAACAATGACAAACTGGATGATCTGGAACAATATTCAGATGTAAAACTTACGGTTATATGGTTTACCGGAACAACAGATGGAGGGGACTGATGGGGTCGTCGCTGACTTTCTTCGGCAAAAATTAAATATAGACTTCACCGTATCACATCGACGTCTCCCACCGTTTGAAAGGACGAGAGAATGGTACTCGGCGATTCTGGTCCGTTTAATAACCGTGCTATTAAGGATAAGATCTACAATAACAAGAGTAAATTAAAGGGCACCAAATTGTTATTAAAGAGGATCTTACTAAGCGTCGTGCTAATTTAATCAGAGAAATGGCTAAGACCATCCCTGTGAAATCTATTTGGACCCGCGGCGGTAGGATATTTTGCAAAGTCGGGGACAAAATACAGACTATTCGATGTGAAGACGATTTGAGAGGATTGTGCGGACGCCGAATGCGAGTAGGACGAGCCTACCCGTTATGTAACTGCTTGGCTTTGCTCTAGGATTATAAAACTTCAGTTTGTTTAAATTTTTGTTAACGCTTATTTTTACAACATTCTTTTATTTTCTAGTCTTTTTGATATCTATTTATTTTTCTACGTGTATTTGAGGCACAACTTATTCGATTTGTCGTATTATTTAACTTTTAAATTAAACATCACTTATCTCATGTTAACTTAAATTAATCGCACAACTGTTATTCTTTTTTTGCGAATTATGTTATGCTGTTAGCTAAATTTTAGTTAGTCGTATTGGAGTTTGATTTGTTAAAGATATTTTACTATGTGTGAGTACTTCACTGTGGCTCATTTGAATGTGCGCTCTCTCCTACCCAAATTGTCAGATGTCAAACTTCTCTTACATAATAATTTAATCGATGTGCTTTGCTTGTCTGAGACTTGGCTAACGCCTAATGTGACGGATGCTGCTGTTACAATTGACAATTTCATTTTCTATCGTCGCGATCGCGGGGGTCGTGGCGGTGGTGTGGGCATTTATGTCAGAGATAGCATTCATTGCATTTGCCTTGAGTCCAGTAATGTTATTGAACAGATTTGGTTAATTTCTGATTCACGATGGGGTGCTTCTATTTTCGGTTGCGTTTATAGGCCTCCTAATTTCAGTTCAACTATATTTTTAAGTGAACTTGAGACACAGTTATGTGATTTTAAGCTACAATCTGATGCTATCTATTGTCTGGGTGATATGAATGTTGACATGTTGCAGGCCGATTCTTTAATTACACAACATTATTGCCACTCTTTTGCGTCTCTGGCTCTGGAACAGGTCATAACTGAACCGACCCGTATCACTCGATCATCAGCTGTCTTGATTGATGTTATAGTTATGTCGACTTAGACAACTTAATGGAGTCTGGGGTGCTTCGTGCGAGATTTCGGATCATGATCTTGTGTATTGTCGCGTGTTTAAAGTGCTTCGCACTATCAATCAAAAGTAATAACTACCGCGACTACTCACATTTTGATTATTCGGTCTTTCGCGCTGATTTAACATCTATTCCATTTGATACCATGCTGCGAATGAATAATATCGATGATAAGATTAACTTCCTTAATAATTCCATTACATATTTGTTCGATACTCACGCTCCAGTTAGGTCAGCTAGGATTACGAAGCCGAAAACTCCATGGATAACTGTAATATTAATTGCTACAAAGTTGAGAGATGATGCTAAAAGAGATATAAGAAATCTGGGTCTGTTGCTCACTTCGATTATTATAAGCAATTAAGAAATTATACTTCTTCTGCGATTAGGCGGGAAAAAAAAGCTTATTTTATGAGTCTCTCTACTACTAAAGACAGTCGGCGGCTCTGGCTGAGATCAGGCGGCTGAATGTAGCCAAACAGGCGTTGCGGTACTATCCCTGTAAATTTGTTAGATCCTAATAGTATAAATCATGCGTTTGTCGGTGATATCCCGGATGTGGCGGGAGATTACTCTGGAGTCATGTCTGATACCTGTGGTTTTGTATATAGCGAAACGGAATCTAAATTTCACTTTAACACGGTGGATGAAGCTATGGTGGAATCCATCATACACGGTATTAAGAGCAACGCGTTAGGTCATGATGGTATCAATGGCTCTATGTTGAAGTTACTGCTGCCTGATTGTTTGCCTTTCATTACCCATATAATCAACTCCTGTATTTTGGAATGTGTGTTCCCTGAGGCCTGGAAGACATCTGTTGTTATTCCCTTGCCTAAGAAGAATAAAGTGTCTTCTTTTAATGATCTTCGTCCTATCAGCCTGTTACCCACTTTAAGTAAGGTTCTAGAAAAAATTTTGCATAGTCAAATTAATACACATCTATCTCTGCATAATATCTTACCTGATTGTCAATCGGCGTTCAGGCGAACCACAGCTGCACGACCACATTGTTGAGGGTTACAGATGAGATCATTAAGCGCCAGGGATAGGGGCGATCTGACACTACTGATATTGTTGGATTTCAGTCGCGCATACGACACTATCGATCACGGGATTCTCCTGGGTATTCTTCGCCGTATTGGCTTCAGTGTCCCTGCTTTAAACTTAATGTCCTTGTACCTTACGGATAGGTTCCAATACGTTAGGCTTGCCTCTGGTGTCTCGGGTCGGTTGAGGGTGCCTCGGGGGTAGCACAGGGTTCGATCCTGGGTCCTCTGCTTTTTTCTATTTACACCAGCGCATTACCTGCCTATGTCGACTGTTGTTCTGTACAGCTGTATGCTGATGACACTCAAATTTATAAGAGTTTCCGTTGTCAGACTTAGATTTGGCTGTGGAAGGCATAAATCGTGATCTACACAGTATATATTTATTCTCCAAACTGTATGCTCTAAAAATCAACCCCTGTAAATCTGTTGCTCTTCTCTTCGGCCACCTGTAGAGTGGAGAATGTAAAAATCGTATATCCATTGAGATTGATGGTGCCACGTACTCTGGTTTCGAAGCGAGGAATCTCGGTCTGCTTATGAGTAACTCGTTGAGGTGTAAAGAGCATGTTGCTAGAACGTGTAATCTTGCGTACTGCAATCTGAAAACCTTTATCCGTATCGTTCCATGTTTGATGTGTCCACCAAGACTAGGCTTTGTGATGCGCTGGTTTTGTCCTTTTTAATTTCGGGTCCCCGTGTATGGTCCTGTCTGGATGTTTCCGATAAGATGCGCGTGCAGAGAGTTCAAAACTCATGCATACGGTTTATTTACGGCCTTCGCAATATGACAGAGTCTCGCATAAGCTGATTGAATTGCGTTGGCTTAACATGGGCAATCGTAGAACTTTCCACTGTCTTAAGCTATACCACAAAGTGATAACCGAACGTGCACCTCCTTACTTGTTACATAGAATTCGCTTTCGCACTGATGTGCATAATATTAATATTAGAAATAAAAATTTAATCACTCCTCGCCAATAGAACATCACTATTCAGGAGATCTTTCGCTTATAATATTTACTTGCTATATAATTCTTTACCGACTTCTTGAAAACTTTGAGTTATGCAGCATTCGGGCGCGCTCTCCGTACCTATCTCATGGACCGTCAATGTTGAAGTTTTTTTTTTTTTTTGCGTTGTGATAGTTTGACATCTGCTTACTTTAAACTATACTTTTACCTGTTATTTTTCATTGCGCACATTACCTTCACTAACTTTCTTTTCACTAGTCTCTAAGTATTACTTTCATTTATTTAACTTTGCCGTTATGTTATTTCTTAACGATATACATCCTGTAAGCTTCACGGAATTAGAATTAAGTTTAGGTTAAGTTAGTTATATTTTATTTTTAGGCAACTTTCTATTTTTTTGTTTCTTTAACTCTTTTAGGGATCTGGTGGAAGAACAGAAGCGCGTGTTATATCGCTCTTCTGAACCAAATTCCCTAAGGTTCCAATAATGTTAATTAGTTTTGCAATTGTTAAATTACTGTTACATAAATGTATTATGTAAAAGTTATTGGAATAAACTCATTATTATTATTATTATTATTATTTCCATCTCGGAACCTCTCTTAAAAAGATATGTCGAAATCATGTGGTCTGGTTTCATTCCCAAAAGGTTGCGTTCAACATGATTGACAATATCATTGTGTTTCAATTCTACATATATGCCACTTGTTGCAGTTCTTTCAATCTGAGATGCCCCATTCATGCTTAGCTCGTTATCACCAAATGGACAGGAGGAAGGTCTAGGAGGCATTCCATTGCTGCTATAGAGAAGTAGTCCTCATAGCTCCTCTTATTCCTAAACACGCAAGCTTCTGTATCTTGCTAAGTTCAGTTATAACAGTTTGCTGCTGCGCCTTTGTTTGGTTAGCCTAATTCTAACGCCCACTTTGTTAATTACAGTATTTATAATACTTATTTTTAAGTGAACTTGTTGCGTTTGTTAAATTAATAAAATAGTGTGAGAAAATAATATAATTGTCGTCGCCACGTGTTTTCCATGCAACTAATAAGTGAAAAAATACGTGCATAAGAGTTTTAGATGCACATATTTCTTCACTTTTGTTTACTTACGTGAAATGCGGATATCAATCCAATAATTATATAATAATTAGTTATGAAACTTTGAATTCATTTTACGCAGCGAAGAGTTACGACGTGTTTTTTTTTTGGATAATTTACGTTCAGTAACTTAGGAGAAGAAGATATTTAATTCTGCTACACAGCTAGTTATGCTGAATAAGGTGAATGTCAAATGGCTGGGAGAACGACTTAGTTCCAACATCAATTAATCAGCAATATTAAATTCAAACCTTTAATGAGGTTTGACATGTTGAATATTCGTTCATATTTGTGAGCAAACCATTTTAGCTAAAAAAAAAAACAATATCGCGGTTACGTCTTTGACATTAGTAGTTAGGGAGTTATTAAAGTAAAACGATATAAAGTACTTCACGTTTCGTGTTTTAAGTTAAATTAAGTTGCTCAAAGTATAACAAACTTTTGACAACGCATCATATGCCTATATTATCAATACATGTACCAAGATTACTTTAAGTTCTCGTTTAGCACACCGATTTATTTGTATCGTCAGAACGAATCTGTAGTTTGGTTATGGAAATACAGATATAAAATATAGCTATCAATTTTGTTTTGTTTTTGTTCTATTTTTCTTTTTTTTTCTAGTAGATTTGCGATTTTGAATAAAAGTGAAAAAAGGCTATTCACTTTGAAACAAAATATGGAATAAATAGATTCTCTGAAAATTAGAAGAGAATTGAGGTTATTTATAGCTTCCATTATCCTTTGTTAGAATGTAAGTTTAGAAACAAAAATTGCAATCAATCTAGGAGCCTATTACGATTATCAAATTGCAAATAGTAAAATTATTAACGAAGTAAAATCTCAAAACTCATTATTAGAAGGTCAAGAGAGGAAAGTGACAACAAAATAAAAACAATATATTGAAGAAAAAACAGTTTTGTTTGCTTAAAACGAGAAGTTTGATTTAATTTAGGCAGTTTATTCAAAAAGCAAAAATATTTGCGAAATCATAAACAACAAGCATATCAAATTGCTATACCAATCGATGTAGAAAATTCAATGTTGTATAAAAAAATATTGTTTATTTGAAAAAGAAGTTTTTGTTAATTTACAAGTATTCATAATCGAGATTAGTTTTTGAACACCAACATATAAGATTTGTTAGTGAATGTTACAACACTGATTACTTCCGTCGAAGGTTAGTTGTTATAAAATAGCAAGACTGCTTCGTAGCAACCCATCAATAGTACACTCCCTTGCATAGTGGACGACCTGATCCGGAAGCTGACCGAAAAGGGGTTCCATTGCCTGGGATATCCTGATGACTTTACAATAGTCGTTAAAGTCGGTTTGCAAAAGTGTACGCAAACCGCTCTAAAAGCGGTTGAGAAATGGTGTAAACAAGAACGACTATCAGTCACTGCTCCGAAAATACAAATTGTCACGTTCACAAGAAAAAGAACCCTAGACGGCCTACAACTACTAGTGATAGGAGGTGAAAGGATTCTATATGTCAAAGAGCCCAAATATCTTGGGGTATGGTTTGATCAAAGACTTACATGGATCCCACATATCCATATTATTATACAACTAACAAAGCCACTATCGCCCTATGTAGGTACAGGAGGCTGTGTGGAAGGAATTAGAGTTTTAACCTCAAGATGACTCTGTTGTTATACACAAGGGTAATTAGATCCATAATAACAAACGGAGATATATAGAATGGTGGCCAAACGTGCGGTAGGAGAGGGCGACTAAAGCGCTAAGTGGCGTGCAAAGACTGGCGCAGTGTTCGTATATACCTTGATCGGTAATTCCCGGCGCCGACACGAAAAATTCCCGTTTTGACACTGCAATTCCCTTTTTTTGGCGGCAAATACAAACTTATTTTTTTTTAATAAATTACTTACTAAATTAAAATAAATTTACCGATATGGCAGATTCATTTTAACTAAAGCAAATGAAAAACAAAATACAAAATAATAAAAATTTAAATTTATTTTTATTGATGCAATAGTAATATTTTATCCAATAATTCCCTCTGAAACAAAACTTTTTCTATCTAACGTTCAAATTTCCCTCTCATATACGAACACTGGACTGGCGTGTCTGTGTAGCACGGTGAGATTGATCCCCACCGCTGTTAATGGAGGTAATTCTAAATCTGCTACTGCTACATGCAAGGAACTGTCAGGTTTACAGCTTATGTATAGTCCCTAGACCATGAAGATAACTGTCGAATATAGACGCGCTCTCGGCTCTGATAGGTGAAACCAACAACTAAGCGCATGACGTCACATTGAGGCAAGACTGCAAGCTATGATTACAAGCCAACCCAAGCTAATCTTTCTATCGTCTGACGAGTTGATTTTGAATGGAGTTAAAAAAAGGAAATTAAATAATTCAAAACCTTTTTTAAGTAATTTGAGTATTATTACCGGACAGTTGACTAATTATGGAATATATTTTAATTAACGGTTATTACTTTGATAACTTACACATACTTGCTTAGCATAAATTTTACTGCCTAACTATTTTCATCTACGTAATCAAATCAGGGGATTGCAAATACTTGTTTTTGAGAAACATAAACAGGCAAATTAAACATAACTTCGTCAACTAAGCTCCAGGAGGGAAAAAATATGTTTTCTAACCAAATAAACTTTATAGGTAAATTTTTATTTACTTAGGAAAGCACATTCAATTTCCTTTTTTTTGTCTTCCCGTACAGCTATATGCCTCATAGAAATAAACCGTTGCAAAATTAATACCGGTTCTTATAATTAAAAGCAAAAAAAAAAGATTAAACAAATACACTAAAAAGTACAAAACACAACGTCTTCTGCCTCAATGTGACGTCATCTGACAGTTCTGATGTTTGCTTCACTCGGCCCCAAGGTAAAGGATGGAGAGGGCTGATCTATAATCAGTATTCATGGTCTAAGGTATAGTCAAGCACCGATAAGTAAATCGCACGGCGTTAACTACCAAAAACTAAAACATGAACTTAAGGAGGTACCCCTTTTGGGGATGCCATGTGATGCCATCGTTCAAAAATTTAACCAAGATAGGAAATATCAGATTATTATATCAGATAAGAAGGACAGGTATTCCAGTAAGAGCGGATTGAAACTGGTATACAGATGGCTCTAAAACGGACTACGGCTGTGTCAATGCGACGCACAGTGGTCCCAAATCCCGAAAAGCTGGCCAAAATATGAAGCTATTATTTGATTCTGGCGAAACTCAGTATATGAGGGTTTTGCAAGTCGCTTATTACCAATATGAAAGGCATTTTAGAAAAACAAAATGGCGATCCAATGGCGGAGTATTTAGGCAAACTGCATGTATATTCATGAAACTCGGTATATGAGGGTTTTTCAAGTCGCTGATTACCAATATAATGGTAATTTTGAAGAATTCAAAATGTCGGACTTATTAATATAAAACTGCATTTATATTCACGAAACTCGGTATATGAGGGTTTTGCAAGTCGCTTATTACCAATATAAAGGTTATTTTTGAATAAAACAAAAAAACAAAATGTCGGATCCAAAATGGCGGACTACTTACAAGGGAACCTCGCGAACTGTAAATCGCAGATTTTGATGAAACTTTGTCAGTTTGTAGACTCCATGAAGTGTTACTCAAGGACGCTTTCCGTTGCTGCGGAACTTCAAGTTTAGAGGGTGCAATTCACTCTCGAAATTTTGCCCAAATTTGTTTTTTCTGAATAACTTTTAAACGGTAATAGATAGAAAAAAGGTTTCAATGGCGGACTTGTACCGTTTTAGTTAGCCCTTTCAATTGGAATAGATATTTATAATACAGGGTGTTCCAATAACGTGGAATGGCGTATGTTGTGCTTATGTTATCGAATTTCAGAAATCGGTTATAATGGCTTTTTTTATGATCAAATAGTCTATAGAAAGGTAATTTAAAAGTTATACAGGGTGTCCACAAACTATAAATTTAGCATATTTCTTATTCTAAGGAGATACTCTGTATACTGTTATGTGACTGCATTGTATGTCGAAAATCAGTGTAAACTTATACCACGCGCTAAATGGTTATGTTTGATAGTTTTCGAGTTATACGCGGTATGTAAGATTATATTATCCCTATGCTAAAGTTGAAGTTCCGCAGCAATGGAAAGCGTCATTGAGTAACACTCCATGGATTCTATAAACTGACAAAGTTTCATTAAAATCTGCGATTTACAGTTCGCGAGGTTCCCTTGTTAGTACAAACTGCATGTATATTCATGAAACTCGGTATATGAGGTTTTTCAAGTCGCTGATTACCAATATGATGGCAATTTTTGAAAAAACAAATTGGCGGGTTCAAAATGTCGGACTTACATAATATGAAATTGCATTATATTCACGAAACAGTCAAAAATGGAAGATAATCTACCACAAATATTACAATTATTTCTATATTTCATAAGTACACATTTATTATGTGCCCATTTTTCCAAAACTGTCTCATGAATTTATCACATACGTATGTCGTGTAGCGCAGGACGCAACAGGATATGACTACAAAATATGGCGTCTATTCCTGTATACTGTTTTTGATGTATCATTCGTTGTAGCGGTAGATATTTTTAATTTTCCCTTCAAACAACATATTTCACTTGATTTTTCTGGCATCATTACACAAAATCTAGCATAAAACCTTAGAGCACCTATGGGCAGCCACTACTTGATATGTTTTAGAGAAACATTCAATTAACAGCCTACAATTTGTTTCGAGGCAAGATCCATCAAGACTTTTTACTTTTTGCTTTTTTTCTGACGACTTCTCGAAAGTCAATCTTGTAAATTACGTCAATAAGATTGACAACTGATTTATTAGCATGTTGTGAACATTAATTTTGATCAACAGTTTATTGTTGTATTCATCTTCAAGAAAAGAATCCATTTTATAGAATTGAAAAATGTTAACCTATAAACTTTTTAGCGTGTTTAGAAAAACGTACTTACACTTGTGCTTCATGATTTCAGCAGTGATGCGCTCGACCGTTACAAAGGAAGTCAATTTTACAAACAGGTGTGAATACATGGCTTGCTCTAATGTTGGTAATACATACTATATGTAGTTCTACACCTATTCCGATAGTTAAAAGTTTCTACATAGGAACTTTTTTTTTCGACTTTTGGCCAGCTTTTCGGGATTTGGGACCACTGTGCGACGGCCTGGCGAGGACAAGGTTTTTAGTAATGGGTGTGGAGAACCCCACAGCTAGTAGCTACACAAAGAAGCCGCTCTCAAGGATGATAGGCTTAGTTAAGACGGCGCCATCTAGGAAAAATGGGATCACAATAGATCTGAAAAGGTCGCGGTGATACAAGTCCATGGTCCATCCCAATCCTGATCTATATAATACTCTGTCGCTGTTCTAATAAGTGGAAAATAATGGAAGAAAGAAAAAAAGAAAATAATGAAAGAAAGAAAATCATGGAAGAAAGAAAAACTGTTGCTTTAATAATGCAGTGAGTAAGAGAGAAGGAATGTGTTGGACTTCAAGCAAATATGAACGGCCTATAGATTTGGACTTTACAATTTCTATAAATTAACGTTAGGCAAGATGGGGGGAAACAAGAACGTTTCTACATCGACTTGATACGCTCGCGTGTATTCGCCTTAAGAGTGGGATTCGATTTTCCAAGAGCCGACAAAACACGAGTATGTCTAATCGCTGTAGTAGAAAAATTCTCGCTTTCTCTATCTTGCCTATCACTATTATAAACGTCCCTATACATAAAATTAAAAACAAAGTCGAGATATTCACTTCAGAAACGCAAACTAAAACTAGTTCTGTACCACGCAAAACTTCTAGGAACAAAATTACAAAATATACAACGTACATATCTCGTTCTAAAAGCGGCAACATCAATTTGTAAAGTTGCACACCTATCGACTTATTTCACAGAAGTAAAGCGGTTAAACTAGTTTCGTTTCCATGTGTACACGCACTACATAACCTGTGAGATACTTTTATCCCGATATACGGCTCAGATATACGTACAACAACCAACGCATTTGGTAGCAGTTCTACAGACACACTTTCCCAGTATGTACGAGGAATTTTGTCTGGTAAAACATAAATGCTTCAGAAGCTCAGCCGATCAAGCGTAAACTTTTTTTTTTATTTAACCCGAGGCAATATTCGATGCGGCTACCGCTTCGTAAGAAACCAGGAGAGGTAATAACAATAACAGACTTGACCTTGTTCGAGATATTTTAGTTCAATGGTGATTGTTAGAAATCTATGTAATATTGCGGATACGCGGAGATTTGTTTGTTTACTTAATGACTTCTACTTTGTTTCACTTCTCTCTCTTTCCTTTATTTTTGTTGCAGCGTGGAGAAAATGTCAATCAACGTCATAGAGAAATCAGGAAAAAACATCCTTCTGTACAGGAAAAGTTTAAATTTGATTTTTTTTTTGTATATTACAATATACATTCATTTATTCATAACTTCATTTACATTTTCAAATTCGTGGGTGAATGACTTTGAACATTTCCGAAATCATCTCTACAAGTCAGAAAGTCACGTCCGCAGATGGACAAATTTCTCATTTCTCTCTTATTCGAAAGTCATAAATAATTCATCCGTCATAACTCTGAGATACAAATTCTGGTAAAGGAAATCGTCGGTCACCGTACAAGAGCATGCTTGACTGGTATTTTCACTCAAGGTCAATAGTATTCATCAAGGATGCTAAAGTTTCTACTCTATACGCAGAGTTTTGCAGTTGGGGTTCCTAGAGAATATCGGCATTCACGCCAACCGAATAGTAATCTAGGATTTCGACGTTAACATCACTTTCGTATATGGAAATAAGGAAAATACATTATAACTAACATTTGTTGCAGGAGTAAAGGAATAATGCCAAGAAGGAATTAAAAATGGAGAAAAGATCTAGTTTCAGTAAAATGCCGCCATTGTTGATTTAATAATCTTCGTGTAGGTGCATTAAAAATACGCTTTGTATGTGTAGCCGCGTCAAACCTTTCACTAAAAGTAAATTTGACGTGATGAACTTTCACCGCATACATACAGCGCTAAAACCACACACATTTGCTTTTAGTAAAACAAAAGAGAAGCTTGCATGACTTCAATATAGAATATCGTTACGTACGAGTAACATCCTCGAAGATTGTCGATTTCTGGTTACAGACAATGGACTAGGAAAAAATAATTTGGAGGTATTAAGGTGCAATTTGGTATTTTGTAAGCGTGGCGTAATTGAAGGAACTTTCGATAGAAACGATTTTTAAAAGTGTTTTTCCCCTTATTATGTTTAACTATTAAATCTAACAGCGAAAGTTTGTTTGCGTCATAGCATTTAAGTACCTAATCAAAGTTTAGCAATTTTGTATGAAACACTGCACGCCATTGTGCTTGGTTACCTTACTGATATATGTATTTACGTAACCTTATACAAAATTAGTGTATATTTTTGGTTCCAAAAAATAATGAGAGTAAATCTCTACGATACAAAATTTTTATTTCGAAGTAGAGCAGCTACTTTAAGATTAGGGTCTTGAGTCCATTGTGATTGTCCTAATTCGTATGTAATTAAACTTGTCGTGTTTGGGAGAGACTCTTTACGTAGGTCATCTACACTGTAAAAAGTTACAGTAATTTTGCCATGGTAAATCAGGAATATTACATGTAATAACGTTATGAATTTACCACAATAAATCATGTAAATTTTGTTTTACATGTTTTTTCTAGGATATTTAACATGGAAAAGAAATTTCGGTAAAAATTTATAGCTTTTTCATGTAAGTTTAAGATGTTATAATAAAAATTCAAAAGGAAAATACAGGAAAAAAACATGTACAATTTTGTATTTACTCTCAAAATTTACTTAAAAGTGTAAAATTGACATTTTTTGGGGTGCACTTTAAAAGTAATTTTACTAGTGAACTATTAATTTTGCTGTAAAAATATGAGGATCTTTTATATTTATTTGTTTTTACTTGAATTTTCGGGTAAACCTATAGATATCATGGAAAATACGAAATTCATACGCCGCAATGTGATTGGTTATTGGATTATTTATCTGTGCGCGTAGGTAATTCTATTCGTTTGTCGAACTTATTATTGGCTCAATGATATCATGTACGTCACAAACAATCGTAGGTTTCGCGTAAGCGTGTTCATTCTTGATCCCTGGTTGAGCGATTCAGTATGACCTATTAGGTGCTATAAAAGAATTAGGTAAGTTGCTTGCTCTCTTTATAAAAATACATATGAAAATTACTTCAGTATTCGGTAAATATAGAGTTCATATAAATATTACATACGAATTTTACAGTACAATCTTTGAAAAACACATCAGCATGTGAAATTTACTAGATGGTAGAAATTTTACCTTATGAAGCAAATTTATCTGTAAAATTGTAGGCAACTTTGTTTACAACAACGATTTTACATGTAATTTTACTGCAACTTTTTTTACAGTGTACTCTGGGGTTTTATAATCCTAGTTGTATAAAACTCGTTTTTGCCACGAAATCGCAGTGGCATAGAACACGAACTGGAGTTACCTCTTTGTTTTGGCAGAATTTGATATGCCCTCTGTGTTTACCACCATCTTCGACTTATGGCAACAAGAAACCGATTCTCCAGTAGCAGATCAATTGCTGATCAATGGTTCTTTAATGAAGGTTGCCCTGTAACACTTTGAACAATTTATCGCAGAATTAAATCGTTTGGCTTGCATTCAGTTTGGTCACATCTTGTGTTGCCACCGACGGCTCAACACCATCAGCAACTTTTCAAGTGGTGTAGGGTTGTGACTCCACTGGGACATAGAGTAGCATAGGGAGGTCTTTAGTGACGAATCCCGATTCTGTCTGGGAATGCATGATAGCCGTATGAGGGTCAGACGAAAAGATGGGGAATGTCGAAGTTGCGAGGCATATGCACCAAACTGTGGGGATTATGGTACGGGGTGCTATAACTTATGAGAACTGATCTCGTTTGGTATTTGTCCGAGGCAATACGAACGCCCAGCGATATGTAGGTTGAGGTAGAATTGGTAAAACTCCATATTCTTCTATTTCTTCAACAATTAGAAGACGCACTTTTCCAGCAGGATAATGCCCGTCCTCATGTTGCAAGACGTTCTATAGCCGTTTTTCAGAGTCTATGTTAATGTCTTGGACATGTTTGGGACATTATGGGGAGAGGACTGAAGAACTCACTGCATGATTTGCAGAAGTAAGAAGCTCTTCAGCACGAATTACAAGATGCTTGGGACACAATACCTCAAAAGGCAATCGATGCCGTTAGGAGTGGGGGAGTGGAATTTCTATGTCATAGAGTACAGATATTTTTTTTGTTAAATATAACTTCAAGTATATTACATGGCCAAGCATGATGCAGGTAATTTTTTGGTAAAAATAACCACGGGGGGCGGGGTACCCTATATTCCTCAAATTATTATTTTTTAATATCAAAATAATCTGAAGTACATTGCAGAATTTACGCAAATTATTTTCGAAAACCAACAGGCAATCAGGACACGAATAAAAAAAAGCCGTCGTTACTTACAAAACAATGTTGCACAACAAATGCAGATATTCAAACGTTAAAGTTATAAAATGTCGTTGATTGTTGTATGTAGTTAATGATCATTCTCAATAAGCAACATGTATCTATGACATTTGAAACAATTAACTTAATATAAGCTGCTCGATTTGGGTTTATTATTATTAATAACAAGTATTTGCTGGAGATATAGATACCTATCAACAAAAAAATGTATAATCTTGCATAAATCTTGTCACATACGCTGTAGGCCATTATGATATATATTCGTAAGGTAACGAGTAAAAATTATTGCAGCAGCGAGTAGAGTGTAGACGAATAAGCAAATTTGTAGAATATGTAGCGGCAGATGAGGAAGACTATTTAGAAAATATGCAGAATAGTGGAAAAGTTGGTAAAACAAATTGACGCGCTGTAGAGAATGCAACATATAGGTAATTTAAAAAAAAGTAAGTCGTTTATACAGATGGAAAGAAGATGTCAAAAGTGGTGATATCAAAAACGGATAAATCACAATTTATTACGAAATATGTTCTTGCTAAATTTGAAAATAACATCGACGATGGAGAAAAAGTTCATGACGTGGACCTTCGACGGTGAGCTTAAGAAGCTGAATAAGAAATTTGAGATAAAGCGTTTAAAGGAGGGCGAAAAATTTAAGTGAATACGTCGGAATTCGACGCCCAAAGCTGATATCAAGGCAATTCTCGCTTCAAACATTGTTAATATCAAAAATCGCTGACCGTCTTTTTGCCTATAAACAATCAAAATGGTCACCGAACGCATTTGAATCGTCTTATTTTTCATCACGTCCATGCGGCAGGAAATCCAGATGAATGTTAATTTCCCTTGAGTGCCCACTTCATTTAGGATGCTTACAATGTTCCAAATCAGCTTAGGGTCCATACTTACGGAACTAATCACTTTTTAGTGTGAACTGACTTCAGAGAAGATAGCGATGCTTTTACCAAACTAGCTTCATCTTTCTATAGCTTTCTCTGACACAATGATGAATTGGTGCAACCTCAACCTGGAACACCGCTGTGTCTTTGCTGAAGCTTACGAAAGAGCTTTTTTAGGCTCCTTTGCGTATATTACAGCTGCAACGCCGTAGTTCGTTTTAGAGCTATCTGTATACCAAATCGAATCCGTTCTTACCGGAGTGTCTTTCTCTCAATCCTTCTTATCTGATATTATAACTTGATATATTTCTGTCTAGGTTGAATTTTTGAACAATGGCTCACATGCTATTCCTAAGATTGGTGCTTCATATAAAAGTTTTTGAAGGTCAGCACCGTGTGATTTACCTATAGATATTTGACTATGTATACGTCTATGTGCTGTAAACCTGGCAGTTCCTTGTGTGTAAATGTGTAACGGTGGCAGGTTTACAATTACTTCCATTGCAGTGGTCATCGCACTCGTGGTACACAGACTTGCCAGTCTTACATCTTAGTGTTTTGACCGCCTCAGCCTGTCGCAGCTTTGGCCACCATACTACTTCTCCTCATGGGTCTAATTGCTCTTGATTAAGAGAATCCCAGACCAATGCTAATTGCCTTTGAGTGTCCATCTCGTTTAAGGAGCTGGTTCAATACCTGCGGTATTAATGCTTCCACTAACTGTTAGAAAAAAAAAGTAGCGTCGCTGTCAGAGATACCACTTTCTAGACTTTTTCGATGTATTTTTGCTTCGGCTTTGCTATCAGTTTTAGAGCTGTCAACCACAATCCCCTATCTCACATTATAGCCTGATATACAGGGTGAGTTTTTATCTTGAGGCAACGGAATATCTCTAAAACACTGCATCAAATCAAAAAAAGATTTGTTATAAGGTAGGGGGCTCACTGAATGGTGCCGAACTCGATCCCCCACCTAACCCCCCAGAGTGGGAGGGTAATTTGAAATATTAAATGGGAACCCCCAATTTGTGTTGCAGATTCGGATTCGACAAGCAAACATGATTTTGTGTTTCTTTTTTTTTATTTTAACATAAACTAACATAAAAAAAACTCATGTTGTCTGTATTTTCTATTCAGGTTATACTTCTGAATCATGTAATAACTACATTTACATTGAATACGTATTGAGAGAATCACTACAAATTATAGCCAAGTTAAAATTTGATATTACGTTTCAACAAATTTAATTCTTTATATCGATTTTTAAATCTATACCGTACAGCTGTCCTGTAACAAAATTTGAACTTTTATAACGGAAACAATGGTAATCTAATAGTACTGTCTTTCCATAAATTTAAGGACACTGATATATTGTCATAAGATGATACACATTCACACACATTCAAACTTATATACAATTTCGTCCTATATTCAATTTTGTTTGTTATTCTGTTCTCTACAACAGTATAATTTTTAAAATATTCCTAAAAGGGCAATATATTTTAGTTTTGTTTATGTTTTTTTTTTGCGATTGCAAATTCTATTTAATCGTCTCTTCATCTATATGAATTATTCTACAAAAATTTGCAATTATTTGCATCATCTTCGTATTTGTAGTTCACCTGAAGATGATTTTATAAAAAAAAATCGAAACATTTTGTGAAATATTATTCGAATTTAGATTGGATCTGAACGCATTTTATTTACTCAAATACATTTAAGGACATCATGTTTATTATATAACTCGCAAAACCGCCTTCACACCAACATAAGTATTTCACACTTTACGTGCACTGTCGTCATAAAAACTATTCCCTATTCTACTCACGCATCGCTAAATATTTTATAAGCGCACCAAACGACGATAGCAGACGCTTAGCGCTTACTAGAGGACTGTGTAATTCGAGTTCGCACGAAGATACTACACGTACGAAGTCTATATGAAGTCGTATTATGGATGTTGCATGTCAGTGCGACAAATAGAATTAAAATGTCAACGAACTTGCTCGTTTTACGCTAACAACAGAAGTATTTGTTCGCCAAATCCCTGATGCCGATTGTGTCACTCTAGGCAACTATTGTATATATCACGGAAGTGTGCAGTAGATTATGTAATAAACTCCGTTCATTATTACAATCGAAATTATGGGCTATAATGTCGATTAGTGTTTTATGAGAAAATCGAATTTCTAAACCTATGGATAATATTATCTGTAGATCTTTTAGATTCGAGTTAGTTAGTACTGCGAATAATGTATTATATGTTTGCCTGTCTCAGGAATTCTCTAGTATTAAGTGAATTTGAATGATCTATAACAGTTGGAAAGAGATTGTTGTGGTTAAGCAATGACTTTGAATTATAAACCTCAGAATATATAGAAAAAAATGTGTTGTCACCTTCATCGTTTTGCTCCTCAAGGCTAGAATAGTAGCGTAAATCCTATCAGAGGGCAAATAGATATTCTTGTTCTTAAACCTATTCTACGCGTTATTAAGTTTGAATGTCTTAATAAAAAAATGATACTATGTGAGCTATGGATGTATCAAATTCTATTTTTAGAGATATCTTTGCTAATTTTTAATATAATATCTACAAATATGTTCTAATTTGAACACAAATTCGTAATATGATTTGGAATAAGCACTAAATTTTATAATATTGCGCCAACAAATTGATTAAATGAAAAAAGAAAAACATACAAATGTTGTTGTTGACAATTAATCATTTAATTAATCAATTTATTAGCGCATCAGTGCAAAATTTAGTGCTCATTCCAAATCATATTACAAATTTGTATCTGAATTAGAACTTATTTGTATATATTATATTAGAAGTTAGCTAGGATATCCTTGAAAATAATGAGTTTCAATTATCATTTACATCATCTAGCTATATGTATATATGCCATGAACGATGCATACAAATGCATACACCGAGTGACACTGGCAAGCCCTAGAGAAGGCGAAACATGTCTGTCAATAGCTACATCACACTGCAAACAATCCCTCAATATACTGGCTTAGAGACAACACAGTGTCTCTGATTTGAGTGCCAGGACATGATGATATAAAGGGCAATATAATAACCCATGAACTAGCCAAGAAGGGCTCTAGACACTTCATAAGTCCCCAGAGCGCGTATGTGGAATTACCATGGACTCTGCTAACAGGGAGATTTGGACCTGGTTAGATAAAGAAAGTACAAAGAAATGGAGGTCGACTGAAAGCCTAATACCGAAATACTAATACTAAAGCAGTAATGGGGGATGGGAATGCTAAATGCTCTAATAACCTACTCAGACGCAGTAAGAAAGAAGTTGAAACCATCACTGCGTTGGTAACTGGATACTGTCCCCTGAAAATGCATCTATACAATACAGATCGAGTAAGCGAACCATGGTGCAGAAGATGTGAAAGCAGGAAACGAGTTTACATGTAATCTGCACATGTAAAGAATTGAAGGTATTCAGGCAGAAATATTTCGGGAGAGATTTATTGGAGCCCTCGAAGGTTCTCAAGTTCTCACTGGGCAAGATACTGGGCTTTATAGAGAACACCAATATGCTCAAGTGCTTGGACTATAGGTATACACCCTAACTTAAAAAAAAAGCGACGTCACTATTTTGAATGTAACGGTTCTAGGCTATTTTGTTTACAATCATAAGTATATCCTAAAAGCAGACCTTCCCTGGTTTCGGAAATATAAGTAGGTTGAAAAATAGTGTCATGATTGTAAAAAAGGCTCTAAGGCTTAATTTAGAAAGTAATCTCCTGGAAACCAAAAATTACTATCAGACTTTTTAAAAAAAATGCGGTCATTTTCAATTTGCGCAGTAGTATCAAGGAACACTTCTGTTTTCTCTTGCTGCTCTTTGTTCAAGACCTGTTTAGACCATTTTGCTCTTTTTACTTATTTCCAGTTCTTCCTTCGAAGCCTTGGTGAAATATCATGTAATTCAAATACATTCGGTAATCTCTTTGTCTAACGGTTGATAATTAGTTATTGACGATTTTTCAGAGCGAGGATTGTCTTGAGATTGACTCTGGGCATCCAATTTTAATAGACTTATACCAATTTTCAAAAATTCAAGCGTCATCTTGTTTTAAGTTGATTTGTTTTTTTTTCGGAATTACTGCAAGCAATTACAGGATGGTGTCTCAATTCATTTGGTAATCATAGATTGATAAATGCTGTCAAACTCAGTTCCACATTTACAAAGCTAACCTAAATACTTTTTCAAATAAAACCAATATGAATATTTGTCAGATTGTAGAAAAATTGAGAACTAGGGCAATGCATTGAGCCCATGTTTTAGATTAAATAGATTCTGAAGGGAAAAATGTTTCTCAGTTTTCAGAATATTAAAAATGTGCTTTGTTTTATCCTTTTGAACTAAAAATGCTGTCAATGTTTGTTGCCCAAAAAAGGCTAAATCAATGTTTAGTATAATTTTTAAAACGTATACTGAAGAAAAATGGTATTCTACGTAAAGTAAAAAATTAAAAAGAAGATTGCTTTTTCTTAATATGCAAAAAAGGGTTTTAATATATTTATACTAAATTTGAGAGTTTGACCATTTGAACACCAATAAACTAATAAAAATCAGAAACCTCTCACTAGACATCCCCGAATAGTTGGTTCAATAACAAATAAAAAAGTACCGATTTCCTAGCATGGACTGTTTTGTCATCTTCTGATTATCTATCTTTTTTTTACAGCAATGGAGGGCAGTGGAAAACATTCAAATGGACACCAGCGGTTGGATTCCGGACTACAGCTTCGCCCTACCAAACCAACCTCAACCAAAACGTAGGCGGTTGAGAAAACGAAAACGCAGACCTCAAATTATATCTCTCACCAGCGACAACGAGACAGCTGAAAACCGTTACCCAGTTCGTAGAATCAAGAGGCCCCAACATCTAACAGCGAAGGCCAGAACTTGGCCTCAAATGAAGCAGAACGCAACATAAAGGCCGAATAACAGAAGACGCATCACCCCAATTTACCACGACAGCATCCCTGAGAAAAAACTGGAGATCAGAGAAAATGACAACATTTCCGTGTATCAAGCTGATGAACCTTTTTTGGAGGCCAAAACCACAACTGAGGATGCTATTCCTGATTTGAGGACGATACTCAAACAAGCTGGTGGTGTAAGCTTGAGCGAAATTCTACAGCAAAAGAATTTATCGCTCTCGGATTTATTGAAAGGAGAGAAGGAAGCTATTCTTGCCATAACGGAAAAACCAGATAATCAAGTGATAACCGAGTATAAGAATCCTGTAGAGGAAGACTTGCCAAAGAAACATAATAATAGATTTACAACTAAACGACCATCATTGAATTTGATCAGGAAGGAGCATGTTTTAGATACTTCAGATGCCACTCGTAGGGTATCGATAAAACCCAACAATGTGATTGTGGTTGATTTTAAACCTAGCCTAATTGGTTTGGATATTATAGCAAACCAAGAAGTTTCTCCAGAAACGACGACTGTTATTATTAGCACCACAACAGAAGTTACTTCGGAAAATAAGTCCAAACCAAAGCTTCCCATAACAAATGCAAAATTAAATAAAGTGCTGAAATCCACTATAAAAACAGCGGTAGAAAATGAAGTTTTCCCCACAACTATACCACCAAAAGCTTACAAGATCGATATAAATGAATTATTCGGATTAACAAGCATTGATCAAACACAAAATAATCAAGAAGGTCCTTTAAGGATGTCACTGGATTTAAATCAGGTGGTCGAAAAGAGACTAGAATCCTCCACTAGATTACCCTATGAAATTACAACGTTAGAAACAATGCCAGACAAATTAAAAACCATAACAGCCAAAGATGAGATTTTAGAAGTCCTGAAAGATGAAGAAGCCAAAACTTATCTGAAGAAGCTTTTGAAGGTGCGTAACATGACATTTGATGATCTGGTTGAACTAAGAGAGAGAGGCTCAAGTCAGAAACATCTAGCAGATCTCTTCCATAACAGCACTAAAGAACCGGAACCCAAAGATGAACCACTGCAGGGTTCGGTTAAAAAGTCAACCATTAAGAAGTATTTGGAAGAAAGCAAGGAGGACAATGATATATCAACAAATAAAAATCAAATGGATAGAAAACCCAAGAGTCGCACATCTTCGCCGTTGGAATTGACTGATTCCGACGGTGATAGGTATGTGGCCTCTGTGGAAAGTGACGAATTGAAATCGATCGAAGAGACCAAAGATAAGGACAAATATACAGTAACCAGTTTCCCAACGTTTAAAATAGAATCTGAAAAGAAATTGAAAGAGAAGGCACCATTACAACCCGAAATTGACTTGTGGAAGAACAATTATCCAGATCTGTTTAGTGATTTTTACAGACGGACGCATCAGAAGGGAATTGTAGAAGATTTTAAGTGAAAAGTATCTGGAGGAATTGAGAAACGTTGTAGACGAAGTTGAGAACACGATATCAGAGAATCGTAATGAAAAACTGAACGTGGAAACAGTGAGGGAGACGTATGATGATGCTGGTGAGGATAATGTTTTCATAAAACTACCCTATGGAGTCAAGCATGCTATCATTGCGAGCTTACTGATTATCGGAATATCATTGGTGATCTTTTTGACGATTTTGATGATATTCAAGTGGTCGCAAAAGCATAAGAATAAGCTATGTTACAAGGGTAGCTTCCCTTGTTCCAAATTTAGGTCTCCGATATTGGATGGAGATATTGAAAGGCGAAGTTTCAGAACTTTTATGTCAGAGACTTTAGGTAGGAAGAAACATTATTACAAGCAGCATTTGCAAAGTGTGTCTGATGCAGTCTGGGAGAATGATAGGAAACCTTTCCAGTGATTGTCGTTAATATATGTTTTATAAGAGAAAAGACTGCATTGTGATTCTAGTGCAATAATTTTTAAGATTAACAGACAGACGATTTCGATGTGTACGTTTTCTGTGTATTAATACCGTTTATTACTTTATGTTAATTGCGTGTATTTTTTTTTATTACAATGATGCTTAATTTATTCTAATTAAACATAACATAAATTCTTCGTAATGGAGCGTTTCTTCCGTCAATAGTTGTTAGTGGTTCAATTTTTAACTTTCTTAAGGGGGGAAGATGAATGGATCTAATTTAATCATAACTAATTTTATGGCGTCCTACGAGGCGATTTGATTAAAATTTCTTAATTGAATGTCCTGCGCCGCCACCATTGTCTTTTCCCCCCACTACCCACTCAAGATTCTACCTCGGATGTAACGAAGCGAAGTGAAGAGCTAATAATCCAGTTAACATGATGAAAAGCCCACTAGGACTTCCTCGCGAAATGGGCAAGGATCAATTTTTGTTTTCTCGTGTTTTCCGAATAGTCCTGAATGAGGGCGACTGGAAATTCATTATTCGATTTCCTTAATCCTACGGTAGCAGCTAAGTTTCATCTCATACCCGATCTACGTTAAAGGAATGAGGCGTTTATTGCATATTTAACGCAATTTCGTTGTTTTCACGATAATAAATAGAGGTAAAGCGTTAGAAGAGTTATGGATGAAAGTGTCGGTGATGGAAATTGTCGATGTCGTAACTTAATTTTGAATGTCTGAGGAAGTTATACTGAAAGGCAGAATTCGTAAATCATAAAAAAGTTAAATTGAATAGCTTTATTTATTGCAGATACTCCGAGATGAATACTGAATATTAGGTAAATAAAAAAAAGCAACTAAACGGAAAACAAAATGTTTTCGATAGATTTTTATTAAAATGCCGTACGAAATTTAAATTAAAAAAGTAAAATTGAAGGAAATAAGACATTGAAAGAATGATTCACTTTGCCAAAAATTCTTTTTAATTAAAGCGACCGGTTTCGTCCAAATGGGGACCATCCTCAGCAAGAATTAAAAGTAGATAAGAATAGCAAAAAAATTAAAATACAAAATTGAATTGTGCAATAAATAAAATTTTGTATAAGAAATGACGTTCGTTTGAATTCCAAAATTATTTTATTTGCTGCGTCCAAACTATAATAAAGTTACAGCGTTTATTTGAATAGATTTTAATGTTTGTGCGTGCCTTACAAGTTCTATATAACATTTTATTTATTGTACAATTCAATTTTATATTTTAAAATTCGACTATTCTTAATCTGCTTTTAATTCTTGCCTGAGGATGTTCGAATTTGGACGAAACGGGTCTCTTTAATTAAAACGAATTTGTGAGGACGTGAACCATTATTTCAATCCCTGGTTTCCTTATTACTTTACTCACACTGAGTCAGAAATGGATTACAAAAATAAAGTTAGTAAAAATTGACTCACAAGAGAACATGCGAAGTGACACTCACGACCAAATTTAAATTTGGCACATTTGTAACACTCGTTTAGTGCTGTAGATCGCTCCTTTGCATTTTTGAGAAGGGTAACATTTACTGGGTGAAAGCTACCCCTGAAGTTTTAATTTTTTTTAGTTCTTTTGCAATTTACAGCGTTGTTATGAAGATAAAGATAGACGTATATATTAATAAATGCCTCTTTTGTAGAACTATAAAACAATACAGACCAATGTTTTGTTTTAGACCGGATCGCCGCCTTCTTGGTAAAAGGGGGTTGAATAAAGTGCAAATATATATTCGTAATGAATCACCATTTACCATTCATATAGAGATTTTCTCCTCCTCACCCATATTGTATCCAAAAATTAAATTAATAATTTTAGATTATGGAAACCAAATACATGTAATTATATTTAATGTTGTATAGTTTCGTAGCCGTGTGGCAAATTATTTATTTTAAAATTCTTGGTTTAGCGGATTATGTTGAGCCAATTGAAACACCTACATGTATTGGTGTGTTGCATCTATTTTTTGGGTTTTGCTAATAGCAAAATTGGCTTTCTCAATTCAATAATAAGGTGAAAACTGTAAAGAAATATTTAACAATTAGTATGTAGGTTTACAAAATGAATTTTATGTAATTGAAATTTTGATTGATTGAGAACGGAATTATTCTCTGGTGTGATAGAAATCTTGCCTCTCTTTGAAACATTTTGAACAGAACAATTTATTACTAATAAATACTGAAACCAAATACAATATATTCTAGAAAGTCGATGAGAAAATAGAAAATTTTCTTCGACCTGTGTGTATTCGTTCTCCAGTATACCGTCTATCAAATGATTTGGTTGCAGTTTCACAGGACAATAGGTCTTAGTTTCACCATGGCTGAAAGAATGTAATTTCACAAAGAAGAGGAATTGTTGATTAACAATTTCATAAGCCCTCTGTTTTTTCGACTATCTCGTTTTTCAATTATTAATTATTGATAGGCATAATCGAACAATGGAAAACGAATCATTCGATTATTGACGATCGATCGTTCAAAAACTTGATTATGACAATTCGATTATCAAAGATCATTGAATTATCGATCGATTATTGATTCATTCATAATTGATTGCATATGATATCATTCAAATTGATAACACAGGTACAGTTTTATAGTTTTGGAGGGCTTTTATTTTCGTCGTTATGAAATGTTAAACTAAAACAATGTTCTTTATACATAAATTGTGAATAATCGATTATGCAATCATTCGATTGTGCTCACCACCAATTAACATATCAATTCGAAAGTAGTTCACATTAATTTAATAACTTAACAAGAAAGACAATGCAGGAAAAGTAAAAAAAAATCGTAAGTACATAAAAATGTTGTGAAAATAGTAACGAGACGAGACAAGTAATAAAGTACAAAAAAAGATCTTTTATTGGTAAACAGACCTATAATCTCCAAAAATAAAACAAGAATAGCAATCAAAGGAGGGTGAAAGAACGAAAAAAAAAGAAATAGAAAAACATAAATCATTAATCAATTACTGCTTACATTTTGTGTTATAATTCCATAAGCAGAAGTGTATTAGAATGATCTAGGTTAAAAAAATATTTATCAATATACTCTAGCCATATAACTCCTTATTATTTCAATCTAAATTTCAAATTTTAAAACTAATTCATTTTATATATAACAATGTTTAACTGCAGAACATCTACATTTTATGTTTTACATTTAATAATAATAACTCAGCACTACAGGCCTTTAAGGCCCTTGGCTAGAGTGCCGGAACACACCGAGCCACTGAGAAGTGTTGTCCGAATGATCACCCAACCAACAACCGGTACCGCATATTGCTGCTTGACTTTCAAGATTGGCAATGATGCACCCTTCCTTCTCAGCCGTACTGTCGGAATGACTAGCATATTATCATAGAGAAAATGGAAAAACCTGGTACTTTCATTTAATTATAATTTTATTGTTTTAACATGGCTCTGAAGATGACCTAGTTGGGTTGAGACATCTGAGCCCAACAATTAAATAATTGAGTATTATTCTTTTTCGTCTTTTATAAACAAAAATTGACAATATACCCTAACAGTAATAGTTTAGAACATTCTACAAATTGAAGTAGTGCTGAACAATTTGCTGAAAGGAATAATCTGTATACATAGTAAGAAAATCTGGCGTATAATTTTGCCCAGTGTATTTAGTAAAATTTTAGTGTAGAAAAGTATACATTTTGTAGTGCTAAATCTGCACTACCTTAAACACTAGAAATTGGTAAATACTTTACTAGGACACGTGTTGAAAAAGTACACTAAAGCGAGTAAACTGGTATTATATGTGTTGCTATAAGCATAAGCTACAGCTGAACATTTCCCAATTTCATAGCGGGATTGGGGGAGGGAAGTTTGGAATTGTAACGGACAAAAAGCAATACACTAAAAATTATTATCAATGTCCTGTTACATTTAAAGTTAGTAAAATTTTATTTTGAATTACTTTTACTAGTAGCTATAATATTTCGTTTATCTTATAAGATGATTAGTTTTCTGGCTTGTAGTAGCAAACACATTAAACATATTCTACGAGTACAGAAATTGCCGTGAAGATGGCGACTCTTCTATTTCACTATTCTAGCTTTCCATATTCAATATAAGTTTCCTACATGATGGTAGGCAAAACAATCAAATATTTATTACTTACCGGATAAATATCTCTTAGAAACGGTTATCAAAACAGTTTCCACGCGCTTTTGATTTTTGCAAATCAACCGGCTATGTGCAATTGATATCGATTTTATTCAAGTTTTTTCATAAGGAAGAAATTTCTTACCTAAATTTGTTTTTTTCTTAGGACCTAACAAATATTTTTTATTGCTACTTAAAAGAACTTAAGATTAATGCATATTTATTAACGACAAAGAAATCGTTCTTAGTGTAGGAAAAGTTACACTAAATTAATAATGATAAACTACAAGCGTGTGGACTTTACCATTTGTGAAGAGCACTTTTTACAGTACCCTTTACACTAGGTTCTGGTACATTTTTTTAACACTATTTAGAGTGGAGCTCCCTGTATAAATGCTAGTGTATTTCTAGTGTTAAATAGTGTAAAAAAAATCTGACTGTGTAGAAAAATATGGCGTTCCGCAAGGTTTTGCTATGAGTCCCTTACCATTTGCTATTATAAATTTGCGAACTGAAATAATATGAAGGTTTTAAGCACCTGATCTTAGTAATTTCTAGTGAAGGTGATTGTTTTTTTTTTGCGGTAATAATATTTAAAAAAATATAGATAAGTATGAAACAATTTTCAAGAACCGTATTTTATAAACCTGATAAAAGCAAACGTAAAAGTATTAAAATACATAACAATATTTTGAAGTACAGTTTTATTTTATTCAAGGTTTAATTAATAGTTAATTAAGAATATTAAAATAGATATTTTTTTTATAATTTCATAATCAACTTTGGATGATAAAATATCCATTGCGCTACATCCACATTTTGCTAATTTGTTTGCGTATTGCCCACAATTCCATATAATATATAATATGGCAGTTACAGAGAACGTAATAATTTATATAGCCCTAATTAAAACAGTTATACGGCTTACATATATTATAATCCTTTATGAATTTATTGATAATTATTTCAGATCTGTTTTCAAAACCAAAATTTAATTGAAATTCAAATTAGGTATATGATAAATGCAATTCTCCTATTACATGGCTCTTCGTATAAATTACAGATTTTACGTTACAACAAATACCAAAATCAGATAATAAACGTTCAAACATTGACGATTCACACTTACCAGTATTCCCTGTACGTGAACCGCTTCCTGAGGATTTCACAGGCTGGATCTTCGTTAGCCGCGTTTATCAATTTATGAAAATACGCGTATTGCCTTGCGATGTTCTTGATTTGATTTAGCGAGGTCTTTAACGTAGGAGAACCGGATAATTTTTCCAAATTTCGACGCTAAAATACAAAACCGTGGTGTAAGATACCGGTAGTAAATCCAGGTAAGGTTCCCAGAAAGAATTTTCGCGAATTTCTCCAACAGCAGAAATATAGACAAGGCAACGTTCGGCATATTTTCTAAAATCGCGTCTGTACCAAGGACGCCTACAGGCGTCGAATTCCTCACAGATTCTATCGTAAACATTAATTTCCTAGGCACAGCTATGATCAACGATGCTTCCGGTATATCAATTTCGGCTTTCAACCCCAAATCGTAGCCAGGGAATTCCGCTATGCTGGTGCCTTCGAACAGCGCGCCATTTTCCCTCAGCCAAGTAGTAAACCTGTCGATAGTGGCGACCCGTGCGTCGTTTGGTCACTCTCCGTAGCATATTCATCGTCCACGCGCTTCTCTAGCTTCTTGATCTTCTGCAAAACTATGTCGATTTCTCGTATTGCTTCCAATTCCTTCGCCACATTAGGATTCGCCGGTTGTGTGGTCAAGCGTAACAGGTATTCGATCAATGAATGGAGTTCGGCTTGCTTCCTGTTGAGGTTAGGTGTTTGTTTATGTTTCGTCTGTTGTTTGTTGTGTTGGTTCTTCTTGCCCATGATTGGTGGCAATCGATGTAAGGGTTTGTTTGTTATAAAGATAGAACTACGCGATTAGTCCAGACGCACGTTACGTTGCACCGAACGAATTACTGAATCCACGTGTGTTTTAGATTTGGTGTTATCGGATTACTCAGCCAAAAATAAACTCGAGTGAATGCGGGTTTTAGGTTCCGGTTGAGAGATGGCGCTGTGACTCCGGGAGTTAAGTAAAGGAAAATAAATTTATCAGAAATAAATCGTTAAAAAAATATGAGGAAGGAAAGAAAAAAATTGATATAAAAATCAAAAAATTAATTTAGAAGTAAAACAAGCCAATACATGAACAATTCCTTGAATTTGTTTCTTTTGCGTTGTAGATTGTATATATGTTAATGTAAAAAAAAATCGGTATCCTGGTATGTGTAGGAGCACCAATATTAAGCGTAATAGCACAACTTGTGTTGCAGGATTTAAAAAATGAAATTGTTAAAATTTAAAACAATATTTTATAAAAGATTGGTAGATTACGTTCGTACTATATGCATTCATAAAAATAAAATAGACTATATTTTACAAGTTTTTAACAATGATCTTCCAAATTTAACATTCATATTTGTAAATGAAAACAAAAATCAAATTAATTACTTATATTTAATCTTAATTCATCAAAAATAAAAAAAACAAAATTATATCAAAAACCCACTGCATCAAACAGATATTTAAATTATAATTCTTGTCAACATTTTGCAATTTTATCGCATTTGACGATTCAGTAAACTAATAAGCCTAATACGTAGATCCGAAATATTACCATAAACTATTTAAATTTTAAACTTATATAATTATCCAACCACCCTTATAAATAATATTTATAAAAAAAAATAAATTACATAAATTTTATAATAATACACACAAGCATTTAAAAAAACAGCAATGAAAAGTCTCCTCTCAGATATGTAGTTTTACCGTATGTATACTATTTATGCGAAAAAAAAAATCAATAAAATATTAAGTTCTAAAAAAAATAACATTAAAGTGGCGTGTACACATAGGACAGGCAATGCGACATTTTTCAGAACGTATTAATGGTCATAAATATTCAAATAATATCACAGCGCTTAAAAAACACATAAACAATAAAAATCACTCCTTGAATTATAAGCAAACTAAATTATCAAAAAACAAAATAATTTCTATTATTTAACCTTATAAAATTTCAATTGTATTATTATTTTCCGAAGTTGATGCGCATATAAAGCATATTTCTTATTACAAATACAATAAGAAATATAATATAATTGCACAATGAAATATAAATTTAAAGACATCTAGTATAATTTAAAAAAAAATAATAAAAATATAAATTTTCATTCCGTTCATTAATTTAGCTCAGTAGAAATACATAATTTTTAAGTTGAAAAATGATCAATATGGAAATAATTCTCTTCTATTTTTGACTCATCTTTTTAATTGTTAAATTTCTAAGGGAAGATTCTTATTTAAAAAATATGAAATGTAATTGTAATTCCTTGTAGTAATAACTAAATATTTTTTTATTATATATTTATTTAATATATCTACAATAAATAAAAAAAACAATGTGCACATCCGCGGAACATCAAAATTAACTTTAAAATTTTTACTCCAAAATGTCCGATAAAACCATCATACCCGATTAAATTATGTGAAAAATAATACAAAGTATAATTGAAAGCAGGTGTGCCAAAACGAATGGGAAAAATCACACTAAATCTACAAAAATATTTGTTATACTAGAAAAAAAAAAAAAAATAAAAAGAAATAAAATTTTAAAGAAAGAAAATCAGTAGAGATACAGAGTTTGTTAAATACGGAAAATATAAATTAAATAGGGAGATAATATACTAAAAGTCAAAAAATGACACGTGTAAAATGCTCTTATTCAGGATCGTATTGCTAGTTATTGCGTAAAGATGAAAGAAAAATTAAAAATAAAAACTTATTTATTACTGATATCGTATGAAATATATGAGAATTATAGAGGAAATATAAAAAAATCAACAGAATCATATTAGAAGAAAAAGTAAGTTTGATCATGATTCTTCAGTAACGTCATATCATAAATCTGATCCTAGCTCATAATCCTATTTGTTGGCCAGGACGCAGTGTGTCCGCTTAAATAATCAGTTTTCAAAATTTATTGGTGCGGGTAGGGGCGTCCCTCAAGGTTCTGTATGAGGGCCTTTACTTTTTTCGGTGTACACCTGCCTGCTGCAAAATTCAGTAAACAGTTCAAATGTTATAATGTATGCTGACGACACTCAGGTCTGTAAAACTTTTTTTCCGCATGAACTTAATAATGCGATAATGGAAATGCAGGAAGACTTGAATGGCATTGCTGAGTTTTCGGAGCGGCATGCTTTAGCGTTAAACCCGTCGAATAGTGCTGTAATTTATTTGGTGGTAGGCAGTACCAGAATAACATTGCCATCAGCATTAAAGGTGTACACATTCCTTTTCGATCAGAAGTTAAAAGTCTGAATTCCTCGCCTTGTGATTTCTTTTTATTTAGTTTTTATTCCCTGCATTTATCTTTCTTTACAATCTGGATTGTTCTCATATCGTAAATGTAAGTAAGATGAAAAGAAATAAAGACTATTATTATTATTATTATTATTATTATTAATATGCCAAATTATTAAAAATAAGAATACATTTTTTTTTATATCGATCTCACAAATAGTGGCACATGATGCCATTAAGAAATGTTTAAACGTTCATTAAAAATAAAAGACCAAGAAAAAAAAGGATGTTATTTTTTCCAAACACATAAATTATATAATAGGGACAATGAGAAACTTCAACGTTTACAATAATGAGCTATAGATGGTGTTGCTAAAATATTTCGTTATATTGTTATTATTTATTAGGTAAGTTTCATATAAGATCGGAGGTTTTATCCTTAGATTGCCTGGTAGTACATTTATTTGAATTCCCATTTGAGCAGTTTTTTGCAGATACCAAGATTGCTTTGCATTGTAATACTCCAGATATACAATTTTGGTACCTACTGCTTAAAAACTTCGCAGATGCGTCTGCGATAAACTCCACTTAAGCAGTTTCTTCTATTGATTTAAAGAAAGTTAATTCTCGGGTATAACATACCCATATTTCTTTCGAAAGAATTCAAAAATTGTGCCGATAGGATGTATTCTTCAGTAAGATAAATGAAATGCTTAGGGAGAGGATCTAACTACTTAAGCCAAGAAGAAATTGTGCCTATGGCTTTTGCAATTTCTACATTCGTCTTTCTCTGTTCCAAATGGGATAAAATATGAGCCTTTTGTTCTATAGGAAACTATAAACCATTTTAACAAAAATAGTAAATATCTAAAAGAAGTTTCTGAATGGAAGAAATGGTATGAGCTTGTTTTTGTATCCGATAATTTCGTTATGAGAGCTATAAAATAGAAACGTACTACTGTTTTATCTTTTAACTACAAGTTTTTTTTTGTGATAGCTATCTGATGATTCCTAGTAAGCTGCAATAGTTTTTCTGTCTTCTTGTTTCAAAGAAGAAGGTCTACTGCAGCTTCCTGAATAAGAGCAGCCTTTGTTTTAAACGTTTCATTTGTTAGCTTTTAGGGTATTCTCTCTCTAAAGTACGTAACTTTTTCCTTATTTAACTTTATTAAGGAACCATCAAAGAAAAAGACTGAAAAGCTACTGCAGCCATAGTAGGAATCATCTTCGAACTGTAACAGGTCTTTCAATGAAGTTGCCTGGTTGCTTTATCCCAGTGTTGTTTGTGTTATTCTTTTATCCAACTTCTTATCTGCTTTCCAAATCGCTTTTCGAAAATCGATTTTTCAACTCTTTAGTACAACGTTTAAATTTTGGCATTTCAATGTCGAATTGATGTCGATTTGATTTAAGGTTGACTAGTTTCGAATCAAGCATTACATTTAAATGAAGGAGATGTCTTCAAAGTAGGGCATAGTTGATATTTGCTTAAAATTCTGGGAATGGTCAATATCTCTCAATCTTCTGTTGATGTACATTCTCAACAGGTACTAGATATGTTAAATTAATAAACTTATCTTGAAAGGTGGTTATTTAAAGTATCTAAACAACTTCCCAATAAATACTGTAATTACCGAATTATCTGGATTGTGAGGCAAGATTAGTAGGCTTACAAATCTCGGATTATAGGCATAAAGCAGTTTTTACAAAAAATGTTACACAAGACACCACGAATCTAGCTCTATTCTTTGTTTAAAAGGATGAGGGTTGTAATAAACACACATTGGGCTGCGTCCAACTGCGACCACGCAAATTATTCATCAGTAAATATGCTCTTGCGCAGGTTATGATAGTGCGTGTGGAAATATTTCATTTCATAATTTACTTACGAACAAGTTAAATCACGTAACAACCAGTTTAAATGACGCCAGTAACTATGTCAACTACATTTACTGATGACGCGTCTGGGAATGCGCATGCATAGATCGGTGTGTGCAATGTTAATTAACTTTAAGTTTCCATCTTTTACAACACTGAGAAAAATGATCCAAATGAACAATATATTTAGCATTTTATATTAATGGCAACTATATTTTTTAATAACTACGATTAAATAGTTATTCGTTATTAATCTGCCATGCATTAAAAGTGAATAAAGTAAGTTTTCTAACACTGTGTTATAGTCTCAAGTACTAAAAATATTACAGCCATTAAATATTTCATACTCAAATTACAAAATATATCTACAACTAATAAACTCAGTTATTTGGCAACTATTAGTTAGTGTAAATACTAACATTAGTAGGCATAAATGAAAACTAATTAAAGAATAATGGTCAGTGAGTTAGAGCAACTACTAAAAATTTGTATCGTTGGTGTTCGGGTACAATCGACTGGAACCGACAGCATTCTAGAGCATGTTGGTTTATTGGTTATGTGTGCTTGCCCTGGCTCAGTGCCTGGTTCGTACACGTGTTTATTTGGCTTAGAAAGGTGCTGCTAGCTACCATTATTTAACTAATTCGTGGAAGTGACAAAGTGGAACAATTAACCTGGAGTTACAGTGCACGGATTGTGTTGCAGTTATCTTTTACGCTAAGTTGTAATTATATTTTTATAAAGATGGTAGCATTATTTTAGAGTATTTAATGCTTTTCTAACATTTTTAGAAATAGCAATATGATTTGCATGTATAAATGTACATAACGAAAACAATAAAGTATGTTATTGTTTAATTAGCAGTTTTATATTAATTTTACGCACCTCAATAATTTTAATACTAAATATATAAAAACATTATAAACGATCGCTGCTGATAATATATTAGTCTTTTGACGTGAATAAAACAACTATTATTCAACTTATTCTAAACTACTGACAGTGTATTCTGTGTAATTAACTAGATTTTATTCATGTATTTGATCTGAAGAGGACCAATACTTCATGAAAATCATCATGCAAAATCAGTTACAATAACTATATACAAATAAATAATTTATTTGTAGTACGTGTTATTCTACCACAAATATCATAGTTTAGTTATGATAAGTAAATACAGGTAAGTAACAGTAGTAAGACAAAGCATTTACTATAAGTAATAGATATTTACACCACATCACATACAGAAGCTACAGTAACTCATACCAGCAAAACAAACAATAACTCCAAATAATGCAAAACATTTGGAATAAATGATGTTTTTCATTTATCACGAAAACTAAAGTTATTTAGTGCCAGTCGTCATTGTTAGAAACACGACTTTACTTGCTGCAACTACTTTGATCATTTGTCACATATACAAATGATTTTTTTAGTTGCCAATACTAAATTTTCACTTACGGTTAGTAAACATTTTTCTCAGTGAACCAGAGATGTACAGTAAGTAGCAATTCAAAATGCATTCCGTGCATTTTAGTTCTTTTAATTGCAACGATAAAGGCAAGGAAGAGTGGATGGACCCTAATGTTTTAAGCCTGCTGAATGTTGCTGAAAAAACATCTTGAAAAAAGCTAGAAGAACAACAAGACGACGACGACGAACATGAATCTGATGTGGAGGAAGTTTTGCCATATGTTGCTTGATTAATTTTTGTTTTTGCACAGTACATAAAAAGAGAAATCATATTTAGTTCTTGTATATGAAATGATTTTCTTGCTAAAAAAACAATAAAATTTCATCACAACAATCTCTTTTTGAATAAAGTAGTTGTTTTATACAATTTAACACACATTTCCTAGATATTTTTTTAGCATAAATAAATTGCCTTAAATAAGAACACTTATACTTTTCCTACCCATATTTATTTTCTTTATTAATCCTGATTGCCTAAGCAACCCTTCTTTAAAATAAATGGTATCCCGTATTCCGAGGCTGACGAGTAATCCACCTCAGATTTAGATTGCTGTATACACTTATAAGTACCTGCCTAGGTACTTATCCCAAAGTTTCGGTATATAATTTCCCTCCCCTGTGCCGTTATTAATACTAACTGGGAAGTATTACGGTTTATGCGAAATGAGCGGATATATTTTCGAATATGCACGATTTATTACGGGCAGGTAGATGTTTGAACGTGCTAAAATACGTCAAGAAGAAGGAATATGGCCGATATAAGCAGTATTACTTTACGTCTGTGTTTTATGGAACTTTTTTGCGAGATTTATATGGCAGGTAGTTTGGTTGCAAATTGACGGTAAAATTGAATGAAATAGTTGACTGAATGATTTTGTTAGGGTTGATTATGCGTGTACTCTTCGTTCGAAATTATATGTACGCTGGCTCCTTTATCCTTTTAGGATATTTTTTTTTGTATATGTCCATCCTTTAAATTTTAAATACTTCATCGTATGGATTGAATATCCTTTCCTACAATGCATGAGTAATAAATTGAAATTAGCATTATTTAGGCTCAAATTCAACAGCAAAAGCAAGAAACATTCCAAAAGTAATTTGTACCATTCACTTAATGTGAAATGTAAGTATAATGCTATGTTTTTCTTAATATTATCTCTAAGTTATAGTAACAATTATAAAATAATGCGAAAAGATTGTATGTGTTTTTATTTGCGGTGAAACATGTTTCTTCAACTCGTCTTTCCTTGTAATATGTGAAAACATGAAACTCTCTATATGTCCATAAAAAAATCCAAATTTGCTGAAATTACTTAAACATATCAATTATTACTTTAGTCGGAGACATGATAAAAAGATATTTTATAGTTTAGAATGTTATGTTAACATATACAAACGGTTTTATGTGTCTCTTGTAAAGTTTTCCTGAACGTAGCCTGAAGACTTTCTGGTGAAAAGGGATCAATAACCAAGATGTGACCCAACCAACATCCATCACAAAAATTTTAAATTTTGGGTCACCAGTCCCTGAAACATAATGTGAACGGAGCTTCTCAAATTTTTGACACTCTCAATCGCTCTCTGTCATGAATCGTTAGTGAAGCTTCAGCTATATTCCCATCTCATTCTTTTGTCTAAGCTGGCATGAAAACTGAATGTAGAACGTAATGTTACATGTGGATGGGGTATACAGACTGATCCACTTTCGATCCTCACCATTGGGATTTGCTTATTATTGAAGATAGACGGTAAGTTTAAGATTAGCGAAATTCCTATATTTTGTGATTATTATGATCCCGAAAAAAAGTAGATCTAGAACAAATGACGTTCGAGATTTAAGAAAAAAACGATAATTGAATTGAGTGATAATTCATTTCATGGCTACCTTATCTAATCTTAAAATTGATGCTTCATCAATTGAAGCATTATATCAAAAACTTACTTTACACATGGTTGGAAAAAGTAACCCTTTCTAGCAATATAAAAATCCAATAATATGGCGGCCATAAGAAATAACAAGGTTGAAGATTGCCGGAAAGAACCGAAACGTGGTATAAAATTTCAAGTACACCATTAGATAGAAGATTAAAAGTGATCTTGAGAATGTGCCTTTAGTTTTTTTCTACAAGGCCAAATAAAAGTGCTGGAGGCACAATAAGAAAATGAGACTGATCTATTTTTAAAAAAAATCTCGAATGTCATTTGTGTTTTCAAAATCTACTTTCTTTTCGGGATCAAAAAAAAATCACAAAATTTAGCAACTTTGATAAATTTAAACCAACCGCCTATCTTCAATAATAAGTGAGATCCCAATGGTGAAGATCGAAAACGAATCAATCAGACTGTATATAGTAACTATATCTATAACTCATAGTTAGAAGTATTAAACACACCTTGACCATTTTGAAGGATTTTGAGGGTATTAAAGTCAAACCATTACAAGTTTCATGATGAATATGATGATGCCACTTGGAAAAATGAAAATGCGTTATTAAAATATACTTTCTTTTAATTTTTTTTTAAACAATTATACAGCTTCGAACTGTAATCATACGTAAAAGGCACGCCCCGCTGTTGCTTCAAAGACGTGCGAATTTCTTAAAAAGTTTAACATTTTTTTTAAAGCGCATATTCAATATAGGGAAATGAGTAATAAAATTAGAGCATCGGCGAGGGTCACGTGGGGTTTAAACGGTAACGCGGCGGGTACTATTTCATGGGCAGACGCGTGTAAAATTAAAGAAACAAAAAAATTTATCGGCGCGCGATGATTGTTAACAGCAAGGCCCGCGAACGTGTATTCATCTATTTCGGCAGACGCGGCGTGCGTTATTGCGGGTATTCTACCAGCAGATTTACGTCTGAGAGAACTCAAATTTCGTAGGGATGCGAATAAAATAGGGTTTCAAGGTTTAATTACGGCAATGAGAATTAGATTAGAACCGGGCGATTTGGAAAGGCGAATAGATATAGGGGGCCGAATTTATTCCGCGAAATTTAAAAGTATTATAATAATTTATAGGCACTTTTGAAGAGGGTTTAGATTTTTTTACGGAAGAGTCGAAGGGTGAGGGTAGTACAGAGGCGGCTTTTGTTGTTTACAATAAGGGTATTGAAATATATAATCGTTTTGATTCTTTTTTCTTTTTCCTTTTTTCTTATACATTCATTATCAATTTTAATAATTTCACAAAGTAAAAAACTAAGCTTACATATAATGAACTACATAATACATAATAGACGTTTGATGGTTGCCAACCAGTAAATTCCGACGTTATTGTAAGTATTCTAGGTTACATTCTAGATTTTACCTAATAAGTTACAACAATAATTTTATAAATTTTATACGTTATACATTATAAATTCCTGACTACCTGAAGATGGTCATATCTGTTGACCAAAACATGTTGTAATGGATAATAAAAATTATAGATTGGAAAGAACATTTATTAATCAATATACATACAATACAACCAATCATGGACTCACACCCATATAATCAAAGTTTAAATAGGGGGATCGTATTTTGCAGGCAGAATTAGTTTCGATAAATCAGGCAGTAGTTTATATTAGGGACGCATTGGAATTTATACGAGACGTGAGAATTATAACAGGTAGCTCTGTATTAGAGGCGTTAGGGAATTTAATAAAATCCAACTGATTTGTTATTAGGTACTTGGCATATGTTTGGTGAGGGGAATATACAACTTTTTCGACTAGGGCTCACGTAGTAACTGATTTGTTATTAAGTACTTGGCATATGTTTGGTGAGGGGAATATACAACTTTTTCGACTAGGGCTCACGTAGGTGCAATCGGTAATGAGAGGCCGGATCAATTAGCGAAGCAGGCGGTGTTTAGGGGAGATAGCGTGGTTATTAGATTTTGGCTAGGATTTCGACTAGGGTAGTTAAAAAAGCGTTTAGGAACAAACTTGATGAGTGGCGGCCGTGTACAGAAGTTAGGCATTAGCTAAAGGGTTAACTTGGCCGCGAAGCGAAACAGATAATGAGTTGGTCGAATGGTGGGAATTTTTTAGTAATGTTGCTAAAGAACTAGATAGGTTACGATATGATATTTAGATAGTTAGACAGTAGGGTAGTACATATTTATGAATGAATATTGTATGCTCTTTAGTGCTCGGAATTAGTGTTAAACTATAGTTTTAGCATGGTTAAGATATATATTTATGTAAATTATTAAAATGTAGATCTTTAATTTAATTACTCTTGGTTAGAATAATTACCATTAAGTTATTGTTAAGTAAATATAGATTAGGTCCTGCTGTTATTCTGTTTGTTTTTAGGCCATTGCTTCTTTTCTGTTTTAACTTCCAATGTGGGAAAAAGGGAGCGGTTACGTGAAGACGGCAAGGCTGTCGAAATTTAAGAAAATGTGGAGGCTGCTTCTTCAGCACTCAGAAGAATAGTAATAATTTGCCGACTATCAGTAATAAGGCCTGGGACTTCTTTCTAGATCCTCTCAGAGTAAGGTTTTTGCCATGGTTTTTTCTTACTCCTTGGCCATTAATTCTATATAAGTATATTATATATAATCAATATCTTTGGCAAATGCTGGGAGATAACAAAAATCGTTCCCTGGGAGTATTTAATAACAACTGGTAGCTGACTGATTTACAGTAGACTCGCGATTACGTGAACTAATCACATTTCACATAACGTAGTATTCATATGGTCGCGAGGCGACTTACTGTATTATATTTTTGTTATTAACAATCGTAGGGAAAGATTGCAAAGATTGCAAGATTTTTACAGTGGAAAAATAACAAATTAATGTATTTCTGCTTTTAACTGTAATAGTCATTACCGTTAAAAGCAAAATACATTAATTTGTTAATCATAAGGGAATTATTTAGTTAGAGTAGGAACATTACAACAGTTATGGAATCCATATAGTACTTAGAATATGTAGCTTCATGTAGTACCTTTTTTAAGTGGAGCACGGGGTTGGGATGATTTGTAATTATTTAGTTTCTTCATAAATAAAGTATGTAAGTGAAAGTGTCTTTAGACAGTTTAAAATTTTGGCCAAGTTTTTCAACAACGAGAATGTTTTGTATAAATGTGTTAAGAGCTGTGATCAAGCAGAAAACTTACACTTGTTTTCTTTCCTTTGCTTTGGCAACCATCTGTTGTTAATCTTAATGCCTGGTTTCTATTCATAATGGATGGTTATATTTAATATTTGATGTTTCCCAGTCCTTGTTTATAGTTCTTAATATTCTTTGTTTACCCTTACGCTTGTTTACCCCCTGAGGATGATGCGAATATAACGAGAGACTATTTCATCTTCAAATTAACTAGTGAAAAGCAAAAACAGCATCTAAACCGAAAATCAATAGATCAAGGATGATGCTCCGGCCCAGCCATAATGGTAATTATGTAAAGAAACTTATAATTCCACAAATTATCTCATTTTTGTACATCTCCAAGCTGACATGCGTCAGAGAGATACAGGATTTCGCACGCTGAAATACGGCGGATTCGTCAGTCGTCGTTGGAAAATCCGGGGAACGTACGCCGACGTCCCCGGAAAGCATCCCGGAGTTTACGTAAACGCTCGCGTAAAAGTTACAAGTGCGAAGTCGCGTCCGCTCTTAAGGACCTGGCAAAAGGTCAAGCGAAATATGCGGTCGCCGTAAACATGACGAATCTCCGAGTAAAAATGAATTGTTATTACGCTGGATAAGGACTGTCTTAAGGTTATGCAGTTAAAATGGAAACGGACAGAGAAGAAATTATCCTAATGACATTTTTAATTTAGCCTTCTTCCCTTTCATTTATGTTCACCTGCGGTAAGGATTGAGATGTCCGCCTCAACGTGGTTCACGCAGTGCCGAGTGCTATTAGTTGCTGTTTCATTTTGGGGTAAGGATGTTGAAACATTACCGTCGATTGCGCCCCCGAGTATAGAGACCGGACAGATGAAATTCTCGGGTAATTTTGTTCCGCTAGCGACGTCTTAATATTGCGAATTAAAACTTGACAACTCTGGCAATTTTCCAGACGCTATGGGCTCGTTACATTATCCTCTTTTTTTATAAAGAACTTTCCATCTTGACGTGGCAGTAGGAGCGTCATGATAACGGTTCCGCACGTAATTATGTTTGCTTAAATTATGAGAGAATGTTTTTCCAACGGAATGTGTTGAAATTTTCAATTTGGTACATTTAAAAGTTTTACGAAAAATGTTTAGCATAAATTGAAATTATGATTCTTTCATATGTCGCTTAAGTGGAAGATCTGTACGTAATTAATGTTCGGGAAGTTTAATACTGCAAGTAAGAAAGTATCTGAACATTCAATATTTGTGCTTCAATAATTATTCATATAGTTATTGAAAATTTCAGATTGGTGGTGGAATTAGTAATAATATATAAATAAAGTGTTCTTTCCAATCATTTATTTTTAAATTCTCTGTCTGCCGGTTTCGGCTTAAGCCATCTTCTGAACAACACTGATATGAAAATTACAGAATTATAGTGTTAACATTAGTTAATAGCTAATATTAATTAGTTTTAGTTCAGAATTATAGTGTTAACCAATATTTAAACCATACAATATAATACCCACATTTAAATCTAATAACAACCTAATGAAGATAATACAAATTAGAAATACAAACATACTACAGAAGAACGGTGTTTATACTATAAAATGCGATAACTGTAACGCGATATATATTGGAGAAACAGGAAGAAGATTAGAAATAAGAATTGAAATGAACACAGAAAACAAACAAAATCCAATTTCTATCAGCATTTGGTCAACAATGGACACACAGGGAATAATGAAAAAAATATAAAATTAATTTATCCTTGTGATAAAAGTCTAAAACTAAATTTACTTGAAGCAAAAAAATATTTAGGAAAAATATAAGGAAAACAATAATGTAATATTATTAAACGAACAACTAGAATATAGTACGCTACCTATCTTCGCATATCTAAATAAACACAACACAGCTACATGCATAAACAAAACAATCATTTAATGTTTATTTTCGTCATAAGAAAACAACTTATTAAAAAAATCCAGGCATATTTCATATTAGATTTATTATACTCATTACGTTAAAATATTTCAAAATAAAATGCATATCCTATTTTAACAAATACGTACATTCTCAGCAAACACACACATACATTTAAAACATGCACGTACACATAATGCACACATACTCAAATACAACAAAAACTATTCACATTAAAAATTCTACAAAACTGAATACGAAATTTATCTAGTCCGTTTTCATACACATTACGATATTACATATTTTAACAAAATTTTAACGTGTTTTTCGTTTTATTTGTGCATTGTCCTTGTTTTTATTTAAAATATTTTATGTTAATTACATCAACTTTAAATGACGTAGCTTCTAGTTCCTTTTAAGATGTACGCAAGTATATAAAAAAAATTAAAACTTTAATTCTCTAATTAGTTAACACTATAATTCTGTAATTTTCATATCAGTGTTGTCCAGAAGATGGCTTAAGCCGAAACCGGTAGACAGAGAATTTTTAAAAATAAATGATTGGAAAGAACACTTTATTTATATATTATCACTAATTATTAATGTGATTAATCTTTTTTATTTTGTCTTTCTATTAAGAAACTAAATTTTCTCCTAATGATGTTTAATTTATACTATTACGTCTCGCCAACTGTATTTTGACATTTTCAAGTATTAAAATACAATTATAAATATTACTAATTCTGTAAAACTATTTCTGTAATATCTATTATAAAATTATCACAAATAGTAAACAAAAAAAAATGAATACCTATAATTTTCCCTAATGTCATTTAGATTTTTTATTAATTATTTTTATTGCAATTATTACATAGATTATAGTCTGGGGCTGCTATTTCGTATAGGTAGATAAGTGCTCTTTCCGGTTTAGAACCTCATCATATTTGAGAATTAGACACTAGTAATAATAACTCTTACAGATTAAAATAGATGCACGCATTAAAACTTGTCAAATTTAAGACGTTTTACACCTGAGGATGACACAGTTGACGAAACATGTATATATACTGATATGGAAACACCTATTTTCTATTGAATATAATTTAGAGTCATTTAAATCAGGTTTCAAAGCCTAATAAAGGAGTAATTGTAAATTGAAGTGCATACGCGGTTGCCTACTCTAAGAAAATTTTGAATTTTTCGTTAAAACTGACTATAAAAATGCTACTAATATTAACCAGAGGTGCTAATTATAACCTTATATAGAGTGTGTTCACGGGAACATTCTACAATAGCTAACTTTTTTTATTTTTAGAGATACAGAGTCGGTTAAATGGAGAAAGTTCAGGTACTTTTCCATCTGCATTTCATGCTATGGCATAAAAAACAAAAGAGCGCTTGGTTGCTAAGATACGGTTAGTATTTTTTTTAATTGGAAACACTTTCAATGAATAAATAGCCTTAGCCGCTTAAAACAGCATTTTGATCATTGGATCGGAAATCGGGGCCCGATATTATTGGCGGCTAGGTCACCCGACTTAAATCCCTTGGATTTCTTTTTATGGGGAGTTATTAAAAACATGGTGTATGATACACCATCCGTTGATTTGGAAAATTTAAAAATCAAAATTACAGAGTATATTCGTGATTTTAATGACAAACAGTTGCGGAAGGTACGCAGTAATCTGTGCGAAGGGTAAACCTGTGCAGAAATAATGGCAGTTATTTTGAAGCAAAAATTTAAAACATTTTATTGTTGCTTTTACTTTATATACAATTAGTTTTTGTTTAATATCTAGTTCCCATTTGTTGTAATTAGTATAGTAAATACTGTTTCCGTTATTTATGTGAAAGATTACATCCAAGTGGCAACACTTAAAACACGATTAATACGAAAGTGTCTATCTACACCTTCATGTGATAGTTTGTAACTTCAAAAAACAAAGAAGTTGGCCATTATAGAATGTTTGGTGAACACCTCGAATGAACTGAGCGTGATTTTCTTTATAACTTTCGTAACCGTGATTTTATAGAAAAGTCGTTTTATACTTTGTCATAGCCAATGATTAGAGAAACAAAAAAAAATATACCGGGTGTTCCATTTAAAAAAATACATGTTTTAGTCGTATCTTAGCAACTAAGCGCTCTTTTGTTTTTTATGCCATAGCACAAAATGCAGATGGAAAAGTACACGAACTTTCTCTATTTAACCGACTCTGTATCTCTAAAAATAAAAAAGTTAGCTATTGTAGAATGTTTTGTGAACACCTCAAATGAACTGAGCATGATTTTCTTTATAACTTTCGTAACCGTGATTTTATAGAAAAGTCGTTTTATACTTTGTCATAGCCAATGATTAGAGAAACAAAAAAAAATGTAAAAATATATCGGGTGTCCCATTTAAAAAAAATACATGCTTAATCGTATCTTAGCAACCAAGCGCTCTTTGGTTTTTCATGCCATAGCACGAAATGCAGATGGAAAAGTACATGAACTTTCTCCAATTAACCGACTCTGTATCTCTAAAAATAAAAAAGTTAGCTATTGTAGAACGTTCCCGTGAACATACTGTATAATCTGAACCTTATTTTATTGTTAATTCAAGCTTACCTTGTGTTTTTTTAATTTTTATTATATTTTGCTCCGGGATTTTTTCATTCTTCGGGATATTTATTCGGTAACAATATCTGTATTCCCCACAAACTAAAATAGATAACGGTATCTTAATGTCAGTTACTGGTTGTTCATTTGAATTTTATGTTGGTTTACCTGACAGCGATAATAATCGAAGACAGATAACTGTTACTTTTAGTTTAAATTATTCATTCTTCCTGTGGCCACGAGGGACGACAGTTGCTCGCGAGATCCTACAACAATTTTTGCGCCACATACTCCTTAACATCAAAATTCCATCAAGTGTTTACCTAAAAAGTATTGATATATCACCTGGATAATATAAATCCATATCTTTACCTGAATAGTCTTCGAGAATCTCTTATCAAATTTCCTACGAAGGATCCTGGGTAGAATACCATTCTAGGATTTGACCGTTACTGGAGCTCCTCGAAGCGAACGTCCAACTTGACCCAGAGAATTACCTGCCCACACATGTATTTTAAACTGTCCATATTTGCATCCAAGGTGTTTCATCAAGTATATTCCACCTAAAAAAGAAAATAATTAAATACGTTCAGTTCAATTTTAACCAGTAATTAGATTTTTATAATTTATGTTCACGATACGTTAATTTTGGGGTTAAGTTTGTATTAACGATTATTTTAGTTATTTTAGGAATTTTATATTTTAAATGACGAGATTGTCTATTATTATTATAGAGGGATTTTTACATATATCGATAACACGAATAGCTTGAATGTATAGTTTTCTTACAAATTTAGTTTCCATTTACGGAGAGATAACTGATTTTCAAATTTGACTGTATAATTTTGACGTTCTTTAAGCTCATTTATTTAAAGTGCCAGATCAGTTTGGATACGAATTTTGAGTTAAATAATTTGCTTTATGATGATTCCAACATACTGTTGTGTATTAATTGAAATAAATAAAAAATGCTAAAACTGAATTTAAAAATGACAAAGAAAAAATATTAGCTAGCTCAACGGAAAAGATGTTCAACGAACAAAAGAACTATTAATCACAGAGTTACCCTCGCGAATTAAAACTTTAATTTAACCACGAAAAGTAAATTGTGAGTAAATGAAATCAGACTTTCTTAATTTCACGGAAAATTGTAACGGTTTAATATAAAATAAAAGAACAGAATTTTTAACCCAGTGACGCTAATTAAACAATCAATTTATTTTAACAAAACGGGCTAAATTACAATGGTGCAGAAAAAAACCCTGAACTGAAGGTTCTGGCCTAAAATAAAAACTGCACTAGACTCTAATTGAAAATAGGACAATGCTATTACCTATGCAAAGCAAAAAAGAAAGGTTTTATTTGTTCAGGAAGATTATTCAATATCTTTGAATTTCTATCCACGTGGGTTCACAAATTAAAATAATCTATGCGTGGGCAAATGCTAGAAATTTACAAAAATGAAAAAGCTAAATGAAAGAACATTGCTTCTACTCACCCAAACGAGGTGATAGAAAAATAAAAATGCTGCAGCAAAATAGATTAACAGAAAAATTAACTCTTTAAATATAAACGGGAGAAAAAACTAAAATAAATCTTCCTAAACAAAAAAAATAATGATTGATCCTATATCTACAAAGTGCACACTTTAATACATTAACAATTATTACAAAAATAATTCCTTGATTGACTATATTAAAAAAGACAAGTTAAATTTTTCAAAATAAAATGAATTACAAAATGGCAACAAATACTAAAGAAATACGTCTACTCACACCAATAGTCGAACAAGGAACTCTCTAACCAAAATTCTACAATTGTTTTTTTTACAAAAATCCCTCTCTCAAAAGACGTAGAACATTACAACGACAATATTTAATAGAATACGCATTAAATCAGCACAAGCGAACAATAGACATTTGAATGACTGGATTAATTAAAAAAAAATCTTAACACTACAAAATTAAAATCATACAATAAACTCTTAAACTAACATTATTCAAAACAAAACAAAATTGTGAATATTCTCGGTAAATTGAAAATCAGCTGTTCAGACAAATAAATCACGACAACCATAATATGCAACTTAAAATACACCTCAGCGATAAAAGGGTTGTATGGTTTACGAAGTTCAAAACCATAGCAATACGTACCTGTGATCTGAGAGCCTCAAAATTGATAAAACATAGCATTATTTGGTATTTAAATAAAGAGTTGGACTTGTATTGTTTTAAAACATTATTTTATTGCACGTTTAGTGTGTTTTTACAATCATATATGATAATTACATTTTTTCCAATTTTAAACAATCAGAGAAAGAGCTTTAGAGGTGCGCTCTTTAGGTAAGAAAATTACCTATTCGTTAACAAGCGCCTGAAAAGCTAATTTGACAGGTAAATTGGTGCTCCTACAAGTGTCGCGTACCACCTAGCAGGTAGAAGGTCACTAATTACACTATTCACTCACAATAACAGAGAGGTCCCTTGGTGAATAAAAACCACTAAATTTTAAATCCCGGACGTGTGTTCTGAAAATATAATATAATAATCAATCTGATTCACCTCTTAGGGTGTTAAAATATTTCTAGTCACTTTTTCTTTAACTACTTTTATCACTTCCTACGGACAAATGTTGCCCAAGCTTTCTTGTTGTTCGCCATTTTTTTGTCTTCACACCATTGGACTCCACGTTTCTTTAGATTGTCCACTAATGGACAATTCCATATTTTCCGTGGTCTTCCCCTTCCTTGTTCTCTTTTATGTTGTCTTCGATAACCATACCGTTTTTGTTTGTTGTGTTATTCCTCAATAGTTTTCGGGATAGATTCTACTTCCAGCTATTCTCTTATTTCCTCATTTCTCATTCTACCTTTACGAGTAACTCCTTTTACTGCTCTCAAATACTTTATTTCTTTGGCTTGAATTCTGTTCCTCATCCACTTATTCAAGATCCAGCTTTCCAGATGTTAAAATAGCTTTACACACTATATTATAGTTGGCTAATTTTGTGTTACTTGATACCTCCTTCTTTCTTATAAATGTGCTGTTCAGTAAATAGAACAATTTTGTCGTGATTTCTAATCTGTAGTTTATTTCCATGTCACCAAAAAGGTGCAGAAGTATAAAATGAAAATTGATAATGAGAATTAATGAACGTAGAAAACAGTCCAAATCAGGTGTTTTTCATACTTTGATTTCATTTATTATTTTCATCAGAATATTTTATTTTGCCTTTGTTTCACTCCTTTTGATGTGTAAAAAACACTTTTTGTATAGTATTTCTCATACATTTCTAGTTTTAACAACGAATTATCCTGTAGAAAGCTGAATATGTGGCTTTGATTTCAAGCCAAAACATGTCGTTTAAAATGTAATGAAATAAATTATTAATGGAAAGGGTAATTGTATTTATACATACAATTCCAATATAGCTCTTTCGAAAACAGATCAAATCACCGATTCTGAATTGAAATTCCGATTTCGTTGCTTTGTAACAGAAATTTAATCTTTAATTCTGCCGTAAAAAGTATTTAAAAAGACCTGAATGATTGTTAAAAGTCCTCGGTAGAGACGATTTGTTAAATTTTCAATCGAAATCTTTTAGATATTTTAATTTAAGAGAAAATCACTTTCACAGGCGTCTAAATCCGAGAAAGCCTTTTAAATTAACGCAACAGCTCGGAAATAATGCTACCTGACAAGATTTCCTTACAGGGGTAGCAAACAAATGAAAAAAAAAAATGGGTGGAAGTTTGTGTTAAAAAAAATTCTAATAAGAATTGTTTGGTGTGAAGAAGTTTACAGTGCTTTAATTGTTAACAATTAGGGCCGGTTTCATAGTAAATGTTACTTTAACACTTTAACAAAAGTCTGTGTATTCTTTATGAGAACTTTAATTTAAAGTAGTTTTAAAGTTTTAAAGTGATGTTATGAAACTCACCTAAAATAGCTTTAAAGGCACTGAAAAAACCGAAAAAGGCACTTGAAAGAAATATGATTTTGACACAAAAAAGGCACCAAAAAGATTTATTTTTTACTAAGTGATACTAACAACGCAAAGGTTACCATGCCTAACTAATAATATCTCATTTTCACCAAATATATTTCCAAACAAATTTATATCAACAAAACCATTGATTGGTTGACTCTTGTAGAAAAAAACTGCTAATCTCGAAAATGACTGATTATTAAATGTTGTTTTAAATATTTCACTGTAAAGTTGTTTCTTCTATCACTTAACACATTCTTGCAAGCGGAAAAACATAATTAATGCGGGACCCATAATAAAGTTTAAAAAATTTATTATTTAAAATCCTTCATTTTTATGCAGAACATTTTTATAAATAATTTTTTTATTTAATTAATAATGTATCGGATGTCCCAGCCCTTAGGTTCACACCCATAACGTTTCTATATTTTGGTATATTCTTGTACTGCGTAAATTTCTGAGCCCTAAGATATATGACTTGTTAATTTTTGTATCCTAGGTTACCAGAAATTCGAATTTTTAATTTTCTATCTGAAGTGCCGCGAATACGCTAGAAATATTCCTAACCATTATCATAACACCATGAAATGGCAACCTCTTGTTTTATAACCTTACTAAGATGTAACAGAGTTTACATAAAAAAATGGGTTCTTCATATTAATCTAAAAGAGAAATTTATCACTTTTGATTAACTTTTAATTGGTTTTTATAAATGTTGAATTATTTTGTAATTCCACTTCTTTTACTACGGTCTGACAACTTTGTATTGCATTACTAGCTGTATTTGAAAATTTTTGAAACGGTTTAAGATGTTTCCGTATAGTATATAGCGCAATCTAACCATGTTCTCCATCTTGTTAGAACAGATTGTGGGGTAATAGGGTATTTAGTAATCTGTCTTAGATATGGTTAAAACTGCTCTTTTCTCGGAACTGATCTTTCTACTTCTGCTCCACTGACAAACCAGTTCTTAGAAATTGTTCCTGCTCCGTTTAGTTGCTGTAATACCACTATAAGAGCAAGTGAGCAAGTTGTGTTGAAGTGGTCTACTCAATATTTGTGCTTTTACCTTATATCTTGCACGGTGTTCATTAGTCCGTTCTCATTTATTTATTTTATTTTATAGATATTTGGTTTTGTCAACAGTTAATTTTTTCTTTATATGCGTAATGAGCATGTAAATTGAATTATTGAAATAAATCTATTTTTTTTTTATATAAATTCAATATTGTATTAGCTTTAGCTAACCAGTGTATACAAATTTGTGTTTTAGAAAATACATTATTCTCACAAAATGTAATAATTATATCTGTCGACATCGTTGATATCACTGAAGCTTTACGCATTTTTGTTGCTTGCTCCTGCGACTCCCAATGTTATTCTAAAATAGGGTATAAAAATTTCCGCTAATACTAGAAAATTAATAGGTCAGACGACATGACAGCAATAATTATATCCACCGACATCTTAGATATCTCTGGAGATTTACGTATTGTCATGGTTGAAGCCAATAAACAAACTTTTAAACTTGCAAAAAACACATAAATCATAATCATCCATCAAGAATGGCGGGTATAAGGGAGATATGTACTGATTGTTTATATATAAAAGCAATTATGTAATACAATAAGAGATATTTTCAATTTTAAGAAATATTGACAACATATAAGTCGAGTTCTAGTACGGTATGGCGCTATATGAGAAAGCAGTCTTCGCTTTCGTCAAAGTTCAAATTCCTCCCTGTATATTACAATATACCAGTTCGGATATGTCTATCAATGTTGGTTCTACGCCGGAGAAGTCTATCGGAGCTGAAGCAGATTAAACGGCCATCAGAAACCAGCTCCATCAGCTCCGAGCTTTGAACCAGATTCGAAATATCAGGTCTGCGATTTCACAACCATCCTTATCTATCTGTAAACATTTCTACACTTAAAGAAGTTTTAACTACTAATGGGAACTTCAATCCTCTAGTTTCAGCTACTGAATTAAGTCCGTGCATTAAACAAGCGCAGTGACTTCAAATCTGATAAAAAAAAAATTCATATTAGATGCAGCTTCCAGTAGGCTGTGGTACAGCTGCGTCTGACAGCATAAATAAAAGTGTATCACTTGGTACCGGCTTCAGTAAGAAAAGTATGTATTAATTCGTCGTGAATAAACCGTTGTTATTATATTATCATTTGTTTTACTTACTGCTTTCCTACCTATTGGAAAACTTTTTAGCGAACCTTCATCATTTAATACTCCGAGATACGAGTATTAAATTTATCATATAGCGTTCAGACACGCCTGTTGTTTCGTCTATACGAATATTCGTAATAATACTTTTTATTCTCTGAATAACTTCTTTGTATGCCGAACCAATATGATGCCTTTCGGAGATGACTTTCATCAGGAATATGTATTGGACAATATGTTCCTTAAAAACCTTTTGAAATATTTGTTTTTCAATTTATAAATGGGTATATTTGTTTTTATTAAAGCTTTGCAGTGACTAAAATAGAATTTAGATTATTCAGCATAGCCGGGAGTTGATGCCACAAGTTGCCTAGTTGCATCCACAGTTTCTTGTTTCTTGGCTTGAATTTATCTGAATTATGTAATGTTTCTTGTCACATTTAATCTGTTAAAAATAGTAATCTCAATTTATTTTATAATCTTAAGGGCAAATAAAACTTAGGATTTTTTAAACGCTTGTCAAAATAACTGAATAGCTTCATATTTCAATTCCTTGTAGTTTTTAATCGATTCTCAACGGTGGGCTCCTTCTATTGCTTATGCAACCGAAACTACAACTACTCTATACCTAGCGATATATAATTCAAAATTGTTCTCCAATCATTTTTAATTAAATTTAAGTATATTCTATTTTCGGTTGCATAAATAATCAAGAATATATTGGGCTTAGATTCGCATTTAATTTGAGAAAGATAGTACTATAATACGCTTGATACTGTCATGCGAACAACTTTAACACAACTAAGCAAGCGTGGCTGATAGTCGAGTAGCTTGCAAGCTTGATTAGGAGGACGATTTGGCTTTGCAGGGGCCTGATAAGCGAAAACTTGGGCATTACAATCCCTAAAAAAAATAATTGAAGAGTCGATGCAAATCAAATCACAGTAAATCCGAGGAATCCCACATCAGATAGCACTACGGGCACAACAAAGTACAAATTAATTCACGAAACAATTATGCGGTGGGTCAGCGAAAATTTCTTTTCGCAATTAAAGAGAAATGAAAAAAAAACGCGACAAAAAAGTGAGAAAAGAGCTCTAAATAAGCATAAAAATAATAGGCATGAAAATTTTAAAAAGGCACAAGACACTTGCTTTATTTAGTTTTAGTGTGGTGTTTATGATTCATACATATTCTTAAATATATTTTCCATGCCGTAAACTTTAATTGTTATTTTATTATTAGAATTTGCTCTAAACTTTTTGGAATACGAAATGGGTAAATTAATTCTGTTTTATTGAGCTATAAAAACGTGTATACATCAGCGCATTATTTTTATTTGCATGTTGGTTTGCCTCTATTCACAATTCATTCAATTCAACTTTGATTCCAAATATAAATAATAATTTATAATTAATTCCATGCGAATAAAATTTTACTTGAACATGTTCGAATCTTGGTATCATGTTTATACGTATGAACACTTTTAGAATGTAAAAATTGTTAATTTTTTACGTAATTTTAAAAAATGTAACCTATACTTGTGGAGCAATAGTACTGTGAAAGACTATAATGAATTAATGATCTGAATAGCAGGATGAGAAATGTAAGGTAACGTTCTAGCTGTTGAGAAATATAACTAAAATAATTGCATTTATTAAGAATTCATTCGTTCCTTAGGATGAATTCTCGTAATATATATTTTTCTATTACACAAATTCATGTTTACCAACTCAACCATGAAAATGTCATCTAGATAACAAGCACGTTCTATTACTTTTTTAATAGTAAATGCAGTGGTAATAGCCTGTTTTATGTGCAACAAGTAGAAGAAGAAGAATTATAATTGCAAACGGTAGAACAAAATATTTTCATTAACTTTACTACGCTACCACATCTTATATTCCGTCAAAAAGCGATTTCATCTTTATTTTTTAAAGTCATAAAAAAAAGAATGCGGTATTCTTTAGCAGATCATTTTTTACTAGCCCTGGTCTAATATTATTACTTGGTATGCGAAGGAGACTGGTTTTAAAGATATGAATTAACTGCTTTTGTTGTTTGTTTCTAACTAACCATGTTAGGCGAAAAAAAATAGAATAAGACTTATATGAGATATATAAAATGTTTCTTTTTAACAACAAAGAATACGATCCCTCATTATGTCTTTAACATTCGATTTCTTGGAGGGGTAGACAGAAAGTACTTTTTTATTGTGTTGTCGAGTTGATTCTTGAAATTAATTCAAAGTTCTTGGTTTTTGCGGTCTTTTTGTAAATATTCATTACTTCTCTAATGCTTCTTTCGAATTTAATTCAACTTACGGAGATAAAATATTAAAACTATATGAAAACATTACAATTATTATAAATTATGAAATGAGTATAAAATCATATTCATTACCTTAATATCATAAAATTGTATAAATAAAAACTCTACTAAGAAAATTTCAAAAATTCATATATAAGGTTTGGGTAACTGATATCGTCTCTTTTCTAAATGACATATATATTGTTATGTATGCGGATGATATTTCATTACTGATATATGATGACATTTGTGTTGTGGAAGGAACAAATGATATTTTAGATAAACTCCATCGTGCGTGGTTCTCATCAAATAATCTAGCATTAAGTATTCAAAAAACTAATTTCAAGACTTTTCACACTAGATAAGGGCTGGTAGGGAGTTATAACATAGTAGTAAACGGGCATTCTTGAACTTGAAGTCACAACGTCAAGTTTTTGGGAGTTCATATGCAAGATATTCTTTCGTGGATAGAGCATTGCACCAACCTTACAGCGAAGTTCTCCACTAAATCGTATATTTTCAGATTCAGATTCGAATTCCCATATATGATTCGTACGGTACGAATCTTTACTATTTATACGGATTCGTATCTGCCAATACGAATCATTTCGGTTTATATGAATCCGTATCGGAGTCAATAGTATACTTGTATATTATTGACTACGATTTTGACTTCGGCTTCTTGACTATAATAGTATACTAGAGTCGTACCGTAAGGAGTCACTTGATATGAAATCGTATCGGAATCAATAGTAATATACTAGTACATTTTATACATACTGATGTATGTAATACATGGGTTAACTATCGTCGTACTCATATGATTCATACAATTTATACGATTCTCACGAGTATAGATCGTTAATATTTATATGGATCCGTATAATTTGTTTATGCCCAGTTAGATAATCAACTTTTATTATATATATGTTTAGAATTTATAACAGAAATTATTATAAGCGTAATAGTTTTCATTTGTTCAGAAAGTATAAATTAATAATGTAAACATTAGAAACGAAAAGAAACGATAAGGTGAATTACAAAGCTTCAAAGTGTTTTCCATTTGCCTCTAAACAGGAGCTTAGGTGATTCTTAAATAAGTTTCTGCTTTTCCTAATAATTAAACAATAATGGCAAAAAAGCATTTGCTATGTACACTTCTCACAGGAAAAATCGGGACACCAGCAATCGTGAATTTTAAAATTTCTTGGGTGTAAATGCGCTTTCAGAGGATATATGCATTACAAAAGCCATAAATCAATTTTTTGTGTGTATTATTGCGATCGAAGGTAAAGACTAAAAATTTAAACAGAAATATAAATATATACAGAGAAAAAGGTTTATACATTAAATAAACACATTGAAATTTCGGTGGCGGTGTTTCCTTAGAAATAGCGAATACGGAAATATTGATGCAAAAAAAATACATAACAACTAAAAGGCCTCTTGAGTAGACGGCACCATTTAGAAATACACATGTATGTATTTAACTTGTTTGATGTTATGTAGAGATTATTTTTTTTTTAAGAAAACATATGGCGATGGGGTTTTAAAATTATATCACCTATTACTATGATATTAGTTACTTAGTTTGATTTATGCCCGCAAGTAATACTTTAGCAATAGACAATATGTGAATCAGCCTCCTGAGTTTTTGAACAATGTGATTTTCACATTGATTAATTACACCATTAGTGATGTATTCATTATTGTTGTTGTTTAGTATTCCTAAATATTGTATTACTACAAAATATTTTTCTATGTATTAAAAATTACCAAAAACAGTTTAAACAAAATTTTTAAAGCAATTAATTTCGCAAAGAAATTATTTATTCTATTAACCCTCCGTTTATTGTATTTTCAAGAAATATATCTTAGCTATCGCCTGTGTAATCCAATGTCGTTCTATTTTATTGAAATATAGCTAACACTTTTGGTCTGTAACACAGCTTCGGGCAGTAGCAACGAGAAAGTATTAAATGTATCATATTCAACAATAAATATTTAGCACTAATGAGATTGACGAACAATATGCTTTCTACAATAAATAATTTCTTTGCGAACTTAATTGCTTTATTTAAGAATTTTATAAATAATCTTAAACCTGGTTTTGGTAATTTTTTTATAGATATTAGAAAACTTTATTGTAATACAATATTTAGAATATTAAACAACAATAGTAATTAATACATCAATAATAGTGTAGTCAATAAATATGTGAAAATCACATTATTCCAAACTGAGGAGGCTGACTGACATAAAATTTATTGCTAAACTAATACGCGAGCATAAATCCAACTAAGTAACTAATATCAAAGCAGCACTAACAAGTACAATAATTTTAATATAAAATCCCATCACCAATGTTTTCTTAAAAAAGAATTATCTCTACATAACATCAAAAGTTAAATACATATATATTTCTAAATGAAGCCGTCTATTCAAGAGTTCTTTGTTGTTATGTATTTTTTTCATTGGTATTTCTAAAGGAAACGCCAGCCACCAAACTCCGATTTGTTTATTCTATACATAACATTTTTCTCTCTATAATATTTATTTTTCTGTTTAAAATTTCTAGTCGTTACCTTGATCGCAGTAATATACGTAATTAAATGATTTATGGCTATGATACGTGAATACGTCCTCCGAAAGTTGCATTTACATCAAGAAATTTAAAATTCTGAATTGTTGGTGTCCGATTTTCCTGTGAGAGTGTATATGTACAGACGTAATTGGCGGTTTTGGGTAGCAGCGTCTTACATTGAAATATTTGTTGTTAAGTAGGTACATTTCTATATTATATATAACTCTGCCTAACTTTTTTTTAGCTTTCATGCTTTATTGCTAGAAGAGTAGTATAAAATATCTCGAATTGCCATTCATAAACGTGAAGTCTACAAAGCAGCGTCTTTGTATGATTTTGTAAACATGTTCGTTCGCCTGCAAAAAGTGTGGTTTTCCTAAAAGGCAAAAGCCCTTTGAAAAGTAATAATTTTTATCAGCAGTGCATAAACATATCTTTGTATATTTGGAACCGAGTTCAAATATAAATATACTTTTTAAATGCAGTCATTGTTTGGTATAGAAAACAATATATTATCTAGAGCTTTAATATAAAATATCAAACATTCTTCAATATTTTTGTAAATTGACATCTGTTTGTTAGAGCCAAGTGAAAATTGAATTGAGATGGCTACAAAATATATTTAGTTAACTTGAAATTTAGTAGTGAGTATAATATTTTTCCAGAGCTGCAATGCACAATTATAATTTCATGTGCTTGCAAGGTTTTAAAGAATTTATGAAATAACCATAGAAATCAGTGCGACAAAAAAGTTACAATTTCTCAATAAATTATTTAAGCAAATTATAAAAATAACGCTCATTTAGTAGAGAGTCGAAGCTTAGATACTGTTTGCCAAGTGGAGATAAATAAATATATAGATGAACCTCTTTGAAAACGAACTGAAAATCCTTTGCTTGGTGGAAAAACAAAAATCAATATATCCAACATTATTTGAGTAAATGAGAAAGAGATCATCTATACTCGCTGCATCCGTACCATGCGAGCGTATTTTTTTTCAAAAAGTGGACAAACAGTGACAGATAAACAGTCAAGAATAAATTCAAAGACGGGGGTATCTGCTTTTTCTTATATCTTATATCTATGTATATTACCAAATTTTCTGTTTAACCTTTGTTAGAATTTTGAAATTTTGTGCTTTCTTTGTTATTAACAATAATCAATTATTGCTTCATATTGTTTTATTTTAGGAAAATTTTAATTTACTGTTTTTTTTTTTGCGAGATCCTTAGAATAAAGTGCAAAGAATGAGTAGAAATCTAATCACCTGTTGTTAGTACAAAGAGTCATAAATCATCACAAATCTGTAAGGGACTGAAACATGATACCATGAAGAGAGATTAGGGAAGATCGGGAAAGAGACACCAGTCTACGTTCGACTATCGTCTAGGAATGTGACACTAATATATACATATGCATTTCCGTTATTATATAGTAGTGTATAGATATTATTTAAAAGTATCAAAGTATTTTAGTTCAGAAACATTGTTTGACTTACAAATCTATATGAATCTTTAATTTTAGGAGTCATTAGGATTCGAATCCCTAAAAAGATTCGAAATCGGCCAGCGCTGGTACGAATCACATACGAATCTCTATTTTTACTATTTCTACCCACCGTTGGAGATAATGTATCAGTCGATACTCTGAAGTCTATTTACTACGGCGAAATACAATCACAACTCCAATACGGCATAACTTTGTGCGGATCGTCAACTTCCTCTAAGCAAGTATTTCTTGCACAGAAAATAGTGGTAAGATCAATAGTAGCTCCTAAACACACTGACTCATGTAGACCGATTTTCTCCGATCTAAGGATTCTTCCTTTGGCAAGCTTGTACATTCTCGAAATTTGTGCCTACATTCACTTACATAAATAGGACTATGTTTAAAACCAACGTCGAAATGCAAAATCACAACCCTAGGAAAAAGTAACATACATCGACCACAGTGTACTCTGCAGTTGACTGACATTGGACTACACAGTATTGGTATAAGAATTTTAAATTTATAACAAATATCACTAGTTGTCTGCACTAATATAACGAATAAAAAGTTTAAATTTAAGTTATCTCAATACCTTAAGCAGTACAATTTTTATTCCATTGACGAACTATTTTTGCACCTAACCTAAACAACCGCTTACATATAAGCATATAATGATATCAATAATTATTCACTTCTACCACTTTCTTTATGTATTTTGTCTTTAAAACTTAGTTTTAAAGTAGTAGTTATTTCTTTGGTTCTCTTATTAGATATTAGTATTTTTGTTTTCATAGTTCTCTTATTTCAATAATTCTTTGTTTTTGCATATTCTAGTTTGAATTATCTTTACTTTTGGTTTGACAAGTTACAAACACAAACGTGTCCAGGTAATTAATAAACATTATTATTATGACATGTATATATGACACTTAATGGGAATGTTTAAATGTCTTTTCGTGGACGAGACTTCGGGAGATGAACGGTCGTTTGAATCTCAATGCACCGATTGCTATATGTAATCCTATGGATGAACTTTATTCCAGCAATCGTTAAAAATAATAAAATGTTACAAATGCTATAATAATAAAGCTTATTATAAATATTCCATAATTTGCGGAACTATTAACAAGTTAGTTTTCACTTTTTTTAGCCTCTCGCGCAATTGTTTCTATATTTTATACTAGAGTACGTTTATTTATTAAATAGTTCATTTGCCCACACAAACAGTGTGTTTTTATTTTAGATATTAATATTATAATAAGGAATTTTTTAAACATTTTCGTAAACACGCAACAGAAATACAAAAATTATTCGGTAGAAATCGGATTAATAATATAATTACAAATGTGTTTCCGGCTAAAAAAACTTTCCTGAAAGATATTCTTTGAATTTATTTTCTTGTGCGGAATACCTTTCAAAATGTTCCGAGCCTTGTATAATATGTTACTCAATAGACATTATATCTGCAACCTCAAAGCCATCGGCACAAAAATGTGGTTGTTTCAATGTGCAAATGCAGTATAATAAGGGTTAATTGGTAAGACCGTGTATACACGCACATAGGGATGCTACGAACGTATTCACGGGATAACCCCCTTCCATAACTGCGAATCCGACCCACGAGACCCCAAATAGATAGATACTATCGCGACCACGCTGCATTGGCTAAAGCGGTGACCAGATTGACGTACATACAATATTCACTGCTAATTAGCCGGAGGTATGTGTGAATGTTTTTTATGCGCCAACCGCCGCTTTTTAATATCCTTTTTATGTGCTATACTGTTGACGGTTTATCGGCTTCATCCATCTCTTTGACGTATAGCCGTCGAATCAATTTAATATGTGATGAGATAGAGTGCATAATAGAATTCAGGGCGACAGATTGTATAAGTAGGAAAGCAAAGTAGGTTAATTTTGGTTCATAATAAGTTAATTTTAATCAAGTATTTGGCAATTGTTGTTTGTCCGATTGAGCTGGATAAAATGCCTCCATTGGATACGGAAAATTTAATTTTTTTTCAATATTTGAAGTAGCCTGTAAATGTGTTGGTAGTAAAGATTTTCACACGCGTCTGAGTTGATTATAATGGCATTGCTTTAAGTATATCTTTAGAATCATTTGTTTACTTATCTAGCATTAGTTCTTGACTTGATTGTACAGAGATTAAGGAGAGATTTTGTACATCCAAGATCCCTCAGATCACCTTATATTATTTCCTTATCATTGTGTCCAACATTTTATTCAAAATCTTTTCAGCATGTACTGTTCTCTAGCGTCTAACCTGTGACTACAATAGAGATGGCTTAATTTAATTGCAATTTATGAAGTATTGTGATGTGAGAATTAAAAAACTATCTTATTATTATTTTATATGTTTAAACTTAAATACTTCTTTTTAGATAGATAGATAGATAGATAGATAGATAGATTTATTCGCCGAAAAATCACCAACATGTGACATAGGCGTCGTCAAATATTTAATGTGTACTTATCAGAATGTTAATAAAAAGTAAAAAAGTAAAATATAACACATACAGTTAAAAAAAAACGCACATATAACAAATTTAACAAACAGTAAAGAAAAAAAAAAAATGATATGCGACGCAAAGCGCAAGCGAAGCAAATTACCCACAACTAACTTATCAATATCCAGATATTATTCAAGTAGTTTCAATTCATTTAGATCATAAAAAATATCTCAATTAATAAATTTAATTTTCGTTTAAATTCATTTAAGGTCAAATTTCCTAATTTCAGGTTTTAACTTGTTGTACAATATGACCTGCAAACATTGGCGATTTCTATAGAAAAGAGTGCAATATCTGTTTAAAACAATATTATTCCTATGTCGGGTCGCAATGCCCATGGACTTTAGCCAAAAGTCGATAACTTTCCAAATTATATCTGCAAGTGAATCAAAAGTTTATAGATATAAACAGAAATTACGGTCAAATCCATGTGCTTCTAAAAGTTGAATTCTGCACGAACTATTAAAAGTAAATCAAATACAGTCGTAAAATCCGTTTTGCATCACAACACACGACTTATTGCCACCCTGGCCAAAAATAATCCATAAGTCAAAGCGACTACACGAAATGCGTAATAAATATAATTAATGACTTAATACCAAGACAGATTTGAGTGAACTAATGACGTAATAGGCTTTTTGAAGCTAACAACATATGCTCCTATTTGATTCGTCCCACGCTAAATTACTATCCAAAATAATACCTAAAAATTTACAAGTTGACGAGGATATTATTTTTTCGTCATTAAAAGAAAAATTAAATTCAGAGGAACATCTATACTTATTAAAAAAATTCAACAAAGACGTTTTCCATGATTTATCATTAATTATTAGCAGAACACCATCTCTCAATTCACTCAAAAACTGTATCACTTTTTTCAAAATATCAAAACTTGTTGTCACTACTCACGACAATGCAAGCATCGTCGGCATACAAAAAAATTTTCCCTTCAGAAATATAATGTTGGGAGATCATTAATAAATAATAAAAAAATCAAAGGTCCCATTACGCTACCTTGCGTGTGACCTACTGACCGGGTAAGGTTCAGACTTTACATTGTTATGCTTTACGATTATCTCTCTATCGCTCAAAAAGAGACCACAAATTGAATTTAAAATACCACGATACCTAATTTGTTCAACTTTTCGGACACATATGAGCATCTAATTGTGTCAAAAGCTCTTGTTAGATCAATAAATACAAACTACAACATCTACCCAGACTCATTGGTCATAAATATGTTGATGCAGTCACCTATAGCAGTTTCCGTCGAATGCCAGGCCTATACCATACTGACTATCAGAATTAAGTGATATTGTCAGATAAGAATATATTCTGTTAGAGATTATTTTCTCAAAAATTTTAGAAAATACCTTAGAAGTGAAATTGGGCGATAATTTTATATTGTGGGATCACCTTTTTTATGTAATAAAGAGACCGCTGCTGATTTAAGAGCAGTTGGAAATTTACCTTTGCATTAACAGATTCATTGATAAGCACACCAAAACATTCAGATAATTCAGTGACTACATTCTTTAATTAAAGTTATAGGTATCTCATCAAGACCTGTAGATTTTTTATTAGTTAAATTGTGAATAACTCAATACTCATGACAAGTCGTAGGAACATAAAACATTGAATGATCAACCGCTGCACTAGTAGTGCAATCAGTGGAACTAAGCAGCAAATTTCTGACTTCATAATATCTGTAGATAAGTAATTACCAAATATATTAAACATATTCATTCAAATTGACGTAATACTGCCATTGCAATTAATCACCATTTCGTCCCGACACTGCATTTTACCTGAAACGGTTTTACAATACCACAAACTGCTGTTTTTGTTTATTAGTGGAGGCGCCACTAGCTCGACTAAAATAAGATAACTTTCTCTTTTTATATATTATCGCACCTCCCTAACAAACACCTATACTTAATCTGAAATGTCACTGCCACTTACCCTTTTACGCAACCAGTTCAATTTTTCAAGTTCGCTTAATTGTAAAGTCAATTGAGGAGAAAAAATTATATTAAAACCCAAACCAGATTTTATAGTTAAGCTTTGTGTCTAACTTCAAATGCCCTATTAAAACACCATAAAAACTTTCAAAAAAAATATTAAATACTGTGTTAATATCAGAAAAAATCAGCAACATGTAAATCATCATACATGTGAATGAAAGTAGGTATCTAAAAGTGTAATACTGGTCTGATTAATATCCTAAAAACTAATCAACAAGAAGTAGTCGTGTTCGTATCCCAACAACACAGAAAGCACAAACACTATTTGACCGAAATGATCTGATAGACCCGGATAAAGTTGCGAACTTTTACTAATTAGGAAAGTTTGTAACAACATAGTCAATCGATGTAATACTGGTATACGAAGAAGTCGAAAAAATGCGTGTAGGTCTTTTGATAAGCGATGTTAGATTAAATGAAATAAAAAATATCACTCAAAATTTAAATTCAATACATCTTCCGCTGATAATATTCAGATCTCCACAAAATAGTAATACTTTAAAACTTTTCAATGCTTTATGAATATTTCAGTTAAATGTAAACAAAAGGTGTCAAATGCTTGCTTTTCTTTATTAGGTGGCCTATAAACATTAATAATGCAAAAATCGTCTCTGAACGCAATCCCAGAACATTCGATAAAATACTCGCACAGACAAAACTTTGCAAAAAAGTAACTGGACGACAAGAATTAGCTAATCCACATCTTGACAAATATCGCTGAACCCCCATGAGCACCGCGACTCCGACAAAGGCAGACATCAATTTGATAAATTATAATAAAAACGAATAATTCGTGATTCGTCGAGGCAATGTTCACTAAAATAATAAAAATGCGAAATCAAAAGTATTTATAAAAAGTTCAATTAAATTGATTTGTTAGATAAACATTGAATATTAATATTAAAACAACTAAATACATACCGTTTAGGTTCATTGTATCATTGGGTTTACAAATCTCACGAACTATAATTATTTTATGCGAACTCCGCTTCGCCAGCGCCCTGCTCGCTGAAAAATTAAATAGTTTAAACAATTATGCCATATATCACACACAAAATAGTTACAAATTTAGAATTAGAACAGCAAATTCCTACGACAATTTCAGCGATGTATTTCATTAAATTAAATATAACCATAAGTAATACTCAAAAACAAATTTAAAAAATCATTTTTGTAGTAAGAATTGGAGTATGCGGTACAAGGATTTCACCTTTTGGTTTCATTATGTTCACTATTTTAAGTATTTATGTTCATTTTAATTATTGCACGCACGTGTAGGTACCATAACAGACAGAGCTTCGATTCAGTACCTAATCTTCGTTTTGAAATTCGCTGACGTAAAACCGTTTAGGAATGTCGTTTAGCTTTACGAGCGCTATCTACTAAGGGCAACTTCGAACGAGTAGGTAGTTGACGTTCGGAGATGTCGCTTTGCGGAGAAAAAGTGCTCTTGCAGGTAAGTACCAACAGCACTGGCGGCATTACTGCGACGCAAACAGGAAATCAATTAGAAGACACTTTCAGGGTGGAAAATTGTCCCGTCAAGAAGCGGCAAAAAATTGCGCTAGCATACCGTTTGTAATTTCACCAAATTAACAATCTGAAAGTTGTAGTAGTTGTAACAACTTTCCTGGTAAATATGTACATACATATATTGCCGCTTTCCTTTCGCTAAGTTCATTTACACAAGCAAATATAATCACCGTTCTCCGGAGTAAAAAACGATGTTCTTCGCTTGTATTAATTAGTTACTTCTCTAACAAGTGCTTTTTATAGTATGTATGTATACTAATATCATGATGCAACAAATTTAATAATATTTTTGGCGTAAAGCACAAGTATTAGCTTCAATGGAGTGGGCAACCTGTTTTTACCACTTTATTTAAACATGAATGTGATGTCAACACCCTGGATACTAAAGGTGCTGTAAAGCTGAAAATATTTTCCTAAGGAGATACCAGTGGGTCGTAACTACTAGGCAAGTTTCAAAATAAAACCCTATTGGAAGTTTGAAAAAATCTAATGAGCTACCTTGGTGGTACAGCCTATTTTATATCGTAATACGTATTATAATTTTACACAAATGTTTACATTTTTCACTGCTGACTGGTATAATACAAATATTCAGTTATTGTCAATCATTACCAAAGACCGTCAAAGTCAACATTGGAACAATGGCTGCAGTGGTATTCTCTCTGTCGATGGTGATGATGGTGAATCAGTTTTCTTAGCCTCTCGCGACAACCATTGCAACCAGTCACTAGCGTAAATTGGATCCACACGAAAGGGTTATTTACCTTTTTTCTGCGTAAGTAGTAAATGCTTGCTTCTATGAGTATAGAACCGATATAATAACGCAACGAGACAACACAAGGAAAGAGCCTTCTAGCTATAGTGTCCGTTGCAGCATATACAGAAATGGGCAGCGGAACACATAAAACATAAGATTAGAAACGGAAAAGAAGTGGAGCTTATTGAGAAAGACGGAAAAACTATCACTAAGAAAGTTTACTGGAAATGTCTTCCTTAATTTCACGTGTAAAATTGATGACTCATTTCAAAGTTTCGAACACCCGAAGAAAATGTGATTCGTATCTCCAACTTTCCCCCATTCACGTAATGGAGACTCCAGGAAATTAATTTTATAAAGATGAGCAGATGAAAGGAAATGATTAAAACGTAATCTACAAATTGTCGTTATATACGACCTATGTATAATCAAACCTTTAAACCATGGCGATTTATTTACCTTTGGGCAAATTCTAACGAATTGGCATTTGTTCTAGTAAATTTATCTAATTCACCTTGCCAGTCGTAACATATCACCTCATTGCAGATCATCCAAACAATCATTACCCCAAGCCGTTAATTAGGCCTCGCTTCTACTGAAGATGCAGCATGCGTCGCAGTTTGATTCGTCCTTTCAGTTCCGGCAATTCCCTTGTAAGTGGAGGTCCATATAAAGCGAATTTCATAGCCTTGTTCTGACAAACTCCAAAATAACTCCCGTATGCGTAGAATTATTTAATTATCTCCACTGGCGATCTCTGTGGCTTTAACTGCAGAAAGAGCGCTGAATGAATTCGAAATGACCTAAGATCTCCTTATCTGCCTCTTCTCTATTCCCTTCAGTGTCCCAGAAATAGCTATAGATTCAGTACGTAATATGTTCATCCTGCCATCTAATGTATATTCTTCATTTATGTTGAGGCCTTCAAAAAGCATATAAATTTTCACCGAGAGAAAAACCCGGCTATTTCCTCTCCAGGACAGAATTGAGAGTCACGTTGAAAGATGACTTTGCCCAAAATTGAGATATACAGGTATCAGAGTGATCTATATCCAATATTCCGACTGTAAACATGGAGATATCACATTGCGCTCAATTTGTGGCTTAAACGGGCAAACCTCCCTCATCGCCTGGATGAGTACAAGAGGGCTTGCTTGTTTTCGAAATATTATATCTCCGACAAAGAAGAACTGGTTACTGGCTTCCAAGACGCGAGTATAAAAATGTTTGCTCCCCTCCCATTCAACGCAAAATAAGTTTGTTCGCTAATATTTTGTATCTTAAATGAAGAGGTAGTTCTGCTGCTTCAGTTAAAGGAGTAGGCGCAGATCTCATTGCTCCCAAACATTGTTTCAATGCAGCCAACTGGATTCTTTGCAGAGCTTGAATTTTGACCTTTCCCAAAGTGAAAACGAAAACACTTGCATAGTCTATGTGGGATAAAAAAATCTTTCTGTTGACAGTTAACAAAATCATTGGATATCCGCCTCAGAGAACGAAGGACATTCAATCCTTTGGAACATTTGACCACCAAACTCTTTGCCTCCGAGGAAAAAAATCAATCCGTTATCCAGGGTTACACCCAGAAATTTCACTTCTTTCATAATCGGTGTATCAAAATAATCTGTTCTTATGTTCTCTCTCCTACTATCCATTCTTCTTTTCGAGAATACCACTGCCTTGAACTTATCCAAGGACAATTGTAGCTCACTGACTTGCAGCCATTTCTGTATTCAGAATTCAAATCCATTTGTATCTTAAAGATAACCATGTCATCTCCATATTAAAGGATCGAGGCGAATGGGGGGCAGCTCCTAATGAGATAGGCTATCCGTCAATTAAGAAACTGCTAGAAATGTCACGAAAGTTGTCCGTGTTTACTCATTGAAAATAGCGAATGTCGCTTCTTGTCCTGTCAATTTACGCAAACGTTTTCACATATTCCAAAAGACATCGTCAATAAGCAACTTATCTTCTTTTTTGTCAAATAGAACACCAATTTTCTTCTTAGTTCTCTTTAGTTTTAATACACGTAAAAATACCAACGTTTCAAAAGTTACTTAAACACTATTAAACTATCTTAAATCAATATTTGTGAAATATCTGCCAGGCAAACTAAACTATTAAAATTTTTCCTCGTTCATGCATAAGCATGCGCCGAGTCAAACCGAGAATGTCAGTTTATCGAGATATTTGAGTATTTTTTTGGGTTATTTGTGCGTTGTTCTACTTATATCACTCCGATCGATCATGGTAAAAATGCATAGAAATGTCTCAAAAACTCGATGTTCTCGGTTTAACTCAACATATACAGACGTGGATAAGGTTTCTGATTGCTTCTATCGTAGGCACGTAGAAGGGATGGGAAACAGACTACGCAAAATTTTTTAGTTTAACTTAAGAAATATTAAATTCAACAGTCCAAAATTAACATATTTGAACTGTTGAATTTCCAGTTTATTATTTGATCCACCTGGACGCAGAAACAACCATAACTTTGATTTCTAGAATATTCTACCTATAGTGCGACCAAACAGATTTGAGACCCGGAAAATATGCGAACTAATTTGTCAATCTCTTTACTCCACTCACCCGCGCACCTACTTTTTTCACGTTTGACAGCCAAGTACAGTCCCGTCTCATTTGTTTACTCGTTGTTTGTTTGTGTTTCGCTATTTATTTGTCATATATATCTCATTTTCTTCATTTTAACTTTTTTTCCGTTTTATATATTACATAACAACTTTTGTGAAAGCTATCACGGTTAATCAACGATAATGTGACGGTGAGAAATGTATAACCTTACTTTTTAATGTAAACTGCTAGAAATAGTGAAACGAAAAAACAACTTTCCGAATACAAAATAGATAACTGTGCAATAGCTCGTTGACATAGAGGTTTTAATCAGTCAGTCATTTGAAGAAATTACTCCAGATCTCTGGCAGGCCGAAAGTGAACATGTCAAACGAATTGCAAAATAATAGAATGTGATAGACTTCATGATAAGGTGAATGAATTTATCATACGGTTAAGTGAATCATGTAGTGAAATAGAATGGACGGACTCTGAAAGTGAACTTTAGTTGCAGGTTTGACAGATTTCTTATTTACGTTTTTGATTTCACACATATTAGTTTAATATACAACACCTTCTATAATTCTTAAATATTAAACGTTGTTGTAAATGTATCTTGTTTATAATAAATACATAATCAATTCTATATCCACAACCTACGTTGTAATGTAAATATGTAGTAAATATAATAAATTGCAGTATATATATCACTTCATTTTATTAGTTGATCTTTGCAATATAGTACGCTTACTTATAAAGAAACAGTGTAAGTAATCAAATATAATGTCATGAAATTATATTGTTAGGTTAGAGAGAAATTCCAATTTTGCGCGAAAAACTTTTGTCTCCGAATGTACTGTTCGATTCAACGTGCTGCTTCAGGTTTCAATTCTACTTGGTTGCACTATACTAGTGCTTGGCGAGTCATATGCTGCAATATCTACCAAAGTAAAACCATACGGCGCAGGACGATGCTTAATCTGCCTTTACGCTTGTAATATAATAAAGAAACATTATTGACAAGCACTTCTATGTGATTATTTGCAACATCTGTCCGTCCCTTTCCGTTGATGGTAATTTCAAGTGTATACCATAGTACTTTACAGGTCTCATGGGCATTCTGATGCACTGTGGTGAGCCTTACATGAAACGTTTATCAAGCAGATATTTGTTCTTTGCGATATGTATTTAAAAGGATATGAACGATAAAATCATCCCTTACCTTTTTGTTTCTTTTCGGTTTGATTGTATTGTATTTAATAGCTTTGGGAATATCGAAATGGCCGTGCTTGCATATTTAATGCATGTTTCCGGTTATAAGTGCTGGGGCGAAGGGTAGATTTAATGATGGCTGATTTTTTCAAGTTTAGCTTTAGAGAAGACTCCAAAAGGAACAAAACTTTCCTGCAAATACAGCGCTATATGACGGAGGAAGACCTATGCCGTTTGTTGTCGTTGGAGTTGGGCTTTTTGGAGTGCTATAGATTTGATGCTATTTTCATATTTGTATAAAGCCGAATTAGTGATCAATTTCACACCATCTGACGGTATGTATTTTAAAACAAATAAACACAATATCCTTAAGGTTTATCTGATTTTCAATTATATTTTATAGCAATTTCTTGCCATATATTTTTGACATCAGGCTCACGTCTCTCTGTGTGTCACTCAAATCAGTGTTATGAAACTCTCATGTTTCCAAACAGTTTCGATAAGCTTTTCTTGTATTTGAACAGATTTTGTAGTCATTGCTGTTATTGTTCGTAGTACTGCGTGTAATTTTAATATGAAAAGCTACGACAAGTAGGCACCCGTTTGCAATTGAACTACACCAGTGATAAATTCTCTCGAATCTGAATAGAGCAAAAGGGAGTAAAAATAAATGTTGTTTTATATCTTCGTTGCCCAACTTCGCTTCGCTTAGCTTTAGTTGCCGCATATCTTCATTGTAACAACACATAACGGTAACTCCAAACTTCAATTTTATAAATCCTATCTCTGTTAACAATTACAACGAACATCATGCAAACGAATTGTGTACGTGAAACTGCAACAGTTTATTGTTTGTTCATTGTTTAAATTTATTTTGTGCAATTTAACCATTACATACATTGTCGAAATTTTTTATCTTGTACATTGTACAATGGTTAAAGTTAAAAAAAATACATACACATACATATAAAATAAAATAAAGATTAAAAATATCACGCAAAGAATTCAGTATATAACAAACAAAATAATTATAAAATAATACACATAGAGAAAGACTAACAAAACAGAAGTGAAAGCAAAAATCAAGAATTTAAAAATTCTGTAATCGAGTACGGCTCTTTGTCCACTAGCAGTTTTCTCACTCGCTTGACAAAAGTTAAAGACGGTAGTTGTTTTATCTGAATTGGAAGATGGTTATACAGTTTAGCTCCCCAGAAGTTTTCGGATTTCTGAGTACAAGTGAGCCTGTGATATGGCATCCTCAACTCGTCCCGTTTTCTTGTTTGATAGTGGTGGCTATCTCCATTCAAGGCAAATTTTTCTTTGTTGTTGTGCGTATAAGTAACGACGGACATGATGTACTGCGACGGCAAGGTAAGTATATTCTGTCTTTTGAAATGTGACCTGCAGCTTTCATTGTAGTTTAGGCTGCACAAAATTCTGACTGCTTTCTTTTGTAGCACAAATACCCTGTCCGCCTCCGCCGACACTCCCCAAAACAGAATACCATATGACAGAATGGAGTGAAAATATGAAAAGTAAACCATCCCAGCTGCCTCATCAGTCGCCGCGCGTTTAACCCTTCAAGAGCGTACAAAGCGGTGGATAGCTTACCGCACAGGTTATCAATATGCCGATGCCATTTCAAACCACTATCGATGGTGATTCCAAATTCCACCTCGACGGAGCGCCACTGCGAGTGGAAAGGTAATAGTTTTAGTTTTGTCAACGTTTATTTTTAGATTATTCGCAGTAAACCAACGTTCTGCGTCTTCCATGGCTTTCTCGCACTCCTGCCGAAGCGTTAAAAGATCGTCCGCTCGCACCAGTAACGTCGTATCGTCCGCGTACAGACAAACCTCGCGCACCACAATGTTGGATGGAAGGTCGTTGACATAAATCAGGAGCAGTAAAGGCCCGAGAATGGATCCCTGAGGTACACCATGCTTAATTTCTCCAAGGGGAGACAGTGACTGGTTCCACTCCGTCTGCTGCACCCTACCAGCGATATAAGACTTTAGTAACTCCAACGTACATCCTCTGATGCCATAGTACTCTAATTTCTCAAGTAGGATCTTGTGATTTACCGAATCAAAAGCTTTTGATAAATCCAATAGTGTCATCTGGGCCCAAGCACCAGAGTCAAAAGCATCGCAAATCTCTTGAAGCATATGTGAGATCCCACTGATCGTCGAGCGTGTTTTCCTGTAGCCGTGTTGTTTTGGTGTTAAGTAGTTATTCTTCTCAAAGAAAAAGATCAATCTGGATGTAATCGCATGTTCAAATATTTTTGATATAGATGGTAATATGCTGATGGGCCTATAGTTCTCACACAAATTTCTATTACCTTTTTTGTGTATGGGAATAATTTTCCCTAGTTTCAAAGCGCTGGGAAAAATTCCCTGTTGCTCGCAGGTGTTAAAAGGATGGGTGCAGTCAAACAGAATTGGAGCTAACGTTGGAAGGGAATACCGGTACTAAATCTACGCAAGCGGAGATATGTGGTCAGGACCAGTGCAGTCAGACTGATGAATTGCGGCCGGTGTTTGAGAGTAACAGCACAATTGATATTAGAAACCCCAATAAACAACGGACAGAACTTTCAATCACACCGATCCATTGAACTTGGAAATGTTGATTTACAGACGAATTGGAAACAGAAAGCAGTTTCAACTGCTGATAATAGTAGTGAGATTAAAAGAAAAATTGTTATTCTTGGCGATAGTCATTGTCGTGCATATAGTAAACTCATCGACGAAGGCATCGAAGAAGAATTTAGTACCTTCAGTATAACAAAACCAAATGCGAAACTAGATGCTATAATAGAGAATGTTAAACAGGAAGTTCATAGTTTGGGAAAAATGATTACCTTGTCATAATGGGTGGGTCTAAAACAATGTTGATGAATGCTACATATTCGGATAACATATCGCAAACTATGAGTTGTTTCAGAAATATACTGGAACTTACCAAATGCACCAATCTTATAATCAGCACCTTGCCATTTAGATGTAATAATCAAAAACTAAATCGTATAGTTGAACATATAAATTATAGTATCTATAATATAATCCAAAATTTTGAACACGCATATTTATTCTGTATAAACAACATCATTACACTGAATGACTATGCATATGATGGTATGCATCTGAAATATAAATCAAAACAAATGATAGCAAGGGAAATAGTCGGGGTGATTAAATGGCTCAACAGTAATGAAAATTTTTGGAAAGGACAGCACTTAAAGGTGATCGTTTAGTGCAGCTTACACTTTTTCATCAAAATTTACAATCTATGAATAATAAACTAGGGAATTGGAGGTATTTTTGGACGGGAATGTGCCACTTCTTGTGTGTGACGAACACTGGTTTTGTAGTAATAACATTGAAGTTGTGAATGTTCGGTTTTAGTTTACTTTTCATTTTTCTAGAGCAACTCTAATGCATGGTGGGTTGCTTTATTTTTAACGATAAGTTACGTAGTGATAGTAATTTTAAGTATCAGGTATTAGATAGGATAAATAGTTTATCCGTGGAGTTGCACTTTGAATGTGCCGCTGCAAGGTTTAATTGCTTAAATTTCAGGATTATCATAATTGTTATCTACCGTAGTTGTGTGGGTAGTTTTAATGTTTTTACAAAAAAGCTAGATGAAGCGTTATATATTGCCAGTCAATACGATAATTTTCAAATAATAATTTGTGGTGATTTCAACATAAATTTTCTAAAAGAATCGAATGATTTAAGTATGTTTACAGACTTGATGGAAACCTATAACTTGTCGATAACAATAAAGAAACCAACTCGTTTGAATAACTGCCTTGACAACATATGTTTAAGTAAATCAGTTCCGGTTTATGATAGTGAGATTGTATGCAATGGCATTTCAGATCATCACGCGCAAAGGCTTACTATTTCCTCTGTTTCGGGGGAGTCAATAGTTGATGACTCTAAGAATTGTAGTGATTATAAACCTCTTATTAACAAAGTTACTGTACGAAATTTTAAGTCCAAATTATCTAGTGAAAATTGGATTAGTGTTTTGGGGAATGGGGATGCGAATGGCCAGTACAAAAATTTTATGGCGGTGTTCAACTACCACTATCAAATTAGCTGTCCATTAGTTAAGTATTCAACAAAACAAATTAACAAAAATGGTTGGATTACCAAAGGGATCTGTACTTCGTCTCAGTATCTAAAACAGTTATATAAGTTGACATTAAATGGAGACAGTTATGTACAAAACTACTATAAAAAGTATAAATCTGTTTATAGGAAAGTAATCAAAAATGCTAAATTGTTACATAATAATAGGATTATGAGAAATACCGAAAATAAAGCGAAATTAGCTTGGAGTATTATTAACTCTAATAAGAAAAAGGCACCGGAAAAAATCACAAAATTAAACACGAGGGACGGTATATTAGGTAACTCATTGGATATTGCTAACTACTTCAATAAGTATTTCAATACTGCAGCAGAAAAATTTGTTACAGATGTCAATGACCATCGTGTTATTGATAATAACTTGTCTCAATCGTCAAATACATTTTTTCTTGTATCCTACAACTGAGGTGGAAGTAATTAATATCGTGAGAAGCCTTAAGAACACCTACTCATCTGGTCATGATAATATCAATACACATTTGTTAAAAGGATGTATAGAGGAAATTGCAGCTCCTTTGGCGAAGATAATAAATAACTCTTTCTCTGAAGGTGTTTTCATTGACGCATTAAAAATTGCAAAAATTATACCTGTATTAAAAACAGGAACAACTTGTATAGTAGAGAATTATCGACCTATATCTTTATTAAGTGTTTTTTCTAAATTAATTGAAAAATTAATAGCAGTCAGACTGGTAAAGTTCTTGGATAAAGAAAACGTATTAAACGACAATCAATTTGGTTTCAGAAAGGGGCGATCAACTGCCTCCGCTGTATTGAAATTTCTAGACGAACTTTATAGGAATCTAGACATGAAAAATGCATGTATTGGATGTTTTGTCGACCTGAGTAAGGCTTTTGACTTGGTGGACCATAAGATCTTATTACAAAAATTAGAATGTCATGGCATAAGAGGCATTGCGTATGAATGGTTTGCAAGCTATTTATATAATAGGATGCATTATGTGGAAGTAAATAAGGTGAAGTCAGAGATTTATTACTGGAACGAGGCGTGGCACAAGGAAGCGTTTTAGGTCCGCTCCTGTACATACTTTATGTAAGTGATATGTCGCTGGTAAATGCTGTCATGTTCGCGGATGACACATCTTTGCTTGTAAGTGCTAAAAAGGAAGACATTGCAGTGGGGACTACTGCCTCAATATACAAGCTAAACTCTTATTTCAATGTTAATCGACTACATCTAAATAGCAAGAAACTGTATTTGTAGAATTCCAAACTACCAATAGCGATAGGAATCCTCACATTACGTTACTGTTGATGGGGGTAGTATAAACAGGTAGATTCCCATAAATTCCTGGCCTTACTATAGATTCGCGCTGCAGTTGGAAATTACATATAGATTCGCTACGAAAGAGATTAAATACCGTTTGTTTTATGCTGTCGAGGTTGAGGCAGGAGCTAAGTATTGATGTTTTAAAAATATTCTATTACGCGCATTTCCATTCCTTACTATCTTATGGTCTTGCCGCCTGGGGTGCTTCATCGGATGTTATAGTTTGTTTTTAAAATACAAAAGAGAGCTCTACGTACAATGTTGGGAGTAAGCCCTAGAACAACTTGTAGAGAATTATTTAAAGATCTAGGAATAATGACTCTCCCATGCGCATATATCTATCAGTTGTGCACCTATGTTAAAGATAACACTTTTGATGTGATAAATATCAACCAGTATCACAACTATAATACCAGAAATATTCATCTGCTAGAGGTCCCCCGCCACAGACTGACTTTAACTGAAAAAAATCCTAAATATATGGCTATTAAAGCGTTTAATAAGTTATCCACTCACTATAAAGAAATGCCACTAAATACATTTAAAAAACAAATTAAACAGCTACTCCTAAACAAGGCCTATTATTCATTTGACGAATTCTTGAGAGATCCTGAGATTTAAATTTAAATATACACACATAAATATATATATATATTTTGATATTGCACATATATACCACCTATAAAATTTCATTGTAATATTTGTACATCTGTATGACGTATCCTATGCTCAAATGAGTCGAAAGGATTAATAAAGATTATTATTATTATTATTATAAAAATTGTTGCTAGAGGTTCGCATAGCTCTTCCTCAAGACACTTCAGAAAACGTGTAGAAATTCCATATGCATCTTTTGTATCTTTGTTTTTCAGGTTTTTTGTTATAGTTCGTATCTCTTCTGATGTTATTGGAGTAAAGAAAAATGATTTGATGTTATCTGGCTTTCGATTACGCAAGAGATCTACATATGAAGGACCGCTAGATATTCCGGATGACGTGCATTGACCAATCTCACAAAAATACTTGTTTAAGACATTAGCCGATAATATACAGTCAAAGTCATTGCTACGTGGGTTGGATTTAATTACGTTGTTGATTACCGTCCAAGTGGCTTTTATTTTGTTGTCAGAGTTTTCAATATAAGCTGCATTAGACTTTTGTTTCAGCTCCGTTGTTTTTTTTATATATTCTGATTTAATGGAGCGGTATATCTGGTAGCAGTCATTTCTTTGTGTAATTTTTGTGACTGTAGCCCACGCATCTAATGTTTTTCTCAGATTAATTATATCATCATTAGCAAGAGTGTGATCTTTTTCATTTTTTTTCGTAATTGAGATTTTTTTTTCAGGAAAACAGCTATTAAATAATTTCATAAAGGAACGATGGAAATTATTAAACAATTCATCCGCATTGGTCGAACAGGACAGCTGAAATTCATTCTTGAGTAAGACTTTGATCTCATTAATTAACAGTATGGGAGTTTACATATTATGGCAAATCCTTTCAAATATTTAACAATCGAAACGAAAACGCTACTGCAATTGGTAACTGTAACGTTAAGTTTATGAATACACCTTAATCCCGAACATCCTGACATATACTTTTGAAACACGTTATCACATACATACGAAAGTGTATTAATATAATTAATATATTATAAAGTGTAGGACAAAGACACAGTCCTTCCTAAGAATCGAAGCTAATGTCATGTTACTATTCCTTACTAACAATAAATGCTTTATAAGGAACTTATTATATTTAAATGCGTTTTAAATGATTGTGCTTATTACTATTTTTTGAACTTACTTATAACATTGCTGCATCACACGTATTACATGTTAATGTAGCAAGTAATTGGATTCCGCAATTTGGCTGTTAAGTATATATATTTCACATTATAGGAAAGAGATTACTCTGACTGCAAATTAAAATACAATAATATAACATCATTTTTTTTAAGATTAACTTATACATATTAAAATTCCAATTTAAACGGTCATATACAATTATAATAGATAACTTCAAAGTTTACGAAATGTTAGATACTTATTTACACAAAAATTTAAACATCAATTACAAGAAACACCTTCAACATCAGCTAGTACAGAACTCAAGTTTATTTCAAAATATTATAGAAAAGGATCCACGTCAAGAATACAATGCTGGTATCATGATAGTAAGCTCCTTTCAAGTATTCAAGATATATCTTGATACTCAAAACAGCAAAATATATACAATCCTTAAAAGAAAAGGTAGGTTCATTCGGCGAATTTTTTTCTAATGATGAAAAATGCTGACGTTTCTTCTACGTACTTTCAGCCCAATGGTAAATGCAATAATTTGCATTAGAGTTTCTCTTCAATTTTGAAGAGATTACGGAAATATGATTCAATTAATATGAATTAACGAAAAAGTAAAACAATTTCTAAAGAGGATTTTGTATCAACAACCACCTGGTCTCCATGGATTCCCAGTCATTTATTTTAGAACGAGCTACATTGCGTCTTCACCCCTGAATAAGTATCGATACCAAGGAAACTAAATTAGAATCATATAGTTACCGTACGATGAACATATACACCTAATTATCATGGCCACGATGCAATTTAATTAATACCCATGATACAAATATACTAGAGGCGTGTTCGTTTTAGAGGTAAGAACGGAGTAGGTAGCACCGAACTGAACTGAACTTCGCTACCTCTTAACAACGCCGCTGATAATTAAGACGAACGTGTCTGTGTCTCGGTCGTCGTAAATGAAGGTATTAGGTTAAGAATCATTCTTATCGTTAACAGTATTATTAAGCATTACTTTAAGAATTTTAAAAAAGTATGAGTAGTACTAATAAATGATTTAAAACAACACAAGCAAGAGTTTACTTATTACACTTTCTGTAGTGTGCAATAGCACTGACGACTAACAATTTTCTCCTCTATTTGCGTCTTCGCTTGCACTCTACTAATTTATACGTTTCATCTGACCCTGCATCATGTAACAAAAATTTCCTGTGTCATTTCTCTTATGCTGATTTTCTTATCCTATATGTGTGAAAATATATCCAAAAACCGCTAAAACTAACCAAGCTAACATAAACATAACCTTAATAACTCGGCGTAGGGTAGATAGCACCGATAATTTCTTATTGCTTTGGGGGGAGAGGGACGTAGCTTTCTGGGTAGTTCGCGGGTAGGTTGCTCTTGCTAAAACGAACACGATCAGAGCGCTGGATCACATTCGGTGCTACTCGGTGTAGCACCCGAGAGTAAAACGAACACGCCTTAGGTATGCTCGAAAAGATAACGTTACTCTGCTGTTATTCCCCAGCCGCGTCATGGGAGCTGTCAACTGCCAATGTTTTTAATGGGATGCATTAGAAAATTCGACAACTGATAGTTTCTATGATGCGCCTGGATAGCAACAGCCTAATAACGTTCCTGTTTCGAGTATACCTAATCTATTTGTAGCATGTTAATACTCAATATATACCTATTATAAAGTTTTAAATGATCTTGTGTACCATAGAATGGGTTAGAGGGAGGGAAGGATAACTTTTTTTAAATGATAAAATCGTTTTTTTCACATCACCAGTGAAGAGGAGGTATTAAAAATGTTTGTGGGTAAAATAAAAAAAGAAGGCTATGATAAGAGAATCATAGCGGCATATAATATACTTATTTTTACTGCTGCTGCTTTTGTTTTCACGCATCTGGCTGGCATGAATATCCACATTTCATGGACTCCTTTAGGAATTTCTAAGAAACGAGATATTGTTTACCATCTCCTGGCACCTACATTTATATATCGCAAGTTCGTGCATATGTAAACAACTTGTTTACACAGTTCTTCGTATCACCATTTCTACAACGCTACTTAATAAAACAGGTTGCCAATATCAGCTACATCTCCATTTCCAAAATCGATCACATTCCATCCATTATAACTAACATAAGAATTTTGTTATTTTTAAATTCGCTCGCGAAAGAATTTCCGATACCCGGCCGTAAATTTATCTATTACGCGTTTGAAGCCTGAAAATTCTAACCGGGGTGAGAATCCGGTATCGATTGCGAGAACTTTGGAAATTCCAGTATTTTAGGTTTCGTGATATTTAAACTTACTGTTTTTCCAGCCTCGAAGATTATAACTAATTGTAAGTAAGATCCGTTGCTGCTTCTGACAATAGAAGGTATTTGATAATACTTAGCAAGACATGTTAGGACGAAAACTAACATGTCTTGCTAAGTCTGGTCACTTTCTGTGTTTTCGTTACTTGTGCGGAATTATTTTTAGGTAGGGTACACACCGGAGAGATACAATACGCGATACGATAGGCAACACAACCAGCAATAGGACAAGTACCAAGCAGATTTAATTGAAGCGATAAAATGACACACTGGTAGGAAAGCAACACAGTTACGACATCTGTCCATGTCTTATCCTTTGCGTGTTGGTCGCTCAGGTGACAGTATCATTTGATAATCAACTGTAGATGCGATAGATTGTAAATTTTGTTAAAACCGCCAGGTTAGAAAAAGTATACATTATATTGTTAAATATTAAAGGTGCTTTTGATAATGCCTGCTAGCCAAAAATTGTAGTACAATTAAAGTGTAAAAGTTGCCTAGGTAATTTAGTTAGAATGGCTAGCGGAGATTTCTCTGATAGATTCGTGATAGTTGATCAACCGGGTATTAGCACTACAAGGGAAATTACTAAGGGTTGTCCACAAGGTTCGCGTTCGGGGCCGGGGTATTGGAATACTTTATACGAGTCTTTCAAGAGTTTATAGTCTCTTTGAAATTATATTACTAGAGGGTTGTGAGATAGTCGCGTTCGCGGACGACACTACGTTATTAGTTAAAGCAGGACAATATAATACGTTAAAAAAATAGGACTATCAGGCTTTAACAAATATTTTAATTTGGAGTTTATAAATTAAATTTTAATGCGGACAAATCAGAGGCAATTTTTGGCAAACCGAGGCAAAAAAAGCCTACATTTAAATTACGAGTAGGTAGCATTTTTTGCAAAGAATTTATTAAATATCTTGGCGTTAGTTTAGATGATAAATTAAATTTTGAAGCGCATATTCAGTATATTTACGCGAAACATAGGGAAATGAGTAATAAAATTAGAGCATCGGCTAAGGTTACATGGAGTTTAAACGGTAACGCGGCGGATACTATTTAGAGGGCGCTATTGAGCCGGTAATGTTGAACGCAGGGGCGATATGGGCAGATGCTTGTAAAATTAAAGAAACAAAAAAAATCGGGGCGCAAAGATTGTTAGAGGTTAGGGCCGCGAACGCGTATTCATCTATTACGGCAGACGCGGCGTGCGTTATTTCTGACATTATACCAGTAGATTTACGTTTGAGGGAACTCACATTTCGTAGTGACGCGAATAAAATAGGGTTTGAGGGTTTGATTACGGCAACGGGAATTAGACTAGAACCGGGCGATTTAGAAAGGCGAGTAGATATAGGGGGGCGAATTCATCCAGCGGAATTAAAAATTATTAGTTATAATAAATTTAGAGGCACTTTTCGAGAGGGTTTAGAAATTTGTACGTATAGATCGAAAGGTGCGGGGGTTACAGGGGCGGCTTTTATTGTTTATAATAGGGGCATGGAAATACAAAATTAAAAGTTTAAATTAGGAGATCACTGTAATATTTTTCAGGCAGAATTGGTTGCAATAGGTCAGGCAATAGTTTATATTACGGGCGATTGGGATTTTATAGTTTATCTGTATTAGAAGCGTTAGGGAATTTAAAAAATTCGACTGATTTGTTATTAGATACTTAGGATATGTTGCGCGAGGGGGATATATTTTTTTTTGGACCAGGGTTCACGTAGATAGAATCGGTAATGAGAGGGCGGATCAATTAACGAAAGAGGCGGCGTCTAGCGGAGATAGCGCTATTATTAGATTTAGGCCAGTTTCGGCTAGCGTAATTAGAAAAGCGTTTAGAGATAAACTTGATAATGATTGGGAGAGTAGGTGGGATATTATTTTAAATGGGAAGTGGACTAGGAAATTTATCGGTAGCGCTACACGTTTTAGGGAAATGAGGGTTAATTTATCGTATCAGGCGGTAGAATTAATAACAGGTCACGGTAATTTTAAATCATTTTTATGTAGAATTGGGAGGATTAATGATTCGCATTATGAATGTGGTGGGATAGATACAGCGGGGCATGTCTTATTTGAATGTTCGTATGAGTGGCGGTCGCGTACGGAAGTAGGGCATTAGCTAGGGGGTTAAATTGGCCGCGACGCGAAACGGATATTAGGATAATAAATCGGTTGAATGGTTAGAATTTTTAGTAATGTTGCTAACGAACTAGATAGGTTTCGGCATGTTATTTAAATAGTTAGTAGGGAAGCACGTGTTCATGAATGAATATTTTATGCTCTTTAGTTGTCGAAATTAGTTTTAAACTACAAATATTTAAACCATAGATTTCTAATTTAATTACTCTTGGTTAGAATCATTAGGATTAAGTTATTGTTACGTATTAGAATAGAAAATCGTTCCATGAGCGCATTTAATAATAACTGATACCTCACCGATTTACAGTAGATTTGCCATTATGTGAACTAATCACACATTTCACATATTTCATCTTTACGCAAAAGTAGTATTCATATGGTCGCGAGTCTACTGTATTATAGTTTTGTTATTAAGAATCATAGGGGCATTATTTAGTTAGTAGGAATAGTTCAATTGTTATGGAATATACAGGGTGTATCAGATATAGAGGTAAATATAATAAAATGTAGCAGCTGTAATCATTACGATCAAAAAGTCTTAATGCACAGGGGGTCTATCTGTAAGCATTAACGAGAAAAGAAAACATTTTGTAAATGCCGTGGGCTAGAGCCGCACCTGTGCCCAACCTAAATGCCGTGCCAAGTATACCCCCACATACCACTATCATTCAGCCATTACCGCTGTTAGTTTAGTGTGGATCGCCGCTTGGAGTGCTAGCCACTTCGAACATTTTATTTAAATTCTTCCCGTTTCGAAAAAACGATCCTTTTCAGGATGATCATGATTTCATATAAAGAAAATCGAAGCTTGATGCATCGGCAGAAGCGCGGGAATGTATAGATTCATTTTCGCGCGACATCATGGTAAAAAGGCGTGTTTGCAAATTTTCTGTTTCTACATTTATTTCTATGTAATTCGATTCAATTCATTTTGCGTTATTTGATTAAATAAATCCAAAAGAAATAACTCAGATTCATGTGGTACCATTTATTAACAACTAACTCTCGATTCGACAAAGCAAAAGAAAAATATTTACGTTTTTTGTAAGTACTGAAGTCGCATATCCGGAGAAACTCGAACGTCTTATCAGGATATTAAAAATAATACTTTGTAGACTTACGTAGAATGCTCTTAACAAATAAGGAATGTTTATTTTATAAAAATAAGAAATTTAAAATGCCTGTTTTGCTATTTTTATAAGGGCACACTGGCCGATTGGTCTTTATTTATTCAGAATGACGTTAAATGAACTTATGACATACCATTAAGAATAATACTGAATGAGTGCAATGTGTTTATACATAATACCACGTCTAGCGGGTGCTTAACATGATGTGTTCCTTGCATCAGGCCCGGACTAAAGAATTTTTGGCTCTAAATTTTACTGTTTTTTATTTTTTAATGATGAAATCCGGTTTCGGCGGGTTTGTGCTTTATATGTCGTGTAGTTAACACCCAAGCAAAATTTACTTTTTTATTTGATACACCCTGTATAGTACTTAGAATAGGTAGCCTAGTGTGGTACTCGGGGTTGGAATGATTTGTAATGATTTAGTTTTCATAAATAAAGTATCGTTTGACTTTGCATGCAATAAAAATGGCGAACACAAAAGAGGACGCCCACGCGATAATTTATTTTATAAAGTTACTAGAACATCACTGTCGCCACGGAAACGCAGATATATCCGTTGCAGCGGAGTACCCTCTAAAAAAAGTGTACAAAAATATTTATTAAAATTTCATATTTAATAAGTAAACACATGTAAAAAACCAGAAATTGAATCACCGACATATTTATATACGTATTTCTTAATGTTTTAAAAATAAATAGTAAGTTAGAAATCGTAAAAATTTTGAGATAAAACAAGAAAAAAAACATTGATCATGCTGTCATACCATGCTACAGCAAATATACAAGGAATCTAAAACAGATTATTTTATATTTCCATAGGACGTATTTTTTTTTTTAAGATCGGGTGGGCATCTATAGTCCAGGCACTTGAGCTAGGTGCTCATTGTACAGTCCCTATTAAATCTCTTATTTCCACTCGAGCAGCTTGGTGTTCTCTATAAAGCTCAGTATCCTGCCCCGTGGGAACTTGAGAACTCTCGAGGTCTCCAATATATCTCTTCCCGAAATGTTTCTGCCTGAAGTCTTTCAATTCCTCACATGTGCAGATTACATGTGATCTCGTTTCCTCCTGTAGTTTGCATCTTTTGCAACACGGTTCACCTGTATTGTACCTATAGATGCTTTGGGGGATGCTTTTGGGATAGTGTCCAGTTACCAACCCAGTAATGGTTTTAACTTGTTTCTTGCTGCGTCTGAGTAGTTTATCAAAGAATTTAGCATCCCCATCCCCTATTAGCGCTTTAGTATGGAGTTGATCTTCAGTCGGCCGCCATTTATTTGCATTTTCTTTATCTAACCAGGTCCAAATCGCCCTTTTAGGACGTAATTTATTCAGAGAATTTAATTAACCTAAAAAGATTTCGGAAAAACCATCCAGATTAACAGGGAGGAAATGTTTCGAAAATTACAAATGCATGCGCATAGCGTCATGAGACACCAAACATAGTTTGACAATCGGTTTTAAAATAATTTATATTACTTTACTACGTTATATTACTTTTTCCCAACATAGCGGGGAGGGAAGGGGTGAAGAGGGCGGATTGGAGGAGGAGGGCGTAGGGGAGTTAATTAGTGTGTTGCAATATGAAACAAGAGAGCATTACAATTTTTTAAATTATTAAATGTTTTAATACCAAGTAACCAAGTACGGAATGACATGATCTTTTCTTAAAGAGAGAGAAAAAGCCTAAGCAATTTAATGCTTACCAGGTATCTGCGCAGAGCCAAATCTCTTTCCTAATCATTTACAACTAAAAAAAAAAACCCGTTTATTGTAATTGAGCAGAGCGATATTCAATTCAAATAATACGGCCTCTTCCCTTAGTATAGCAAAAAAAAGAATAGTTTAAACACTCAAAAGAATTAATTCGTGTTTCTCGACCCCGATATTCAAAAGAAATGATTTAACCATTTAAAGAAAATCCAGCTAACGTTACTGATTCTGAAATAAATTAACCGTATGTTCATAACAGATTATCTTTACAAAAGAAACCGCAGAGGAAATGTGTTCCTTCGAGCCCGACATTGTTAGTTTTGTTTTTAAAGGATACGATATCAATAGATGCAGCCATGCCACTGTCGTAGCAATGTGCGCTATTGTTATCACTTCTATTGGATTTGCACGGCACCAAACGATACGCGTCAAATTCGTGTGCTGTTGCTGGCTGTGTCGCTTATCCTATCGCCTGTCGTATCCTTTCGGTAAGCACGCTTTTCTAAGCTAACTGTCACGTCGCCAGACACTAATCGTGTCGTATCGTATTCCTTCGGTGTGCCACCCTTACACGAAACTCTTACTCTCACGACAGAGTATAACGATCCACATAATGTGGGAGTGACTATTATTTCATAAAAATTAAATTACAGTCAACCCTCCTATAACGCGGTGAGTGCGTACCGCGTTGTATGGAAACCGCGCTATAAGAAACTCGGAATTAGTACAAATCACATCATTCGTACCGCGTTATATGGAGACCAAGAAATACAAAAGACAAGATAAATTATAAATTATTTTTATTGAATTAAAGAGTTCATATAAGGATTGATAAAAAAAATGAAACAAAAGCTAATCTAAAAGACTGTTTTCCAACAAACCGTATGTACTGTGAAAGAGCTCTGAGATGACTGAAACCGATGTCGTAGACGGCTATGAGATAAGCTGGCATGTTTATATAAACATGTTGTTTATGTATCTCGGCTGTGCTTTTGCGTCGAAAATAAATCTTATATTAAACCCTCTTACAATATCTAGTTACTAGAGTAATTCAAAGGCTGTGCGGAAGGAACTTATGGGATGTTGTTAAACGGAAACCGCGCTGTAAGGGTACCGCGTTATAGGAAGGCTGTCGCAATTTCAGCTCCGCGTTATATGGAAACCGCGTTCTGAGAGTACCGCGTCATAGGAGGGTTGACTGTAGTACTGCTAATAATCTGAAATAGCAGCAGAATTAAAGGAAAGGCTGACACCAAATTAATTGACGTTGGCACACTATCATAAAATTTAAAAAAATAGTGAATGTAAGAACTAAAGTGAACCGAGAGGAGGACCATAAAAAAGAATATATAGAATCTGGGGCAGATTTACAGTCTGTCTGATGGACGCCAAGAACTAAAGTTGGGATAATTAATATGAAGAAATGGATATTTATTTAGGAGGCCGACAGTTCAGAAAAATGTAAAAATTATAAAGAATTTTGGGTATGAGGAAAAAGAAAAAAAAAAACAACACACATCACCAAAAAATGGCAACACTCTCATAAATCATGGATTACAGAAGATAGTCTTGAATATAGTGCTGTTTCACGCGCTTATTTATAAAATTACAATTTCCAACTTCGCCACTAATTGGCGCTGCTTGTGTAGATCATATCGCATATAGAGGACACTGTAATATACTTCACCAATATGAAGTCAGGCTTTTCAGTGCTAGTATACTGAAATCTCTGTTCGTATGGATTCCGCTGGAAACAGACGGATGAACCAAGATAATCGAAGGGAGATAGATACAGTTAATACTAAGATTTTCTACGCATGCGCACTACGCTTTCAAATTGAATATAGCTATTCTTGTCACACATTTGTATATTATTGTTTCATCTTCGCAACTTCGTTTTGAACGCCCAATTTTATATACCAACATCGAGAGATAGGTCAATCTATAGTAAATATAATCAAAGACTAAGTTTATACACTAAGCCTACATGAAAATTAATGGAAAATTCCGTAGATTTATTTAAAATCATTAATTTAATCTACAAAATTCTGCATGAGGTGTCATAAATGTTAGCATAAATTAAAAGGACTTTGCATAAAAATTAATTTAGCATAAACAAAGATATAGATTGCTATTTAAAAAAATCAAGTTAGTTTGAGCTAAAGTTAAGCAACTGGTGAGGATTATAGTGGACACCTGTATATAATTATATTGGTTTTAGTTTCACTGTTGTATCAAGCTAAGTATGTGTGCATGGTATTTAAAATGTGAATATCTTAAACTAATGCAAAACAAACTACGCTGCCTTAATCTTTCTACTACCACGCGAGGCTGGAATCAGTTTACATCTACATACATAATGAACGTATAAATGAAATGCTGAAATACGGTATATTATATACCAACAAATAATTTTTATAAACTGTATTAGTACTGTATAAGTACTAGATATGAACCAATCTTGATATTAAACCATTATTCAATATTTATGTTACCTGAGTATTGTCTTTTCTTTTTTCTCGAGAATACGCATTATTATAATATCACAACCTAAAAAATTACAGCAGCTCGTGTGTAGTGTGTGACAGTCAAGAGCAGCTGTATAGCACATCAGACTCGAAAATATATTCCCCTTATTGTAGGTATACAAACATACAAATCCTAAACTAATACATATTTCATATACGTTACAGTTGACTTCATTTTGAACCACCCCGATCTACGTCACGTGTAGAACGACACGCCACCGTATACAGCGTCAAAATAATATTGTGAAGTGAAATTACAAAATCGGGTCCCGGAATTCCATTTTACGTATACATGAGCTGCCGGAGTTGTTATGCGAATGGAGGATGTAGTCAAAGATGAACCTGTTTTGATGAAGTATTAACGTTTGCGAAAGCTCAGTTACAATTACCTACATAGTTGCGCTCGAGGAGATTGTGTACGTCGTAAAATTTCAACGCGTGTTCATAGAAATGCTTGATCACGTTATCCATGGATTATTGTAATTTCATTGTTAGGATTATAGCTTGAAAATCGAAAATTGTTAGGGCAGTTGTATAGGAAGTTGGTTTACTTTGCTGCTAATATAGGACTTACTTTTATTTATTTATAAACAAAAATAAATTTTACGTTTGGGCCTCCGTCCAAGAACACTGATTTTACATTACTATAAAGTGACATCATTTTTCGGCCTAGGTCGGCAAAAAAGTCACTGAAGGTTGGCAACACTATATTCGGGGTATTGAAATTTCTGTCACTAATTGTCGATTCTATGACAGATGGCAGAATTTTTATTGCACCCAGGGTTGCCAGATTGGCTACTAATCGCCAATTGGGTTATCTTTTTATCGCTTTTGCTACACTTTGCAAGTAATTGTCGCCTACTACTTTGCGCTACCTACAAAAACATGTTGACATTGTTTTTAAGTATTTTTAAATTCCGTGCTTTGAAATACTTTTTAATTGTTGGTCAAAGTACACGCACGCACTAACCACTTTGACAGTGCTTATGTCAACTAAATGTGTGCAAAAAATATTAAAATATCTATTTGATATCGAACATCCTCTACGCGATTTGCGGGTCGTTTTTAGGTGCACCAGCTTACAAGTTACTGCCCCAGTTGCACGAAGTTTATCAATACGAGCACGAACATGACTTAAAAGCTATGCGTAAGTAATTGCCAGATTAGGAAATTATTGTCGGGCATCCTGCATGCGCTGGTTAATGGAAAAACCCATTCTCCATTATCTAATTCTCGATCAGTTCTAAAGTAACTTTCAATAATAAATATTTTCCTTTGAAATTCTAACAAGTAACAACATAATGAAATTCACCGTTTCTAATTTTGGTTTGTCATTGCCAGCTGTCACAATTAGAAGTACAATTTAAAAGTAGCCCAGTGTCGCCAAGAATTTGCTTAAAAACAGCTTACTCTAATCACAAAAGTATTTGAAACCACAGTACAGTTATATCACCATTTTTTTTTGTAAAAATAACTATAATTTAAGGGATCAATGCCAAAAGTGGCTGGGTACAATGTAAACACCTTTTTGCATTGCCACCCTTCAATTAGGTTCTCAATGATATTGTTTCTAAAAATGAAGTTAGAATTACTAGTTTACTATAGTCAATTTCTCAACTCTATTTTTTTTTTTTTTTTGTTATTTACGCATGAACTTACAATAAAACATGACAACGTGTTAAATAAACTAACGTTAGATGCAATAATATGACTAAGGTTATATATTGTTATGCAAGTAAATTTTGTTGTAAATCGCAAATATATAAATTGGTTTATCGTTAGGCTAAAGTTGGTATTTTTCATTTCTGGGGTTTTTTGAAAAATGAAATTAATTAATTATATTTTAAGTTATTAAATGAATTTCTATTTAATAACAATTATAATAAAGAAACCATAAGAGGAATCGGTAACTGTATAACTGAGAGCAAAACAAAATTGAATTGAATCATACATTTCTGGAATGGTTTATCGCTCATCGATTGACTCTGTTGATTTGCAGTGGCCGCTCGTAACAATATTGAGTGGTAGGGCCAATCACGGGCCAACTACCCCCTCCCCTTCCATTTTATTACTTTTACAAAGCTTTAAATCAGTTTAGCTCGGCTTCCAGTAATTTATTACCTCATTTATTGCTAATGACCATTATTACAATCGCGATTTAAGGATTAAATATGGCAAGGTTGAGTTTTTTTTTTATTTATTTATTTATACGATTGTATGTTTAAAGTGAAATTTAAAGCGAAGATTATTGATCTACGATTTAAGCCGCGATTGTAATAAAGGCCCTGACTAAAATAATACCGACACAAAAATTGAATGTACATGAATTTAGAAGCCATTTTAAAATGAAAAATAAGTTCTTATCGGGGATACTTCTCTATCTAAATATAAATACTAACGTATTTCCATCAGAATTGCCTATATTTAGCTTTTAAACTGCACGCACATATATGGGTTATTTGTTTACATTCCCCCACCTAACTAACGCAAAGTTATTCAGGTGTTTTTGTAATTTTATATCGACGAAAACATAATACAACACAGAGCACATGAGCTATTTAAGCGAAGATCGACGAGTAAAATATAATGGATATTCTAAGCACAAGCGTACTGCTGTGTACTGATTGAATTAAATGAAGATACAAAATGAATTTTAAAATGAAAAAAAAAAAAAATAAATAAAACTAGCTAGCTCAACGGATAAGATTTTAAAGAATGCAAAAGAACAATTAATCTCACAGTTACCCTCGCGAATTAAAACTTGAATCTAACCACGAAAAGTAAATTGTGAGTGAATGAAATCAGACTTTCTTATTACCCGAAAAATTAAAAAGGTTTAAAATAAAATAAAAGAACAGAATTTTCAACCCAATGACGCTAATTAACAATCAATTTATTTCAACAACGGGTTAAATTACAGATTGTGCAGAAAAAAAACCCTGAGCTGAAGGTTCTGGCCTAAAATAAAAACTGCACTTGACTCTGAATTAAAATAGGACAATGCTATTTCTTATACAAAGCAAAAGTTTTGTTTGTTCAGGAAGATTAACCAAAATCTTTAATTTCAATCCACATGGTTTCACAAATTATCATAAATTAAACATGGACAATCACTAGAAATTTACAAAAAAAAAACTAAATGCAAGAACAATGCTTCTACTCACCCAATCGATGTGATTGATAAATAAAAATGAAACAGCAAAAATGAATAACGGAAAATTAACTCTTTAAACTATAATGAGAGAAAAAAATTAAAATAAACCTTTCTAAACACAAAATAATATTTGATCTTATATCTATAATGTGCACACTTCAATATATTAACAATTATCACAAAAAGAAATCCTTGATCGACTAAATAATTACAGAAATGTTTCAATATTAAATGAATTACAAAATGGCAACCATGATTTCAAAATACGTCTACTCACGTCGAACAAGGAAGTCCTTAACAAAATTCTACAACTGTTTTTCTTACAATAACCCCTGTCTCAAAATCGTACAACGCAGACATATAACGATACGACGACAAAACAATAGAATCCGCATTAAATCAATACAAGCAAACCATGACAATTGAATGAATGAATTAATTAAAAAAACAATACTAAATAAATTAAAATGATACAATAAACTCTTTAACTAAACTTATACAAAATAAACATAAAATTTGTGAAAATTCCCGGTAAATTGACCAACAGCTGCATAAGCAGAGAAAACAACCAATAAATAACCAAAAATATGCAACTTGAAATACACTGAGCGAAATGGGTTGTCTAACCACAGCAGTACGTGCTTCCTACATCCAATTTTTATTTTCTTTCTTCGTGTGCCTAAGCAGATGGCTTGTTTTTTTTACTTGGCACACTATTATGATGTATTTTTCAGAATGACTCTTGTTATATTTATTGTGCGTGCGTGCGGGGGATTAAAATATATGTGAGTGCAATCTAGAGCGCAAAAGAGGGTATCGATTGTCGCAAGCGTTTAGTAAGCATGGTACACGCTTTTCTCAAGCTTGTCACAGCGTGACAACCTTGTAACAAGCATATTTCCTGGCCAGTGACAAACGTATGACCAGCTATCTCGCTTATCGCGACATCTTTAGAAAAAGGTTGTTCAAACCGTAAATTGTTTTCTGGGATAGGGACTATGAACTTTCACCTAGACGCAAAGAGAATAAAACAAATAAGACAAAGAGTCCCGCCGTGTTTAAGGAAAGAAAAGAGGTTGTAATTGGAAATATTGAAGAAAAATTAAATAGATGGGTAGGATATTTTTATAAAATCCTAAACAGTGGAAATTGTGAAGAACATAGCCAGGATCCAGGAATACCAGACGATGATGAACGTGTGGCAATAGAATACCCAACACACCAAAATATAGAAGAAGAATAGCCAAAACTAAGAACTAGGAAAAGTGCAGGCGAAAATGGTATTCCTTCACAAATTCTAAAATATGTAGGGGTAAAATGAGAGAAAGGATTAATCTTGATAAAGCGAATATGGTACGAGGAAATGATGCTACTCTAATGCGGAAGCGCAATTCCGAAGAAATGGGATAGAGCTGACTGTGGAAGCTACAGAGGCATCTGATTGGTTGATGGCACATACAAGGTATTAGCGAAAATCAATACAATTTAAAGATAACAGATCAACGATGGATCAAATCTTTGCCGTAAACAAATAAATAGTTGCGATTATTTGGGAAAAAATATCAGTTTTCCTAACGGAAGACATAAACGCTTTACATACAACATCGTATTACAGTTTATTTATTGACTACTAACAAGGTTGAAAAGTTTTAATAACATCAACAGCAGAAGTGTGTACTCTGGGGGGTTATTATTGGAGTTCTCGAATTTCTGATTATTCTGATTCTAAATTTTATCATTAAAAAATAATGCATCCCACTATAAACTACCGTAGTCAACAGAATTACCAGTTATCATCACCACTACAAATTAGAGACGCCAACCTCCCAACTCTTACCTCCCTAACCAACTGCCCTCCCTTAACTCCTATTCAACTACCCCACTACTATCATCAACTATCACCCTTCTACCAACTACCTTCCCCCACCACCAACTATTCCCAGATGCTATCACTGCCAACTACGTTCTCTACCACCAACTACTCCCACCACCACTAACTACCGTCACCATCACCACCAATTGTTACCACCACCACTAATCGCTTCCATTACTATCAATTACTCCCACCATCACCTACTACTCAGAACTTGCCATCAACTACCCCCAACTCTCACCACCAACACTGTTTCCACCATCACCAATTACCGCCATCACCGATTACCCCATTACTTATCTCACACCACCACTAATAGTTTTCTTTCCCCGTAACCATCCCCCCACCTATTCTCACTACCAACTACCCATCCATTCTCAAAAAATAAGGTTTCGTAGTTACTTATAAAAAATATTATTAATTTGAAGATTTACTTTTACCTAATACAGAAATTGAAAATGGAACTTCGATTTAATCCATTTTAGATTAAAATTAACGATTTACTAATAATTATATATTTAATTATCAACTAACAATTAAATTAATTTCGATTAAATCTCGATTGATAATTTTAATCTGAAATTTAGTTGATTAAAAATTTTATCGAATAATGTCGAAATCTGAAAGTAAGTAATTAAAAAATAACGCAAAGATTGCAAGTTTTTTACAGCGAGAAAATAACAAATTAATGTATTTCTGCTTTTAACTGTAATAATTAGGAGTAATTTTTCCCAAGAATTTTTTTTTCTCCTCACGCAGGATTCGAACCTACATCCTCCCGTTTGCCGGACGGGTGCTTTATCAATTAAGCTAGTAAAGGACGAGGTTCGAGCGTTTAAACCGAACCTATGTCGATATTAGATCTTGAAAGGCCGGCAGGACGGCAAATATGCAAAGATTGAAAGTTTTTTACAGTGAGAAAATAGCAAATTAATGTATTTCTGCTTTTAACTGTAATAATTAGGAGTAATTTTTCCCAAGAATTTTTTTTCTCCTCACGCAGGATTCGAACCTACATCCTCCCGTTTGCCGGACGGGTGCTTTATCAATTAAGCTAGTAAAGGACGAGGTTCGAGCGTTTAAACCGAACATATGTCGATATTAGATCTTGAAAGGTCGGCAGGACGGCAAATATGCAAAGCTTGCAAGTTTTTTACAGCGAGAAAATAACAAATTAATGTATTTCTGCTTTTAACTGTAATAATTAGGAGTAATTTTTCCCAAGAATTTTTTTCTCCTCACGCAGGATTCGACCTACATCCTCCGTTTGCCGGACGGATGCTTTACCAATTAAGCTAATAGAGGACGAGGTTCGAGCGTTTAAACCGAACCTATGTTGATATTAGATCTTGAAAGGCCGGCAGGACGGCAAATATGCAAAGATTGAAAGTTTTTTACAGTGAGAAAATAGCAAATTAATGTATTTCTGCTTTTAACTGTAATAATTAGGAGTAATTTTTCCCAAGAATTTTTTTTTCTCCTCACGCAGGATTCGAACCTACATCCTCCCGTTTGCCGGACGGGTGCTTTATCAATTAAGCTAGTAAAGGACGAGGTTCGAGCGTTTAAACCGAACATATGTCGATATTAGATCTTGAAAGGTCGGCAGGACGGCAAATATGCAAAGCTTGCAAGTTTTTTACAGCGAGAAAATAACAAATTAATGTATTTCTGCTTTTAACTGTAATAATTAGGAGTAATTTTTCCCAAGAATTTTTTTTCTCCTCACGCAGGATTCGACCCTACATCCTCCCGTTTGCCGGACGGATGCTTTACCAATTAAGCTAAGAGGACGAGGTTCGAGCGTTTAAACCGAACCTATGTTGATATTAGATCTTGAAAGGCCGGCAGGACGGCAAATATGCAAAGACTGAAAGTTTTTTACAGTGAGAAAATAGCAAATTAATGTATTTCTGCTTTTAACTGTAATAATTAGGAGTAATTTTTCCCAAGAATTTTTTTTCTCCTCACGCAGGATTCGAACCTACATCCTCCCGTTTGCCGGACGGGTGCTTTATCAATTAAGCTAGTAAAGACGAGGTTCGAGCGTTTAAACCGAACATATGTCGATATTAGATCTTGAAAGGTCGCAGGACGGCAAATATGCAAAGCTTGCAAGTTTTTTACAGCGAGAAAATAACAAATTAATGTATTTCTGCTTTTAACTGTAATAATTAGGAGTAATTTTTCCCAAGAATTTTTTTTCTCCTCACGCAGGATTCGACCCTACATCCTCCCGTTTGCCGGACGGATGCTTTACCAATTAAGCTAATAGAGGACGAGGTTCGAGCGTTTAAACCGAACCTATGTTGATATTAGATCTTGAAAGGCCGGCAGGACGGCAAATATGCAAAGACTGAAAGTTTTTTACAGTGAGAAAATAGCAAATTAATGTATTTCTGCTTTTAACTGTAATAATTAGGAGTAATTTTTCCCAAGAATTTTTTTTCTCCTCACGCAGGATTCGAACCTACATCCTCCCGTTTGCCGGACGGGTGCTTTATCAATTAAGCTAGTAAAGGACGAGGTTCGAGCGTTTAAACCGAACATATGTCGATATTAGATCTTGAAAGGTCGGCAGGACGGCAAATATGCAAAGCTTGCAAGTTTTTTTACAGCGAGAAAATAACAAATTAATGTATTTCTGCTTTTAACTGTAACAATTAGGAGTAATCTTTCCCAAGAAAAATGTTTCTCCTCACGCAGGATTCGAATCTACATCTCCCCGTTTGCCGGACGGGTGCTTTACCAATTAAGCTAGTAGAGGACGAGGTTCGAGCGTTTTAACCGAACATATGTCGATATTAGTTTTTGAAAGGCCGGCAGGACGGCAAATATGCGATTGATTGATTTGATTGAAATTTGCCCAGCTCTTTGAGTTGCTTCTTGTAAAGCTGTTGCCGGAAATTTTCAAACTTGTGGGGCAAATTGCATTTTAAAGAAAGTAAGAAAATAGATTTAAACAATCCACAAATTTATATGTTTTTTATTCTAATTAATATTATTTCAAATATTCCTGAATAACTTCTAGTAATAAAAGAAACACGATTCTAGTAAAATAATACTTGATTAAGTGATACAAATATTTGCGTGCTTTACAAAAATTGAGTTCACATTTTCTCATTCCTTTTTGCGAAACAATGTGAAATTCGATCGGAACCGAATACGGAGTTAACTTTGCTAATTTCGCTACTTAAAGTGTGCGAGTTGTCCGCTTTTAACCAGCTGCTGGAAAGTGTGCGGATGCGGCGTACACGACAACGTCGCATGGTTCAAGAAATGGACGTCGATAATGTCGCATACAAATTTGTCGTGTCGCACGAAAATAGTCGTCGCACAGATTCAAGAATAACCACCCTGGACAGATTTCCAGAACAGTAACGTGTATATAAATACATGTACTAGAGGCTTAGAGACCTTAAGGTAACCCATTACAATTTTGTAGCGTTTTTATTTGAGCAAGCCTGGATCTCTGTTTTGCAACACAAATTATTGAATGTTTTTTTAACGCTGTTATAGAACAACAATAACTGCAATAATAAAATGAAAATAATGTTCCTTATTAACAACACCTTGGTATTGTTGTTTCTATTTCATCCTAAATAATTCATTTCGTATATCTTGGATTCATTGTAAATTTGTAGTTCCATTCGCAATCCTGTTGCTTACGCTTGTTTGTTTGTGCCTTGGCGCACCGCTAGCGCTATTTGAAAATATGAACTACGTAAAAGTCATTCGAGACCAACAATTTCATTGGTGGAGACCACGAGAACCAATTACCACAGCACTGCGCCTAACATATCTTTTCCCAAGCAACGCCATAAATTACTGCCGTCTCCGATGAAACTAGCTATTTTTATTGTCCATTTCGAGAAACCCGCTAAAATTATAGCACCTTCTGCACATTCTACACGAATATACGTACTTATGTTCACAGATATCACAAACTTACCAAAATTATACAATTTTCTACACATTTGCAACTAGTTTTGATTTAGTTATTGCAATATTTCTTGTGACGTTCATGATTCTAGGAGAAGTAATGCAGATATAGTCTCTTTTTTACGGAATATTACAAAATCATTCGCTGATTCGTTTTTAATTAATATATACAATTTTTAATTAATAAATCTAACGCCCTTGTTTGTCATAGACAACCAAAACTGAAATTACTTTAATAATTTTAAGCGAACAATATTGAGTTCTCCAGAGCAATACTAATGCTGGGCAACGGAACAGATTTATACGCACGTAGGTTAACTGCGGTGAATCGTTATTATTGTACTTATAATTTATAAATACCTTGTGCGTACAAAATATATAAACGTACAAATACCATTTCATCATTAGTTTGAACAAAGGGATATTGATTAATTAATTTTATTTAGCAATGAAATTGTTAGCTATTGTGGATAAGTATAATAGATAGTTAGCGTATAACGCAGCCTAACTTATTGACTGACATACATATAATGCACTCACATTATGTTCTAGTGCAGTGCTTCTCAAACTATTGAATGTGGCGAAAATGCAATAATAAGTTGCACAAGTATTAGTAAAAAAGCTTCGTATAAGCAAAAAAGGAATTTAATACGGCAGATAGGCTAGCTCTTACTAATGGTTAGTTTTTCTATTCAATTTTATTGTTCAATTGGTGATAACATCACGTGAAGTAGAGGATGAACATGCATAGTATTCCTATATTTTATACCCATTGCACTCACAGTAGAAAAACTAATTTCACAGAGGAAAGTAAACAAAAGGGAAAAGTTTTTGCAAAGCAGAACCGGAAAATGACGCGAAAAGCATATTTTCGAACTGCTCCTCCACCAGCCGTTAGCTCCAATTTTTTTACCAAAACGGCAAATAAATCACCTTTAAGGATGACGGACTCATCCAGTCTCTTCGCACGGACCTTCGTCTGTTGCAAAATCAAACTCAAAACGTTCTATCAAGTTAATTAAATGTTCACTAGCAACTTTTTTTTTTTTAGAGATGTAATATTATGTTATGTCAATGAATTGTTCCTAAGCTATAAAACATATCGTGGCAATTTCCCAAAATTAGACCTTCCCTCTTGGTTTCTGTCCATCAATCTGGTCTGCAATCGTGACACAGACAATCATTCTTCCCTGCGTTGAGCTCAATGAAAATAGAAGAAAAAAAAAACATTTCAGCTACATAAGCTTGACCACCCAATCTAGGAAAAGTTGCGCCCAATTTGTCTTTTTTTTATTTTCAAGAAACACCGCCAGTTTACTCCGAATACCCTTGACAAGACTTTTCTCCTTGATAGCCAACGCACATCAGTTTCCATTTCATCGCACAATAGAGTAAATGCGAATTGCATGCATTTGCCTTTACGCAGTTCTATCTATATTTAATTCCGCTGACATTTTATAGTGGCCAAAAGTGAGTGGTGAATGAAACTTGAACTTGCATTCGGAAACGATCTGCTTAATCCGGGCAATAACACCAGAAAATCTACCAGTCATTAAGCTCCGTCAGAACATACATCTACACAAAATTTTAGGCCCAATCCACATTTATTAACCAGATAGTCTCTCAAAGCTTTGAATATTTCAGATCAGTCGTATTTCTTGGTAGAGAACATGAAAATATAATCTGTATCTCTAAGTCGTTGTCGACACCAAAGGATTTATTCATTCGCTGCGTCTGTAGATTTGTCTAATTGCAATAAAAAATAATTTGCTGTTTTCTTCTTCTATTAGGTTACCTCCCATATCGTCCATGAGATCCTGAATTCGGCGAACTAGGGTCATTTGGGAGGGGCACCTTTGGCACTTTCTTTGGGCCTGTTCACCTAGCATCTCTAAGCAAATGTCTTGAATACAACTCGACATCTGCGTCTCACCAATTATATAGCTTTTTAGCCTTCATAATTCGAAGAGCCATCTTATAAGCTGCTTCTGACGACTCCAAATCAACTCATTTTCTTTCCAAAATGCTACCGGTTTCAAAGCCAAATCATTATGCTTGCTACCCTATTGACATATAAATTATGGCCCTATAAGATGATACCAAAACCTAAATTTTATTTATATTTGTTTGTAATACACAAGCAATGGAAATATATTTTAACTTCATACATTTATCGAGGAAGCGGCAACGAATTGTATGGTATTTTGCATACACTGTTGAAAATTTTAACACTTTTTTGACTAATTTAATAGTCAGGAGAGGTCCACACTCTTTTCGTGTTATTTTGTCGAGAACTATAGAAGTTTAAATTTGACGAGCAAAGATAGTCAAGTTCTGTCTATTGCTAAGGGGTTATTTTGTCCAACTGACACGTGGAATTATAAAATACTTCTAGTCACATTTTATTTAATCTAGACTAGACAAATTTACTAGCTGTTTAACTAAATGAATGCGATCTATTGGGTGTTTTAACACCATTTTCTACACACAACGTCTTTTTAATATGCAACTCCTATTTCTTAGTGCTATAATATTCTCTCTTTAAGACGTTTTCTCAAATATGCAAAACCACTCATTCACAAGTTTTGGTTTCAACTAAACGTACCAATTTTGAAATGATTTTTTGAGAACCATTATAAAATTAAGTGAATGTTTATGCTATTTGATTCAAGTCTAAACTAATTGCGTAAATAGATATTCCCAATACATCTTTAAGATGTTGAAATTTTTTATGCCCACTGGAATTAACGTTTAATAACACGAGGTTACACTTTGCAAGTCAGTCACATTTGGTGGTTTGTTTGGATATGTTAATACGGAGAATCAAACACGAAAACAGATACACGTGCAATGCAGGTGGTGCGTATACAATTTTTAAAAAAAATATGGACCAAATACTCAAATTAAACCACAAATTAGATTCCAATTCTACTCTCAGAGTACCCGCAGGGTTGGTGAGACTGGCCACATCTACGGGAGAACATTCGAACTTTTGTAGCAGACTCTATAGTGGTATAGTGTTTAAGTTAAGATGGTTCATTCTTTTTTTTATTGCATATCATATATTAAGTATATTTTTATTATAGTTTTTATATTATTTTATTTACATTAAAGTAAGGTAAATTGGGAATAGTAGCTGGGTGTAGATATGTATTGGTAAGACTTTAGGAATTAAGCATATAGTGTAGGAATTGGAATCTAATTTGTGGTTTAATTTGAGTATTTGGTCCATATTTTTTTTAAAAATTTAATGGTTAATTTTATTTTTGACTACCCGCCGGAGTTGGAGGGGGGGGAAATGCCACAAATCGGATTCCAATTAATATTAGTAATAGTGGGGATATAGAGCGATATATAGAGTTCGCCGTGTGGCGACGGGGGGCTTCGCCGTGTGGCGTCATAGTGATTAGTACTAATAAAATTGTTAATAGAGATCAAAAGTGTTTGGTTAGCCTTCTCCTTGTAGAAGCCAGGAAGCCATTTCAAGGTAAGTGATACCTCTCGTTATTATCATTTATTTGGAAAGCGCGGCTCCGTTGAGCTACATTTGCCCCTAGTCACCCCGGCACATGACAATACTGTATTAGAATAGGTGGGGTTTCTATATTTCTATCCGAGGGAAAAATTCTGATTGGTTGGCGCTTCTGAATGTCTAGAAACATAGTCAATCCTCATATCTGAACAAAGAATTCACACGAAATTCTAGTCATTTCTGTTCTATTAAATACGCGTAGTCAACTCGTCTGGCAAAGTTTGGAAAAATCAACACTAAAATATTTGACTAGCGCAAAATTAACGCCAACACCGTAATATTTTCAACAGTGTAGAGGCTGCGTTGCAGCTATGTGAATAGTGTTTCGATTTATCAAAACACCTGGGGCACAATCAAAAACAACTGTGCGGGTACGTCTTGTAAACACAATTCCGCATCGACCATTGACGGTACAGAAAAATCCCACATGAGCTAATTTTAATAAAGTAAATTGGGCTACGACTTCACTTAATTTATCATTTATGTTATAAGACATTATTGACATTAATTAGCACAATTCGTTCTATATCTTTTTTCATAAGTCTGTTTCTCTTTGAGAGCAAAATATCTTTGAAAATGGAGAACGATGGTTCAACATAAGTACCGTTAAGCCGGGGATGATCAAAATAAAGTTTTAGTACTCTATATGTTTTTGTCCAGCTACTCCGTCTGTAAAATATCCAAGGGAAAATTGCTTTAATATGTCGACATCAGGGTTTCTATCAAATATATTTTTGAGTCTTTGCTGCAGACGTTGTCTGAGTTCACCGGCAATCGAGTTAGTATATTAGGTATTAGAACCTCTAGTTGGAATAATTCTTCTTTTAGCGAAGTACTTCAAACTTCAAAATAATTATTTTATACAGAAATTTACAATCTGGCAAATGTTTAAAATTTACATGTATAAAATTTTGCTGATTTAATAAAGGGGGATTTTTAATAATATTTTTGCATTCTGCTATTGAACGTGAGACCGTTTAGATTAAATACTATGTCTCAGATATGACTAATATTTTTGCAATAAAAAAACTTGCTTCCAAGCAAGTGCACCATCTTGTTGTAACTGGCGCAGGTAGCAAAGGCAATTCCGGAAATTATGTAATATTTCGACAATAATATTCACAACTTAAAAGCCTAAAATATCAGTTGTTTCGTCTGCAGATATCCAAATAAAGTTGTTAGAAATATTTTATAGAAGCCATTACTTTGATATGGCATTGAGGTAAATATATTAGGTAGAGTCTGGCTTCATAAGGGATGTGCCTGTTGGCATATTTATATAAGAATTTATGCAGAACGGGATTTTGCAATTTAGATGAAAGGACTTTAGACGCAACAAATGATGGTATCGTCATTGCGGACGAGAAGCCACCAACAAAAGCGGTCTTTGTTGGTGCTTTTTTTGTCTTGATGTGTTGTGCCAATTGCTATTAACAACGAAACATAAGCTAACGATACCAACCTAGTTTATTGACGGTTACAACCTCCTTATCCTATACGCATGCAGTTTATATTCAGATGTCCGCCGCTGAGAGGTGACATCAAAATATCTTTCCACTAACAGTGCTCATATATGAATGTAACTTTTATGGGTCATTAAAGGTAATCACCCATTATTTACTGGACGATTAACGGCTCGATTAAGAAACCGATCAGGATAACAATGATTAAATTTGATGTATACCTACCTGGGAAGATAGTCTACAATGCTGATTTATATTGAAAATCATTATACGGGAAATCGACTATGAAAAGTAATGAAAACAAAAGAATAAGTATTTAAAGTATTATTATTAATTGCATAATAAAACCAAAGGACCAGAATGTACAATTTTAGGTTTACCACCGCACCATTAAATTGATATAGGTCCAATTGAAAAATAGCATAAGGCTCAATTCATTCATCAAGAGTAGAACCATTTTATCTCATATTCAATATAGTAAATATTTTTAACATGTCCCGTAAAGATTACTATTATTATATTTTGTATGAAACTTTTCGAAAGCGTGTCTTTTTATCAACAGATAATTACAGTGAGGCACTGATTTTAAATTAAAAGTAAAGTTATTTAAGTCACAACAATTAAATTTTATTTTAATTTATGACAATCTCAAGTCGCCAAATTATAGTTAAGAATTTGTGACGAATCAGACCTATTATTTGTTTTCTTTTCCTCTTCTTTATATAGGTAATTTAACTTAAAATTTAATAATCCAGAATGGTAAAAATACGTCGACCAAGTAGCGATAAATAGATATATTTTAACATTTTCGACAATCGGGTGTTTACATCTCTTTACGATCTTATCTCAAAACCTCAAACAAACATAACAGCTAGCGGTGTCTATTGCCGGCAGCCGAAAAGAAATATCTAAATCACTTTATTTATTTTAGTGAGTAGAGCCGGAAGTTACAATACATCTCGTAAAAATTGCATTCACGTAATATTTTTATTTACTGCCAAGCTTCGCGGAAACTTTTTTCTCTTGCTGTACATACATAGGTCACTTGTTTACACTCTACCACCTAACTAACGCAAACTTATTCAGGTGTTTTTGCGATTTTATATCGACGAAAACATAACACAACACAGAGCGTATGAGTTATTTAAGCGAAGATCTTCGAGTAAAATATAATGGATATTTTAAGCATAAGTGGACATATTTACAAAGAATGGGAAACACAATTTCTATTTTAATTGTTTGTTTACCGAAGCAAGTGGCTTCCTTTTTTTACTTAAAACACTATTATGGTGTATTTTTCAGAATGACTCTTTTATATTTATTATTTCATTTTCATAATTTTTACCCTAAGAAAGATATGAATGGTAGTTTATTTTGATTTGAAATACTATAGTTATTAATTTGCAATGTCATCCTAGAATAATATTACACTTCATTACTATAATCAATAAATATTAAATGCTCTTGAACTCAATTTTTATGTGGGGAAGTGTCTAAACCGAAGTCCGTATGCGACGGCCCTCTACTTATGTTTCTACTTTCAATGGTCGAACTTCTTCTGTCCCACAGTGTGGAGCACTGTCGTATACTGGTGACGCGTGTCACAGATCACTCATATATAGATATGTAACTGAATACCCTATCATTGGCAAATTTTGAGGGGCAAGCTTCATAAAGGGGAGCGGGGAGGACCTCACAGGTATGCAACCCACATAACCGGTACGCATTAGAGACAGTATAAAAGAAGGCATTGGATGTTTCTCGGTCTATTTGACGCCATCTTTGTTAGTATACACTTGCTCTTGTGGTCTCTCATAGAAATTTGTGTTGTTAAACGCACGCAGTGTTATATTCCAAGTGAAAAGGATCCTTTATTTAATTTAATCGTTGTTGTTTACCAATCAGGAGTTTTGTTTTTATTTTTCTTAGTTGTAGTATATTTCATTATTATTTGAAGTAGTATAGGTTAGGTCATATAACATTTGTAGTTTCAATTTAGTTAGTTAGCGTAGTATTATTTCGTTAATAGTGTTTGGTAGCTCATTTGAAGTAATTTGAGTTTACCTATTTTGAATAGTTTTATTTATGTATTCTAGTAGCGCTTGTTAACACGTTTAATTTAAGTTTGGTTATTTTCGCTTACAATTTCCAAGTAGCTCATTTGAAATAATTTGAGTATACTTATTTTGAATAGTTGTATTTTTTTGATGTAGTTCTTGCTAACTCATTTGAAATAATTTGAGTTTGCTTCTTGTTTTTAGCAAGTTTACTTTAAGTAGTTCGTACCAGAGAAGGAGAATTATATTGTGTGGTTAATATTGTGTTAAGGAATACTCTTACAACATAATATCTGTTTTGAGGTGTCTACACACAACAGAAGAATGCCCGACCTACTGCTTTGTGTGTCGTTCACGTAATAGTAAAAAGAAATACACTCTACCAAATCCAAATCGAGTGGATTTACATGATGTTTTCGACAAATGGGTCGATTTTATCAACAATCCAAACCATAAAACCTGGTCCAGGGAAAAATTATACAAGACTGTGCATGTTTGTGCTAAACATTTCAAGAGAGAAGATTTTACTGGCATTTATCGCCGAACCTTGGACTATTTTGCTGTGCCTTCAATTCGTTACAATGGTAAATTTTTATTGTTTTTAAAGGAAAAGTGTGCCTTCAATTGTTAATAATTGGGCGGTACATTGAAGTATGGTTATACACTACAATGTTTTGTCCATTATTTGCCATGTATATTTTTATTAAAGAAAAAAAATTAATTCTTTGTAATGATAAAATACATAGTTGCGATTGGCTATGATAATTTTTTCTGATTTTAATTTTAATTGCAGCCCATGACTCGGACATAAACGAAAATGAAAATAGTTCTTTTGAAACATCTGTGACAGGTAATAATAAATCCCAGCTAGCACAGGTACGGCCATAAAACATCCACAGGAAATCCTTGTAGGATATGTTGGATATCCTCAGGAAGTCCTGGTCTTACCCTGGGATGTCCTGAGAATACCCAAGTGGTACAAAAAAGTTCAGCCTGTGGAAGTCCTCTGATTTTCCTTTTAGGTTGTCCTAGACCTGTCCTCAGGCGCATAAATGTACATTTATAGAACGTCTTCGGGCAGTCCTGGGGTAGGAAGAAACTAGGTTCTAGGGCTGGAACCGTGTTGCTTTTGATATTATTACCTATGCCACCTCCCATTTGTTGCAATGGCCATATTCGTGGTAAAACCAAAACTGCTGCGGTTGTTCTCGCTGTAATTGCTACGCCCACCGTTCCATCGGCTATTGTTTCATTACTCTTGCTTAATGTAAATGGTTTTCGTTGCGGCGAAGATGCCATTACAGTAAAGTAACGGCATCTTCACCAATGGCAGTTACAGATATAGAACCAATAGGCGCTGGTAGCAGTAGTAATAACGATAGCTGAAGTAGTTACCATATATTCTAAAAATGACCTTTGCAACAGACGACGAAGCAGTGGTATCAACACCAAAAGCGAGCGGATCCGACCTGAAACTAGTTTCTTTATTTTAAGAATTCACGCGAAAATACTTACATTTAATATATTCTCTCCAGGATATGTCTATTATCTGAGGAAATCTTTTTCTAGCATCTATTTGTGTATCATTGAATGCACCATGCTTTTGTGTGATAGAAATTAATATTTTCATACTATTTTCTTTAGTGAAGATTGCATCAGAAATTAAAATTCAGTCTAGTAGCACTTGTGCTTATGATCATTATTACCATAATATAAAATGCAATTGAGATATCTATATACTTATGTGCCTGTCATCAGACGGTCCATTGGCTAAATGTTCCAAAACAAATGTTTATCAAGGATGTCAGTACTAATCCAATGCTGGGATACGAATTGGCCGATAAAAGCACTTGCAGTTCATTTACGCAAATATAAAAATTTAATGCTACTTTATGAATGTTTCAGTCAGTTAATATGTAACATGAACGAACTAATGCTATGCTGATATATATATTTGAATATAATTATACTATCACAATGGGACTCCGAGATCAGTGATCTTTTCAGAATTTATAAAAGGTATTAAACTTCAAGAATCAGTGGAAAATAAAAAAGAAACAATATATAAGTCAAAATATATTTTATTGCTTGCCATTTATTTTTTTCTTTAAGACAGTTTCTCTGTCCACAGCGTGTTTTAAGTATCCTTTTATCGCCTTTTCAATTTCATCTTCCGAACATTTTACACAGGCTGGGTTTTGGAGAACCCCCCCTACAAATTTAAAAAACGTATATTACTTTTCAGTTGTACATCACAGTCTTATCCTATATCCTAACTCATAGTAGGGAAGTTTTTATAATATCCTGATTAAAATCTGTATACTAAAATCCTAGTGACTTTCATAAGGAAATTATATACAGACTTATATACTGTATATACTACTACAAAGTACTTACTAATTAGAATTTTTGCCAAATTTAGCTTTGCAAACGCTTTTTTTCCTTTGGCACCCAGCCAACTAAATTCTATTTGCAAATTATTGCCCATAATTCTTGTCAGTGCTCTCTTTATGTTTTGATAAGGATTAAATCCTCCGATTCTTGTTACAAACTGCACCTAAAACAATATTCATAATATTTAATAAAATTAAACAATCCAATGTAATTATTCAAACTAACAAAGCTATTTTTTTTGTTTAGAGTGATAAATACCATAGTGATAAATTATTTAAGCACTCAAAAACTTTTCTGGAAAAAATATTTGTAATACAAGATATAAGATTTACCATTTCATTGAATTTTTCGGGATTTTGTAATTGTTCCTCGAATGTTTCTAGTTCTTCATTACTATTTACAGGTAAATTAAAATCCGTTTCTTTCATTGGACAATTTCTAGATTCTGTATTTACTAACATACTTAAGATATGTGCAATATCTACTGAGAGATCATTAAGTTTTGATTTAGTATAATGTTTTGGTCCATTATTTTCTTTAGCATGTCTAAAAAAGTCATATTGACATTGTGTAAGATTTAGTGATCTTTAATAAACTAACTTACAAGTACTTGGACAGTCCTTAGTGCAGATAGACCCTGAGGTTAATTCTAAAAATAATAACGTGAAAAATTATTAAAGCAAAAGTTGCAAAACAATTACCATTAGTGTTAGGCCAAGCAGACGCAAGATTTTTAGACGCAGTTGGCCCATCCAGTTCCCTATTTTCTTTCGGATGATCTAACTTTTTACATAATTTATCTAAAAAAATTAATAAATCATTGGGTTTTCGATTTCATTGTATTGATGAAAAAAATAACATTAATAACTCACCTCTAATAGGCAGACCTAACGAAATTTCCTCATCTTCACTTGATTCGTAAATTGGATTGGGCTTAGGTCTCCTCTTAGATGTCCCATCGTCCGAATTATTAATATCTGACGTATTTTCGGCTTTTTTTGCTGCATTCTTAGCTTCAAAATAACTATCTAAAAATATAACTGTTATTAATATTTAATAAGAAAGTTTTTGAATATATAAATTAAAAGTTGCAATTATATTTGACTATGATCCCTACATTATAATTTCATTACAATTCTCAAGACGTTAGGCCAAAATAATGCCCATACGCGTCCACATACACACCCTATTCTAAAGATTTCAAAAAATAGTATTTGCCCTATCAATAAATGTAATTATGCACGAATCTAAGGAGAAAAATCGCTGCATATGTATATCAGATCCTTTACACAAAATATAGTATTTTAGCATATTATGGATCATTTCTTGTAAATATTTCCTCTAGTTAAAGCTAGCGACAGCTAGTTAACGCCTTATTTTTCAATCAAGTAAAGATAGTACGTTGAAAGTAAGTTTATGTGTTATATATATTTTTATATTATGTTATAGATTAATGCCGTATGTAGCATACTTACCATACACTTTTCCTCTTCCCAAACCCTAATTCGAATTTTTTCCCAATTGATTTCGTCTGGTTCTGCACAAAGTTGAATTTTTTCCTTTAGATTTCGGCCCTTAGTGTTTGGCCAATAAGCATAAGTATTATTCTCTGTTATCCATTTTGCAGGAATAGTTTCAACAGCGTCCTCTTCTGTAAATACCACAACCATCCAAGAAAGACCCATATTGCTATTTCCACATTAAAATTACAAACTCTTTCATAGTTCTATGAAGTTACACAAAAGGACATTGTTCTGGTTTACTGTTAATTAAATCTAGACTATTATGAACATATTAGCAAAAATAAATAAAAAAAAATACCTACTGATAGTAAAAATAATTTAAATATATATCTTAAAATATCTACCTACAATATTTATGCTTTTTATATATGCATGTATAATCAATAATTAATTTCCGTATGGAGTAATGGAATTATAACAAATGCGTCTCGTTCATTCAGTTTGACATATTTTGTGACAACTTCTTCAATGGGCCAATAGCTGCGCGTGTTATTCAAATTCCATACTTTACATATGCCCAACTCAGAGGATGGGCAGGGTTCCGAATAAAAATTAGTCTTTTCTAGAAATTTCTTTCCTATAACAACAATTTGGTTTCCTTTATATGTAGCAAAACTTTCAATGATCACTACTGTCCCATTTTTTAATCCACAACAATTGTCTGGATGTTTACATTTTAAAGTAAATTTAGGAAATACATATTGTGAATACTGTGCAGAAAAAGAAGAATCCAGAAACAAATCTGATAAGTGTTCCTTACATGGATAAGCTCCTTTACCTGATTGAAGTGTTTTTTTACTGATCTGTGAATTCTCAATTTCACTAAGTCTTCTTACAATTTGCTGAACTGGTTGGTTAGATTTTCGTAACATTCTTTTTAAAGTATGTAGAAAATTTTCAAATGGGAAAGCACTAAATTGATCTAGGCAACCAAACCTTTCAACATCCTTACTTAAATGAATCAAATTATGAATATTATGGGACATATAAATACGCCCATATAAAAATTCAAATGTTTTCACAAAGAATACAAGTAATGTATGAGCATATTCTACATTTGTCTTACATAAACCTGGGTTAATCAAAATAACAATAGAAACATGTAAAGCTAGAAAGTGTTGATAATATTTTTTCTTTAAAACTGGTTTTAAAGTCAATATTCCTGTATATAACAAAAACTGTCTATACTCTGTAGCTTTCCATCGACGTATATCACATAAACTACGAGGCTTTCTGCAAAATTCCAAAGGCATATTGTGGGCCTGTGATAATAGTCCTTCAGATATACACTTTATCTGATAAGCTGACAATTTATGTGGCGGTTTACCATTAATCCATAAATTTAGAATTAGCTTCCTTGTAACACCCAAACAAATTAAATGCATGTACTCAACAGGAAAAGATGATACAATGCCAACATTTGGAATATTTGTCAGAATGGAATATCCTGTATGGTGATGCTCATCTCTTTGTAACAAAAAATCTTCATCAGTCCTCTCTGTATCATTTATTCCAGCAAAACAAACTGAATTAACAATGTATGTTCCCCTTTGAATACACTTTGTGCAAGAACTAAATCCAGTATGACCTTTTGTATACCGAATGAATGCTTTAGCTGGAACGTCACAGATAAATGCTTTAATTCGAAATGGAATTAATTTATTTTTAAACATAATCCCATTAACAGTTAACTCAGCTGCTTCCATTACAAAATCATTTAAAAATTTGTTAGCATCTTTAGGTTTATCATAACCATGATATAAACCGACACATGTAATTAAACTTTCATTGACCGGAAATAATGATATTAAAATAGGGTATAGCTGGCTCCCTGAACTTTTACTAATAGGTAATCCATCTATATTCACACATATTTCACATTCACTAGTAACCAGATCAGTTTTTTCTAGCAAGAATTTAACTTTTTCTTGTAGACCAAAATGAAAATATTCACCCGGTTCAACAGGTCGTGTTGCAGTAGTACGAGGTGTTTTTAATAAACTCCTCGCATCTAGTGGCAAATCAGGAAAATGTGGCTTTAAAATTTTTAGAAGATTGTTCAATGCAGAGTGGGTTACTTCATTAGTCAGTGCCCAGTGTTGTAAGTTTGAATTTAAAATGGATTTAGTAGAAGTTTTTACACTTGAAGTACTAGCTTCAGTTTCACTATTTAAGTGAATTCCATTGTAATTTGAAGTATCAAAGACATTTTCATATCCTTTTTCCCTGTTACAATTTTCATAAAAATTACTCTCTCTGCTGTTGTCGGAAGATAAGTCTTTATCAATATTATTGCCACTAACATCTAAATCTAAATTATGCAAAGAATCTTGGGAAAATAATGTTTCCCCAGATAGCGACAAAAGCAAATGTTCGCGATCTTTCTTAACTCTTCTATAAAACCCTGTACTCCTCCGTTTCATTATAATTAGTAATATATAAGAGGTTACGTACGTACATATATTTTACTAAATGTCTGATACGGGCCTTCTTCTTCTTGTTCACAAAACCCTTGTCACACTAAATTGCAACAATAACAACAAATGTAGTAATAATTGCAATGAAACAAGACACTCAAACACGTGGCTCAAAGCTTGTCGATTAACGCGGGAAATCATAGAAGAGGTCGGCAAATTAAACGCGCGATTAAAACGACAGTTGACGAATTTTCATTACGCCTCTCGTGGTCACCTCGGTAACTACCACGTTTTGATATTGGCGGTTTGTTCAAATGATTGCATTAAAGTTTTAATTGAGAAGTAAAAGACTGCATTCTGCATTCTGTTACTATATTTAAATGAATATATGATAAAAATTATTTTGATTTTGTTCTTTTAAGGATGTTTGTAGCTTCCCGGACGTCCTCTGTACACCCTTATAGGACATCCTTCGAATATCCGATAATGGGAAGTCAGTGGGACCATAAAACCCATATGTACAACCTACAAAGGTCATTCAGACGTCCTTACAGGATATTCCTATATTTGGACTTAAGGGCTTTAAATAGGATGTCCTAGAGACGTCATGTGCTATCTGGGATACTTTTATGTAATGACTCAGATTTATTGTTTCTTATCTCTAGTTACTCCAAGCACTTCCCATGGTGACGATTTTGTAAATGACAACTTTGTAACAGGTACTTCGAGCAGGTATTGTGAAACAGTTTCCATTTATTAATTATAACTTGTCCACAGATGAACTTAGAGCAGGATATACTGTCGAAAAAGGGAGATGTGAAAATACAAGCCTAAAAGAAATATATAAACATAATTCGAAGGAGACGGTAGAGTGAAGTACATGACTAATTCCAAAATTACTTTTACATACTCGTAAATACCAAAGAAACACCGATAAAGGCTAAGTCTCCGACGGGTCGACTGGGACTTTGCTTTTTTCGCGGTGTTAAAGAAATGAAAATTCCAACAGCACCATCAAGTGATGTGTACACAATTGTTCGGAGGCCTTAGAGAGGATTTTTTTGTGGGAGAGAATACCACCCAACCTGGTATGCTTTTCACATCCGAAAGTGCATAACATATAATCATTAAAAAATAATGTATTTTCAGTAAAAATGTATTTTTAGCAAAAATTAATTTCAACATAAACATGTGCAGAAGTGTTAGTTTAAATTCTTTGACATTTTCCATGAGAACTTTACTAAAGATAGACTGTTAAGAATTGATATACATGTGTTTTTTTTTTATTACTATCTAAAACAAGAATAACTTATATCAAATAGCGAAAATGACATTACTAAGGAAGTATAATTTTCAAGCTTGTAATTTATTTAGTTTTTTTTCACAAAAGTAATAATATTGACATTGTTATTCATGTTTTAAAGTAGATGTTTGTTACATGTTGTGTATTTCTTTCTAAACATTTATATTAAATTGCATTGTCTTATAGGTATGTATAGGCACTTGTATAGTAATCAAGTTATAATATATAATATGCTTACCTATTTTAATTGCAATGTAATATTAAATTACAATATAGTAATCAAAGCAAGTGTATGAAAATGTTGTGTGTTAAAATTATCATTTCTTTAATCGTCTAATAATTTATATTTGGATTGATATATGTTTGTTTTATACAATTGCTATAGCATTTTAACATTTTAAGATTTGACTAACATTGTTATCCTGAAATTACATAAACTATAAATGTTATTTTTGTTTATTTTTGACGAACCTTCTTATATCCTTCAAATTATGCCAAATTCACAATATTTGATACAAATGAAGGAATGAGAAGCTAAATAGTATAAGTGACTAATTCATGCAAATTGAGTAATTGTGTATTTTAGTTTGAGAGACAGTGCATATCATACTAAAAGACACATTCACTCATTTTTAATGAATTAGTCGCTTATGCTATTTAGCTCCTGGCAATAAAATACCTATGAGAAACATAAGTGTACTACTGGTTGCCTACACAATTATTTCCCTTTACTGCTCTCTGATGCACCCCCCCGCTATCAACATAGGAACGCTTTTTAACGTTAAGATAGATATCTACATGTAAGTGATCTGTGACGAGTGTCTCAATCAACCAGCAGGCAGTGGGTCAAGCTGCGGCTGGGTCCACTTCAATATAATTTTTGCGTATACTGCGACCACCCCCTCTTCCACTAGCTCCGCGCGGAGACCTACAGACGTCTGAAGTCGGTGTTAATGCAGACGTGCCCACAGTTCGCCGCTTGTCTGCATAAATAACTACAAAGCTCGTCTCGTAGCATCAAAACATAGGAATCGCAATGTTCGTTCTGTACTTAAATGTGTGAATATGTGTGTGTATACCTGTATTTATCGGCATTTTTATGGAAAAAAAAAGCTTTTTAATGATTAATTTGTCACTTGCGATGGTGGTGCCATGGCTCTGTGGCTCTTTAAGAGGAGTCGCCCCTGTCTTTAATTTAACTACTATTGGTTAGAATAATTAGGGCTGCTGTTGTTTTATTTATTATTTTTAGACCATTACGCTGTTTCAATTTCAAACTCATGATGTGTGAAGGACAGAGCAGCTACCTGAAGACGACACGGTTGTAGAAATTGAGGCGAGGAAGCCTTCACCTGCCTCTTAAAAAACTCAGAAGAATAATAATCAATTGCTGGTTATCATTAACAAGGGCTGGGACTTCTTCCCAGGTCCTGCTCCGAGAATAAGGTTTTTCATGGTTTTCCCTTACGTCTTGGCATTTACAATTTACAGTAGTCTGAAATTTGAATTTTGTTATTTGGGTATCGGTACAATTCTCGCAAACGCCAAATATGGAAAAGTTAACAAAAACAGAAAAATAAGAATAACAAAGTGAACCCAGAAAAGGTAAATATATTCATTATTTCCGAGAAAGCAAAATTCATATAATTTGCGTTTCAGACAGTTTTGCTTCAACGTATTTTATAGGACTTGCGGTCTTTTTTTACGTTTATTATTATTATTTCTCAAAGAATCACTATCCATCACGCCAATATTAACGTAATCGCAATTTCTTACTCACCTTCTTCTCTATCATCATCTTTCACGGAAAACTTAAAATAGCTTACATTTCTTGCCTGTTTTTGTTTTCTAAACAATTTACATAAACATACTGCTGTGTACTGAAAGTACCAATTGAATTTGAAAAATCCAAATGAAATTTTAAAATGAAAAATTAAATTAGCTAGCTCAACGGACAAATTTAAAAGGGCGCAAAAGAACAATTAAACTCAGAGTTACCCCCGCGAATTAAAACTTGAATCTAACCCCGACAAGTAAAATGTGGGTGAAAGAAATCTGACTTTCTTAAATACCCCAAAAATTGAAAAGGTTCAAATAAAAATAAAAGAACAGAATTTTAAATGACGTTAAAAAACAATCAAGAATTTATTATATAGAAAAAAAAAAAAAAATGTTAATTACAAAATTTTGCAGAAAAAAAAAACCGTGGACAGAGGGTCCTGGCTTAAATCAAAAAACTGCTATAGATTCTAAATTACAATAGGACAATGCTAAATCTTATATCAAAGCAAAAAACAAATTAGTTCAGGAAGATATTTTTTTTTCCAAAACAGTCCACGTGGTATCAATTTAAAATAAAATCGTGGAACACTAAACATTTACAAAATTGAAAACTAAAAGCAAGCACAATGCTTCTATTCACCCAAACCGAGGTGATTACTAAAATAAAACTAATCAGCAAACTAGAAAACCAAAAATGAATTCTCATCATAATGAGGAAATTAAAACTAAAATCTATCTTCCTGCACGAAATAATAAATGATCTTATATCTAAAATGTGTACACAACAATATAATAACAATTATTATTTAGCGAGTTCCTTGATGGACAAAACAAAATTCAATATAACGCGAAGCAAATCTCTATATCAGAAGTATTAACAAAATGACGGCAAACAATATAAAAATTTACGTCTACTCACGCTCTTATCTATCTCGGAAATGACTCTTACAATCTCGACTGCTGCGTACAGCGATGCCGCACACAATCAGTCCGCCAACGGGCAAAATCACAAAACAAAATAGCATAAACAATACCAGCGAACGCAAAATATTTAAATGAATGAAATTAATTTAAAACAACTGAACACTTAACTAAATAAATCATACAATCAAATCATTAACAAAAACTTATTTAAAAATAAATAAATACATCTGTGAAAATTCTCATTTGACTCACATTGACAAAGGCTGATCGGAATAAACACGACAAAATCTAAAATTGCCAAAACCGGGGTGCCAGTCCACAGCAATACATACCATCCGCAGCGCTTATCTTTCTGGCATTGTTATATTGAATATAAGTAAAGTTATCTGTTCATAATTCCAAGTGAAACTGACATGGGATCCGAGATGTCGGATCCCGTAAGATATATACCGCCATCTAGCGGCCGGATCCCTTTTCGGTTTCGCAAGTGGACGTACAGTTGCGTCTCTACAATTTTTTCATTCAACGGGATAACATTAACCTGTATATTAGGAAAGCGGTTGCGGGGAGGGGAACTAATGTTTTCTATCTTGCTGGCTTCACCGCGTACCGTTGGCAAACTTAAATCTCTAACTGCGCCGTTTGGAAGATATAGACCTATATAAGCGGAGAATTGAAAAATAACCCGAAAAAGGACCTTAGTAGCACATGCCTGGGGGATGTTATAATGCATTCCTAGTGTACAGGGATGTTATAATGTAGCACAGAAACTGCTACCTACGAAATGCATTGGAGCACTAAAAAAGAACCCAGTTTTATATTTTATTCCTGTACTAGTAGAATTACTTCCCAAGACAACTATTGTTAAGATTGTGTATGTACAATTATCTTGTATGTTGTAACTAATAGTCGCAATCAAGTCGAGAGCGTTTTAACAAGCGTTTACTTGCAAATAAGGTAATACTGAAAACTGTAGTAGGTATGTATTTCAGGCACGTATATTGAATATTATTTCTATGATATATTAGCTTTCCCTACACGTAAGTGTAATCCCACAGCTAATACATAGATATTGAAGTTTTTGGAATATCAATAAATTATTGTGTTGGAACTGCCCATTTAGCTGATTCGTATAAGCCGTAAGTGTACTAGACAATCCCACGATGCTATGATATTGTTTGATTTAAATAAAATCTGACAAACATTAATGCCGCTATATATAAAAGACTAGTATAAATTTACGTCTTTCAAAAGAAATGTAACGGTTAATTGTTTCTATAACTCCTCGTACGAGCACCTCATTTTTTATTGTTTATTGCCACCATCAGTAATAGGTATGTTACTGTTAGCAATTTTCAGTAAATGGTTTTGAAAAACTACCGTCACACGGTATTGTGTTCAAGTGTTCACGATAACTTCTCTTCGTCTAGGATTAATAGTTTGAGGGCTGAAAGATTTTATTGTTCTAAAAGCGTGCGATTCGCAGACATTTCAACCTCATAAATTTTTAGTGCACATTGTACCGTAGTCAGCCCGATTTTGGCGTAAACTGTGGCTGCAGAACCACTGAACATTAAATTTTCTCCCATTTCGTGTTTTAAGGGTATAATTTACGCTTGTTGCTACCGGATACCGACTTTTTATAATCTATATTTTTGATTTTTCGTTTTGCTTTCCTAACTATTTCTCTCATCAAGGATGTTGAGATTTTAAGAGATGTAACGATGTTAGTTTTTGCGAATGGGTGATTGCGAAGCCGGAAGTAGTATCTCATGTCCTGCTGGCTTGAATTTCGATCCAATTCGCCCTCTCGTCGATATAATCTGATTGTGTAGGACGATTCGATAAAAGTAAGTATTCCTAGGAGATACTGTTATTGGTTTTTACGCCGCATTGCGGTAATGCCTACGATTTTTAAGCACGATTATTATTGTAAGAAATCGACCATCTTTGGACAAGAAAAATGTTATAAGTGGCAATATTAATTTACAAGGTAAAAGAAGATCATAAAGCACAGCGTGACATTTTGCTGTGTATATAGTAGATACATGAGAAACTACAAAAATTAAGGCTTTGGTATGTGATAGTATTGAAATAAATTTATGCACATCGGCTTATGCGCGGCCTCCAAAGAGTAAAAGCTGATTTTGGATTATTGAGTATTGAAGGAGAAAAATGGCATCCGCATGATTTAATATATTTTAGTAAACGGTTCTTGTAATTAATTTTATAGATTAAGAGTTTGAACTAGTGAAAATAGTTCAGTTTTGTGAGAAGCCTGTCCATAATATACTAGTTAATTATTAAATAGTATATATTCCCTTTTGGACTCTGTGTGAGTAATATAATTAGGAAGGTAAAAAGCAGAAAAAAAAACTGGTTTACTTTCTCACAACATTTTTTAATGAACGCTACCGGTTTCGTCCGTATACGGACATCCTCAGATAACTAGAAACAAACATTCAATGATGAGAATTATAACAGTAAACTTGAAATCAACATTTAAAATAATTAAAAAATATCTGTACAATTTTTCTTCATTAAATAAAAGGACGTTAAATTTAAAAAGTTTTTTTTTAATTCAAAATACAATTACTAAATCAGAGTAAGAATAGTCAGAAAATCTTAAAATTAAAAAATTGAATTGTACAATAATTAAAATGATAAGAAAACCAACGGGCAAAAAACTCAATCAAAGTCTATATGTAATTACTGGTTAACATGTTTCGGCTGACTAGCCATCTCCAGAGCCTTGTTAAAGCAGAGGCAAAAATTTAAAAGTGGTAGGTAAGTTAAACATATTAACATAACTATGTATAATTATTAAAATATTTGTATATAACGTATAACACACAAACATGGAAGCACAAATAAACTACATTTTCAAAGTGAATAAATCATAACAAAATAATCGTTTGTATGTAAACAATTTACTATGTAATTTAGTAATAACCAGATCAATAATCGGACTATTATTAAATAAATACGCAGCCCATAAAATGGTTCTGGAAATATGAAGAATAAAAATAAAATCTAAAACGAACAATCTAGAAAAAGTCTTGCTGCGTTATCTATTTTTGAGAAACAAAATGAAGTAAGCATGGTAAGGAAACAAAACATAAGTGAAAAGCTAAAAGAAGGGAACTTAAACACTATATACACAGTAAGGAATAGCGCCAGTGTTAATGTTCTTAGTGTTAGGGTTGACTGTAGTATATTTATACACATTGATTTAACTCTAAAAAAATAGTGTACATAATTACACTAAAAAAAATGTAGTGTGAAATAATTGCACTAGCAGACTACTTAGCGCAATGCAACACTAGCAGAGTAAAATATATACTCTGTCAGTGTAATAATAGTCAATTCTGGAGTGCATATTGTGTTTCGCGTGCTGTAACAGCACATGATCAGTTACGATGCGTTCTGAATTTGTAACCGTTCAGTGTTCAGTGCTTCAGTGGACCAGAGGCACACTAGACGCCAATACGTTTGTTAGGCTGTGTATTTAGTATTTTTGTATATACGTGCTGCAGTAAAATGGAGATAAATAATTGTCTACATATTATAGACAGTACATTTATACATATAGTTTTATAGGAGCAGAGAAATATTAAAAAAAAAACTTGTGGAAGATACCATCAGAATGGAAGATAGTAAATCGGTCGAGATTTTTATCAATTATCTAATTAACAAAGTGCCGCAGTGTTGAGTTACTGCATCGTCAGTAGAAGAACACTTGATAGCTACGATGATAAGATGTTCAACATGTTTAAAAAACTACTTTAATGTGTTGTCCATTCGTTTACCTAATTTCAATATTTGAGTTTACGTTTATGCTATATAAGTGCTGTATTAAGAATGATTTTATTTCGCTTTCATTACGTTTTACGCCAACTAATACGGTCATTGCTTCATTTATAAGAAAATCAGAAACTTGATTTAATTTTCTTCCGTTACAGATAGTATTGATAAAACATTTAATAGAAAAAATTACCTCTTTCCAGAGTTAACAATCACTATAGATGTTGTTTAATACACACTGGTAATGGCCTGATCATCTACACCAAACATTTAGGTAAACACTATGAAGTTATGAAGCAGTAACATTCGCACTAGTAGTGATATTCTATGTTTACACTAAGGCATAGTAAATATTCTCTATTAACTATTAACACTACTTTCAGTGTTAAAAAAATTACACTACTTAGAGGGACCTCCATGAACTCGGCGTAGTGTAGTTCTAGTGTTACAAATTTCTTACTGTATACGTACGCAAACTAGTAAAACCAACGCAAACCATCTGACAAGCAGGATTTCAAAAGTTGACGTTTGCCGCAAAAATAAGCTGAGAATTGAGGGATAAATCTCTACCAGCAATTTGTTGTTTCCCAAATTCCGATGCCTTCAAGTTATTAAGTAAACTAGCTATTTTACCAGTATGTAAAATATGAAAAGCGTCAGTAATATTGGCCGTTATCTTTAAGATGTTTCTCAAACAATGATTCACCGCTGGAACTAGGCTTGGAATTAGTGTTGGGAACGAAACTTTCATCATCAATCACGGTAGATCGTTCGCTTTATAATGCGACTTCAAGCTGTCTACTTCACTCATTGCGTGAATGAAGGGCTTGTGCATGAAGTAAATCTTTCACATTGTTTTCACGGGAATAAACGCGTAGTAATATGTTTGTATGTAAACAATTTACTATTTAATTTATCATTAAGGTATTTGTTCAAAAAACTAAATTACAACCTATTATAAAAGCCACGCCGCCGTGAGCGGAGCGCTTGCTCTTGCCATTCACGAAATATACCCATTCATATCGTGAACGCAACCTTGAGCCTTTGTTTCATTCGTTATATGGCTTCGCACTGCAATATTTACTCATAGCTATACAGACGAATGAAACCACGTTCATCGCCTCAGTATTTGGAACATCTTAAATGCTCTCTAGTTCGGGTCCCAGAACTTCTAAAGATTCTATCTACATAATTAGATTAGTAATCATTATACGGAAGCTTATAAACACCTTTCCTCATCAAAGGACCTATCTTGTCTTTATTATTGATTATATGATCTTTTAAAGCGTGTATTATCCTGAACGAGACATGGAGGTATAGTCTCAATATATTGCCAATTTTATATTAGAAAGGACTTATACAGGTTGTTTTGAAACATCGTTTAAAGATTTTAAGGGCATGTAGCACGATCGAAAATAAAGTTAAAAGTCATAATAAACATATGTCCACAAATTAACTGTTTGCGAGATAACAGCGATTTTATCGCAATTGCAGAATAAGTTTGCTTTAGCGGTTTTTATTAAGATGTTATTGCATTTTAACATAAAATAGATTATAAATAAAGAAGAAGTTCAAAATGACGTCCTTCCATTTCGACACAGGATCTACATCTGATTTCAAAGGAAGCGCGCACTCTTTCAAAAAACAAGGGTTTTTCTCGTATTATCTGGCAACAGTGTTCTATGCGTGGCGCAGCTCTGGAAGATCGGTTACCGGTATTGCGTACACTAAACTTTTCAAATAACCCCAGATACTAAAGTCCAATGGGTTTAGATCGGGAGACCTTGGAGGCCAAGCAATGGGACCTGCTCACCCTATCCATCTCCTAGGAAATTCATTTTTAAGATGTTAACAGCACGCGTAAAGTGCGGCAGAGCAGTCTTAGATGTATACGTAAATCTTCCAAAAGTTCAGGTAAAGTATTTTCCAAGAACTCGAGGTATGCAGGACCTGTTAAGCGTTGTGGCAAAACAATCGGTCCTAACAACCGTTCCCCTATCATGCCTAACCAGACGTTTAGAGAGAAACGTTGCTGGTACCTGGCTTCAACGGTAGCATGAGGATTTTCGTCACACCAAACGTGATTGTCGTGGAAATTAAATATTCCATCTTTAGTAAAACCAGCTTAATCAGTGAAAAGGATGTTATCAGCGAAATCTAACCGATCAGCAGCTGTTCGCAAAAACCACTCAAAAAAAGCTCTTCTCGCTTGATAATCCGGAGCAGTAAGGACTTGTACCCGTTGGATATGGTAGGGGTACAGGAGTTGCTCATGAAGAGTTCTCCAAACAAGATTGCTGCTTACTCACTTGAGTCGAAATTCTTCTAACACTAGTTTCGGGATTTTCATCAATAATATTCAAAATTCGATTTTCTCTCTGTGGAGTACATGGTATTCTCTGCCGTCCAGTATCAGAAGACCGCTTCTCAAACGAACCAGTTTCTCTTAGCCGTTAAAACACCGTCTGAAACATCACATGCGAAGGCAGTTGGCGATCAGGAAACGTTTCAGTATAGAAGCGACCTGCTTGTAAAGAGTTTCCATTAGCACGGCCGTACATGAACACCATATCGCTCATTTCAGCATCAGAATACGCAACCATTGTAATTGCTATAAATTGCACAAAACGTCAAATTAAACTGTCATAAAACAATATCTGATAAACACCTGTTTACTGGGATATGTTATATCCATGTACTACTAGGAACACTCGCTGTTATCTCGTAAACGGTTGATTTGTGAACATATGTTTATTATGACTTTTAACCTTATTTTCGATCGTACTACATGTCCTTAAAATCTTTAAACGATGTTTCAAAACACCCTGTATATGGTTATTGAAATATAATATTTCTCTTTAGCTTTGTCAAACTACTAGGTACATCCAAGTAAGCTGAATTTTCTCTTTTTTTATTCATGATTCTATGCAATAATTTATCTATGATGTTGACAAATCCTTGATAATAGCTATTTGTTTTAGAATGTTTAGTTCAATCTCGAAATTCACCAATCTATGCAGGTAATTAGGTAATTATTAGGAAAGTAGACTCAGTTATTTAAAATTACCCTATAGATATTGACTTGAGGCCAGATATGACGAACTTAAAGTAGCACTTCCTATCACCTCATTTTGTCAATTTCTCATAAATAATGATACATATATTTAATAACTTAAAAATAAGAAAATTTCCAAATCAAATAACAAATTTAAAAATTTACCAAACGCTAAAAAAAAATCGTTCTGACAGTAATGATGCTAATTGTTACAATGTTCACAATTCCTATCAATCTGCAAGGAACTTCTCGAGTACCCAATTTGATGACAAATATTTGAGGCTACTTGGTAAGGGGTTGGGTTTCAATTTCGCTTCTAATGGTTCTCACATATAAGGGATCTCGAAGTTTTGGCTGTCAACACCGAGTCTACTATCTAGGCGGGTGAGAGGGGAACCGCAGCTTCTTTAAGGGGTAATGTAACCCACTTATTTCTTGAAAAAAAAAAATTAAATCATATTTTCCTAGATACTCTTGCCAGGGTGGTTTCGGGAAACATATTCTTAGATCTATTAAAAATAAAATTAAAACAATTAATTTTGTCATTACTAATTGTAAGTCAGATAAAGCTGGTAGTGTCGTAATTATAGAAAGAATTATATCTCTAAGGTTACAGATTAAGACCCTATTACATAAATAAAAAAAAAATAGGGTTACATGATATTTAATATATTTAATTGGCAACACCATTTTTAGATGTATGTATTTAAGAACACGAAGTTTTCGTTTTAAAATATGTCATTTCATATTTTTTCATTTCTAATGGTAACTAAAATCGGTAAAGTTGATTGATGTTGAAGTAGCCCTGTTATTCTCTAAACCTTTGAATTTAAAAAAATTTAAAAATTCATTGGTTTTACTTCAGTTGAGCTTTTGAAGACTTAAGTATACCACATATTTGAAAAAAAATCTTTGAAATATTTTTGTTTATTAATTTTTAAAGCTTTTTTTTTTTTTTCATTTAGTAATAATTGTTAATATATTGATGTGTGCACATTATAGATATAAGATCATTTATTATTTTTGTGCAGGAAGATATATTTTAGTTGTAATTCTCTCATTATAGTTTAAAGAGCTAATTTTTCTCTTTTTCAATTTTGCTGATTCATTTTTATTTTATCAATCACCTCGTTTGGGTGAGTAGAAGCTTTGCGCTTGCATTTAGTTTTTCATTCTTGTTATTTACTAGAAATTGTCCACGCTTAATTTAATTTATTTTAATTTGAAACCACGTGGATTGATATTGGTATATTTACGATTATCTTCCTGAATAAACAAAACTTTTACTTTGTATAGGAAATAGCATTGTCCTATTGTAATTTAGAATCAAGTGTAGGTTTTAATTTAGGCCAGAACCTTCAGTTCACGGTTTTTTTTTCTGCACCTTTGTAATTAAACTCATTTTAAAAAAATAAAACTGTTTGTTAATTATAATAATATACCTTTGGGTTGAAAATTCTGTTCTTTTATTTTAAATTAAACCTTTTCAATTTTTGAGGTAATTAAGAGAGTCTGATTGCATTCACTCACAATTTTTTTCGTGGTTAGATTTAAGTTTTAATTCGCGAGGGTAACTTTGAGGTTAATAGTTCTTGTGCGCCCTTTAAAATATTATGCGTTGAGCTAGCTATTTTAATTTTCTTTTTCATTTTAAAAATTCATTTTGCAATTTCTTTAATTCTATCAATACACAGCAATACGTTGTGCTTTTTTTCTGTTACATAGGTATTTAGAACTCGAATACAGTCAAACACTAAACGAAATATGTACCAAGGTTTCCAGTTTTAATATTTGTAATATTGATATTAATAAATACCTTTTAGTTGTTGCTGCAAAATTAAAAAAAGATAAAAGCTTTTTTCCACAACAATACTGATATGTAACATATTAAATAAAATATAAGAAATATTTTAAAATATGTATAATTCGAATATCGAATATGATAAAATACATATAAAATAAATGCTGAGAAATCACAGTAAACTAATATTAAGAAACTGTCGTTTATGATATAAAAATTTATTTTGTTTTTATACCTATTTATTGAATATATTCGTGCTATTTGTGGTGTGTGTCTGTGTATAGTAATCTTAAACAATTAAACAACATTTCTCTTTGCTGCAACGTTGTAAGAAAATTACTCGTTTAATTAAAAGAAATGAAAACACTTAATGCTAAGTACGGGTACGGGAGTGGACGCCTGCCACTTAAAACTGCAAAAAAGAGGACTCGAGCGACTGCGAGTGTCACATACAAATGACGCTGGAGTTTATAATTTGAAAGAAATACGACGACTAAAAGTAGATTGTATCAGTACGTATTTACTGCAAAGGTATCGTCAGCCAATATAATTTCAATATTGATTTTTGTTAGCCATGAGCGAGTTTTTTCTATATTATATACGTAAATATTTCCGCATTTAGAGTTTGCTTAGTGTAACTATTTTTACGACAAAATGTGAAAGTGACAAAGAGTTTAATTATTTTATTTAAGAAGTTTATTAAACAGATTCTCACCGCATATATGACATACAGTAGCAGGCGTACCAACCTCCTTGTAAACATACTAGGTTTACATCACCGCAAAAACTGCTCATTTACACTGAACCAAGTAAATTTGTTTTACTGTGACGAATCGGTATACATGCTTCTCCCTTTTGTATTACCTACTGCAGTGCGTTTCTGTTTGATTAATAATCTTGCCCTATTCACTCTCATTATAGATCAGGGGCCTTCGGCGTTTGCTTTTATTGCTTTAAGGTTGTTTTTCACTTGTTGTACCCATTTTGTTTTTGTATTGAATTGTCTTAGAAAATTTATAGTTATAAATACTTATTTTAATTCCTGCTGCTTCCTTTATTTCGTTTATTAATTTATTAGATACGTATCAGACTTTCACACAGACTAACACAATGGTTTCTTTCATTGAAAGCAATGCACTTTACATCAAAGGAATAAAGTCAAATAACTTGTTCTTAAAACAGAGATATGTTGGTTATCTCGGCATCGGTAACAATGGAAACCAGCAAAGTTTAAATGAGACATTCTTCCTGTAGCCACGACAGAGCACGGTTGTTATTTCGCTGCTCACAATTTCCTTACGGCACACCTTCAGAACTATCCCAGTTCCACTAACTTTATATTGTATTTAAATCAATATTTACCTGAGCGATCTACACGATTTTGCTATGGAAACATCTTGAGAACAATCCTGATTGTCACTGAAGCCATTGACCACTTGTTGGAGCCTCAAGGTTAATTATAGGAAATTCCACATTTATCTATAAATATCTATATCGCAAGTATAGTAATTATAGACAACTCTAGCACTTCGAATTAGCGAAATCTACTAAATAACATCTGGCATTTCTATGACTGAGTTTATGAAATTACCAGAAAAAAATGAATAGATATTTCGATTGAAATAAAGTTGCTTTATATAGTATATGAATACAATATTCGTATCCGTGATTAAAGAATATATAACATATAAAAACAGGAGTCCTAGGTGATTTAATAAAGAAAAATGCTTTTAGTCTCTTAAAACTTTTTCTTTGTGGTGCGTTATTTTATGCAAAAAAAAACTACCTATCGTTTCGTTAGCAAGCAGTTGAAAAGTTGACTTGACAGTTGGGTTGGTGCATCTACAAATATACCCGTGGCTATAACCAGTTTTTTTTTTTTGTGTAATGGCGACCACTTCTGAAACATATTCACGCAGCACTAAATGTAGATCTCCTCAGGCATGGTTAAAATACTTTTTCCGAAAGTATCCATTTACATGAGTCTGTGTTAGCGAGGCCAAATAATACCTTGATTTATTCTTTCTGTGCGATTAGAAAATGTGCCGTACTGGTCACAGATACAGCACCGCCCCACACCACTATGCCATATGAAAGGTGCCAATACCCTATCGTGTAATAAATGTCTAATAGCGCCTCATCGTTCACTTTGTTATTCAGTTTTGGTGTCGCATAATTTTTTTTTGTTATGAGTTTCCATAAGTTTCATAACTGGGATCAGGGTCCACCATCAAACCTAAGAATTTAACATATTTGGATGTAGTAAAGTCACAAAATTATCGTTGAGGACGTTTGGCAGCATTGTGCAAAACAGTTTGTGTAAATTTGCAGTTTTGTTGCGATTCAGTATCGAACTGTTACTTACGTTCACACCACTGATTTATTTCTCAAACTGTTTTGCCGAATTCCCGACTCTAATTCACCCTATTGAGGCGCTGACACTGTTAACGAGACATCCTTCGCATAATTTACGATAAGTCCATCTTTCGCATGTTCGTACAGGTCATTCACATATAATAGAAATACCAAAGAAGCCAGCGTCGAACCCTGCGCAACACCACACTTCAGTGGGTACTCTCCAGATGGCACTCCACTAACCGACACGGATAAAAATAAACCTCAAGTCTATCAAATCGAAGGGTTTAGACAAGTCGAAGTATAAGATCAAAACTATCACTTTCTTATCCATTTTTTATGGATATGTTCTAAAAGTTCAAATAATTAGTATAAGAAGAATAAAAAATAAAGTAGCCCTCCTGTGGGTTCCGGGTCACACCGGAGTGGAAGGAAATGAAATAACGGATAACCTCGGCAAAAAAGGGGCTTGAATGAAGAATGCCTTATAACCAGAAGAGGTTTACAGAATGCATCAACCTGAGTAAGAACAAGGTTCGCATATTAACAGGAATACTTTCAGGCCATTGTAGACTGAAAGGACACCTGAGTAAGCTTGGATTGGAAAAGGAATCTGAATGTAGATTTTGTAGGGAACAGGATGAAACACCCATCCACCTCCTCTCAAACTGCGTAGCACTGTGCAACTCGAGGGCGTTGCACCTGGGAGCATGTGAAATAGAAGAGGGAGACTTATCTAGACTGGGGCCCTCTGACATCCTACAATTTCTGAAAGGAATAGGATTGGAAGGCCGGCTGTAAAGCAGCAAGAATAGGGGACACAACAGATCTTTTAGGTCGCAATGTAACATCACCCTTCCATCTATCTACATCTACATCTACAAAGGTTCAAAACGGGCTGACTGATTTTGGAAAATGTGATTTGTACCGAAATAGTGCAATACCGTTCCATAAGGATATTATTTGAGCTTTTTGGAACTGGAACTACTCTCGCGGCCTTCAAGGAGCAGGGAGATGCCTTTCTTGCAGACACAAATTAATGCTATACAGCAAATCTGGAATCAGAAACGAATGTCGCTTCAACACCATCGTCCATGGTAGACTATCCGAGAAGGGCACGTTTTTATGTTTAATAACCATAATAGTTGTTCTAAGATCATTTTCAGTTACAATTTGGCAAGTAATGCTCTTTGTTGTTTCATATATATGCAAATAATGTGCGCCATTGACTGAAGCAAAATATTTGGCTAGAAAGTTTAATATAATCAAATAAATTATTTAGTTCAGTATGGTCCTAACACAACAATATAGTTCAATTTTGTAAAAATGTGGGATTGGTTCTATTACTTTCATATTGTTGAGACAACATCGGTACGTTGTTAACTCAAACAAATTTGCAAAGATTACAAGCTTTTTATAGTAAGAAATCAACAAATCAATGTATTTCTGCTAATAACTGTAATAATTAAGAGACATTTTTTCCAAGAAAAAATCTCTCAATTATTACTTAAATACCGGACGAACGCTATAACAAATAAGCTAGAGAGAAGCATGTACACTAGACCGATAAATCGACGATATTTAAGAAGGACGTCGGTCTGCCAAGATCTTAGACGTACCTCAAAATTTACGAATTGCAAGCAAAAAAGCTAATGTTAAGACGGGCATCGGCCTGTCGACATAGCAGTAATAATTATATCCACCAACTGCCAACATCCCTCGAGATTTACGTATTGTCGGTAATGAAATCAGCAAACAAACCCTCAAACTAATAAAACCTCGTTTATTTTAAAGATATAGCGAAAATTAAGAAAATAAGTGGTATAAAAAGCGATCATATTATTTTGTTACTTCTAGATTATTAATTTAACAAACGAATTTATTTCACTTAAACAATAAGTACTCTTCAATTATCAAAGTTAATTTAATATAATTATTATGTTCAAATTACTTTTTTCTAACCTAGCCCACACTTTTGTAAACAGGTTCTGTAATCTAAACATTATTATTATAGCGAAGTTTTCTACCCATGCAGTTACGTTGAATAGGTACATGTGATACAGCCATTGTTGTAAAGATGGCGCCTCTCCTTTATCATTCAAACACGGTTATAAAAAGTTGATTTGGTGCATTTACCGAAAAAAAAAACATTGCATACCGGCAAAGGAGAATTCGCAACCGTCACATACAGAAAAAAATAACTTAATGAAACCAAAACATCTCATATTAAAGGATGCTTTATTCCTTGATCGAACAGCATAAATTGCATTTGCGGTAAGCAATATGCAATTTATGCTCCTTTTATAGGTAGGTTATGTCAGTATTGTAGTAACACTATTGAATAGCGAAATTTTGTGGTAAGATTTGATATTAAATTTAATTAAGGAATTAAGAAGCTGCCGTAACAGATAAGGAATGCAGTAACCTTAATAAAATATTTAGTAAATATATATTTTACTTAAAGCAAAAATATTGTTACTATAAAAATATATATATTTCAATAAGCAAATAAATCTAATTGTTTCAACAAAATGTTTTGTTCTTCTGTGTGTTATTTTTATTCGAGTCAATAAAATTTATTATTTGAAATAAATATTCCATTTTATCAATTTTACAAAATTTTATTTGAACTAAACATTATTTCAATGAAATAATTAGTTATTTAAGTATTATATACATTTGACCCAATAAAACTTTTTAATTGAGCAAAATATTTTATTTGTTTAATTCTATTGAAGATATTGTTGAAACAAATTTTATTTACGAAATTATTTGCTTCGCGTCAACAATATATTTGTTTGTCCATATTTAAACAAAGATTTTAGTCAATTTGGTATTTGTATTGTTAATATTGTATGCATTCCCACTGTGGTACACGAACAATCTGTAGTGCCACTAAAATAATGTTTTATGATTTCTTCAACGCCCACTGAAAAGTATAGAGCAAAATTATTACCAATCATTTTCTCGTCATTTAACTCTGTGTCATCCTCTTGCTATAGCTTAAGAAGTTGCTTGCCTCTCTTCACTCCCAATTCATCCCCTAACTATTGACCACGTTACTTCTGTTGTTAGAATGTTTTATCTTTGTTTTTGCGTAGTAAGCCCTTTCCTATACTTCAATATTTCTTCTGTTTCTTTCTCGTAGTAGTTGCAATTTCATACATTATCCTCAAATTTCTACTAGATTCTCCTATGGCATGGTATGTTTTTTTTTTTAATTTCTCTCTTAATTAGTTTAAAAGTGCCTATGACTTACATCTGTCGTCGTTTGTCGTCTGTCTCTTTCTATCTGTACATTTACAATCTCTGGAATTTTTCTCACTGTGTTCTGCCACTCTTTTAAATCCGTTGTTAGGATTTAAAAGACTGTCAGAACACAGTGACAATGTTTAAATTTTATGTCCATGCAGTTTATATATTTATTCAAACCTCCTTTTTTGGTATCGGTAAATAACTTCTATTTCCCATTGCTTTGCCATTCTCTGTGTTCCTAATTCCGACTAACAAGTTGTACGTTCCCTGTGGCAGAATAAAAAAAAAAACATAAAAAATTAACATAAAAGGTTTACTGAACGTGTTTCCATTGCATTCAAAGTAATAGATATACCAACTCGAATGTAGTTATGAGTTTCGCATTGAAAATAATTACGTATTCAGAACTTACAATGGATCCAATTTAGTTCTCACATAGCATTTGTAAATATACGGATATGTCGGAGTAAACCACGTTTCGTTAAATTTTCCATTTAATGATTCACTATTGTCGAGGGGTTTTTGCCGGAAAATATAAAATCTAAAACTTGCGGTGCCATCGCATTTTGTGTGAACTACATCATCGCATTGTTTCAGTTTTCACCAGGGGCCAATTATTTCGTGTGTTTAGATCATATATGTAATACTACTATATTGCGAGTATGTGCTCAAAAATTCTGAAATCAAAGGGAGACAGCTATATCGGATATGCCACAACGTTCTGGCTGCATTATGCGCATGCGCGAACCTTAAATAACCATGCATCCTTCTCGCACATGTTGGTCAGTTGTTTACATTCACATGTGTTTCTCGTTGACAACTGTGCGTATGTTAACGCTTGATCATTGTTTATTGGTGAATTGTGTTATATCCATTGCTGTTGATTATTTCATATATTTTAACTGTCATGAATTAGAATTGAAGTCTGTATAAATATTAGTTTTTTGAATATAAAGATGGTAAGATATTGCTATTTGTGTGGCCATCAACAAACAAAGGAAAACGTAAAGGCTTCTATGCATAGTAAAGCAAATAGTTATAAAATGAATATATTGTAGTAACAATAAACTTACATTTCTTCAGATTTCCTAAAGACGACAACAGACGATCTGCCTGGAAAATGTTTGTGGATTGTCAAATGAAGATGATGTAACAACTTTATTGATTTGTTCGGCTCATTTTCTTCTGGAGGATTTTATAGAACCAAATGCAAAAATACTTGGCGAAAAAGTCTCTATCTAAAACCACAGCTATACCATCAATTCCTACAGTAACAGATAAAAGTACATCTACATCGAGAACTGATGTACATATAATTTAAGAAAACAGGTAAATATTCTTTTAATATATCCATTCTATTTCGATATATTGAATATATTTTTCTTTGTAGTGTCTGTCAATCATGACGAGATTTTAGTAATAGATGATAGAAGTACCCAGTTTAATACTGTAGAAACAATGGATATGAATTATGCAGGTAAAACTTGATTTCTTGAAACTTCAAACATACAACCGACTACCACAAGTCGTACGCTACTTCATATGAACCTGCATGAATAATAATAATAATAATAATAATAATAATAATAGAGTTTATTCCAAAAGCTCATGTACATGATCCTAATGGAAAAATGTCAAAAAAAGCAAGAACGGAATACAAATAAGTATATAAAACAAACAATATAATAAGCTAGACAAACAAAGGATATTGAAATAAGCTAGGTATAAAAAACATATTAAAATAAAGTAAAAAAATATGCCGCCACCTATCTCTCATCATCCCGTGATAGCAAAAGATAGTGATGGTTACCCGGATATTCACACCTTGGGAAGATGTTCTTTAAAAGCATTTATATGGAATAGAATTTTCTCAGTTTTAATACCCCTGAACTGAATTTACATAATTTGAGTTAAGGGATTTTTAATAATCATTGCATGCAATTATGTAAATTAATTATTGAATGCTACATATCTATTCGATTGTATTATGAGGAAAAAATATCATCAAAGGATGAGAACATACATCAGAAATATAACAAATTGGTTCTTTTCCAAAATCAATAAATGTAAAAGTGGTTTTTTATTCACCTTTCCCAACTACTTTGCTAGCTTTTAAAAAGTATCCTTTTTTTCAGTGTAATACCTAGTGTGATTTGTAAACAATGTAAATTGATTGAATTTCTTATGGTATAGTTTGAAATAAATATTCTCATATGAACATCAATGTATTATTATTTACCAGTATTTATTACGAATTCATCTATCCACTTTTGTATATTTACAGAATTAGTACATCTCTTAACGTTATTTATAGAGGCATAAAGGTCTAAATTTCGTTGCATATAGCACTATAAAAAAAAGGCCACTCTCTTAACAAATGAGGAAAAATTTGTACTCTTCTTCCAACGAATGATCATTCCATTATTACAATCATTTGATTATTGAAATCATTCGATTATGCCCATCACTACCAAATTGCTTCGTTCGCACATGCGCAAAACAATCGTAGAACCATGTCAGACAAAGAAACTCATTTTCCAGCTCCCTTCATCGGCGAAAATTTTTATCATTGGTTTTATACGAGACACGCGATATAGTAGTATTATATATATGGTTTAGATCTACAGTAGTGCAGCCAACTACAAAAATTTAATTTACTAATTGTGAGCTAATTAACGTAACAACAATCATGTAGTTCATTCCGCAATAATTCTTGCAGTCAATAGGTGCAAGTTAACTACTTGCTGTTAACTAACATTGGTGGATACGCAAGAGAGAACATCTGATACTTTATTAGCATAAATACGGAATGTGTCTTAATTAAATAAATTTAGTGTTCTTTATCCTGGTCTGTATTAAAGCCAAGCAAGTTACCGCAGCATTCGTAATACACAGATGTTGGCACTGCTATTTTATTATTGCTATTATTGTTTCTAGAATTTTTGACATTATAGGTAACCTAGGCACGAGCATATTTTATTCATGCTCGTCTCTACCTCATCTCAAAAAAAAAATCAAATAAAACTTATTGCATTGCGTCCGTTGAAGAGTAAAGATTTTGGCCTTTATCATAAATTGTTATGGAAACAAACAACGAGCTAATTAATTGGTGCGGGACGCCTGCGAGGGAAACACGTATTTTTGGCGCTAAAATTAACGAATCCTAACCTCACTTACAATGGTCAAAGAAGTAGCTAAGAAAGGCACAATGAAAAATGTATGTGTAAGAGGGAACCCGGAGATTCAATCACAGTTCAGTCAAGTAGCTAATTTCCAGATTGGCTAATTCAAACACGTGATGCGTGAGCAAATACCAAGGATTGAATTTTGAATATGAAGTTCAGGTAAAAATAGGTCTGAAACATTCAACTTTCTACATTAATTCTTCCAATTTCTTGACTCGTTAAATGTGATTTCAGATTCTAAATTTCGAATTTAAATTGAACTAATTGGGTGAAATTTTGTTGGAAGTGTGTTCCTGAGGATATTAGGATTCCTTTGATATGCCCAATCAATTCTGAAAATTGCTTTTTCTGCAAAATTGAAATGTATGTGGATTTCGCTGAGAGTACGAACACTTATTTAATTTTCACTTTTTATAGGTTTTGAAACATGAGTTGGATTTACAAATCTGTAAAGGTTTAACACGTTATTAAAGAAAACTACTCCTCAACTGAGGGCTATTAGTAATGGTATTTTAGTAATGGTAAATTTAGAAGCCTGTTTGATTCCTGAAAACGAAATTTTATGTGTTTGTTTGGATTATATGTGTCGCTTGTGCCTGGAGGATTAGCGTAGATCTCCTGTTACGACGTCTTTAAGCGTCTATACAACCCTAGCTGGTGAATTACAACTGCCCTTGTCGTAAATCAAGAATTGCGTAGCTGACTCGCAGTCGCAGTACAAAACATTGGGTCTCATGTTGTGTTGTCGTTTAATATGTGCCGGGATTGTGTGTGTCTGTGTGTGAAATTGAATTAATCTGTTATTTGAATCATTACAATATGTGTATGCCGACCAACAGCGAACTAAGAGAACAAACGACTAAATTTAGGACAGAGATTGTGGAACAAAAGCAACAGATGTTTAGGAGAAAGTGAGAAATGTGACAACAAAACACACGCTAAGATATTGAAAAAGACAACCAAAAACAGAGAACTAATCATCATGATAATAGAAAACTACTATCAAAACGAAAGTAATATGAAGGAGATGGTACGATAGACTGTAACAATTAGAGAAGTAAACAACAACATAAACGTATATACGGGCACTTTATCGGGGCGTCACGTCAGAGCAATGCATTCGTATGTAATGTATTCTGTTGGAACGGGCTGGATGCTTCAGAAAGGTTTTCTGAAAGTAATACTAGGGAAGCCGTATATCACTTCGCGGGCGAGTCAGATGTTTGCTGTATCCGTGGATTCATTCTCGGGCAATCATATTATGTAGATATATGTAGGAACTACTCTTTCCTTCATCCATAATTTTAGACGCGCGTGTAGCAATTTTAGTGTGCCTTTTTTTTAGTAGATGAGAATGGTTATGAATACTAATTTACCTTTACTACGTATTCTTATCTTCATTGTGCGTTTTATCACAGGCATCAGAAAGGCGTAATATTTATGCTCTATGAAAAGTTATAGAGAGTACTAGACTTGACAGGTGCTCTATTACGACAAAAGAGAATTTATTGGGTTATTATTGGGTCCTTATTGTTTAAACAAGATCAAAGAGAGAATTGTCAAAATTACTGTATTGTACATAAGTAAGTTTAGTTTTTAATATTCGCGATATTGTAGAACGGAATGTCCCCATTTCAAGCACAAGACTAGTCACTCTATTCTCTGAGTTATCTCTGCAAGAATGATTGTGTAAACATCTTTAATTCTTAATTCACTCGAGCTTACAATTAGTGAGTTTCTTTTCTGTTGTATTATATCATTCGAATCTTAGCGATTTCCTTTATCTGATCGTGATGCCGAATAGTGTCTAGCACTGCAATTGTTTGATTAATCTATTTTTTCATTTGAGTACTGCTTGGCTACGGGTTTGATTTCTTTTGTGCGGGACCGTTTTAGGACGGATTGTGTTACAGGGTGCCGGCTAATAGCAACCCTAGTCGTAGGTTCGGGAACGGTTAGATCGAAATGATTATACCGATTATTATATCAATATTAACATGTATTTAAGGTTGGTTAATTGTTACAAAAATACAAAAGATTTACATTACATTATCAGCTGATTGAGGCAAATACAAGAGTTATAGTTACGTTATCAGCTGATCAAGACAAAATACAAGAATTCTATAGTACTGGGTAGATTGTACCTTGATTGCGGATAGCCGGTAGGTGAGGTGGAGCGGGTGGCGTCCGTGTTGGTCCGTAAATTCCGCTAGTAGAGTTGCGGTGGCGAATTCGGAGAAAATCTCGCCCTAAATAAGTAGGGCCTTTAAAGGGACACAACCAGATATTACTAAAGGGAAGCTTTAGATAAAAGAAAAATTACGCTTACTAACGACCTAAGATGGAAACCTGATGCAATGTCGAACGAACGTGTTTAAATAAAAACATTTTTAGGTAAAGAAACTCGGTGTCCCAGAACACACTCCTGGCAGTCCAGGGTTAACATAAACAAGCGATTTCTAACTAAGCGACTCGCATGAAAGAACCCAGTAATGCGGAATTAACAAAGAATTATTATTATTATTATTATTTAATAAATGCACAAGTCGAGCTGAGAGTGCGTTTATAAAAATTAAAGAACTTAAATTTAGAAACAGTACCTGCGTCCACATTCTTTCCCAGATCGTTATAATTAAAATGAACTACTTCATGGTCCGGAATATTTATTCATTATATTGTACCTATATTGTATAATGTCAATCAAAAAGTCAATGTTGTCTGACATCTAAGTGGGTATAATATAATATAATAAACATGAAGAAACCAAGAAACACTTTCACTAGTAGAGAACATGGACAGATCTGAATTTACATCTAATAAATTAATGATTGGAAAACTTGTTTCAGCAATACAGTTTCGAATTGCGACGGAATATAGTTAAATTAGGCAAACTCAATATTTCATCTACGTTGAATTTATTAAAGAAGGAGAAACTAATGCAATCGTATACATGAGGGCGTATATTTTTTTACGTACTAGTTAAGATATGTATTCCGTATATAAAGCGTATGTACACATTGTACGTTTTCAATAGGTACAGTCACCGCCATTAATATTTAGCACCATCAACGCGTCGAGCCATTCGTTCGAGTGCTAAATAATAATGTCGACGACTGTACATACAGCTGTATACTGACTGAATTAATGAACTTGTAAAAATGAATATTAAAACTGAAAAATTAAATTAGCTAGCTCAACGGATAAAAATTTAAAAAGCGCAAAAGAACAATTAATCTCAGAGTACCCTCGCGAATTAAAACTTGAATTTAATCACGAAAAGTAAAATGTGAGTGAAAGAAATCTGACTTTCTTAAATATCCCAAAAAATGAAAAGGTTTAGTTTAAAATAAAAGAACAGTATTTTTAATCCAAAGACGTTAATTCACAATCAAAAATTTATTATAAAAAAACTGCACGTGATTCTAAATTACAATAGGAGGACAATGCTATTTCCAATATCAAAGCAAAAGTTTAAGTTGTTCAGGAAGATAATTCTATATCTTTCAAATCAATCCACGTGGTATCTAATAAATACAAACTAAATAAACGTAGACTATTACTAGTAAATAACAAGAATGAAAACTAATAGCAAGCACAAAGCTTCTATTCACCCAACCCGAGGTGATAATAATTAAAAACGAAACAATAAAATGAAAACGGAAAAATTAAACTCTTAAAATATAATGAGAGAAATAAAACTAAAATCTATCTTCCTGCACATAAATAATAAATGATCTTGTATCTAAAATGTGTACACAACAATATAATAATAATAATTATTATTAAGCGAGTTCCTTGATGGACAAGAATAAAACAAATAACGATATCAATTGAATTAACAAAATGGCAACAAAAATATACAAATTTACGTCTACTCACGCTTGCGTCTGCCAGAGAACTAGTTCTTACAATCTCGACCGCTGCGTACAGCGAAGCCGCAGCAGATCAGTCCGCCAACGGACAAAAACACAAAACTAAACAAGCGAACGTAAGATATTTAAATGAATGAATCTAATATAAAACAACTGAACACATAATTAAATAATTCATACAATTAACCCTTTAACTAAATCTTATATAAAAATAACATCTATTTCTGCGAAAATTCTCTCGAAACATTGACAAAGACTGAACGGAGTAAACACGACAAAATCTAAGCAACTTAAAAAAAAACTCTCGCGAAAACAAGGTGTCCGTCCACAGCAATACGTAAATGGTACGATGAATGCATCCATTCGTTACATACACAAATGATATATGCAATGTACTCTCCGACTTTCAGACATTGCAATAAATGAGCGTTTGTATTTTAAGCTGTTCGATGACTAACAATAAAGCGGTTATACGTATTCGCATACTGATGCGTTTTACTTTGATTTATAGGGCACTTGTATCATACAATATACCATTGAGTATAAACAATCTTTTTATCTTATTACATTTTATCCATCCAAATACGAAAAGGATCTATTGTACATGACAGTGAAAAGCCGGCGTGTGAGATACTCGTGTGATATTGACGTATATAATTTGTTGATTTTCATTCCTTTTGTTACGTTTTCTTCTAGTCTTTCTTTTGTTGTACCCAAGGTATGCGATAAACTAGTACGGGGCTTTTCTTTTAGTTTTCTAAAGAATTTTCCTCTTATTTTACAATCATTATTCTTAATTTTTCTTGCTTCGAACTTTGACCCGTGGCCTCTGGCCGTCACACGTTCCCAGCGCGTGCAAGGGCCGTAGCTGCGCGGATATTTCGTCCAGTGCGATATGAGTGCTCAGCGAGCAACAGATACTTTTCCAGGCTCTCCTGTGGACGGAGGTAGCTTGGAAAATTTACATAACCGTACCGTTAATGATCTTTCGTCATAGAATAATAATAATTTGCAATCCTTTGCAGCTGTTGTAAAAAATGATTCATCTTTTAAATTTACATCACGTGACTAAGCCATTAATACCATTGATAATTCATCCAGAAATGATTATATTATTGGGGTAGGAGATCTTGTAAGTCTCAACACACCGTTAAGAGAAGTGAAAAATCTTTTGACATCCTTAGGATGTTTGTCAAAATTGAATGGGGGTTATGCACTTAAATCGTATAAGGGTGATTCAGAATAAAGCCCTCAGTATCTGCGTAGGCGCTATGAGATCCACACCACGACAGGCGTTATGTGTGGAGGCACAAGAACCGCCTGTACTACTTCAACGGAAATACCTTGCAGCCAAGTATATACTAAAACTGCAGACAATAGCGGATAGGAATATTCGTTATAATAACCGTAGACTTTCGGTGTTAGAACTGTCATCTCCATTCTGGACAAAGAAAATGCCACTCTTGTTAACTGCAGCTTATAGGTATCTTTCTAGTTTAGACCTTGCTATAGCTTATCCAGAGTTTTCAGAGATAGACTTCCATCAATATGTTAAATCAATACGGGTGTTCATTCCAGATTATTCTGATCAAAGCTATGCAGACAAAGGCATACATATCGAAATTCTCGACACGCTTTCTGAACACACTGTTATATATACGGATGCGTCAAAAACATTAAGCGGTTGTGGCTGTGCATTTTTTGACCCCATTAGCGACTTAGGTGCGTCTTTTTGTCTGAATACAGAGTTAAATATTTTCTCTGCTGAAGCCAGAGCAATTTGGGAGGCACTTAAGTACGTTAAATCTTTAGAAACACTGAAAATTGCTGTGTCAGACTCTTTAAGTGTCCTACAAGCTATTAGAGGGAAGAAATGGTTCACAAAGGTACGTCCGCTAGTGTTAAAGGTTCGAATCAGTTGTGCGGAGCTGGAAACACAGCAGAGAAACGTGGGGAAATGTTTTGGGTGAAGGGCCATGTGGGAACCTCTTCTAACGAAAAGATGGACATCTCAGCCAAACCAGTGACAATTAGCGACGGCAGAGAAGACATTACAATAATATTATTCGCACCAGCAAATCAAAAAGCCAAGTTACTATCAGATATTAATATAAGTGTTAACAATGTTCAACTCAACTTGCAAAATTCGGTGAAGAGTTTGGGACTGATAATAGACGAGGAATTTAAGTTCAATGAATATTTTAATAAATGCACTCAAAAAGCCTACAACAGTCTAGAGTTAATTTATGGCAGCAGAAGTTTTTAACTCAAAAATATAAGAAAATGCTTTGTTGAAACGTTTAGTTTTGTCTCATTTTAATTATTGTGATGTATGTTTATTCTCCGTTCTTAAGTTCAATCACCATGCAAAAAATACAGAAAGTTCAAAACTCCTGCTTACGTTTAATCTATGGTATTCGTCGACGGGATCACATTCGTCACAAGTTAGGGATGTCAGGTGGTAAAATATGAAAGTCGTCGCATACTTCATGCTGCTTGTCTGTTTTTATAAAATTCTACACTCGGAAAAGCCACCCTATCTTTATAATAAAAATAATGTTTAGGACTGATGTTCATACGTTTGAACATCAGATTTAAAGGAACTTTAACACCCCCGGCCCATGCACACCAATTCTTTAAAAAGAGTTACTCGTATTCAAATCACAAATATCTACAATAATTACTCCACAATTTGTTAAAGGTAGTGGTTTCGTGTTGCATGTTTAACAAGCGATTACTTTAATCACCTATTTCTTTTCAGTCTGTCTATGTTAGTTGGTGGCTGCGCCGCTCACTGTATAGCTCTTTATATTTTCTAATTATGTATTTATTTAGATTTAAATTGTACATCGTCTCGTGTGCTTGAAATACGTTTTTTTTTTTTTTTTTTTTGGTTCTATGTAGGGTTAAATTGAAAACAGATTCGTCTGAATTTTCGCCCTATTTCCCTTGGTTATATACTCCCATATATGAAGTACTAAGTACTGTTGTGTTGAGGAAATAAAGACCATTTATTATTATTACTATTATTATTATTATTACTGTTTTTCCAAGTGAAGTTGGCGGTAAAATTAAAGTTCATTTCTTGCAAGAGAAATGGGAACTGAGACGGCGGAAGGCAAACAACAATAAAGTTATTCAGTATGCTAACAACCATGATAGTGTTTGTCATCCTCGATGACATGACGGCCTTCTTCCTATACTACAATCGCCAGATTGAGTTTTGGGCATTATCTAGGGGTTTTAGAATCAATTTGGTTAAAAAACATAATAATTCAGTTAATAACGGTTAAGAAAATTTTAATATTTACAAATATACACATGTTTTTCGATTAAATATGTAGGATTATTTTAAATTGTCTCATTTCAATATTTTACCTTCAAACATAATTTTATTTCCAAAATAAGATTTTCATTAAATAACAAAACAACATTATTTTCATATTACATTAACAAATTATTAGAAAGTTTTGAGTTTCCTTTTTTTTAATGTTGTCCTATGATATTGATGAATCAGGATAAAATATTTAAGTTATGTGGTACAGGATAACAGTATTATAGGAAGTATAATAAGATACCAGCGTTATTCATGTATTCTGACGAGCCTATGTGTTCGCACGCTTGGATTAGAGAGTAAAAGTCAACGAAATATACAAATCTACGGCTTATTTAACTAATTTTTGGATGATAATACTGTATCCATGTACACCAACGTACGTGCTGAATAAAATACTTTATATATAGAATACACGTTTTTGGTAGTTCGTGAAAAATTGCACGCGCTCATGCATGCGACGGTCCTAACACTACAATGAAGTGTAAATAGTGTTTACAGAGAGAGATCTGAATTTTCGTAAGATTTATAGTATTGCAGTTACCGCTGTTGTAACAATGGATTTCTTTCCGATAAGTGCGACCGCAGAATTTATACACCGTATTCACTGGCTCATAGAAAATTAAGGAATAAGGAATCCAAAACTAACATTTTTCGAGAAACAAACAAAGATTTACAGTGGGCTCTATTGCCGTTCCTGCTAACCATGCGCAAATCTTGCTTCCGTAATTTAAAGATCCCCTTTAGTAAAGTAAACCCTTCTCGCCTTATGTTCATCAAAATTTTGTCTTATGATCTTAATAGCATACAATTTGCAGCAGCAATTTGGTATTGTTGATGTTGAAAATGATTTCATTAGTGTTCAATCATTCACAAATTCTAGAAATGTTCGGGTTTTTCTTAAAGAATGTTTTCTAAATAATCACGGTAGACCGATTAAAAATAACATCGGTCCCAGCACCGAGCCTTGTGTTAGGCCACACACGATCTGAATTTGTATAACCATTGTCAACTCTCAATCGTGCAAATCGACGGCGACCAGACAAATACAGGCGGAACCAATTACTTTACCCTTAAAGACGTACTGCTATGGTTAGACTACCCGCTGAGTGTGTTTTAAGTTGCATAGTTTTGTTGTTATGATGAGAATTTTCACAATAATTTTATTTTGTTTAAATTTTAGTTTAAAAGTTAATTGTATGATTTAAAAGTTTTTTTTTTAAATTAATTCTGTTCATTTATTTGTATTGTTTGCTCATGTAGAGTTAATGCGGATTCTGTTGAATGTTGGCGTATTGTTTATGCGACTGCGTTGTATGATTTTGAGAGAGGGTTTTTCGGAAGAAAAACAGTTGTAGAGTTTTGTTAAGCAGTTCCTTGTTCGACTATTAACGTGAGTAGACGTATTTTTCAATCCTTGTTGCCATTTGGTTATCCATTTTGATTTCGTGAATTTAACATTTTTGATTTAATTTTATATAGCCAATCAGTGAATTCATTTTGTAATAATTGTGAATATATTGAAGTGTGCACATTATAGATATAAGATCATTTATTATTTTTGTTCGGGAAGATATTTTTTAGTTTTTATTCTCTCATTATAGTTTAATGAGTTTTTTTTTTTTTAATTTTTCAATTTTGCTGATTCATTTTTAATTATCAATCACCTCGATTCGGTGAGTAGAAGCATTGTACTTGCATATTAGTTTTCATTTTTGTATATTTCTAGTAATTGTTCACGCTTAGTTTATTTTTATTTAATACCACGTGGACTGAAATTGTAAGATTTTGGATAATCTTCCTGAACAAACAAATCTTTTGCTTTGTATAGGAAATAGCATTGTCCCAGTTTAATTTAGAATCAAGTGCAGTTTTTATTTTAGGCCAGAACCTTCAGTTCACGTTTTTTTTTTCTGCACAAGTTGTAATTTTACCCTTTTTGAATAATAAATTTTATTGTTAATTAGCATCTTTGGGTTAAAAATTGAGTTCTTTTATTTTAATTTAAACCTTTTCAGTTTTTCGGGTAATTAAGTAAGTCAGATTTCTTTCACACACAATTTACTTTTCGTGGTTAGATTCGCGAGGGTAACTCTGAGGTTAATAGTTCTTTTGCGCCCTTTAATATTTTATTCGTTGAGCTAGCTAGTATTTTATTTTCTTTCCATTTTAAATTCATTTAGAATTTTCATTTAATTCAGCCAGTACACTGCATATTTATTTGGCAGTCCCGACATGAGGCCCGTTGTTTTTATAATTGTAATCAGTAAAATTAAGATCCCATATTTTTAATTTGTGAAAATTTCTCGTTACATTGAAAAAGCTAATTCACGTTTTTGTTTGAATAAAAATATTTTATATACATCGCTGCAACAATGAATCCGGACAAGCCCACCAGGGAACAGGAAGTGGACGTTCCTGAAGACCAGAGTTGGCGGAACCAAGGAATTATTGGCAGTAAGGAGTCGGATGTAGCGGCAGAGAAGTAAGGATGGAGGAGAAAGAATATTTCAGAGAGACAGGATGAGTGGTTGAGCAGAAAATGTTGATGCAGAAAAGAATATGTATTGCAGAAAGAATGTATTCAGAAGAGGGGATAGAAGCAATTGGGGTTCGGATACTTCTGATGAGGAGAAAATAGTTGATGATTTAAGTAGAGAAAAGGAAAATGGTGATGATAAAATAATGGAAAATAATGATAGTTTTAAGAATGATATACAAGGTTTCGCAAAAGTTGTTAGAGGTGAAGACATACAAGGTGATGGTTTATCCGAAGAGGATAATGAGGTTGAAGTTATTGGAAAGTAAGAGTTAGAGGTAGTAGAAGGAAACAATTCCCAGATAGAATCTCCAGATGATGTTAATGAAATTGAAATCGATTGTGATAAGAAGTCTGAATCTGAAGTCAAGGAAATTTTGAACCAGTAGTTTAGTTTCTTAGTAGATAAGTTCCCTAGTATTGTTGTTGATTATGAGCACTTTCTTGAAGTAGGTGAGTCAAAGCCTTTCAAGGTCAAGAATTATCCCATTCTCAAAGCCATATTTGAGTGTGATTTAAAAGTATGTTTCTGTTTTATGAGCTATCCTTCTGGAAATCCATGCGAGAGATACATCCAAGAAGTGATGAAGTTCCTCAGGATGCAGACCCACCAACGCCACACCGATTGCGGTCCGAAACTGGATCTACCGTTCGTGGGACCTTATAGAGTGGCTAGAGTTTTCGATGGAGTCACCTATTAAATTCATTCTATGGACGGTATGCAGAACAAAGGTCGTTATCACACATCGGCACTCCAACACTTCCACCACGACCCAGGGTAGTTTTCAGCACCCAGAAGTGACGTTTTCACCCCTGTGTGCGGAGATACTGTATTGTTGTTTAGTGCGGGAGATTTTGGATTTATTTTTGTTGTGTGCTAGCAATTTCTAAGAAGAAACACTCATTTTTTTTAAGTTTCGTTTTCTCCTTAGTAATTAGGAGAGATGCTATGGTTAGACTACCCGCGTTACCGCTGAGTGTATTTTAAGTTGCATAGTTTTGTTGTTATGATTTTATTTTGTTTAAATTTTAGTTTAGATGTATGGATTAGGGTTTTCAAAGGGTGTGTAGGTAATCAGACATTTTGATTTTTAGTTGTTAAGATTTAATTTCATTAATCTAGTTTACTAAGAATAAGTAATAATATATTTTATAGGTGGTATGTAGTGGTGACAAAAAAAACGTCTTCGGTTGGGTCCTACATGTATAACGCTTGAAGAGTTGTCATAAATAAATTTTAATATTTAGTCATTTAATATGTGAAATATTTTTATTTCATACTGTCCAGGATATCTTTGTTTACAAATCAATTTGAGTCTGGTAAGTGAGTTATTGCAGTATTAGAGCTAGTAATTACATAATTTTCAAAAGATAATGTCATTTTTTGATTTTTAATATAAATGTTGTAGTAATTTACTTTTAGCCATAGTTTGACAATGTGATACAAAATTTTATGCAATGCACGTTCAGTAGTGCTTGTAACAGTACCCGTTTAGATATTCTAGACTCGGCTCCTTCGTCGCCTCGTTCATAATATCTAACTCGCACTGTGACAAGTTACCTACCGGACTTATACCGTAAATAACTATTAAAAACTTTCACAATCTTAAGATCAAGAATATAAACCAAAATCTGTTTTTCAAAGCTTCAAATCTTGACCATGTATATAATATTTTATTTCTTTTTTTCTTGGTTTTTAGGTCGTCAATATTAAAAACATGAATGAATACGACGTTTCGCTTTATTGAAAAGCTTTTTCAAGTAGGTATATAAATAAATGTAAAAATTGTAAATTGTAAATAAAATGCTTTTGTTTTAATAAACATTTTTGTTTACTCAATTTTAGCATAATTTGCTCTTAAAAATATTTGCGTTTTCAAAAATGGATTACTATATAAAAGATTCCTGGCAATTCAAAGAATTTATAGACAACATTAAATTAAAACCAAATTTCAAAATGATATCCTTATTATACTATATTACTATACCATTAGACCTAGCAAAACAAATTATACATAAAAAATGGCAATTAATTGAAAATTTTACATATATACGTATCATAGAATTCATTAATGCAGTAGAATTGATACTAACACAAACATATTTCCAATACAAAAATAAATTTTATAAACAAATTTTTGGATGTGCAATGGTTCACCAATTTCTAGTATCATTGCACAAATTGTTTTAGAGTATGTAGAAGAAAAAAATTTTTATAAAATAAATTTCGGAATAATTTTTTTCAAAAGATATGTAGATGACTGCATAACCGCGTTAGAAGAAAAAAATATATCAGTTTTACTTGAAAATTTTAATTCCTTTCATCCAAGATTAAAATTTACAATTGAAATCGAAGAAAACAATAGCATTACCTTTTTAGACCTCAAACTCATCAACAATGATAACAAAATTCTAACTTAATGGTATACTAAACCAACATGGTCTGGACGTTATCTAAATTTTAAGTCTTCACAATCTTTATCTCAAAAAGTTAGTGTTATTATTAGTTTAGCTGACAGAGCAATAAAATTAACAAGTCCAGCTTTCGATCAGATACTATTAACAAACCAAAAAATATTCTAGAACAAAATAATTATCCAAATTCTCTTATAAACAAAATATTCAAACAAAGAATGTTTCTTTTTTTATAATAAATCAATAAAAAATATAAATAATAGGCAAACAATTACAAAATTCCTTATGTTAAACATCTATCCGAAAAAATAAATCAAATCTTCAAATTGCCTATCAAAACACAAACAAACTACAAAACCAAATCTAATCAAAATTAAAATCAAAAATTGAAAAAAGTAAAACATCACACATAGTTTATAAAATAGACTGTCAAAATTGTAATGTGTATATATAGGTGAAACCATGCAATATTGGAAAATAGAATAAAAGGACACAAATAATAAAAATCTACAGCTTTAAAAAACATGAAATAACTCAAAATCATACCTTTGATTTCAACAACGTAACAATTTTAACAAGAATAAAATTAAAAAACACGTATATACTTGAAATAATTTAAATTTATAAACTAAAAATGCAGTGAATGAAAAAACGATATATAATATTCACAAATTATATAATTTAATTTTATAACTAAATACAATATTTTTACAGAACTATTTAATTACAAAATTCAAAAACAAATAATCAAAACATCCTATTTTAAAATGCAATCTTTAAATAAAACATAATAATATATTCAAAATCATAGTAAACAAAACAATTTGTCATTTATTAAACAAAAACATTTTATTTACAATTTACAATTTTTACATTTATTTATATACTTGAAACAGCTTTTCAATAAAGCGAAACGTCGCTCGTACTCATTCATGTTTTTAATATTGACGACCTAAAAACCAAGAAAAAAAAGAAATAAAATATCTGTTTTTCATTTGTATGTCTGTGCCGGTATGAGTTATGAAAATTCTGCAAATATCCTTTGCATTTCCAGGGCTGAACGAAAATCAATCTGTTGAACATATTACTTATTTAAAGGAATCATGCTTTATTCCATTTAGCCAATTAAGTTTAATGTAAACATGCACCATAGATTTGCATTTACTCGGCAAATATTTCCGCACTTGCCATAATTTCTGCGATTAATTAACTGGCGTATGTAAAGTATGAAAATCAAATTTGAATTTGTGGCTGACGGAGCAGGTGTGCACAGTGGAGTATTATTTTAAAGTTTATGAAAGTTCTGTACGACTTACAGTTGGTACCACTGAGTGTGGTATGAATTTGGAATACTCAGAACAAATGAACTACAGGAAGTGTGTTTACCTGAATAATATGCGGCGTATATTTCTTTTAAAAGATATATAAATAAAACTGAAAAAATTATTGTTGGTGAAAATAGAATTTGGCAGTTAAATAAATACTTTATGAAAGCAATTTATTTACTAAAAAAATTGAAGTGTTGTAGCTAAACAAAACGTAATGTATGCTTTACTTCTGCACCTACGCCGTAAAATGCTACAAAATCAGAAAAATATGATTAGAGGTATCTGTTTTATTAGCCCTCAAAGTCTTCATGATATGTATGACCATTTGTGGATTACAATAAATTAAACTTTTCACCGTGGGCGTCACCATAAACTGAAAGCTCCCTAGGATAACTATCTTAATGAATGTAACGTGAAGAAAGTTCATGTCATAAGGTGTTAAAGATATAAAAAAGCCATCGTCAGTCATAATCTACAGATGATAATACAAATATGAAAATACAAAAGGAAAATACATTAAAAAGGTTGTAAAAATGAAAAAGGTGTTAAAAGATTTCTGGAAGGTTGAAATTTGGAGATTAGATATAAAATGGAAAATACACATTGCTGATTGAGGGGGAACAGTAAGAGATACGAATAAATTACGTTAGACATGAAAATTCTCAAACCTAAGAAAAATAAAAATTGAAGAAAAATAAAGTAATTAGGAATAAGTGATATTTAAAATTAATCAAATTTTTAAAAATAAATTGATCCACCTGGCCTTTTATGACCTTTGCAATCTTGATGAAATGTTATGGTAAATAAGTGTTAAGTTAACTAGATTAGTTTAAATAATGCCTAAGGAAATCACAGCATTGTATATACTATACTTCTAAAACTTTCTTAAGTAAGTTTTGTTTACTAGTTTAGAAAAATTTATAAGACGTATTCCAATTCACATTGGTTATAAACCTACGCGGTTGCATTTTGATTGCAGATTTCCTAATTGTATTGGAGATTTTTTTTTCTATAATTCACTGTTCTTCTTTTTTTGTTCCATATACATATGTTTAGTAGCAAACCAAAAAATTAAAATCATTTATCCAAAGCAACTACTCTTACATTAAAGTAGATACTAGCTCTACTCATTTATTAAGAGATAGATTTCTTGTAGGGATTCCTTATTTTACTGGTGGACTAGTTATAGGTGCACCTCATTGTTTTCTGGCGACAATATAACTTAACAAATAGAACGCAATTTTACGTATATAGGTGAGTATGTTCATATACGTTTAAACTTTGTCGCCCCTCAAGCAGTCGAAAATTTTGTCCTTATTTCAACATTACTACCTCTTTACTTTGATGAGCAAAGATGTCATATTTTATGTTGTTATTTGCCGAAAACCAACTAGTTAAATATTTACTCACGAATTCTAAAGTATGCATTCTCATCTTGTATTTAATAGGTTTCTGCTACTGCAATGTGTACGGTATCCTGGCTTCAGTTTTATGTTCTTTTGGCAATAACGATAAACCCACAGCTATTGAAATTCAGTACAGTGTGCTAACTTACAATATTCACAAAATTGGGCATTTGTATTCATATGTTTGCACTTGCTGTCGTGTAGAATAAAACATTGTATGGTAATATAGTAGCCGTAAAAAGAAACGCACTAAGAAGAGTAAATTTTTATTTGTACTTTTTTCAGATACCTTCTATAGAAATAATTTTGTCTGAAAACTAAATTAGTACTTAGCAGATATACTTTATAGTTCGAAATATATGCAGTTTTTGAGTAATTGCTTTTAGCAATTCTTAAATATTAAGGTAATTATTTTTTTTTTTTTTGCTTCCGTTTGTAGTTGAAGTATTATAAAAATTATGACAAGATTATTTACTTTTTAATTGATTCTAAATTATTCCCTAAAATGTTGCACAAACTACGAGAAATATTACACTAGCACACATTATTATTTTTCTTTATCATCTTTCGAAAAATTCTAGTTTGTCCTTACTCGTAAAGAAATACTCAGGCTTCTAAACTGTTGGAATACAAATGAAGGCTTAGTTTGTTATTTTAATTACATAAGAAAAACATATACGTATACTTCAGCTACTCCCAACCCTGGTACCAATTTACTGATACTCTCAGAACCAAACATACTTCTAGAAACTGCTTATTTTTCTAAAAATAAAGGTGTTCCTTTGTTTCGCAGCCCTTATTCATGTGTTTGAAGAAGTTGACTTAGATATGTTGTTCTAAAAATTACTAACAAACCATTGTAAACCTGTTATACGCTTGAAAGATGTTTTCTTCTGAGCCGCACTAGTTTTTCAGTCTTCTTCTTTAATAGTCACTTAATAAGGGTCTTTTATGTGCTTGTCAGGTTGTATTGTTCCACATTTTTTTTTGGCTTCCAGTATGCTAAGCTTTGGGATAAATACGACTCGAATCAGGTTCCAGGCGGCTGGGTGGTATATATCCCAGAGCGAAACTTCCATAATAAATAGTAGCATAATAGTAATGTGTTTAGTAACAGGATTAGTTATAAAATGAGTAATGATTTTTGACGAGGGCAAAGATGTTAGTATTTGTGAATTTGAAAATAATTACGGTACTAAGGATAATGGTCAAGAACAAAAAGTAAAATAAATAAATGTAAGAAGCAAAGGAAAGAAAATTTGGAAGCGAACAAATCCTTGCAACAACTTGGAACGTTAAAACCCTTTTGAAAACTGGAAAATATGGGAGTGATAGAAAAAGAATTAGGAAAATACAAATTTGAAAATACAGCATATTTACAATGTGTTTTTTTAGAATTAAGAATCTAAAGCCGCCTTTACACCGGAGTTAGTAACACGAGTTATTAACAAAATGTTATTAACTTGACAAAATCGTCCAAAAATTTCTTGTAACAAAAGCTAATAACACATGTTATTAACAGAAAAATCCCTGTTTGTAACAGGATTTATGTTATCATCGAGAGTCGGTAAAGATCAAAGGAAGTTGATAACAGGGGTTAATAACAAAAGTTATTAACAATTCTGTTACTAACTCCGGTGTAAAGGCGGCTTAACAGTGTGAAACTTATAAATACATAAAGTTTTCGATATTTTCTTATGCACGGCCGATATTACCAACAAGTATGTACACACACAGGTGACGTAAGTGTTTTGGCATACCTACCATATGCTACGTTGTTGTTAACACTGATAAAGTTTAGCGCTAATGTATACTTGCTTAAATTTAATGATTTCTTATTTGTCACTTAATTTATGTATGTAGGATAGATTTGCATGCATTCATATAACTTGACGAGCAATAACTAATCGTTGGCTTATCAAATTATCGATTTCATTTTTGTACTTGTGCTACCATGTTGGGCTAATGGTGTTGAAAGGTACTAGCATTTTTTGGTTCTGCCGTCGAGGCTATGGGATCATTCATTGCTGTTGTTGTTAGTATCTGACTGAACTTATATGGTAACTATTCAATTTCACAAATGGGATGCTCTACGAGTTCTACAATCGTGTATATTTGCTATGTTATATTATTAATATGTCAAGTTCTAAGCTTATTAGGTCATAAACCTTCGCCGTTGGAGTTATATAGTCCCTCTTCTAATACATTATTTTTAGAACTTTGTTTTGTTGTTTTGTATCTTGGATAGATTCTTTTTAGATGTATTTCCTCAAATATTGTAACTGTTTTTTTCTTGCATTAAATGGGGCATGATACAGTAGTTTTTTTTTTTATAAGCGAACGGTATCATGTGCTCCTCAAGTTTTTTTTTTCTGTGCACTATATGCTCCATCATTACTTGGTTTGGCATAATGATGCTTATATAAGAATGTATGAAGAAGTCGTGTTAAACCTTGTACCTCGCACTAAATCCCAAATAACTGTGAAGGTCCAAATGAATAATTTAATAGTGTCCAATAAAAAAAAATGCTGTGCATCTCGCAAGATTAATTTCCGAGTAAGTTAGATTCAAATATCGGACTAAAATAAAATATAGAAATGAATTGAATCGAGAGGAAAGAGTAAATGGTCTGACGGATCGACCAGCCTCTGGCGTTTTTAACGCGCTTGAAGAAAAAGTATCTATGTGTATACCGTTATAAGAAAACAGCAAATAGGAAAATTGAAAGCAAAAAACAGGGAAAGCTTAGCACACTTTAGATCTGTAGAATTATACATATAAGAAAATTAATTTAACAATGAGTTCAGTTACTCTACTGACAAAAAAAGAAAAACGGAAGGCAAAAGAAGAACTCTGAATATGTTTTTGGTAGGAGCAAAATAACCCAAAGGGCTCCTACTAAATCAGAGAGAGAAGCTGATAAGTTGGACTAAATATTAAAAATGATGACAGAAATAAAGTCAGCCAGAAACTTATAAAGGAAGAGTACATCGCATAAGAACAGAGCAAGAGTACTTCAGAAGTGAAATAAAAACATTAACAGAGAACATGAGGAACTAAGGAAAGAAAACGAAATAATTCGAAAGGAAAACAAAGAAATTAAAGATGAACTAAAAGAATAGGGGCGAATTATGAATATATTTGAAAAAGATTGAAAGAAAACCATCAGGAGCCGGGGCGCTAAAAAAAGCAGAGACGGGGTTAGGTAATACGAAAGGGACTATTCATAAGGAAACTAACGACTATGAGCATAGGTTGTGTCAAATGGCCGAAATACAGAACTTGACATTTATATCAACTAAATTTGAGCATCTGAAACTACAGAAAGTCACTTGGAGAGATCCGGACGGCAACATAGAAGACCAAATAGACCATATTTTACCCACTAAGGGAATTAGCCAATATACAATTAATACTAGAACTTACAGCGGAGCGCAACAGAACCAGATCATTATCTAATGATAGCTAAGATAAAAAATACGAAGCTAATAAAGTAGTTTAAAAGCAAAACAAATATAAGAAGGTGGGAGGTAGAAAAATTAAAAAAGATTATGAAGAAAAATATGCTAGTAATACACGACATTATCCAACAAACATAAATGAAATAGATGAATCCCGGGCAAAATTAAAAACGAGTATAATAAGGACGTGGTAAATACAAAAGTAACAAAACAGACAGAAAAAGATTGGTATGATCGCGAATCTGAAGAAATTCGAAAACAAAAAACGCTAGCGCATTGATGAAAAAAAAGAACGAACAAACAGAAAAGGTCTATAACACCCTAAGAAATGAGTCAGATGGATGATATAAAAAAAAAAATGGACAGTTAAATAAGAAGTTAGAGGAAATAAATTGAGAAGGTAAAAATAATTAAGACAATTTTACAAAAAGCTAAAGTGGCAGAATTTTAATGTTAGAACAAAAATAAGAGGGATAAAAACTAGAGACGGAAAAATCTAATACCACCTAAAATTAATCGGAAATATATGATTACTACTAATAAATCCTAAATGAAAAAGAAGACATGCATACAAAAAAAAAACGGAGAATTTAGAAGAAAGAAATTAGAAACTTTCGCAATAATAAAGCTCCAGATGAAGATGGGATAGTGACGGAAATACTAAAGGATGGAGAACAACAGCAGGGCAAGCATATATACAGGTTGAGCCGTGAGGAATCGACCAAAATGTAGGAGTGTATTTTACAGGTGAAAATAAAAACTCAAATATGTTATGTTGTTGGTATAGTGAGGGCGATGCCATCATAAAAAATGTTGCCTATACTTTGGAGTAAATTATAACATTGTTGTTTGGGTATTGTGACGTTGACTTGACGTTTGTAAGACTAAAGTGTAACAAACTAAAATGCCACACATATTTTAATTTAGAATATGCTAATATGGAGTTTGTTTATGGATTTTGTAATGGAAATGCTACAGCGACTGCTAATGAATATCGTGAATGGTTTCCACATCACAGACATCCTAATGAAAGTATTTTTATTAGTGTATTCAACAAATTGTGCGAGACCGGAAAGCCGAACGAAGTAAGTTGGGGATATTATTTTTTTATAATTTTTAAAGAAAAGATGTGATATGTGATTAAAAGAAATACTTGATACTTTGATTTTGTAGGTACGATTGTGTAATTATTTAATAGTTTACTAAAATTTCGGCTTGGGATAATTAAAACTAATTTATATTGCGGAAAGGTTTCCACTTGACGCTGTCAGCAAAAGTAATTAAATTTTAATATTACAATAATAATGTTATTATAAGCAATTGAAAGAAGACTGTATTAAAGTTGAAACGTCTTGCTTAATTTTAATTACTTTAAGCCAAGATTGCACTAAATTGCATTCACGGAGCCTGGCGATACCATCTCTTGCGACGATGCATTTGTTCATTTGCGCATGCGGCTATAGGAAATTGAAACAAATATTAATGTAATTCTTAATTTCTTACTAAATCTTGAGTTTTTTTTTTATAAGAATGTTTTTCAACTTTTATCTTAAAACAATCTATTGTTTATATTTTAGCAGTTTATTGCATTGCTGAAAACAACAACTTTTTGCTGACCACCCAAAATGATTGCACAAACCTAGTTTATACAACAGTAACGACCGGAATCCTGTTAAAAAATGACATGTGGAACAACAGCAACATTTGAATCCTCAAAATGAAATTTTCCGAGCGTACTCATACGGTTCACGCTAAAAGGCGAAATAACATAAAGAACAAACGTAACTTCAATTACAAACGAATTTGTAATAAAAAAAATCAGGGTTTTTAGGACTACGCAGGAATAAATTCGGCGTCATGTTCTCTGTGTAAGTATAAGGACATTTTATAGTATATTTTATGTAATAAATACAATAGTAACCACTTCTTTAATAATTTATTTATTTACTAAAGTATTAACTTAAACTATAAAATGAAATATAGAATATATTATTGGAAAACAACCAATGAAGCTAAAACTTCAAAACCCGTGTATACATCCTCCCAAAAAACATATTTTTGTGTTTATTACATTTCTAAATGTAACCATCTATCTATTCAATAGGCTTTTTCCATGGGTATCTTTTCCGTTATTTTATTTGCTATTTTCTTATCATCAGAGGCAGGCGCCGCCGTCAAGACAACATGTGCTTGTTATACTATGCTCGCATAATTCGTAGATGGTCTATACTTTTCTCTCTTTATTTATATACCGCTCTAAATCTGATGCAAGACTTTTGTCTTATATAGTACGTCTTCTTAATGATCGGCCTGAAGTTCAAAAGAATTCCAATCAAAATTCAAAATTATGGATAACAAGCATTGCGATACCAAAAATTACATTGCGGTGCAAAAGACTTGACATTAGTCAAGAGATGAATTTCTAGCTCACGACAAAAAAGAAAAACGTCACGTTATAGCTTTTACTTCCAGACAGATGGCTTCGATCCTGTTAACTTCGTTAATCGTATACCAGTGAATTGCGAAGAGGGAACATACATACAGCTCATTGGAACAACATTTCGACGTAAAGAAGGGAATTAAACTTTAATCTACTCACTATTGGGCATACACACATTCTAAAAATTACTTTTACATCTAATCCTTTAATGTAAACTACAAAGGTCAAAATCGACGATTGTGAATCTATTCGAAAGCCGAAGAGGTTGCTGCATCTCTGTCAACCACGGAGGAGGTATTATCTTTCGGAACACGTAGAAGATATTCTGGATGTAGTAGAAGAAGACGCAACTATCAGCTCACGGAGACTTAATATTCAATCGTGTCACGGAAAACACCTATTTACATTTTTTAGAAAGTGAACTGCACGGACTGCTATAGGATGTTCCCATAAACATCAAAATCCAAATGTTCTACCAGCACGATGGAGCGCCTGCACATTACACTCGTGCGGTCAAGCAACATTTGGATGAAAGGTTTCCAGGGAGTTGCAGTGGTCGTGGTAGTAATATTGGTTGGCCTCCTAGGTCTCCAGACCTCACTCCACTCGATTATTGTTTATGGGGCTGGTTAAAAAATGTATCAAGTAAAAGTGGACACTCGTGCCTCACTAATTCAACGGATTAGGGATGCTACTGACACTATCAAACATCAATCTAACGCAATCAGGAACGCAACCAGCGCCCTTGGTAGACAATGTAGAAAACGTTTAGAAATGAATGGCGGTATTTTTGAAAATATATTATAAAGAACGATAATACCAATAGAATACCAAAACTTTAATGTATGCAATTTTGTTTATTTTTAATTACGCTATAACTCGAAAACAAATAAAAATCGGATAAGAACATTTGAGTTTTTTTTTACATTATTTGCACCTGTAGAATACACTCCTAGAGTTTGGTCGATTCCTCACCACTCACCCTGTATAACGAACAGATGTAGGTAGTCACCGTGCATGCGCGGAATGGCGACAATTGCGCTGCGGTGGACATGTTTAAGACTGAGGATAACAATAAGTCCAGACATAATAACAAAAGGGAGTAAGTACTCTATTCTACTATGGTCTAAAAAAAGAGACGAATCGAGGAAGATCTGGATAGGTGAAAAGGATGCGTGGATGCTAGGAATAATGAATTGCAAGAAATATGCCGACATAGAAAAGAATTGAGAAAAATAACAGACACAAAATAGCAAAATCTAAAAAAATGAAGAAACGAGGATTAATCTACCTTAATAAGAGGATTAAAAAAAAAGACGTTAGGCGTAATTATAAGGACATAATAAGGATTGATGATAGTAATGATGAAGGCAAATAAACAAACTCACTTTGTCTGCTTGTAGTACTAGTACAAGTGAAAATCAAACTTTAATTTTAATCAAACGTATCCATATAATTTTAATAGTTAATTAATTAAAAATGGTGAGAGCATCTCAAACTCTACTAGTTATAGAGCATTAATAATTGATAATTAATGGGAGGTTTAGATCCACCTTATTAAATATTTGTTACAAAGAAGAATATTTGTTAAAATAATAGAGCCTAGTTATAAAAAATAGCAAATAAGTAGTGGTACCTACATTGACCTCAAAGGAAAAAAAACGATTTGTATAGATTCGCTAATAGTGGAGAGTAACAAAGTAACTAGTACTGAATTATGATGATGTAAGATCGAGTAAGAAATAAGCCATTTGTATACTCCGACCTATTTTGTGATACGTAAATCCTGTTCTATCATTTCAAATGTTTACGTTACTGAAAGCGACAAATCCTCGTGTGCCACGTATCTTAGAAACAAAACTCGGGAGCAAAACTGATAACAAATATCGTTTCTGAAAGTTGCAGAACGACCGTTAGTGTTCAGGCAAGCGCGGGATATTTTAAAACTTGGACAATTGTCACGTACGTAACTTTGCTGGAACTAGACTTAAGCATTAATTTATAACTCTCAAACCGACCCTGAGTTTTATTTATATTCATAGCCATATCCTCCAATTGCTTTTGGTATAGGTGTAGATAGGTAAATATCCATGCGTGCGTAAGTAATTTCCTTTGTTAAAAAGAAAATATAATATCCTTGTAATTGTATAATTGTAAAGCGATAAAGTGAATTAAACTGTGTTAGTAGGTAATAACTAGAATGCTTAATGAAGCCTTGTAACTCCATTAAAATTATAATCTTTGAGTGTTGCTGCAAGATACGTGTAGATTTAATTAAAGTAGTTTGTTCCAGGCAAGTTCAAAGCTATCTTATAATGTATAGGAAGGCTGACGCCATTGTATGTGTATTTGAGTGTAAAACAGGTAAATATATACAGGGTGTTATAAATACGTTTATCAGATATGTTAAATTTGATAATATTTTAGATTATTCCCAGGCAAATACTGTAAACTGTCTTGTGCTGCCTCATGTTTTGTTTCTATGGCGAGTGCTTCGTTTTATTTTACAAAACCCAAGCGTATTGATTCTGTTATGTGTAATCCATTTATTATGGAATAGTAAGGAAGCTCAACTCTTCCCAGGTCGGACCTACTTGCCAGTAGAGATAATGCGTCCACGTGCTTGGAGAAAGCTGCGAATAAAGGCAAAAAATCAATTGCGGCAGTTAAACTTAGTCAGAGACGGCCGTTCGGATATAAAGTGTTGATATCCATACAGTAAGTGTCTGTGTGTGACTGTTGGAGGAGGCCATTCATTTACATGCACAGAGCCTCCTAAATTTGTTGATTGAGGAATCCAAGGTTTCCCGCGCCGAAAGAGTAGGGTACTTTCAATTCAAATTCAACTCTCAAAGGTGGAATCTTTACTGTAGGTAAAAATGGGACATATATAAGGTAACAATAAAAGAACCATAAGAATAGGAAAGAAATAAATCAGCTTGAGAGAAACGGCTATCTACTTTAGAGAAAAGTGTAGGTAACCACAGCTAAGTAAATAAGCATCCAAATATCATGATCTTGTGAGTTCGCAGGTAAGGTGCCAAATAAATAATAACAATAATAATAATAAGGGCATGCCAGTACGGTCTCAGTAAAGCGCTATAAACTCACCAGAGACGATATATAAACATTAAAATAAGATTCAAATAAATTGATAAATATGATCGCTAACGATAAAGTTCGTGAATTTACGAAATGTAGCAAAAGTTAAAGCAAAAGTAATTAAATTCTACAAAACTTAAGCCAAATTCAAAAACTGAGATCTGTATTTCTAAAATTACAAGAAAAAAAATTTGTCCAAAAGAAATTACAAACGTTAAATTTCCTACATCAAATAGCTACATACAGTAATATTATACCTAATGCAGCAGTTCGCTCAGTTCTCTCACTTCCAGCTACGTTGACCTTAAAGATGTATTACCCAGATTGCAAATGAACCCACTTATTCATAAAACTATCCCACTATATTAATTATTAAACATTTTTCTTTTCAAGTATGTTAGGGATCTTTGTAAAGTGTAACTACATTACAATACGCGAAATAATCAAAGAAGAAACAAAGATTACAAAGACGAAGGGTTTTGAGAAGAACCGGCTAATGAGGTAGCTAGGAAATTATAAAAAGAAAAACAAAATTATTTGCCATGGAACAAGAAAAGTTAACCAGAATAAATGGCAAAGAATGGTCACATAAAAAAAAACAGAAAAGAAACCAACAAAAAATAAATATATTTTAAATGAATTATAAATGAATTTGTGCACGTGAATTGACCACCAATTAACCTGTAGTAATAATATTAAATAGAGGATAGCAAAAAAAAGTGGAATTCTTCGGTAAGTGTGAAGATAAAATTATGGATTTCAATTCGGATCTGTAAGAAAATCGTTGCTTCATGACTCATCATTACTTTCGATCATTGACAGTAATATGGCCACGTAGTACAAAGTTGGAAAAGGTTAATTTTAATACAAATACATTGATTTATAAAAAGGTGGGTAATAAATTACTGGACTTTTTAATGAAGCTTGTCCTGTGTATCAATTATATCACTATTATAAAACTAGAAATGCAGAAAATGTTCAATAAGAATGCATGTGAGCAGGATAGTCCTTTTTACAAAGGATAAAAATTATTTAATGGTATATCCAGCATGTTTAAGAAAGAATTTTTAGGGATTTTTGTAAAGCTTACTGTAAAACATAGTAATTGTAAATATTTTAAGCATCTAAAGATGAATATGCTACAAACTATGCACTAAAACATAAAGAAAGCAATTGACATAAGAAATTTCCTCAACTTTTTTGTCTATTGGTTTACTTGAATTAAACTCAGGACTGCACTTTATTTAAAAAGAACCGCTTAAAATTGTGAAAAACGGGTTCGAAATTGTAATTTTATTTCCAATATTTAAATTATCTGTTCCACTACCCGTTTCGGCATATAATTAGCCTTCTTCACTAAATTTAAAATTTTTCACTTAGGTATGTCCGGATTCGATCTTTCATTTTAGGTATTAATTAGCATTTTTGCTTAAATTTCGTACGGTACCGCAGACGAACATTTTTCGGACAATCGCGCTTAACCAAAAAGTTTGTCAGTATAACCGTGTTTGTTAATAAGTGCGGTTATCCGGAAAAAGTTTTAAATTTTTCATTTATGTCTGGATTCGGTCTTTCATTTTAGTTTTTAAATGACCGTTATATTTAATTATTTCCAGATTTGCACCTGAAGAAGGCTAATTATGTGCCGAAAGCGGTAGTGGGATAGATAATTTAAAAGTAGGTAATAAATAAATTACGATTTTGAACTAAGCTGGAAGTACTTATTTCAACATCATTAATTATGAAAAAGATCAACTTAAAATTGCTTATAAATTTAATTCTGAGACGTAATTGGAAGTTTGTAGTCTATTGCCTTTTTGAGGTGATATCTTTTGCTAGAAAATCTGGCGGAATTTCTGCGAACAGAATCTGAATTAATTTGTTGTTTAAGAATATTTTCACTTACAATTAGCAGAAAACACTGTGGTTGAACACGATTTGATTAATGAGCCTGGACACGTTTTTAAAATGTATCGAAGTCCGCATTAAACTAGGGAATGTTATTATGTAAGAGTCTACGTGTCTTCGATTACATCAGAAGAAAAAGGAGAAATAGTAGTTGCCTACCAATGCTGAAGAAAACTGTATCTCCAGTAACGTGTATGCAACAGTTTTAATAATAGTAACAGCTTCAACTCCGAAACTATCCGAAATGCAAACATTTTTATTAAACGGAAGCTTGGCATAAAGAAGCTTAAAGTTATACTTCTTTCCCAACGCCCAGTTCCGATCCAATTTACATAAGTGTTCGTTATAAATTTTACTCAAATTACTTTCGGCTATGAATATAAAATAGGAAATTTATTTTTACGTGAACCGCGTACAATACTAATACATATAGCTTACATGAAAGCGAAAAACGTAGGAATTTTCGAAATATTTCATATCGACAACGCTAACGCTGCCTATTGGCAATAAAGAGAAAGGAGCCCATTTATATTCTTATAAAAATTTCATATAGATTTTCACGCAGCCTTCAGTGTATACTCAGCCCTTGCCACGAGCTCCGAGACAAATCTTTACAGGCGAATTATTGCAAGAAATAAAGAAAGTACGAGAGCAAATAAGATGTTAGTTACAAATATTTATACGTATATTTCAACTTAAGATTAAGTTATAAAATAGAAACGGTAGGGGATCGTAATATTGTCTTCTAAGTGGTGGAGTTATTACTTCAGCCTATGAATTATAATGATTAATAACACTGGTTCTACTAATGATGCAGAGGTATTGAAAATATGAAATGTATGTAAATTATTAGGAGTAATATCGCCTTTATTCAGAAACAGTATGTTATTAAAGGGAAAGTTTGGGGATTATGGCGGCGTTACACCTTTTTTTTTATATGAGGATAATAATAGCTCAATTAATTACTAAATTAAGCGGATTATTATTAAGGGACAAAGCTAATGCAAATATTATTGCAGTTGAGCTTTAAAATTCTAGCGGATTAAAATTTATTAGGATATCTCAATATATTCCTCCAGAACGAGGACATTCATGGGAGCTTGATAATTATATCCCCATTCTTAATAATGTGGTAAAAGAATTACTGGCGATTACGGGAAATAATTTCTTAATTCCCATGGTCCCTAATGGGACCATGGGAATTGTGAATGACTACCTTTTCTATGAGGTAGTCTCATAGAAAATATGCGCGTGCAGGTTTTAGAGAAACTAATTAATGGTAAAGGCCCAATTGTTTTAAAAAACTATGATGAACCGACCGTTATAGGGCATAGCGGTGTAGAAATTTTATAGATATAACAACAGCCAATAGAAACGCGTACAGTCTAATTTTGATTATTTTATTTAATTACGCTCGTAATTATTCTTAGATAGAAAAAAAACTAGCAATCTTGAGCAGATAAAATATTATCTGCTCAAGATTGCCGGTTTTTTATTGTATAAGAATACGAAATTCCAACCTGTAAAATACAAAGTATTTAAATTCATTTTATTAAGACGTAGATGATAAGTAAGGTGGCATTCGCTGAAGCAGCGTCTACCTCACAGGAAATAATAGTCTATTTTTATTTAAAGACTCGCGTAATTAAGATAATATGATATTACTTTGTATATTATCTGCTTCTTTGTTTATTGTATGTTACAAATGCTAAAATGCTGAAAAAAAAACTAGCAATCTTGAGCAGACAAAATATTATCTGCTCAAGATTGCCGGTTTTTTATTGTATAAGAATACGAAATTCCATCCTGTATAATACAAAGTATTGATATTCATTTTATTAAGACGTAGATGATAAGTAAGGTGGCATTCGCTGAAGCAGCGTCTACCTCATAGGAAATAATAGTCTATTTTTGTTTAAAGAGTCGCGTAATTAAGATAATATGGTATTACTTTGTATATTATCTGCTTCTTTGTTTATTGTATGTTACAAATGCTAAAATGCTGAAAAAAAAAACTAGCAATCTTGAGCAGACAAAATATTATCTGCTCAGATTGCCGGTTTTTTATTGTATAAGAATACGAAATTCCATCCTGTATAATACAAAGTATTTATATTCATTTTATTAAGACGTAGATGATAAGTAAGGTGGCATTCGCTGAAGCAGCGTCTACCTCATAGGAAATAATAGTCTATTTTTGTTTAAAGACTCGCGTAATTAAGATAATATGTTATTACTTTGTATATTATCTGCTTCTTTGTTTATTGTATATTACAAATGCTGACCAGCGGATCCCACGTTACTCAAGAAGGGCGTTTGAAGATCAGAAAAATAACGCCTTCGGTCATACTAGCGCCCTCCTGTAAAGAGAACCCGAACTAGTTATCGGTGCGAAACGACGTCACAATCAAAGTTTATAAAAATTCTTACATTGCTGTTTGGAGACAATTAGTCCGCGGTCCTTCGATTTAGCGTCAGGAATAAGTTACCCCTTCGTCGGGCGTTTCCATAACTTAGAGTTAAAATTAAACTTCTCTTCTTAAAATTTAAAAAATGAGACATTTACTTAGTCTTTCAGAAAAACGATTTTAAATTTTTTTAAATCTTAAAAAACTCCAGAGCACAAATCACATATGCTAACTCAACTTTTTTTAAGAGATAAATAAAATCCACATAAAAAACCATGAAATGAGAGAATTGGAATTGTACTTGTTGACAAAGACAAAGTGGGATGTTTTGTTTCCTAGCAACAAATGAGCATTAATCTCGCCTTTCTTTGCGTTGCTTTTCGTTATACATTTTGTTTGAGACTTATCTTCTTTTAATTCTACACCACCTTTTTTCAATATTTTACTTTTTTTTGTTGAGATTTTTTTGATTCCTTCTCTTTCTGACTAACTCGGTGAAATGGAGGTTATACGTTTCTAATCAAAAATTTTTGTCAGTTTCTTTTCTATATTCTCTAATCTAGGACATTACAGCGGCTCTCAAACTCAAGAAAGTTTAAATTAAGATTAAACAAAAAACATCTCCCATAAAATTAATAATTGAGTATGTTGTTACTTACACTTACCTGTTTTTTTTTATTTCATTTTCAATGTCCCTTTAGACCTTTAAATATCTATAAATACAATATTTTCTACGTAAAAATTTTTGGTATGAATTTTACATTTACCGAATTTTTATAATATAATTATAATATAAATAATTTTTATAATTTACCGGTAAATTTACCCAACGTTTTTTGGTCAATTTAATACAATCCTCAATAATACATGCAGCATTTCGTTTTCGATTATCTTGTATTCAATAAATTTTATAATTTCGTACTATAATTTGCCTTTCGTATATGCGCTTAAGTTAAAATTGTTTTTCAGCGCCTACTATTAATTAAATACTAATTAAAAATTACATTTTCTGAAAATCGCTAATTCTAAAAAAAGCTTTAGAAATAGGTATAAAGATACCTGCAGCTTTTCGATAGAGAATTCAATTCTACATCATATGGTGTAAAAATATACAGGGCGTTCCATTTGAAAAAAAAATACTTTTAGTACTAAGAAGTTACCCCAAATCAACCCTAGAGTATGGGACACCTGTATAATTTTGTTTACTCTTTATTCTCTGGTTAAATGGTAGAGGAACCATACTCTCCGCAGTCAACTGTTTTTACGGTATAGCTGTTAGACAGCATTATATTTTTTTTTTAGATTAGGTCTCTATTTAAAATATCAAGGTTGGCCACGACCTTCCATGTGACCGGAAGTGCGACATACATGAAATTATTTTTTAACCCCAAACTTTCAAAATCGAAGTATCATTACAAAGTCAAAAACTTTTAATAGACGGGTTCCGTGAATCACCCTATATATGTATATAAATCCGAGTATAAAAGTTCTCGAAACCGAATCGGAACTTTTATTAGCTTCTACCCACTATTACCTGAATCGAAATTTGTACTCAATTAGTATTAGTTTCCGAAACATCATAATTGGTTTCGATTCAATGCAGTGTTCCGAAATATATAAAAGTACTCGTTTGTTCCGGAACCTTTACTCGATTCTACTCAACACTAATCCAAATAATTACTTTGTTCAACCAACCAGAGACCTATACAGTTACTACAGAGAACTGGGTTACTAGAAACGATTGATATAATTTGGTTGGTAAAAGGAAAGAGAGGTTACTTGTAAAAAGCCAAGAGGCTCTAGTGTTTCCAGAGGCTCCATAGCAGATGCCTTTCAGAACGAAACAAAAAAATTAAAATTTTTAAAATGGAAATTTGAAATCTTTTGGTACTGCCTTTGTAATAATAAACTTACTATGTATGGATATGTATAATATCAATAATGCATCATTTCAGTGGTAACGTGAATATTCCATGATAATTCTTTTTATATCTAATTAGCTTCCATTACTTCTAATAATTAGAAATTATAATTAGATTACATCCATAGATCCACTAAGGACGTCATAGATGAAAGTGCTTAAACACAACGTTTCACGGTAATTAAAAAAATATATAGACAACCAATACGATCCCTTTATGTAATAATTACATAGAAGAATACCTTAGATTACGCTATTAATTAAATCTACCGCTTCCCCTTCCAAAACGTTGATTAATGATTAAACTTTGGCGTGTAGCAGATTCGCAAGATCAAGACTTTGCTATATACGAAAGCTGCATTGTTCGAAGCTTTCACCTAGGGCCGACCAAGGGACGTATATTACTTAAGGAAACATTATTTCCTAATTACGTTCCGTAGCTATTATCGGCGGCAACGGTTCTACTAAAACTAGGGCACATCGAGTGTGTTGAAGATAAGGCATGCTTTGTGAATGCCAGTACCGTAAGAGTAGTGAAAATATTTTACGAAAGCCGACATCAGGTTCAGAGAAATATCGCAGCATCTTTGTGAACCTTCTTTTTCCCGAGTCAGACAAGACTGTTTGAAATATTTGCGTGAAGTAGCTCTGCGTAGTACTCGGGTTACCTTCCAAATAATATTGTGTTTCCTGTAAATATTTTAACGTGATTTGAATACGTAGGACCGACACCCGTCACTGCCCTCGAAATGTAAGTTATTTAGCACAAAGCAAAGTGAAACGATACGTAGAGGTATTGGACCTTTCCGCCGAAATGTTTTCCATTTATTGAATTCCCCTTTTGTCCCAGTTTTTCACTCGTATATAGAGAGCAGTGGGAGCGTTAGTTAACTTCTTGATGTGCTCGTTTACAACGGTAATTTAAGTTGTTTGATGGCTGGTAAAGTGTTAGCTAAAATTTGAAAGTTTCATATCGGTGTCGCACGAGAATCGCATCGCTGCCCGTTTTCGACCGTTCTAAAGAAAATAAGGTCAACTCATCCTCGTAAAATCAATAACCCCAATGTGAAAATTGAATTCCATAAGCTGTCTTTTACTCCGCTACGGGGAAGTTTATACCCAAAAAGCAATTTTTGCCAGAGTATTATATGTAGCATGTATATTGCACCCACAAAGCAATTGGTTTATAATCTCCATTATAACTTTTAACTTTTGTAAATGCACTTTAAGCAAGTGCTAAATATTTTTCAATTTTCGATCTAAAAAAGTGTATTGCTGCGTATCTTTCGTTTTTCTTAGAAATTGTTTACCTTTTCAGGTTTTGTTTTGATTCTTGGTTTGATGATAAACTTTGGACTTTAATTTTATTTGGGTATGAAGGTTCCTTTATATCCCTTTTCTTTTCATTATCCTTACTTAATATTAACGAGTAATGACCTAAATCCTCTATGGACATCGAAAAAATGTTACTTGTTATTTTTATATTTAAACGTAACAGGACAATCTTCTTTACAAACATTTAAATGTATACACTGAGAAAAATTCTGGTCACAATATCAATAAACTACATTTATTTGAGTGACTTTTTACCGACAGAGTGAAATGTATCATTGTTTTGATAAAATATTATTCACAATCTTTGGTTCATTCAAATAGTGAAATAAATTCGTTTTCATTATTATAACAAATTATTTTACATTATTCCAGTAGTAATATTTGTTATGATAACTATACTTTGATACGTGCAATAAATAATTTTGTTAATAATATGAATATGCGCGAATATATATTATTATTTTTACAAACAATTTTCATAAAATTATTCACCATGTAAACGCAATGAAGTTTTAAATGATATCCTCTCCATTATGGTTTGCAATTTATTGCAGAACGAACAAATAATATGGTGAAAAGTATACAGTAGTCAGTGGTTGCATCATTGCCGGCTTATGTGGCAGTCGCTATGTGAGAGTTTGGCGTGTGGCCCTTGTATGTATGTATGTATGTAATAGAAGGGTGGTGTTACACTGCGACCTAAAAGATCTATTGTGTCCCCTATTCTTGCTGCTTTACAGCTGGCCTTCCAATCCTATTCCTTTTAAAAAGTGTAGGATGTCAGAGGGCCCCCGTCTAGGTAAGTCTCCCTCTTCGATTTCACACGCACCCAGGTACAATGCCCTCGGGTTGCACAGTGCTACGCAGTTTGAGAGGAGGTGGATGGATGTTTCATCCTGTTCCCCACAAAATCTGCATTCAGGATCTTTTTCCAATCCAAGCTTACTCAGGTGTCCTTTCAGTCTACAATGGCCTGAAAGTATTCCTGTTAATATGCGAACATTGTCTTACTCAGGTTGATGCATTCTGTAAACCTCTTCTGGTTATAGTTCCAGAAGAATTTTACTTTGCCTCATTCCCTGGAGATTTTCCCAGTAACTGGATTTCTTCTGCTCCATTTCCATTTTTACTTTCTTCAGTATTGTACTGCTACTTACCCGCAAAAGGGTTCAGGCCCTACGAAGGCATTCCAGCCCTTTTTTTGCAAGTTTATCCGTTATTTCGTTTCCTTCCACTCCTGTGTGACCCGGAACCCACAGGAGGGTTACTTTATTTCTTTGCCTAGCTCATTTAGTTTCCCTAGGCATTCCCAGACCATCTTGGAGCTGATTTCATATGAGTTCAGCGCTTGATGGCTGCTTGACTATCAGACACGATGATAATCTCCTGCTTCCGATAGTTCCTTTCCATAATGAACTGAACACATCTTCCAATAGCGTGTATTTCCGCCTGAAATATACTTGGGTATTTTCCCAAGCTTTCGAAATATGTAGGCCCATATATTCCTATTCCAGTTCCTTCTGCCGTTTTGGAGCCATCAGTGTACCATTTGATGGCATTTCTATTCAAGTTCAAGATGGTGTTATGATCCCACTCGCTCCTGTTACTTAGCTTTGGTGAATTCTTTCACAAAGCTAAATTTTTTTAACATATCATCCCGGGGCATATCCCAGGTTTGATCACCGTCAGGAGATTGAGGCCTATGCCTAATCATTCCTTCCTTGACCATTCTTAGTGCGTCACACCCGCCTACCCCGCCACACCCTCTACTACTATGTGGAGGGGGGCAAGATCCAATACTACTTCAATAGCTGCTGTTGGGCAGGTTCTCATAGCCCCCGTTATGCATACACATGCTAATCTTTGCGCTTTCGAGAGGTTAGTTCTCGCGGTGGCCAGATTAGTTCTTTTGCTCCATGCTACTGATACATAGGTGATGATCGGTCTCACTATCGCTGTATACATCCAAAGCAGTATTTTTGGGTTGCATCCCCAATTTTTCCCTGCAAAGTTTCTGCACACCATCAGAGCTCTTTTGGCCTTGTTGGTTACTTCAAATTCATGTTTATTCCATAGAAGTTTATTGTCTAGGGTAAGGCCTAGATATTTAACTTCTGCTTTCCATTCTATATTTTGCCCATCCAGTTTTATGGTTCTAAGATTGGATTTTCTTTTCCTGGTAAATGCTACTAGGGTTGTCTTAGTGGGGTTGACATTGAGTCCCATCGATTGACACCATCTTCTCGTGAAGTTCAAGCCTCTTTGAACTATGTCACAAAGGGTATTCTCAAATTTGCCTCTTGCGTATATGACAATATCATCAGCATACCCTTGACAAGATATGCCTAGATCCGTCAGTCCGCATAAGAGTTCGTCTACTATTAGGCTCCACATAAGTGGGGATGTAACTCCCCCCTGTGGGCATCCTCTGGTCGTATTAACCGAGATGGTCTTATGCGTGTGGCCCTTAGAGGGCATACATCTAAACTCATGATAACCTACTAGGAGATCAAAGATAATGCTATACCGATGAAGTGAACTTACACTCGGAGAAATGCTTATGTTGCCTGGTAGGTCGCTTGTATGATGATTCCCCTACAATTGACTATAAGCTCCTGCAATCATCCTCTTCAATAATAAATTAAGTGAATGAAATGCGTTTATTGCACCAATAATTTAAGTTCATATATCAATTATAAGTTTACTCTATAACAATAACTAGAATTTATTAGGTTTATGAATGACATACATTAAATTAACCACTTGCGAATATATTTCATTGTAATCACGGTACAAATAATAACGGTATGCTCGTTTTGAATCTCAAATTCGTCAAGGCGGTCAGATGGCATCATTAAGAAGCGTATCGAAAACAATAAAATACATGTATGGTAAATAGTAAAATGTTAAAATCCAAATTATTCACAACTACCAATTAATGTAATTCGAATGCAGCTTTGCTTTAAAAAAGCCTGTTAAGTTGAAATTTATTTTATCTATCTTGTCGCCATCTAGTTGCGCTCGTGTTTATTTCTACAATTCTAGCGAATTTCGTGTGTGTTTACAAAGTGTTTTCCGTGGTTTTTCAAGAAAATTGAATCGTGAAAACACCTTAACGCCTTTAATGTAACCCCGGCCGGATTTTTTAAACTTACCTTTCGCATTAACAAAATCCTCGCAGTCGAAATCGATTTTAATATAATGATAATTATATATGTAGCGCTATTTATGCTCCTATGTGACGTAACTTCCATATGCGCGTAAGCATGCCGTATTATTTGTACCGTGATTGTAATGATGCTTTTCTTCACTCTTCTACTGGCGTTCGTACTCGCGGTCGTTCAGTAAACCAAATAAAGTTGTGTAAAATTGGTGTTCGTTACAACAATAATATATTTCATTGAGCCAGTCAAGCTATTATTTCATGTTTAATGATTTTGGTTTCATTAATATTATGAATGATTTATTACTCAATAAATTTCTTCGTCATTTAATAAAATATTTTTATTGACTTGATGAAATCATTCTTTGGGGCAATTTTAATGCATTATTTCATGTGAGTGAATAATAAAAACAATTTAATAAACTAAGAATATATGTTTGTTTAGTTGAGTTTTTGCACTAGTTAATTAGACCCTAAATTGTAAAATCACGTAACTCATTCTAGGAAAATACTACAGGGGACGTATAAGATTGTTTTATTTTATTCTACAAGTCTTTTCTATATATCGTGGCTTTAATTGACGTAACGATTAATATGAAACTGCAACAAATTTACATTTTTTATGGACATACAGTGATGTGTGTTTTTATATCTTAGAAGGATTAAGTATTTTACTAATAATAATAACGTTATTATTTATTTATTTACATTAAACAGACAGCATTACAACAAAATTACACACATATTACGCAACAAAGTATAACAAATGTAGGTTTCACGCTGCTGGTTCACCATCTCTCATCCTCGCCAAGGGAGCAGGGACTATCTCGGGCTAACGGTGTTGATGGCCTCTAGCATTTTCTTGATTCTACGGTCGAGTTTATGGGATCAACTTGGACATTCTTTTTTCAGCTATTGTTTTACTTACGTTTCAAATTTGTTGTATTGGTTTCCTCTTATGTATTTTGATATATTATTGTAGTCCGTATCCTTTGGTTTTGTTGTTTGTGTCTGATTACATTTATGGTGGTTATATTTTTCATTTCTCAAGTGCGATACTCCACGAGTTCTGTAGTCGTGTGTTTCCCTATTGATACGTATATAATTTCAAATTAATTTTGATTTCATTATTTCTTATTTTGTGTGAAAATAATGTATTATTTAAGTTTATTATTTCCTATAGGTATGTTTAATTCCTTTGTTTTTTCATAAATAAACGCTGTTGGGGTTCTGTAGTGTAACTTGTATATTATTTGTAGCATTTGTTTTGTTGTCTTTGTATCTTTTATAGATTCTTTTTTGTTATATTTCTCAAATGTTTACTACATAACATTTTTTTTTGCGGTAAGTAAGGCATGATATAGTGATTATTTTTTTTGTATAGCGAATGGCATTATGTTTCTATATTTATTTCCTGCTTATACTTTTTATTACTATATAACATATACACAGTTTTTGTTTCATCGATGGTTAGTAAGTTATTAAAGCATCATTCTCCTAAAATTATTATATCCTCCATTATTTTTGCTTCAATATTTTAAACATTTAACAATAAAGAACCCTGTTCTGCTAACTTTTTAACAGTAATTTCATTTCATTTATTTACAATTCCTTTTCCTTTAATGAATTAAGTTTTTAAAATAAACAAATTTATTATCATTTTGAAAGTAATTCTTATATTGTGAGAATAAAAAAGTATCTATTTATTTGATCTTTCGAAAAGGAACAAAATATATTGCTTTGATTTAGGGATCCTGGAGTACAAATTCCCTTGCATCTTTCGAAGTTTCAACTACCACTGTCTCAATATTAACATTAAGATGTCACCTGTTAAACGATAATCTGTTACACCACTAAAGAAAACTATTACTATAGAAAACTATTATTGCAGAATATTTTTAACCTGGAACCACCAATCTAAACGAAAAGTGTAAGTAGTTTCATCTAAATATTAAGAATAGCCAAAGGAGAGAAGAATATTACATTAGAGGGAACATATTTTGACGTCATATCTCAGCGGTTTACGGCTGAATATAAACTGCACGCGCATAAGATCGGTTCTCAGTGTCGTTTGGTCGATCAATGGAATCATAACAATCAATATACTACGTTGGTATCGTTAGCTTATGTTTCATTGTTAATAATAATTGGTGCAATACGTCCAGATGGATGGGTAATGAGGATATCTTCTATTATGTGAAGCATTTGTTGCAGTTAACATTCCTTTGTCTAAATTGCAAAATCCTTTTTTGCATAAATACACCAATATCCCTCATGAAACTAGACTCCGCCAAATATATTTACCTCAGCCCCACATCGAAGTAATGGCTTCTATAAGATCTAACATTTCTAACACCCTTATTTGGATATCTGCAGACGAAACAACTGATATTTTAAGCTGTTGCGTTATAAATATTACTGTGGAAATATTATATAATTTTCGGATTTGCCAAGATATTATTAAAAATCCCTCTTTAATCAATTAGCGAGCGGCGAAGCTCCGTACGGGGCGTGGAGCCACATATATATAATCAATTAGCTAAATTTTATACATGTAAGTTTGCCAGATTGTTAATGTCAGTATAAATATTTTTTTGAAGATCAAAGCATTTCACTAAAAGAAAAATATACTAATTCGGTTCCGGGTGAATTTGCAGCAAAGGGTTAAAAATATATTTAATAGAAAGTCCTATATTCATATATTAAAGCAAATTTTGCTTGGATATTTTACAGATAGAGTAGCTGGACAAAAAAACATAGAGTACCAATAAAAGATTATTTTGCCCATCCCCGCTTAACAGTTTAGTGTAGAAAGCGGCTAAAATAATGTTGAGCCATTGTTCTCCATTTTCAAAGATATTTTAATCCCGAAGAGAAGTAGATTTACAGAAAAAGATATAGAAGGAATAGTGGTAGTTAATGTCAATAAAGTAGTGTTGGGAACGAAACTTTCATCATCATTAACGATAGATCGTCCGCTTCATAATGTGACTTCAAGCAGTCTACTTCATTCATTGCGTGAATGAAGGACTTGTGCATGAAGTAAATCTTTCATATTGCTTTCGCGAGAATAAACGTGGAGCAACCTGTTTGTATGTAAACAATTTACTATTTACTTTATCAATAAGTTATTATCAATAAATAAGGTATTTACCCAAAAACTAAATTGTAACCTATTATAAAAACCATGCCATGAATGGAGCTGCTTGCTCCTGCCTTTCACGAAATATATCCATTCATATCGTGAAAGCAACATCGAGCCTTCGCTTTTTAATTAAGAAAGTATTTTATTTGCTTGTATAAACTAACAATAATACACATGCATATACATTGTTACGCTACACAGTAGCATACAGCCCGGATTAAAAAAATAAATTTTAAAAGAAATACATTAATTGAATTAGAAAAAATCAAGTTTTATATATACCAGTGTCATCTATTTTTTTATAATTTTGATTTAGAAGTGTTCTGTCTCACCAGCCAGATGGCATGCAGGGCGAGAAATTTCCGATCGAGGGGCGGTGACATAAAAAAAATATTGAATAGCTCGTTAACTCTCTTATATATTAACTCAGTACGCATAGAGATGTGGTAGGATGATGTTGTCAATTGTCCTCTCCCTCAAATTCAATGTTTAAGACCAGTTTAAATGATCTCTTAGGCATGATAATGTCGTGCCTTAATAGATTCAATCTATTAAGTAAAATTAAAACATTTAATAGTGGATAAAAGTGATTTTATTTAATTAAAATAAAATTAAAAATGTGAACTTGTTTAATATCAGACATAGATCTATGGATAATTATCTCAGGTAAGTCCGTGAGTCCGTTTAATTAGTAACACTAAAATTTCATTAAGTAATTCCACCTTTTGCAATTCAAATTCATAGTTTCGTACTTAAATACGTTTGAAATAAATTTTAAAAAACCCGCGTTTTCTGACCGTTCAAGTGGAGTTATGTTATATTTGAATAGACGTGTGAAACAGAGTAGCCAACCTTGATGGTAAATCACTGGATATTGGTTCGTAACGTAAAAACATAACAAATACTTATAAACCTAATTACACAAATTTCCCCAAAGTAACTGGAGACCGCTTAGCTATGTTACAAACGATTTTCTAACCTCAAATTTAGCAGAACGGATTAAAATAAAATTTCTTATAAGTACAATTCAATTTAGATTAGAATTTGAAATAATACGTTTATTTTTTAGGTAGATTTGACGAGGAGTACCTTTTTACAGGGCCAAATTCTGCGATCATCGGTGGTCAGGACTGTTCAGGTCGGATATGGGCTCTCGTACCTCGTAGATACATCAGGTCAGAGAGGATGGGTCGCTCAGGACAGGAACATTACTCGGAAAATTCGTCGTTGAAGAAAAATTACCCAAAAATCGTGTGTAATTTGGAATAAAATTTATGTGATAAACTTTGTTTAACAAATAACAATTATTTTTTTAGATTGAAATTTGGAATAAATTTGGATTTTATCGAAATAGCCGTTAAATTTTACGAGAACAAACTGACATGCGTCTGCCTCGAACAAGACTCGGTTAGTGAATGGTTCGAATTGAAAATGTTTTAACTGACTTGAAAGCGATTGTCTTCGTCAAGGAGACCAACTGTCTGAGAAATTCCGTTATTATAACCGAAATGAGGAACCTCCATTGTTTTACATATGAGAATGGCCATGTGATCGACAGGATTGTCAGATCTTTCAACGAAGTGAAAATAAATAAAATTACAAAATCTGGAATCACCTTACACTTTTTATATAACAAAGGTATGAGTCTCTGAATTATGAGAAAAATACATTTGAAATTTTTAAACGCTTATTACTATATAAAATTAACAAACTTAAAAAGTCATTATTGCACCTAAAAGGTAGGCAACCATTTATACACATGAAATTGTTACAGAACTCAATTTCCAGCAATTTTACTCTGTCTTTCAGTTGACATATCAAAGCAATTGGACTGCCAATGCATATAAAAACATTATTAGACTAAATTTGAACGAAAAAAATACACAGTAAAAATAATAAAACTGTTCACTCGAATTAAACGTGGATCCCAAATTTGATCTGTCAAAATCTATTGTAATAAAATACTATACAAATTCTAATATTCATTTTCGATGTGTAGGTGTATCACTGCTGATCATCTTGCTTCCTGAAGGGAAAATTCTAAAGGAAAATGCCTTGAAGGACCTGCCAAATGCAGAGATTACCTACATCACCTGGACATCGTCTAGCTGTCTGCTGCTACATATTATATCCTTTTTTCTATTATATCTAATAAGTTTTAAAATATAACTAAGTAAAATAGTAACATTCCCTTTTTTAAATAATAGTAGAATCTCAAGTAATCTCTCCATAACAACATATATACATAATAAAAGGAATATCGACCGGACTTCGTAAACAATCAGAGAATTATACGGGTATTCGGTCTGTCTAAATAAAACTAAATAAATACCTCAAAATTTCATTTTAATTTAAAACATCTTGAGGAGGCACTAAAAATATATAAATTAAAATGAAACAGTATAGAAAATCACAATAAGTAATTGCTCACGAAGTTGTAGGGATTAATGACAGCTGACAAAATGATAAATAGTTAAAACATTTAAATGCAAGTCAGGGCCAGACATATTAATAAAATAAATTTTTGCAGTTATATATATATATATAAAATAAATAGAAGAAAAAAATTTATTGATGTAAAATATTTATTGCAATATTGTTTGAAGTATCGCTCCGGACATTTATTAAATAGTTTTAGTGCGATGTAAAAATTGCATGATATATTGATTTATTTAAATGTTCTGGGATGATGGTTCTTATTTTGTTTATTGCTGCTATGGCCACTGCATTTTTATTGATCAGTGTATTTATGTGTTTATCTCATTTTAAGTTATTTTGTATTGTTAATCCTAGATATTTTATGCCAGTTACTTGCTGTATGTCTTCGTTGTTGAAAGTTATTTTAAAATTAGTGGGATGTTTCTTTTTTTGAAAGACCATATATTCTGTTTTTTTTTTCTCGTTGATTGTTAACAAATTTTCTTGACACCATTCTTCCATTTTTTTTTTTACATCAGCGTCGATCTGTTGCTGGAGTTTTTCTTTATTTTTTCCAGAGTACACGATACACATGTCGTCAGCATATACATATAATTCTCCCTTCATGTTAATATTAAATACATCGTTTGTGTATGTCATGTATAAAATTGGGGGTAAATTTCCACCTTGTGGTATGCCGTATTCTGCCATTAATGGTTGACTCTCAGTATTATTCACTACTGTTGTTTGAGCTCTGTTTATTAGGGGCGCGTACCGTAAATATAAAATTGTAACCAAATGGTTAGTTGCGATTTATTTGCGGTTATTAGTGATTGCCGATTATTTCAGAGAATTTACGGGACACTTTGGCTGACTTGACATAAGTATGTTAAGTTTTTTTTTGTTTTGTACCACTTTTAAAGATAACCACCATCGTCCATGTGGTTCTAGTGGATGCGACGTGCTTTGGTTGACCACGTTTTATGCATAGATAAAGTAGGTTGGTTTATGCATAGTATATGTTTCCGCAGTGGAGGGCAATTTGTCTTTCCGCTAATGTTTTTCTATGTTTGCAAAGAAGTTGTTTATTTCTTGAGCTATTTCTTCTGCATTTGTCGTCTTTGTGGTGTATTTCTTTCAATTTCTTGAATTTGTCGGCCTTTTCTATTTTTCTTGTTTATTTCTTTAGTTATTAGGTTACGTGTTTTTGATAGGTCGGCTCGGTATCTCTTTCATTATTTATATTTTATATTATTTCTATTCGTTATGTGGCTTCGCACTGCAATATTTACTCATAGCTATGCAGGCAAATGAAACCACATTCATCGCAACACTACAATAAAGGAATCTTATGAATGATAAGTTAAATGAAGCCCGCGCCCAATTTATTTTATTGAAATTAGATCATGTCGGATTTCCCTGTGCCGCCTATGGTTGAAGCGGAATTGTGTTTACAAGACGTACCCGCACAGTTGTTTTCACAGATGTTTTGATAAATCGAACTATTATTTACGTAGATGCAATGCGGTCTCTATGCCCTCTATACCCTACAATTTGGTGCCGGTTCTCGATAAATGTATGAAGTTAAAATATCTTCCCACTAACAGTAGTAATTACTGTTCTCCAGTAGGGAACACAATTTTTAGCATCTAGGTTTACGAACACAATCCATGTGCTTCTTCCTTAAAAATATCCCTACAGTTTGCTATAATGTAAACATGGGAGTATGGTATTTGGTATTTAGTTATTGTACATTAAAAATATAATCTGTTACAAATTGAAAATCACCGTATATATTTGTAATAAGAAGGTGAAATTAGCTAAATGAATAACTTTAACGGAAGGTTATTAAAAATGTGGACGCAACGGAGTGTTGTTGAGAACCGAGTTACGAAAAAGTTAACCTCGCATATTATTATAAATGGAAAGGGTGGAGGATTAAATGAAATAAATATAAACTAAGTTTTCTCCTGTGACTGAAACTGCAAAATTCATGCCCTTGATCATTAATTTTAATCCTGCAAACGAACTAATCTGGGCGGCTGCAAACAAACTAATCTGCCGCCAGCAAATAAAACTTTTTCGAATAAATATACATATACACACATAGAAACATGAGCGGAAACTGTGGGTGATTTGTTGGTATTTGTATAAAAAACAATCATAAAGTGTCCTAAATCCCCTACAATGTAGATATGTATATACGCAGACAGCTCGTAAATGCATACATATATATAGGTATATAACTTGTAGTTGTGGTAAACTCGCTCTTCTAACTTCGTCTACAGATTAAATGCAGTTTTAGCCGCCTTCTACACTAAATTTCCTAAAGCGTCTGCACTGCGGAAAGACCTCCCACCACACCCGAATGCACGGAGCGCCGTCAATTCAACCGACCGCTAACGTGAATTCGGCAGCCAGGGATGGCGTTTGTTGGAATGCTTTGTTCTTTCGATTAATGCAATTTGCCAGGCAGCATGATTAGCTGCGGCAAAAATATCTGCGTCCATGTTAGTGCATACCTTACCTAGGTATGTATAGGTATATATGCAATATTTAGTTGAATTCTCTTGGTTGGAGGACTTTTTCTAATCAAATATGTAAAAGTTCCTTTGACGTTTTGGTATTTTATTATTCCTTCTTCAGAAATTATTGTATGTATAAAACTGTAATAAAATACTTAATAAAAATGGAATTGTCCTTATCTTAATACAGAATTTTCCTTAAATTTAATTAAATTAATTTTCTTATTGTATAATAATTATAATTTACAATTATTATTATTATTTTTATTATTATTATCATAAATTTGGTAAATGTTTCATTTCTTGGCAGCTATTACTTCCTTTTTTAATTTGAATTAACTCTGAAATTCAGCTTGCTTTGTAATTTTTCTGTTTTATTAAACTTTATAAAAAGGGTAACAGAGAAAAATTATAAAGCTAGATGTACTTTACAATTCAAATTTAAGAAAAAAAGATAGCAATGCAGCAAATAACTGTCAAGAAATTGAAAATTTATCAAATTTATACTACTCAATACTTTAAAATTTTCGTATACACGCACAAAACCAAACTAGGCCAAACTGGACAACTATACACAAATTTTAAGTTATAATTATATAATGATAATTTCATTTTCATTATATGTATATTCTAATATAGGTATATTTTTGATGATAATTTTGCTGTGAACCGATAGTGTATACAGGGTGAGTTTTTTTTATCTTTAGACAACGAAATATCTCTAAAACAATGCATCAAATCAAAAAAGATTTGTTATAATGTAGGGGGCTCACTGAATGGTGCCGAACTCGATCCTCCACCTTACCCGTCCAAAGTGGGAAGGGAAGTTGCTTTGTTTGCTTGCTTTTCTTTTATGTGTATTTTTTCTAGACGTTCACAATCATGTTCTTTTGCGATTACAGCGCAATCTGTTACGAATCGAAAAAAAAGTTTCAAACAAAAACTACATACTTGATGGCGTAGAATCCGAATCTGCAATACAAAATGGGGGTTCCCATTTTAGATTTCAAAGTTGTCCCCCTCCTACTCGCGGGGGGGGGTGAAGTGGGGGATCGAGTTCGGCACCATTCAGTGAACCCCCTACATTATAACAAATCTTATTAAGATATTTTTTTGATTTGTTCCAGTGTTATAGAGATATTCTGTTGATTCAAGATAAAAAACTCACCCAGTAAGTTTTTTTCTTCTATCTTGAGATAGCGGCTTTTTTATTAACTTTTTTTTACATATTTATTGAGTATTCATATTAATTTAATAAAGTATTCTTTACGTTTCGACAATTTTTTTTATTGTCTTCCTCAGAAATTTCATTTTGTTTACAAAGTTCTACAAATTTGTATTTAAGTTTACATCAAAAAACTTATTAAAATTTATTTTTTTAAAATAACAGTTTTAATAACATTACAAATGTCATTATGTCAAAAACTTGCTTTTACAATATATATGTGTGTGGGGAATACAAATATGCCGAAGGTTAAATTCCAAAGTATGTAAGTAAGTAAATTTTAATATGTTTTGTAATGCACATTTAAATATAAACTTGTAGAACTTTATACACAAAACGGAAATTTCTGAGGACAATAAAAAAATTGTCGAAATGTAAAGAATAATTTATTAAATTAATATGAATACTGAATAAATATGTAAAAAAAAAATTATAAAAAAGCCGCTATCACAAGAAAGAAGAAGAAAACTAATATAGGTGTATATTCCTGGAGAAGAACCGGTAACCCTACCAGGCGCGTTCCTCTGGGTGGCGGATGGGGTAGTGCTCTTTGGCCTTCTGGCCGGAGGATAGGAAGGATAAACTACGTCCCGTTGATCAACAGGAGATCGGCGCGTTTTTGCGAGTACCCTGGGAGTGCTCGCGGACTGTTTTGGCTTTTCGGCCGGATAGGTCTTTGGGCTGATGTGAGTTGCGTCTACTAAGAGGTGCATGCGGGACGTAGTCAGAGGCCAGCCCCTTCGGGCCTTGATTGGGAAGTGCGCGATGGATGCAGAGGTTGGAATCTGTATTGCTCCGGGCGAGTTCCAGTTCGTCTGTGTATGCCGGGACTGGTAAAGTGAAGGTCGAGCGTCAGCGAACTGGGTAGGAGAACACCACTCCAACTGCCCCTTCGCGCACGAAGCGCTGGTAAACAAATAATCATGGAGAACACCCCAAACGAGGTCGACGGAGAAACCAGAAGCTTCTCAGGTTTTGGCAAATCTCGTTCCTCCGGTGAACAGCGAGAACGGAACCGTGAGAAAGACTACACCTATGCTCTTGGCATATACGAGCAAAACACGAGCGCGGGTCGCTGAGTGCGTACCCAGTTGGAGCGCGGAATGGGACATTTCAGCGCCGCCGTTTCATCGCCACCGTTTCAGCGCCGCCGATTCAGCGGCAGGACATTCCAGCGCCGCCCGATTCAGCGCCGGGACATTTCAGCGCCGGCCAATTAGCGCTGCATTATTGAATGATCTTAACCAAATCGTTCATTCTTATGAAGAATTTTTGTACCACGTGTATTTGGTTACATGGGAGGTTTCGATGCGGCCGTTTCGATGCCGGGACGTTTTGACGCCACATGCAGTACCAATTGAATTTGATTTGAACGTATTATACACAGATTTTTTAAATGTTTGAAATTTTTTGGAAGGGATAAGATGAGAGAGGGAATGATTTTTTTAAATATTTTTCTTCTTTTTTTCGAAATATCATTTTTTTTAACATTGGATGCGGTGACAGGGGAGGGTAATGCTTTTTTAAAATGATGTTTTTTTTTCTTTTTTTTGACGCATTAAAAGACAGCATGGATTGGAAGTCCATCCAAATCATATTTTCTTTTAACATTGGAAGGAGGAAGGGGGAGCGGAGGATATTTCTTTTAATGATATTTTTTTTCTTGTTTTTTTAAACATCGGGAGAGGAGATTTTAAAAATGTTTCAAATATTTTTTTTTGGAAGAGATGCGAAGGGGGGAGGGGGCGATTAGTTTTTTTAAATGATGTTTCTTCTCTTTTTTTTAGAAACATCGGGAGAGAGGATGCATTAGAAGTGTTTCAGTCATATTTTATTTTATCTAACATTGGAAGGAGGGGAATGGGAGGGGAGAGGGGAATTGTTCTTTTTAATGATATTTTTTTTTTTCGGAACATCTGGATAGAGGATGCATAAGAAATGTTTTAAATCATATTTTTTCTAACATTGGAAGGAGGGGAGATGGGGGGAATTAATTTTTTTAAAGATATTTTTTTTCGAAACATCGGGGGAGAAGATGCATTAAAAATGTTTCAAAACATTTTTTTTAACATTGGAAGGGGCGAAAGGAGAGGGGAATGTTTTTTTAAATGATATTTTTCTTATTTTTTTCGAAACAGAAAGAGAAGACGGATCGGAAATGTTTCGAATCATATATATATCTTTTAACATTGAAAGGGGGAAAGGGAGGGGTAGAATGCTTTTTTATGATATTTTTTTCCCTTTTAAATAATTTTTTTGTAATATTAGAAAGGCGGAGGGGGAAGGGTAGGTATTAGTTATTTAAATGTTTTTCTTCATTTTTTCCGAAACATCGGAAGAGAGAGGACGCGTTAAAAATATTTCAAATCATAAATATTGTCATTAAAATGCTATTGCCACTTCCCCTCGACCTCTACCAGTATTAAAAAAAAATATTTGAAGCATTTATAGTGCATTCTTTCTCCCCGATATTTCAAAAACAAAGAAAAAAATATTTAAAAAACTAATTCCTCCCCCATTTCACGACGTCCAATGTTAAAAAAATATGATTTGAAACATTTTTAATGTATCCTCTATGAATGTTTAAAAAAAAGCAAAAAAAAAATATAAAAGAATTACCCTCCCTCTTTCCAATGTTAAAAAAAAAATTTGAAACATTGCTGATTCATCCTACCGATGTTTTGGGAGAAAGAAGAAGAAAATTATCATTTAAACCAGTCACTCTCCTCCCCCTCTCACCCCTACCAACACTAAAGAAAAAATATGATGACATTTTTAATGTGTCCTCTCCCCCGATGTTCGAAAAAATCTCTGCATCATACGTCTAATTTTTTTTACTTATTACTATTATTTCGATGCGATTTAGAGAAAATATTGTTCCTAAAACCATACCACCACTTCTTTGCAAAAGTACTGCATGGTGTTAGCGAAAAGCTCTTATTAATTTGTGGTGGTACATATTCACGTCATAAAAAAATTTCAACCAACGAATTTCGAAGAAAATCGTTTTCTTCGGCGGCGATGAAACGTACAGAGCCGTTGGAGCGACGCCGAGCGAGCGACTTCACCTTGTAATGTTAAAAACTTACTTTCACGTACCACTCAACTATGTGTTATATGATTTATTTCTTATTTCTTTACCTAAATTAGGGCTGCACCCTTATCTGTTAATGGAAATGCCTAAGTATACTAATACTTTTTGTATTCACTGTAATTATTATTGTTAATTGATTATGTCAATTAACCCACCATGTTGATTTAACTTTGACAAGTTAGGTTCTAGATTATTTTGTAGTAGCTAGCTGTCAATATTTATGGGCGCTGATTCTAACTGCATTCTAACAAAACTTTAACCAAAATTAGTTCTGGATAGAATGGATAAATTGCGCATGCGTGTCCCACAGTTGTGAACTAGTTTTGGAATTAGTTCTAAGTGGGTTGTTGGAAAGAACCTGTGATTATTTTTGTACGGAAAAGGAGCAAAAACGTATTTCGTCTAAGAATTAAAATTCTTTTTGTAATTACAGAATAAAACAAGTGGCGTTTCACTTGTTTTCTATTTTATTTTGCGATTAGGGTGGATAGCGACTTGTAACCGGTAATGCACATCTACCATTACAAGTACTATTACCGTTCACTGCCTACGTTCGTATACGGGTGAATGTATATATCTACACATTTATACATAATTTATTCGCAAATCATTTTGAAGGTACCCAACCAGCAACTAATGTGGCCCTACTCTTTACTGCATAGCTTAAACATGCACGCGTCTAGTTGACAGTAATTGATGATACAAATATGTCTCTGGCAAATGGTATTCTACGAAACCCGCGGACGTATTTATAAATTTTTAGATCCAAAAGTATATAATATTTTCCCGGTGACAGATATAATAAATGGTTTGAAAGAATTTCGAAAGCACGTTCTATTGTTGAGTTTTGAAATTAAAAGTTTGGGAAAAGTTTGATCTTTAACGGGATAACGTCAATCCGCTTTGTGTCTGAAATTCCTGTCGGCACCTAATCGATTAGTGTATTGACGAATTTTTATATTCTGCTGAATTTAAAGCGACTGAATAAATATTGCCTGTTAGCACACCGTTCGGAACCATAAAATACTAATGCATTGACGTAATGCCCATCGGAGCTTATTAATACGATAAATGTGTATCCAGGTGCTAATGCAAATAAATACAAAATATACGGTATTGATTATGAATTTTCTGCTTTGGATTGATGGTGTTAATAGTAATAGAAATGTTATAAGCTTAATATAGCTTTGCATAGTGCTAGGCTTACCCTAGTAAATTAAATGTTTAAAATTGCTTTAAAATGAACCTTTAGACTGTTTGGAATTCAAGCAGAGGAGACAAAGATACACTATGAATTTTATTAAAAATTGTATTGCGCCAAGAAAAGCACCTAGTTTGGTTTCCAGCAGACACGCGGAGGAACCGCTATCTGCTCTAATGAACCAAGAGAATCCAAAGAAAATACATCAACGGGAGAAGAAGCCCCTTATAGCTTTCTTCCTCCTAAGAACCAGCCCCAAGAGCGGAATTAGCTCCCTCAAAAGACATCTTGCCATTGCGGTGGTTGCGTCAATGGAGGAGGATAAGGTGGGGAAGGAGTAGGAATATTCTACACAGAAGTGAAGAAGGAAATCCATGTCCTGCAGGCAAACCTCTAGCAGCCAACAGTTTTTGAGAGGTTCGATAATGAAGTTTGGATGTGGCACTACTGCAAGAACCAAGGCTTGTAAAAGGCAAAATTGTAGGCCTAACACCACAACAGGCGAAAATATTGTACAAAACTAAAGTCAGTAAAGCTAAGAACGTGCACACTACACAGCTCGAGGGTTACATGAACACTAAACCCAGTATTTTGCACCGATGATCTGGTAACAGGTATCCTTACAGCCAAGATGGAGGAACGGACCAAAATTTAATAATCTCCTCTCCTAATTTCTCGGGAAAGGACAAAGCGTGTTTACCCCTGATAATTAGTATCATAACTACATACGGAGAGAAAAGGTTTCTCCATGTGATAGCATAGCATAGTGTCGCCCTAGGTGGTGCAGGGGATTGTGTGAAAGGAATTGGGGACTTAGTCCCAAGATGACTCTCTGGTTATACTCAAGGGTAGTTAGACCCATGATAACGTACGGAGCAATAGTATGGTGGCCAAAGGTGTTGCAGGTTGGGGCGGCCAAAAGCTGGGTGGCGTGCAGAGGCTGGCGTGTCTGCGCGCCACGGGGTCGATGAGATTGGCCCCTACCACCCCAATGGAAGTAATTCTAAACCTGCCACCCATACATATTTATATACAAGAAGCTGCAAGGTCTACAGTACACAGCCTTTTGCCTAGTCAAGTACCGATAAGTAAATCGCAAGGCACTGACTATAAAAAACTGTTAGATGAACTCAAGGAGGCATCCCTTTTAGGAATATCATGTGATGCCATGGTTCAAAAATTTAACCTATAAATATCGGGTTATAATACCAGATAAGAAGGACTGGGAGACAGGTACTCCAGTAAGAGCGAAATCAAACTGGTATACAGACGGCTTTAAAACGGACTACGGCGTTGGAGCTGGAATATACGCTAAGAAGCCTAAAAAGGCTCTTTCGGTAAGCTTCAGCCTACACAACGGTGTTCTAAGCTGAGGTTGCTGCAATCCGCCATTGTGTCCGAGAAATAGAAAGGTGTACCGCGCCAGGTAAAAGCGTCGCTATTTTCTCTGACAGTCAGTCCACACTTAAAGCGATTAGTTCCATAAGCGTGAACTCTAAGCTGATTTCGGACTGTGTAAGCGCCCTGGGGTGGGTGAATTTGTTTCCATTGTTGACGTCCAGATATAATATGATATAAAAATAAAAATTTAAAACTTTTAGCAAGAAAAACTGAAGGAGATGGTAAAAGAATTATAACTGAAAATGTACTTTGAAACAAAAAGAATAAGTAAGTTACGAAATAGAAAAGGTTAGAAACGCCTAGAAATATATATATACATAATAATCGCAAGAAAAAAAAGAATGAGAAACAACTGAAGACTTACACTTATTTTAAAAATAAACAGAGAACTCTTTTATAGCCAAATATATGAAAGTAATATACACGTACATACAAGTACTGAATAGTACTGACCACTACAAAGTTTACTGTCATTTACTATTGATTTAAAAATAATAGAAAATTCTTTCAAGTTGAGCTATCTACATTAAATTTAACTTCAAGTTTCTGTTACTGAAGATTTCTTCTATTGGCCTAATGAGGTTACTGTTAGAAAAACAAATTTTCCTCTATTCTATTGGAAGATTTGTTTTTGTAACAGTAACCGCATTAAACCTATATGCGTGTGTATATGTATATGAAACAATTCTCAAGAATGAACAAAATGTTGCAAGGGTCACAGGTATGTACACGTCGTACTGACACAGGGCAAGTCTAGTCGGCACGATGCGGGCACATTACGGGCGTCCGCCTCTGCCTTGGATGATGTCATGCCAATTCGCCCGAAATTGTCCGCACACTGCTTATTAGTAAAAAAAAAAATCGATAATAATTTATATGCCTTTTGACTTCTTTTATTCAATGTCAATGCTAACACTTTATCTTGGGTAGTGTATCTGCGAACCTTTTTGCCACAAGAAATGTTCCGACATTGGGATCGGACGAAGTTGTGGGCTAGTGGAGTTAACTTTGCCAATGATACGGCATATTGCGCAGCCAGTTTCGATCTTCCCCTGTACATTAGCTTCTGCCGGTTAGCGTAATCACATTTTTTTCTTAAGCTTGTGGACCATGTTCTGCAACTTTGCTATTTCAGGTATAACCTTCCTTCTTAGCACTTTTCGGGCGATCTCCATTCCTATAACAATTAATAATTATGAAATAAATTATTAGATAAAAATGTATGAAATAACAAGTATTGCCAGTTATAGTGTAGATATTCTACTTTTGATTTTTTTTGATAAAATGTTTTGAAAATACATTTTTAAATTGGTACTTGCTAATTTCAACATTATTACCTTTACTACAGTTAGTTCTACATTATGTTCGCTACCTTCTGGTTTTTGTTTTACATAAAACCTTCTTTAGATGAGTAAATAACTATAAATTGAGAAGAAAATAAATTACTAATGGTTTTAACCACGAATAAAACAGAAGTGATGACGCTGTAATAAATGATTGGAGTGTAAATCAAAATATCGGTTTGTTCAGCAAATTTATTATTCTTTATAATTAGATTACGTATGCAACGGTTGCAGTACATGCTTCCAGCTAAATATGAAATAGGGATAGACATCTTAATACAAATTGTCAATATAAAATTAATTAAATTGAAATTAGGAAGTACAAAACTTAATTATGGACTACTCTAAATATAGCTTTTAAAATAATTCTTTCCTTAGAATGTATCATACCTATAACTATAAATTACTGATGACAATATAATGCTTTGTTTTTCAAAACAAAATGCCCGGGATTTCAAAATTATTTATTTAGTACAGTACAATTAATTATTATTATTATTAAATTTATGTTTTCAATTTATTTAGCTTGTCCGTATACATTTTTTTCTTTTTCTTTTTTTTAATAAAATAAATAAAGTAATATAGTAGTTTTTATCCACCCAGCGACCTCTCTGATAAGTGAAAGAATACTGTGGAAAGTGACCTTCTACCTGTTAGGTGGCAGGGAACACGTCTAGGAGTACCAAATCGCCTGTCAAAATAGTAAACCAAGCGCTTGCTAACGAATGGGCTTTCTTACCTAACGGGCGCGCCTCAAAGCCCTTTCTCGGATTATTCAAATTTGAAAAATAGTAATTATCAAATGTCGCTGTAAAAACACCAAACACACAAATAAAAGAATGTTTTAACACAAAACAAGCTTAACTCTTTATTTCTTTACCAAAATGCTATGTTTTACCACTTTTGAGACTCTTAAATCACAGGTATGTATGTTGGAATGGTAAATACTATATGAAACAATTTAATTAATACAAAAATACTTATTCAAACTTTCCTGGCACTTTAAATGAATAAGAAGGTTAAAGAAACGTCAAAATAAAAAGAAAAAAAAAAGAAAATTCAGAGCCATCTACCAGTAAATAGCAGAAACTAAACTTATTAGAAAACTATAATCTGGGTTATCGATATTTGTCAAGAATAATTATTTTATCGCAGACCAACTCAGTGATTTTTGAAGAGAGCCCTTAAATTATATTCCATACCCCTGATTCTATAGCAATATACATAATAATATAATATAGTGAGTTCTGTTAGATGTAACCAAGGATGTGGTGATATTTACTTTAGAAACACTCAGTACATTGGAATGCCCTGCATAGTTTTAAGCAAAATTAAAACCACACAAATTATATCTCAAACTTTTCTTTGTATTGTTACAGAAACATCTGCAGTATAAGCGCGAGGCAACGGAACACCCTGTATATATGGTAGTCATGTATTTTGAAAGACCTTGATATATGCCCTTGAGAAATACTCAAAAACTGTAGCATTGATAATAATGCACATCTACACACATACTTTAAAGTTTTTTTGTAAGACGTTTTAAAGTAAGTAGTGAAGCTATTTGTTTGTTGCAATAGGATTATATTAAGGTTGGTGTAGCAGACCAGCAATAACGCTAATAACTGAAAAGTATTTTATTAAAATAGGTTCTTGAAGTTAAAAAAAAAAGCCATGTCTGTTTTCCACTATTGTATTGTCCGTCTGTGCGAATGCAACGTATATTTTCGGTTTTATAATCTTTTACTTCAAGGATTTATGAATAATTGCGGTATTCAGAGCGTGAAATTAAAAAAGCGCATGTAGGACATCTTCTAGATGTATCATCTTTAAAGTACTAGCTTCAGGTATGTTGGTATAGTTTACAAAACAAAACAATTAGAATAATGACGAGGGTTGGCCCTTGGGATGCTCGTAAAAGAGGATTCTTATAGAACTTACTGTAATGACTACGATACCTCTACACCACAAAAGCATCTGGGTCACATTCGTACGCATATATATATGTATTGATTGTAGTTTTAAAGCTTTTCTAAAGCTTATTTCGAATCATCAAATTAATTGATTCGGTTGTACTTATTCGTATCTATTCAAAAGAATTAAAATTTAAATTACGTTTAGCAAGATATGTCTCATGATAATTACATTTCAATATACAAAGAATGCAAGTTTTAATTGCAGAACAGCACAACTGCGGGTTAACACAACTTCAGGTACTGCATAAACTTTCAGCATTTAGTTTTTAATTAGCAGTCGAAAACTCGCTCGTGGATGAACTAGTTGTTCCACATTATTTTTTTAGGTTGTTTGTTACTATTTCGACAGTACTTCAAACAGGATAACATATAGGTACATTCGCAGTACACTCTTAATTAATTAAAACTTTTTCCGGTATCAACACTAATTGTAAGTTGTACGTGTTTCATAAATAGAAACTTCACAATTGCAATCTACTATGAATTCCACAAATGGAAAACATATATTTACGTGTATTTAATTATGCAAGCATATATATTGCTGTCATTTCTCAACCGTTGCATTTTATTTTCATTTTGGAAGATTTCTAACAATACGTCTACAAAATCACTGTAGCATTTTTACTTCATCATTGTCGCCCTATTATTTTGAAATGACAAAATATATATTTTTCAAACCTTAAAACATAGAATTTTTGAATGTATTTGGAATGTAAAGAGGAAATTCGTTCAGGAAAAAAAGCATTAATTAAAGAAAGTTATAGCAACTGTTAAAAGTGTAGGTTTGGATATCTCTAAACGATAATAAAACCAATTCTGAACGCTACGTAGTAATTCGGAAGCATATCCACGTGGTTCATTGGTATCCGCTGTTGCAGTTCTATCAAATATCGTTTATAACATGGTATTTTTGAATTTGAAAAACCTTAATGGAAGCATATATTGTATATACGTAGTAAAAATTCAGGAAGAATTGATGAATATTTCATTGCATTGTGAAAATCGTGACAACCTGAAAGCAGCTGTCTTGCCTACACACTTTTATTTCTCGCGATGTTGTATACGACGCACAAGGACAATGCGATCAATAAATCTAGACTAAACATTGAAAAACTGACATTTTACGAAATAATCAAGGAGACAGAATACTAGCGAAGCATTTTCTTCGCCGTAGCGTATTGCTGTGTACTGATTGAAAAAAAAAGAAAAATGCAAAACTGATTTTTAAATGAAAAAGAAAAAAAAAAAATAGCTAGCTCAATGGATACAATTTTTAAATTGAGTAAAGAAAACTATTAATCTCAGAGTTACCCTCGCGAATTAAAACTTGAATCTAACCACGAAAAGTAATTTATAAGTGAAAGAAATCAGACTTTCTTAATTACATATCCGAAAAATTGAAAAGATTTAAAATAAAATAAAAGAACAGTATTTTCAACCCAAAGACGCTAATTAACAAACAATTTATTTTACAAAATGGGTAAAATTACAATGGTGCAGAAAAAAGAACCTTGAACTGAAGGTCCTGGCCTAAAATAAAAACTGCTCTTGACTCTAAATTAAAATAGGACAATGCAATTTCCTATGCAAAGCAAAAGATTTGTTTGTTCAGGAAGATTATCTAATCTACAGAACCCCCAGAAATACTATCCACGTGGTTTCACAAATTAAAATCAAAGCGTGGACAAATGCAAGAAATTTACAAAAATGAAAAAGCAAAATTGAATAACAGAAAATTAACTCTTTAAAATATAATGAGAAAAAAAAAAACTAAAATAAATCTCGCTAAACAAAAATAATAGTTGATCCTATATCTATAAAGTGCACACTTTAATATAATAACAATTATCACAATAAGAATTCCTTGATTGACTAAATTAAAACAGAAAAGTTAATTTTCACAAGATCAAAATGGATTACAAAATGGCAACAACGATTTAAAAATACGTCTACTCACGTCAATATTCGAACAAGGAAGTCCTTACCAAAATCCTTCAATTGTTTTTCTTACAAAAATCCCTCTCTCAAAATCGTACAACGCAGCGTATAACATTACAACGACAATATTAAATAGAATAGGCATTAAATCAGCACAAGCGAACAATAGACAATTGAATGAATGGATTAAATTTAAAAAAACTTAACACTATATAATAAAATTATACAATAAACTCTTAAACTAAATTAATCAAAACAAAATAAAATTGTGAAAATTCTCGGTAAATTGAAATTCAGCTGATCAAACAAGTATCAAAGCAACCATAATATGCAACTTAAAATACACTCAGCGAAAATGGGTCGTCTAACCACAGTAGTATGTAAGTGGGTGATAATAAATATAGGTTATATAATAGCAATTTTTTCATACAGTCGAACATTATATTTTGGATTATCATTAAAATGATTGTTATATTTTCCCATATAAACTTGTGCTGATCACTAGAGAAACAATAAAACAAAAACAGTATGTAAATGTGTATATAAAGGTTGCGCAAAATTCTCGCTTCAATATTCCTTAGAAGTACTTAGAAAACTTTAACGATCGCTTTTTAACGTATCTCTATAATTTAATTTAGTTTACTGTTGAAGTGTCTTTAGTTCGATTGTGTGCATGAGTTTCTATAATGGCTATAACTTTTTCTATAACTTCCCGTTGTTTAAGTTATTCTCGAATTACGACAATTAATAATAAAGTATCACAATATGGGTTCAAAGTATAAAAGAATTAGCGCAAAATTATGCATTCCTATATAGAACTACAGTTTCATCACTTCTACAAAAACGCAAAAAAAAACAGGAAGTGTTGCCAATAAGAAATGGCAGGGCAGAAAAAAGAAAACTGCATGACGTATTGATATTACAACGGCTATAAAAAAACGCAAAATCTTAGGAAGCAGAAAGAAATCTGCGGTTGGAATTGCATATGAAATAGAAAACGGATTTAATGTAAATATGGTTATCATATTATCCATGGACTAATGTGCAATGATTTGTTATAATAATAAAACTAAGTTATTTCACTAATAAACTTTGTTATTACTTAATCAAAGGTTGTAAACAATATTTTATCACAACAATGACACATTTCATTCTATCAATGAAAATTCACTCAATGAATGGAGGTTATTAATATCACGTCCAGTATTTTTCTCAACGTATATATCATTGTTGCAGACTTCTCATTTAAGAAAATTTGCCATACGCAACTAAATTTCTAAAAGGGTAGGTACGATTATTTTTTTTACATACTGTACATACAGTATTAAATACATGCAACAATAACAAAACAAATTTATTGCCACTAATTTTATTATATATACGTGCATTAGCTTAAAAAAAAAAGACATTATTGGAAATATTTTTTAATTATCAGAAGAAGAATCTCTAGCATCTACAGATTCTTGCACCTCCAACGAGTGTGAAGTAGAAGCAACCGATGTCGATTGCTCAGAATCGTTAATTTCTATTATTTTTTACACTCTTTCTGAAAAACATTGTTATAGGTTATGAAGTTACTTTTTTTCTTTAATTCATTAAATATTTTTTACAGAGGGTCAAGTGCTTCAGTGATTGTTCTAGTGACTTTTATGCTAGATTCCATTGCTCTTAATGTGTTTAACCATCCCCTAGTTGCTGTAAATGGTTTTATGTTTTCTTCAGTGCTGCCTTATTTAAAGCTTTCATAAAGACTTAAGGCCTTTTGTCGTAAAAAGTTACCGTTGGTCAGTATATGCCTCCTGTTCATACAGAGTAGCATACAGCCCGAATTAAAAACAAAAATTAAAAAAAATACATTGATTAAATTAGTAAAAATCAAATCTTATACATCCCAGTGTCATCTATATTTATTAATTTTGAATTAGAAGTGTGCTCTCTCACAAGCCAGATGGCATGCAGGGCGAGAATTTCTGATTGAAGCACGTTGACATCAAAAAAATAACGAATAGCTGGCTACCCCTCTCATTATTTCAGTACATATCAAGAAGGCGTGCAAGACGGTTGCCAAAAATGTCCTCTCCTTCAATTTGCATGTTAATGACCAGTTTAGATGATGTCGTAGGCACGATAATATTGTACCTCGATAGTAAACAATCTCTCATGTAAAATGAAAACATTTAATAATAAAAGTGATTTTATTTTAATAAAAAAATTCGAAATGTGAACCAGTGTAAGATCAGACGTAAATCTTTGGATATTATTATCTCAGGTAAGTACGTGAGTCCGCTTAATTAATAACAATAACGTTTTATTAGTAATTCCACCTTTTGCAATATAAATCATTGTCAAGAACGTGTATACGTCTAAATTAAATTTCAAAATTCCTGCGTTTTCTGAACGTTCAAACGGAGTTATGCTAGGCTTAAAAAAACGTGTGGAACAGAATGGCCAACCTTGATGGTAAATTACTGGATATTGGTTCGTACCGCAAATACAAAAGTAGTAGGTAATTTGGATAATATTTAAGTGATAAACTTTGTTTAACAATTAACAATTATTTTTAGGTTGTAATTTGGAATCAAATTGGATTTTATCGAAATAGCCGTTAAATTTTACGAAAAGAAATTGAGACACGTCTACCTCTGACGAAGGTTGGCTGTTCAATCGTTTCGAATTGAAAACTTTTAACTGACTTGAAAGCGATTGTCTTCAACAAGGGGTACCACTCTCGCAGAATGTCCGTTAATTCAACCGAAATGAGGGGAATATGCATTGTTTAATGGTTCCATGTGACCGAATGGACTGTCGAATGTTTAAACGAAATAAAAATAAATAATTATTGCAAAATTTTGGAATCGCCTTACAATTAAAATAAAATAAAGGTAGGTGTCTCTGACTCATGAGAAAAATATATTTAAAATTTTTAAACACTTATTACTATGTAAAATTAACTATCTTAAAATTCATTACTGTACACAAAAAGTAGGCAACCATATATGCAATGAATTGTTACATAACCCAATTTCCAGCAATTTCGCATGTTTTTCTGTTGATATATCAAAGCAATTGGACTGCCAATGCATATACAAACATTATTAGACCAAATTTAAATGACATAAATACACTGTAAAAAAAAGAAAATGTTTACATGAATTGAACTTGGATCCAAATTTGATGTGTCAATATCTATTGTAAAAAATATAATATTCAAATTCTAATATTCATTTTCGATGTGTAGGTTTTACACTGCTGATCACCTTACTTTCTGAAGGGAATATTCTAAAGGAAAACGCCTTGAAGGACTTGCCAGATGCAGAGATTTCCTACATCACCTGGACATCGTCTGGCTGTCTGCTGCTACATTTTATATCCTTTTCTCTATTATATCTAATTAGTTTTAAAATATAACTAAGTAAAATAGCAACTTTACATTTAAATAGTATCGAGTATATATTCCATTACAGTATCATAATTCTAAAAAGTGCATGTAATTTTTCAATCAATTGCAAGTAAAGCAGTACACATGTGACGTAGTTAATCATACAATATTGAAAACCTTCTGAAGGAATATTTGTTTCAAAATGCTTAATTTTTTAAATTTTGGTTTTGTAGATCTTGAAAGAATACACTTATTGTTAGCTTCTTTTTGTTGCTGTTAATTTGTCTAATCTTAGTTTGAAGAAGTAAGGTATTAATTTTGATTTAAAGTCGAAGACGTACATTTTATCACAAACCTCCGAATGTCAGAAACTGGTGATGACTTAACCCTTGAAGACATACCTATTCTATGCCAATGCGTGTAGTTTCGTAAGAGTCGATTTATATGACTCGAAGTGACGACTTCGGAGTTTTGCTTTTGCTCTTCTACTAAGCAACATCTAAGTATCTAAGACTAATTAGACGGGCCAAACTTTTATTAAATTCTTAGCATATCATTGCTTGTTATAAATTACAACCGCTTGATTTATATGATTTTTTTTTTTCTAACTTGAAGCTATTTTTCCAGAGGGTCTTAGGTATCCCTCGACAGCGCTGGTCTTACTAAATTGAGTACGGCTGTAATAAATGATTCCGATCGTGTAACGCCACTGCGGTTGCTTGCAGTTCTCCTTCTAGTGACGATTTCGCCGGCAGATAAAATCTATAATGACATATCCTGCTTTCTACGTCCAAAAAGAAATGAAGGAAAATTAGTTTTAAAGTCGAATCGCAAAATAAATGAGATTTTCCCTCCCGGGGTAAATGATTTTGTCTACCTTGATAATCTTTTTTGGTTTTCATAAATTTAGTATTCAGCGGTGCCGACAATTTTTTTCTTTCTCGTCGGAAATTGTAGGAGGAAAGAGAAAATAGACGAATAGCGGAGTAGCGCGGTCCTTTTCGTTTTTAATCACAGACTTATCCGACGCTTCCGATCCGATGCAAATGAATTTTTTCTTCTTGCTCTCGTTGGATTATAGCTGTTTCTTAAGACTGAATTTATTCATCGAGCGAAGAGACGACACAAACTTTTGTGGTCGTTTGCGCATTTACCCTTTTGGGTTAAATATCTTGGAAGGGCTATTCGAGCGATTGAATAGTCCTTTCAATTGTGTGTTTTTTGTTTGTAATTTACGCTTATTAAGCCTTATTCGAGCAAAATTAGGAATTATAAGTCAAAATCATTGCAAGTATCCAGATGTAAAGTTAGGGAGGTTATTATTTTGTGTATCCCGTGCACGGTTGGGTACCGAGAAAACTTAATATGCAACAGCCGGCAGATGAACTTCAGTTATCGATTACTCATTTGCCAGTGAACCGAAACATTTTACTTCAACTGAAACTAGCCATTAACTGATTTTTACCGAATTGTAAAGAAAAACAAAAGTAGAGGCTGTTCCGCAATCAAGTTGCCCAATTTGAGATAGAGGTAGGTTATCTCACATAATTCTTAACATCTTGTATTGTTGTTCGAGCTATTTCCATCGTTTCTAGGATTTTGATGATCCGACGTTTCGGTTGTTCGTCTATTGCCGTTACCAGGGTAGGCCCGAATAGCGCGTCTGTCGGATTTGACCATTAATTTGACAAATATATTTTACTCTGCTTTGTGTGAGATTCGAACTCAATCTCGAAATTCCGAATATTTAATAATCTAACACTTAAACATTCGGCCAATCGGGGGGACAGATATTGCTATTTTAAAACTCATATTTAAGCTACAGATATATGCGCAGAACGTGATGCGCGCTAGTATGCGCAAATCTGCATGCATGGTTATTATTATTCAGTCTGCTTATGCTATCCCTAATCATTGGTAACCAGACCCTTGATTTTCAGGATTATTGCTTCGTCCCATTCTATCCTATGATCTTCTTCCCAAGCATGTTGAGCCAAGCGAGATTTATCCGTTTGTCGAACTAATTTTTGGAGTTTTTCGTTCCTGGCAAGAGAGAACAACTTCACAAAAAGGAAACTACAAAAAGCAGCATACATGGCAACAACACCAAATGCGATAAGCACACCAACCCTGGAAATCAAGGATGTGTGGTTACCAATGATTAGGGATAGCTTAAGCAGAAAACCGGCAACCACGATCACGGAGAGAGAATAATAATAACTACTGTTATGGCCCCGATTGCTTAAATAGTTAAGTTAGAATAGTAAATATTCGAAATTTCGAGACCGAGTTCGAATCTCACGCAAAACAGAGTAAAATATGTTTGTTAAATTAATTGTCAAATCGGACATATTTGTCAAATTAATTACAATAGTGAGAGTTTGGCAGGAAACAGCCCTATTCGGGACTACCCTGATAACGACAGTAGACGAGCTGTCGAAACGTCGGGCCATCGAAATCCTACAAACGATGGAAATAGCTCAAACAACAACGCAAGCATTCATCCATCGTCAACAATATCTCGTCATGAGTCTGAACATCTTAATCTCCGCAAAAGACCCGTTTTGCGTGTATGGGTAGAAAAGCCGATGGTTTAACTTTTTGACACAGTGCCTTGAGTAATGAAAATATGAAAAGGAATGCATTAAGATTTTTTGTTTCAGAATATTTTGGCTGTAAGTTTCTGTAATCAGATCTACAATATAACATAGCCCTCATTCCGTCTACTACGGAGCGAGGGAAACGATTCGTTAGGCATGCACAAATACATTCACTTTCAGTTTAGCCGGGGTTCGAATCATTTCGCTCATTTCCTAAGGCGTTGGTGGATATTACGGTAACGGTACGGTCCTCAAATTTTATAACGGTTGGTAAGGATTGTGAAACAATTTTACAGTGGCAATTCAGCAGAAATTACACACGATTTATTCACAGTAAATTACCCAGAAAGATCAATTTCTAGCGCAACTACTATTTGTAATACAACCCGATATTTACGACATTAATAAATAACAAAAATTAAAATGTCCTAGTGAAAAATGTCAGTGATATCGAAATAAGTTTGTGTATTAGTGGAATAAAATGACATCTTAATGTCATACTAGGATTTTATTAAATTGCTTGCGGATTTAATAATAGGTTTTAAACCTTTTACATAAGAATAAGTATCGATCGTACAAAATTAGCACATCCCAAGAACTTTTACTCGACGATTATTACTGTCGCCTAAAATTTTATAAATAAATTGTGTATAAATATCGGGAACATCAATATTTTTTTTCAATAATATACTACGACGAATAGGTACTTTATTTACTATTGTTAGGTTTCTTAGAATTTGTGTTTGTTATTTTATTTGGTATTAGGGTGGAAAATCTTGATGGCTATGGGATACGCGCATTTTGATCAATCCATCTTCCTGGGAAATCCTGGTGGAAGTTTATACTGCGCCTGCATTTTGAGCAGGTGTATCCTCGTGTTGATAAACAATACGGTGACGCAAAAGTAATGGTATTTCATCAAGTACGAGGGGTATAACTTTTACCTATGGTCGTATTACCAATTGTTGTGCAAGTATAAAAATATAGCAGATGCGTAAAAACTTACGCGACCATATTTAAAGAAGTAAGGTCAACCTTTGAGCAGGTGCGTTAGGTCAAAGCGGCAGCTTCGTTTGTCTTTTCAATAGCATCTAAAACTAAAAAGAAAATACGCGGCGGTTCGAAGGTTAATTATGGTATTTCAAAGCCGAAACATTATATTGTAAATCTGATTACGGAAACTTATACCCAACCTATTTTATAATAAGAAATCTTCATACATTTTTTTTTATATTTTCAAAACTTAATGCTCTATGTCAAAAATACGAAAATATTAGTTTTCCAGTTATTTTCATGCGTCTTCGAAACCGTTAGGAAATATTTTTTTTAGTGCGTTCTATTAGCCTTTTTAAAACACTCTCACCTCATACACGAGATATTAATAGTGTCCTTATCAAAGCCGTCCTGTAGGTATAAGATATCACAAGAACTGAGACACGTAAACATCCTTCTAGTGGGGAATAATAAATACTATTGACTTTTTTTATTAAAATGTTTATCCCTTCATTTACCCAACTTTTCATTTCTCCTTTTTTTAATATTTACATTAAAATTTAATATGACAGGAATACTTTATACATTTTACACAAATTGCATATAAATGCCTTCTTGTACCTACATGCAAGTTCAAATTGTTTTTTTAATGCTATTTTATCATTTTATATTTAATGTTTTGCTTTATTTAGTTTCTTTTTTTAATATATCTTTTTTTGGGAGGGCAAAATGCTTTAAGCACACCAGAACTTGTATCTATGGTGTGATAGTGTAGGACTCACCATATTGGCATACCCACTAAAAACCCCTTATCACTCCCAGATAGAAAACATTGCCGGAACTGCCGAAGCTTTAACATCGATCAATGTTTAATCTTGCTAATGGTATGTTAGACGAAATTAATGCGTTACACAGATCCGTATTATGTTCTTCTTGTTCTGAGTTTCGTGAAGTTGATAATAATAATAATAATACTAATTTATTTGAGAGTTCAAATATCGTCAAAGATTACAATATAATATTCATATATATACTTAACTAAATCATTAACTAGTTTTACTACGCAAAAAGTCTTGAAAATTATAAAACAAATGTTCATTTAAAAATTTCCAGAGTTCTGTTTTTTTATTTTTTTTAGTTCTTTTATCTGTTTTATGTGGAGGGGGAGAGCACTGTACGCCGATATCGATTTATAAAAAGCTCCTCTTTCATAAAGAGAAAGAGAATGGTTCGGTACTGCAGGATCTCCAGCATGCCTAGTTCTCACAGTACTCTGTGACAAATCACCATTGCAAGGGTACAGATGTTTGTGCTTGTAAAAGAATAAGATTAGTCTGTATATATATAGACATGGTAAAGTTAATATGCCTAATTGCTTAAACAGAGGCCTGCATGGTGTTCTGGCCGACTTAAACAAGATACATCTAACGATCTTCTTTTGCATAATAAAAGCCTTCTCAAAAAAGGTTGAAGACCCCCAAAAAATTATTCCATATGATAGCCGAGATTAGACGTGGCCAAAGTACAATGCTTTGACTGTATTAACGTCAACAATACTTCTTATTTTATATATACCGTAATAATATCGGCTAAGTACCCCGCATATACCCCCGACATGACCTTCCCACTTTATTTGATTATCAAGTATCACACCCAAAAAATTGATTTCCTCAGTAGTCTCCATAGTTGTGCTGCCGTCAATTGTTTCATTCTTCGGCGTAAAATGTATTAATTTTGTTTTTCCCACGTTCATTTTTAAGTTATTCATCTCACACCACTCTAACATTCGATTAAATATATGATCTACCGACGTCAAAATGTTCATCCGTGAAGGACCATTCACTATGACCGTGGTGTCGTCTGCGTATTGAAAAAATATGATCTGTGCGTATGTAGCCATATAAATCGTTCACATAAACAATAAAAAGAAGAGGACCCAAAACGGAACCCTGTGGTATACCTTGACTCACTGAAGCTAAGGAGGAGTATACCATTGTTTTGGTATCACCCATCGTTGCCGGAATACAGACACAGTGTGTTCGGCGTGCTAAGTAGGATTTAATTAGATCTAAGCAGACACCCCGGATTCCGTATTTATACAGTTTTTCTAATAAATTACCGAAGTCTACCATCTCGAAGGCTTTGCTGAAGTCAAAAAATATACCACTTACCTTATCCTTGCTGTCCAATGATGCCAGTATGGTCTCCAAGGAATCAAAGATTGCTTTCTCGCAAGACTTGCCAGGTAAAAACCCATACTGTGCCTGACTCAATAACTGATTCGTGGTAAAAAAGTCATACAATCTCGAGTGGATTATTTTCTCAAAAATCTTTGAGAAGGAAGGCAATAGAGAAACCGGTCTATAGTTATTCATGTCTCGTGCTTTTTTATTTTTTTGTATAGGAAGGATTTTCGCGCATTTTAACTTGTTCGGAAACATTCCCTCTAACAACATAGCGTTTGACTATATCTTCCAGCGGGTGCACTATACACTCAGCAGATTTCTTCACTAAACTAATGGGCACACTGTCAATTCCGGAGGAGGTCTTTGACTCGATTTGATTTTTTCTAATTTCACTGACGGATGCTAGAAGAAAATATGCCGTATTTACGTTACTGGCCATATGACTAGTACTTGTGTTTTCTAATTGTTAATGGGTGCCTAAATTATTCTAACTTGAGGAAAGCATTTGCTATCGATTACGCGCCTCTACTTCTTTTCTATTTATAATATTATTTATGAGACCATAAATTATTTGCCAAATTTCTTTAGATGATATCATTATGGAGGTAATATTATCAGGGGTAAGTACACCTATTTTCCGCTGCGCCAGTTGTCTGAAATCTGAAATGAAAGTATTATAGTTATATTGTTGTTGCACCTTCTACGTTTCCTTTTGCATTGTGTTTCATCAGTGTCTTATAACACGAACATTGAGAAATATAGTCCACAACAGAGTATATATTTGTTCGTCTTCTTGGTCTATGTTCGTTACAATTTTAAAATGTAAGATTATAAATTTAACCGCGAGAATTTTATAGGTTAATTTTCGTTTTATAAAATACCGTGAAACAATGCAAAAGGAAAACATAAGAGGTGATTGAAAAAGTTGTCAACAGGCAATGAATCGTACCTAGCAAGAAATAAAACTAAAATGCTTTTAAGAAATTTTAATTTAACCTAACCAGTATTCCAAAAGAAAGGAAAAAAGACACTAAATTAAATAAAAAACGAAACTGAATTAAACAAAAAAGAAAGAAGAGATTATTTTTTTACCACACTTATTTCCCAGATAAAATGAAATTAAATCTATATTGCAATAAATATTAGTGAGATAAGCTACATGTCCGATCTGTCTTTATTTCCTTGATTATTCGTTTGTAGTACTCTATTTGAAAATTGTTACCAAAAAAGTAATAAGTGGTATTAAAAGATTTTGTTGTAGATTGTAGAAGTTTTGTAAAAAAAAGAAACAATAATATCCCGAAACGTAAAACAATTATAAATAGGAAAGCTATGGCGGAAAGTAGTTTTATTTAATATACCGAAAAAAAAAAAACATGGGAACAGAAATAAAAGTATATATACTACCTATATTCTAATGTAATATAAATTTTTTGTTTGTAATTTGCATTGGATGTCTTACTTTTCTTTTGTATTTCTCTTAATTTGGTTGGCGAAACGGTCATCTAGTAGAACTCTTGATTCCTGGTTAAGTCTCAATTGGCTAACTGTCCTTAGATGAACATTCGAAGGCAATTACTGTTTCAAATTCTGAAATCAATTATTTACTTAAGAGTCAAGAGCCACTATAACAAAGAGTCATGTTTGTCGCCGCTTCCACCTATCCTTTTACATAAAATCCATTTTATTTTGAATCGTACAATTACCTGCACCGACCTTTAGATATTTCCACAACTATCCCCATTTTCCCTGCATTCGGATTCGTTTCTGACGTACCTTTGCTGTACCCAGTTATTCGTGGGCGATTTCCTACCTAAAAATTGAAAAAATATTATTCAATTTTTCTTTAATTTTTAAAACACTTATTCGGTTGCGAGCAATACAAACTTGCGCCTCACTATAAGTTTTAAGCGAACCTCATTAACTTCGCACTACTAAGCTGTTATGCTGAATGGCGAACGAAATAGCCAACCATTCCTTTGTCTATTAATAAATACATGTGAAAAATATTCATTAGTTTGAATTTGTTTTTTAGGATACCTTAGAACCTCTAAATTGAAACATTTTATCTATGGTAACTTCGTAGTGGATGTTTTATTTTATTTGATCATATTTGTTTCTTGTCATGTTTCTCTGTTTTTCACCCCATTCTTATATACCAAAATTTTTTCATTGCACTATTGTCTTCTTTCTTAAGGCAATGAGTAAGACTCAGAAAATAATAAAATTAATGTTGTTATTTCAACCAAACTTACTGTAAATTCGTAGCGATTATGTTGAACAGTGTAGAATTTTTTCGACGACATAATCGCAGAATCATCAAGAAATCTTTCAAATATCTGAACTAGATTTCGATTAACTACTTTGTCAAACAGGTGGTGTTTGGTTTCTAAATGGTATAAATTTGGTAAATCGTGAACGAGCGATCTGAAATACGTTATATATTGTAAGTATAAAATGTGCCTATGATTTTGAGTACTGTAATTTACTTTCTATTTGGATAAATAGGTATTTGTTGCATGTTTTGTTCAAAAACGTGTAGGTACTTAATACTTGGTTCAAAAATATTGAAAAAATTATATAGCTGCTTTGTCGAAATGAACATAAAGCCGCACCTTTTTGTTGTTTCAACCCTAGCTGTTATCCTTTCGGGTTCCTAAGTAGCAAGATTAAGAGCTTAAAAACATTACAGGAACTGACAGAGAACGAAACTTTGATTGTTAGGATGTTTTGTGCTAATACCATCTAACTCCGTCTTTGTATATATATACAGGAGGTTGTTCCTTTTCCGATGTTTAGTATAACAATTTCAGAAACTCAAGGAAATAGAGAGATAATTGCATGGGAAAGAGCTGCAATTTTGCGAGTTTAAATGAATGTGTCTCTTATTCTTCTGAAAAAAATGCATAACTAACTAGATATCTCGAAAATAAATTGTTTCCTTATTATTTCATTCAGTGCCTACAACACGAATATTATTGACTTTGAAAAAAAAATGAACAGAAAGAAGAATGATATAGTAATTACGTTCTTTTTAAGATTATCTGACCAAATTTTTCATTCAAAAGCCGACAATATTATAAAAGAGACATTTTTTTCAAAGATTTCAATAGTATAACATTTGACATAGTCATTTATAAAAATAATTAAATCATGGCCATCTTTTCCTTCTAATTTCTGGATTTTTTTACTAAGTAAGTTGTGGAGAGAAGTAGTAATGTACATCACGTTCGCTAAAAATTTTCAAAGCAGTTATTGTAATCTTTGTTTTATTTTTGACATCATAATAATAATAAACCTATAATAAATTTAATATACAACTTTTTTCTTTATGAGAAATGACACTAGAGACAGTAAGACTAAATTAACACTACGAGAAATTAGTTTACAAGTCAAGATAACTAAATAATATGTCGAGAAAGTTCACCATTATAATTACACCACGCACAAGCTGCAACTTGTCAAAGCTGAATTTACTATTCTTCCGTCAACTGAACGTCCATCAACATTAGCAAATAATTCTGATACGGCTTCTAGACAGATATCTCCAATTTCGTTTCGCAAAAAGTGATAGCGATTGCTAGTTAATGCAGCGTCAAAGATATGCGAACCAGGAATTATAGTACCAATGACGCGCCGCTCCATATTAGCCAAACTCAATTTAGATTTTTCTGACCAGCGCCATGGGATTTTTCTAGCAGCTATTGTATGTGAAAGTAGCGGTTCTAACAACGAACGTGCAGCATATGCTTACATTTCTGATGAAACAAAAAAAAGAACCAAAAGATTCAAACTAAAGAATAGAAAGAAAAATCAAGAACTGGCGTAAACAGCTATACATATAAATGTTCGTTATGTCTATTAAACATCCCCCAATTTGTAAATTGTGTTTCAACGGTCCATCAATCTTTAAATTTAAACTACAAATCTATTTCGCGCATGTTACTAAACCAAATAAAAAATTCAATACACTTATTTTAATTATCAGTTTGTAACCGGTAATTTATACAGAATAAAGCTCCTTATTACAATTTTTATTGATATTTTTTGGATCGAAATCGATAAATTTGCATTACGTATACTTTGCGTCAACTGATTTTCCTCACAAAGAAAGACACGATTTCCGCAGCCATTGTTCAATTGATAGAAGTATAGGAGTTTTATTATTAGAAAGACTAAATCGCTACAGTGGATGAACTTAACCAATAAAAACTTTGTTTTTAGGTAAATTCTATGAAAAAAAAACAGTAATAAACAATTAATTTATATTTATTTTAAAACTGAAATACGATGAGATGCAGTAACCAGTAGAGTAACCAGTGAGAATTAAAGTATTGCACGAAGATGGTTACTCTAATGAAAACATTGCTAACAAAATTAATAGATTGGATGTACAGATACAATTGTCCTTTCTATTCATAAATTATTTATTTGATTGTATTCTAAACCCATATGTTTCAGGTTGAAATCATGTTCAGGTTTCTACAAGATAATTTGCAATTAATAATAATAATAATAATAATAATAATAATAATAATAATAATAATAATATCTTTATTGTCCAACAGTATAATTACCATTTACAGGACAAGTAAGTGCAAATACAAAGACATGTAAACATTAAACAGTGGAAATGGGATACAAAAAATTAAAAAGATATACTAGTTAAATAATTAAATCATATATAAAATAACAATTTTAACAATTAAAAAATGGATCTGCATAAAGATGGTTGCAATTTCTAACCATATGGTATAATGGAGACTTCAATAATGTGTTGGTTCTTGCCTTAGGGGTCAGAAACGTGTCAATCGACCTCGTTAAGTGTGTTGGCACTACAAAATCTATCTGGGCTAGCAAAGATGGAGAATCAACTTTGTTATGGATCAACTGCAGTATAAATTTCGCACTTTGTTTCTCTCTTCTGGTGCCAAGAGAATCCAACGAATGACGATTCAAGAGACTATCGTAATCTATGTTTCTCTCCGGGTATGAGCCATCACATTTAAATGATAAATACTTTAAGAATCGTCTCTGCACACGTTCTACGGAGAGCTGAAGATACAAATAATGTGGATACCACACAACGTTAGCGTATTCCAATTTACTTCTAACAAAGGCATAATACAGGGACTTCAAAGTTGTAAGATTAGTAAATTGCTTACAGGACCTCATAACGAAGCCCAAAGCTTTATTAGTTGATGCACAGACATCACGAATGTGCTCATTAAAACGTAAAGAAGAGTCAAACCAGATACCCAAGTCTTTAAATGTTTCTACTCGACGTAAAAGGGTTTTCATTTATGGTATAGGAGAACATAATAGGTGTTATGGTTCTCGTGTAGCTCATTATCGCACATTTGTCAATGTTTAGACTGATTCTATTACGTTGGCACCAGTTCTGTATCTTGTGGACGTTAGCTAACAATTCCCTGCAATCATCTAGCGTTCCCACCCTTGTAAATATTTTGAGATCATCTGCATATGCCAAAGCTCTACAGCTCAATGATTCAAGAAGATCGTTAATATACACATTGAATAAGAATGGCCCCAGGTTTGTTCCTTGTGCTATTCCAGAAGAAGGTGTGTAGTGCTTCGAGTTGAATCCGTTGTAAGAAACGTAGCAGGATCTATTAGTTAGATATGAAGATATAAGTCTCAGCAATGTATCAGAGAACCCAAATGCATCCAACTTAGATATAAGAATGGAGTGATCTATAGAGTCGAAAGCTTTCGAGAAATCAGTGTAAATGACGTCCACTTGGTTCCTAGTGTCAATAGCTTCACTGATATATTGTGTAATTTCTACTAAGTTAGTTATAGTAGATCGACCGCTAAGAAAACCATGCTGTTGTAGAGAAAATTGATGTTTGCATTTGTTGAACAGTTGGTTATATAACGTACTCTCAAATATCTTGGAGAAATTGCAAACCACATTAATTGGTCGATAATTATGTATATCAGCTTTGTCTCCTTTTTTAAAAACAGGCGTGACTCTACTAATTTTCCATGTTTCAGGAAACAAGCAAGTTCTTATAATTAAATTAAAGATGGTTGTTAAAGGCCCACACAATACTCTTGCACAATCCTTTATAAAGAAACTAGGTATGCCATCATGACCAGATGTACAAGTGGATTTGAGCTTCGACATGCTGCGAAGAACTTCTATCTCAGAAAATTCCTGAAGTGTTATACAATTTACTGTGTTATTGGGAGTGGGAGCAATTGGTGGCGAAGAGTGAAAGTAATTCGAGAAAATTTCTGCGAAAGCATCAACGATGTCTTGTGGCTTAGTAAATTCTTGATTGTCGCTTGACATGCAACCAGGTATTTTAGTAGTATTTCTCCTATCCGCAACGTATTTCCAGAACGTCTGCGGATCGCTAATGATTTTAGATTGCATTCCAGATTGATAGTTGTTGTAAGATGTACGCGTTTCACGTTTGGCAATAGATCGCAATCTGTTATATTCAATACGATGAAAGGAGGATCCACTTCTCTTCCATTTTCGGAGATAGTAATCTTTCAAACGTAATAGTTTTTTGATATCCGGAGTATACCAAGGCGGAAACATACGTTTAGGAGATCTGATCTTTTTGACTGAGCGATCGATAACTGAGTATAGTTTATCATAGAAATGAGATACAGCCACTTCCACATTCGTGCAAGAATTCAAAAAAGTCCAATCGATGTTAATCATATCCCCATACAGCACGGCAAAGTTAGCAGTGCGAAAATTGTAACGAAGATTATCGTTCGATGGGAAATTGGTATCCCGCGTTGAAATCAAAAGATCCAAAACAACGTTTAGTGCTGGATGATGCACATCCTCCAATACTAAAGGATCGACATCATGAGAGATAGCAATATTGCACTTAAGATTGCAAAAAATTAAATCTAGTAGTCTTCCGCCAATGTTGGTAATATGATTATATTGTTGTAGGTTAAGCGTAGCCATAAAATTAACAAGAGAAATATACTTCCTGTCAGTAGCGCTAACATTTGGTGAGTTAAAAAGGGAGCAGTTGAAGTCACCCAATATAACAACTTCTTTATCAACCAGTTCCAGAGCCAGAGCATCGAGGAATACTTCATAGTCGTCGTAAGCGACGTCAGGTGGAATATAAATATTTAGGATGTAAAAAGTATAAGAGCCCAACTTACAACGGCAGGCTGTAAAGTCTATAAGTGGGACTAGCGATGAAATATTAGGCAATTTAGTAGGTAATATATTGATGGAGTTGGATAAAGCAGACAGCACTCCTCCACCAGTTGAGCGACCTGTCTTGGCAAAATTTCTATCCGTTCTCAATACAAAAAACGAAGGAGTGAAGATTTCGGAATCATATATATTACTGGAAAGCCAAGTTTCGGTAAGGAAGATTGCATCAATATCTATTACGTCGCTCGTAGCACGAATATGATCTAGTTTAGTTCTCATTCCTCGTGCGTTTTGGTATATGAATCGAAATGAAGTATTATTTCTGTTGGACACGTTTAGTTTTCCGATGACGATGCTTTCACAATCGTAGGAACGTTACGTATGTACTTGATAGTAAGTTGTGTTTCCCCGGCCTTTTTACGATCAAGTAGTTGTTGCTTGACGATCTTATATTGTTGTAACTGGGAAGGAGTGTTATCACTAGAAATGGAAACATTGCTGTAGTTGGGCACATTCCTCAACTTCCTACAGTTACGGAGGACACAGATTACATCATCGCAAGTCGGCAACACCACCTTGATCGGTCTCTTCATATTATTTTTCGACGGATCAAATTTGCCCAGTCTCGATGTATGAATAGTTTCCAGATTCAGATTCACATCCAAATGATTGAGAACAGCTTTGACAGTTTCTCCATCACTGGCCGCCTGATCTACCTTTGAGGTTTGACCTTCCGATACATTAAAGATGATAATATTGTTTTTTTCTTTTTTCTCTCTCGCAAATTTCCTGGATTATCTCTTCAGTCACTAAAGGATCTTGTTTCGATGAAGCGTTGACATTGCGGGAGGTAGCATCAACCCTTTCCTTAAGCAGCTGAATCTCAACTTGAAGTGAAGTTACCAGCGACGAAAGCTCAGTTATCTTATTTAGAGCGGATTTAACATCTTTACATGACGGGCAATAAAAGAACAGTTGACGGCGTTCTTTGCCCTTGAATAGCTGAACCTCCGCCCTGGATAATCCGCTGCAGACGGTATGAACCACGCTCCTACAAGCATCACAAGCGATCTCCCTCTCTGGGCAAAGTGTCCCATCACATACAGTACATTGTACATTCATTATGATCAAATAAAGAGTAAAAGATAGAGCAGTATCTAATAAAAGGATAGAAAAGGACAGACGAGGACACACGCTTCACACCTGGGGGACCTTTCCCGGTGTCTAACAAAGTCACAAACAAAGAGGGCCGCGAAAAAGAACAAAAGAGAATGAGTAGGGAAAGGAGTAGGTAAAGAACGATATAAGCTCCACTACCAATCTACCTGTATATAATATTAAGAAAGGAATGCTAACAAGAAACAACGATAGATTCCAGCAACAAAATAGTGATATAAAAAGTACAAGTACAAAAAAGTATATGTAAAATTCACGGGAGATATGATCGGAATGAAGTCAATAACTCAAGTTCGAGTAGCAGAATGTAAAATTTAACTACATATGTATATGATCACAAAAAAAATTCTATAAAATGATACCACATACAAGAATAATGAACAGGATTTACTCACAGAAAAACAATAAATATTGGAAGTAAAGGAAAACACACTGCACTGTTATAACGTTTGTTCGAGAATTAATTAATTAATTAAAATTAGAATTAAGCATATTAAATGAGAATGTATGATAAATATTATATAAAATTGTTCTTCTTCTAAAAACAATTTTATATAGTAGAGCGAAACCGGTCGTGTGATATATTAAAGAATTTTGTGAGGATCAAGAACTTGTTTTCTTGCTCTTTCCCAATTTATACAAATAACTATGTCAAGTGTTAAATTGTTGGAATCGATGAAAAAAAGCCTTTCGAAGGAATCCATGACCGATTATGGTTTCCAGTAAAAAACAATTTTTTTACGATATCCTAAATATCATAGTATAATGAAAAAGTTAGGTTAAGTTAGCCGTGCTTTTTTTCCAAGAAATAGGAGTCATTTTCAATTGTATTCATAAAACTGCAACTCTTTCCTCATTTAACTGTCTCTGTAGCGCCTTTAGTTTTCGAGTTCCCGGTATATACATAAAATTTAAATTTACTATAACTTATTCATTGCTATTAAATAAAAAAAAATGGTTAAAGTCGTGCTAATCTCCGTGCACTCTAAAAGTTGCTGGATATCATTGTGTAAGTAAATCAATATATGCTATAACCTCAGTAGCAACAATCTCGCTTCCAGTAAATGCCATTGTGCTATCCTATTTCAATGAGATCTCGTGTTATCCGATCTTTTGCTTTGTTTTACGTTATAAATCAGTGAACCAATAGCGGATCCATGTATATCTACAGCGGGCCAATAGAAATTCTATACGTTATATAGGTATTGATGAAATTAAACAATTGTTCGATTCAATCTTACTTACTTTCAAATTATATTTTTTCGTCTGACATGTTTTGCTCTCAGTAAGGATGACCAATTTATGACCTTCATAAACATTTTGCAATATCACTACAATAATGCCTTTCTCATTAAACAGATTTAAAAACCGCAAGTGAAACCTAAGAAACCATGGATAAAAGATGATATAAAAAATCCAGCATTCAAGCACGTGATTTAGTTATTCTGCAGAAATCTTATCCCCACCTTAGAGATTATTACTTGGAGTCTAGAAATAAACACAAGAGATTAATAAATACCACACACATAAGCCACAATGAATCCCTTATTAAAAATAGTAACAATAGCACTTCTGCAATGTGGAGATTGATTAGACACTTGGTGGGTAGTTCTGCCAACTTGAAAAAATTTCTATCGTTGAAAATGATCTTTTTATTGAGGATCCTCAGACTATCGCTAAGAGATTTAATCATTTCTTCGTAGACACTGTATCTGCTATTACATCCGACCTTCCTGTTAGTAATGCTTCAGCTCCTCTGTCATAACTTCTAGATTTTTGCACCCTTTTCGGTAAATGAAATAATTACAATCACTAACGGTCTAAAAAACAAATACTCTGCAAGATCTGACGATATTACATCGGCCGTGATAAAAGCATGTAGTATTTTATCAGGTAATAATTTTACCTCATTATCCTGTTTTTTGAAAAAGGTATTTTCCTTCCATTTTAAAAACAGCTGTAGTTCCTCCACTTCATAAGAAAGAAAATACACACGATTTATCAAACTATCGTCCAGTGGCCCTAACATCGGTTATATCCAAAATAATGGAGTATTGGATGATGAATAGGCTTAACAATTTCTTGGACAAACACACAGTTATAGCAGGCAGTCAACACGGCCTTGGGAAAGACCATTCAACGTCAACGGCCTTAATCGATATTTACAATCAAGTGTTGAAGTTTATCGAAGAAAGAAAATCGCCTATTGCACTATTTAGCGAATTGAAAAAAGCATTTGACTGTGTTCAGCATGATATTCTCCTATAGAAACTACAATAATCCGGTATTAGAGGCAAGATTGCTGCATGGTTTGAATCATACCTGGGCAATAGAACAAAATTCGTGCGAGTGCGGTTTAATGATTCTAACGGAAAAGTTCAACACTTTCATTCATCATGTTTGCTATTAACTACCGGTGTGATATAGGGTTCAGTACTTGGTCCTGTGCTTTTTAACTTGTACATTAATGATATTGCCATTTTATTGCAGAATGTCTACATTACCATGTATGCCCGACAACTAGTGATTGTAAATTTACCGAAAATGAAAATACCGGTATACCGGTAAATTACCGGTAATTTTCTTCTTTCATGTGTGACATTAATGGGGATTCCCCAAGAAAATAGGGTTAGGCTACAATAATACATATTTTGCACAATCTTAAGGCATAATATTAGAATTTTGTAATAAATATTTGTATTTAATTATTTTAACAGTTGTTAGAAGTAAAAAAAAAATATTTAAGGTTCAAATTGTAATGTTATTTTACAATAATGTTGCATTCATGCTCTCTCATAATGTGATGTATTCGAGGCGAATTTTCGGCCGTGCGTTTATCATAGACGGATCGAATCGAGTCAATCAGTTGTCAACTCACAGGTTGTAGTTGTAGTAGAATGTACTCGTGCGTGATGGACAGCTCGGACGAAAAAATGTTTCTATTTCAAATTCTTCTTGATGAAGCAAACGCAAAAAAAAGAAAGCGGTGTGCGCCCAAATACTGGATACACAAATCAATAAAAGGAATATCTACGGTGAGTTTCACCATTTGTTTGCAGATCTAGTAAAGAATTCTGCTAAATTTTTTGTCGAGTAGAAGCACACCGCCACACAAATTCGCCTGACAACCGATGCGTACGCATGTCAAAAAAAAAAATATAATTTGAAAATAAATCAGATTGAACCGAACAATTATTTAATTTCACCAATACCTACATAACGTACATATGTATGTAGGTACATAACGTATAGAATTTCTATTGGCTCTTAGTAGATATACATGGATCCGCTATTGGCCCACTGATTTATAACGTAAAACAAAGTAAAAGATCGGATAACACGAGATCTCATTGAAATAGGATAGCACAATTACATTTATTGAAAGCGAGATTGCTGCTACTGAGGTTCCTAATAGCATATATCGATTTACTTACACAATAATACCTAGCAACTTTTAAATATGAAGTTAAAACCTATCTCCTCCAGCATACTTTCTACGCCATTACAGAGTTTTTGCAAACGCAATAAATGCTACGTTTATAGTTCTCTCAAATTGATACACTTTTATTATGTGGTGGTAGTTTGGGATAACATATAAGTTAGTATCATATATTTTTTGTTGGGATGTTTTGTTTTTCCTTTTGCTTCATATGACACTTTATAAGTATACAGTTTGTGTTTTTGATAAATAAAATATATTATTATTATTATTAAATACACGAGCCTCTTCAACAAAAAAAGATGCTCGTGTATTTAGAGCGAAACATCGCAAGAAATATAATTGAACATAAATCAGATTGGATCGAACAATTATTTAATTTCATCAATATATCTAGCAATTATCCAATCCATATAGGATATCATAGATATCACTTGTATGCTTACTATCTACTTTCTCACCTGGAAAGCCTAAATTCCCTGTTTTGGTTAGAAATGCAGACATGCACACAATGCAGACAAATTAAAGGGGTTTTATTTTTTTTATTTTTTTACAACCTTTGTAAATCAACCGTCATTTATTTTGCCTAAAATGTAACTTTGTATTTATGACCACAGCTTGGCTAAATATTTTGCCATTATGACGCCCGTGCGCTCTCATATTACCACAACAGTTTTTGGTTATTTTGACGCCATCTTAAAGCTGTAATGATCAACAGTATTAAAATATACCCCTGCTCACGGTCAGATCTAATATTGTTCCATGTATTTTGTATTATTTGTCCGTAACTTGATCGTGCCCCCGAAAGTGAATTTAACAATACAAAATTAATGTTACAGTATTTGATCTGACCGTGACCTGACTGATAGTGTCAATCGGTTTTTATTGTAAAAATTATTATGCTCGTCAAATAGTATCGGTGTCCTCGTGAAGTTATAAATCAGCGCAACATATAATGCGTCGGATAACTAAAAGAACTTTTTGTTAAAAATTATTCACCATATAAACGCAATGAAGTATTATATGATATCGTCTCCGTTACTCTAATGATTTGCAATTTATTGCAAGAACAAACAGATAACATACCTTAATGAAAGGTGTACATCACTCATTGCTTTACCGGCTTACGCCGCGGTCGCTGGCTGAGTGAGAGTTTGGCATGTGGCCCATAGAGGGCGTATATCTACACTCATGATATTCTAGTGGGAGATCGAGGATAACTACTATACCAATGAGAGTGAACTTGCTGATGATGCATGGTAGCCTGCTTGCATGGTACAACTGACGATGAGCCCCTACCATGATGGCATTCTTGCGGTTAACTTTTTAGGCATTTTCTTTTGATGCCTTCTAGTAATCGCCAATGTTTGATATCAGTCTTGTTAAATTTAATACTACATACTTTCAATGCAGTTCAAATGATGTGCCAAAATAAAGCTGCAAACGCTTATTCAACAGTGAATTAAGTCAATGAAATGCGTCTATTGCATCAATGGGTTCATTATTTTTTTAATTATAAGTTTACTCCATAACAATAAATAAAATTGATTAGGATTATAAATAATGTACGTTAAATTAATCACCTGTGATTAGCATATCAACAAATAATATTCATTATATTCATGCCTTTTTGATTGTTCTACTGGCATTCGTACATAATTTTTTTTTTGTTTTCAAGATTTTCTCAGATTCCTGTTATTTCAGCAAATATGTGGCATAACCTGTAATAAGCATGTGACGTATTTCTTACATTTAATTTTGTTAATAAATATTTATACTTACATGAAGAACAGGAGATTACTACAACTATTTCGTGGCAGATGGAATATGTATACGTGAAATTCTACGGCGCGCCACCTATGTATTTCTATCGTATGCATATAAAAGGTCTGGTATTTGCAAATTTACAAAAAAATAAAGGAATGGACTTATCTTCGTGAAGATGTACTTTCAATAGGGAAAATATTTACGCTACATTTAAAAGCACATAAAAGAGTTTAAATCCTTTTCCATATTTTTTCCTTATTGTATAATCTCTTATAACTTTTAATTAATTAAGTGAAATAACGAATAGTAGTGTTGCTATTTGGAAGTTCTAGGGCGAATGGTATGCAAGAATTGACGTGTTTCCACGTCAATGCACCAACAACCTAATATATAAGCACAGGCACAGTACATATTATCCTCATGAATATTTCAAATACTATATGCAACCAATGTGGGCTGTCGGATACGTATTGCTCTGTACTGAAGGTACCAAAGAAAATGCAAAATGAAATAAAAAAAATGAAAAATTAAATAAACTAGCTCAACGGATAAAAATAAAGGGCGCAAAAGAACAATTAAACTCAGGGTTACCCTCGCAATTAAAAATAATCACGAAAAGTAAATTGTGGGTGAAAGAAATCTGACTTTCTTTAATACTCCAAAAATTGAAAAGGTTTGATCAAAAATAGAAGAACAGAATTTAGAATGACGTTAATAACAATTAAAAATTTATTATAAAAAAAAAGAAAAAAAAATTGTTAATTACAATAATGCAGAAAACAAAAACCCTGGACTGAGAGTTCTGGCTTAAATCAAAAAACTGCTCGAGATTCTAATTTTACAAAAGGACAATGCAAATTCCTTTAACAAAGCAAAAAGGTAAAATAGTTCAGGAAGATAGTCCTTTTTTTAACAAATCAATCCAAAATTAATAAAAAACTAAATTAAACGTGGACAAATCAAGTGAATTTACATAAATGAAAACTAAGAGCAAGCACAAAGCTTCCATTCACCCAACCCGAGGTGATTAATAAATAATTACAAATCAGCAAAATTAAAAAAAAAAAAATTAAACTCTTCAACTTAAAAAATATCTTCCAGAACTGCAATAATAAATGATCCTATATCTAATTTGTGTACACAAGAATATAATACCAATTATTATATAACGAGTTCCCATATCAAAAATACGCGAAACAAATCTTTAAATAAAAAATCAAATACCAAAATGGCAGCTAACAATATAAATTTACATGTATTTACACCGTTATCTTGTCAAGGAACTGGCCTCACAGGGTTAAACAATCGCATACATATAACATTCTACAGCTGCATGCGTTACGCCACGCACAATGATCATAGAAGAAGAAAACTTCTAAGAAGGACATGAGCTACATGAGCAAATGCTAACAAATTAAAAAGTGAAATAAATAAAAAAAACCGAACATTTAAATAAATAAATTAACCAATCCAAAACATTAACTAAATCTTATACAAAATAAAACAATTTGAAATTTCTCGCAACGTTGACAAAGGCAAATCGGATAAAATATGCACATCTGTGCATCTTAAAAAATACTCTTGCGAATACAATGTGTTTCATTCATTCATTCAGGTTAGGGTGGGCACTTGATGTCCGGGCACTTGAGCTTGGTGCTCATTGTACCATCCCTATTGATTCTCTTATTTCCACTCGAGCAGCTTGGTGTTCTCTATAAAGCCCAGTATCTTGCCCAGTGGAAACTTGAGGACTTTCGAGGGCTCCAATAGATCTCTCCCGAAATATTTCTGCCTGAGTACCTTCAGTTCCTCACATGTGCAGATTACAATGTGTTTGTCCACAGCAGTATGTTGTACATATAGGTATACATACCCCTCAGAGTACGATGACTATGTACAGGCTTACCACGAAAGTTAATTAGTGTAGTCAGACCATGTTTTCGGGACTTCGAGTTCCAATGATATAAAATAAGATATTAAATTATATAAACATTTTGAAATAAATGATACTCCCGGACATAAGCTCATATGCTGCATTGAAAGAAATGAACATGTTTCAACATTGTTTATAGTTCTAAAGGTTAAATATCGACCTACCCACTACATTGTCAAACAAATGTTGAAAAATGTTAAACTAAATACTTGTAAGATCATAGAAACATTTTAAGGGCATATTTAATATTAAAACATATTGTTCGTATTTACATAAAAAGAAACATGCATTCAATCAATTGATAAATGATTAACTGAACTATTTTTTCTTTCCTTCTCGGTGTAGACATCTTCGGAATGTCTCCTATATTCATGACCAATAAATAACGTTTTAGGGCTGATAACTTTTAATTATTCTGTATTATCCATACATTTTCTTCAAAATAACGAAAAATTAACGGAAATAATAACAACTAAAATCAAAGCACTTGTTAGTAGAGATACACTGATTTAAACATATACAGGTTCTTCTACTTAAAAAAAATTGAGATATCCACAAATGAAATTGATTAAGTTTACGCTTTGACAAACTTTGAGTGACAAACACCCAGTATATTAAAGTAGAAGTATAAACACATTTAAAGTAAATTTATACCACAGCATTTCCAAATTTGGTTAACTTGTTCTAAGAGGTAATTAAAGCACAACCGTCATTCTCAAGAAATGTAAATAATATAATTTTTAGAGAAACAATGGTATCTGGAAAATTAATGAGCTTAGTGCTAAGGTACCTATGTTATATCCTATTTGTGGTATTTACCGATATTTTTTAAAAAACCAAAAATATTGGGGGTATTATATTTAAGAACACAAGGCTGGAGGCTGTTGACATCTTGTACAAATGCCGATACTTTTAAAGTACAGACAAATCACAATCACACTACTTTTTCCTACCCGCTAGTACCTCGAGTTATAGAGCAATTTCCTATCAATGAATTAGCCTGTATATATTTGTAGCAAGGTAGACATTAGGGTCTGGGAAATCTGAAGCAGTCACTACTTTGAATGATGACAATAATCCCCTGCGGTCGAGTACTGAAGAGTCTGGTAAACCAGGAAAATTTTGTTCTAATATCATAAAAAAGCGAAATAAGTAATGAACAATAAAAGCAAACGCAAACGTCTGCATAAAAAAATAACTATATATGTTAATATAGTAATATCAATTAAGTGAAGTGAGTTCTGCTGTCAAAAATATAAGCTGGTTTCACAAAAACTTACTAAAATATACCTTAAATTTAAAATTTGAAATAATAATAAAAAGAAAATATTTCAGTTAAAAACAAATATTATGTAATAAGTATTATTTCTTACAATTCTAGACAAATTTTTATTAGATGAATTGGCAAAAAACATATCTACAACTTTAAAATTAAATATACAACGCAATAACTGAAAAGTTTATATATAATCTAACATTTTGAAAATGTTAACAGACACTATTATTATTATTGCAAAGTAGTAATAAAATATTAATTAACATAGAATATTGTCACGGAACCTAAACTACGACTCCGTAACTGTGGGTAACTCGCTTATAGTTATTTAAATAATTAATATTAAATAAATGTAGAGGGTACCTACCTTGATCGACTCTGTTGTGACACGATCACGTTTCGATTAAATAAGGCAAATCCTCCTTTTTTTTAAAAAAAAAAAACTTTATTTCTACACCTCTACACTCTTGCGACTCTCTTGTACTTCTGTGCTGATTTACCTCCACTCCTCTCCACCTTTTTACAAGGCGACTTTGCTGAGTGGACATAAATCGGCCAGCTTGTATACTTTATACACACTTTATTTGTGAAAACTAAATTATTACAAATCATCCCAACCCCGCGCTCCACCTAAAAAGGGTACTACACTTGACTACCTATTCTAAGTACTATACGGGTTCCATAACAATTGAAATCATCCTACTCTAACTAAATAATTTCCCTATGATTCTTAATAACAAAAATATAATACAGTAGCTTGGCGACCATATGAATACTACTTTTGAGAAATGATAAAATATGTGAAATATGATTAGTTCACATAATCGCAAGTCTACTGTAAATCAGTCAGCTATCAGTTATTATTAAATGCGCCCATGGAACGACTTTCGTTATCTCCCAGCATTCGCCAAGGACACTGATTATATACTTATATAAAATCAATGGCCACGGAATAAGGGAAAACCATGACAAAAACCTTACTTTGGGAGGATCTGGGAAGAAGTCCCAGACCTTATTACTGATAGCCGCAAATTATTATTATCCTTCTAAGTGCCGAAGAAGCACCCTCCTAACTTAAAAAGTGCTTAAAATATTAATAATAATAATTTCGTGGCAATATATCTATGTGCTTACAATATACATAATCAGCTAATAAAATATTATACCTAACATTATATACGAATCTGACGCATAATATATATCCGCTAGATTTTCGCAAACTAAAGAACTTTATCTGTTTTCACCCATTTCTAGCGCAAAGAATGGGTACTGACGCTGTTCAGCAAAATTATATAATTATTATAGTCAAGTTTTTTCGACTTTTATGTGTCCTTAATGAGAGTTCACGTAAAAATTGCAACGGTAACCTTATCTTTAGGTCCTTGCCAGATTAGGCAATAATAGAATTGAGTCATTCAAGGCTTTCTTTTATTGAATCAAGCAGGTGTATCTTATCAATCTCATTTCCACTGCAAATGATATACAATTTATTTTGCATTAAAATCGCTGCTATCATCCCCATGCAATTGAAAATAAAACGTCGTTCGGAGGTCGCACTTCGAATACGGTACTTTAGACGCGCGTAAACACCCACAAGGGCGAATATGTAAATTTAACGTTCGTCGGGGGGTGGTTTCAACAAGTCGTTCGCCAAAAACCGATATACGTGGCAGTATAGAAACGGAATGGAAGCATTCTCGAATGTAAATAAAAGAAGATATCCAGGGCGACAGAAAGTCCTCTGCTCGCCTGGTTAGAGCTAGCGAACGAGAAATAAATCTGCTCTTCTGGATTTCGCAGTCGATGCCGATGAGGAGAGCTAGGCGGGCGTTCTTGGAAATTCTTCTCGAAAACTTAACAAATACGCACCTAACTTCAGTGCCACTTTTATCCATATAATAAAATGTTACCGGATTTAAGGCGGGTTTTTGGAGTTATTCCTGCGATCTGTGCTTTCTAACATAAAAAAACGAACCCGACTGAATAATATCCCATTTTAGTAGACTAAGCTTTGGATGCTCTTATTTGTCGAAAGATTTTTGTGGTTACCTATATAGATGTTTTTTTTTTTACTTAGATTGAATTTTTATTTTTACACGATAGATATTTTACTTATTATTATTTTATGTTTTCACATTTTATTACAAACAATGACAAAAATACTCCAAACTGTGGTACTGGAAATGCTGCAAACTTCTCCCAAACCCCTCACCACAAACTGCACTAAACTGGACGTACGTTTCAATAGCAAAGCTATCATCATCAGCAGAAACACTGAACAGCAGTTCAGTGTTTCTGCTGATGATGATAGCTTTGCTATTGAAACGTACGTCCAGTTTAGTGCAGTTTGTGGTGAGGGGTTTGGGAGAAGTTTGCAGTATTACAAACAAGTTTATGACATCATTAAAGATATATTTATTCCTTTACCTCGGTTTCTAAAACGGTAAATTATATTAAATTTATAATTTATGTAATGCGGTTGCGAACAACTTAATCGTTTCCAGGCAGATTGTTTTTGACATCTGGACAAATACTTGGCGCCATCATCGTCAGATGAAATACATTTCAAAACAATAAGTCTAACAATGGAAGCAGTTAGCTGTTAACTTTATATTCAGCTATAGTATATATTTTACCCGGATAAATTTATGTTAAAATATATCGGGCGACCCAAAATTATTAGCCGTAAAATACTTATTGTTCCAGAATCAATATTAGTATGATTTATGTGAGAAAATACAGTGCTATACAAAAATTACTATATAACTACCTTTTTGCGTGTTATTTTACTCACTGAGGTCTTGTTTATTATTTTTTTTTCTCTTCATGTGTTGTGTAAAATCGAGCCTGCACACATAAAAAAAAACTATTATGAATCTGAATATCTTTGTTTATTCAGAAATCGAAACTTATGATATATTTAGATGAAGTATACTTCCTCCAAACAAATATTGTTATTGTTGTAAGGAATAAATCTATGCAATCATAGTGAGAAGGTCTGTTGATTGAAAATAAAATCCCTTATACGTTTGGTATAATGAATTTTTATAAAATTATTAAATGTTTTGTACTGAAAACGTGAAATATCGAATTGAAATTACCATAATATTGAAACATTTGAAACGAATTTTACTCCAGTTAGCGCCATTGTGTCGATAATATACGAAAATAGTAGGTGTGTACATTAACAAACAAATTTACTAGTTATTACTTTTCAGTAGGTAATACCAGTAGATTATCATACTGATTGAAATTATATCAGTAACCAATGCTGACTAGATACCAGGCCCAGGCACTGCGTGGGAAGTATCCCAAGAACACCGGTCGCAACGACGGATACGCATAACATCTATACCTCTACCCATCAATATCCCGTGCGCACTCCTGGAGTGCCCCGATACGCTACCTTCTCCCAAACATTGTAAAACTATAGTATGACAGTAAATATATTTAATCACATAATATTTCTTTATTTATTAATTTCCCCCTACCGAGGTTTTTTGGTGTTACAGACACAAAATTAGTAGGTAATTATTACCCTTGAGCAGTAGAAATACTTAGATTAAGCAGGTAAGTATTATCAGTTCAATATAATTATATTTTGGAAGGCAATAAAGGCAAAAAATAATGGCAATAGTTCAAATAATACTTTTATATACTTTTATCAAATGTACATAAAGTATTAAGGCATGAACATGATAGTTTCCAGTTGAGAAAATCTATTTACTCAAATCTAAAATAATTATTTTTGTGGTGAAAATATTATATGTTCATAATGATTTTAGTATATTGATTACATTTGAACTAAAAAATTGTTTCCTCTAACAAATTCAGGGGTTTTGCAAAACTGAACAAATTTTATTCTCAATATAAATACATCATCTTCTTGCTTATATAGAAGTTATGTTATATTCAATGTGATGCATTTGTATTCAAATTGAGCAATTGTTTTTGTGTGCATGCAAGTTTCGAGCAGCTACCAGCGATCTAAGCCATGCGGCTCCTGTAGGCATAGTGTAGACCAGCAAAGGGAAATAAGCTTTGTGGTACGCTATTTAATGTTTCGCACGATAGGATTGCGAGGACTATACTCAAACGAAATAGAGAAAACATATTACACTTTTTTCTGTATAAAGTTTGTGTACTTGTACACTAACGGTATTCCTCCCTTTAAAAATTCGTACAGTACTTTATAAAGATACAAACGTGTAATCTTACGACACGCACCGAGGCCAAACGTTTCCATAGTTTCTGTTTTGTTTCTTGCTCCCCCCTCACTTCCGAAATTTTACCGCAAGCCCTATACCACTGCCTACGCGTTACCATACCTGAAACTTGATTATATTTTGAGCCTGAACCATTATAGAAAACAGGAAACAGTAGTGAAAGGATTTACGAGTGTATAAGGCAGTACTGATTGCCGGTTTCAAAATTCCCATTGAAATACAATAATACAACATAATACAATATAATATAATTAATATAACAACCTTCGGTAGTTTAAAGAAATAAATTTAATATGTATGAATAGCATTTGAAAAAGTGTAATTAATTCTGTAGCTGTTATTAAAATTCCCTGTCGTTTAATGTTCATCTTTGCTATGAACCGTGTGCTTAATTTTGTTATTGTAAAAGTGAGATATAATTGCATAGTATGAAGAGCTGAGACTAACCAATGATGACGATTAAACTTGTTTCACTTATAATGGCCTGCGCTGTTTATTCCACATTTAATAAACAACGGACTATGAATATTAATAAAAAAAAAAAACGATTTTGCAAAACCAATTAAATGTAACATTGAGTATTAAAAAAAAAGTTGAGATAGGTCTTCTAATTATTGTAAGGGTCCACTAAATCGCAAGATTCTATTATACATGATATTAAATAAATCATCGCGCAGTACTGCTCCAAATTTTTGAGACGATCGCACCGAAGCAGTGTATTGAATTTCATGTAAAGCAAATTGCGGACTGGAAAATTCAATACCATTTATGATCTCTTCCATAGTTGGCCATAATATGAAATGTTAAGTTATCTGGATTTAAATCGTTTGTGTGAATATAATAAGTACAGTGCGTTTAGTGCCCATAAGAAATATTCAAATTTTCCTAATGTTCATGTCCATTGTCCCATAAACCTGCCTATTGAGAAGTAATCATAAGGATTTTGTACTGTACTTCAGAAAAGTAGGTTATCTAGGTTTATATCGTTTGTATACATGAGCGTAATAAATGTATTACGTTGAATGGATGTACGAAAAATTCGGATTTTTCTATAATAGCATTAGTAAATTAATGTATATTCGCCCAAGTAAATATGCACAGGTGTTTGGAAATGATGGTAAAAACATTTAATCCATCTGTAATGTGCTCGCGATGCCACCTAAATAGCTTAATTAAGCGTAGCTTGGCTTAACTAAGTACATATCACTCCTACAAAAACCTTATACCTAAATTATGTCGCATGGCTTATTTTAATCCTTTCTCTAAATACCCAAACTGTTTTCTTAACTAAATATGATTTATCGAATTAGGGGAAGTTATATTCAAAGTTTTAGTGGCATATTATATATATTTCTTAAACAAGTATTGTACTTATATTACTTTGGAATATTTTTTCATTGTTGTTGTTCGCACTGTCATTATTTTTGTTACTACAATTCCTTTTTATTTATATTTTATTATTGATTCATTAAATTGCCTATTTCTTTTTCAAAAAAATATATATTTTCCTTCTGTTACTTATTTTATGTATGCCTTAAATATAATAAGTCTACATCTACACACAATATGCTTCTTTACTTTTCATCTAGTATTATTCAGAAATTAGAAATGTATGGTAAACTAAACAGGTTGTAATTCTTCAAGCGTGTTAAACGATTGATAAATTGACATGTCATTAATGGTTAAAGCTAGTGTACGGATTACATATTGTATTTTGTGTTCTGTATTCGGTTTATGTTCATCTACTCAAACGATTCAAGGCTAGGTATAATACTTAGTATACTACGACACCATTCTGTTTCGTTCTCGGTATATTTTAGTGTACGGAATAATGTTTGTGAACGCGTGCACGAACTTCATAAAGCGGGGAATAGTTTGCGTTCTTCTTATGTACGGTATGTAAACGTACTGTTTATTTTCGTTCACTCGTGTAGACGTGGCCTTCGGCACGTGCTAGACGGTATTTTGTGCCCTGAAATACCGATTTGGCTTTTCAACCTGAATCCCTTATCTATCAGTTCATTTCAAAGAAAGCTGTACTTCCTGGAGAGTTGAGCACTTTATTTGCAGTTGCGACTGTAATCGTAAATGGAAAGTGCCCGTTATTGTAGTACTGTCTGCGGGTTGCCCGAATATAAAGAACCAAATAAAAGATTAATTTTTCGAAATTACGGATCGTATTAATCTGAAAAAACAAAGAAATTATTACTTTTCTATCTTAGTAGCCGAATAAAGGAGAGTGTGGCAGTAATTCCAACGTTGGGAACAACGAAACTTACTATGCTTTTCTCATAGCAGCATATTCCCCGAAAGATAGAAGGAAATATAAAAATCAGCAAGCGCAAATGATTGTCACTTAAGTGAAATATACTTGATTGTAGCAATTATTATTTATTATTTTCTTAAGCTACTTATACAGGACCTACACGATAAACCATACAACTTTTTTGAACGCTCGCAATAGCATTTCATACGTTCAAGATAATTTCTGAAATTGATTGCTTGAAGATTTCGGTACGTGTAACTTAACTAAAGCATGATAGCGCAGTGGCAGGAATCGCAAAGTGAGTAACTAACTAAGTTCATTTATAGTTACTTTAATAATATAGTGCTGAGCCGAGCGAGATACTTTGTGGACTATTAAAAAATGTTGTACTGCTTGTGATTGGTCCTTTGAGTGAACTGATTAATATATTGTTTGAAACGGGATTATTTCCAATTACAGAGAAGAGTCATTTCATCATCATCATCATCAAAATTACCAGCTGTTAAGCCGGCTGTATTCAGACGCAATGATTTCACGATTTCAGCGATTCACTCTTTTATAAATGATGTAAGCAAGCTCTAGACAGTGGCAATTGTGTTGCCGGTGTTTTCTGCGATTTATCACGTGCTTTTTTATTGCGTCAGTCACGAACTTGTAATGGAGAAACTTCAACATCATGGAGTGCGCAGAGTATTTGCCGACTGGTTTAGGGATTATGTTTTTGAACGCTTACAATATGTCAAAATTTCATACAAAACTGGAAATTCTATCATTGATTACCCATAGAGGTAGGAGTGCTACAGGATTCTGTTCTCAGACCTATTTCATTTATTTTATTCGTTGATGATATTGTAAATAGGTCACTGTATTAGTATGTTGACGACCAATTTGCGGTGATATCAGAATCGTCCCAGATATTATTAATAAAAACATTGGCGAGACTCTTAAAGAATTAAGTAACTGGTTCTCTATGAATAAATTTTACTTAAACACCTCAAAAAATAAATGTCATTTCATTTCACAGACGTCAACCTAATTTAAACAACATAGACTCTATTTCATGTACCTAAAGTTAACAAAGTCAATACGTCAAAGTTCTTGGCACTTATCATTAACGGAAATCTGAACTGAGTGGATCATTGTAACTTATTAACTAAAATCTAAATAGGGTTTCTTATTTAGTACTAAATCTAAAGATATCGGTGAGTGGAGAATTTCTATCAATTCATTAAAGTTAAAATATATTTTCGTATTCTCTTGGAAAATAAATAGAATTTCAACATAAATGGTTGTACTTACCACTGGACTAGAAATTTATAGTAATAATAATAATAATAACAATAACAATAATAACTCATGTCTTAGCATCCTCCAACAGCTTTCGTCAATTACAGGGGGCATCAACGGCCATGAGTTATTATCATGCCTGCGCCCGTGGAGCGACTTAAGATGTTCGTCTCTCAGCATTCGCCAAGGAGTAAGGGAAACCACGGAAACCTCACTCTGAGAGCAGTTCGTCGGGCTCGAACTGAGAACCCCGCGACTGATAGCCAATTGTGCAAGCCACTCGACCATCAGCCGGAAAAGATAGAAGATACTTTAAGATTATTTGTCATTACAAGAAATTCCCTAAATTAATCTACCTTTTCTCGTGGATTGTTAATGTTCTAGTATCATGTTGCAAATGATTACTAATAGTCCCTTTTCTACTGCCAGTATTCGCGTTCGTACGGACCTGTTTTAACATATTTTTAGATGTATGTTAACAAGCATCGAAAGTAGGGCGGTGTGGTTAATGTTAAATTTGAGTGCAAATAAGTACTTCGCATTTTCTAAACTTTTTAAACTTAAATATCAGAGATTCCATCCGCTATGACAGTTTAGATTGAATTCTAATAAGTTAGTTTGGTACTTTAAAGGAGTATAATTTAACAGATAGTTATTACCGGAAAATTTCAATTTTGTTTTTAATTAAAATTGAAATTTAATAATCTAAAATATATTGAATATAATCTAAATTTTGCAAATAAGTGTACTTTTATGCTCTTTAATGTTATTATATATTGTGAAACAATAAATTGTACATGTTACTGATATGAAGGATACGACAGGTAAATAACAAGCGGCACAACCAGCAATACAAGTACTGTGTAAATTTAATTTAATTTTCATATTGCTGGTCATGTCGCTGTATTGCGTGTGGCACTCCTCCGGCGTGTACTCTGCCAACAATTATATTAAATTTACACGGTACATACGTGTCGTGTTGCATTTTGCCTAATAGAAGAAAATATCTACAATATAAAAATCAAACCACGCATTGGCCTATAAGAGGTAGAATTAGTAATGCGCATAACCTACAGTGATGAAATTGAGAGTTCTAAGCTTTTAGCCATTTAGTAAAGTAGTACTGCATGTCTTTATACTTTTTTTTTTTTAAGTTAAGGTGGCAACTATAGTCCAGGCACTTGAGCTATGTGCTCATTGTACCATCCCAATTAAATCTTTTATTTCCACTCGAACAGCTTGGTGTTCTCTAGAAAACGCAGTATCTTGCCTAATGGAAACTTGAGAACTCTCCAGGGCTCCAATAGATCCTTCCCAAAAGTTTCTGCCTGAATACTTTCAATTGCTCACATATGCAGATTATATGTAAACTCGCCTCCTCCTATAGTTCGCATCTTCTGCACCACGGTTCGCTTATTCGACCTGTGTTGTGTAGATGCTTTTTCAGGAGACAGTGTCCAGTTACAGCAAGAAAGAAGTTAAAATCAGTAAGGATTTTAACTTCTTTCTTGCTGCGTCTGAGTAGGTTATCAGAGAATTTAGCATCTCCATCCCCTATTAGAGCTTTAGTATGGACGACGACCTACATTTCTTTGTACATTATTAATCTAACCTAAGAAGAGTCCTTGGTGATTCCACGTACCTATGAAGTGCCTCTTAGAGCCCTCTTTGGCTAGTTCGTCGGCTATTATATTGCCCTTTATATTCTCATGTCCTGGCACCCAAATCACACACATCGTGTAGTCTCGTGCCAGTGTATTTAGGGATTCTTTGCAGTCCCTAACTAGTTTTGACCTAGTTACAGGGTTCGAAATTGCCTTGATAGCAGCCTGGCTGTCAATCATTATCCTTATTTTCCTCCTCATGCAGCGCCCCTTTGCAATCATTTCTGCGCAGGCTGTAATGGGGAATATCTCTGCCTGGAAGACCGTCGCATGCTTTCCAGGCTTACGATATCCTTTGAGTAGGAGGGCTCAGTCCACAAATACCGGCTCCTGTGCCCTGGCTAGATTTGGATCCGTCCGTGAACCAGGCATCAAAAGTAGTGATAAGGCAGGCAGAGACCAGGCACGTAGTGACCTGGTCTCTGTTGCGTCTATGTACTATTAAAAGCTGAAGGATAGGTATCTAAATAAAGAGCAAGTTAGAGAGACGCTTTTATTTATTATTTTATGAAATATTAGCTGGACAATTGTTTCTTCCTTTTGTAATATTGTAAACCGCGTTGTTAACTAGACTAATCACAATGGCAAGCTCAAGCATGAAGATTTATGGAAAATTATAAACTTAAATTAAAAATCCCATAACGAAAGTATTACACTTTTATGGAATTCAAGCATGGAGATTTATGGAAAATTATGGACTCCAAAGGGTATTTACTTTATGTACAAAGTTTTACACTTTCTAGCAGAGGTTGACAAATCAACAGGAGGTTTATCGAACTTAGAAGATAAATGCGGTCACTACAATTTGTTTCCGTTGTGATAATACTGAATCCAAAGAAAAAAATGCAGATTTAGAAAAATTATTGCCAATCAGATCTTTTTTAACTATGTCTACCTAGACTACCAGATGCATTTATACCTCACAAAAATCTAACCGTTGACAAGTAGCTGCTTACTTTTCGTTGTCCATGCCAGTGGTACATATCTTCTAAACATGGGAAGTATAGCATAAGAATTTATATAAATATACATTGGCAAAATAGGAGACCAGCGTGAATGAAACCAAGGCAAGCGTGCCGTTTTATAGTTGATGAAGAATTTGGAAAAAAAAAATTAGGTGGAAATGTCACCGACAATTTTTCACGAGCCTAGACTTTGCAACGGAAATAAAAAAGAAAAATTCAGCTTTGCTAGGCACAATCCGAAAGGATAAACCAGAACTTACTCAGGAATTAAGGACAACGCGTAAGAGAGAACCTTCAACAATTCAAAATTTGTTTATTAAGACAAAGCCACGTCTCTTACTGTCCATAAAGAGGAAAAATTGTTACCTTGCTATCCACCAGACATTACAATGGTGAAGTTCTTGAAAATGAACACAAAAAGTCGCAAATAATTGTTCATTATTGCAGAACAAAATCAAGTGTATACATATGAATAATCATCTCCGAATGTACACCATGAAAAGACAAACAAGAAGATGCGTGATGGCTTCTTATAACATGGTAGATTTCAGAACTATTTACAGTATATGTTCTAAACTACACGCAGTGCACATTGTAAAAGAATAAAAATGTAGCACATGTTTGTAATAATTTCCAGGATTATGTTTCAATTAAAACCATATAATCTTTGAAACACGTGCAGAAACGTACGCAGAGATACACACAAGTCGCATATTTTGTGATGAGATTAGATAGCAGGTAGCTGTTTAACATTGATATGTTTGTATAGATATTGGAAGGTGAATTTAAAAGTACAGCAAAAAAAAAAAATATGAAAGAGAATTTAATACACGGCTTATCGACATAAACTAAAGATCGTGTACTCCCCAAGCTATCACTACTACCTAAGCGGAAAATAAGTAGATAACGTTTACTTCAAATCTGCACAAGGGAAACCTACGATCCTCCGCACCGTAAGTCAATCTCACGCGTCCGCTTTATATATCGAAAGTCATCCCTTAAAAGTCCTTGTGGTCCCACGCGTGGCTTTTATTTTATGTTTTTACCGCCGCACGGAGAACCCGCTGCCCTACATTGCGAGCTGTTACGAAATTTTACAACGCGCACTGCTGTCCCAATATAAAGACGCAAAATATCAGCTCTATTTTTTCTCTTCAAGGGTACTGTATATATGGCGTTTCAACCGAAATAAAAAAAAATCGATTGACAGTGTAGGTCTGAAAGGCTTGAGTCCAATGGATCACTAATTATATGGAAAAAAGTACGGGTAATTGCAATTTCACTTTAACTGAGCAGAAATAATTTATAAATTATAAACCACTAAAATGCGGAGACACAGTTCGCAGAGCGAGGTAAATGGCCGCAGAGGCCTCAAGTTTTAATTAAATAATCACCTATTTTTAGAACATTATATAAGGATGTGGACAGTAATTCATTTAATTTAGACAAAAGCATATACGTACATAATATATATAATATTTTCTTTATATAAGAAAACTGCAGTGGAAACAGCGTAAAAATGTTTATATGCATGTAATTTAAACAAATTGTTGAAGTAATATCCTAGATGGTAATATACAAGTAAAGTACTTTCAAATGCATTTTTTTTTAAATTTTGATAGAAAAGTTTTACTTATTCTAGAATTTATGTGAATGTTCCAGTATATACTTAATTCAATTCGTTTATTACTTATTAATAGTTCACTGTGAAACGTTTAAAACTAACAAATCTTTGTGGTAGCAATTTTCAAACAGAAGTTGTGAATGTTTTAATTTTACACTAAATACAACAAATAGTTTAATTAATTTAATCGATTGTAATTTAAAAAGTGTGGAAATTTTAGATTTTCAAAATAAGTATCGTAATATGTAATACCAAAAGGCCAAACATCGCTCCATTTATTTAGCAATTGCTAATTGTAATAATTCTGCAAGAAGCAACCCATGTTTAGCATCTAGTTTTTATGCAGTAACGAACTGCTTGGCAGCATATATGTATGCTTTTACATTATTTACGGTAAATATTGCCGAACTTCACCGCGCAACGTCACAGCATCTCACAATCGTTAAAATTAAAGCACCAAACCAAACTTTTGTTTGTTCATTATGAAATACAAGTTTACGTAAAAAAATTTAAATGTTGATTCCGTTACTTTACCTGATTGAGGCTCTTAGCAAGCTAGTAATTAGCAAACTATCGACCTCTCTTACAACAGACGTTGAAAAAGGTTTATAAAAATAGATTAATATGCTCAATAGACTCTCATAGTATAGAACTGTGTCTTTTTTTTGTAATTTTCTGCCTGAATGCATTTGTTTAGAAGATCAATATCATTACGTTAATTGTTGAAAGTCTCTAACATTTTTTCCTGATATAATAATTTAAAAATCACATAAACATTTCAATTCTAAGCATCAAGTTGTTTCACAATTGTTAATACAAGAGGTCCACATCAAGAAAACGATGGTAGATGATTTACATTAAAAACAAAAAAAAAAACATGTTTCAAAAAGAATAAACACTATCAAGCAAAACTATAAATCATTTAATTTAATAAAAGTTACGTCTGTCAAACTAGCGACATCTATCGGCAAAAAACAGACAATTTTAACTCTACAGAAGAAATCTGTAATGAACTGTTAAAACAGATTCATTGATTTTTTAATTGATTTTCAATTACAAATCACATATAAAATGTAAAAGAGACACCCAACATTTGAATGAGAAATATTTTTTACGTTAAATATTAAAATAATACCGAGAAGTGCCTTGAAGTTGGGATTCAACGCCTTACCGCGTTTATGAATGTTTGACGACCGACAAATGCCGTAATATTCGGAGTATACGAAAATTTTGGAAAGTCATTACCTAAAAAAAAGAGGTTGTTTTAGAAAAAAATTGAGAGAGGCGTGGATAAGAGAAGAAAAAAGGCCTATGTTTAAAATTAGTCCCAGAAAAAAATTAATTGGCATGCGAAATAAAAATATTTTATACAAAAAAGTGACCAGAAATTAAAAATTATTCCCACGATAGTACCAGAATATAACTTACCGAGGATATTGAGGCGAAAATCCAAGTTCAAAACAATCTAGAAGAAAGAAAATCATCCAGCTAGACATTTTTAGTCCTGGAAAGCGCGGGGAGAAGCTAGAAAGCATCACCATCATTTAAAAGTGACCAGATGACAGGATATTTTGAAGATTTCACCATCAACAAGGAGGCAGACCACGGAATAAACACGGCTGTAGCCTTCATTTTATGACACACGTGTTAAAAAGAGTTCAGAATTCAATAAACAATATCAAACAGTTAAGGAATAATATAATAATCAGATATATTTCAGTCTACATAAAAAATACCAACTTGATCTATATTAGAATTAAGTATTACATTGGTACGAAAAGTGTTTTTTTCTAAATTCCGTGAATGGAGTATAATTAGAAGAATGCTCCTAATTTTGCTTTTTTTATTTTTTTTTTTCAAATGCAATCTCCTCAAAGAGTTAATACATTTATTTACGTCTCTGTGTTAGTTTGTGTTAACCTTCGAAAAAATAATTTTCTGATTTGCTCTTGAAATATTCATTTACTATACCGTCCAATAACATATCGTCTCAAAACATCTTCCTCGAAAGTCAGATTGGGAAATAACAAAAAACATAGTTACTAGGGGCCAAATCAGGACGCTGTTGTAGATGGCTAAGTTCTTAAGAGCTCCACGACGACACAGCAGATATACCAACGTGAACCTTGTGAACAGTCACATTATCGTGGATTAAGAGAACACCTTTTGCCAGCTTTCCTGGCGTTTCTTGTTTTATGGCTTCTCAAAACCGGTTAAAATTTTTGTTTGGTGTACTTCTGTAGTACTCTCGACCTTAGCTTTGCAATCTACACGGACAATTCCCTCAAAGTTCTAAAAAATGTTCGCCATGTACAGTCGATTCCTGAACTTTGAAATTCTTTGGGGCTCACCTTCACATGTGACCGCTTAGACTATTTCTTTGATTCGAGATCCTAAAAACGAACTTATGTTTCATCTTCAGTTACAATTGTAGTAATAACCATCTGCTTGATTGTCCTCACAGGGTTCTGAAGATTGTTTACAACAATCGCGGCATTGTTTTTAACGAGGTTTTAACGCACCCAAAGCCCAGTGACTTTTAATGTTCCAAACTGGTATTCACGAAAAATTTAAATAGTTCTTTCAAATCTCCTCCAGTTTTAATTTTAGTCGATCACTTCCATAATGGCAAATTTAACTTTCATAATAATTTTGTGCATAGTCACGATATTTGTTCTCACATGGTATTCATTATCTTCGGACGATTTTCTGGCTTCCCCTTCAGTTCACGCTAGCGCTCTCTATTTATTGTTATCATCGTTATCCCTATGAAATTGTATTCTTACAACTTTTTACCACATAAAAAAACCATATTTTAAGAAATAAATAATGCCTATCACCATTTACAACTAACAATGATATAAAGCCAATTATCAAAATTATTCCATAAACGGATATCGGAGCAAGGAACTTCCCGTTGGGCCATTCTTTTTTTGGATATGTTAGATGGACAAATAATATGTAATAATACTGTTATTTCGCATATGCTGATGATATCAACACTACACCATAAACAAAAATAGTACCAAACGAAGACGCAATTTTAGTGGCACTTAAATTACAAGAACCACAGTACAAAATACTGAGGAATAGAAAAACCACCGATTATAATACATGCTGCTCGCATGCCACAAAAAACCAACTCAGTGTGTGATTTTTGCGGAGAGCCTTGTCAGTATGAGTAAAAAGTAAATCATTAAACCCATGGAACAAAGACCCTTTTTTTAACGGCATTAAGAGATCGAAACCCATGTGTCACATGGGACGCAGATGGTTTTCTCTACGAAAAATAATTGAAGCGCACTCTCATTGCATTCTATGTAAAAGAAGTTATTCGATGAAGGTTATCGACTTTGCATGAGCGGGTTATAACTTTTTTTCCATAAAACGTAAAATGTTTATGCATGATTTGGCACAGCGGATATCATCGCTTTATATGCTTAAACAGAGGAAGACAATAGCAGTGGGGTAGTAACATAAGGTTAACGAATGAACACACACTCGCTTTAAATTTAGTTGCTGCTTCGATACAGTTGAGCTGTTTTGATGTAGGATTAATATTAATATTAAAAAACTGATAGTTAGTGGGGCGATCATTACTCTAATTTGTGACTCTTTTTTGAATTTAGAACAAATGCAAAAAAGTATTGGTTTGTTTGTATGCAGTAAGATATGGCAAGAAACGTAAAAAAAATGTAGGCAACATCAAACTGCATATTGTAAACTGCTAATGTATTGACATTATACAGGGTTAGGCAAATGAATATCTGATTTTTTGGCTAAATTATGAGTTCTATTAAAAAATCACGTTAAGAAAAGTTTTGTAATATTTCTATTCTAGTCTGTGACAAGCCTTGATTTTCAATAACTATCGCATATTTCGAGATATGATGTCATATCTCGGTAGTTTTTTTTAAATGAATCGCTCTGTAGCTTTTCACAACTTTGGATACACATTCTTTCAAGAACTACAATGATATACGGCTTGGTGGGTGTGCAACTCGAGATATTGAAATAAAGTGTTGGTTATTAACATCTTTTTGTCAGATACATCTGATAAAGAATATTCGTATTTTTATGTTGCCATAAAAACTTTTTTTTTATCAGAAATAAATTTAAGTATTTCAATCACTCACAAGGAAAGGCACCCAAGTCGAACTCTCCCATTTTGATAAAATTTGGTAGGAATGTAGAAACTGAAAAATATTTGACACGTATTTTTTTAGCGTCCCATATTTGGTTCTAGGTAGTGTAATAGGGGACTCAAAGTTTTCCCTAAAAACACATTTTTTTGAATATTTCAGAAACGAGAAGAGATATCGAGATCGAGTAAAGATCAAATCGCTCCTTCTTAGCAGCCATACATTTTAGTTGAAAAAAGTTTTGTGTGTGTGCGTGCGTGCGTGCGAAATCATAAAGTTATATTATTCGACCCATGTGTAATACATTTATATTTTAAGAGCGGTTATACTAAAATCAGTTAGTAGAGTGCAAGAACATTGAGAGAGCACCGCTGAATTGGCTTATATCTTGATGGATTATCGATTAATTAATAATAGTTGCATTTGTCCAAATAAAGTGCAGCACTTGAAGAACTTTAATGCAGCCTTAACCAATGACTGCCGTACATTTGATGACTACATGATCCCCGCAGCATAATACTTGTATTGTATACTGTAGATATATTCCGGTGTCTGCAGTATGCAAATTTAAGTGTCGAATAAGTACGAAGAACTACATGGAATACTGGAGTGAATTTACTATAACTGCACAATGTCCTATAAGTTACGGAAAATCCATATGTAAACAGAATATCACGTTACCTAACTCGCCACAGTGAAGAGAACAACTTCCTTAGAAACATGGAAATATCAATTTTATTAGAAAGGACAGTATTACGGAATACCTTCAACTTTCAGTAGCGTGTTTGTAAACATTTTCAAATCTATACACATCTATAGGTTTCATATCGTAACACTAACCTAGCCTAGTAGTTAAATATGTTCTTTACGTCAGCTCTCAGCCGTATGTATATGTTCAAGAAATAACATATGAATCAAGTTTATACATTTCTGTGTTTCACTGGATTTATATACACATGATCCAAGTGCGGTGGAGTGTATTACTAGTACGAATTCTATAACATGCTAGACTTAGTAAATATCGACCAAACTTTGATACTGACGTTCCCTAGAGATGAGACTACACACTGCGGTCGGACAGCCGAGTGAATATGTGTATTGTATATGTTACACGTGAATTTACACATCAATCCACTTGCAATCTCGTAAACACCATATATGCAATGCGCATAGAGCTTGCATTTGTGAGGGAAAAGCTTTGTTCTCCTATTATTTTAATACGTCACCTACTTTTAATTTTACCGTGAATACACAACTTACATCCTGTGGGACATGACGAAATACATAACCAAAGAGAAAATATGAAATTTAAACATGCTCTACCAAATAGAATACTGACTTATATTTTTATTAACAACAAAATTTCTTACTAATTAACAAAAAAAGAATGCCGTTTAACGACAACAAAGTAATAACATAACAACAATTAACAACAAAATACCTTTTTCTACGTGTTTTATCACAAATGTTTTTTTTTTTTCTAGACGCGAACTTGTTCTGCGGTAATTATTCAAGTTAGGATCCAAAGGAGATAGCGTCCCAAAGGCGTCGAGCGCCTCTCGGAAAAAAAAAACAGCCGCAAACAACATTCAATGATACAAGTAATAGGTAACAAAGTTAAAATAAAGTGTAATCAGAATTTGTCGTAGAAGAATTTGGTTGATACTCAGAACCTAAAGTGGAAATTGTGCAATGTGTGGAGGCTGTCTTATTGGAGTGGCCACCAAAACGACTGTTCCGCATAATGGTCTAAGGTAGAATGATCAGTTCAAAACGTTAATAATCAGTGTCGAGGGATTTCGGCTCTAGCAACCTCATCCGTTTGTCCTATTTATGCAAATAAAATCATCTGCACCGAGGAACTTGTAAGAAGTAAATTGAGAGGGAGACTATATGCAAATAAAGAAAAAGGATAATGCTCAAACTAGTTAGAGGACAAAATTCCAAACTTAGCTAACTTCCATTTTAATTCAAAGGTCAGCTGATCAATACCCTAACGGATAGCTCTAAAGACATTAACATTCATAAAATTCGATTACATAAAAAACCTAAGAATCCTAGCCAATGCAATGTAGTTACTTTAGTATGAGTGCCGGGTCATAAAGGCATAAAATGCAACAAACTTGCAAACAAGTTTACAAGAAAAAGTAATTTGCCTGGATGTCATACTAGGATTTAATTTCACTAATGCAGAAAATTGAATTTTGATATCAGATATTTTTTATTAGGACATTTTTATTTTTCTTATTTATTAATGTAAAGGTTGTTTCCAAACTTCGGACCATATTACAAATAGTAATCGCGCTAGGATATGGGATAATTTACTGCAAATAACTCGCATGTAACTGCTGTTGAATTGCCACCGTAAAATTGTTTTACTATAGATAGTTTTTCCTCGAGCGTACAATACTCCATTTATTATAAAATTACGCGATCAAAACTTACTAACCGTTATAAAACTTGCGGACCGTACCCTAATACCCAGCGACGTCTTGTTAAGAAATGAGCGAAATGAATCGAAGACCGGCTACACTTCAAGTGAATTACGCATGTCTATCGAATCGTTCCCCTAACCTCGCAGTAAATGAAATGAGGGCTAAAATACCGTAAAAAAAGGTAAAATGGTAAGATATTCATTGTATATTACAGTAGTCAATTTTCGAAAAACTGTCCGAAAGATTCTCCACCAACTACTTATTAAATCACGCAAATTAAAATAAAAATATAATTAATAATAAAATAGTATAAAACATAAAATCATATATTGAAACGTGTTATTTTCGGTAGAGGTAATTTCTGCGAAAATGTGGAATAAATAATTAGCTGTATTCATCTGCTTTGAAATGTAGCTAGAAAGAGTGCCCCAAATAGGTGTTGCTACACAGGTAATAAACCAGAAGGTGGCAGGGATTGTAGCTCAGGGGAAGTATCCAAGACTTCGAAATCTAAGATCGGAATCCAGAGGTCTAAAAGCCATAGGATTTAGACAATGCACTCACAAGCTAGATCGATACGTGATTAGTTAGTCAAACTGCTTCTGAACTGAAGACCCCAGCGAGGTACTATGGGCTAAAAGTACTATGCCCTCGAAAAGGGCCTAAATAGTTCTGACAAAACTGTGGCCTCTAAATAGAAGTGCATCCTTCAGAAGAGCTTTTTGGGGCGTGGTTTCCAAAATAATATTGTGCCGTCTAAAGAACTCCAGACAGATTCAAAGGCAAATACCAATCAACATTTACAACAGTTAATTAACGATGAAACTTCTGGTAAAACCCTGGTTGTAGAAAAGCCACAGAATGCGTAAACCTTCCAGAAAATGTATAAACACCAGTGGTTTACTCAAGCCTGTTTCGATAGCTAAAACCACAAAAAATGGCTAAGAGAACAAAAATATGATCCTTCCAAGACCTTCCATCCATGAGATCGTAGAGAGTTAAATTTAGAAATATTCAAGATAAGACTTCCAAGAACTCAAAGGCAAAACTTAGAGATCTAACAGACAAATGCAATAATATCAATGAATAATAAGGGGAAGAATTATAGACGGAAACTGTTCATAAAAGTGTTACGAAAATACTGGGAGAACAAAATTAACTCTAAAGCAAGAGCAAACATTCTGAACAGAAGGACAAAAAGAGTTGTCTAAATAACAGACAAGGATCCAGCCAAAATGCAGCAAGATACAATTCAAAACATGCAAGACATGATATAGTAGAGACAAAATGCACATTACAATATTTCGCAATAACTAGTACTTATAGCGTTGACCAATTCTTAAATTTTAATAATGGATGTTATGCCAGTATTGTTTTATAATGGTGGGTATCAATTATTTTAGGTAACTACAGCTTTATATAAATTTATGACATGTCTAATAAATACTGACGAATGTAATAAATAAATGATTGGATTAATAATTTGTTAGATATGATAAACATCAATAGGTTTATAGGACAGCACTGACGAGTGTATGTATTGTTCTAATATCGACACCGTGGAGCACACCCTTTTTGCTTGCGCTAGGTGGAGCGCGATCAGGCTGGCAACATCTCGCGACTTGGGTCTAAAGCTGACTCAAAACAATATGGTTCCTATTATGTTTGAAAGTTCAGAACAGTGGTCGAAGATCCAGTTTTTAATTAGGACTATCATGCCATACGTAGCGCTTGAGGAAAGTTCTTGTTTTATGCTGCTGGTACTCTGATGTTATGTTTTTCCAACGGTTCCAGAGTGTTCAGAGAAAGCAAAGGAGTGGGTTTAGTCGTAGTAGCGCCCGACACTACCGGAGCACAGTGAACCTGCGCTCTGGTGCCAAGCGGTGTCTCCTCACCAAAAAAAAAAAAAATCAATAGGCTTATATAACCTTTGTTCATTACACTATCTTCCTATTAATTAAAAACATTGCGCAACAATCAGTACCTCTTTGAATGTGGCGGATTAGACAATTGAGCTTTGATGTAGTCAGGCTTCACTTAACATAATATACCAGCGTGTATCTACATATAGCCTATGGACCTTCTGTAACATGTTAAACAATTGACTTCACAAACACAAAGTAGATCCATTCAATCATCGGAACATCCTTCATCTATTTCTTTTCTGGTATTGTATTGTGCGGTCAGTTACGCTAGGTTACCAGGCGTGTTGCATTATAATAAAGAAGCAGTCAGCTACACAAACTCACCTGAATTCTTAAAAAGTGTATTTGGTTCCCTGTAATCTAAAGTCTAACATTATAACATAGTATAACAATTTAAAATTTCGATTACACCTAGATATTAATTTTCTAAATTTCTCGACTCGCTTTTACAAATTAAGCACTAAAACCTGATGGAGTAAGTAACGCTACGGTCTACACCCACAATATGAATATATTTCAGTTAAATGTAGCGTTTTAAAGCAGTTAAAAGCGTTTCAGGGCGTTACGGTCGCAATATTACGGCCGCCAGCAACGCACATTTAAACCTATTTGCTTCGGTAGAAGCGCAAAGCGAAACAGGAAGAAATTTTATTGTTTAATCGTTCCGGCATTTACCGGCACGATAAAAATAAAGTAAGAACCTAGATATGACTTCTGTGCAACAGAGGTAATGTGTTTCTCGACGGATTTATCTCAACTTTTATATAGTTTTAATCTGAGATACACTTGTTGAATTATTTATCGTCACGTTGTTAAGAGTAGCTAGTTTTATTTACTGTTAAAAGATATAGGTACTTACATTTTTATTATTTTTTTTATTAATAATATAATTTAGCAATGGCAATTATATCAAATTACCATTTTATGTAGTTACTATTATACTATTATATTGGCCCATTATTTGTTTAGGAATATAGCAATAGTTGGATTTATCCATACACAGTAAAAAAATTTACACTGTTTAAGACTAGAAATACACTAGCTTTTGTACAGGGAGGTCCACACTAAATAGTGTTAAAAAATGTACCCGAACCTAGTGAAAACAGTAGTGTAAAACGTACTTTTCACAAAGTATATAGGTACACTTCTAGTGTATTATGTAATTTAGTTTTACTTTTCCTACGAACACCTCTATGATAATTTAATCTCATGCAATGTCATCCACAGTGAAGCTACCTTTTTTCGCAATTCCACTAATTTTCTTACAAATATGCCCTCTTTAAAATGATCTACGATTAATTTACGAATATCAAGTGTAGATAGTTCCTTTATGAATTCCCTTCAGCCTGGGCTTTACTTCACAGAGTTTCAAAAATGACTTCACTAAATACCTATTGCTGCGGACGGACACCTGTAATTCGCGAGAGTTTTTTTTTTAAGTTGCACAGATGTTTTCTTGTTTACTCCGATAAGCCTTTGTCAATGTTGCGAAAAAAAAATCACAGATGTTTTATTTTATTTTATATAAGATTTAGTTAATGAATTGTTTGTTTAATTTATTTATTTAAATGTTCAGTTGTTTTAAATTAATTTCATTTGTTAATATGTTTTGCATTCACTAGTTTTGTTTATGTTATTATGTTTCGAGATTTCGTCTGTTGATGGACTGATCTCCGTGCGACTTCGCTGTACGCAGCGGTCGAGTTTGTCAGGCAGTTCTTTGGTAGATGCCGGCGTAAGTAGACGTAAATTTGTATATCATTGCTGCCATTTTGTTTATTCTTATGATTTAAAGTTTTGTTTCGGTTTAATTTTGATTTTATTTTGTCCATCAAAGAACTCGCTATATAATAATTGTTATTGTATTGTTGTCTACACAATTTAGATATAAGATCATTTATTATTTTGTCGGGAAGATATATTTAGTTTAAAGAGTTAATTTTTCGTTTTTTTAAATTTTGCTGATTTGTAATTATTTATTATCACCTCCGGTTGGTTAATAGAAGCTTTGTGCTTGTATGTAAGTTTTACTTTTGTTAATTTACTTGAATTTTCCACGTTTAATTTAGTTTGTTTTAATTTTGAAACCACGTGGATTGATTGATATAAAAAGGATTATCTTCTTGAAGAAATTTGTTGTTTTTTTTGTTGCTTTGTTAGAGGATTTAGCATTGTCCTTTTGTAATTTAGAATCTCGAGCAGTTTTTTGATTTAAGCCAGGACTCTCTGTCCAGGGTTTTTGTTTTCTGCAATTTGTATTAACATTTTTTTTTCTTTTTTTATAATAAATTATTGATTGTTATTAACGCCATTCTAAATTCTGTTCTTTTATTTTTGATTAAACCTTTTCAATTTTTGGGGTAATTAAAGAAAGTCAGATTTCTTTCACCCACTTTTTACTTTTCGTGGTTAGTTTTAGTTTGCGAGGGTAACCCTGAGTTTAATTGTTCTTTTGCGCCCTTTTAATTTTTTATCCGTTGAGCTAGCTAATTAAATTTTTCATCATAACAACCTCTATTGTGGTAAATTGCGATGTACGAGCATAGGTAAGTGTCTGAAGACTCGATATTGAGATTATATCGAAAAACTTTTTACTCGTTTTAGTGTACTTCTTCAACACGTGTTCAGGTAAAATATTTACAATTTCTAGTGTTCAAGGTAGTGCAAATTTAATACTGCAAAGTGCATATTTTTTACACTAAAACACAGAGTGTCTGCAGTAAATTATATAATATATATTCTACACGTTAAATAAATTAATAAATCAAAATATAAATCTTTATACGCACGTTTCTGAGCATTATTAGTAGAAGAATGAATGACATTTTATTAAAAAATATATAAAATATAAATGGACTCACTTAGTAAATGCATCTGATAGGTTTTTAGTTTTTGATGTTGAATGTTTATTATTATTTTTTTATTACTATTTCTCCGAATTTATTATACGTCATTGTTTTCTATGTGAAAGCGCCTTTTTTTGAGAGATAAAAAAAGATAAATTATTAAAGAGATGGGAAATAGGAGTACTCCTTCCCCCATTATTAGCTTCTTCAATCTTCTGCAAATTGTGTTAAAAAAGTTTTTCAAAACCTGTTGAAATTTCGAAGATATTCCTAAAAATTCTACTTTCTTTCTTCTACCTTCTACCATGGTACTCTTTCAGTCTGTAGGGTCTCGTTGAAATAGGAATTTGACAGTTACCGGTGTTCTCTTGTAAGCTAATTTTTCGTATTTGAAAACACGTTAAAATAATACCCAATGGTCTTAATTTCAGCTCTGTAGCTTTAAGATCTTTTTTCAATGGCTTATCGGTTTATAGCATTTCCAATGTAGCGAATAGACATTTCTGAAATAGAAAATGTTGAAATAGGAATATACCTTCCCCATATATAAGCCCATAAATTCACGGAAAGGTATGAAGTAGATTTGACACTTATTCATATTTCTTTCCGATATCTCATTTAAAAATTAATTTCACAAATGGATCTAGTGACGTCTAGCACTAGACGTGTTCAATATTTCATATTGTATTTTATCAGTTTCGAGGCACATGTTTCTTTTTACCTATCTGCATACATCCTATACACATACCTTCCACATGCACATATTCCATTCGACGAATATAAATCAGAAATTGAAAATTTCAGCGGAGCATGCAGTATTCAGCGGAAATAAGATTCGAGAAAATAATTGAACGACGCTGCTTCGTAATATTATTAAAGAAGCCAGACATGTGCATGCAACTTTCTAACTTCCCACGGAAATATGGAATGAATACAGAAATGACACTCCATACCCCAAGCGTGTCTATTCTGAGATTTCGCTGTCAATAATTTGTTTCGGTAATAAAATCATGAAAACGTGTTTTGGCGTGACGTTCTAAAGAGCAAAGAAGAGAGAGCAATTATGCGCCACAAATTACCGCCTCGTTTTCCGGAATACCTGCCGTAATGGAAGGGGAAAATAGGGCAGAAAAAAGGGAGAAGAACCGCTTAACCTGCACCTGAATAAAAGGAAAGGGGTCGATAGTGAGATACGCATCATCCAATCTTGCTTGAACGCCATAAAGAATACGGAGGGGGGACGTCGCAGTAAGTGCTTCCCCATTATTTTGCCAGATGCTTCTGAAAAATAACTATAGACCAGGCGGTGTGCTCGTAAAACACACTTATCTCACGCAAACGGAAACTTATAGATTTGTTCCTACATTTTATGGCGCCGTATCCGCACCACAAGCTGAAATTTATTTTATTTTTGGAATATTCCCTATCGCTTTTCTGTTACCTACGTACTCTTTTAAATAAGCTGGCATTTGTGTGATTATTCAGGGCGATACAGGAACGTACACTAAGCTTGCCGTACATCCTGGTTTGGTATTTTGTTTATTTGTTTTACCATACATTTTACTATACTCCTTACTTACCTAGGCCAGGTTTCCATTACCTTGTGAGCCTGAATATTGGATTGTAGTAAAAGTAATATTAAAAGATTAATATCAAATCTTAGTGATTCCTTAAAAACGTCAAAAAAAAATACTTTAACAATTAACCGTAAGAATGCTGTCATGGCAAGGGCTTATAGTCCATTTAGGATACAAGCAGAAAAAGGAATAGAAATGTGAGTTTCCGCCTACTGAGCGTCTTTAGCATTCTTCCAAGAACAAATTCATTTTCAATGAGTATCGTGTCTCAGGTATTATTCAGCTAACCATTGAACTAACGAAGAAGGTATCATTTAGTGCTTTATCGCGTTCATATCGTGAATAAGTTTAAGTAAATTGTACGTAAAAATAACAATATGCATGCGTTCATACTCATATAATTAAGAAAATTATTTACTGAACGTATGAAAATATAGTTACCATAACAAATATTATTACAAATATTATTTCACTAATGAATCTTGTCAATACTTAATCAGAGGTTATAAATAATATTTTATCATAATAATGACACATTTTCGTTGTGTTGATGAAAATTTACTCAATGTATATAGATTAATGATTACTGATATCACGTCCAGTATTTTTCTCAGTCTATAAGCGGAGATTCCACTATTGTGCGGAGCTTGGTGTGGAGCACCGAAAAACTTGCTAACGTATTTTCAAATGCATCGCATTTGATAATACGCTATACCACTACGCTATTCCACTACGCTATACGAAGTTGGACGACTCACAGTAGCATAGTAATCTGAAATTTCACTCTCAGTCGGCACCTTTGATCTTTTCAAACTATACTTCGTGACCTCGAACATCATCAGACACTATTTTGGGAAGACAATAGTCAGAGGTGGAAAAAGCAGACTTGGTATTTATACCAGTATCATACTCCGGTCGAAAACGAGAATATATTCTTTACCCTTTTAATAAATTAAACCAAATATGTTTCTTACATATAAACGAAAAAGAAGTGTATATTTTAATACAATACTTGGTTCCTTTTCAACAAGCATATCTGCATGTGGATGAACGCACTAACCACTGACGCGTAGGATTGCAAATAAATAAGTTTAAGTTTAAAGAAAACGCATATTTCTATTCACAAAGCCAGAATGTATGGGTTAATTTATGTTACATATACATACACAATTCACACATCTAATATGATTGATTATCAGTAAATGCCAATCAAAATTAGTTACTTAGTATGTACTTATTGTGAACAGAACTGATTTTGTTACAATATATTTCAAATGCGATACAATAATCTAATATTAGATTGAACGATCTTCAGTTACATATGCAATATTAACAATCATCTTAGAGTTATTTGGCAACTTTGTTTGTGGTTTACCTACGACATATTTATTGGGATATACCCCTAAAAATCAAATTTATTACAGTATTGAAACAACAATTATGCAGTTACCTTTTTCGGTAACTGAATGCATACCAAAACTTTGGCAAATAAGTTTTACTTCCATTATTTTACCAGTATCTTAGTTTGGTGCGACAATTGTTTATTTACTATGTTGTTTTGTAACTAGGTTATAAAAAAAACGATTGTATTGTACTCACCTAATCTAAAGAATGAAATAACTATATACAAATGTCAAATGTACAAAATTTAAAAATTCACAACTATTCAAAGAAGTAAACAAACGATACCAATGGAGAGTTACAGTTGCTCTCTCTTCAAATGCAGTGAAGTAAAATCATTCTTTAAAAGATGGTGGATTTCTGATGCGCACTAGAAAAGCCCGAAGTTTCTCGCGTATGCGAGTGAGAATTCTGATTGTTATGTTATCCTGTGGTTTGATGGATCCCTGCCCAGATCCTCCCATCCCAGGCTCACAAGGTAATGGAAACCAGGCCTAAGTAAGTAAGGAGTATGGTAAAACAAATAAACAAAATAGCAAACCAGGACGTACGGCAAACTTAAGTGTACCCCCCTGTGTCGCCCTGTATAATTACACAAATATCAGCTTATTATATTAAATAAAGTTACAACATTTACCCAACAGTGAATTGAGTTAATGAAATGCGATTATTGCGTCAATGAATTAAGTTCATTATTTTAATTAGAAGTTCACTCTATAACAATAACTAAATTTTAATAGGAATATGAATAACATACATATAAGTCAACCAGTTGCGATTAGCATATCAACAAACGTTGATTGAGTAGAACTTGGACTTTATTAAAAGTTCAATAAAAGAAAATATGTAAATCTTAAGAGTGTACAAAAAGTACATATAAACAAAAAAAAATGAAATATATTAAAATCATGTTTCTTTATAATTGGCCTCTGTTTCAGAATTTCCAAAACTCTGTTTTTAAGATCTGTAAGAGAAAATTTGGTTTATAATTACATAAAATTTCTGACAAGCATGTTGCCATGTCATTTTTCAAATTAGGTATATGCTTTATAGACTCCACAAACTGTACTTTACATTTCTTCACAATTGCTTCTACCTTGCCCACCATATCTTTATACCAGGTTTTAAATTCCTGATTTTTTAAGCCACCTACGCGACCTTCAGGGCTTCTTAAAATACTTCTACGACTCTTACTTAAAGTAGGAACAAGTTCTATGTTAAATCTGCTAATTCTTACCCTGTTTCTATGTTTCCTAATTGTATTAGAAACATTTTCTAAATATCCACTAAAAGCTGTAATTTCAATGATTTCTTTACGCTCAATATTATACCGCTCTGTAGATAAAAGAAAATTAAGTAAACCATGCACCAAACAGTTAGTCTATGTTGCCATGGATGATTTAAATCCTTTGAAATGAATATATTTTTAGTAGTGAGTTTTCAGTGTACGTCCATTCCTAAATTATTTTTATTTCTTACCAATAATATATCTAGATTTAGAGGAGTAGATTTAATACAAGCAAATTCCCAATTTAATTTATTTGAGAAAATTAGCAATTGAACATTTATTCATCTCAAAATATGATAAAGATGTTAGCTATAAGAGGCGATAAACTGTTATCCATTGCCAATCCTACGGTTTGTTTGTGAAAGTAGGTACTACTTATTTAGAAATGAATTATTTCAGGCTAGATTTCGGCAAAGAAATCAAACTATTCACTTCACATTCAGCTAACTGGCTACCTTTCATTAATTTTTCTAAATACACCAAAATAGTATCAGGAGATATGCTGGGATACGATGAACTGACGGAATTAAAACTTCACTTTCATCAAGACTCAAGTTTCTAATCTTCTCAATAAACGCCCATTAGCTATTAATTGCAAAATCCGGAAGTTTCATAGATAAGTGGATTTGTCCGAGAATAATTTAGATAACAAATAATTAGACCATGTACTACCGTTATCAGATTCTACACACAACTACACCCAGATTGTCAAATGCAAACTTCTTATCTTTCGATATTAATACAAGTTTGCTCCTTTAGATACTTTTTCAAAAAGAAGTAGCATATTACTAGATCTGGAGATCATGGAAGAACGAAGCGTAACCTTAGCAACGTTCCCAAACTTCGCGTGCTGCCGATTGCGTTTAGCTCACTGTCACGTAGCACCTAACAAGCAAAACTCCTGCTCTCTCACACACAAAAATAGGATCATTTTTAGTGCATATCTGAAATTCACCATAATTTTACAATGTTTCTACTTGATTGCGTTCGAATCAATGATAGCCTTATTAGTGTTCGTTGTTAGCGTATCTATGTATTACGGTTTCAAATTAATGAAAAGATTTAAAACCCTAAGTGGATAAGTACATTAATATTAGCAAATAAAGAGCCAATTGCAGTGAAAAGGATGCTTAAAAAATATGGAAATCTATACAAAGAGAAAAGAACATGTGACAATAAGATGGCTCGGTTTTTTTATTTCTTTAAATATTTAATTGAGGATATGATATGAGTATTCATGAAGAATTACGATAGCCGTATGTAATAGAGATACTAGTTATTCAAAATAAAGCGGCTATTGGGCAAAAACTTCAACAACTATATTTCATAGGTTACCCCTCTCTAATATACTGGGTACGATAGACTGTGACCGGGCCGTGGATATGCGACAAGGACTGCACATTATGAGTGACGGTAACATTACATACCTATTTATATTTACTTCGTTCGTAACTTAGTATACTTTCGGTAAATTAGTTAAACATAAAAAAATTTTCTGTATCTTTAGTACGAAATAGATTTGCGGCTTAAACTGGAGTAATGCACTTCTCTATTTGAAAAAAATAAAATAATTATCAAGTTACCTAATAGTAGGCATAAACTTCGCATATGCATATATAAGTAGGACCGCTAGCCTTTTTTCGGGAGAAAGCTGTACCTTTCCGTAGTCAGAAGAATAAAGCAATCTTGAAATATTTAACGGCCTGCCAATAGAGATAGTAATAAAACCATTTGAGAATCAGTTTGTACAGATTTTATTGTTATTATATTTTATTTCTACGTTAGTATCTGTTTTAACTTGGCTTGATAAACATCTGTTTTGATCAGTAATATCTACATACACTTCAATATTGTAGAATATACAAGAGTAGGTAGTTTGGCAAAGATTTTTGAAAAATTTTGTGGCGAAAGAGATCTATTAATAACATTTTTTTTTTAATCTAACGACCAATAAAATTGAGCTGTTGTAAACAACTGACGTTTACTAGTTAATTATGTGTCATGTTAACAGAATATTGCCCTGCATACTCGTATAAGTTTAAGAAAGTAGTCTCAAAAATAAAGCTTCAAGTTTCATCCACATTCACTGCTTAGATAATTTGCCACCTTTTCTTCTAGAGGTTTCTGTAGAAAAAATGTGAGCAGTCAAATGTATTTCGGTTAGCAGATACATCCAACTAAATATGTGATCCGCATATTTTACAGAAAATTTCCTAAGAATTCCGGCAACAGCAGTCCTTTAAACTTCTGACAGCTGTGAATGTGCAATCTAGCGTGTCGTCGTCTGAAGTTTAAGGCAAATCTGTCGACCGCATACTCGACATGGCTATCGAAGCCCTCCACGTAAATTGGCGATGCTGCGGAAGCAGCACATACCTAGACACAGATTGCTCTCTACGACGAGTACACGATTAGGCACCGAGTCAGCAATTCGTAGTTTAAGAGATATGGGTATTTTATGCAAACTTCCATAAATGTAAATTTTAGCCTAGGTAGTTTGATTTAGGAAACAGTTTTTATGGATTTTAAAGTTTTAATAATTATACTGTTTTTTTTTGTTCATTTAACTTAAGATTTATACTTGGCAAGACTGCAATTGTCTATGTAAAAACATTACTAGTGTAGAAAGTGTAGCGTATAGGTATAATAGATGCAAAACCTTTCTGTTCTAATAATCTGTATAGAGGTAAACTAGCGACACTTTCTAATTTTACGACCTACAGAGTAAAATAGAGCCCATATGTTTAGCGTGGATAGTAGACGGATTTATGCAGTAACTGACCGCTTCGAAAAATGTAAACACAAATGTGCGGTCTCTCTGTCGGTTATTTTAAAAAAGCTTAGACTGGATTTATTAATGTGCGAAGTTGAATGCATCACTTATGTATTTCTTATCTTTACGTAGGAATAAATTTATTTGATGTTTGAAGTATTTCGAATAGCTGTAGTGTTATTAAATGGTTTTAAAAGGTATTTTCATTTTACAGTTGAACTACGACTAGGAACTAAACCAAAGGCATGTTAATTATACAATAAATAGCAATATCAATGGGTTTATTACTTTTATTCTTTTTATACGTTTATGCAAATAATAATGAAAGTATCAAAATGGATCGCATGAAGACATTTAAAGTATTCAGCTATACTGAAATCAATAAAGCATATCTCCGTTATGAATAAAACACTACAAGTATGCGCCTTTGATGTATTTAATTCTCTCTATTTTATAAGATCAATGCTTTCTCTATGCTTGTTTACTTCATTCTTCCTTACATTTAAAGTAGATTTACTAGAAAAAAAAACAGAGACCGCACATCTGTGTTTATATATTTCGGCAGTGAATGCATAAGTCGTCTACTACCCATGCTACACATTTAGGCTCTATTTTATGCTGTAGGTCGTACAATTAGAATGTGTCGCTGGTGTACATATGTGGTACTTAATAATTTAGAACCAGAATCCTACAGAAAGCAGATGTGATATCTTTATATCACATATCTGCTTTCTTAAGGATTCTGTTTCTAACTATGTTTTAACATAGTTTCGAGCTAACATAGTTTTCACCTTATATTTTAAGCCAGCCCTAAGCAAAGGCAAATAAAAAGTGTACATACCACTAACTATTACAATTACCTAAATTCTTTTTCCTTCTATGCAGTTATCTGAGGGATGCTCGATTCTTTTAAACAGAGGCATCTGTAATATTGCATTGTGTTACAGAAATTAATGAATGGCTTGTAAACACAAACAAATCTCTATTTCAACAGTCAACCAGGCTATACTGCGGTAGTGAACTACAGGATACAATCACGGCTGGTTTGAAAATGCTTCTGAGACAACATTGCAACAATACAACCAAGGAAATTCATGGAGAGATCTTTATTAAGAAACTATCAATGAAAAAAAGGACCGAAGAATTACGCATTAAGCATTAATTCGCACCGTAGCAAGTTTCCTAACCGGATACTGTACACCGAAAGGACACCTGCAGAACATTAAATCAACAGGAGCAGTACTGAAGACACCAATTGCAGACTATGTGATAAAGATGATAGAGGCAATGTGCGTGAGTGCGAGGTTTTGGACACAGAAAGAGAGTCTATTTTTGGCAAGCTAAAACTGAACCCAGAGAATTACTTCACCTAGCCACTAGGCCTACACACATTGGTACATGGTTAGGATCCCACTCTGAAGTCGGCAAACTTTAGACCTTTGGAGGTCACAATAAACACATGATGAAGCAGAATAGGTGTCAGGATTGCTTTGCTCGTGAGAGAGAAAAAGCTTGGGAACCAGGATCTAAGAGAATCAAAAAGTGCAATTTATATAATTAAAAGACCCCCTTGAGGTAACAGCCGAAAATACTATAGATAAATTATAGTATTGTGCAATATGTGGCATTTGGATTGAGAATAGCATCCTCATACAATGGTAGATGACCTCGTTCGTGCGCTGAACACATCTGGCTTCTGCACAATTGCATATGCGGACGATATTACGATCCTCATTGATGGAAGATTTGAGAGCGTGCTCTGCGATTTGATGCAGACTGCTCTAAGGTTTCTCGAAAATTGAAGTAGAGAACGTTGCCTCTCTGTAAACCCAGATAAATCAGAGATGGTACTCTTTACTAACAAAAGAAAGGTGGGAAAACTCCGCCCACCACAATTGTTTGGCACTGCTCTCGGTTTCTCGGACGAAGTCAAGTATCTGGGTATCACTTTTGACAGAAAACTGAGCTGGAGCAAACATGTCAAAACAAAAGCTAAGAAAGCGTGTAAGGCCTTTTGGCAGTGTCGCCGCGTCCTGGGTAGGACTTGGGGACTCTCCCCGAAAATTACCTTGTGGCTGTACACTGCCCTAATTAGGCCCATGCTAACTTATGGTGCCCTCGCCTGGTGGCCAAGGGTGAGACGAGTGGTAGCCAGGAATGACCTGATGCATGTGCAGCGCATAGCATGTCTTAGCATTACAGAGCAATGCGCACTACGTCGACGGCGGCAATGGAAGCCCTCCTGTGTGTCCCTCCCCTGGACCTGTTCGTGGAGGAGACTGCTTTTAGAGCGGCTATAGGGTTGCGGTCCCGGGGTCTTCTGATTGGGGAGTGGGGGTGGTCGCGGCCACGTGCGCATCATCCATGAGGGCGTCGCTAAAGTGCCTCTTCTTGGTGCCGCGAAGGACTGTGTGCCTCCCGTGTTTGCTTTCGGCAGACACTACCGCGTTCATGTCGACTCCTGCGTCGAATCACTGCCCTCGATTGCTGTCTATACACACGGATCAAAGACAAAAACAGGGTAGGTGCGAGAGTTTTCTCTCCAGACCTCAAGCTCAACTTAGAGTTGGCACTAGGTAGGGTCGCTACGGTTTTCCAAGCGGAAGTTTTGGCAATCCTGCATGGTGCCGAAGAAATTTTAGCAAGGAGTATTAAGGGACAACGCATTGTCCTTTACAGTGATAGTCAAAATGCCCTTAAAGCCCTTAGTAGTTATAAGATCGCTTCGGGCCTAGTACTTCAGTGTTATAGTGCCTTGGACGCGATCGCCATTGATAATGACTTGGTACTCAGATGGATTAAAGGTCATAAAGGTAATCTGGGAAACGAGGCTGCCGATAGGTTGGCGAGACGGGGTTCGTGTTCTCCTTACGTGGGACCGGAGCTTGTTCTTCCCATTTCTTCGGCTACACTCAATACCCTAATAAACCAGTGGACCACTACTTTACACGAAGAGAGATGGGCGTCCATAACCACCTGCTATCAGGCGCGCAAAGCCATACCCAGGCTGTCGCCTAGGACAGCGAGATACTGTATGCAGCTTTCCCGCAGTAAACTATGTCAAGTTGTAGGGCTATTGACTGGCCACTACAAACTTAATAAACACATGCACCGCATGGGACTGACTAGCAGCCCACTCTGCCGTGCATGTTACCTAGAGGACGAGACACCGGAGCACATCTTATGTGACTGTCCGGCGCTTGCCCAACTTAGAAGTTCCATCCTGGGGGAGTCAATCAGATGGGTTAATAAGATAGAATTAAAATTGTAGAATCACAATAATACAAGAACAATAAAGAGTAAAATTCTTAAAGTATTAACAAAAATATGATGAAACGTTTTGTAGACACTAAAAAAAAATCTCAACAATCGACTTATAAAAAACAGAAAACCACGAAAAGACTCTTATGCTCTTCAGTTTCCACATACTTATTACGTATAAATATAGGTTTCAAATGATATATACGGAGTGAGCAACCGGATGTGAACATCACGTGACCACGAACATCACAGAAAAGGTGTATTCTTTCTTTTACTGTTTATTGACCTACTTATTGTTTACGTTCTGACATTTAGAGTGTTTGAAAGCGCTAGTTTTTATGTTTCCTGCGATTTTCTTGTGAGTTTTCGTAAATGTAGCATTTATTGCACCAGTACCTGTCTTTTTAAAGACTACTAATACAGAACGCTCTATAGTGAAAACGGCATTCACGAATGAACAAGACAAGTTAACTATAATGGCGCATTTTCGAAATGCTGTACAGGCACAAGACGGATTTTGGTCATATCCTTTACAATCCTGCATGCAACAATTTACATTGGAATATCCAAACGAAGACATTAAATATGACCGATTTGTTCAACATCAACAACAGGTTGGTATAGCGATGTGCGGAGACTGGTAGTGTTGCAAAGTGTAAACCAGTTGGCATACCACGAGAGTTAACTGAGGAAGCAGTAAATGACATTTGCGATCCTATGACAGCTAGTCCCAATCAATCGATTAGAAAATTATCGGCTCAAACAGATGCACTTACTGAATAATTAACAACATATTTTATTGTTTTTTTCTTATAAGAATATCATATCAAAGCTGTCGCACAGTCTTAAAGAAGCATTTGTATATGTTACCGTATAAAGTCGCTGTACACCAACTGTTCTTTTATTGAGATTTCGAACAAAAGCAAAATTATTGCTTATGGTTCAATGAGCAATTAAATGTGGAGCAATTAAACATAACTTTCTTCTCCGATGAAGCTTGGTTTCACCTTTCGGGTTACATAAATAGCCAAAATTATCTACAGAAAATCAACACGTTTTCAAAAAAAAAACGACATTACATCCCATTAAAAGTGGTGTCTGGATTGCAATGTCACGTAGACACATTATGACGCCGATATTTTCTTGATGATACGGTTAATGCTGCTCGTTATAGACACAATATATTTTTAGAACCGTTTATTAATAAACTTCATAATGAACTCCAGAATGGGTACTTTCAGCAAGATGGTGCTACCCGACATACAGCTGACGTTAGAAAAACGTACCTTGAAGAATATTTTGGTAATCGATTAATAAGTAGAGGACGTTGGCCAGAACATTCCACACACAACGTCAATGTCTTTAGAAATAAGGGATCAAATTATTGCCTACTTCATGATTTTTTTATAATCTGGGTCTTATTCTTATTTAATTTAAAGTTGATGTCTGAATGGCATAAAATATAAAAAATAATATTGTTTATTAATTAGAAAGACAACGGAGACATGCGGTAAAATGAAAACCTTAGATAGGAAAACAATAATTACAGATCGATTAGGTTAAAAAAAAACCATAAACCATGATTGAGCAAAGGTATAAAGACGTGTAGCGAAAATAAATTATTCCGTACGTATACAATATAGTATCAACGATAATTCAAAAAAAAAATGTTAACCAAAGTAAGCCGGTAGAATATCAAAGGTGCCGCATATGTATACAACTTGGATATATTTTTTTATTTCTCTATATTTTATGAATGAAATGTGTTTTGTTCCTTTAAGGAACCGTCGCAACAGAAAGAAATAACGCTCGATTTGTCATAAATTGTTGTCTGGATTGTGTTTTACATTTTAAATTACGTAGATATACTATTTGCCCACGCCGACATTTAGGGAGACGTGAATTTTGTATTTCACACAAAGCATAAATGTTAAATTAAAAAGTTAGGAAATGTTATGAGGGTCAAATAACATTTTAAATCATAAATCATCATGTCCTCGTAAGGATAATTCTAGTGTACCCCAAAACCGAATATAATTTATGATTATGTTTAGTACATATCGATTTTTGTCAACTCTTTCGTTGTTCTAATTTTACGTTTCCATAGGCTGAGTTTAATTCAGTTAAAATGTTTTACTTACTTAACGAGCACAGAAAAACAAAAAACATTGTTCCTGTGCACCTTCGATTTCTCATGCATTTTAATTCTTTCCCAGGTGTGCACTAAATCCGTAATACCGTCCTTCGTCCGTATGAACTCTCCTCCGAATAAAACGCAATGAAAACAAAAAACAGCTTGCTGTTGGTCGTAAGCGCCAATCCAATCGTTTTTTAAGTAAATGTTTCTATTAGATTTTCTTGGCCTTATTTTAGAAGCAGACAAACAAACATTTTGAGTGTTTGAAATGCCCAAATCCAGCAGCGGTCATCTTAGTTGTTTTATTTTTAGTTCTTCCTCTAGGGAATATGAAGAAAATGCTTTATTTAATAGGTTACGAAAGAGAAAAAAACAATAAACAATAACGACTGCACGCGAGGTTGTTGACATGGTACTCACTAACGTTTTTCCTATACTGATGACGCGCTAAGAATCATCATCACTAATTACCGCGTGACTCGATCAACCAACGGACAGCGGGCCAAGAGGCAGTTAACCCCACTTCAATGTAATTTTTGCCGTGCCGTCCAACCACCCCTCTTCCGTTAGCTATTCGCGGGCATCGCCAAACGTCCGAAATCAGTGCCAATCTAGAGGACTCCTCGCTGGCCGCTTGCCTGCATGAATAAATACAAAGCGTATTTCGTCGTATCAAATCATGGGATTCGCAACGTTCGTTCTGTACTTGAATGTGTAGGTGTGTACGTGTATTTATCGGTATTTGTACAGAAAATAAAAGCTTTTTAATTATTAATTTGTGATTTGCAGTGATGGGGCTATAGTCCAGTGGCTCTTTAAGAGGAGCACTGTAGGGGGAAGCGACCCCCCTACTATCCCTGTAGGGAAATCGAAAACAAGTGTGTGAGTCAGGCGGTCAGCTATTCGGCTATTGAAATTAAAAACATATGTTAAATAGGTGACGTTAAAAATGTGTGTAACGCTTAGGTACATATTAGCATACATATGTTTCACCTTACCAAGGATCATCATGTGGAAGAATAAATGAATGAGAGTTTAAGATGGAAATCTCATTATTAACGTGAAGATATTCGCTAAATTGTCGATCTGAAACTACAATATGTATCCAGAAAGGATAACAATAATTGTAGGACGACTTTAAGCCACTATACTTGCGTTAATTAACTAACGCTAATTAATAATTAGATGACGTTAAAAACGTGTGTAACATTTAGGTAGATATTAGCATACATATGTTTCACCTTACCAAGGATCATCAGTGCTACTGGTCTAACCTAATGTACTACAGGCAGAGAGCGGTATATATACTTAATATGTGGAATATACACACATATATGTTAAATAATTGGGTTTAAGAATATTTAATATTTACTGATTATAGTAATAAAGTGTAGTATTATTCTAAGATGACATCGTACGCAACTAAATATGTAGGTACACTCGAGGGAATAAGTAAGCGAACGATTCGAAATGCAACGAGCAAGAGAGGAGATATCGGTTCCATTTTTCGCCTCATATCTACTTATTGATAGCGCATTGTGCACGAAAAGTTGACAGTATTTAAACTATTTTTGCAAATTTATTTCATTTTAAATAAACATGCCCGATATAGATGGCATTCGTAAAATAACATGAGACTTCTTTCATAATTATAATTATTTGAGTTATTGTTTGAAATAATCTTGATTTATGGCGGGACTAACGTTTGTAAGGTCACATATAAGCTCATAGAAATACGTGGATGGATAGAATACCGTAATTAATTATAAATTTACCTCCTCACCAGCGCTTATTGGCTGAAGTTAACAATCATACATTAGTTTTATTGCAAACATAATAAGTTTATTTTAAAACAAATTTAACCTTTAAAATGTACTACTATTTTACGTGATACACGAGTTCATGGCAAAAGCACATCATAAAAAAAACACCTGACTGCTTTGTTTGCATTCTGGTGCTTCCGTCTTATCTCAGTTTAAATCTTGTGTAAATAACATCTGCTTTGAATGAATTCACTATGCCTAGCATTTAATTTTTTCGATGTTTACTTACAGATGGTTGAAATTCATGTCCTATCAGATTTATGTGTATACAAATGGTAAACACAGATGTGGGCCGTCTTTAACTACATTTTGGGCCCTAAAATTTGGAAAATTACAACATGCATATAGAACTGTAATTTTTTGTATATAGGCATTGCTCATGTATATCCTCTACTCCTTTTTTTAAAAAGTGCTATACAATAATAACCCTGTATATATCATTTCATATATCTAAAATGTAAATATATAGACATATTATAGAAACAGCAAATTTCGTTTGATTTTTTTTGGAATTTTATTAAAAAGATAAATTAACAAAAAATACATTTTCGTAAAGATAAAACAAAACTGGTCAGAAATATCGCAGAAGTTATGTGGACAAATCGAAAATATATAATAAATAATTAACAAAAATAAAATACTTAAAATAAAATAGGAAAATACGAAATAAAAATTAAATAGAAATTCTCAAATAAAATCATAAAACAAACAATCTCTCATGAAAATGATCAAAATGTCGCTTTACATTGAAATTTTTATATACTTAATGGCATTATCTTGCCACAAATAACGCACTCATTATACTCAGATATGTCTTTGGAAAATAAAAACTGCGTTTCTCATTCTATGTAAAAAACACGACCGTTTGCGTTCGGAATATCCATTATATTTAATTCAACGCTCTACGTTTCAGTGACTCAATGTGCTCCGTGTCGTATGTTATATTCTCCTCGATAAACTTACAAAAACGTTCGACTTAGTTGGGCGGGGAAAAGGAAACAGTTAGCTCCTACGAGCCACCTTACCGAGCTCTGACCTATTGTAATACCTGGGAGTTAGAATTGTCACATACTTTTCCTCTCTTTGAAGATAGTGACCGGAAGAATTACCACTCCTAAATTGATCAGATAAACAGAAAAGGCAAGGTATAATATATATATGTAGGTATAATACATATATGAGATCCGTATACATACCTCGTAAGTTGTAGGTGAGGCCCGGGGAAAGAGGAGGTTGGATACACGATGACGCTGTGATGACGTGCCTCGCGATCATTCTCGTGTTTGTTTACATTAAAAGGTTAGTATTGGGGTATTCTGTTATAATAAAAATAACTTGAAAGTATAATACAAGACACGTTCTTGTTGACAAAACATGAATTGAAAAATTTTCTAAATTAAGATTTTTTTAAAAACTAAATATTTTAACTTTGCCAGTTTTCTTAGTTTTTAAATTAATGTTATTTTGTTAGCTTAATTTAATTATGTTTATGATTATATAATAATAAGAAAATGTTTTTTATTAGGAAGAATAAATATTTAGTTTGATAAGATATAATCGTTATCTTTTTACCATTTTACTTTACTTTTTCTTAGTTTCTAATTTAATGTTATGCTCTATGTGTGTAGTTCTAAGTTTTGTGTTATGTTTATATAATGTTTTTTACTTAATTTACTCGTGTTTACTATTACATAATAGTAGAAATTTGTTTTTTATTATAAAAAATAAATATTTAGTTTGGGAGTACAAATCGCCATTTATTTTTACATATATGCACCACTTTATTATTAAAAACAGGATACATGATGACGCGTTCGCGCTCTTTTTCGTGATTGGCTAAAAAGTTACGAGGTAACCTTGTATATACGGACCTTGCAGAAAAGGAGACAAGAAGTATATAATATATAAGTAATAGAGGAGCGCAACATCACGCAACTCAAGTGATAAAGAAAAACTAATGGGCTCCATTTTAACTTTGTGTATGCGCGAGCATTTTTCAATTGCTTATCTTACTATGTAAAGAATGTATTGTTCCTATACCGTTAAGAAAACCATTAATAATCATTAATTCGCTGGATATTTTCGCATTGTGTTTATAATACGAACATTAATAATATTTAGGTGTTTACTTGGAAATACAGCAAATATAATTAATAAGCATTTTCGTTCTAACAAAGTGAGCTGTAACGATTTTTAGATAAACACGAACCTGTGAGGAATAACGTTTTTCTTTTTCTCCTTATTTAAATGGTATTGAAGGAAGCACGGAAACCGTACATATGTGTTAATGTACACAATTATTTTGCTACGTGCTGGAAAGGATTAGCGAATTAGGTCACGGAAAATGCATGCATGTCCCTTTAAAAATCAGTTGGAAAAATAGCTTAATTATAAATCGATACCGAACGTATGTAGTATCCAACACTAAGAGTTTGTTTTCTTTCAACCTCTAAAACAAATTAAGCGGACTTAGAGTAGTGTAATTGATTGCTCCATATTTTACTCGGTTCTAGCTGATTTACTGTACCTTAATTTATCGTCTTGCAATAAATTATGCAGTATGTTTGTTCCTCTCTAAAGTACAGATAAATATACTCAGATTCAGTACGATATCTAAATAGATTACAGACTAGGGTAAGTACCACAATGAAATATCAACTAGGTATTTTCCTATTTCTCTTTCACCTAAGTTAGACTAAAAAGAGGATTTTTTAACCAACACTTGCACAAATACATAAGTACTTTGTTTAATCCTTTTAATTAAAGGCACGGAAGTAGAAACGAGCTACAAAGAAAAAACGCACTGCTGATGCGATATAAGCTCTTAGTGTTAGAAAACTGATCTCGTGATGAGAGTATAGTAATAATTAAAGAAGTTAGAAGTATAATAGTTTAAGTACATTGTAGTTGTTATATTTTCTGTCACTGAATAATAACATTAATAACAGTTATTGTTTTCTTTGTACATATATGGGTAGCAACAGGTATACGTCTGTAAGACGTTACCAAATTAACACTTTTCTTTCAATTATGCGGATGTTTTCTGTTTGCTTTAACTAAATCTTTCGCGTAATTTTCAATAGCAGTATTTGATCGCTTACCGGGTATGTTATTATACGGGTGAGTAATGCAAAGAAATAAAAATATATGCAATTCTTTCCATATATTTCAAGCGTTTTATCCGTATTGCGCTAAAATAGCGGACCATCAATAGCCTTAACGTATAAAAATGGAATTCGATATAACACCAGAAAGTAGCTTTCTTATCTAATGCGCTTTCTTTCCAATAGGATTTCACAAAATTCGTTGGGAAAAGAAATTGAATATCGCGGTAGCTTCCGGATCGTCACCGGAAATTTGAAAATTTCAAGATTTATGTAGTGAAATATTCCATGTATAATACACAAACGTGTAGTCTTAAGCAAAAAATATTGCAATGTTGTGGAAAAAAATCATAAATTGTTTACGTCAGGAAATACAGAAATGTTTAAGAGAAAGTATGTAAGTATTATTTATGTTAGAAAGTGATGTTCACATTTTATTCGTTAACTTTAGATCAATGTTGTTATTAATTAAACGCATTATCTCAAATAATAGAAAATATCCTTATCACATATTACCACGTACTTTATCAAAAAATAATTAAGAACTCCTGAATAAAAAACGAAGACTTTAGGCAAATTAAACACAATTTTTCTACCAGCTTCAACAAATAAGTTTGCGATTTACGTGTTACAATGATATTCATTAATACAACATTGAACTTAAATTTGATTTTTTTATACAAATTCAAATTTTTATTTATCCATCAAACATAAAATGTGTGGATAATGTCAAAACAAATACAAAACATAAATTGTGTGTAAATGTAAATGTAAATTATAATATCAAACATAGTATAAAATAATACAATTTATTGAAAACATAATTATACACAGCTAGGCTGACCCGAGTATAAAATGGAAAATACAAAAAAACACATTATTCTTTAAAGAAATTATCTACACTATAACAAGTTTCCATGAGCAGCATTGCCTTCAATTTCCTTTTGAAATTATACACACTGGCTAGTTTAAAGTCATTAAACTAACCAGGTAACCTGTTATAGAATCTGCAACCGTTATAGAAAACATTCCTCTGGTATAAAGTAGCAGTGTGGTTATCTGAGCGTAAAAGAGATTTTGCCCTTGTATCATGTACATCGTTATTTTCGTTTTTACTAAATAAACTGTAGTTTCTATGAACGAAACAGCACACACTGTAAATGTAGGTATCAAAGATTGTCATTATTCCGAGTTATTTAAACGACTCTCTACATGAGTTTCTTGCTTTTAATTTGTTTATTAAGCGGATGGCATATTTTTGAAGTACAAAAATCCTCTGTGTATGTGAGCTTGATCCCCATAATGCAATTCCATAGCGCATACGTGAGTAAAAGCAAGAATGATAAACTGTTATTAGGATGTCAGGTTACAAACATCTCTAAGTGTACGCAAAGCAAAACATTGTTTCCTCAGATTGACCGCGAGACCATGAATATGTGCTTCCCAAGTCAAGGGAATTTTTTATCTATTCCATTTACTATCTTCGAAACAAACTCAAAAAGTGCTGTGTATATGCTGCCCTATTCATTAAAATTAATTAGAAATTATTAATACTTGAAGTTATCCTGACAACTTCTAACGCTTTCTTTTATCGAATGTTTCACTATTTTTATCATTGTCTTTTGTTTTTATATTTTTATTTGTTATTTATTGTTACGGTGAATTTACATATATTTATTGCTTTGATACCAACGAAGATGCCCATATTTAAAAGTTTGAATTTTTTATAGCTATCTTAATATGCTTTATGATTGTTTAATTTGCATTTTTATTGCGCAGCAACAAATAAACTTAAATATTGATTTAACTACTTTGACTACACCCCACAGTCACCTTCCTTGTCTTTATAAAACGAGAATTCTAAAAATCCCTGTCGATAGATATCAAAAGCTCTTGCCTTGGCAATTAAGTCATATGTTAGCATCAGTTCCAGCTGTCTAGGAGTAACAAAGAAGAAACATTATGTTTTTTCCTTGTAGCACTGTATCGGATGATTTTTCTCCTTGAGCTGATGCGGCGTGCGTTATTTCGGGTATGTTATCAGTAGATTTACGTTTGAGGGAACCTAAATTTTATACAGACGCGAATAAAATAGGGTTTGAGGGTGTAATTGCGGTAACGGAAATTCGATTTGAACCAAACAATTTAGAAAGTTAAGTAGATATGAGGAGGGAGAGGGGGCGGCGAATTCATTCCGCGGAATTAAGTTATTATAACAAGTTTATAGGTACTTTGGTGAAGATTTGGAGATTTTTCCGGATGGGTCGAAGGATGAGAGCGGTGGAGGGATAACATTTGTTGTTTATAGTAGGGGGTATTGAAATATATAATCAAAAGTTTAAATCAAGAGATCATTGGAATAATTTTTAAGTAGAATTTGTTGCAATACACCAGGTCGTGCGTTATATTAGGCGCGAGTGGGAATTTATACAGGAGGCCTGAATTATAACAACTACGCGTTGGAATTTAAAAAAAATGATGGATTTTTTGTTAGATGCTTAAAACATGTTACGCGAGGGGGTGTAAAACTTTTTTGGACTAGAGCTCACGTGAGTACAATTGGTAATGAGAGGGCGGATCATTAGCGAAAGAGGCGGTATTTAGGGGAGATAGTTGTTAGATTTGGAGCTAGTTTAGTTTTAAAAAAAACCTTTAGGGATAAACTTGATAATGATTGGCAGGGTAGTTGGGACACCTTTAAATCGGAAATGGACTAGGACATTTATCGGAAACGTTACACGTTTTAGGGAAATGTGGGTAAGTTTATCATATCAAGATATAAAATTAATAACAGGTCACAGTAATTTTAAATCATATTTATGTAGAATTGGGAGGGTAAATGATTCGCATTGCGGAAGTGGTGCGGCAAATACAACTAGGCATGTTCTATTTGAATGTGCAATTAGTGATGAGTGGCGGTCGCGTACCGAAGCTAGAGCATTATCTAAGGGGTTAAATTGGCTGCGACGCGAAGTAGATATTAGGAATAACGTGGCGGTTGAATGATGATAATTTCTTAGTAATGCTGCTAAAAAAATAGATAAATTACAGCATGGTATTTAGATAGTTAGGAGGGTGTATTCGTATTCATAAACAAATATTTCATGTTTTTTAGTGGTCTGAAGTGGTGTTAAACTATATCTGATTAGCATAATATAGGTTTATAAAATAGAAATCTTTAAAATAATGTTACTATTGGTCAGAGAAATTAAGATTAAGTTATTGTTAAATATTACCGTTAGTACTGCTGTTGTTTTATTTACTTTTCAGTATTACGATGGTCCATTCTTCCGGTGATGGAAGAGCCAGCTCCATAACCTGCGAAGAGCGGAGAACCTACCTGGAGACGGCAGAGCTATCGGTATTGAAAGGACATGGAGGTTACCTGTTCCAAACCCAGAAGTACAACAATAATAATTTGCTAGCTGTCAGTAACAAGGCATGGGGCTGCTTACCAGGTCTTGCTTCCTGAGTAAGGTTTTCCATCGTTTCCCTTACTCCTTGGCGGTTGCTGGGAGAAAACTGAAGTCGTAGCATGGGCACAAACATAATAACAACTAATAGCAGACCGTTTTACTACATATATTTGTTATTATTATTTTGTTATTATAACTAATTAATTTCATTATATTTGTTATTGCTATTATAGTTAATATATACTATAATCATAAGGAAATTATTAGTTGTTTATTATATTATTATTATTAAGCGTTTCAAATGTTATTGAATCAATATACTGCTGCTACCGTGTAGTAGCTATAAGTTGAGCATAGGGTTTAGAATGAATTGTAATTAATTTTTCATAATTAAAGTGTATCGGACCTTACTTTAATATCATTATCAATAGTTAGAGTGACACTTTTCTATGCTAGATAAGGCTTTCCATAAAGATTGAATTGTAATAAGTAAGATGCGGTGTCCAGAATTATGTTTAAATTTGCATAAAATATTTTTATAAATACACTGAGAAAAATGGGCTAAGTAAAGTGTTTACTTGATAAAAATTTATTTACAATAAAGTTTTACTTGGAACTATTCTCGTTAATTAATACCTGCAACTAAACCCAGTTTCCTGAATGCAAGTCCTTACTATAAATAGTGCTTTTATTAACGGCAATTACACAGCGTACCTGACGAATGTGTGCTATGAAACGTATTACTTATGACTACAGCACATGGTTAGTAGATGTAACAACAATGCTGATCGCTATTAAACTCATGTATTTTCTTAAATAGCTAAGAACTTGCCACAACTATGATTATTTGAGTTTTGCTGCCACCCCGTGATTGTTTTGCTATTCCTGATTGGCTAATGCGGCGGAGTAATAAAATAGTTTCCGAGATTGCTACGCGCGCAAGCGCGGGCTAGCGTCAAGTAAGAGTTACGGACGTGTGAAAAGGTCGTGGAAAAAGAGTGGCCAAGGAGTACGGTCATTGTAGGCCAGTTGGAACGCAAATATATTAAAAATACCGGGTGGGTTAACTCAAGACCCTATCCGTATAAAGAATCCCAGCGAAAGAAGAAGTACCGAACCTATAAGCAGTCGGATGTTTCAAGATTCCAGTTTTAAACCACGTGGTGGGATATTTGAATTCCCCATTATTGTGATGATAATTGCGCCCGCTGGTGAAGTTCAAGTGTGGATGCCGTCGCTAGTGATCCGATAGACCAAGTGCCATCCGCAGATACCCCGACCACAGTACCCCGACGAAGTAGCCGTTTTTTGAGGCGATCACCGGACATAACCGCCAGAGAATCACCCGCCAAGACAACGCCCGGTGCAAAGAACCAACAAAAACCGCAAGTTTACCGCCTAGATATATTATTTCTTTGTTTGTGATTAGTTGTAACTTCAAAGCCATATTTCTCTTTGTCCTTTGTTTAGTTTTCAATAACTAAATAGCGTTTCAATGTGGCTCCATTTACCTTATCTTTTATTATTGCTTTGTTCATTTTTTTTTCATCATTAGGTAAGGAATATATTTTATGAGTCATTACGTTGTAAATTGTTTAAAAAAAACTGTTGTTAGAGTGAAACCAATATCTTTCATTTATATCAGGTACACTGTGTTTGTCCTATACAAAATAAAACTATTACTAATAATATTGCTTTTTATTTAAATTTATATTAAATATTCACTAAACTTCCTCCTTTCCTGCACTACCTACAAGTTGAACAACAAATTTAAGGTAAGTATATTGTATATTTATAGCAAACCATTACCTTCTATATTTCAGGCATTAGTGAACGTCAAAATTAATAGGATATGAAGGTAAACTGATACTATATTACAAGAACAAAACAAAATGGAATAAGTTAAAATTTATTAAATTTACAAAATATGTTTACAACATAGATATAAGTTTTCTAATTTGATTGGTTTCAAATACAAAATTGTATTATTATTAATGTAATTATATAAACAAAGGCATTCATTATTTTGGGAATCTAATATGGTATTTACTTGCACATGCGATTTCAGTTGCATATCATTTGGAATTTGAATTTAATAATAAAATATGAATATATGATCAGATTAAATTATACCAAAATAATTATAAAATAGATTGAATTTGCTGAAGAAAAAGACGATTATAACGCATCATTGTATATTTTCAATTAGATATTTAACCGACGCTTCACAAGACATTCGCGAAAAGGTCGCATACATGAACATATCTTTCAATAAGTGATTCATAACTTAATATAATAGGCCTCTGCGTAAATTAACCGAATATCTCTAAACCCTAAGGTGTTTAGTTTTCATAGAAACGGATGGTTTTAGCAAACACTGAGCAGACAACGACGGTGAAGGTAAGTTAAACTTAGGGGTTTAAATCGATTTCCTGAAACCGTCAACGCGTGCTCAAAATTTCTACAAAGCACCTGGTGGTTAGAGGAATGTAAGCAGTTGCGCTGGTAGCTATTATTGTTTCGTTCTACGCAAATAAGCAGTAAACAAAATGATGTATTTCGCTCAAAGTCTAAATTAAATTTATTCTAAAAGGAGTTCTCATTTCGCTTAAATGATTCATTACAGAAGCCGAGCACCTGAGTAGGTGTTATGCCGCTATAGTACGACTTACAACGTTTAAGCAGCTACTAGAAATGTACGTAGATTTGTAGCAAACCAACTGTAATTATGACATTGTTTTAGAATACCTATCTACAATTCTATATTTGCCCATGACACTTACCAGTATTAAATTATATTTTAATCATACAAAATATTTCAGATTAAATATATTGAATAATGAAATTAAAAACATATATTACGGTCTCTTTTAGCTACTTATAATTATTCTTTCGTTGGGAGTTTACTACTACTACGGTTTATTTTGCACCGTAGAAATATCCTCTCCTCTTTACAAATTCGTTAATACTGTTTATAGCCTACGCAACAGTTGCGTAACCACGGACTTCTCGTTATATTTTATGTTATACTCATTTTGGAAAGCTTCGTCAAAATTATTTATTAAACTCAAGATTGCTTTAAACTTATGTATTAATAATCGACTGTATGCTGAAGTTTTCACCTTGTTGAAAGTAACCGTTTACTCAGGAAACTTTGAAATGAAAGCTAATAAGCAAAATTGTGGTAGTTAAAATGTTGAAGTTAATTAACAAAAGAAACTCTTGCTCTAAAGTTATTGTCTATATACATATTGTTATTTACGCCTAAAATAATTGTAATTATTATTTTGTGTCAATACTTGTTTGTAAATCCAGTATAGATTGGGTATTAATTAATTTGCATCGTAGTCGTGGGGATTTGGTAAATTATAGTAAGTCAATCGTACGATCACTGTAAGGTAAAGTCAGGTAAGTGTGTAGTAAAAATTGCATAGTGCGAAGAAAATGTAACACTATACACATAGTAAGACATTTTGATGAATTTTTCACATAGAAGTATGTAATGTATACTCAGTTGAAAGCCTTCAATAGATACACCTTTTATAATTATCAACGGTTTACTAGAAAAAAAAGAAATTTTAAACACTGTCAATACTACACACTTACCCAGCAAAATAGGGCAAGTGTGTAATCGTTCTGCATTTTATATATTAAGAGCATTATCCTTTAGGTCGGCCAATAGTTTAATACTAAACTGATGCCTGTTTAATAAGGTATTATATATTCACAAGATATTCAAGTTATTACACGCTAGGAGATGGGAACTTTTGTTTGTAAAACTAGTATGAAGTTTAGTACATTAGTATTATAACAAAAGGACGTCCGTATTTCAATTTTAAAAATAAATATAAACAAACTACACACTTGCCCCGGTTACACACTTACCTGACTTTACCTTATTATTGTAATATAATTTCCTTTGTATCGACGCTTATACAGGGGTGGAGTGTTAATGTAGCTCGTATTAAAATAAATGACTAAGGGTTTATGGAAACGAGGGGTTGTTTATAAAAATCTTCTTCAAAAAATTGTTTTACATTTTCGTCAATTCATAAAAATTAAATCATATTTTCGTATTCTCTTAGTAAGTGAAGGGAAATTTTAATGTGAATTATTGTATTTACCGCTGGGCTGAAAATATATGGAAGAAATGTCGAGATTATTTATTATTGCAAGAGATCCTCCGGATTGACCTACCTTTTCCCTCGTGGATTGCGTATGTTTTGCTGTTTGGAGTACTACGATATACCCCAATAGAAGGAGCTCTATACCCTGCCACCGGCGCTGTTTTTTTATACGGATCCGTTTCTTCAACATATTCAGTTTGTGGCTGCGAGGATTCTTTTTAGGATACCTTTGAATGTATTGTTATGGAACATATATAAGATGAATCAAAAACCAAAACCAAAAAATCCAGTAGGGTGCTCACTAATTTGAATCGTAGTCGTGGTAATTAGATGTCTAAATTTATTGTCTGGTAACTGTATTGTTTCCAAATAATGTCCTAGAATTCAACACCATTTCAAAGGAGTGGAGACTCAATGTGGTTTATATTAAATAAATGAGTTGGGATCCATGGAGACGAAGTGGTTGTTGATAATAACCTTCTTTTAAAAAAAACTGTTATTTTTTTTCGTCAAGTCAAATCAATTGAATCATATTCCTGTAATATGTATATCCGACATCAAAGAGGACTTTATTTGTAAATCGATGTATCTACCATCGGCCTAAAAATATATAGAAGAAACATCAAGATTTTTCAACATTATAAGAAATTTGCTGTCTAACATACCTTGATACCTTTTCTTTTTGTGGAATCGTACACTTTGGATGCTTTGAAGATTTTTCTCTAAATTTCCTGATACTGCCGTTGTGCCCTTGATGTGGATCCTTATACAACATTTTTGGTTTGTCACTGCGAGGAAACTTCGTTCTGAAATACTTTGAGCTGTATGCAAGCTGATCGAGGTATTTTTCCAAAATAATGTTTAACTTTTTGTGTAAATAACTATTAAACATTTCGAAAACTTTTGAAGTTATTCTTCGTATTTATGAATGACAATTGAAATTGAAATTTTAATATGTATAGGTTGGTAGACATACCTGGTTGTTGAATTCATTTTATGATAACGAGAGATTTAAAAGTTATTTTCAGAATTTAAGAATACAGAATATACTGGATAATAGTTAATATTTGATTTAAACATTTCAAATAAATACACTCACCTTGGGTAAGAGTCCTATACTCTTTAAATATTTCTAATTATACAACAATAAATTATGTATATTTTGATATCCATACTGCTTTTATCAATATAAACGCATTTAATACATTGAGTGATTAAAATTAAACTATAAATTCAATATTTAACAAATTAAAAGTCTAATAACAGATAGATAGACAGATAAATAGAAATTATTAACTAATGACTACAAGTAGTGTGTAAGTTTCGTAAGTGCAATGTGATCAACAAAAATATAGAATATAATAAGGCATGTATACAAAAAAGATAATAGTAAATAACAAGAACACAAACACGCAACTAACAAACAACAAATAACATACAATGTGCACAGATACATGGAGGAACGCTACATGGGCAGAAATACGCAACAGCCACCGTGTACTCCGGCCCAACCCATCAAGCTCCAATCAGATCCTCAAACTCCTGGACACTATATATACAATGGCCAATCAGAAAATGCATGATTTTTTGTTGAAATTTTTTAAACTAGGGCAATTTCTGAAATGGGCGGGCAGACGATTAAATAATCTGGCGCCAACCGACAGTGGTGCCTTGCTGGTTGCTTTGAATCTGTTTAGAGGGACTACAAAATTACTTCGCGTTGGCGTGTTTTATTGATAAACATCACCATTTTTCGTACATAGATCTTGATTCTTGAATATATATATCAAAAGTTCCATTATACATATACTTTGAAAAGGTAAAACGTTATATTTTTTTAGAGAAAGGTCTGCACGAATCAGCAGGCTTGATTCCCGCTAGACATCGTATAATGCGTTTTTGGGCCACAAATACATCTCGCGCACTACCACAACCACTCCAGAAAACAATACCGAAGGATAACCTCGAATAAACCTGGGCATAATAAAATTGCAATAAGAGGCCATGGGGTGATGAATTTTAATTTCCTGATTTGAAAGCATAGAAGATTTATACGTTTGACAAGCTCCGTACAATGCTCAGTCTAGCTGAGTTTGGCATCCGTGGTAATACCCAAAAATCTTGTCGAGGTTTTACATTCTAATTAGTGATTGTAAATTTGCCGATTTTTTCATTTACCGGTAATTCGGTAAATAAAACTGAAAATATCGGTTTACCGGTAAATTACCGGTAATTTTTTTTTTCATGTGTGACATTAATGGGAATTCCCCAAGAAAATAGGGTTAGAAGTTAGGCTAGAATAATACATATTTTGCACAATCTTAAGACATAATATTATAATTTTGTAACATTAATTATAAACTTTAACTTTTATACTATAAAATAAACTTTTAACTTTAATTATTTTAAACAGTTGTTAGAAGTAAAAAAAAAATATAATTAAGGTTCAAATTTTAATGTTACTTTACAACAATGTTGCATTAATATTCTCTCACAACGTGGTGTATTCAAAATTGCTATTAATTTAAATACTGATGAATGTTAATTCTTAATATCTTGTATTGTTTTTTATATTGTTTTTAAATATTGAAAAATAAGACATTTGCTCTTTAAGAAAACGATTTTAAACTTTTAAAAATCTTAAAAAACTCCAGAGCACAAATCGCAGATGCTAAATCAACTTTCTTCGAGAGATAAATAAAATCCACACAAAAAAACCTTAAAATGAGAGAATTGAAATTGCATTTGTTGATAAAGCAGGTAGGAAAAGTGGGGTGTTTTGCTTCCTACCGTCCTAGCAACCGTCTTAGCAACAAATGAACATTAATCTCGTTTTTCTTTGCGTTGCTTTTCGTTATCTATCTTGTTTGAGACTTATTTACTTTTAATTTCTTGTTTTCAATTTTTTGCTTTTTTTGTTGAGAATTTTTTGATTCCTTCTCTTCTGAATAAGCTCGGTGGAATGGAGGTATCACGTTTCAATCAAAAAATTTTGTTAGTTTCTTTTCTATATTCTCTATTCTAGGACATTACAGCGGCTCTCAATCTCAAGACAGTCAAATAAACAAAAAAATATCTCCCATAAAATTAATAATCGGGTGTATTGTTATGTTTTTTTTTTTTATTTTCAAGGTGGCTTTAGACCTTTAAATATCTATAAACACAATATTTCGTAGATAAAAATTTCTGGTATGGATTTTTCATTTACATTTATATTTTAAATTTACCAAACATTTTTTTGTCAATTTAACCGGTAAACCGGTATACAATCCTTAATTCTAATGCTACATCGTTCAATTCAACCTGAATATTTGTATTGTTACTACTAGACAAAGGAAAAACCATGTAATTTGTTTTATTTATATTCAGTGTAATGTATTATATGAGAACCATTGATTTAGTTCTTTCAATAGAACATTTGCCCTATCTTGTATTGTTTGATAATTAGTTCCTGATATTATTGCATAGATGTGTAGTGAACAATGAATAAAATCTACAATATCGTTTATAAATATCATTAAAAGGATTGGGCCTAATATAGACCCGTGAGGAAATCCGATGTCTACAGGCAGCAATGGGGAAGAAAATTTCTGAAATTTCTCAGTGTGGCATATGTCTGACCATTCACATATGTGTTTGCGATTAGTAGGTATGATTTGAGAACTGGCTGCAATTCCACGAATATCATAATTTTATCTCATTTATCTTTAATATATTTGTGATCCACGCAATCGAACGCGCGCGTCAAGTCGTAGAAGACTCCCAAAGGATGTTCTCCGCTGTCTAAGGCGCAAACAATATCATTAATGAAAGAATGAACGGCAGACATTGTGGAGAGACTATTTCTGAAACCGTATTGGCGATCTGTTGTATACTTTTTTTTTAATAGGTGGTTTTTGTGGCGACTTAACATGGCAATTTGAAATATTTTTGAAAAGGAAGAGTTCATGATGAAATTGGTCGGGTTATTAGCTACTTCCAAAGGAGTTTCTTTTTTTATAAATTGGTATCCTTTAGATGTTTTTGAAAGGTCGGAAAATACACCAGTTGTAAATGACAATCACCAGACTATCAAGGTTTACAATGAACAATGTTCAAAAGAGTAATGTAGTGCAATCATCAGGGCCAGGGCTATATTTATTCTTCAGTGAATTATAATATTTTAGAAGGCTCGTTTCACAACAGGGTACCAATATACATACTATTTGATACGGCAGCTATTGTGTTTAATGCATTCACTTGTGTTTTAGGATATGTCGGCTACTATTTGTTGCGGCTTTGTGATGAAAAAATTATTAAATGTTCCAGCTGATGGTGAGATAGGTTATTTTACCCGGATATTTTCGATGATTAAGCTGATATTTTTCTTATCTGTCTTGGTATCAGTATTTGTAGAATTTATAATAGACCAGGCGCGGCCCGACTAGGATTTACATAACTAAAAACTTTGTTCGCGTAGTAATCAATTTTTATTTTTCTTAATAGGGCTATGTGTCCGCATTTTGCATCCCTACAGACGGAACCACGAATTGGATGGCGTTTTTGCAAGTGAAACGTCCCGCAGTTTGATGCTCGATTGAATGGTTTCATTATTTATCCATTTTATTTCATATTTTTTATTTATACGGGAAACAACCTGCCGCTCCCGGAAATGAACATGAAATTTCTCAAATACATCGTTAATATTACTAAATTTAGAGAAAACAGACCACTGTATATTATCAAGAGCACGAGCAAATTGTTCGATGGAAAATTTGTTATAGGAACGCTGGCATTTCGAACCAATCCACCCTCGCCTGGATAAATATATAATGATGGTCTGACATCACACACGGAACTACCTCACTCCGTACATTAGAGAAGTTAACGAAAACCACATCCAATATCGCATCACGCCGCTTTGGTTGATCAACAAGGTTAAACATATTAAACGTAGACATTATATCAGTCAGCTGTGTGTATCTATTATCAAAAATTTCAAAGTGTACATTAAAATCTCCCCGTTAATATTAGGAGTGAGTCATTTGAAAAAACGAAACTCAATAGATCGTGCAGAATATTAAGAATTTTTTTGAAATCTCCATTTGGTGATCGATAACAAGTAATCAATACAATGTCTACTCCGCTATTTGTCAACCATTTAACGCCACACACATATCGATTTCATGACAAAAACCGTTCAGATTCATAGAAACGCAATTAACATTTGATTCCGCCCATATAGCGACACCTCCATGCTTGTAATTTTTCCTGTAAAAGTGCGAAGATAATTTAAAATTTTCAATGTGAAAAGAATTACAATTTTTAGAATTTGTCCATACTTCATTAAACATAGAAACCTAACATTAGACATACATAAAGTTCACATTCTTCTAATTGCGAAGTTCTTGTGTCCATAATTCATATTGCGTTTCTGTCAAGTTGCTGTCAACCGCAATCGCAATGACAGAAATACAAACATTATAAATCGTGGTTAGGATTTTTAGCGAAACCGAAAAAGGATCTTGGTTATTCCATCGCATCGACCTAATCGTATGTGCTCGAAGTTCGGCAAACCCCGAATAGTGTGGACGGTCGCATCCATACGATTCGTATAGAGTTCAGTAGGTGCCAAACCAAATTTCATCAATTAACATTTTAAGATTTGATTAATATTGTTATCCTGAATTTACATAAACTGATGATAATTTTGTTTATTTTTTACGAATATTCTTGTATCCTTCATATTCTTTCTAGTTCACAGTATTTGATAGAAATGAAGCAATGAGAAGTAAAATAGTATAAGTGAGTAATTTGTGCAGATTGAGTAATTGTGTATTTTAGTTTTGAGACAGTGCATATGATACTAAAAAACACATTAATTCATTTTTCATGAATAAGTCGCTTATGTCATTTAGTTCCTAGTATTGAAGTACCTATAAAAAATATAAAGTGTACTACTAGTTGCCTACACAACAATTTCTTCTTACGCCACATTGATACAACCCCCACTGTAAGCATAGGAATGCTTTTTAATGTTAAGATAGATATCTACATGTAAGTGATCTGTGGTCAATGACTTTTCTTTCATTTTATGGCATGCAAGCGCAAGTTTCTGTGTTTATTAATCCCTTCTCTCCAACTGACCGCCGGACACAGCACCGATTACCGACCGCTGTACCAACTCCGTTGGCGCTCTTGTTAATTTTGCTCGTGGTAGAATCCGCTTGGAAATTAACATGAACTCATAATCTGCAAACTAGCAAATTTACTTCGGTCAGAGCTGGAATTTGTGGACAATAGAGTTACAACAATTCTGACTAAAGCAATTTTACTGCAAAGTTTACTGCAGTTCGACTACTTACACATTGGCTGTTACGATTTTTGCTTCGCTTACCTCGCATTTGTTCGTGCCGAGCTCATCTCCTTCTCTGCTAGCTCTTTTCGACGACTTTGTACTTCTATTTCCGTCCTCTACCTTCAGAGATGCTCCTACGTCTTGTAATTTCACAACGTAAACATTATCGTTTAATATTTGGTTCCTGAATTTTATTGTGTTTTCTTTCCCCTGTTAAAGCGCCTAGCTAGAATGTGTAATCTTTTAATTCTCGTTTACTTACAGATAGATTCTTATACTTAAAACGATCTCAGATTTTCGTTTAAATTCCTTTAATTCCTGTGTTAAGGTAGTTTGCTGTTGACATTTCATCTTGGGACTGTTTGTTTTGGACAAAGTAACGTTCCCATGTCGGTATTATCGGTTCCACGCATCGATTCGTTCGATTGATCGCTGTTTCATTTAGATCCGTTTATCTGTGTTTACAGCTTTCCGACGTTAGAGGGCACCTCCACGTCTTTATTCTTAATTATCTGTCTTCTGATTGGTTGCGTGACGTACTCGTGCTTCCGTTTCCTGTTCCTTCTTCGGAGTTGCTAGACGCGTTCTCACCAATTCTTCCTATCTTTGGGAATTTTGGATATTTTCACACATCTGTGAATTTTATTGGAAGGTTGCTTGAAATAATCATTGGCCGTATCTTCGCTTGTGTTTGAAGTGTAAATTTCGTGATTATTACGGCGGAAGAGCCTGATATTTTGGGATATAATTCGAGAACCACGCGCCTGCAACGCCATTTCTCTTTCTTCTCTTCGTTGAAAAACCTCGTTAATTAACGGTAAGCAAATCTTTTCACTTCTATTATTTTCAGTAATTTTGGGGTTTCTGTGTTTTAGAGGTCTTTTTAATCCCCCTTAATTTTAATTCTGGAATCATCGTTCGTTTTGTGTGAGGTTTCGAGTACCCACGTGCGGCTGAGGAATTTTGCGACTTTTTAAGTCCTTCGGAGAACCTACCTCCTTTGGAATTACACGGACCACCTGGTTTCGGTTATTGCCGAGTCAGCCCAGAGGCTACGATCTGTCTGTCCGTATAGGAGAGGATCTCTACGCCCCGCTAACAGCTGATCGAGGGCAAAGCTAAGTTGCACGTTCCTTTTTTTTGTAATCTCTTTCGCGCATAAAATTATAAGAATAGAAAACCACCCCGATCATTTATCTTTTTCAGCGTTTTCGATCACGAACTGTAAATTCACATGTTATATCTGGATCGGAGGTGCTACTATTACTATTAACAGTCAAAAATTTAATTCATCTTTCTACTTATCTTTTCATTTATTTATTAAATTCAATATAACCGTTTAAACACCAACCGATTGAATATCGGCTTGTCATATACAGAGTGATTTATTCACCATCGATGTAGTTAATTCAAATCTTTAGTTTTATTTTTGTTTTTATTTGTAACTGTAACAATGTTTTTTTTTTTTTGAATTTCAATTAACCTATATTGTAAGTATTATTTGTGAATTTATGTGAACTGATAACGTTGGCCAAAGCGTTCGGTGTTCGCGTCCTAGCGTAGGACTGTTTGTTATTATCACAATATTTAATATATATAAATACTCGCCGGCTTAGTAATACTGACAAAGGAACACCGGCGGGTGTCCCCCTCCGATTTCGATGAAACTTAACAGATCGAAAGAGTACCTTAAAAATAAGAGACACGTATTTTTTTTTATCGGCGTATCCGCACGATTTTGGGGTACAGCCCCCTACCAAAGTTTGCGGCGATTTTAAAATTTTTGCAAATATTTCCTAAATTATAACAGATATTAAATTTTCTTCTTAACATAATTTGCAGCAGATATGCATGGCCCTTAAGGGTGGTGTCGTCCGTATGTCGCAAAAAAATTAATAACACGGGGACGGGGGGTACCCCGTGCCCCCATTTTTTTTACAATATTTATTTCTTTTTCTTATTCACCAAAGAAAGGGCCGATTTTACGTTAGGAATACACGATGATGTAAAAAAGTTTAGAAAATTAATAATTGTAAAAATAGAAAAATAATAATAAAGCTTCAAAATTAATAAACTGCCAGCCATTTCTGCAGACGGACGCTTACTTTCACCACTATTTTTAGTATTAAAGGAGTCTACGAATACGTTTGGACCTCGAGTTGCGCAATCATTGTTTCGACCTGTAAATGTGTATATTTCTTCTTCGGTATCTGGTAAGCTCGCTTCAAATCATTTCAAAACCTGGACGTTTTTCTCTCGAATACCGGGCCGAAGAGTGCCCTTTTGATTGATTTTTGGAGTGGGCATTGTGTTGCCGAACTTCAGCAATTAGTGCCAAAAGATAAAAACTTGAGACATTTTAAATATACCAAAAAAAAACGACAGCGATGGTACAACCTCTAGATGTAATGGTTTTAGACTGTGGAAAATTTTGTTAGAACTTTTTCGGATATAGTAATTCTTATGAACTATGATATAGATTTACATCAGAGAAATAATATTATTAAGTTGCAATCCCTAACCCACAATCAGTTTTCTTCCCCAAGATCTTTCCACGTATTCAAGTACTCCTGGTATAAGAGTGGATACGTTGAGGAAAGACCTGGGCCCTTTAAAAATCCTGTAGAGTTTGTTTTCAATAAAGATGCGCAAGTCTACAACCTTGTGTAGTATTTGCAATAAACTAGCTATTGTGCGGTTGTCATGGTGCAAACAAGATCTGTGTTTTAAACAACTTTTACACAGACTATCACTACTGTAATACTTACATAGCTTAATTACTGTATGTATATTAATCTTGTTCGCTATTGCAATATGTATGATACCAATAATCGCATTACAGTATGCCATGTATTTAAACATTTATAAAGCATTATAATGTTTTTCTAATTCTGTTCTATTGTTTCCGAAATGTTATAAATCGTTACAAACAACTTAGTTATATTTATGCTCCATTGAATACTTACATTGTACACCTACATTGCACGAAAAACTTGAAATAAATTAAAAAAATATATGTATGTATTATTTATCCTTCGTCCTGTGTAGCAAATTTGTTCATGTATACGCACTACAGGATTATGGTATTCTAAGAATGAATAACATTTTTATTAAGGAAATATATAAAACGCAGTCACTAAACTGCAGTTTGAAAAACGATTTATATTGCTAACCACGATAAAAAGTTTCGTATAGTATATAGTATATGTTAGTAAGGCATAGAAAGGTTTGACCATAGCTTGTCGAGTAGATACAATTCTAAATTAAGAAATATTTAAGTAAGGAGAGCAGCGGAGTAACGAAACAAATAATTGTTGTTAATGTACTTATATTTATTATTACAATTATTTTTATTATTAATCCTCCAAATTTATTACCATTGTTTTCTATGTAAAAGCCATCTTTTTTTGGATGAATAATGAATAAACTTATTATTAAAAAAAATACGGGGTATGGGTACCCCGTCCCCCGTTATTACCTTTTTATGAAGATATCTACCTTGAGACCATGTATTATGCTGGAAATTATGTTAAGGATAAAAACTTATTTCTGTTATAGTTCATTTGATTTATATCAATAGACAAGTTTATTAATTTTGAAGCTTTATTATTATTTTTCTATTTTTACAATTATTAATTTTCTAAGCTTGTTATACATCGTCGTATTCTATGTAAAATCGGCCCTCTTTTGATGAATAAGAAAAAGAAAAAGTGTAAAAAAAATGGGGGGTACGGGGTACCCCGTCCTCCGTTATTAACTTTTTGCGAATACGGACGACACCACCCTTAGGGCAATGCAATATTGCGCAAATTATGTTGAGAAGAAAAATTTAATATCTGTTATAATTTAGGAAATATTGTGCAAAAATTGAAAAATCGTCCAAACTTTGGAGGGGCTGTACCCCAAAATTCGTGCGGATACGCCGATAAAAAAATACGTGTCTCTTATTTTAAGTACTTCTTTCGATCTGTTAAGTTTCATCGAAATCGGAGGGGACACCGCCGCGGTGTTCCCTTGTGAGTATCACTTATTTTCTTTTTGAATTATATGTCAAATACAATAATATTTTGGTTTTGAATTTTATGTCAAGTTTAACCACAACATTTTTCTTCCTGAATTATATGTTAAATTTAATAATAAAATTTTAACTGTTTTGTCAGTAAACCCATCCTTTTATTTTTTTGTATGAGTTTTTTTTTTTCGCAAACCGCTTTGCCCGTCGATTTTTATTTATCACCGTGGATTCCTGCTTATCTTGGGGGCATGACAGGGTAAGTAAACCTAAGCAGGTGGCGCCGAAATTTTTATCCATCTTTGGGTTTGTGTTACTATCAACCCACTCCCTCGCCGACGAGCCGGCTGGCACCCTGCATGATTGCCGAATATCATCCCTCTTATTCGAAGGTTTGTAAAGCGGAAGTGCATCACCTTTTCTGTTTTTATTTTGAATTCTTGCCTCGCGATTTTTTACGTATTCTACCGTCGCTTTCGGTGCCGGTAAATTAGGTAACATGGCGTAAGTTAATTTACAAGCGAAACCGCAAACTTGACGGTTGGTTATGTAGAATATTTCTTATTGTATTGTCCAGAGCAAAAATTAAAGCAATGTAGAAATGCGCTCATCTTACAATATGTATCGAACTTATTTTTTGTATGAAAAATCTAGACAACTAGAACGTACTGCGATTTTGAATTTTTCAAGTTTGGTATAGTAACTACTGTCTCAGTTATTGCACCGTACATCATGTAATATTTGCGCTTTCCGCACATCCTTTTTGTATATACAGGGCGCAACAGCGATAACACTGTGGTTTCTAGTAGTCAAATGGCAACGATATTTGATATGTTTTATATTGGAATATATGTAAACGGACTAGGTCTACAATTTAAAAATAATGTGCAATATTGTCACGTTGGGGCGTAATTGGGGGTAACTCAGTGGTGTTACTTAGATAATAACTGTACCTACCTTGGCTTGCAGGGGGCAGAAATCAACAAGAACAATACACTTAGACTGTTTATTGACGGTCTCGTCGCTACACGGAAGTCCCGCGTCGAGACCGGACACCCAATATATACCCTAGTATCTATCCCCACTATCTATCAATCAGTCCGATTTGTGGCATTTCCCCCCCCCAAAAACCGCAGGGGTTGCCTTTTATAAGAGGAGTAAAATTAAAATAGTCGAGTGAAATTATTTATCTGAAAGCCACAAATCGGACTTCTGAGCTTGCTTATTTTAGTTCTTAATACCTAACCATGCAGGGGATAGTTTCTTAATTAATTCTTAATTTATGCTTATCTATACCCTACTAAATACAAGAATCACAATGGTAAAACTAACTACCTTAATCTACGCACTAAAACACTATCAAAAGTTCATCCCGACAGGTTGTCTTTTATGTTCTCCCCAGGAACTGCTTTCGATGCTCCTCATTCGTTCTACAAGCTAGCAGGTTGGACCACCTCCACCATTCACAGGTCCACAGTGCCTCCAGATTTTGGTCCCCCAATGGATTCGGCTTCCCCGATGTCCCAAAACATCGACGGTATGAGTGTAACGACTTTCCACTATTCGAGTGAACGGCTCTTACAGGGTTGCGTTTGTAAATTTTAGCTCGTCCTGAACTTCGGCTGTCAAATGTCAACATACCAGCTCAGGAGCCACATGACAGCGCCTATTAGGTATTGCGTCGGTATCATCCAGGTTTTTCTCCTTCCGAATCTGTGCGAGACCATAGCCTCTACTATGGAAGTCCACAAAATCTTCATACTGAATGGCAATTTGACGAAATTCAATTTGACTGTACTTCCTTTTAATCCCTCTCACACGACAGACGAATGGAGTCTGCCCTAGGAAGTCGTTTATGTCGTGGGATCTCGGTGGTGGGGAAATGCTTTTGATCTGCGCAGCGGGGCCTGCCTTGTTGCAAAGCGAACAGCTATTAACCAGGGAGAACACCTCCATATATGGAACTTATACTGATAGTCATAAACAAATAACGGTTAGGCCGTAAAAAAAATACATATTGAAAATACTTATTTGTAATGCAGACAGTATTTTATATCACCCTTATATCTAAAATCTCACATACTCTTATAAATCTGACATTCTTTCTACTTTTACAACTGCTCTTGTGTAAAAATTACACCGGCACCGGCTGATTTTCCGAGTTTCGTAGGTTTATTTTACATTTTCTTCCATCGGGTAAAACAAATACTCCACTATGGAAATTTTGTAGCTCCATGTCAGAATTTCCTCTACGTTTACATTTCGTTATTAATTTCTTAACTCCTACTACACTAACTACTAATACCGTGATAGCAAGAAGTGTGTATAGCACATAACCATTTATTGTTGTCGTTTGTTTGAATAAATCTTCCTTTTCTAAGTCCTCTATATTTTGTATAATATTTTCTAACTTCTTACTATTTTCATTTAATTTAGTAGGGTATTTAATAAGCTTTGTCTTAATCATCGTAAAATTTAACTCCAAAGATTTATTATCTACAGAAGCTAGGGGGTTAGTTATAGGCAGAGATAAACGTTGGGGTACAAAACTATGAGTAATAGAGTTACTAAACTGGTTTTTGGCATATAACGTAAATAATTTGGAAGAACAGGTGCAGTTTTCAGCAAGATATAGTTTACCTGTGCCCACAATAACGTATTCCTTAATTAACTTAGAAATGCTGCAGGAGACCGTTAACTTCTCTTGAGTTGGTGATGCAAATAGCCAAGTGTTGCGTTCGTATACCCGAGTAAGTCGGGTCTCGTTAACCAATATTACTTCCCGCTCACAGTTGACAGGGAAGGGAGTAAGGGAATGTAGGAGAAGTGTTTCACAAGTGCTCACCGAAGAAATAAGTGAATTCTCACCCTTGTATATAAATTCATTCTGATTAAGGTGTCTTAATTGCGCTATTTCCTTATCGCTTAAATTAATATGGCCCTTCTTCAAATCATCGATTGCGATGTAGGGGGTATTTGTTTTTAATATAAGGAAATGGGTGTTATGAATTTGAAGGGGAAAGGGTGTAATCTTATAGAGCTGTAATGGGGAATTTTGAATCAACGGAATTGCCAAAACACAAATTAATTTTGAATTTCGATAGTAAAAAGTGGGGCTGATCAGCTTAAACAAGATATTAACTGACTGGGGTTGTAATTTCCGGGCAACTGTTTGTCCCTCGGGGATATACGGAGCTACTTTTGCTAGCTCATTAAGAATACTAGCAGTGTCACCAGAAGGGGATGCAGGATACCTTGTTTTGCATTTAAAATAATGTTAATAGATTATTTGTTTCGATTCGTACTGTTGTACTACGAGGGACAACAGTGACAGGTGTCTAGACATTTCTTGTTCCGCATCTAACAAATTTTGCATACCCTTTAATATTTTTGTTTAAATTATCTAAATTTGTCCCCAGCAATTGTTCGTTATAGCTAATCTGACCTATTGTCACATTCAAAATTCTCAATAGTTGATTTAATGACTGATGTTTGTTTTAACAGAATACTAGAAATATTGGTTGTTTTTTTTGTTAAGGAAATTTATGGCATTTTCAAAGTGTTCTTCATCTTGATAGGACAAAGTCCCAAATAACGTTTTTGAAATGTCACCGATAACATTTAAATACCCTCTCTTAACTCGGACATGTCCTAGAAGATCTGGTATAATATTTTTCTCGATCTGGATTTTATTTACTATTTCCCCAATAACATCTAAATTTTGCGAACAAGTGTTAACGAAAGTTGTTGTCTTACAGAGCTTCCTTGTTTGCTGCGTAAAGTTTAATATTTGATCAAATTTTTTGTTATAATTTTCCAAATCTATGTACGACACCATATTCCAGATACTTTTGGATAAATAAAGCTTCCTCATATTTTCATACAGTAGTCCGGCTGACCGATCGAGAGGGGTTATTTCCAAGGGCTCCTTTACGCTTACTTCTTGGAGGTATGAGGACCTTGACCATAATAATAGTAACAATAACGTGACGGACAACATCTGTAAAAATAGAAAAGTTACATAAAGGTTTTAGTTAGGCGACCATGGCTCATAGTACGGAGCTAGACGACTAACGTGTACTACGTCCCTCTTAGTCCTTCCCTTACCTGATTCTATAACATAATTTAAATTATTTAGCTTTTCCACTATCTTATAGGGACCAAAATACTTAGGTTGAAGTTTGTCACTTTTTCCCACTTGACGCAATGGGGTGCGCAATTTAACTATATCCCCTATTTCATAAGAAACTTCTCTATGTCTTTGATCGTATCTTATTTTATCCTTTTGTTGTTGTTATGGATGTTGTCCCGGGCTGCTTCTCTAATCCTCAAAATACGCTCCTTCAACTCACTTACGTACTCTGAAGCCGGTAATAAGGATAGCTCCGCCTCCGTTGGTAGAGTTGGTGGTCTCCCATAAACTAATTCAAACGGAGAGAACTTTGTACTCTCCTGAATCGATGTATTATATGCAAAAATGACGTGAGGTAAAAATTGATCCCAGTCTTTTTGAGACGTGCTTGTATACTTACTAAGCATATCGGCTATTGTTTTATTTAAACGTTCCGTCAGCCCGTTAGTTGATGGTTTATAGCTAGTCGTAAAAGTACTTGTTGTCCCCATAAGATGTAACAACTCGGTAACCATTTGTGACTGGAATACCGCTCCCCTGTCGCTAAGAAGTTTCTTTGGTGAACCATGTCTACAAATAATTTGCTCCATAATAAATTGAGCGACCGCTTCGGCTTTACCATTTGTCAGCGCCTTTGCTTCCGCCCAGCGCGTTGCATAATCTGTTGCGACTACAATAAATGTCTTACCCTTGCTAGATTTACGAAATGGTCCCACAGATCGATGCCTACCATTTCAAACGGTGAAGTAACTTGAATCGGGTTCAGAAGACCGGCCGGTTTGACATTCGTGGGTCCCTTTCGTGCTTGACAATCTTGACACCCTCGGACATATTTCTTAACATCCTTAGGCATACCTTCCCAAAAGTAGCGTTCCTTTATCTTATTTAGTGTTCTAGCAAAGCCTAAATGACCATGTAAGGGTTCATTATGATGGGAATATAATATTTCTATCCTATATTCCTTAGGGATAACTAACAATTTCATATTACCGCGCACACTTGGGTTCCTTTTGTATAAAATGCCATCAACAATTTCAAAATTTTTAGCGCTGCGTTGGAGAGCTGGTCCACCGAATTCGGGGTTCTCGATTGCTCGCATCAATTCTTGAATCCTTGCGTCCTTTTCTTGCATTGTAATGATATCTGTCGCGGTAGCGATAAATGTGGGAACGGTAACAGCTTCTGCCTCTTCCTCCTGAGTAGCAGGGCGACAGGGATATCTCGATAGCGCATCAGCATCCTTGTTCAACGACCCCTTTGTATGACGTACCGCATAGCTGTATTCCATAAGTTTCAAGGACCACCGAGCGAGCCTACTACTTGGATTTTTAATTGATTGTAACCAACACAAGGAATGGTGATCTGTTACTATCGTAAAATGCTTGAGTCCCCATAAATATGGTCGAAGAGATTGGACTGCCCAAACTGCGCTTAGACACTCTAATTCGGTGCTAGAGTATAGTTGTTCCGATTTCGTTACGGTTCGTGAAATAAATGATATCGGATGCATATTTCCAGTTGCCTCATCTCTTTGTAAATTTGCAGTGCTTCAAAGTTATGTTTCTCTTAATGGAACACCCTGTATTTTATAGCATTTTTTTAAGTGTACACTAAAAACTAGATCAATTTTCTTGAAGGTTCCCTATGCCTAATTTTTACACTTTATGAGAGATTTTCAATTTGTTTAAAAATGTAATGTAGCAAAAAAAGTCTAGTATCTCGAAAATAAATTAATTTAGCGAAGTGAAATGAAAACCGTAAATGGCAGATCCTTTGGCTGATTGAATGCGACATTCAACTTTGTCCAGTAGTCTACAGGATATTCAAGTTCCTAGGTCAAACTTTGTGAATTTTACCCGTGCGTAACTTTGTTATTTTAAATGAAACACCCAGTATATCTTTACAATGATAGAAAGACATTTTTATTTTCTTTAAACCAGTATTAGGAGTCCTATATCCATCTCCGCTAGTTTTTAAGTTATTTGGGGTTTCTTAGGTGGTCTAAGTAAATTTGTCATTACCTTGGATTTACAATTCCCGTTGTCATTATCTTACCTTAATTTAATCTAAGTAGATGATGCTTTTTTGAAAGTGTCAATTTAACATGTATCCCGTTAGCACCATGAAAACATGCTCGTTGCAGTGGCGGCTGGTACTAAAGGGCACAAGGGCACGTGCCCACCCAACCACCAAGATAAACACAGAAAGAAATTCACATGTAATTCAGTGCATTATTTTATTTTATTGTTTTTACGTATTTTTATAACGATGGTATCAAAGTTTCCTTCCGCACCACAGACACTAGCGCATATGCGAACGCTCTAAACTATGTTCCGGTACCTATTTCGAGTATGAATCGGCCGGCTCTGCTTATCTTCGCCATATGCGCTTATACCGTCGCTCGGGGGCACACGATTTCCTGTCTGCAGTTAACGTCTTGCATTCATTGGGACTGCATGGTTGTCAGCGCGTACCGCGCATGTGTGACTTCAAAGGTTTGAAGTGACGTTTATTATTAATGATGGAAGTTAATTGCGAGCATTTTTTTTTAAAAAACCCGCTATCACTTGAGGAAAAACTTTTAATTAAGAAGAAAGGAAGGCCTATTCCTGATCTTCAAATAGACTACACTTCCCCAAGTAAAACTCGAACATACAATACAGTATTCAATAAAAATATATATGGAAAATATGGGTGGGTATGTGCATGTTCACTAACAAATAAATTATTTTGCTTTATCTGCTTAATTTTTGAGAAAGAGGTTAGTGCGTGGAATAAACAAGGGTTGAATGATTTAAAGCATATCGCAGAGAGGGCAAAGAAACACGAAAATTCCGTTTCTCACATGAATGTATGCGTGGTCTTTAGTGTTCTAGGCAAAGTGGACATACGTGAACAGTCAGACGGTGCTTATTTGCGACTTAAAATTAAGTACAACGAAGATGTGAAAAAAAATCATATTTTGCACCGGTTAGTTAGGTGTATATTTTTTTTTTAGATTTCCTAGATTTTATGTACAAAACATAGGTACGTTTTTATTTTGTATGTTTGATAGTCCATAATTAGGTGAGTAGTAATAGATAAATAAATTAAATTCGAAGGTGTACTTCCTAATTCTTTTATTAATATACTTGTAGGATCAAATTGTTTTTTGGCTACTAGTTTCGACATACGGTAGGGTGGTACATTAAATTGTCTTCTTCAGGCCTCAGCCTGATCCCATAAGTTGACTGTTGGGGCGACGGACATTTTCTTTTTTTAACTATAATCCAAATTTAATACACTGTTTGCTAAGTTTTTTAGTCCGTTGACTATTATGTTCATACTGAGGCTTGAAGAAGACAATTACTACCATATGTGGAAACTAGTAGCCAAAATAATTTAATTCTATGGTATATTAATGAAAGAATTAGGAAGTACACTTTCGAATTTAATTTATTTGTCTATTTTTATTTTGTGCCCACCTTCTTTCATAACCCACGAGCCACCACTGACTCGTTGCAAGAAGCAGCTGTTATGATTTTAGTTGCTAGCGAATAAACTTTGTGAATTTTACTCATCCCTAACTTTGTTATTTTAAGTGGGACATCCGCTGCATCTTTGCGTGGATTTCATTCATTTGAAAACAAAATGTATTGTGCAACAAAAATAATTCCCGTTTTGAAGTTTTCCTTTTCAAGGCTATAACATTTTTGAAACTAACTAATGTTGACATAGGATGCGTGATTTTCTCATAGAAGTATACTCAGAATAGGATATGACAGCTAGATGATCTCGATCGATTTTAATTCCGAAAAAAAAAAACGATTATATTTCATTTCTTGCTAAAATTAAGGGAAACTTCATATTTAGATATAGCGTTGAATTTGGAACAACATTTCTTGATGGAAGAACCCTCTAAATCCAAAAACTGAGGTGTTTTACTTTTAGTGTGATTTCATATTTTTGACCCTGCCTTGTATATAATTAGATAACTAGATTATCTAGATTTTTTGAGTGTTATTTTAGTCTAAAGACATGCAGAGGTAAATTAAAAAAAAAAAGATTTACTAAATCCAAATACAAACACTTTATATCCATATTTTAATGATTCAGATGATCAGAACCCGAAGTTTCTCTTTCTTTAAAGAGAACTGTCAGAGAGAGAGAATTCCAAAATTAACATTTTACGGTAGACGGGTTTAAAGTTTTTGTTATGTTAAGGCTAAGGTGTGACTTAACATAGCTCCAACGTGTCTAACTTTTTAATAAAACAAGACGAAAAACAAAAAAGATAGCAATGAAAGATCTGTATATTAACATACTTAACTCGATTTCGCCATATTTGCACTTAACATAATAGTTTGCCCTTGAGGTAAAGATTTATAAAACATAAGTCAGGTTAATAGTAGTTGTGCAAATTTCCCTTGGGGACAAAATCGAACAAAACGGGCGAACAAACGGGACACTTGCGATGCATTCGCATTTTATATCGCTACATATTTAAATAAAATAAAAATTTTACATTTTATAAGAAAAACAGGCAGTGTTGTTACTGGCTTGCAACTCTACGGTTCATCTGCTTTATTGGAGGACATGAGTTGGAGCGCACGTTCTGAATACGAACCTGCCGCGCCGGAAAATTTGCCCAACTCTAGTTATTAAGAATGATCAATCTCAGTAAAGATTGACCCTTAATACTGACAAAAACAGGTTTAATGTATTACATGAATATAAACAGTAGGTATACATATAACCAACAAAACAGGGCTGTGAAATCAACGCCAGTGAATACCTACTTATTCTTACATTCACTGAGTGTTGACGTAGTGTTGTTAAAGTGTCTTTCATTTAGTTTGAGAGCTGTTTTATAGTTTCCCGTTATGTACGGATCGCATCATGTATCATGGTTGTTTACTTGGAAAGATATTGAATTTCTAGAGAGAATATGCCTGAAAGAAAAGAAATAGAATTACATCTGTGATTGAATGTAAGGCAATTTAAATAAACAGTATTATTGTTATAAACACAAACCGCTCTTTGAAGATGTTAACGTTTACTTCTGATGTTATAATGGAGTTAATAGGTTCTAGAAGCAAGAGAAAAAGGTAAGCAGTAATTATAACGGACACCTTCAATTTCAATATTGCTGTATATTTAGCAATGGTTCTGCCTCAGTTGTCCTTTGTAAACGGTGATTTAAAAGTAAAATATATCAGTATTAACAGTTACGTTTAATAAGTTGGTGGAAATGACATTTCAAGGAAATAGGTCAAATAGATAATATTCCATATAAAAGATGGCATTTTCAGCGGTTGCTTCATTAGAAAAATGCCGTATCACTAGCATAGGTACAAGCAGCACATACAATGCGCACGAAAGTATCTTTACTCTACATGTCGCCACAAACATTGTCTAGCCCGTGGATGTATGTATTTACATTCTCTTCTATCTCTAGAAAGTTCGTGTAAAATCACATTAAAGTTTAACTGGCATTTTATTTCAAATTCTATAGTTATAGTATTTTCTTGATTGATTTTTGTAACGCATTTCACAATGTGTTCCTTGTAATGCCGAAGTTCAGAAATAGGTGCGAAAGGATTGCAAACATTTAATTTCATATACAGGAAGGAGAAAGAAAATTGTGGCCCAAATTTTATTAAGTGTGCGCCCGGTACAAGAAAACGTAACATAAAATATCTGTTTAACGAAATATCTATAAGTACACTACATTTATTGTGTTTCAATACTAAAAGAATGATTTTAGCCGTATATATCGATACCTACGAGTTGATCGAATTTTACTTGAATAAGTCTAGGCCAATGAGCCAGTATGCTCCTATTAACTAAGATATTTTACAGGTTTTCTTTTGCAAAATAAAAAAAAAATCCATTCCTCTTTCTAATATTTTCTGAAGATGTTAGAGTTTCTGAAGATATACCAGTCCAATTGTTACAAAACAGGTAAATATTAATTTTTTTGCTTTTGCTGAATCAAGACAGACTCCTGTCGATTTATTTAACAGAATAACATATAAATTATGTTTAATTACACTGGGATAAATGTAGATACTGAAAACCTCAAACGCGTCTTATTACTATGCGGCCAATGATATTGATATTCGCCCGCATTCTAGACAGCGTTTACATCGGGCACAGGACCGACGCTAACTCACAGCATTTACAAAATATTTTTTTTTTTAATGGTTGCAGATAAACCAAGTGTGCATCAAGATTTTTCGGTCGTAGATAGAAGCTATTGAATATTTTATATATACCTTTATATCTGTTACATTTAGTACTCTTGTGAGGAACAGGATGAAACACCCATCCACCTCCTCTCAAACTGCGTAGCACTGTACAACTCAAGGGCATTGCACCTGGGAGCATGTGAAATCGAAGAGGGAGACTTACCTACACTGGGGCCCTCTGACATCCTACACTTTCTGAAAGGAATAGGATTGGAAGGCCAGCTGTAAAGCAGCAAGAATAGGGGACACAATAGATCTTTTAGGTCCCAGTGTAACACCACCCTTCTATTTACATACATACATACACTTAGTGCTTCTAAATCAGCAGTGATATACGTTTCAGAACTGTTTGATTATAGACCCTGGAAACATTGGAATATACTTTTTTTTTGTTCATGTGACTCATTAACTTGGGGACATGTTTGCATTAAGGGAATAACTTTGTCTGCAATTGCTAAACCACAACCAATGTTTTCTTCGCCTTTAGACATCCTCAAGTATTGCAGGATAACATAAAAATAATTTACCCCATTGTTTCTTAAAAAAATGCGCTATCTATACTACGTCTTAGAGATAGGACTGTATCCAAGTAATGTTACAGGGGTAGCTAAAAAGATTATCGAATAGAAAAAAGCTAAAAAACATAGATAGGAATGGTATGATAGCGAATGTGAGAAACTAGCAGAAGAGAAAAATGCGGCATGGAGAAAATGGTTAAATGCTAGAAATGATGGAAATCGAGAATCATACAGGGCATGCAGGAACGAAGTGAGAAAAGCACTGAAAAAGAACGCCTGGATTAAGGAAAAATTAAGGGAAATAGGGGAAGAATATTGACACAATAATTCAATGAAATTTTACCAGAAGATAAAAATTAAACAAAACAGAAATAGTATAAAAGCAAGAGAGTTCAAAAACCTGGAAGGAACAACGAAATATAAAGAAGAAATAAAGGAGACATGGGAAGAGTATTACAAGAGCCTGCTATACGTACCAGGTGAGCAGTAATTACCGAGAATTACATAGCAAATAAGCAAGAAATTAAATGTGAAATTGATGAGCCGACATTGGATGAGGTAAAGATGGCGTTAAAAAAAATGAAAAATAATAAGACACCTAGGAGCGATGGAATAGCCAACGAAATATACCGATGACTACATACACCGGACTGCGTGCGCTCATATGTGAAGTATGGAAAAAGGAGACGTTATTCAATTGGAACAGAATAACCATAATACCGATTCACAAAAAAAAAAATGTGATAAAGAGCTCTGCCGAAATAATAGAGGTATATCTTTTCTAAATACGCGATATAAGATATTTACAAGCATTTTGAAGAATCGAACACAAGACTTCGCTGAAAAAATTTTGAGGATCACCACGAAGGATTTCGTCCTGGAAGGAGTACAACAGATGCGATACCTATCATGCAACAAATCCTAGACTAAGCATATGCGCATAATATCGAATTACATATGGCATTTGTCGACTTTAGAAACGCTTTTGATGTCATAAATAGGTCAAAGGTAATAGACGAACTTTACTGTATCAAATCCATATTAATTAACATTAAAGCAGAAACTAAATAAAAAATAACTTAATAAGAAAATTTAAAAATTATCATGAGAGTGAAGCAGGGCGATACATTATCTCCAGTGTTCTTCAATTTAATACTAGAAAGAATAATAGCAAAGGCCGGAATAAAGGGAACGTTAATTAGTAAAAATACGCAAATAATAGCATATGCCGACGACATAATAATAATCGGCAGAACTATGTAGGATTTGATAAAGAAGATAATGGAGATTGATGAGCAAGCAAAGACTTACGGACTGCAACTCAACGAACAAAAGACTAAGTACTTACGACTACGTAAAAGCCATATAAAGAAATAATAACTTCAGATTCCTCGGTGTAACTGTACGTGGCTTTACGGACAAACGTTCTGCGATTTAAGAAAGAATTACAAAAGGACATAAATAAACTGTTAAGAAACAACGCATTAACAGTAAAAACCAAAATAGATACCAATTTATATAACTCTGATTGGGCCGATGGTAACGTATGCCATCCAAGCATTAGCAATAAGTATATGGGAAATGGAGGAACTGAGAAGACTTGAGAGGAAATAATAAGTATCATGGATCCGATAAAAGGTGACTACAGCTTCTGAAGGGGAACAAACAAAGAAGTGGAAGAGGCATTAGCTGGAGAGGATATGGTACGACACGTGAAAGCTTTAAGGCTAAAATGGTTTGGACATGTCGAGAGAAGCCACGAGCTAAAAATAATCAAGAAAATTACCAATTGTATGCTATCCCTTCAAAGATATAAAAGCAGACCCAGGTACACTTGACGACTAGAAATAATTGCAAACCTTCGCCAGATGCGAGTGGAGAACAGGAATAGCCGATGCAGAGATAGAAAATTGTGGTGTACAGTGGTACAGGAATCTTTGCAACTATACGATTATGCTGTTGCGTAAAGGCTGTGGCTTTCACAAAATTGAGTTTTTGCAGGCGTTTTTTTCCATTGCCAGTTGATCTAAGCAAAGCACGTTCACTCAAAGATATACAAGACTGGTAAGTATCTCGTGCGTCTAACTAATCGATTAATATCTATAAGTACATACAAAAATACATAGCGGGTCCACAGATTAAAATCATCAAAAGCACAGCACGATTAAAGTAAATATTAATCCTATTAGTTTTAATAAACTTGCTAGCTAATGTTGAAAGGCGGCAATTGTCTATATAGAATCGGATTAATTGATCACACTAATCTTTTCTCAATTCACATCCAAAAAACATGTGATATGTTCGAGCGGTGCGGTGCTCAATTCAGTTTCTCGAAAACTACAATTTGAACATTTATTATATTTTGCAATAATGCTAACAAGCCTTTTGCAATTTAAGTAGAATTTCACGCACTCTACTACTTTTTCTTTTTACAAATTTGCGTATTTTACCTAATTCAAAATACATAATTAAATGAACACTACCACAGTTTAATTAGGTGTTGCCTTTTCACTTATCTCGTACTACTCGTTTAGCTTAGTGAGGGATGGTACAGTTCTTCTATTCGAATAGCGATTATCGAAAATAAAATCAGCATTTTATTTATTTGGATGAAATTTTTAAATAAATTCTGCCTGCCTACTGTTCTAATTTTTAATAGTGAGCTTTCAGACGGTTATGATTAGTCCTGGTGCGACACAACGTGGTTATGAACTCTCTACCTACAAACTTCATTAATTTTATTAAACCAGAGTTTTAATTCAAATTTAAATTAAAAATAAAAAAGCTGTATTCCCGAAAACTAATGAATGAAAAATAAATATGATAGCTCCCAAATATTGGTAACATTATTAACATTATAAGAGAAAAAACGTAATTTTTAGCTATGTAATTGCCGTTATATATGAAAAGCAAATAATAAAATGAGATTTAATAAGAAAAAAGGACGCGCATTCTATAAAAGTAAAGAAATAAGCGAAAATACTGACTCACAAATGCTGACAAGAAAGAACAAAAGCAAAAAATATTTCTAAAAAATGCAATTTGTAGTTATATAATTGCTATGAAGTATACACAAAGAAAACAATAACTGGAACCCCACGTGCGGCGCATTTTTTTACGATACACAAGATACGGGCTCATATCAGAGATTGTTATTTTTGAGAAATTCGTAAACATTTTGGACGTGTCGTCTGCTTCTTCTCGAGTTAACCCCTTTAACATATTATACTATTCTATATATATATTATATATTATTAATTTAACATATTTTCCGTTGTATTTAAGAATGCTTGGGGTAATTATTGTTCATAACGTGCAGGGACAGAGCCCCACATTCAAATAATGTCTATTATTAAATATAACAAGAATCTCTCTAGTTACTTAATTTATATATTCAGTGATCCAAACTCATAGGCTGCCCTCCATAGTTTGGTGGAAGGACTCGAAAGGAGCCTACATCAAAAGGAAGTCGCCCTTGCAGTATTTTTAGATATCGAGTGCGCCTTTGATAACCCATCAACGCCCATGATCAACCGATCTTTAATGTATCGGAACCCTGACCACACAACTTACAGATGGGTTTACTGCATGCTAAGAGACAGAGTGGTCTATGCCAAGATGCTAGATAAAAATATCGCCATGAGGACCACTAGAGAGTGTCCTCAAGGGGGAGTACTGTCACCACTGCTGTGGAGCTTGGTCGTGGATGATCTCATCAGATCATTAAACGACAAAAGAATATGGACATTGTCATCGTACCTAGAGGAAAGTTCCTGGGCGTGGTGGCCGGCATCATGCATAATACACTGCGAATGGTGGCGCAATGGTGCTTTTCACAAGGACTTTCAGTTAATCCACAAAACACAAAGTTGGTTGCCTTTACCAACATGAGGACACTCAATGACCAAGGCGGGGTCAGCTATTTGGGCGGGAGTTACAATTAACCAAGGAAGTAAAGTATCTGGGTGTTACCCAGGTTGCGAAACTGCGGAATGGGACGTTTTAGCGCCGGCCGATTCAGCGCCGCATTATTGAATGGTTAAACTATAGATCTTAACCAAATTGTTCATTCTTATGAAGAATTTTTGTACCACGTGTATTTGGTTGCATGGGAGGTTTTGACGCCACATGCAGTACCAATTGAATTTGATTTGATGATGTATGATACACAGTTTTTTAAATGTTTGAAATTTTTTTTAACATTGGAAGGGGTAAGATGGGAGAGGGAATGATTTTTTCAATGTTTTTTTCTTTTTTTTTCGAAATATCATTTTTTTTAACTTGGATGGGGTGACAGGGGAGGGTAATGATTTTTTTAAATGAATTTTTTTTTCTTTTTTTCGACACATTGAAAGACAGGATGGATTGGAAATGTTCCAAATCATATTTTTTTTTAACATTGGAAGGAGGAAAGGGGGAGCGGAGGATATTTCTTTTAATGATATTATTTTCTTGTTTTTCTTTAAACATCGGGAGAGGAGGCTTTAAAAATGTTTCAAATATTTTTTTTGGAAGGGATGCGAAGGGGAGGGGGCGATTAGTTCTTTAAATGACGTTTTTTTCTCTTTTTTTAGAAACATTGGGAGAGAGGATGCATTAGTATTTCAAATCATATTTTATCTAACATCGGAAGGAGGGGAATGGTAGGGGAGGAGGGAATTGTTCTTTTTAATGATATTTTTTTTCTTTTTTTTCGGAACATCTGGATAGAGGATGCATAAGAAATGTATTAAATCATATTTTTTTCTAACATTGGAAGGGGAAAGGGAGGGGGTAGAATGCTTTTTTGATGATTTTTTTTCTCTTTTAAATCAATGTTTTTAATATTAGAAAGGTGGAGTGGGAAGGGTAAGTATTTGTTTTTTAAATGTTTTTCTTCTTTTTAAGAGAGAGGACGCGTTAAAAATGTTTCAAATCATAAACATCATCATTAAAAAGCTAATGCCCCTTCCCCTCGACCTCTTCCAAGATTAAAAAAAAAATATTTGAAACATTTATAATGCATTCTTTCTCCCGATGTTTCAAAAAGAAGAAAAAAATATTTAAAAAACTACTCTCACCCCGTCCAATGTTAAAAAAATATGATTTGAAACATTTTTACTATATCCTCTACGAAAGTTTAAACAAAAAGCAAAAAATAATTCATCCTCCCGATGTTTCGCAAAAAAGAAAATTATCATTTCAATCAGTCATTCCCCTCCCCCTCTCACCCCTACCAACACTAAAAAAAAATATAATGACATTTTCAATATGTCCTCTTCCCCGATGTTCAAAAAAAATTTCTGCATCATACATTTAACTTTTTTTTACTTATTACTATTATTTCGATGCGATTTAGAAGTTAATATTCTTCCTAAAACCATACCACCACTTCTTTGCAAAAGTACTGCATGGTGTTAGCAACAAGCTCTTATTAATTTGTGGTGGTACATATTCACGTCATAAAAAAAAAATTAACCAACGAATTTCAAAGAAAATCTTTTTCTGGACAAAAAAGCGCCTGTATGTAAATCCATTCTGTCTTTCAACGTGCCGAAAAAAAGAAAAAAATATCATTTAAAAAATCATTACCCTCCCCTGTCCTCCATCCAATGTCAAAAAAAATGATATTTCGAAAAAAAAGAAAAAAATCATTATAAAAAATCATTCACACTATGTTTATAGGCAGAAAAAAGGATGGTATCAATCACAATAAATTCGAAAAGTGTTACATATGTAGTTTGCAACCAATACATATCATCAAGTTATCCATAGATTAACCATTCAATAACGCGGCGCTGAAATGTCGCGGCGCTGAAACGTCCCGGCGCTGAAATGTCCTGGCGCTGAATCGGCGGCGCTGAAACGGCGGCGATGAAACGGCGGCGCTGAAACTAGACCCGTGAAACTGAGCTGGAAAAATCACTTAGTCGAAACAACGACCAGGACTACGCAACTATTTTAGCGCTGTAGGAGAGTTGCTGGCAAAACCCGAGGGTGATCCACTGGCTATACAGATAGATAGATAGATAGATAGATAGATAGATAGATAGATAGATAGATAGATAGATAGATAGATAGATTCTTTATTGTCTCAAGCTTAAAAGTAGCTGGACATTGTCATAAAGTATAATAAATATCTATATATATATTATTGTGATTTCCCCGGGTATACGCTTCAACAAGCAAAAGGAAAATAAACAAATAACTTTCTTTAATATAACAGTGCAACCATTAATAACATGTATAATTCATTAACAAGTCTATACAGGAAATATATAAAAAAAGTATGAGAACTCTTACTCAGGGTGAGTATAGCTATTTGGGATATTCAAACAAGTATTATCTATTATCCAGTATAACTTAGATCCTTTTATTCAAATATGAACTTTTAAAATCTCCCGCGCTATCATAAGGGAATAGAAAACCACCAACCACGTTTGCCAATTTACAAAAGCTCAGAATTTAAATCTCATACGAAATAATAATAATTTAAACAATGTTTTGACCAGATACCTCGTTTTCCGGTTTATACAAATGCCAGAGTACCTCTGAATGTGATTTCCTTGTAGTGACAATCCAGATTCGCTCGTATATTCACCTCCTTCGTTACAAACACATGTAAAATCCCATGTAAAACATGTACCCAGATATAGTAAACACCAAATTCGTGAATTTATCCCCTACGATATCAGATATGCCCCCGCAATATGGTTTAATTCATTTATATCTGATGAGAAATGACATAGCTTTTTCAAGACTTTTTATCGACTATCAACACGTAACCAAGGATTTTCATACATTTTCTTTATACGAATCACATTAAGTCACTCCCCATTCAATTAAAATAGACACCTAGGTTACGAAGCTATCGTAGTTGTCAGACGATAAATTATATTCAACTTCCATGACAACTGGTGTGAATTAATCCAAATTATACTGGACTTACAAACAGGTGTGCACATAAAATAATAACTGCATTTCAATATGGTTGGTAGCTTTCCTCTTATGAAACACAGCAATATATATACAAAAAAATACACACATTATACAAATATATAAAATAAATACATATGTAAAGAGGACAATCTCTTACATGCATAATGAGACTACGCAAGATTGTGCCACAATTCATCCACGGAATAAATGCATTGGATGCAAGTATATGTTTTATTAACCGTTTGAATGTATTTCTATTAGAGTTTTTCATATGCTGGGGTAACATATTAAAAAGTTTAATACCTGCAGACGATGGAGATCGCTTAGAAATATTCAACTTGTTTAAATTTAATCTAAAATCACCTTTACCTCTTGTATCGTATGAATGTAGATCCCATTTCTAGCAAAATTGTGTTTTATTATCGAATATATAAAGAAGAAGGTCTAGGATATAAATGCAAGGACCGGAATTATTTTTATATTTAATAAAATAAGGACGGCATGACTCAAAAGTACCGATCTAGATATACACTAATAATTCCGCTCTGCGCTAGAAACACCTCTGAAGAATGTTTAGATAAACCCACAAAGTTATATACCATACTAATTTCTAGAATGGACTTCACTGTAATAAAATGATAAAAGAGTATCAATGGCTACTGTCCTCTCAGTGACCGAATTTGAAACAAGCCCTATTAATCCTGGAGACGACTCCGCACAGTGCGCACCCCAGTCCAAAGTTTCGTCTAATTCGACACCGAGAAATTTTACACTTTCACAGACTGAAGAGAGGCACCATGCAAGGAAACGTCAACGTCAAAGTTGTGATTCGATTGCTTGGAGTGGAAAAACATATAGTTAGTTTTTAGATAGGTTCATATGCAACTCATTCGCAGAGAACCATCCTCCAGCTGAACCAATAGCGCAGCCGCTCGGTCACCAACATGCAATGGATCAGTACCCGTAACAAGTGCAGTTGTATCGTCAGCATATAAAAATAATGGAAAACCTGATTAAAATAATAATGTCATTAATAAAATAATAAATAAAATTGGGCCCAAAACAGATCCCTGGGGAATACCACAGTGACAGGTAAATGTAAAGATGAAAATTGTTTTAACATGATTATTAGACGATGTAAATGAAAATTTTAACAAATTGATGTCTACCAGAAAGATAGGAGACAAACCAACTCGCCACAACGCCACGAATACCATAATACTCGAGTTTTTTCAAGTAAAACAACATGGTTCACACAGTCGAAGCTCGACTCAAATCGCAAAAACTCCCGCAGAACACGGCCGCCGTCCAATGCACGAATAAATCTTCAACAAAAGAATGCATGCGGAAATGGTGGAGTAACCCTGACGAAAACATGCTGGTCGATTTCGATATAATATTATTTTTGTCCAGATATTCAAGTAGTCGGCGATATAATTGCGTATTCGAACAATTTTTGAAAAGCTAGATCCCACAGAGATTGGTCGATAATTTTTAAATATTAGTTTTCTCTCCCCTTCTAAACACAGGGTGCACAGCAGAAATTTTTTAATGAACTAGGAAGGTACCTTCCCGAAATGACAAATTAACAACGCGTGTACTATTGGTTTAACTAAACACGGCGCTACCTCCTTTAACAACTTGCACGGCACAATCATAACCCGAACTGCTTTTGTTTTTTAACTTGCAAAATATCCGAAACATTTCATCATGAGAGAAAGGAAGTGCGCACATACTAAGGCAGCCACCACAACGACCAGAGCCTGCGTAATATTAAATTTCATTTTATCACTATTAGATATTGTTGAACCACTAGCAATATTGTGCGGCTCACAAACAAAAAACTCATTAAACTTAGTGGCAACCGACAGAGGGTCCTTCACAGAAACATCGTCAATAATCAATTCAATATTTGAATATTGCTTTTTTCTACCAATTAAGTCAGATATTATGGACCATGCCTCCCGAGTACGATTAGTTGAAGTAGATAATCTTTTCGAATAGAATAATGATTTAGTTTGCTTGACTAGAGAAAGGTGTGCATTTTTAGCTTCTTGATAAAATTTCTCCAATTGTGGATATTTTAACTTTAAAGTATAAAGATTATGAAGGTTACTACTAGAGCTTTTAACTTCATTAGACACCCACTGATTCTTGCTATTATTATTATTAGGTATATTAACATTTCTTTTTGGAAAATGCATATTAAAATAAAACATAAATAAAGAATGGAAATGATTAAATGCATCGTCGACAGATAAATAACTTTCATAATCAGGCCATATATACTGCCGTAATAAGACCAGCAATAACATACGGGGCAGCAGTCTGGTGGAGGAGGACAGAAGTGTTCTCCGCAGTGAAACTGCTAACCGCTGCCCAGAGACAGGCATTGGTGGGTATCACTGGTGCAATTAACAGCACAGGGGCCGCTTCTTTCGAGACCATTGTGGGTCTCCCCCCGCTGGAGCTTTATGTGAGAGCGGAGGCAATGAATGCGATCCTTAGACTGAAAGCCAACAACCTGTGGCATCCTAACTTCAGGGTGGGAGAGCACCCTTAAACTACGGGCACGATGCTGGACGGGCCATTGCTGAAAATGCTCACGGACAGCGTGGCACCCGAAATTACCTTCACTGAAAAGATGAAAATCTCCATACCAAACAGAGACCAGGCACGCAGTGAGATCACTGCTAACGATAACTGGTTCACGGACGGATCCAAATCCAGCCAGGGCACAGGAGCCGGTATTTGTGGGCTCAGTCCTAATCAAAGGATATCCATAAGCCTGGGGAAACATACAACGGTCTTCCAGGCAGAGGTATCCGCTCTTACAGCCTGTGCAGAAATGATTGCAAACGAAACCCGTCTTTCGATGTGACATGCGTTGTGTGCAACATATTCATTGCAACATATTCATTTATGTTAAGCTAAGATCATCTAGAAATGAGAGCCTATCCCTTTTTTTTTGAATTCCTACAACGGTAAAAATATTTTTTTTAATAAAATGAAATAACTCGCGTGTTGTGTATATACTATAAGAGAACAATCATCGATTTGATATACGTACCAGATAAAAGATGTAAACCAATATTCGTTAACAATGTATTGAAAACTTTATCCGTGATTGATTTAGCAAGACGCGAATTAAGAAAACCACCGGAACCACTCATTCCATAAGCTTGCTTGAACAATTTCCATACCTGCCAAACATATTCATTAGAGTGCTATTATAACACTTTAATTCCGACCATCTACTTCAAAATACAATAACTGCAGCGAAGTTTTGACCACGATGTGCGCCGCAGAATTCCGCATTGCGTACTCCTACTTTGTCTTTTGGTGTCGACGCTCAAATTACAAACATATTTATTGAGAGAAAACTCAAGTCCAATCTATTTCATGCTTCCGGTTGAAATAAGGTTCTGGTAGAACTGTCCAAATATGATTTATACCCGTAGATAGACCCCATATCCGAACATATTTTCTCTTTGAACGGATAAAACCTTTAGAGTGATCTGATTGTTATTCCGAGGGCAATGGCGAAATTTAGAGAATCTCGCTGTTCTGGAACATGTGTGTTTTGAAATGGATACATACGTATGTATACAACGTGTATCTGTATGTCGGTCCAATCCGTTCCTCCTATTAAAGTATCTATATACCACGAAAGGCATTCCTCGATGTAGCAGATGAGATGGATGTAATAGCTTAACCAATGAGGCATTACATTTAGGAATAGACAGCAGTTAACGGTTATACGTAGGAAAATAAGTGACTACTGTCCGGGATCACGTCGACAGACCGTATTACGGTCACTTGATCTGCAGAGCCGAACGCTTGTTGCACTCCCATTTATTGATCGCATAGTCTCCACTGTGGCTACAGTTCAGGCAGTTAGTTCCCTTGGCTCATTTGTGATGTATGTTGTACACTTAAATATAAATATTCGTTAGGTTATTTAGTGAAATCTATTCAGTGATTAACTTAGCCAACCCTAAGTGTACCAGTGACATTAGCAACCTCGTTAAGGATCTAATAGTTCTCTATCATTTGAATTATAATGGTGAACACGTGGTGGCATGACGACCAAATATTTTCTCTTCTTTTTTGTTAAACCAATATTTTGCTTTAATTTGAGGCTTCTTACCCTCAGGATTACACTGCAAGCCAAAGGACGGTATAAATATAAAGTTAACATGCGAAATACATATATAGAAAAACAATAGAGTGAAATGGTATAAATGGCAAGTACTTAAATGTGACAAAATGTTCGCATGGTTGGAACGATGAATAATCGAAACCGTGTGTGAAAAGTAAATGACACATGTTCAAAGCATGTGCGCCATGTATTTAAATAAATAAATATTAGAGAAATACATAAATGAGAATTTAAGATGCAAGCCATTAATATTGTGAAGAACTGCTAAATTGTGGATCTATAACTACAATATGTTTCTATATAAGAATACGATAACTATAAAAGCACTATAAATCACTAAAATGCTTTAATTAACCAACGCTAATTATTGTATTTAGGTTAAGTTAAAAGTATGTGTAACAGTCGCCCGGTATTAGGATGCGCTGCGTTTTATCCTAGCGCTAGTAATAATAATAATAATAATAAATAAATAAATAAGTTTGATTAATAGCATAAATGGAAATTTGGACATGTACAAATAAAACAAGGTGTAATTTGAATTTTGAAGGTTAAAGTAACATGCACTAATAAAATAGTAGTAAAGATCAATTTTGAAAAGGTTGAAAGCTAAGGTTGAGTATGTCTTAATAATATTAAATAAAATGCCAAACCATTGACTTCTACATTTTTCTAAGTGCAAAAGTAAGAGTTTGTATTACTTCTATACCTGACTTAAAATTCATAATATTAGAGCAGTTGTTGATGCTGTTATTATTTAGGTATAGGATCTTTGGTTTATTGAAAAAAAAAAAATGTTTTAGGGTTTTTATTTTATATCTCGCAATCTGTATATTGTTATTCTTAAGTATTCTAATGATTTCCTGACTACGTCCAAGGATGTTCGAGAGTTTAAAGTGATTAACCTCTTAGGCGATACTGGTGGGAGATCCAGTAATCGGCGTAACAGAGCGATCCGGTCAATGCATGCATTGTTAACCATATAATAAGCATAACCGTTATGGAGAAATACTTTAAAGAGTGTTGTTTATGAAATATTTCTCATAGCTTTCCTACGATTCAATTTCCGATTAATAAAATGCATAGAATGATATGTTTATGTATCTTCCAGAATGTGTGGGTTTTTGATACCACTCTAGTAAGATGACATTTGACGGAGTCTCTATGACTTTTATATCGAGGAAATAGAGGGGTTTTGTTTTCTTCTTCCATCGTAGACTGTATATGTGAATTAAAACTGTAAAGCATCATAATACAGTATCACATTCACCTTCTGGAAGGGAACACAGCAGATCATCAACAAACTTAATGAAGCCTAGTTGAAAGGATAATATGTTTATTTCTCATGTGATAATAAGTTATACTCCCAAAGTTTTGGTATATTTATGGGTTTATCACTTACAATTAGTACTATTCTCAAATGGCAGTGGATCACTTACTGGTTCCTATCATGCCAATATTATGATAAATTATGGAAGTAAACTTTATTATCAATGAGAAACAACTATTTTCAGCAACGAAATTATACAGTAAGAAATTCTTGCGTGTAATTTTGGCCAGTGTATTGGGTGAAATTTTAGTGTAGAAAAATATATACCTTGCAGTGCTAAATCTGCACCACCCTAAACACTAGAAATTGGTAAATACTTTATCAGGGCACGTGTTGAAAAAGTACACTAAAACGAGTAAACAAGTAAACTGGTATTATATGTATTGCTGTAAGCATAAGCTACAGCTGAGCATAGCCCAATTACATAGCGGGATTGGGGAAATGGTAACGTACAAAAAGCAAAAATTAAAAATGTCCTGTAAATTTAAAGTTAGTAAAATTTTATTTTGAATTACTTTTACCAGTACGTACAATATTTCATTTGTGTTATAAGGTGATTAGTTTTCTGGCCTGTAGTAGCAAACATATTCTACGAGTACAGAAATTGCCGTGAAGATGGCAGTTCTCTTATTTCTCTACACTAGCTTTCCATTTGTAGTTATAAGTTTTCTACATGGTCCGTTATCAAAATAGCTTTCCATTGCATACGTGCCCTTGATTTTTGCGAATCAACCGCCAATGTGCAATTGATATCGATTTTGTTCAAGTTTTTTTTTCATAAGGAAGAAATTTCTTACCTAAATCACTATTTGTTTCAATTATTTCTTTCTTAGGACCTAACAGGTATATTTTTTACTACTATTTAAAAGAATAATTTAAAATTAATGCATATTTATTAACGACAAACAAATCGTTCTCAGTGTAGGAAAAGTTACACGAAATTAATAATGATACACTAGAAGTGTATAGACTTTACCATTTGTGAAGAGTATTTTTTACGCTACTGTTTACACTAGGTTCGGGCACAACACTATTTAGAGTGGAGCTCCCTGTACAAGTTCTAGTGTGTTTCTAGTGTTAAATAGTGTAAAAAAAATTCTTACTGTGTAAGGATCTTAAAAAATTCGACCTTTAACGGGATACTACGCTAGCTGATCTAATATAAAAATATAAAATCATTGATAATAGTATATTAGTAAAAAGTGATATTATATCAAATGAAACCACCACATAACCTGGGGTAGCTGACATTCCTTAAAGCTATTTGAAATGGTTCATTAATATAGTTGTCATTAGCATTAATAAACGGCAGGGTGAAAATTTTGGCAGTGTATGAGAAAATGTCATAAATGGAAGAGTTATTGCTGAACACCACAGGCATCAGTGGTACATTCGTTTATGACTTTTAAAAGTACAATTTAGTTTCGGGGTAATCGAATTATACTTCACCAGTTTTTTTTTATATAGATATAACTGGGTCAATATGAATATTGTCATAAAGAGTGATAAATGTGTTTAGCATTTCATCATTACCCATGTTGCTAAATGAGTTTTGTTTGTTTGTAGGTGGGAAGCTGCGAGTTGTAATTAAGATTTAGTTTTAAAACTTTTGCCGAAAAAAAATATTTTCATGTTCTGTTTTCTGCTATTGCCTGCCTTACATGTTTCTATTTTTACTATATTTAGAAAACTCGATCTTGTTCGTCCTCAGCCCAGTTATAAGCTACATGGCTTCTTTTTCTTGACTCTATAATATTTTATTCTAACTTTCAAAAATTTCAATTTTTGGTCGTTTGTTTCTAGATCTTCTATATTGCAACTCAAATCACTTCATAAATTTTAACTTTATTTAACTATGTTTTTACTTTAAGACTGTAAGTTTTCTCACATATTATTTTATTTTAGGACCATATTTAGCATAAATTGTAGATTCTAGAGAAAGATGACTGTAAGCCAAAACTAGTCCTAGAGTAAATTAAATTTACACCATGAGAAAAATAGAGCCTAAATATACGAATTTAAAATTTGACTATATTTTATTTATTTTATATTTTCTAAACGAAAGGTTCGGTGCAGTTACGGGGAAAGCAGCTAATGTTAAAAAATTGAAAAGATTCCTTCACATCGATAATTGGAAGCGTCAACAAGGTGTAATCAGAGTTATAAAACTATAACATTTTATATTGTATTAACTCAACCATTTCTTCTCAATGTGTAATAATTATTTTTTACTCTCTTCTTCCAACTCCTTTCAAGAATGCTATATATGGGAGCAGCTAATTGTCTTTCGAGAAAGAAAAATAAATGTCCTAATTTATTAACATTATATTTAGGAATCTCCTGAAAGGGGAACTATATACTAATAATATGCTTATTCAATACATGCGAAGCAGCAGACTTGACACATTTCACCTGTAGCTGTAGGGTAAAACATCTTTTACAATATTTAATAGATAGAAAAAGATTTATTTCCTTTAGTTTATACAAATACATTTCAGCAACTCTAAATTAACATATTCACTGAGAGAAAATCTGATTAACACGATTTTTTCAGCAATAAATGCGCAACTCCCGTTGTGTTATTTCATTAATATCTAACTCCATTATCCTAACTTCCTGTGTCATTGGCCAACTCATCCTTTATAATTCAAAATAAAGTCAGTTTAATCTACAAAAAACAATATTTCTTTCAATTTATTGTTACAAAAAATGTTGTAAATATTTCCAGTGAACTAACAAATCATTTCAGCAAAGTTTGAAGCTTGTCTGAGCTCTAGAAATAATTGAAATATCAGGTTTGTGTTCATGTTGTGTTTCATGTACCTTTATGTAATGAGTTCATTCTGTTGTTTTTGTACATTAGATTTGGCTGAAATTTGTAAACGACTTTTGTATAATTCTATTTTTCTTAATTCCTTAACTCGGATATCACTTAGAACAGTAAGCTTTTGATTTAATAAATAATTGATCAATACATAGAATGTAAATTTGAATTCATAAATATTATAGAGTCATGCGCCCTCTATTCATCTACATCATTTTGTGTCTTAATTAAACAGTTGTACTCTCTTTAGTTTCTAATTAGGCTGCTAATTTTTCGAAGGTTGGTAGACAATGTACTTCAACCCTTAACAGGGTCTCATAAAATGAATGTTTGTTTTGTCCCTGTTAAGTATTGAGTTGTTATTTTAGCATTATAGTTTCAGCTACGTAAATGTTTATTATGCCGTCAGAGCTGTTACAATAAAGATATTATTCGCGTAATTAATTAAATATGTATTAACAACAACTCTGAAAGCTTTGAAGGGTAAATTACTTCCATCTAATAAATTTATCAAATAATATCAAGAATTAAATTCTGTAGCTCAATTAACTCAGCTATTTAATAAATTTCCCCCAAAAGTGATAACGGATGCCTCCATCAAGTTTTTAGAAAAAATAATAACAAAAATCAATAGTGTACCTATATCGTAATAAATGAGAAAAACGGAGTAAATGATCCAAATAATTGTAGAAGGAGTAAGGCAAAAGTACTCAGAATGAAGGGAAAAATTGCGAAGGATAGAATAGACATAGAATTACTCAAAATACCACAATGAAAAGGCAAAGCATCTGCTTTCGCCTGATCGATTTCCTCAATACAGAAGTGAAGATGAAGACGAAAAGAAAATCCTTTTACAGGGATAGCTGTAAGGAAAATCGAACTTTATTGTCCAATGCTCTACTCTAATGTTCCATGTCAACGTTACCACATTTCAAAAATATTTAATAAAGGGTACTTCCAATTGGAATGCAATTTCAATTCAATTTTTTAGAGTCTGCAAAAAAGAGATCGACGCATGTATGTATGTATATACAAATCATTAAACAGATGTGAAAAAGTATAAACGGACCCTAGATCATAAAATATATTGACAATAATGCTTTCAAAAATTTTGAAGACTTTTGGACATTACTATTTGTCAATAAGATCTGGGCTTGTTGGTGATTCTTTTTGTCACCGATTTAAGGACTTCAAAATAATCTCCGAAGAAGACTCCCAGTTTTAGTTGAATTTTGATCATGATTGATATGAATTATTAAAGAGAATCAACCGGTAAGTTGATTCCATCATCCATTCTGTATTATGCATTTCTTGCAATCAAACGTGGCAAATATGACGTTGCTATCAATGAAACCGGTTGCTTCTGGATTTTAGAAATCTTTATTTAAAGATTTTGTTCGTTCATATTTTGAACAAAATGAAATTCAAAACTAAATTCGAATGGTACTTTTTCTTGTTGTTGCGGGAGTCGCCTTACATGAAATCCCCGGAAACACTGCAAACTTTTTGTATTACTATCCCATTTCTTTTACCTATTAAAGTATACCCAGCCATTCCATAATGCTCTCCACTAATTTGAAAAGCTCTCTGACTAGTTGGTAGAAGTAATCCATTCGGTTCATTTTTGGCTTGCCAAAAATTGCCTGCCCCTGATCACCATTACGGCCCCGGAAAAGCTGGTTAGCGCAACTGACCACAGCGATATTCGAACTCGTGGTCCCTCACACTAGTCGGCACCCCGCAAGGCATTCGGCTAATGCAGACGCACTTGGTATCTGCAGTTGATTTCAATTTTTTGTAGGTATTCTTTCAGTGTACAGTGTTCTGTTACGAGACTTGTTACAGTGCGAAGATGATTCCTATTGAGCTGCACTGGTTCGTCAATCCTCTTCTTTCATGATTCCTTAATTTGCCTGGTTTGGTATTTTTACGGTGTCTTTTGTATTTCTCTTTGACCAAGTTCCTTATCTACTCTCGTGCTGTATTTTTAGACACTTCTAGAAGAGCTTCGGAAGTTATATATGAAGCCCATAATGCTTTTCTTGCTAACTCATTGGCTCTCTCATTTACTTCGATGTTCGGCCACCCACGGAAAAGTGACTTTATTGCGGTTTGTCAGGATATTCGGTTTTTGAATACATTCCCAAACCAGCTTTGATTTTATATTGGAGTTCATTAGTGCCCTCAGCATCGTACGACCATATTTTTTTTAGTTAGACTAAGTACCATTTTGTTGCAGAGGTATTATCTAGCTCAAATAAAAAGATTAGCTAGATTAGCTAGAGTAGAGGCAAGAAAAACAACAGCCAACAGCAGAGTGGTCTGAGAACAAACGAATTGTTCATCAAATTCGTCACTAAGGAAACAGAAAACAGTTACGGCCACCATTGCTTTCTCTATGTAGTATGTATTCCTTAAACTGACAAAAGTCAAAACAAAGGCACCAAAATGTTGGAAAAATTATTTTCGGCGAAGAAGATGGCGGACAAGTAAAGACCTCCACAAACAATAAGACATAAACTAACCAATATATTTTCAGAACACAAAAGGACCTTCTATTGAAAATGAATTGGCAATTAAGTACTTGTATCAAGGTATTCTGTATATTTGCTGAATTAAACCAGATTGATTTATTGATTGGTTTAAAACGAATATTTTAAAGTTAAAGTTCTTTGATAAAAGATTTTTTTGATAAAATATATTTAGATGCACGCCTAAAAATTTTTACACTTTCACACGGCTCGGGCATGTGAGGGCCAGAGGGATGTAATTACAAAAAAGAAATGTTTACTGTCATTTTATTGTTACTTAATTTATTACCTGACCAAATATACAGGTTTTATTGACAAACAACCTAAAATAATATTTCTAAACAATTACCTATATTAACAAATTAATGAAATTTCTGCTTTTAACTATAATAATTAGGAGGAATTTTTCCAAGAAAAAATTTTCTCCACACGTAGGATTGGAACCTGTATACCCTCGTTTGCCGGACGAGTGCTTTCCCACTTAAGCTAGTCAAAAGGATGCGAAATCCGAGCGTTATAACCGAACATACGTCGATATTGTTTAAAAGTATTTTCTAATTGTTACATGCAGTACAAACTCTAACAGAATGTTCATTACAAATATTATTTTTGCATTTTACACACATTAGCATACTTTTGCGGCTAATATTTGAAGGATACACAAAGTACCTTCTACGCTGTGGAATAGCGTCTTGATTTTGATTACTTTGTGAGATTGTAATAAAGTTTTTCATGCGCTCTTTCACACTTCGTCGTAATTTTGGATTTTGTGATCGCTTTATCATATTCGGACTCACTAATTCTTTTGCCAATTCTTTGAGGAAAATTCGTCTTTTATGAGTTACATCCTTTTAGTAATTTGGGTATTGCTTAGTAAATGTTATGAAGGCATTCAAAACTGCGATGTCTATCATATTATAAAAAATCACCATCGGCCAACTCTTTGTTTGACGCTTGCAACTATAAGTTCGTACTTGTTGATCCATAACGTCTACTCCGCCTTTTGTTTTATTGTAGTAGTGTATAATTTCAGGCTTACTTTTTTATGTTTTCGTGCGTCGGCGGTATTATGCATGCTACTAATTATAAGTAAAACGACAATTTTCTCCTTTTTAGGTACATAACTAACCATTGTAATATTTTTATAAAAACCAAATAATGAAGAAAAAATGGGTCTATTCTTATCTTCTTTCATTCGTTAGGTACATGACGTTTATTATTCCTGATTGTTCGTGCAAGAGTGATTTGCTTGTCTAATAAATATTTGGTAAGTTCTCAGCTTATGAAGAAGTTGTCTACTGTAAGATTGAAGCCAGTATTGTGAATGATGCTAACCAATGTTTTTTACAGTGTTAAATCCAAGATTTCTTTGTATACCTGCTCCCGGCTGACGTCTCACGTATATAATTCCATCTATGGCAAACCCGGCACGGATTCACACATCCAAAATACTTTCAAACCGTATTTGACCGGTTTGCTAGGCATCTATTGAGTGAATGGACTTCTGCCCCTATATGGAACGAGTTGGTCATCAATTGTTACGTTTTTATTAGGAACCAATACATGTTCGGTACTACCGAATAAACAAGTTCCATACAGACAAAATTGCTGCTAATTTATCTGTTTGTTTTTGTCTTGTTCGTTTGTCATTAAAACGTAAATATCTTCTAATACTCTCAAACGGTCTCAATACCATTGTCGCCGCATAAATGAAATTTGAGCATTGGTCAGAAAACAAATCCCGTAATGAAACGTCCCAACCTTTGTCAACCGCTGCTTGTATTACCAATCCCAAAAATGCAAGCATTTCACACTAATCGATGTCTTGCCATTGTCTATTTTTCGAACTTTCAACGCACTTAGCTTCCAAATTTATGCTTATAATAATTTCTTCGAAATAGCGTCAGTAATAAAATAAGTGAAAGCATCTAATGGTGTAGCACATAAATCTTTTTTATTAGACCAGGTGCTGAGCGGATAATGTTGCAACGTAGAGTTTTTCCCGGAGGTGGTTCACTTTTTTGCCAAACAGATTTTGAATTAGAATCGGAGTCACCACTCCGAGCAACAAAACAGTCATTTTGTACTTGACTACAAATTTGTTCACTAGATTCATCTTCTTCACAATTTGAGTCACTAGGATTTGATTCCAGTTCAAAATCTGAATCTTCATCTGAAGGTTTTATTATACCTGTTTCTTCATTATCAGAAATTTTACTTTCTCCAGACAACTCAGCATCACATTCATCTGTCCAACATAAAAGAGTTTCTTCGAAATCTTTATCACAGTAACGGATTCATTTTGAAGTGGAAGCTATTGCAACGGTTGACGTTCACTCTACACCAAACAATATTAGAATGAATCGACTTGGGCTTTTATACGAGTTCATTTTATGCAAGTTACAACTTACATTCACTTCGTATCTACAAACCTAGACACGCTTGCGAGCGCAAACCTGTTTGCTTGCGAGTACAAGCCTGATTATGCTTGCACAATATATAACCATTTTTGTGTTCTGCTTTATGTTATATTATAAATAGTAAAAAATCAAAATATAATACAAATAAACACAAATTCTATTACAACAGATATAAGTATTTTAGTCAAATCTGTGTTACTGTTTGAGCTGTTATTTACATATGGCCCTATCAAGCACATGACGTGTAAATACAGGGTATTAGTAAATAAAAATTGTTTAAATAATTTAGAATCATTAGCATGCAATATTATTTAGCAAATATGTTATGAGAAGTGTATAGTGTGGCATATCTAAGAGGCAATTAAAAAGAAAGTTGTAAATCAAAAATTACAGAGAATGCATTAGGTCGCTGGGCCTCGGACGCTCGTGCTATGCATGCTAGGGTTAAGAAAGAACTATTATAGTGCAATATCCACCTAAAAAGTATTTAAATTAAGAACCAGTACGAATTTTTGCCTTTCATATTTTATATCATATATTAAAAATTTTAGATCTTATTAATTTAAATATGGTGGATGCAATTAATAATAAGCAAATTACTAGTTATAAATAAGAATTGACAATAAATGGATGTCTGAAAGTTTAATATTAAGCACACCGACTTTAATTGATGTTTGGTCGATTAATTAGCGCTACTTAATTGATGAGTAATAAAATCTTAATTAAAAGGGTCGCAAGATAGCCTGTAACAATTAAGAAAATCGAAAACAATAATTAGATCACAATGGAACTCTTCTCAAAGGGCATATTTTCGATCTAACCTGCGGAGTTTGTAGTAATAAGATTGACGAAATTAAGAAAAGCAAAACGCCTTACTCAACGCTTGCCATTTAATTTGTTAGGTACTTCGACCATAAAAAGACTCAAAGATGCTATCTATACGTGAAAGTGAGGGAGAAAGGTTGACGAGGGATACCTACCGCTCCTTTGTTTCGAATTCCCTTCCAATAAAATTTATATTGGCTTCTTTCTTAATTAGGAATTAACTAATTTTGTTCCTTTGGGATGGTAGATAAAGGGTTCCTACCTACCCTTAGGGTGGCGTACAACCCCTGTTATTTTAAATCTGGATGAGAAAATTCTTGCGAAGTTGAAAACGTTGTAGAGTGTAACGTTTGAAAAAAGAGATAATCATCTCAGACGGAGAAAAAATACTGCTCGTAGACGTTTCTCCTTCAAATGCAAACCTTTTGAAATATGGTCTTACCTTCTTCTACGAAGAAAGTAATAACAATAATAATATCTCGAGATCTAAAGGAACTTCGTTGCATCAAATTTGCATGAATAATAATAATAATATGGATGAGGATCTGAAAGAGCGAACAATTTCTCCATTATAAAAGTATATAAAACTGTTCCATGCATAATGAGTTCACTTGTTATGTTCATTCTAAACATGCATAATATTTACAAAGGCCGGCAATGATATTATGCCCTACTTTCGAAGAATCTACGTTTCCCCTGTTTTATTTAGATACTCAGGTAGAACTTTAAAAAGGAGTTTATGATCAAGAATTAATTATTCACGTCCCGTTCATATGTCTACATCAATATAATTGAGAAACAAAGAAGTTGTCTATTCGAATTGCCAAAACCTAGTATTGTAATGTGTTTTTCTTAACTACTATTTGCTTAACCCTTTAGCAGGAGCGCCACTTTCTTTAAACAAAAAAAGAAACACCACCGGGGGCATGGAATACATTGTGTTCCAATCTCTATGAAGTCAATCAAAGTTCTCTGCCGTCACTTTAAATGTGTGTGTAACAAATTGCACGTTTTCATTAGTCATTAAAAGTTAACTAAAAACTAACAAAAATATTTCATAACTAGAACAGATTTCATAAATGGAATTAATAAAAAGGTATTTAGTTTTGAACGGCCAGAAACTTGGGAAATTTCAAGTAAAGAGATTTATGAAGTTTTATTCTGTTAGAATAAGTTGCCAAAGCGTGTGGAACAAAATTGTTGTTACACTAAACAGTTAAACAGTTTGACTGAATCTTTTGTTAGTATTTTTTTTTGCTTTTGTGACTTATAGTCTTTTTTTATTTAGAGTGTGATTTAACATATCTTGTCTATTTTCCATCGGCATTCAATTTCATAGCCTATTAATTTTATCTTGAAGATTAATTCTTTTTTTAATTATAAACAAAAATTCAAAACAGTCCTTATATAAAAAAGATAAGATAACGCAAATAATTTCAAAACAAATAACTATAACACCACTAATAATTGCTTCAGCAGCTGTTAATTATGTTCGATTACCTTTTAAAACTGGTTTTAAAACTTGACAACCTTTACTTTCATAATCATCTTTAAAGTCACAAAAACTTCGGTGCACTACGAGAATATAACATGGTATCATCCATGTGCATAAGTTATCTGGATCACGCACTACTATATTCGCAAGATGTAGGTCTAATATATCAACCATCTTTTTTTTTTTTGGTGAGGGGAAACCGCTTGGCCCCAAGACACGGGTTCGCTGTGTCCTGGGAGTGTCGGGCGCAACTCCGACTAAAACCCCTCCACAGCCTTCTCTGACGCTCCGGAACCGTCGTTATAACATAGCATCGGAACGCCAGCGGCTTCTAAGTGCTCACGCATGTCTCAATCCTCTCTGTCGCTTGAGTTCATCATTCTCTTTGCTGTTCATAATGTCTTTAACCAGCTGATGGATTATGCTCCAGTTCTCCTCGCTTTCCAGCATCTTCGGGACCAATGTGTCAGCTGTTATCCTGCAGCCCAATTTATTCATAGCTGTATCTCTTACAGTGGACCATTTCTTGCAGGCGAATATTGTATGCTCGGCAGTGTCGGCGCTGGAGCAGTACATACACTCATCACTGCTGTCTTTGCCGATTCGTTTCGGAAACGACCTGTAGGAGCCATGCGCTGTCAGGACTTGTGTAAGGTAATAGTCCAGCTTGCGGTATTTACACTGTAGCCATGGTCTTATCTGTGGTATAAGCTTTTTAGTCCACTGGGCTTTTTTCGTTTCGCTATCCCATTTGTCCTGCCAGGTGTCTAATACTTTTTCTCTGATTGTTGATTGCGTGGCTTCTCTGCTTTCCATTCTGTTCTTATACATGTAGTGTCTTTCCATTGCAATCAGATCTATGGGTATTATACCCGTGATGATCTGCAGCGCTTCGCCGGAGACGGTTTTGTACGCCGACGCTACACGAAGGAGGACAGATCTCTGCGCACGTCCCATCATGTTCCTGTATCTTTGGTGCTTAAGGTCATCGTACCAAATTGGTGCCCCATATAGGAGGATGATATCAACCATCTAACTCAATCATACGGTAAATGGTTTTAGAGGTACCTTTCTGCTCATAAAATGATGATCCTCGTTGTTTTATTTTTTTTTTTTATGATGTGCATCTGTAGCATTACAAACTAACAAGAGCTTGTTACTAATATGCAGTCCTGCAAGAGTTTTAGTGTGACTTTAGAAACAGTTTTATCTCATGACGTAAAATTCTTGACAATGGGTTTCTTTTTTTCTTGTTGTGGGAGCCGTCTGACATAGTCTCCAGAAACACTGCAGTCTCTTGGATTTTCATATTTAGTCTCTCATTTCTTGTACCAATTAAATTATACCAGTCATTCCAGAATGGTAGTATCCTGCACTAAACTGTACGGGGAGGGCCAAATTCGACACTTTTAATAGGGAACTTATATTTCTAAAGGAATTAGACAAAATCTGACCTATGCTTCTGGAGCTGGATTTTAAAGAGACATCTATTAGTGAAATCCGTATTTTTATGTCTTTCATAGTATAAGAGATACATAGCGTTTTCGTATAATATGCGATTTTTAAAAACCCTTGTAACTTTAATTTGTGCAAATGCTTGATTTTTATTAAAGCACTTTTTGACGCAGAATTTAATGCTCTAATTTTTTGTTTTTTTTAACTCATATTTTTTGTGATTATAAGACTTGTGTTTTTTTTATATGGAACACCCTATATATTTTTATACTATTCAAAAGCACATAAAAATACTTTTAAAGTAGGTAATGTGTTCAAAAATTCATAATTCTAAGATAGAAATATACATATATAAGATATAAGAATGAATAATTACCTGAATGGATGTTTTACTTTTAGATGGTGCCATAACGAACTTGTAGAGCCGGAATATTTGAATATCCGGCGGCATCTTTTGCATTTTACCTCGCCTTCGCTTTTAATAAAATATTCCCATACTCTACTTTGAGAGCTCATTATTTCTCTTTGCTTGTACAGAGAGTTTCAGATCTTCAGTCACTAATAACAATGCGACCAGATGCCAGGCCCGGGACATTGAGTGGGGGGTACCCCGAGAACACCGACCGCAACGGGAGATAGGCATAACTTCTATACTTCTACGCATCAATATCCCGTATGCATATCTAGTCGGCGCAGTATTATTGTCAGTATTGCTGCCATAGTTATTCAATACTTTCCAAATGCACTATAATAGTAGCACAAGTATGTACATACCTAAAAATATATGCAAGTGTTTAATTAGCTGAACCTAACCCATGAATATCCAAAATAATTCACTCTTTAGAAGCAAAAAACACGTTTTGTACTATGCCTTTTATTTATTGTTAGTTGGGCGAGTAATATATTGCGAGTTCAGTACTATAAATATATTTTCTTGCTAAAAAACGGGGCCAGTATAATATATTGTACGCATAATTTCAACATAATTATGACAACACTTTACTTTGCCATTATTTAAATCGCAGCTTGTTAGCACTAAGTAAATTAAAGCATTGACTGAAACAGAACCAACTCATATTATGAACACGATGTATTTAATAAAAGCATTAAGTGAATTCAATTTTGTACAAATATTGTGATTTGGAGCACTATCAGCAATTAATGTTATCAGTTGCTAGTTACAAAATATGTGCACTATATGTTTGACTGGAATTGACTGGTTTTCCGACGCTGTGACCGGTTAACCTTCGCGATCGGTTAACAGTCGTAACTATTCAACCTCCGTGACCGGTTAACCGGTTATAGTAATACCGGTTAGCCGGTTATCCGGTTAAAATGCATAGCCCCACTTCTAACACAACAAGGTCACACTTAACTAGAATGAAACTGAACAACATAAATCAACGAACTAAAAACTGTGTATAAAGCATTCCATGTGGATGTGAAGGCTCATACATTGGCGAAACAAATAGGCCTTTCAAAGCAAGAATAGAAGAACAACACCAAAACATCTGCAGGAAAGGAAAAATCGAAAACATCAAAATTGGCATAACATTAAAAATTCAAAAAGAAACCGTATACATAGTGACGAGGCCAGATGATATCAGAACTTCAAGTTTAGAATTGCATAGGATGCAGTTAGTGCATAACTGCATACAGCAAGGATCACATAAGCAATCAGATGGGTTAATAAGACATAGTCAGAATTATAGTAGACTCGCAATTACGTGAACTAATCACATTTCACATATTTCATCATTTCACAAAAGTAGTGTTCATATGGTCGCGAGACTACTGTGTTATATTTTTGTCATTAAGAATCATAGGGAAATCTAGTTAGAGTAGGAATTTTTCAACTGTTATGGAACCCATATAGTACTTAGAATAGGTAGCCTCGTATAGTACCTTTTTTAGGTGGAGCACGGGGTTGGGATGATTTGTAATAATTTAGTTTTCATAAAATAAAGTGTAGAAACAGATTTCAAAATCTCAACAATTAGCTTCTAGGAAAAGGAAAAACCACAGAATAACTTTCATGTTCGCCAATTTCCACATATTACATTTAAATATAATCGCAAATAATATATACCTATCCCGGCGAAGCCAGTATACTACTACATTATACAATACTGTGTACACGGTATAATAGGGAACAAACGCATATGCTATTTATTCGAGAGACAAATGCATTTCCATCGTGAACTATGGAATTAGTAAACCATAGTCGTTATCATTCGTTATCAAACATTCGATCTAAACAATTCAACGGACGATGGAGAAACAGCCCGAATATCAACTCATGTTTAATGATATTACAAAAATAATTAAGTGGACCAGGAGCTGATTACAAGTATTGAATGATTAAATATACAATAGAATAGGTGTAAGCAATAACCATAGATGAAACCGATAATAATGTCTATCTATGAATATTAACAAGCATGGTAAACGAATTACACTAATTACTACTTTACAATTACAAAATATGGGGATATGGTTAATCACGAACTCTTATTATATAAATTAGAGAGATATGAGGTGGGAGGGCTAGCCTGTGATTGATTGAGATCACACTTGACAGATAGGTATCAATGTGCTCGTGTTAATGGAGTGTGTGGGAGTAGGTTTTAAGTTACGTGCGGGATACTCCAACCCTCAATCTTAGGTCCTTTGTTATACATTATCTTTACGAATGACTTGGTTGATTATTTGTTAACACACAGAGTTCGAATATCGATGTAATTTGCTATGCAGATGATACCTACATTTTAATTCGTAATGAAAACTTTGAATCTTTAAACAAGAAATATTTTAGATATCTATAAAACGGTAGTGGACTGGGTTATTAACAACAAACTCATTTTAAATATTACTAAAACATCTTTAATTTCTTTCACTTTAGATAATATAAATCCACGATGTATTCAACTATGCAGCAATGATCATATAGTAATATGTCAATCCCAAAGAACATTAGGTTTAAGTTTTGATACGGAATTACGGTGGGATATTCACATAGACGATTTATGTAACAAAGTTAGGCAACATTGTTATGCGTTAAAATGTATTTCCCAGCAATGTAGCAAGTGCTAATTGTAGTTTATTACTCTACAAATAGAAAGCCGCATTAGATATGGCATCAAGAATTGGGGAAACAGTAGGCATGCTTCTAAAGTATCTTTAGTACAAAAATATGCAGTATGAATAACTGAAAAATTACATAGAATGCAGTCATGTGGAGCATAATTTGGGTTTGCTGACTGTGGCGGTAACAAATATATTGCTATGATATCTGAGGTATGGAATCTATTTGAAAGTCATTTAGAACAGGATTCTAAACTAATTGAACAAGTAATTCAAAAGTGAGGCGTGTATTCAGTTGCCTACTTTACAGGCGAATTATGAATCTGTTAAAGATAGTTATTTAAAATGAACAATATTAGCATTAGGTGCTAAATATTGCCTTATTATAATGTAAACTTTATTTTATATGTTAATTCAAGCTTACCTGGTATATTATTGTTTATTGTTATATTTTGCTCGGAGAGATTTTTCATTCTTTGGGGTGTTTTTTTATTTTAACGTTTGGCGCATTCCCCTCAAGTTAGAGAAAGTAACGGTATTTTAATGACGGTTAGCAATGTCTTTCAAAATTCAGGTAGCCCTGCCTGTAGTGATAACAATTGAAGGCTGCTAACCGAAATATCTGGTTTGAATCCTCATTCTGTTGGTGGCTACCAGAGACGACGGTTGTATTAATTTTTCCTATAACGATTTTTATGCCACAATTTCAAAAAAATATCAAAGTTCCAGGAAGTGTTACCTAAAAAGTTTCGATACAAATCCTGTTAATTTAATCCTTATCGAATACCTGCAATTTTACCAAGAAAATTTCGTATAAACATTTCCTACGTAGAATTCCCGACCAGATTGCCTTTCCATGCCATTGACCGAGACCGGGGACCCGTCTAACTGAACCTCCATTCCAGTACCAGAGTTTGCCAAGCGTCGTGTCCTTTTCAAGTTAGTATTCCATTGAATCACCTCGCCTAAAACAGAAAAGAATTAATTAGTTTCCTTTCAATATTAATCAGAAACATATATTTTCGTGTAATTTATTTCACTATACATTGATTTGGGGTTAGTTTTATAAGAACCGCCTTTTTAGTTAGCTATTTTAGGAAGTCTAATATTTAAGGGTTGTAAATAAATATCACTGAGTTTGATCTGTGTTAAAATAGCTATCTTTAACAAATATCGATAATCATAGAAATCGTTTGCTTTTAAAATTTTAGTATTTGCTGTTTACGGGTAGATGGCGCCGTTATTTATTTGAAATTTAATTTATTATATGACATTTTCATAACCTCTTTAGTCTATTAAAATGCCAGGAAAGTTCGAATACGTGTTTTTGTATTAAAAATATTGTCTTATATAGTATTTTACTGATTCCAACATACGTACCTTGTGATCAAAGAGTCTCAATGATGATGAAACCCAGCATTTGGGTAAATAAATAAAGATTTAAGCTTGTTTTGGCTTAAAACGTTCTTTTATTTGTACAGTTAGTGCGTTACATCGATTTTCGATATTTACTTATTTCAAATTTTAATAAACCAAGAAGGGGCTTTGAGGGTGCGCCCGTTAGGTGAGAAACTGCCTATTCGTTAATAAGCGTCCGGAGTACGATTTTTGACAGACGATCTGGTCCCCTTTGAAGCGTCCTGTGCTACCTAGCAGGTAGGAAGTCGCTTTCACTTATTAGACAGGTAGCTAGGTGCATTGAAACCACTATTTTAATTTGATTAATTTTTATTGAAAAAAAAAAAAATAAATAAATAAAGAAAAAAATAAATCGCAAACGGACAAGCTAAATAATAATAACATAAATTGAAAATATAAAATTAAACATAATAATAAATTTGTACTGAACTTTAAGAAAAATAAATTTTTTAAATCCCGGGCATTGTGTTCTGAAAAACAGAGCAATATATAAACATATTTACCTATTGCCATGTACAGTTCCGACATAAATATTTAGCGCCATCAAAGCGTCGATTGAATCATTCGAGTGCTAAATAATAATGTCGATTGTACATAAGAATTTAAGCAATTTTTTATCTACACAGATCAATCATGACTATGGTATTAGACACGGGCAGTTATTGCAGCCAGCGAGCCTTCACACTAGTCTGTATCAAAAAAGTTTTTATTTTTCAAGGCTGCAAATTATACAATAGTTTGTGTGTAGAAATTAGGGACTATCCCAACCAATACCTATTCAAAAAAAAAAAAAATAAAGCGTATCTTTTGGAGAGGAACTGTTACTCAATTGAGGAATTTTTATGTAGTATTGTTTTACATGTTACATGTATGTACATATTTTTAGTAAATAAAACTCGTGAGATTAGTGGCTCCAATTTTCAATAATTAATTTCAGTAATTCATTTTTCCATTTTAACGTTTCGACGCCTTCCGTCTTTTTCAAAGGTCATTATTAATTTTTTTTTATACCTACAATTTTTACAAACGTTTATATATAGTTATAGTACAATGCAAAAACTAACTTGTTATTTTATAATCTTATAACATTATACAATTAAACCATTGGTTTAATTGAATCATAATTTTTGTTATTTAGTATTATATAATGTATGTGTTCGTCTTGTATGTTGTTTTAATAATTTTTAAAAAGTTAATTTTAAAAACTATTAAAACAACACACAAGACGAACACATACATTTTAAAACATTGTCGCTTGCAAACTAAAGAATATATTGCTCTGTTTTTCAGAACATAATGCCTTGGATTTCTAAATTTAATTTTTTTATAGTTCAATACTAATTTAATATTATATTCAAATTTATATTATTTTTATTTAGCATGTCCGTTTACGATTTTATTTTATTTTTTTCCTTTTTTTTCAATAAAAATCAAATTAATTAAAGTAGTGGTTTCAATACACCCAGCGACCTCTCTAAGTAAGTGAAAGAAAACTGTGGAAAGTGACTTCCTACCTGCTAGGTGGCACAGGACGCTTCAAAGGGGACCAGATCGTCTGTCAGAATCGTACTCCGGACGCTTATTAACAAATAGGCAGTTTCTCACCTAACGGGCGCACCCTCAAAGCACCTTCTCGGTTTATTAAAATTTGAAATAAGTAAATATCGAAAATCGATGTGAAACACTTACTGTACAAATAAAAGAAACGTTTCAAACCAAAACAAGCTTAAATCTTTATTTATTTACCCAAATGCTATGTTTCCTTATCAATTGAGACTCTATGATCACAAGGTACGTAAAATGGAATCAGTAAAATACTATATAAGACAATCTTTAATACAAAAACACGTCTTCAAACTCTCCTGGCATTTTTGAAGACTAAAATGAGGTTATCGAAACGTCATATAATAAATTAAATATCAAATAAATAACGGCGCCATCTATCTGTAAACGGCAAATACTAAATTTTTAAAGCAAACGATAATCTATGATTAACGTTATTTGTTAAAGATAGCTATTTTATCAGAGATCAAACTCGGTGATATTTTTATACAACCCTTACATATAAAAATTAGTAAAATACTAAACTAAATGGCGGTTCTTATAAACTAACCCCAAATTATCGTATGGTGAAATAAATTACACAAAAATATATAAGTTTCTTAAAATTGAAAGGTTACTGAATTAATTCCGTTCTGTTTTAGGTGAGGTGATTCTAAGGAAATACTAACTTGAAAAGGACACGACGTGTGTTGTTTGACAGTATTTTTCAAATGTTCCATGACTAATTGAGCTACAACACTAGAAATGGGTGCACCCATAGCTACTCCATGTATTTATTGGTAATTTTTTTCTTGAAATTAAAAATATGTGGTTGATAATGTTAATTTTAGTGCTTTTATGAAATTATGTACATATTTTGACTATGGTGATGTTATAGAGTTTCCTACAATAAAAATACTGCTTACCTATACTGCTACTACTATTATCCCCTTGGCCCTTACTCTAAAAAGATATTCTACAAAAAATCGAATAAAAGGTGAAATCTTTTCTCTTTACCATGTCGTACCATTGGGATGGTTTAGAAAAAATACATATATACAGGAAGGGTTAGAGACGATTCACAGATTGAAAAATGGAAATTAAAAATTAAAAGAAATCGGAAGTATAGTCTACGAAAACCGAATTACATTTTTGCTCCAGCAACTTGCATCTTGTCTTTTTTCTGTACATTCGGATTGGACGTAAAATTGTGAAACAAAAATTTTCAAAAAAGATGTTTTTCTTTCGTCGACGGCCGTTCAATATTCAAAGCGGAAAATTTAGGCGGTAGCTACCTCTAGAGGATCAAATATGTGCCCCAATTTTCGGTCAAAAATCCTCTGGGGTCAGCAACCCATACTTCCCAGATACGGCATTCGCAAGCTCAGATTTTCGTTTATTGCTTCTAACTAGCCATTATTTAAAAAAAAATGAAATAAAACATAAAACATCTATTGGGTGTCATTCATATATTTTTTTTTTGCTTTACCATAGACACGTATCTATGTGTTCTTCGTATAACACAACAGCCTGAACATTCGTTTCCGTTCTACTGTTGCTCATAATTTATTAGAGATCCTGAAATTATTTTTCCAAAGGTTAAATTTGAGAAAACTGTGTGCTCATTCGCTTGTACAACACTATTAACGATGCGGTAAATACTTAAAAATTGTATAATGAGTAATATATGTGAGTGGTATTCAAAGGGAAAAAAATATTTAAACACTTGGTGCTAAAAACCGCTTTCTATTACCTATATTAATTACTGCCAAACAAATCCATTTTGATAATATTTAAAAATAAATTGTATGCTGTATAAGACAGAGAAGCAGTTCACCCTTACTAGCATTCAATACGTAAAATATCGCAACAAACTCACACAACTTGTATCACTATGCTATCTAATTCGGGTAAGTAGTCCTTGCCGCGTGGAAATCCGTTGAGGAAAGGATAGCGCATATTTCACAGCAACAGCTAGAAGGCGTGCAAACAGAACAATCACGTCTTAACCGTGGTATCCCGGATCTGCAGAGCTAAACCGTAAAGCCCGCCGCATTCAGAGCCTGTGAACACCAAAAACAGACGCTCACTTTGCTTGGGTCGACTGAATTGAACGGGCTGAAATTTCTTCTCATTGGAATGGGTTTGTCACATAGAACCAAGGTCCTCACATGCGAAGCCTTAATCGAGCGAAAAGCAGACGAGTTTCTGTGTTTTTCTTTCGCTTTCCATTTTCATTTGTCGCTGTGAAAAGGGGATAAAGAAATTGCTTTAAAATTTAATTGGAGTGACGAAATAATTTATAAAGGATTGAATCAATCAGGGTATTCCCACATGAATTTTTAATCGCGCTAAGAGGGTCGAAGTTCTTTTTTTTCTGCGTTCCATTTTCATTACTTTCAAATTACTTAGTGGTGTAAATAACAAACGCTGTTCATAGAACCTTCCAACTTTAATATCCGACAGGCTTTCTTAAGTCAATCAAGCTCTATAGATTTGAAATCAGCCTAAAATATCAAGAAAAGACAAAAGGAACAAAAGTGATTAATTTCTTAATATTAAGCGAATGGTTTCGCATTCAACAGGACATCGTCAGGCTAGCTAAGAAATCGATCATAAACAAGAATGTACAATTATAAACAGAATAACAAGTAACATAAAATAAGTGTTGGCTTTTAGAAGTTCCTATAATATTTATTAACCAATTAATATTCATTATCTTTATACAGCTGAGATTGATAATTTAATTCTGTAGTTTTTTATATTGGATTGTGTTAGTTTTTATTTTTGAATAATTTATATAATTAACAGCATTCGCACGTTTAATGTACATTCAAAATAATTTTCGTTCCTTAACGTTCCCGAGGATCAAATAACTGACACAGGTGATATGTTAAATAGAAAGTATTCATTTGTATACTAGAAGTCTAGTTAGAATAAAATAACACTATTAAAAATGCTAATATTAAATAACTAAAACTCTACTAAAAGCACTTAACACATTAATTTCTCTTAAGCACGATCTATTTCCACTATTTGCATCGTTCATTTTGCACGTACTCTTACTTTAGCTTTGGTAATGTAGAACTTTCCAAAATGACTGTGTTGTCTTCGTTCGCGCACACGTTTGTATTTGGCGCGCCTCATTCTGAAGTAGTCTACATTTTTACTGTACATTTCTAGTAGTGCCGTGCAACCGGTCAGATTTCATAACCGATTAACCGCCATGACCGGTTAACTATCGTGACCGATTATCCGCTTTGGTCGAATAATCGCCATAATCGATTAAAAGGCAGTTTTATTTATTGTATATTTATCTTTATATAAGTATTTTACTGATTTTTATAATGTTTGCTACAATTTTCAAAAATAATATACCAAAATAAATAAATTAATTAAACGGAGACGTCAGTTAAAGTTTTTTGTGTTTAACTATAAACAAAACGTCTCGTCCTACCTTGTGTTTAAACGTCGTAACTATTTATTATTTTTCTTTGTTTTGGCTTTTGTTTACTGTCATTTATTTCTACAACTATAACTTTGTAAGTAATTACTTTATTGAAATTTTTATATGTTGTTTCATTTTACCATTGTATATTTTTAGCGCCTCCAGGTGATGGGGAGAATCCAGAGAATTGCCCGGCTAATATTTTAGTAAAAAGAATATATAAAGTTTTATTCTGTCTTGATTTTCTTGGCCAAATGTAGGGTAATAAATCCCAGTGGCGGCCGGTATTAAAGGGCATAAGGGCACGTGCCCACCCAACCACCAAGATAAACACAGAAAGAAATTCGCATGTAAGTCAGTGCATTATTTTATTATTTTTACGTATTCTTATAACGATGGTATCAAAGTTTCCTTCCACACCACAGACACTAGCGCATATGCGAACGCTTAGAACTATGTTCCGGGGCACTATTTGCGATGTACCTATTTCGAGTATGAATCGAACTGCTCGCTTTATTGGGACTGCATTGTTTTAAGGGCGTACCGCACATGTGTGATTTCAAAGGTTTGAAGTGACGTTTATCATTAATGATGGAAGTTAATTGTGTGCAAAATCTTTTAAAAAACCCGCTATGATTTGAGGAAAAACTTTTAATCAAGAAGAAAGGAAGGCCTATTCCTGGTCCTCAAATAAACTACACTACCACAAGTAAAACTCGAACTTATAGAGTATTAAATAAAAATATATATGAAAAATATGAGTGGATGTGCTCATGTTCACTAAAAAATAAATTATTTTGCGTTATCTGCTTAATTTTTAAGAAAGAGGTTAGTTGGGTGGAATAAACAAGGGTTGAATGATTTAAAGCATATAGCTGAGAGGGCAAAACAACACGAAAACTCCGTTTCTCACATGAATGCATGCGTAGAGTTTAGTATTCCAGGCAAAGTGAACATACGTGAACAGTTAGACAGTGCTTATTTACGACATAAAACTAAGTACAACGAAGATGTGGAAAAAAATTGTCATATTTTGTGCCGGTTAATTATGTATATAAAATGTTGCAAAATTCTCCTAGATTTTATGTACAAAAAATAGGTACATTTTATTTTGTATGTTTGATAGTCCACAATTAGGTGAGTAGTAATAGATAAATAAATTAAATTCGAAAGTGTACTTCGTAATTCTTTTATTAATATACTATAGGATCAAATTGTTTTGGCTACTAGTTTCGACATATGGTACTAATTATCTTCTTCAGGCCTCAGTATGATCCCATAATAGTTGACTGTTGCAGTCGGACATTTCTTTTTCCCGCGATGTCCGGTCAGCCAATCATATAACTATAATCCATTTTTAATACAATGTTTGCTAAGTTTTTTAATCCGTTGACTAGTATGGGATCATGCTGAGGCCTGAAGAAGACAATTACTACCATATGTAGAAACTAGTAGCCAAAACAATTTGATCCTATAATATATTAATGAAAGAATTAGGAAATACACTTTCGAATTTAATTTATTTATCTATTTTTATTTTGTGCCCACCCTCTTTCATAACTCACCACCCGCCATTGATAAATCCAGTAAATAAAACTCGTGAGATTATTAAAACAACACACAAATAGCTTACAAACTTATACAAACAACTTAGTAGTTTTTAAAATTAACTTAATACTAATTAACAAAATTATGACTCAGTTTTCAATGGTTTAATTGTATAATGTGGATAACCGAGAAGATTATAAAATAAGAAGTAAAGTATAAAAAAAACAAAAAAATAGTAATGACCTTTGAAAAAGACGGAAGCCGTCGAACCTTAGGAAAAATAGAAAAATGAGTTATTGAAATTAAAGGAAATTGGAGCCTCATCTCACGAGTTTTATTTACTGGTTTTATTCTGTAACTTCCTCTTTATTTACAGATATTTATCCGTCTGCTTTTAATAGTATTTGGAAATATAATCCCACTTCGCTAAATGGCTAAAAGCTTATGAATCCCGGATTCTTCAGACTACAGGTCATGGGCATTAGAATGTCCACCTCTTATAGACCAATGAGTGGAGTGTTTATATATTTCTACCAGTAACGATTAGTGCCGTGAGGGGTGCAGGAAGTGCTTCTGCTACTATGAATTTGTGTAATGTAAGGCTCCTATTTCATTAAATAATGAATTTATAGTTAATTCTAGTTATCTAATGTATTACCTGTTTTTAGCAATATAAGAATAATATGCACAATTTGTCGTTTAATGATAATTGACAACATTAGAGAGCATAAGGATTCTTATTCAAGGCGGTGAGTACAGTTATTTGCAACATTAGAATACTATTCAGTATATTTTGGATTATTAAATTTCAATTTTAATTAAAAAAAAAATTAAAATTTTTCGCTCCTTCCATATGCTAAATCACGCCTCTGAAAGTACCATCCCATACTTATTCAAAATTCAATTTAGGAAATGCAAGACACTTAGTTACACATTTTTTTTTTAATTCTGTAATTCTAGTTAACATACATCCAAAGATACCTTAAAAAAGAATTCCTCGCAACAACAAACCAAATATGTTAAAGAAAAGATCCGTATAAACTGGAATACCCGCTTCGGGAAAAAGGGCTTTTTATAAGCATCTGTATCATAGTACTCGAACCACAAACAGTTACTATCTACGATAAAAGGAAGGTTAGTCTAGAGAATTTCTTATAATGATGAATAATTTTAAGATTTCTTCTATATACTTATAGTTCCCAGCCATAAACTCAACAATTTACATTGAAATATCATTTATTCTCTAAGAGGATCCGAAAATATAATTTAATTTTTATGAATTGCCGAAAAGATAAAGCAATCATTTATGACGAAAAATTTATATCAATCAAACATCGTATCCATGGACCCCTAGTCATATATTTTAATACGAGCTACATTAAATCTCTGCTCTCGAATAAATACCGATACCAAGGAAGTTAAATTAAAATAATTCAGTGGTCGTAAAATACACACACTTCAATATATATGATATAAATATACAGGGTGTATCAAATAAAAAAGTAAATTTTGCTTGGGTTTATTGTATGTATTATGTATAAATACATTGCACTCATTCAGTATTATTCTTAATGGTATGCCGTAAGTTCATTTAACGTCATTCTGAATAAATAAAGGCCAATCGGCCAGTGTGCCCTTGTAAAAATAGCAAGACTGAGCCATTTTAAATTTCTTCTTTTTATAAAATAAACATTCCTTATTTGTTAAGAGCATTCTACGGAAGTCTACAAAGTATTATTTTTAATATGCTGATAAGACGTTCGAGTTTCACCGGATATGCGACTTAAGTAGTTACAAAATTAATTAATTGTTAATAAACGGTACCACATGAATCTGAGTTATTTCTTTTGGATTTATTTAATCAAATAACGCAAAATGAATTGAATCGAATTACACAGAAATAAATGTAGATACAGAAAATTTGCAAACACGCCTTTTTACTATCTATCTATACACTCCCGCGCTTTTGCCGATGCATCAAGCTTTGATTTTCTTTATATGAAATCATGATGTTCCTGTAGGATCGTTTTTCGAGATGGGAAGAATTTAAATAAAATGTTCAAAGTGGCTTGCACTCCAAGCGGCGATCCACACAAAACTAACAACGGAAATTGCTAAATGATAGTGGTATGTGGGGGTATACTCGGGACAGCATTTAGGTTGGGCACAGGTGCGGCTCTAGCCCACGGCATTTATAAAATATTTTTTTTCTCGTTAACGCTTACAGATAGACCCCCTGGGTATTAAGACTTTTTGATCGTATATGATTACAGCTGCAACATATTATTATATTTACCTTTACTAGATGCTGGCGCATCTAGGAGTCGAGGAAGGTGGTACTTGAGGAAGGTGGTTTCTTGAAGTCGGTCCCCATTCACTTGAGAATCATCTTTTATAATGTGCAATACGTTTTAAGTAGTTTTATATCTGATACACCCTGTATACTCTGAAGTTATAATTTACACGTAGTGAATACCGTTGTTATTATATTATACCAGCTACACGGTTTAATTGTGGTGAGTAAATCTAATTGTGTAACAGTAGTAGGATAAAACATTCACTATAGGTAATATGGATATTTAGTCCAATTGATACCCCGTAACTAGGTAATACCAACAAAGAAAACATTAACTCCAATTAATGGAAAACGTTTGGAATAAATAATGTTTTTCATTTACCAGAATATCTAAAGTTATTTGTCATATATACAAATGACTCTTTTAGTTGATAGTACTACATTTTTACTTCCTGTTAGTAAAAAAACCTCAGTGATCCAAACTTTCAAATTAGTTCTCCTCTAAAAACAGCATAACAGACAAGAATGCATGCTTCTAACCTGCAGGAATACGAAATTTTGTGAACAATGTTGAACAATGTGTCACACTTTCCTGCAAAATTAGAAACTTTTATTCTCTATACAAACTAATAAGAAATGATACTAGAAAGTCACTAAAATGACAAAAATTATAGCATTTCATTTAAGTTAAGAAATTTTATAATTATATTCTATATACCGGAAGTGTTATGAGGTTAATTTTCTTTTCCATAAAAATCATAGTTGATTCTTCCTACATTGCATGTCTCAAAATCATATTCCCACCAGAAATTTGAAAAATTATGACCAGCTGCTTCAGTAGCACACCCTGTATTCATTCAACCAAACCTGTACATTTTTAAATTACAACATGCCGGCATTTAATCTGCATCGAAATCATTTCCACAGTAACTTTATAGATGTAATCGATACCGTATTTCTGACCAAACACAAATCGGATTTGGCCAAACTGGTGAACAGTATTCCAGTTCTTCTTTTTCAATTACTTTTCAAAATTTATGGAAATTATTACCATATTCAGGGTTGCCACCGACAAGTGGCACGAATCCCAGGGAGTAGCATAATTTTAAACCGTGAATTTGTATATAACGTAAATAAAAAGGCAAAGCACATTCCATCTGTGTGTTAATAATAAACAGCGTTTTTTTTATTTTGTTGTTGAAAATATTATCTAGTGAAAAAAACATATTCGAAAATTAATCTAATCGCATATCATAGGTAGAGAATTTGCAACGCATATTTTAAACAGGGGACTTATATATATGCCGATATTGATTTACACTATGTTATATACATATATAACATTATACAAAATATGTTATAATACCGATATTATAACGGTACATGTTTTAATAGAATAGATGGGTACCTTAATTAATTAAAAATATATTTATAACTTATTTTCATATATTTCACCGACCTATACAACAATTCTATCTGAAAAACTATGTAATTGTATTAAAACATATAATATCAATACAGCGCATAAGCTTAGTAACAACAACAAAACATTATTTTAACGGAGTTAAAACAGAAGATTGACGCAGATAGACAATGAGCTGCAACAAACCGTAGTCGACAAAATTTAATACCATGCCAATTTTGAAACAATATTGGACGTTAAGTATGTATGTGATGGGAGACACAGCTGTATGTATTTTTCTATTTTAAAACGGCGCGCTCTTTCCTATCCTCTACTTTCCTAATCTAGTTCAATTTTAACAATTACAGTATATCTGACAAACACAACAAACGAAGTCGTTGAATATAGTATTAGAAATCAAAATATAAACGCCACGCATTAAATAAACACGCAAACTGTTAAGGAAATAACCCTCATTAAGAATGACAAAAACAGTATTAATAACAAAGCAGACATTGGATATGTAAGTAATATGTATATATAATAATATCTGAAAGCCATAAAGGTTTCATATTCCGACTCGCCTACATCTTGCTTTTTTAGTAAAAAATATATTTACGTCCATATGCCATAAAACAACATCTCAAAAAATAAAACAACAAATATACTATAATGCTAGAAGGTAGCACACAGTCCCGATAATTTTCTTTTTTTTTGATATAATGCTTTAATTAAATCAGTAAAATCCAATTGTAAACATCCTAGTGTCATCTATTTTATTACTTTTTAATCATAAGTATGTTTTCTCAAATGCCAGATGGCATGCTGGGGGAGAATTTTTGACTACAATAGCCTAGGCCTAGACGATGATCTGAGAGTAAAAAAAAATACGAATAGGAAGATAACACCCTTTATCTCTTTAGTATAACCGGAGACGCTGTGGGAGGCTGTTGCTCAATGTCCTCTATTCCATTATTCTGTTATGCTAAAATAGTTAACTTACGTGAAATTGTGTGATATATAATCAACATCGTCTTTGATTAACTGTGTGTGATAAAGATAACCTTTAAGTTAAAACACGTGAGATTCTTATTTATAAAAGTTTCGAAATGTGAAACCGCGTGAAAACAAAACAAATAAGAATATAAATATCTCACGTAAGTAAAATGAGGTCGCTTACTAAATAACAATTACGCTTTTAATTAGTAATTGCAAGTTCTGGAATATGAATTCATCAAAGAAATATAAATTTAATACCTTTAATTTTAAATTTCTTTGAGACCTTTAATTGTATGACTCTATGCTTAAATGACGAGTATATGCAGCATATGCAACACCTGAAGATAAAAATTACTGGGTAAATACATCTTAACCAATAAAGTTCAAACTGCCTTCCTATAAAAATTTTCCGCCAGTGCTCGCAAACTGATTGGCGGTTGCGTACAAAATTTCCTAACCCAAAATTTCGTCGAACATATTAAAATAAAATTTCTTATAAGTATATTAACATTTAGATTAGAATTAAAATAGTACGTTCATTTTTAGGTTGATATGGGCGCAGAATACCTTTGGAGGGAGCAAATCGGCAAGAATCAGAGTGGGCACGTGTGGTCAGGACTAATGCTGTGCATTTTAACCGGATAACCGGTTACCGGCACTATTATAACCGGTTAACCGGCACTATTATAACCGGTTAACCAGGTCACGAAGGTTAACCGGTCACGGCGATTGAGTCAAAAATATAGTTGACATGATTTATAACTAACAATTGACAACATTAATTGCCGATAGTGCTCCAAATCACAAAGTTTGTACAAAAATGAATTTAATTGAAACTAGAATTAAATACATCGTATATTCTAGACATCTAGAGAATTGCCTGAGTAAGTACGGCATCGTGTAAGATATAAGTACATAACATACATACGTAGACGTTTTGGACGAGTATTTATATGACTATGTGCATTACCAGCATGTATAATTGCGCACAGGTGTTGTAAGTAGTATAGTGGTTACCGCAGTATCGTGTGATTAGTAACTGGCATCGTCAGGAACAGTTAGAAAAACTTATGTACTAAACTTCTTTTTCACCATTTTTTTTATTTATGCGTAGATAACATTTACTGCGTGATATTGCGTGATATATCTATTAATGTACAGATCGTTTAAAAAGAGAGAATGGATTGATTTTACTTTCGCATTGTACCACACACACACACACACCACACACACACACACACACACACACACACACACACACACACACACACACACACACACACACACACACACCCACGCACGCACGCACGCACGCACGCACGCACGCACGCACGCACGCACGCACGCACGTCACGCACGCACGCACGCACCGCACGCACGCACGCACGCACGCACGCACGCACGCACGCACGCACGCACGCCACGCACGCACGCACCACGCACGCAACACGAACGCACGCACGCACGCACGCACGCACGCACGCACGCACACGCACGCACCACGCACGCCACGCACGCACGCCGCACGCACGCACGCACGCACGCACGCACGCACGCACGCACGCACGCACGCACGCACGCACGCACGCACGCACGCACGCACGCACGCACGCACGCACGCACGCACGCACGCACGCACCGCACGCACGCACGCACGCCACGCACGCACGCACGCACGCACGCACGCACGCACGCACGCACGCACGCCACGCACGCACGCACGCACGCACGCACGCACGCACCACGCACGCACGCACGCACCGCACGCCGCACGCACGCACGCACGCACGCACGCACGCACGCACGCACGCACGCACGCACGCACGCACGCACGCACGCACGCACCACGCACGCACGCACGCACGCACGCACGCACGCACGCACGCACGCAGCACGCACGCACGCACGCACGCACGCACGCACGCACGCACGCACGCACGCACGCACCACGCACGCACGACGCACGCACGCAGGCACGCACGCACGCACGCAACGCACCACGCACGCACGCACGCACGCACGCACGCACGCACGCACCACGCACGCACGCACGCACGCACGCACGCACGCACGCACGCACGCACGCACGCACGCACGCACGCACGCACGCACGCACGCACGCAACGCACGCACGCACGCACGCACGCACGCACGCACGCACGCACGCACGCACGCACGCACGCACGCACGCACGCACGCACGCACGCACGCACGCACGCACGCACGCACGCACGCACGCACGCACGCACGCACGCACGCACGCACGCACGCACGCACGCACGCACGCACGCACGCACGCACGCACGCACGCACGCACGCACGCACGCACGCACGCACGCACGCACGCACGCACGCACGCACGCACGCACGCACGCACGCACGCACGCACGCACGCACGCACGCACGCACGCACGCACGCACGCACGCACGCACGCACGCACGCACGCACGCACGCACGCACGCACGCACGCACGCACGCACGCACGCACGCACGCACGCACGCACGCACGCACGCACGCACGCACGCACGCACGCACGCACGCACGCACGCACGCACGCACGCACGCACGCCACGCACGCACGCACGCACGCACGCACGCACGCACGCACGCACGCACGCACGCACGCACGCACGCACGCACGCACGCACGCACGCACGCACGCACGCACGCACGCACGCACGCACGCACGCACGCACGCACGCACGCACGCACGCACGCACGCACGCACGCACGCACGCACGCACGCACCGCACGCACGCACGCACGCACGCACGCACGCACGCACGCACGCACGCACGCACGCACGCACGCACGCACGCACGCACGCACGCACGCACGCACGCACGCACGCACGCACGCACGCACGCACGCACGCACGCACGCACGCACGCACGCACGCACGCACGCACGCACGCACGCACGCACGCACGCACGCACGCACGCACGCACGCACGCACGCACGCACGCACGCACGCACGCACGCACGCACGCACGCACGCACGCACGCACGCACGCACGCACGCACGCACGCACGCACGCACGCACGCACGCACGCACGCACGCACGCACGCACGCACGCACGCACGCACGCACGCACGCACGCACGCACGCACGCACGCACGCACGCACGCACGCACGCACGCACGCACGCACGCACGCACGCACGCACGCACGCACGCACGCACGCACGCACGCACGCACGCACGCACGCACGCACGCACGCACGCACGCACGCACGCACGCACGCACGCACGCACGCACGCACGCACGCACGCACGCACGCACGCACGCACGCACGCACGCACGCACGCACGCACGCACGCACGCACGCACGCACGCACGCACGCACGCACCACGCACGCACGCACGCACGCACGCACGCACGCACGCACGCACGCACGCACGCACGCACGCACGCACGCACGCACGCACGCACGCACGCACGCACGCACGCACGCACGCACGCACGCACGCACGCACGCACGCACGCACGCACGCACGCACGCACGCACGCACGCACGCACGCACGCACGCACGCACGCACGCACGCACGCACGCACGCACGCACGCACGCACGCACGCACGCACGCACGCACGCACGCACGCACGCACGCACGCACGCACGCACGCACGCACGCACGCACGCACGCACGCACGCACGCACGCACGCACGCACGCACGCACGCACGCACGCACGCACGCACGCACGCACGCACGCACGCACGCACGCACGCACGCACGCACGCACGCACACACACACACACACCACACACACACATACACACACACACACACACACACACACAACACACACACACACACACCACACACACACAAAACGTTAGTAAAGTCCTGAAACTGTTTCAAAAATACCTGGGCAATTTTTTATTTAAATGAAGAAATAGCGTTGCTATACCTTATTTTTCCAATAATTTTTTTTTGCTAATTTTATGACTGTGTTGAATATTTTTTAAATTTATGGAATATATCTACTATAGATATTATATGGCTTCCCGTCAATAACTGTTTAACTGACACGACATGTAAGTGCAAATTAAATAATTTAGACATAAATGAATTTCAATAGACATTTTAGACAATGGAAATGAATACGATAGCATAGGGATATAAATTATGTTATAGGAAAATCATGCCAGCGGGTGATAATCAAGAAGTAGTACCGCAGACAATTATAGTACCCTACATGAATGATTACTTACGAGGAAGTATTTTACCTACTCGCATTGTTGGGTAATGCACTCGCCGATTATTGACAGAATACATTTTTATTTATTTGTGAGGTATCGAGTACATTTATAACGTATGTACACTAGCGACACTTTCTAATTGTACGACCTACAGGATAAAATAGAGCCCATATCTTTAATGTGGATAGTAGACGGATTTATGCAGTAACTGGCCGCTTCGAAATATGTAAACACAGATGTGCGGTCTCTCTGTCGGTTATTTTAAAAAAGCTTAGACTGTATTTATTAATGTGCGAAGTTGAATGCATCTCCTATGTATTTGTTATCTTTATGTAGGAATAAATTTATTTGATGTTTGAAGTATTTCGAATAGCTGTAGTGTTATTAAATGGTTTTAAAAGGTATTTTCATTTTACAGTTGAACTACGACTAGGAACTAAACCAAAGGCATGTTAATTATACAATAAATAGCAATATCAATGGGTTTATTACTTTTATTCATTTTATACGTATGCAAATAATAATGAAACTATCAAAATGGATCGCATGAAGACATTTAAAGTATTTAGCTATACTGAAATCAGTAAAGCACACCTCCGTTATGAATGAAACACTTTTTTCAATATTATTGAACACATGTGTTCAGTAATATTGAAAAAAGTGTTTCGTTCAATCTAGTTAATGCATTAACTAGATTGCGACAGCCCCTATGCAAGATATTAAACAATATAGTAATAAGGATTATTACTACTTCCACTTTTCGTGAAGTGGGTGTTGCGCCAATTAATTTATTAAATGCAGAGAAATTTGTAGTAATTTCGTTATTGACAGAAATGCATGTTTTGTTTTCCCTGCAGCGTTACCCAAATATGCTTATATTTTTTAATCTAATTAATGTCTGATGATTCATATCATTTTTTTTAATTCGCTCCGGCTTCCTTCTTTAACATTAAATAATAAAGGAGATATGGCGAGGATGCATTCAAAACCATGATTTTTATATCAGATATTAGAACGAAAAGCTCTACACTCGTCAGAAATATAAATTCCCTAGTTTCAAAGATTTTACCTCAAAAGTCTCACTATATTTTGCGATAAATATGTTTCAGACCAAGCAGGACTATTATACCTACTGTCAACTACATCCGTGGATACACTATATACCGCAGGAGCCATCCAAACTCCAAACAGCTACATATGTTGTTATATGCATGAAGCGCACGCTTCTGTTCGTAGTTGATGTGGCTTGTGCAGTATATCTCCTAATACGCCTTCTATATTCTATAAAACTGGCGCAGATGCGACTTTTTGTCGCTCTTAGCCCTAATTTGAACAGAGAGCGATACAATATATGCAGAAGCGATGCTTGGGATGTACTATTTATGTCTATTTACATATTTGTTGCAGCCCCACCTTCAACCACCCAAAAGAGAAAAGTAAATGTATCAAACAATTTTAATAGCCTTGTATTTTATGAATAAAATAAATTCATTGCATCCTCCTCTAGATTCTTAATATAAATAGAAGAATGCTTAAACATCGCCCAAAAATATACTCTGCGTAATTTTCCAAGAAAATATATTTTTTTTTTGCAATCACGTCGTAAACAAAGCTACTATTAAAGCAAGTTTTGTGTATGAAGTGCTTTTAATCCGTAGTATTTTGTAGTGAACCATCTTCATCCTTTGCTTTAGGCAACGTTGAGGAAGGAACATGTGGACTGGAAGTTGGCAATACAGAATACGTTGTACATAATACGTTTCAAATTTTTACCATTTTGGAAATGTTCCGTTCCAACTAATAAGTTTACAAAAAATATTTAATTATTGAGAGGCACTTATATAGCAAGACGAGAAATTGTGTATAGTGTGCTTTAACATTTTGGGTGCGTAAATCGTACGTCTCTATGTCCTTAAAGTTATAAAGTTATATCTGACAGATTCACACGCAGGAGAACCGTCCCTTTATTTCATGCATAGTCACTTGTACTTTATATCCGGATATTCACAATTTCATAAACTAATATTTGTATATACAATAAAGTCTCCTGGCCATATGTATCGAATCACAAATTTTGTGTGTTCAGGGGAATCATATGGACAAACGTGATCTACCCTAAAGTAATATATTGTGCTGGGTTTCGTAAATAGAATAACATACATCGCCATAAACTACCACCAGTTTATTCCAGAATGTGCACGAAACAAGGATAGACTGTTACAGAGTTTATTATAATTTTATAACCTATGCTATCTTCTTCTTAACTTGATATGATTGAAACAAAATCATGAAAGTATGTATAGTGAATTGTGGTGGTGTAATTTACATACTTCTTAATTTAAGTGTAATTAAATAAGTGGACAGCATATATTAATATTTTTGATACATACATATCTACAAAATACACGTAAAATAGTAGTTTCCTTATAATATTGTATCTTTTATGCAGAAGATTGAAGAATAAAAGTTATTTATGTGTAACTAAACTATTTAGCTTTAAATCGAAAGGTTAGATAAGAGTAAATAAATTCGTTCTTTTGTTCATACAGCAATTTAATATATGATTACTAGTTTCGGCTTTTAACAGCCATCTTCGGATCAACGTATTTAGCTTTAGTTTCCCCACTGTCCCAAACTGCTACTTCAAAAAAAATATTGAAGTACAAAATAAGTAACATAATCAAGCGTTTGCTTCGTGGTTTTCCTGAGCTTAAGAAGTAAAGTAAGTAAAGTTTATTGCCGAAAGATCAATACATGCAGATATAGGGGAAGTTGCAAACAAAAAAGACATAATTTATAAAAAAAAATTAACCAAAGAACCAAAGAAAAAAAACTAAATTCGATTCTAATTAAACATAAGAGATAAACTGTAGCAAGCACCAAAATTAAGCGAAAAAAAAGAAACAAGAAGAGAAGCACTGTGACAATTAAATTAAAGAGTAGTATTTTTATATCAACATTGATTAAGAAATAGTAATAAAAAATAATAGAAAATTGCACTGATCATATTAGTAATAAGAATAAAATTAAATACACTATTTAAAGGTAAAGACATGAAATAAGTAGTAAAAATATGAAGAAAATAAAAATGATTACAGTATCTCTGTTAATAATGAAAATAAAGTAAAGTACATGTCATTGTATATAAAGACGATTGAATAAATACACAGAGAAAAAGCAAAAAAAGTAACTGGTAAATGAAATGAGAATTAAGTAAATCTAAAATTTGAAAATTCTTGAAGGGAGTAGAGACAATTCAATAATATTTGAGAAAGATTTTTTAAATATTTAGGAATTTTATTGAAAATTTTAATCGCAAGAAACTATGGGGCAGTTGATGTAATTTAATCTACACTTTGGAATAGCCAAATCATCTTTATATCTGGTATTAAGGCCATGTTTGCCTTTGTTACGCGTAAAGAACTAATTCGAGAATGAAGGTTAAAGGCAAAGGTAGTAAATTACGAGTAATAAAGACTAGTCTGCAGAGAGTAAAAGCGCTTAAACGCTTTGTACGATTCGTTTCTGACAAATAAAAAACGTCCTTAAACAAGGTAGAGTTACCCCAAAATATAATACCATAAGTGAGCCTGCTAAAGAAATAGGCATAATACATACCAAGCAACTGCTGGAGCGACAACACCGATCTTTACGAAAATGAAATTTTAAAAATTACGAAAGAAGAAACACAAGGAATTAAGTTTGGGAATGAGATTCTCACAATGGACTTTCCAGTTGAGTAACTCATCCATCCATCCTCCCAAAAATTTAGTGGGAGCAACTTTGGTTACTTGATTATTATTTATTGATACATTTAAAAAGAAGCCTTGCGGGGGTTGATATTGGTAAGGATGAAATCTTAAATGAACATTTTTTTTTCATTAACATAACCCCGCCAGCAACTATCAAAGACACGTCGTCTGCATAAAGAGTAAGCGATGTCCGGTCAATCTGCGAAGGGAAATCATTAATAAACAGTAGAAAGAGTATCGAACTCAATATGGTACCTCGGGGTACACCTAAATTATTTAGACAAATTTTTTGCAAAATTTTTTGGAAGCAAAAGTATTTATGGAGTTCTCGGAGGGAAGTAGGCGGTAGTCATAAATAGGTTTCTATCTCGCAAAAAAAACACTATATATCATCTTTTTTTGTTTTTCGTTCCGCTCATAGGATCCTACCGCGAGATATAAATTTTTAAGGAATTTATTTTTTTTGCTCAAGAACTGGTTCTTGGTTGTAGGCCACTTCTAAGAATCAAACATATAATCAAATTAACTTGTACTTGTATTTCTTCTTCATCGCTGATCACTGCTTCTACAGTCCCTCGTTCTCGTTGTTGCTCTTCTACCTCAATTAACAATTAACAATTAATCTTGTCCAATATGTCCAATCTTTTTGTATGTATCTCCTACTCCTAGGCCGTCCTCGTTTCTAAAATAAATTGTTCTACATTCCGTGTTACGTCGGGAGCATTTTGTTCCTGATAGAAATTTTCCATTTTTTTTTCATTATTTCTTTAACTGAATGCTCTAGCTGCACGCTCATTTTCTTTGTCATTCTTCCCTTCTACTCGTAGTTGTCCTTTGCCTCTTCTATTTCATTTCGGTCCTTTACCATTTTATCACATCCGTTACATCTTTCATTCCTTTCTCAATTGCTCTTAGCTTTTGCACAGGTAATGCTGGTTTAAGTTTTGCTGTAATTAGTATATTGTCGCTACCTTTATCAGCCCCTCATAAGAATTCTATTTCAGTGTTTTATCTTTATGCGAGAAAATCAATTGTGCTGCTTTTAATTTTGCTTGGTTGAAAATATCTGATTACAGCACGTTGTTTTTTCGAAACCATTGCGTTCAAACAAATTGTTGGACAATTGACAAGATTCTAGTTGATTTCCACTTCATATGTTTTATTATTTCTGTGTGATGTGTTTTCTTTAAGTGTGTTTCAACTCGATCATGATTTTATTACTTCTGGCATGGGCCGATGAGCGAAATTACAAGCAATTTACTAGGATTTTGGACAAATTGATTTGGACAGTTTCTAGTTCAATTGCCTTTCTACATGCATTTACACCCTAGAATAATAGTGTAAATTATTCTCTTACTTCTAATCTGTTTACCTTCTTTAACTTTCATACGGGAATTATTTCTAGAAAATGTATTATGCAGTGTATATCATGGTCTATAGACAATTTAAAATTGTTAATCTCTTTGTGAAAAAAAAAAAAATTAAATTACGTAGAACTAGAAATCAACAGAACTAGGTTTATTATAAAATTTCTAAGAAATAGAATTCAGAATAGTATAAGAGAACATTATTCAACTTTGTGTCACTAATTGAATATTTTTTAGGTCGGATATAGATAAAACGACAAACATTTTCCCGGATCTTGTCAAAATTAACGATTTTCTTGTTAATTTTGTTGTTTACTCGTCCAATAATACTGAACTGCACCACAAGACTGACCAAAATCAAAAACCTCTTCTACAATTTCGTTTTCAAGCATGAGGTAATGATATAATTTAAAATTATGAGGGGTATTAAATCAAACACTTGCGGTTGCATCGGTCTCTTTATTCGGATAATTAAGTTCTGCTGGTCGTTAATTACACCATATATAACGCATATAATTAACATCTATTTAACGGAGGCGGTATATCCTGACACCTGGAAGTGTGCGGTTGTTCGCCCTTTTCGGAAAGTGGAGAATCCGTAGTTTTCTTGTGGTCTGGCCCATTAGTCTGTTCCCCGTACTTCCTGGATTGCCAGAAAAGGTGATAGGCTAACAAATGTCTTATTATACTATATCCATCAACTAACATGCGTGTAGAGAATGTAAAATTGTGACACTATATTACTGAAGTGGCTTTAGGCAACTGAAGAGGAATTAATAATAATAAACTTTATTTTACCCAACAATATACAATTTGTATAATGGTAACGTCTTACAAAGGAGTGTATGTGTGTAATTTTGTGGGGTGCATGTTGTGTGATGTGCGAGTTGAATATATAGGCTGAGTTTTTTTATCTTGAGACAACGGAATATCTCTAAAACACTGCATCAAATCAAAAAAAGATCTTAATAAGATTTGTTATAATGTTGGGGGCTCACTGAATGGTGCCGAACTCGATCCCCCAGAGTGGGAGGGGGGCAACTTTGAAATCTTAAATGGGAACCCCCATTTTGTATTGCAGATTCGGATTCTACGGCACCAAGTATGTAGCTTTTGTTTGAAACTTTCTTTCGATTCGTAACAGATTGCGCTGTAATCGCAAGAAACATGATTGTAAACGTATAGAAAAAATACACAAAAAAGAGAAGCAAGCAAACATGATTTTGTGTTTTTTTTATTTTAACATATGCTAACATTTCAAAAAGCCATGTGTTCGAAACTCTGCCCCTTCACTTCGATACATTTATTTATTCGCAATTGGAATGCTATTCAACGATATAAAACCGTACTTTATTCAGTACTTGACTAGCTGTGAATACTTACACATTGTCCGATCCCCATTTAGATTATTAATTTTATTAATCCAATACAAACTAGTTAGTGTTTTAAACAGTAATGGAGGCTATAACATTACAAGAGGGAATTGAAATGATTTACGTCTATGGAGAAAGTGGTAGGAATATCGATGATGCTGTTAATCCTTATTCACAACGTTTTCCCGACAAGGTGCGATCGCGAGCTTCTTTTTACCGAGTCGTTCAACAGTTCTCTAGCGAAGGAACTGTAGAGCCAAGAAAACGTAATCGCCGAAAAACAATTGCTGGAGAAAATAATGAAATCGCGGTATTAGCTGCAGTAGCTAAAGGCTTTCTAAAGTAGAAATAGCTCGCAGATCAGGATTTTCTCAGTTCACTATCTGCCAAATATTGAAGCGTAGGAAATATCATCCATTTAGAGTTTCCATGCATCAAGAACTTCATGGCGATGATTTTCAAAATCGAGTGCGATTTTGTCAGTGGGCCCTTCAACGGTTACAAGATAATCCCAATTTTTTTGCTCGAGTATTATTTTCTGACTAGGCGACATTCACAAATCACGGTACGGTAAATCGCCACAACATGCATTACTGGAGTATCGAAAATCAATCAATATATAAATAAGAACTATGGATGCGAGCAGTTTTACTGTGCAATATTTGAAAGACAATTTTAATTCGTTTAGTTATGAACAAAAACCAGAACTTAATTTGACGCAAACTACAAATTTGCAGACTTTACAAGAAAATTTAAGAAGGGCATGTACGAAAAAAAATTATTGGATTTTAGTTAAAAATTTGCATGTTCTTCATTTTGTGAACATCTTACGCCTCCGATCACGAGCCTGGCACTGAGAAGTGCCAACTACGAGGGAAAACATGATTGAGCGAATCACCAACGCTTGTTCAAGGATTACGCCGGAGACACTTCTCAGTTGTGTGCAATCATTCCAATTGCAAATAAATAAATATATCGAAGTGGAAGGGCACATTTTCGAACACATTTTCTGAAATGGGTATGATAAAGTAAACTTCTTCGTTGTTGAATGGCTTTTCTAAATGTTATTTAATGTTAAAATAAAAAAAAAAAAACACAGAATCATGTTTGCTTGCATCTCTTTTTTTATGTATTTTTTTCTAGACGTTCACAATCATGTCTTTTTTTGCGATTACAGCGCAATCTGTTACGAATCGAAAAAGAAGTTTCAAACAAAATGGCGTAGAATCCGAATCTGCAATACAAAATGGGGGTTTCCATTTAAGATTTCTAAGTTGTCCCCTCTCCTACTCTGGGGGAGTGAGGTGGGGGATCGAGTTCGGCACCATTCAGTGAGCCCCCTACATTATAACAAATCTTATTAAGATCTTTTTTTTTATTTGATGCAGTGTTTTAGTGAAATTCCGTTGTCTCAAGATAAAAAACTCACCCTGTATATAAAGAGCAAACGAAACTCTTCTGCAAAGTGGAACTAGGAATTATATATGTTGATATACACTTGTTATAATACTCCTTGTATTCTGGCCACGCTTTACGCCTAAATAACGCTCTCAACTACATATCAAAAACCTAGAAAAAACATTAAAAAAAACAATACCACATTTTAACAATACAGCAATGTTTACGCTATTCTATATTTTCTCAAACATATAGTTTAAAAAACTCTTTCTGTTCCTTTGTTTACGATTACCGGAAGGGTTCAGCAAAAGTATCAGCCGTTGAATGCGTTATTTTTTACATCAACTTTAGAGCTACTTCACGCCATTTCCTATATCTATATTTCTATAAACAGACATTCTCTTTCTTAAAGGGTAATACGCAAAGTCTCACAGGGCACCACATAATAGTACCTGTCACAGAAGGATGCCCTCTTAAGGCCGAGTTAACACTATTATGCGGAGCCGGGACGGGCAAATTTGAGCAGAGTCCGGTCAAACGCTGTGGGTCGCCAAATTTCACGCGGTGTGGTGGCACCGATGCTTTTGATTATACGTAAGCGAGTTTTTCAATATTCCACTCTGCTCAGCTCCGCACGTTAGTGGAAAGCTGACCTAAGAGTAGAATATATTTTGTAATATTATTTTTCTCACTTAATTGCAAATTTTCAGCAAATTGGGAATGTTGGAATACAAAAATACAGCTATTGGGGAAATGCGCCGAGTATCAGCTACACGGAATTTGTGTATCGATATAAATTAACTCAATTGTAAGGTAATTTGTTTTACCCGAAGCATTATCTGTAATATACATCTATTTAGGTTTCGTACGGATAAACACACAATTCCCAGGAAGCAATCATGTGTGTCTCGTTTCGCTCTGGCGTGGTTGGAGAACGGGATAACGTAGTCGATATTCGAATTCACGGTGTTATGCACGCGGCTTTAGTGATGGAGTGCAATAGAAAGGAGAGATGCTACGAATATGCGTAAACAAATGAACATTTGTAATGTATTTGGTATTGGTATCTCATCAATTCGAATAATCGACAACCCGACAAGTACAGAAATCCCACTACGCTAGTATTCTATCAAGGGAAATACATTTCCGAGTTTAAAGAAGGTCACGGAAAATTGCTTATTCTGTGATTAATCTAATTTTGTGCTTTAATTCAAAGAGATTTAGACATTTTCCGTTTTTAATCCGGGCTATGCAATTTTTTATGACGTGAAATTGTTGACGATGGACGATTGTTGATTGTTTTCATTTTCTATAGGATTGTTCAAATCCGACGACGACAGTTGAACTACTGCCGAAATGTCTGATTTGAACACAATCGCAAACAATGGCACTAGCGCAAACACCTCAATCCGAGAGCAGGCAGCTGGATAATAATAATGACATAACAATGCCTGGTGAAACCACAAGCTACGATTTTCCTCTCTGGTAAGGATTTCTATTATTCATTTTATTCGTATATACAGTGACCGACATAAATATTGCAACATACGGGATTTTTTTTTTATTATTAATATATTCCAAATTTTTCTTAGGGGGATAGGTTGTGGATGTCTAGGAACCCCAACATTTATTTTGACATGCGGCACGCGACCACTAGTATGGCGATAAATTTAAAAAATATGCCATGAATTTCCAAAAAGTTATGTTAGATATCCACAAAAGTTATTTGAAAAAGTTGCTTAGAATTCAATTCTGAGGCTGTATGCAAATTTTTGTAAAGCTATTAAAATAAATGAAAATCACAATTTTTCCAAATATTGTTTCATTGAATTACATATTTCCACTTTTTCCGTTTTTAGCAGCTCAACAGCAGTAATATTTCTAAATTTGGCTAATACTCAAACAATTTTGTCAATTTTTGTATACTTAACACAACGAAAACTGAAAAGTACGTTTTCGGTATGACAATAAAATTGTTGTTGCAAGGGACTGTATATAGTACTAATAAATGAAAGTTTACAAACATTTTCATTCTACACCACTTAGCAAACATTATCTTTATTGAAAATTATATTTAATACTTTTTTTTTGTTTTCTGCATTAGAGTAAAAACTGTTAGTCCAAAACTGGTAACACTACACTGTTGAAAATTTTAACACTTTTTTGACTAATTTAATAGTCAGGAGAGGTCCACACTCTTTTCGTGTTATTTTGTCGAGAACTATAGAAGTTTAAATTTGACGAGCAAAGATAGTCAAGTATTGTCTATTGCTAAGGGGTTATTTTGTCCAACTGACACGTGGAATTATAAAATACTTCTAGTCACATTTTATTTAATCTAGACTAGACAAATTTACTAGCTGTTTAACTAAATGAATGCGATCTATTGGGTGTTTTAACACCATTTTCTAAACACAACGTCTTTTTAATATGCAACTCCTATTTCTTAGTGCTATAATATTCTCTCTTTAAGACGTTTTCTCAATTATAAATATGCAAAACCACTCATTTACAAGTTTTGGTTTCAACTAAACGTACCAATTTTAAAATGATTTTTTGAGAACCATTATAAAATTAAGTGAATGCTTATGCTATTTGATTCAAGTCTAAACTAATTGCGTAAATAGATGTTGCCAATACATCTTTAAGATGTTGAAATATTTTATGCCCACTGGAATTAACGTTTAATAACACGAGGTTACACTTCGCAAGTCAGTCACATTTGGTGGTTTGTTTGGATATGTTAATACGGAGAATCAAACACGAAAACAGATACACGTGCAATGCAGGTGGTGCGTATAATGCAATACTGTATTAGAATAGGTGGGGTTTCTATATTTCTATCCGAGGGAAAAATTCTGATTGGTTGAATGTCTAGAAAAATAGTCAATCCTCATATCTGAACAAAGAATTCACACGAAATTCTAGTCATTTCTGTTCTATTAAATACGCGTAGTCAACTCGTCTGGCAAAGTTTGGAAAAATCAACACTAAAATATGTGACTAGCGCAAAATTAACGCCAACACCGTAATATTTTCAACAGTGTACATGCGCCCACCGAAGGTATTAAAGTAGATTTTGAAATTAGAGAACAATGAATAATAAACACTAGATAAAATAAAATTAGTAGTAATTACTCATTTACTAGAAAATTAAAATAGTTTACTACATTATTTTGTTGTTTTCAATTTCAAAGCCTACCTTACTTATAAGAAACTGAACGATATATGTATCTAACAAGTTGTTCATTACTATTAGTTGTTGTCTAAATGTTTTTGCTTAAGAGAATTCATCATTAGTTAAAAGTACTTTACTTAATACTACTAGTAATTTATTAATCATTTATTTCTAGTGAGTTTCGTAGACATTAAACTATTTTTATTTTACCTATTATTTACTATTCCTTGTTCTCTAATATCAAAAGCTACTTTAATACCTTCGGTGCATGCATGCACTGTTATGAATTTTTAGTTTTAGACTAACGGTTTCCACTTTAATGCAGAAAACAAAAGTGTTATAACTTTCAATAAAAGTCATGTTTATTAAGTGGTTTAAAACAAAAACGTTTGTAAAATTTTATTTATTACTTCTAGATACAGTCCCTTGCAACAACAACTGTCATTACGAAAATGTACTTTTCAGTTTTCACTGTGTTAATTATGCAAAAATTGACAAAATTGTTTGAGTATCAACCAGATTTAGAAATATTACTGTGGTTGAGCTGCTAAAAACGAAAAAAATGGAAATATGTTATTATTATATAAGTTAAACAATATTTGGAAAATTGTGATTTTTTTTAAAGTATGTTTACAAAACAAACATTGCCTCAGAATTGAATTCTAAACAACTTTTTCAAATAACTTTTTGGATACCATGTCATTTAACCTCACTTTTTGGAGATTCACATCATATTTTTTTAAAATTTATCGCCATACTAGTGGTCAGGTGATGTGTGTCAAAATAGATTTCTCTCAGATATGCACAACCTATCTCCAAAAAAAGTTTTAGTATATTTTAATAGTAAAAAAATCCCATATGTTGCAACAATTATGCCGGTCACTATATATATGAATATAATCCCTCTGTCATTCTGACGCCATAAATATACACACAGATACAAATGATTGTACACAAGGCCGCATATACTTAAACAAATATGGCGGCGCTTAAGGTTTTAAACATAATAATCTTTTTTTTTGGTTTTTGTATTTTCTTATACGTTTCAATGCATGGCAATTGAACGATGATTATTTTTTAACAGTAAAACACAGGTTTGAGCAATGTCAACAAAGCATTTTTCGAGTTGCTGCCGTCAAGGAACACAATCGAAAGTCGAAATTCAAAAACCAATTTGCAGCATTATTAATAGCTATTAATATTTTATTAAGCTTCAATACCAGTTGCAGTAATTTTGTAGTTGTCTTTAAAATTGCCAACTCTATGGTTTCCAGTTGAAAAATCGCCTAACGTGGATCTCAATGTCTTTAGGTAGTTGAGTGGTTTATAACTTTTATCATCATATTATCATATATAATATCAATTTGTTACAACACCGTAAACGTCAACTCTTTTTAAATATCTTAGAATTGGGGTGGATGATTGAGATACATGCAACAATAGAAAAGGCAACCTTTTGGTAAAAATGCATCTAATTTGCTGGTATTTTAGGGGTTCGCAAAAATAAAATACCCAAATCTTGTAAACTTAAGTAACATTAAAAGTGTTGAAAATGCATTCATGGTTGAACTTATCAGCCAAATTGAATAGAATTGTTCTCATTAGGATTGGTATAATAATAATTTTAGCCTGTTTTAAAATGAAATAAAATCTAAATCTAAAATTAGGAAGAAAGAACATGTTCGAAGTTCCTAGCCGCATTGGAGTTGAGAATTATTATTCGGTAAATATTTTAAAGAATTTGATCATAAGCGTAGTTCCATATTTTACATATTTCAAATAAGGGTTACGTTCTCAATAATTGAGAACCGCTAGAGATTATAAGACAATTATTAATTAAATTGTTAATAAGGCTGTGTTGTAAAACACACACAATTGCGAAATAATACTAAATTTCGTGTTCCAAACTTGATGAACATTTTGTGTAAAATAATTTGCATATATTGCAAATTATTTTACACAAAATGTTTCGACCCACATGCCATCTTCAGGTATCTACATAAGGAATTTAAGTTTTATAGGTAAAAATACGTTTAACTATATAATATGATACATACGTCAATCCAAAAAAGGAAAACACTTTGAAACTTTAAAATTTTCTTTTAAACACGAACTTTAGTATTATTTAGTATTGATATTTTAATCAATCAAATTTGAATATCTGTTAAATTAAAAATTAAAGACTCAATTGCTTTTTGGAACGCAAAAAGTCACAACAAAATTTTAATATAATAATCCTGCTGCACTTATACCCGTTATTCACTTCTTCTTAAGATTGTTATTTCAAATGAAATTTGCATTGAAAAGAAATACCTTGAGAAGAGGTAGTTGGGATGCTACTAATTTGTAAACTGATACGCCAGGTCGGAGACATAGAAGAAGTTAGTCAAGTTTTAAAATCCTTTATTTCTAGGGCGAACATATAATTCTCATACAATATATACAAATATACTTATCTCTTATACATATATAAGATATGATTCTCGACTTACTGTCCGCAGTACGCAGGAGTGTCCAGGAGCTAGTATACTTTCGCGCTATCGTCTGAGACCGCAGAACTTTCCAGCGACTGATATGCTTGGGCGCTTGCGCAGTGTTGTATCAGGCGCCCCGCTATATGTATGCGTCCATCCGTTGAAGCTTCTGTGCGTTTGCATACTCCCGCACTGCCATCATACGAGAACTGGATTTTTACACATTGAATATCAGCTAGGAAATATAAAAATAAATATTGCAGCAGATTGCTTGAGTGTGTAATCATAGGCACAACAAGCACTAATTATATAACCTTTTTAAAGTTTAGGTCTAATCTTCCGTTATCCCACATAATGAATCTCACTAACAATGCCTACCAACTTATACAAATCAAAATTTCAATTTAAACTGCCACTCATAAGTAGGTATATAGTGCTCTGTTTTTCAGAACACAATGCCCGGGATTTTAAAATTTTAATTTTTTAACATTCAATACAATATTATTATTATGTTCAATTTACTTTAATTTATTTGGCTTGTCGTCCGTTTACGATTTATTTTTTTTTCATTTTTTTTTTTTTCAATAAAAATCAAATTAATTAAATTAGTGGTTTCAATATACCCAGCGACCTCTCTAAGTAAGTGCAAGAAAACTGTGGAAAGTGACTTCCTACCTGCTAGGTGGCACGGGACGCTTCAAAGGGGACCAGACCGTCTGTCAGAATCGTACTCCGGACGCTTATTAACGAATAAGCAGTTTTCTCACCTAACGGGCGCACCCTCAAAGCCCTTTCTCGGTTTATTAAAATTTGAAATAAGTAAATATCGAAAATCGATGTGAAACATTTACTGTACAAATAAAAGAAACGTTTCAAACCAAAACAAGCTTAAATCTTTATTTATTTACCCAAATGCTATGTTTCCTTATCAATTGAGACTCTAATGATCACAAGGTACGTAAATGGAATCAGAAAATACTATATAAGACAATCTTTAATACAAAAACACGTCTTCAAACTCTCCTGGCATTTTCAAAGACTAAAATGAGGTTATCGAAACGTCATATAATAAATTAAATATCAAATAAATAACGGCGCCATCTATCTGTAAACGGCAAATACTAAATTTTTATAGCAAACGATTATCTATTATTAACGTTATTTGTTAAAGATAGCTATTTTATCAAATATCAAAATTCGGTGATATTTTTATACAACCCTTACATATAAAATTTACTAAAATAACTAAACTAAATGGCGGTTCTTATAAACTAACCCCCAAATTATCGTATGGTGAAATAAATTACACAAAAATATAAGTTTCTGATTAAAATTGCAAGGGAACTGAATTAATTCCGTTCTGTTTTAGGTGAGGTGATTCTAACTTGAAAATACTAACTTGGAAAGGACACGACGCTTTCAAACTCTGGTGCTGGAAATGGCGGTTAGATGGGCCCCCCGGTCTCGGTCAATGGCATGGAAAAGGCGATCTGGTCGGGAGATCTTCGTAGGATATTTATAGGATATATTCTTGGCAAAATTCAGGTATTCGATATGGATTTAATAAACAGGATTTGTATCGATACTTTTTTAGGTAATACTTCTTGGAACTTTGATAATTTTTTTAAAATTGTGACAAAAACCGTTATAGGAAGATTAAGACAACCGTCGTGTCTGGTAGCCACCAACAGAATGAGAATTCAAAATCATATTCAACGGTCAACAGCCTTCGATTGTTATCACACAGGTCGACCAACCTGAATTTTGAAAGATTAAGCTAACCGTCATTAAAATATCGTTATTTTCTATAATTTGAGGGGAATACGCCAAACGTTAAAATAACAACACCCCGAAGACTGGAGCAAAAATATAACATACATAAAAAGATACCAGGTCAGTTTGAATTAACATATAAAATAAAGTTTACATTATAATAAAACAATACTTAGCACCTAATGCTAATATTATTCATTTTAAATAACTATCTTTAACAAATTCATAATTCGCCTGTAGAGTAGGCAACTGAGTACACGCCTCGTTCCTTTAGTCTAGAACCTTGTGAATGCCTTAAAAATAGATTCCATACCTTAGATATCATAGCAATAGATAACCTCAAAGTTTACGAAATGTTAAATTTTATTTACACAGAAATTTAAACAACATTTATAAAAAATACCTCCAACATCAGGTAGCTCACACCCCAAAGTATTTCAGAACGGAATTTCCTCGCTTTGACAAACCAAACATATTGGACGAAAAGTATCCACATCAAAGATAGGAACGACACCGAAATCAGGGTATAGTAATGACCTCCAAGGATCCAAAGTACGTCGTGATACTCAGAACAGCAAAGATATATACAATTCCACAAGTGAAAGCATGCTAATTTAGCGAATTTCTTCTAATGATGAAAAAACTTGACGCTTTTTCTATACACTTTCAGCCCAATGGTAAATACAAAATATGATTAAATTTTAAAGGAAAATTTTTAGCCACAACACTTCGTCTCCATGGGCCCCAGTCATGTATTTAATTATACAGCTAGGGAGCTACAGGAGCTGCATTAAGTCTTTGAACTAGTACCGATACCAAGGAAACTACGTTAAAATCATACAGCGTACGATGAACGTATATTGCTAATTACCACGGTTATGATGCAAATTAATTAACACCCAATGTACAAACAGGTGTCTACACAAAATAATAACCATCTTTATTATTAGTGACATTCATTATATGTTCTATAACAATATATATAACATGAAATTATAGGGGTTAGAAGAAACGTTTTTATTTAATAACATTTTCATATCTTACTAGCTAAGTAATACTTACTAAGGGTTGGACTAAAAAATTGCGTTATTTTTATTCTATGATACTCTTTTAGTCTCTAGAATTTCATCGAAATCTGAATTTTCGGGTTACCCGTAGTTTCATTGTCAGTGCATCAATAAGAAAAATTATTTGGTGTAAAGAATACTTCCTTGAGTGAAAGAATCTTGCTAACAGTATGGCTGTGAATAATTGGTACTTTCATCCCAACAAAGTTCATTAGACAGAAAGTAGTAGAGAAAGTAATTTATTAAACGATGGTCAATTCTGATGGAAGAAAATACACAGAGCTGAAGCACCTACATGTTCCGTTTCCTTCATATATAACAGACAGGATGTGAACCCGTGTGCATCATTCGGCCGCTCTGCTCTTTTGTCTAAGCGGAAGCAACGCCCGATCGACACGAAAACTTTTACGTAAAAAGCCCGAAAGAGATCAATTCCGCAGCCATCCGCAGCCCTTTAGATGATTTTCAGATTAACCGGTCGCAGTTCGATTAAATCCAATGGTTATACGGAACTCCCTCTGAACTAATTAGAAATAGCGGTGGTGATATGGCGCCGTTAACGCGGGAAATTCGCCGATTCCGCTAACCATAGTAACTCCGGGGTTTCAACTTTTGTCCACCACGTAACTTACGGCGTATAATTTGCCGGATCGCGTAGTTTGGGTCAATGATGCTATGTGTTACGGAACTATTAATTCCTTGTGCAAATTTTGGATCAGCAGGTAGCGGCTCGCATTGTAAATATGCGCAAAGCTATTGACTATGTAACTATTCAATAATAGTTTGAAATAGAAAATTTTGGACATTATTATTGTAATTATGTTATACATTAATAGAAAGGATTCTTTAAACGAAAGAAACTTAATCAGTTTGGAAGCACACTTTTTTGTTTTTCTTACAATTTTTTGATTAACTCTATATCGTCATTATAAAGTATGGTTCTTGAAGAACCATTGAAATTTTCCATTTTCGTGGTAAAACTCATTGCCATCTGGTCGACAATCTTTATTTCCCTATTCTAGGGGCCACGACAGACATTAATTTTAATGGGGTAATTGATAATTCCCCCGAATTGAGGTCACAATTAACGGCTATGCCACGAGTCAAATCGGTATGCTCGCCTGGAAATCTTAAGTGCTCTTTAATGGCCTGTAATGTTAAAAGTAAGACATCTCCCGCAAATGATTAATGCAACCGAAAAAAAGAAAATACGGTTTCTCAAGCAATCCGCTATTGAGTTGCTGTTTTAGTATACTTTTTACTAGTTCATTTCTTAAATTAAAAGTAGTTTTTTGATGGTTTTAGGGTTTTATTCTTTACTTGAAATTCGCCTATGTTACATTTTCGCTGTTACATTTCTCACTAATTCTACGCCAATATTAGTCCTTTATCTGTACTTCTATTTATTATGCCGGATCATGTAAATAAATCTTGATCAGAATTTCAACATTGTGAACTACGAACTGAAGGTTCGACGACACATTATTATCTGTCAAATCGCAATATTAACAAATCCTAACTATACAACACTTTATAATTACACACATATAATTCCACTCCATTGTTATTCTGGCTATTATCGTCACAAATATTCATGTTTGAACATATACACATTTTTAGACTTTAATATCAAAACCGTTAAAATTTGCGACCCGCGATATATGTTTAGATAGGCTTTTATCTTGAAATTCCTAGGAAATATGGACTATAAGCTGTAACAAAATTAAAAGAATCAATTGCTATCATGGGTAGGGATTCCTTGTTTTTATTTATTGCAAATTGTAATCCTATTTGTAAGATGTCCATTTCTTCTTCATTGAGCTCCATGTTCGCCAAGTAGGTAACGTTTGGATGGAAAAGATGTGTTGCGTGGTTCTCTATTTCTGATGAGTGTTGCATGATATTCTTTCTCGTTTGCAATTCCCACAATTTTCTCTTCTTTTTTTGTTTTTGTTCATATGTGTTTCTTCATCCGTAGTATTTATGATATCTTCTATCTCTAGGTAATCATATATGTCTCCAAGATTTCTGTGTAAATGTAGTAATTTTGATTGTATTTTGTTTTGTTTCGCGTAATCCATATGTAAATCTTTTTTCATTATTTTCATCGATATCTTCCATATATCTATATGTTGTAGTTTTGATGTTTGATTCTTGCAAAAGTGGGTGTTAATTGTTGTCTTATATAAGTTTTTATAAACTGTATGCGGTCATTAATAATACTAATTTTATATTTGCATTTCCCTAAATTCCTGGAACTCTCCATGTTATATTGTATTCTAAGTATCCAATGAACGATGATTATTGTAAGAGTGAAAAGAGTAAGAGTTTTTTAAAAATATTATGCATTAAAAGGTTTACTTACACGTCAATAGGATTATTGACAATCAATAAAAATACCAAATATGATAACCATATTGTGTAGATGAGAATATTTATATAATAAAAACTACAGGATAAAATAACTGTTTTAAATTTCGAAAATATTGGTGATGACATTAATTTAACTAATTTTAAAATTTAATCTATTATTGTAACTTAACTCAGAATAAATTATATTATTAGTTAATAATAATAATAATAATATATGTATATTTATCGTAATAACAATTACAATAAAACGTCAACAAATATCACAAGTACAGAATATATAAAATGTCAATGCATAGTAATAGAATAGTATAAGACACAACATTCGTGAAACATAAATAACTAACAAACATAAAATCAAATTAGTTCATGTCACAGTCTAAAAAGTCTTGCAATGTGTAAAAGGCATTGTCTAACAGATACCATTTCAAAGTTTTTGTAAATTTATCATACGGAAGGCATTTAATCTTATCCGACAGCTTGTTAAACACTTTTATACCCCAGTGATCCACATACTTCCTCGTGGCGTTCACTCGGTGGTACGGTAACCTGAGATCTTCCTTATTCCGTGTATTGTAATTATGTGTGTCGCAGTTTTTGGTAAAATATTTTTGATTTTTATGAATATATTTAGCGACAGTAAGTACATATACGCAAGATATGGTAAGTATGCGATGGTCTATGAATGACTGTTTACACGACATGTTACTTTTCAGGTTACATAACGCTCTTATTGCTCGCTTCTGCAGGAGGTTATAGTTTAATCATCTATCTTATACTAAAATTTTTAACATAATTCAATCCATAATTATTTATAATTAAATCATTAATTTATATCGCATTTATATTAATCTGAAGATGGCTGTTGCAAGCCAAAACTAGTAATCAAATATTAATATATTTATGAACGAAAGAACGAACTTTTTTTGCTCTTTTCACCCTTACAATTATTTTTTTGCATCAAGTACAATATTTTATATTGCCAACACAGCTATGGTGTTACATAAAAAAAATTAACTGTTGGAATTTTTACTCAATCAACAAAAATAGCGTAACATTAATCTCTATGTTCGTTCAAATAAAAAAGCCTCTTCGCCGTATTTAAACAAAAATTGTTGTTGAATTTACCGGTTTTTGGTTGAATCAGTGCATGTATTTTCCTTTTTTCAGAAAAGATAATTTTATTTGCTCGAAACTAGGAGTTTGGGGATATTATATAAAATTATCTAATTTTGTGCAAGAATATTTCAAAAGCTATTAAGAATAGGTATATAAAATATTAATCGAAGTAGAATTTAACACTATATTCATGCTATAGTAAAAGATATCATATTTCATTTGAAATAAAAAGGTTCGATAATTTTGTAACGTCCTTTTCTTCTTGGGGAAGAGGGCCAGGTGGAGGAGGAAGAGAGTAATTTTAAGGTCTTTTGTCTTAAATATTTCTCGGCTTAAATAAAGAAATCGTTATCTATGAACAATTTATGATTTATGACGATCAACATAAAGTCTGCGGTGAAGATTGCAAACAATAGCGCTGGTAGTAATGGCCCTAAGTAGTTGTTTTAATCGTGCGTTCCGCGTTCTTGTTGTTTTTCGTTGGGCATTTGGTTGCGTCGTTACAAAAATTAGTTATAATAACTCTAATGAGGTATCATCAATGTCGAAGTATAATCAGGGTTCTTATTTAGCTACATATTTACCGATCGAGTTGAAAAAAAATGCATTCTTGAATCAGAAAAACGCATGCATGTGTGGGTTTTTTTTGTGAATAGCCCTCTAATTAGTCAAAAAAAACGATATTTTCGTGAATGGTGAAAAAAAGTGTTTAATCGTGTAAGTTTGTAATTTATCTCATTATACTGATAAAAAATGCAATACAAGCAACATTTAGCTGTCATAAACCGAAAAGATCTTGCATAAACTCCATTTTTACTCCCGTGGCCGCACTCATATAACATCAGCAACTTGTAATACCAAGACAGGCTGCCTGCTCTAATGGATAGCGCGCTCGATCTAAAGGCACAGTCTAGAGTTCGAAATTGCTGTCGTGTTCATTTTTTTTGTCAATAATGTATAAATTATTATTGAATTTAATTTTCGCAATTCAATTTAATTTTTGCATTTAAATTTAAATTGTTACGACACGTAAATCGCATATGAATTAAAATTATATTCTATTAAAATTCTATAAAAAACAAAATGACAATCACTGTGCAATGATATATAAAATTTTCATATTATAAAAATTACTGTATGTTTGATTGTACATAATTAGGTGATACGAATGTGTAATAAATAAAATAAAATTAGTACTTTCTAATTTCTGTTTATTAATATACTACGGGATGACTCCAGCTACTAGTTTCGACAGTTATTGTTTATCTTCATCAGGTTGTAGCGTAATCCCATAAGGGTCAGTGATTAAATAAAAATTAATCAGAATACAACATAAGAATTTGAAACGTATATGCATTTAGGTCACATTAAAAGCGTGTATAACACTCGGTTGATATTAGTATACATATGTTTCACGTTACCAAGGATCATCACTGTTACTGGTCAACCTAATGTATTATACGAAGAAAGCCGTATATATACTTAATAATTAAAAGAATAATTGAATGAGAATTTAAGATGGAAATCCCATTATTAACGTGAAGATGTTTGCTAAATTATCGATCTGAAACTACAATATGTATCTATAAAGGATAACAATAATTGTAGGACGACTTTCGAACGAAGTCACTGTACTTGCGTTAATTAACTAACGCAATTAGATCACATTAAAAACGTGTGTAACACGCAGTTGATATTAGCATACATATGTTTCACTTTACCAAGGATCATCATATTGTATATGTATTTGCTGACCGGACATTCTGGGAAAAAAAAGAAAAGTATTCCAATGTCTGGCCGCACTCCATAGCCAAACGATTACTAATTTTGTTTTATTTATTACAGATAAAAAATAAACAGCAACCTCAAACTCCAGGCTGTGCGTTCAGAAATCGAGCGCGCTACCCATTAGACCAGGCGGCCTATTTAGTACTACAATTTACTGATGTTATATCAGTGCGTAAAAATTGTGTTTATGCGGGATTTCTTTTCAGTTTATTGCAACTGAATGTTGCTCGTTTTATATCTTTTATCAATAATAGTGAAGTAAATTGCGGATCTACACGATTAAACGCGTTTTTCGCTGTTAAAAAAAATATTGTTTATATATTTTTTCGACCAATCAGAGGCTTATTCACAGAAACCCGCACTCACGTATCCGTTTTTTTTTTTTTTGGCTTCAAGAATCACCTCAATTTTTTTTCCGGCTCGATCGGCGATATGCTGACTTGGGCGTACCCTTGTTAGTATATAAGCAAATTTCTCTGTGATACCTATGGTGGCTGAACAAGTATTTTATTCAAAAAATATTTATTTCTCAAAACAACAGTTGGGGCAAAAAAATGCGTAGATGTAAACAGGCGAATTTTGCATTTAGATTTGAATATGTATACAAATACATAACGAAGTCCGCTAGGTGCTTCTTTCCAAATAATATACAAATATGCATATGCAATTACGTACTGCCAGTATTAAATGATTCAATCTAAACTAGTAACTTCCTGCTTCAGAAGCAGGCAAAAATAAACTAAAAATTTGTGCATTTGAACAATCGCCTAGCACATGGCTTTGAATACGAAAATTTATAATTACTTAAAATTAATAAATTAGTAGAACAACTAAATATCTAATACTCCATAAACTAGTTAATTTTATTTAAAACGGTCTAAACACTAAAAGCGTAACAAAATTGCAAATAACTTTGTTTAAGGTTAGGGAAACCCAAATACGAAATAGTTAATTATTTGTAACTATTTCATATTGAGCCATAAATGCCCATGACCGATAAAAATGCAATCATTTTATTAAAATAAGAAGTTGATATTGTAAATATAATAGGGGAAGGTGGTGCAAGATGGGAACATTAAGCTTTAGAACACTGCATCAGGATTGCAAATTGATATACAAGGTTCTAAGTACGCTTGTTGTAATCTTTAAACATTTATTTGCTGATGGATGAATTTACAATTTTTCGATGGGTGCTCTCGATGTTGTGAGAAAATTTTGAAAAGAAATGTGTAAATACACCATCTTGCCCCACCATTTGGCAAGATGGGGTTCCAGGTGAGTTAAGAATGGGTTGTAACATAAATCTGGGTAATACGTAAAAAAAGAAATTTTATTCTTAAAAAATGCAGGAACAAATCTAAAACTCTTTAAAGCGAAACTACTTAAAATAAAAAAAAATACAATAACGATAAGAATATTAAACTTAATCTTCACAATTGGGACAATAGAAGACGAACTCATCCACGTTATTCGCACAGCCTCCATGTACCTAACCTCGCCATCCATGGCTTTGTATCAATACTTCCCCTTACAATACTAACATTGAGCGTCATCTTCCTCAACAGAAGAACTTGATTATTTCCTTGACGTTTTCTAAAAATCTATCTCTTTGCTTTCCTTACAAAATTCGGCTTCTTGATCTCTTCTGTTTTTTTCTTTGCCATTTTCTTTCTTTTAACTCTCCCTCAGCACTTCTAGTTGCCTTAGGGATTCTCCAGACTTTTCTTGTAGCAGATTTTTATACCTAATGCTTGTAAGGATTGTTGTCTTTCCCTTGTTACGCTTTGATTGAACCTGTACTTTATTCCTAACATGAGAAATAGGCATTATGTCTTCGATAAAGCATAATGGCATATCCAGGCATAACGAACCAGACTGAAGGGTGAGATAGTGATGTCCCCATGTTGTCCCATACCAATAGCCCCATCTTGCCTCTTTGGGACATTTTCTATATTTCTATCACTATAGAAAATACATGCAATACATGTCAATTAATAAGCACAAAAACGTGTAGTTGTGAATAATTTACTTATGCTTCCGATAATGGCCGTTGAACTCACCATCAAAATAATAACGAAATTCTGGAAATTGCAAAGTTCACGCACAAATAGCAATAACTTTGTTATTACGATAAGTAAAGTTTCCTACATTACATTGCCCCACCCTCCCCTATGTAATAAATAGTAAATTGAATTTAATCACAATGATGACTATCCGAGAGTTTCAAAATAAAATTTCTATTAGAAGTCGAAGATTCTAATAAGCCAGTTCGATGGGACACCTGTATACCCACCTCTCGACATCAAAAGTGAATGCTGTTACCACAATGCGCATGCCCCTACCGATCTCAAGTGATCACAAATCGCTGCAGACGCGAACCTGCAGTAAATTACATCATAACTACAGGAGTGGGACTAATATGCCCAATGGATATTAATTTCTAACTGCACAAACAAGTTGTTGCAAAATTGATTGCAGTATTTAGTACTCCAAAGCATCCTGAACTGAGCTCTTAAACATAAACGAGCATATACATACGGCGTCTATAATGCAGTGGCAATCCACTCGATATTCGCTAATCGACCTGAATGATTGCAATTAGATGCAGTTAACGCACCAGTGATAATTTGATTCCCACTCGAAATGTGTCGCCTTGACTGCGTTATATAATGCGTGGGTTACGTTGACAAAATATAGAATACAGCGCTAACTTTGAATTGGGAGAACACTTCGCTGCGCTCCACAGAAGTGGTTAATTAGATTTCGTTCGTTTCTCGCGATTATTCTCTCTTCCATTCTCACTTACTGTTCTCGTAATTTTATTTCGAAGTCTGATGTTTATAGAGCGCCGCTGATTTGTCAATGCCGTTGGGGAGCCGACGTGACGGTCCCTCTTTAGAATAGCGCAATTAATGGAACTTACGTGGAAACGCTGAATCCGCCATAAACAATCCGCTAATAAAAGACAAACCTGTGCGCGAAATTTTTAATCCCCGCTGTCGCTTCGTTCTGGTAATGTATTGCGACGCCCGAAATCGTGCTACAGCGTCCGGAACAGGGGCAGCTAGGGCAACCCGTTTCGGAATTAACCAACAAAACAATGACAGGCCGCCGGCATTCAGCGCGCCACATAAATCACTCATTTCTGCTTTGTGTGTAATACGTAGCGACAAGATTATAAAAACGGTGCATTTTATAAAATGTATTTTATACCTTATCGCCCGCTAAATCATCCTCCGTTCCCTACGCGTTCAATACGTTGGTAAAAGTTAATTCCTCGGAAATACAAATAAGACGAATTTTATTGTGAACGAATACCGAACAAATTGCTCATATCGTATACAACTAGGTATGTATGTATGTACGTTCACATTATATGTGGGTAAGCGCTCGTCTCTTGTGTAAATTATGAAATCGTTCTTAGCCAAGAATGCATACCGTACGCTGTATGTACATACATGAATGTGTAAATTCAACCGTAGAAATGTTTTCGGTATATGGGCACGGGTTGCCGGAAAATGTAAATGGAATTCCCTGCAACCGAATCCATGAATAGGACACAATTAAAATTCCCATTTTGTTATGCTCAAAATGTGTGGATGTTATACAGGTGCACACACATATAATATACTTGACTGACTAGACCCAAGTTGTTATAATGGAAATTGTATGGAGTGAATCAAATTCATGCAGTAAAATTTATTATTTAAAAGGTACACCTAATCTGTAAAGAATATGCAAGTAGGATCAACTGCCATGCCTATGTTACACATATGCGTATTTAGTCTACAGTGACGAGCCAGCAGACATACTATCCTTTCGACATCCTTTCATATCTTTACTCATTGTCAGTAGATCTTTGGTAAATTCAAGTTCCTGTGTCCCTTAGAAACACTTTTCCCTGTCTCTGTCCTGGTGACTCTTGCCAACGCTCTCTGAACTCATTATGCATCCATTCCTCGGTGAATTTTTTAATTTGTGATTTGGTAATGACAAAACAAGACCTTCAACAAATGAGATTGACGAACCTTGCCTGGCCAAACTCATTTTGGACGTTACACAGTCCCAAATTAACTTGCAAGGGTACACTGGCAGGTAACAAATTCCGATTTCCATGAAACTCCACAGACTGAAAGAGTACCTTACAATAAGAAGTCCGTATTTTCCTTTAGCAGCCCAATCGCCCGATTTTGGGCCCCACCCTCCTCCAAAGTTTGAGCAATTTTTCATTGTTTTTTAATATTTCCGAAATTATAACAAATATAACTTATTTTTTTTTTATTCACAAAAATGACCTATTTTTTTTCAATTTCAATAAAGTTTCGTAGAAATGCAGAAATTATGTAATTGATAATATGTAGATAGCAATCAATACGTAAATTACAGTTATTATTTAAACAAATACATGGAGCAAGTCACGTAAACCACTTGAGATTAGGTATATAAGGCATTCGAAATAAGAGTACCTATTAGAAGTTGTTTTCGCGCGAAGTGTAGATTAGTAATTTTAAATCATTAGAATTGAAAGGGTTAATGATTCGCTTTGTGAGTGTGGTGGAGTAGATACAGCGGGGCATGTTTTATTTGAATGTCCACTCACTGATGAGTGGCGGTCGCGTACGGAGGTTAGGCCATTAGCTAGGGGTTAAATTGGCCGCGACGCGAAACAGATATTAGACATAATGAGTTGATCGAATGATGGGAATTTTTTAGTAATGTTGCTAAAGAACTAGATAGGCTACGGCATGATATTTAGATAGTTAGTAGGGTAGCACGCTTATAAATGAATATTTTATGCTCTTTAGTGGTCGGAATTGGTGTTAAACTACAAATATTTAAAATATAAATCTTTATTTATATTTTAAATATTATATATATTATATTTAAAATATAAATCTTCTTAATTAATTACTCTTGGTTAGAATAATTAGGATTAAGTTATTATTAAGTATTAGAATAGCTACTGCTGTTGTTTTGTTCGATTTTTAGGTCATCATCTTTCCTGTTCAACTGCTGAATGTGTGAAAATGGGAGCAGCTACGCGAGAACGGCAAGGCTGTCGGAATTTGAGGAGACGCGGAGGCTGCTTCTTCGGCACTCAGAAGGATAATAATAATTTGCGGCTATCAGTAATAAGGTCTGGGACTTCTTCCCCGATCCTCCCAGAGTAAGGTTTTTGCCATGGTTTTCCCTTACTCCGTGGCCATTGATTTTATATAAGTATATTATATATATAATCAGTGTCCTTGGCGAATGCTGGGAGATAACGAAAGTCGTTCCATGGGCGCATTTAATAATAACTGATAGATGACTGATTTGCAGTAGACTCGCGATTATGTGAACTAATCACATTTCACATATTTTATCATTTCTCAAAAGTAGTATTCATATGGTCGCGAGGCTACTGTATTATATTTTTGTTATTAAGAATCATACGGAAATTATTTAGTTAGAGTAGGATCATTTCAATTGTTATGGAAGCCATATAGTACTTAGAATAGGTAGCCTCGTGTAGTACCTTTTTTAGGTGGAGCACCGGATTGGGATGATTTGTAATAATTTATTTCTCATAAATAAAGTGTAGATTAGTATAGTTTGGTACGATGGCAGTTATAAATGTAGCTAATGTGTTGAACATGCTACTTGCTACATTTCAAATCGCCAATATCGCAATAATTTCTTTGACACTGCAAAAAACGAAGTTGCATGATACCCTGAAATATATCATTATATCTGCTCAACAAGACGCCATATTCTCCTTTGAAGATGTAACGGGATTGGAGTTTGAAGAACCCGCAGAACCTCACGAAACCCAATTTGTGGAAGAAACAGAAGAAAATGAAGAAGACAGTTATGACAATATAGCATGTGTTCCTGAAGAAGGCGGCGTTATCGACCTAGATTACAAAACATGAGCTGTAGAGTTCTGGAAAAGTGGTAAATCCAAGCAGCGTTCTCTAGGTAGTGTCAGCCATAACTTAAAGAAAATGAAATCGCTGCGACAGTTGCACAGATGGGAAGAAAGTATTAATAGAGGTGGTACCCACAGGAATAAATTACGGTTTATTACTGAATATGTTCTAACAACATTTGAAAATAATGTAGATGGAAAAATAATTCATGACATGGATCTTCGACGGTGGGCTCTAGAAGATATATAAAAAAATAGGGGGTATAGGAGATTCGGTCTCCCGTGATTAACTTTTTGCGAAGATAGATGGCGTGATCTTTGGGATCATATAATGTGCTGCAAATTATGTTAAAAGAATCTTTTAATATTTGTTGTAATTTCGAAGATATTAATAAAAATTGAAAAATTGCTGAAACTTTGGAGGGGGCTGGGGACCAAAATCGCGCGATTGGGACGCTAAAAAGAAATACGTGCTTTTTATTTTAAGGTACTCTTTCAGTCTGTGAAGTTTCATGGAAATCGGAATTTGTCACCTGCCGGTGTTCCCTTGTTAGGGGAGAGAACTATTACGGTACTAATCGCTTTCAAGTTCTGACTGGCTATCAATGAAAATGTTAAATAAGGGGATCATTGCAATATTTTTCAGGGAGAATTGTTGCAATAAATCTGGCAAGTGTATATCAAGGACGAATGGGAATTTATACGGAACCTGCGAATTCTAACAAATAGCCTATATGTATTAGAGGCGTTATGGAATTTAAAATATCCAACTGATTTGTTATTAGATAATTGGGATATGTTGCGTGAGTAGAGGGTATAAAACTTTTTGGACTAGGACTCACTTATGTACAATCGATAATGAGAAAGCTGATCAATTAGCGAATGAGGCGGTGCCTACGGGAGATTATTAGATATGGGCTAATTTCGCTAGCGTACTTAAAAGAGCATTTAAAGGGGAGGTAAACTGGATAATGGTTATATTACTTTAAATGGGAGGTGAATTAGGAAATTTATCGGTAGGGTTACACGTTTTATGAAAATGGAGGTTAATTTGTCGTATCAGGCGGTAGAATTAATAACAGGTCACAGTAATTGTAAATTATATTTATGTAGAACTGGGAGGGTTAATGATTCGTATTGTAAAGGTGGTGGGGTAGATACAGCGGCGCATGCCTTATTTGAATGTCCACTTGCACATAAGTGGCGGTCGCGTACCGAAATTAGGACATTAGCTAAGGGGTTAAATTAAGCCGCGTCGCGAAACAGATATTGGAGATAATGAGTGGGTCGAATGGTGGGAATTTTTTAGTAAAGCTGCTAAAGAACTAGATAGGTTACGGCATGATATTTAGGTAGTTAGGAGGGTAGCATCTATTTATGAATGAATATTTTATGCTATTTAGCGGTCGGAATTAGTGTTAAATTGTAGTTTTTAACATGATTAGAGTATATAAATAAATATTTAAAATATAAATCTTTAATTTAATTTCTATTGGTTAGGATAATTAGGATTAAGTTATTTTTAAGAAGTAGAATAGGAACTGCTGTTGTTTTGTTTGTTTTTTAGATCATTACTTCTATCCTGTTTCAACTCCAAATTAATGATGTGCGAAAAATGAAGCAGCTACATGAAGACACCGCTGGAATTAAGGGAACGTGGAGACTACTTGTTCAGCACTCAGAAGGACAATAATAATAATTTGCCGGCTATCAGCAACAAGGTTTCCCAGACCTCTTCTTCTTCCCAGATCCTGCTTGCAGAGTAAGGTTTTTGCCATGGTTTTCCCTTACATCTTGGCGAATGCTGGGAGATAACTATAATCGTTCCATAGGCGCAAATATTACATCAGCTGATAGCTGACCGATTTACAGTAAACTCGCGATTATGTGAACTGACCACATATTTCAGTATTTCACATAAAGTAGTATTCACATAATCGCGAGGCTACTGTATTATATTCTTGTTATTAGCAATCATAGGGAAATTATTTAGTTATGGTAGGAACATTTCAATTGTTATGGAATCCAGATAGTACTACTTAGAATAGGTAGCCTCCTGTAGTATCTTTAGGTGGAGCACAGGGTTCGGAGGATTTGTAATTATTTAGCTTTTCATAAAGTGCCAGAGAAAATACATAAACGTAAGTCTAACTGTCCACTAACGGGTGGATGGCGGGCACCGGCGGAAATGAAAGCAAATTAGATATTAGGGATAACAAAACTGTATAGTGGCGAGAATATTTTAATAAAATTAAAAACCAGTTAACGCGATTGAATCGTGATTAGAGTAACAGGTATAGATACAGTGTATTCCATAAGTAAACATATTTAAGATAAACCTCGGCTGGTGAGAATTGGCTGTTGGTTTTTTTTTTTGCTTTCGGGCATCAGCAACGAACGAGAACCTTTGAGCTCCCTTTGCCACGGTGATGAGTAATCGTGACTCTAGAACGATGAAAGAAACGGTTTCTGACCCGGAGGGACCGAATACTAACTGGAAATAGCGGAACGATCGAGACTGGCCGGATCGGGACAGCCTTCCAAATTATAAGGAACCGTGAAGAGGCAATATGATCTCCCACTTAGATTAAGGATGAGCATTAAATTTCTAAAATTAAATGAAAGCGGCTTAGTATTTATTTTTAGAATAACGTTTTCGTGGTTTCGCTTGCTCACATACATTAACAGAAAAAGTAGCTTCACTAATTCTTAGATAACTAAATGCATGTTAACATATGTTGAAATACCCTTCTTAGTTTCTTTATGTGTAGGTGAATGCTGAGGGATATATAAAGTTACTCCCCGGGTGCAACATTATCTATACTAGTTCTGGAATTGTAATTAGGTAATAGTTAATTAGAATAGAGACCGTTGATACGACAGAAATTTTGCGACAATTAGAGTATGTAACCCTATGTAGTTTCTTTGAGTGGAACATGGGGTTTAAGGATGTATTGTTATTATTTTAATTTAATTAAACATGGCGGTTTTTACCTAATTCCGTCAATTTTTCCATCTCTCTGACATAACGATTAGCTTCAGCCTGGAGCACCGTTGTCCGCTAGCGAAATTTTACCGAAAGAGCCGTTTTAGGCGTTTTTACATATATTGCAGCTTCTACGACATAATATCCGTTTAGAGCCGTCTCGGCACCAGTTTGAGTCTACTCTTACTGGAGTGCCTCCATCGAGATCCATCTGGATCTTCCAGTCCTTCTTATCTGGTATTATAACCTGATATTTTCTATTTAAGTTGAATTGCCAACCAACCATTGCAACACATGGCATCCCCATCAGCCTCCATAATTTCACCTAATAGTTTTTTTTTTTTTATGATCAGCACAGTGGGATTTAATTATCGGTACTTGACTGTGCGTACGTCTATACGCCGTAGAAATAATAGAAACTGTTTGTAAGTAAACATGTAGCGATGACAAGTTTCAACAGAACGCGCACTGAATCGACTCGGCTCGGTCTACTCGGAAAAGAGCAAAGTTTTTGATACATGTGAACTTAAATGAAGAGTCGCGCACTGGTTCGGCATTTTCCGATGCGATTCGATTCAAACCAGTGCGCGGTCCTCCATTTAACTTCACGTATAGCAGAAACTGCTGATTGCTCTTTGCCGAGCCGAGTTGATTCAGTGCGCATTCTGCTTTAGACTTAGATTACTTCCATTGCGACGGTACGGGTTGACCTCATCGTAATCGTGGCACATAGACACGCCAGCCTTTGTATCACACTTAGCGTTTCGGCCCCACCCCTTCCCCCATCCGCGTCTTTGGTCATCATACTACTGTTCCGTATGTTACCATGGGTCTAAGAGAGAGTAGGACCTTAATATGAAAAATTTCGATCCATCTCCCATTCGTTGTTGTAATCACGCGGTAAATTAGTTAATTCTGCTGAAGTAGTAGCGCTGTATGCATTTAGAAAACTATATTATTGACGTGGCGTGATTTGTAAATAACTAATAACGCCTCATACACCTATGCATAAACTTCGTTAAGCAAAACTAAAACCATCAACAAGGTCTAAAGTTGTTGAGGCATTTCAATGTTTTTTTTTTTTATCGTGAATGGTCGGTACGATATGAGACCATTAATGTGCACTTTTCACAGGAAAAATCGGGACACCAGAAATTCAGAATTTTTAAATTTATTGATTGTAAATGCAACTTTCGGAGGATATATTCACTTATCATAGCCACAAATCACTTAATTATGTATATTACTGAGATCAAAGGTAACGACTAGAAATTTAAACAGAAAAATAAATATATAGAGAGAAAAAGGTTTATGTATAGAATAAACAAATCGGAGTTTCTCTCCCGGGAAACCAGGGGTACCTACGCTTAATGTCCGTTCTTGTTGAGATGTTCCTTGGTATAGATGCAATGCCGTTGTTTGGATTTTACCAAATTTAGAGATGACAGCCAGCTGCCCCAGTAAACCATTTCTTAAACACAGAGCATTCCACACTGAACGAAAAATATACACAAATATAATAAAAAAGTACATTAATTCAATAATTATTTTATCAAAATTCGTCCAACGAACACTTTTATCAATACAAAGTATGTGCGTTTCAAAATATATTAATAATTATATAGGTTCATCTATACAATAAAGAAAATTGTTGATACAATGAATTTATTATTCATTTGATTATGAATATAATAAACACAAATTATTGCTTTAAAAATCGGTATAGAATAAAGTGATTAAAGAATATATAAACTGGATTACCATATTGCTAACCGTGGTACATTGTATGAATTAACTTCTTTATTGCTCATATGAAATTGATACATTCCGTTAATTAATAATAGTTGTAGAAACTATGAATTATATATTATACCTATTTATTACCAAATAATATAACAGATTTCGAAAATATGCAGTTAGTGTAAGAGGTCCAAGTCATTTACAATAACAGCACATATTCGAAATCCGGTTATACTATTTGGCAAACTTTAGTAATAATTAATTCGCTTAACAATACAACCAACAAAAAGGTACAGCTACAATGCAATAAATAAATTTACTTACCAACACTATTTATTGATAAATTTTAATATTAGTATACATTATTTATTTACAAATCAAATTATTATGTTCATTCTGTCAGCATTTCCTATGTGATTTACTCTTTAGTTCGTACAAGCTTACCACAAGCTATCCAATTGGCTGGGTAATAAGTTATCAAATCTTGACGATCGTATTATAGCTTCTGTCCCGTCTTCAAAATCTGAAACACCAAATAGGTAATAAGTAATATTTGAGAAAAGAGTGTACATATACATTTATACATACCAAATTATTTGCAATATTTTTGTTTTGGAATTCTCCTTATCAGTTTTGCATATCCGTAAATTTATTACTTATAAATTTTCTCTTTTTTTACCATTAAAATTCTTAAAATATGTTAATAGTTTTATATTAACCTAGCACCTAATTTTCCATCAGAAATCTGTCTGCTTTTCTAACCGTGATGACGTTCCCGAAGCTAAATGATAATGGTTTTCTATAAAATACTGTAGGTATTTGTATTTAGGTTATGTACATGTTTGAAATGTCTGACTAATGCATGAAGCTCGGCAAAATTAGTGTTACACATAAAACGAAGCATATTTCACCTACTTCACACACACGTAAAATGTCAAATATTGGATATCCATTTATTGTTCATTACATGTAAAGCTAGGTTAGGTAATTTGAATATCTATAATAATAATTATGTATTTAACAAGTTTTCAAGTAGGGTTAAGAAATAAAAGAAAAGGGAGCGTACTAAATACCTTAATTTTGCCTGTAATAACACTAAACACACTACTTTTATGAATGCAAACAGATAAAATACGTTGCAGAAAAGATGCATTTATGCCTGGGCAGAAGAGCCTATGTAGAATGTGAATCTGAAGTTCTGAAGAAACAATTTTAACAATTGCACACGCTATACCTGCAGAGAAAGCGTAAAACATAGTATGTGTTAGAGTGAAATGATTGGAAACAATCAATACCGTTATATATTGTCATTTTCTGTGTTTGTTGTGTAATGCACTACTAAACAATAACTTCCAGGGCGATAACCTTCTCTACGCTTACTAATTTAAATAATTAATTAATATTTTTTCAATATAAAAAGTCACTCAGAATATCTAGACTAGCAGTTTATCTGTACAGAGTCCAAAAACAAAAGAGAACCCCAAATCAAATCTAGCACCAGCTTTCAATTGCGGTTTTACGTAAACTTTGTTATCGTGAACTCAGCTGTAGGCAGGCACCATCCAATGGTAGCTACAGGTAATTGTGGAATTAAAATAAAATTCAATTAGAAAATGTCGTAGGCACAATTGGAAATTGAAATTTTAAGCGTAGGAGCAATTACAAACGGAAAGCTCTCATACAAAGCTCGAAGATAAAGAGACAATTTTCTTAAACTCAATCGTTATAATTACGGAGCTTCAGCTTTAATAACTAATTTGATTGTTATCAGCGACAGTTTGTGCTATATGGTTCATGGCCTAGAGCCTCCCAACTCCGAAAAATAATAAATAAATCTACTATATACATACATATTACAATATAAAAGGCATATAAGTATATTGTTGTGTGTTAATTTGACTTTTGTTACTTAACACAATTTTAATTTTAAAATAGTAAAGACGATTTCGGAATTATTTTAATATCTATGGGATATATAGTTAATTTACTAATTACATAACATTGACCAACCTCATTATATATTCAAATAAAAGTCTTCTTTATTTTATTTTTATTTCCGTCAATTTCTGATACTAATCCAAATTCAAATCTAATCCAATTATAAAATAATAATCCAATCATGAGTAATATCGAATGTCGAAACCAAATTTATAACAATTTATGTTGATATAACTTGGTATGCAATTGATTTAATTATGTTAATCTATTTCTCCAATTTTCAATAATTTCAAATTCCCAAAATGATCCTTCGTTTATGATTTCTCCTTTAAAATGATTCCTTTCTATTCTTTTTTTTTAAAAAACTTCTTAACCATTTTCATTAATTTGACTTCTATCCAAAAAATTCTTATCTTCTCCCTTTCTTTTTTTTACAAATACTTTTCCCAACAACCAATGATTTTTCAACACAGCCTCCCAAAATGATTATCCTCCACTAGCGAAATTTGTCAATTTTGTCAATTGATTTGTTCATGTTATGTAATTTGTCTATATTACCAAAAACTATAAAAAAAAAAAACAAATTTCAAACATAACTAAAATTTTTATTAACTTGCAAAACTAAAAATCAAATATTTTACAATTAAAGTGGAACACTACAATATATAAATATATCGTTTATATTAGCTATTAATCTATTAATGTGAGAAAAAAATAGGTAAAACATGGACATTGGAGGTTATGATGTATCTTTTCTGTTACGATAACGTCGACGTTAACATACTTTGTAGCTTCTTTTTAAAACTTTAAAAAACTTGTATATAAAAATAAAAATAACCTGTGCGTGACTTGGATTTGGCTATCGACTGAATAGCTATTTCTTTGTACTGACAGCGACATTAGTAGAACAACTAAATGTTTTTATGAATCACTTTATGAAATAAGTATTTGATTTTAGTCGATAGTGTTCAAAAGCCAAAAATTTTAAATATTTCAAAAACGATTGCAATCAGACAGGGAAATCTAGTGCAAATTTGCCATATTAATGTGACAAATTCACTAAATTCGTTAAAATATATCAGATCAACTATAAAGCTGAAAATATTTGCCGCAAATAGATGAGAATTAGACGCTACTACTTTGCGAGTTTCAAATGTGTTCGTTAAGTGGAAACTTGGGTATATTTTTTTTTCCATTTTGTGTTTTTTTTACATTTTTCTTTACTGGCCGCAATATAGTACTACATATGTGATAACATTCATTTCAATTTTATTTTTGATGTAACTTGAATTTGTGCAATTTTGTACTTCTTTCATTAATTTACAACACTAGTTTGAAATGGTCTAAGAAGTTAATATATAATCACAATCATTTGTTGTGGAAGTGAAATAAGCTGGGGTTCCTACATAATGCGAATAGGTTTAGTTTGTTTAATGAGTTGCATTTAATTCCTCTTTATTGAGTAATTAAATCCTTGTCTGGTTTGATTGTCTAAGTTTGATAAAATTAGCCAACTAAACCGTTTGCGTTTGTCTGCAAAGCTACCTAATACGAGTTCGTCAGACTTACTAGAATTAGAACTATACGAATAAATAGTATAAATACCTATACAGAAAATACACATATATTTTTCCTTTTGCGGTTCCATAATTAGGTACTTGAACTCCATCACATTTTAAACATATGTGGTATTTTCTTTGTTTCAGAGATCAGCCCTTAGTTTAAGCCATCAAAACTTTCCTGCGAACTACTTCTCTTGAATGAGATATTCACATTAGACTGGTATGTACACATTAACTGAATAACTGCTTTCAGTACTTTAAAGTTGTTAGACGTAGTTATAAAACTTTTAATGACACCACCTAGATGATATTATGCAGCCACTGATTCTTCGTAAAAGCGTGCACAGCTAAAAGTGGCAGCGGTATGCAAAACTCCTGCTATAACTTGGTAATTCAAGATTTTATCGAATTATTATAGAGAAAATTGTGATTCGGATTGAAGTAGTCTATATAGGATTAGTAAAAGTACGGAGACATTTATCAAAAGTTCGAGTTTTTCTTTGAATTGTTATACATTACTTTCTAAATGAAAATTTGCAATTTTTACCTATGATGCGAAGTGACAAACTTCTCGGTGGTTATTACGGACGTCGAACATTTAGTATAAATATTTCAATTGTGTAATTTTTTGATGTACGTATGACAAATAATGTGTATGCGATATATGTGAAGCGTGTGCACCTAACAGCTGTTTGTATGTGCGCCGTTTGGAGAGGTTGGTGCAACTTATATAGCGATATATAGGAGCCCCAGAATCTCTATACAGAAAGAGTCACCTCCACGAAAAAGAGAAGTGTGCACTTCGCACATATAACGAAGTATATAAATGTTTGTATATAGTTGGGATGGCTTGTGCGGAATATCTAGTAAATATGGGCAACACATACCTATTTACCCGATTGAAAATCCAGTTTGTTTGCAACAATAAAGCGTTCTTTTATTCAACGATGTTCGGACCGTTTGTTCATCAAAGCACCAGAGAAAAACCTATGGCTTTCATATGCAAGCGGAGCCATCAGTTAGTTCCAGTGAACTATATACAACATTGGCAGGCACGCTGTGTGCTTATAAAACGGTCCGCTAGGCAGTCGGTTGTCATCTTTAAATGTGCTAGAATGTTGCAGCTACACAGCCTTTTATATTTGTTATCTGGTGTTTTTAATAAGAAATAGTTAATAATGTGTTTTTATATATTCCCTACTTAATAATAGTCTGCAAATAATACTTCCAATTCGCAATTTATCAACCATATTTTATTGTTAATAACAATAAGAAAATTATTTTCTTAAACCATCCCAAGTAATTCTTAAATGACCCCACACCATTGTTAACCTTTCCAAGTGACCCCTATCATCTCATGATATATCTATCCTATCCAAAGGCTCCAACTTTGCACCTGCACGTAGACGTATTCCTGCTGAAACTATCATCACTGGCATAGAATAAGTCCTTGTTAGGCCCCTGAGCGACATTGCCGATCCTATTCGGTATGGAACCCCTAAAATTCTTACTTGTGTCAAACCTTCTCAAGCTAACAACCATAGTCCGAAATATATACTTGGCCTTAAATACCTGAAATGCGATCCTCAAAGCTGATAAGGGAAACACTACGGTGATACTGGACAGTAATGAGTATGAACATAAGATCCTTTCCCTACCCCAAAATGGCTCCTATAGATCCCTAAAACGTGATCCTACATCACGTGTTGAACGTTCCATTATCAAATCCATAATATCCTCATTATTCCTCCTGAATTCCGTAAATCCTTACTATCTGGGGATTTCAATGCACCTAAACTATCGATCGAGCTAAAATCCTCAAACCCAATGTTCCTTTACGCCCTATTGTTAATACCATAAACAGTCCCACTTACAAGCTCTCCAAATACCTACCCAAGATTCTCAAACCTTACACTGGCAACAGTGACTCCTTTATTCAAAATTCTAGACGTTTCGTTCACAGACTAAGTTTAGTGGACTGACAGTTGATCTCAGGATTTACCTGTAAGTTTCGATTGAATTCTTATTTACCAAAGTTTCCATATCCATTACTATTCATTTAATCCGTGAAATGCTATCTTCTAATCTCCAACCAGATGACTTAACTGACTTGGTGGAAATCCGCCTTACTTACACCTATTACCAGTTCAGTGGCTGTTACTACGAACAAGTTTCGGGGGCAGTCATGGGTTTCTCTCTTTTTCCTGTTGCTGCCAACATTTTTATGGAAGCATTTATACAACAAATCCTAACATTCTATTCCCAGAAACCGAAATGTTGGTTCATACATGTTGACGACATCTTCGTAATCTGGTTACATGGACGTGATTTCTTAAACCATTCGCTCACATTCCTTAACTCCCAACATAGCTCCATTAAATTCACCATGGAAGTTGAGTCTTATGGCACTTCTTTCCCAGACATCCTAGTGAATCGTCGCTCTGATGGTTCTTTGTTCTTTGGGGCATTCCGTTTACCGCAAAATTTGCACATTCTAATCGGTACCTAAATTCCTTTTCACAGCACCATCCTGTCTAGAAAAACGGTATCATAAATTTCGTAGTCCAAAGAGTCATTGCCATATGCGAACCTAATTGCTTATCCAGAAAGCTATCTCATGTAACCGATACCTTAATCAAGAACAACTATCCTAGACACCAGATCAAACGTACCCTAAACCGACACCTCCATCCTGGATCCAACATATCCAAACCCTAACCTACCCCACATCCACTGCTTATATCCAAGGAAAAATTATGTCGTTTATGAGATTAGTACTTTGTAAAAAAAATAATTTGCAGAAGGATGCGACCTTAGCTTCGGCTTCGCGTTTGCAGTAATTGCAAAATGTCCTGCTTGTGTTATGTCTTGTCCACATGAAAACAATGGCCACCTTTCCACTAATATTATTTGGTTCTAAAAAGATGGCGTCGGCACTTTATGGTGCCAATATTCGGCAACAATATTTTCTCAAGAGGTAGGTTAGTGGACTACCAAGTATTGAATCACTTGGTCGTTCGTTAGATTTTAGATTGGAGATACGCAGAAAACAATGTTTATGGTCGTAATTCCGATGACACCCTAGACTTTGAAATGAGAATTGAAAGAACAATAGGAGTAATTTCCCATTTTTTTAATATTCTATTTGGGCTTTTGTAAATTGATCAGATCATTGTTTAATTAGTATTGGAAGACAATTTGAAGACATACTTTAATGAGCGATGTACCTAACATTTATAAGAGTCGGCGCCTTCTTGAAAAATATTATTAGAATAAAAAGAAGATTTAGAATATTAACAATGGAAATAAACATCAAAATAAGTTATATTAACAATATGTTTGAAAGTCCATAATTAGGTTATAAGCAGATCGAGGACAGTTTCGGGCGACGACATACAAGGGAAATAAATTTATCTCTTGATAGTGGTATATAGAAACGGGTACTTGACCATTTGTGCGACTAGCTGGTGGAAGGGGAAGAGCATTACATGCGATAGTCCAATAACAGAGCAGCATACTTAGCTTGCTCTATCGTGCGGTAGACGATGAAATACAATACATGCAAAACACAGCGGCGTCCTTAGATTTGTTAGCGCTGTTCTATTAAAATATTTGTTATATTAAAACCTTTAGCAAGAAAAACTGAAAAGGAGATATATAATCTTTAATTTATATAAATAAAGTCCACTGTTTATGAAGCAAAAGAACTATAACTAAAAATGCACTTTGAAACAAAAACAATACTGAATTTACGAAGTAAGAAACGCCTAAGAAAATATATAAATAATAATCGCAAGGAAAGAAATAAGAAACAACTAAAGATCTACATTTATTTTAAAAATAAATAGAGAACTCTTTTATAGCCAAATATGTGAATGTAGTGCACACGTACAACAATTCTCAATAAAGGGATACAATTACACGAGCACTGAATAGTACTGACACTGACAAGGTTCGAGTCTAGCTGGCTTGATACGAGCGTCATTTACACTTGATGTAAAAATAAATAGAAAATTCTTTCAAACTGAACTATGTACATTAAAGTAATTTTAATATTATGTGTAATATGTATGTAGTTGAAAGTTTGGTGAAGGAACTTCAAGTTTCTGTTAATGAAGAATTTTTGTATTGGTATAATGAGGTTACTGTCATAAAAACAAATTTTCCTCTATTTTATTGGAAGATTTGTTTTTGCAATAGTAATCCCATCATACTACTCACAAACACAATTCTCAAAAAAAAAAATGCATAACAGTCACACCTATGTACACGTCGTACTGACACAGGCCAAGTCTAGTCGGCACGATGCGGGCACATTACGGACGTCGCCTCTGCCTTGGATGATGTCATGCCAGTGCGCCCGGAATTGTCCTCGTACTGGTTATAAGTTATAAATAACTAGACAAACAGAAATCAACTACTTCCCAATTCTTCTATTACCGCGGTCGGCAGTCGCGAGCCGCATGCGACTCTTTCAAAAGACAACTGCGGCTCTTTAAGTTCCCCTAAAACAAAAGCTAGGCAGACAGACAATGAACCTATTCAATTTTAAATTTAAATAGCTCAGATGTCAAGTTTCTTGTTACATAATTGGACACAATCCACAAACACGCAGCTTCAAAATTTCGCTTGAAATAGCTAAACGCGGAAACAATTCCCAGATAAATTACGCAATGCGCATAGGTTGCTTAAGACGAATGTTATTTCAAAGGATCAATACAATAAATTAAAAGAGAATTATTATAAATTACTCACTTTAACAAAAAAACTTATTATGATAATTTACTTCTAAATTCTAGCAACAAGTCAGATGTGCCTGGGAAATTATCAATCATGAGATTGATGTTAAATCTAATAAAAATATCTTATTAAAGAAAGACAACAATTAGTTGATGATTCTTATGAAGCTATGTGAACTGTTTAAAAGTCATTTTGCCATCTCTGATGTGCCATCTGTTAACGCATATAATAACAATAACGTCTGCGATTCCTCGGCATCCTTTTATTTGTTCCCTTGCACCATAAGTGAGGTATTCAACGTCATTATTTATGTTTCTAGAAAGCGGTCTGCTGGTATGGATGGAATTCCGTGTGATATTTTAAAATATGTTGCCCAGTATATATCGATCCCACTATCATTTATAATAAATAATTCTTTCACAAAGGGTATATTTCCCAGTAAGTTAAAGCTAAGTAAGGTTGTACCTGTGTATAAGAAGGGTGACAGATTGTCAGTATCGAATTACAGACCTATATCTATACTCCCCTGTTTTTCTAAAATCTTTGAAAAGATAATGTGTTCCAGAATAATGTCCTTTTTAACTGTTAGAAACTTAATTTCACCGTGTCAGTTTGGGTTTATAAATAACAAATCTACCTCAGACGCTCTTTTTTCTACACTGGACATCATCTATCGTCTGTTGGATGGCGGTGAGGTGGTGTGTGGTCTGTTTTTCGATCTTTCTAAGGCTTTTGATACGGTTGACCACGAATTACTGCTATCTAAACTATCTAGATACGGAATTAGAGGGCCTGCTTTGAGTTGGTTTTCCTCTTATTTGAGTGGACGCTCTCAGCACGTTTATATAGCGGGTACTTCTCGTGACGTATTTTCTTTGCCCATGGAGCTTACAGTGGGTGTACTACAGGGTTCTGTTCTTGGACCCCTTCTTTTTGTGCTATATGTTAACGACCTTAACTGTTCTCTTTCCGTTGGCAACCTTTGCCAATATGCGGATGACACTACTGTTATCATCTCGGGTGTTAATGATAGTGAACTTTCACGGTTTGGTAGTGAATGTGCATTGGCAATGTCTGGATGGTGTAGTGATAATGGCCTTGTATTGAATAAATCTAAAACTTCAATGGTAGCCTTCAGTTCGGCTAGATGTCCCGTCGACAGATCACCGATGGTGCGACTGGGGACTGTGTCTGTACCTGTGGTGTCTGAAACTGACTTTCTTGGCTGTCGAATTGATAATCGGTTATCTTGGGATAGTCATGCGTCCCACTTGTGTTCCAAACTATGTTCACTTTCATATGCCATATATAGATTGCGAGGTATTGTATCGTTGGAGGGACTATTCATGTTTTACCACGCAAATATTTCTTCCAGATTGCGGTATGGCATTTTGTTTTGGGGTGCAGGGCGTAGTCTCTCGCGTTGTTTTGTACTACAAAAGCGAATTGTCCGAACAATGTTTTCGTTAGGTGCCATGGAATCATGCCGTCCTATATTTATTAAATATGGTATTTTGTCCTTGCCATGCCTCTTTATTTATGAATGTGCGGTGTTCACTCATAAAAACAAAAAACTATTTTCTTTTAATAATAACTTTAATACAGCGTATGATACGAGATATAACGATGACTGCGCCGTACCAACTCATAGAACTGCGCTCTTTGAAAGGAGTCCGAGGTTTATGTGCATCAAGATTTATAATAAACTACCAAAAAATGTTAGGAATCTAGAAACTCATGGGTTTAAAAATTACTTAAAACAATATCTGAAGCACAAGTGTTATTATAGCGTGTCGGAGTTTCTTGAGCAATCAGTTTGGAGTGTTGAATTTGATATATTTTTTATGTATAAACCTATGTATTTTAATGTAATGTATTTTATTGTATGTATTTTATTTTATATCTTGTCCTGACGCAGCCCATATCGCTTTCGATCCAGTGGCTAATAAAATTATTATTATTATTATTATTAGAAGGTTATTATATTAAGCAGTGTTTAATAAAAGCATCTGAGGATCTACTTAGTGATTCTAAAAACAACACTGAAATTGTAAAAAAAAGATACTGCACTATCTCCTAAAACAGTACAAGATCGAACTGTTAAAATGGCCTTAAATGTGACACAATAACAATTGAAACACATCAAACTGAGTTCGGCAATATCAATTGCTGTAGATGAGTCTTGTGACATAAAAGACACATCGCAAGTGGCACTATTTGTAAAATTTGTCTCATCTCAAGGCATTGAGGAAGAATTGCTGCTAGATATTAATGTGAATATGGTTGTTTCCATTGCATGAAGCAAAAAGCGTGACTGGGACAAACAAAGAATTCATTTCAATTTTAAAAATTAAAATTGACCATGAAATCATTTTTTTTCATTGCATAATTTACCAGGAAGCGCTTTGTGCGCAATCCTTTCCAAAAGAAATAGTTAACGTTAAGAACTTGGTTATTAAATTTACCAATAGCATTTTAGCTAAGGCTCTCTGTCATCGCCAATTTATAGAATTATTAGATGACATGGGTAACAACTACTCGGACTTAATTATGCACAATAACGTACGATGGTTTTCACGAGGCAGTGTTTTAACACGTTTTTCCTCATGTCTGCATAAAATTATTACGTTCCTAAATAATAAGGCCATTGATTATCCGGAATTCAAAGATAACAAATGGCTACAAAAGTTATATTTTACAATACATTTCAACGAACTAAATCTAAAGTTTCAAGGAAAGGGAAACACTGCATTTTCATTACTGGAAGAAGTAGTTTGTTTTGAAAATAAATTGCTTCTGCTGGCTGAAGATAAATCTTAAAAAATTATCGGGATGGAAACAGTGCTTCTATTGATACCAGTTACTGCACAAGAACGATCAAAACAATGAAGGATGGCTTTGCTGCACGATTTGATGGGTTCAAAATAAATAACCTTACCTTCGCTTTCATTGCGAATCCTCTCTAAGCAAACAGCAATGAACTAAATTTTGCTTCATTTGATATTAATGCTGGTTCATTTGAAATCCAGTTACTAGATTTAAAAAGCATAGATTTCTGCAGTTTGAAATTTACGAACTTAACCAGTAGCTTAGAAGAGCTAGAAAAGACAGAAATATACTTTGGTATCGCAATATAAGTGGACAGCTTTACAATAGATGGCCAAGCCTGAGGCACTAATTGTTGATGCCTGGAATTGTCTTCCGGAATGCTATGATCAAATAGAAAAATGTCTTTTGGTGGGCTGGTGTGCTTGGATCAACATACTCGTGCGAGCAAGTTTTCTCGTCCATGAACTTAATAAAGACCACACTAAAAAGCCAAATAACTAATCAAAATTTAGAGTGGAGTCTTAAACTAAAAACTACCACTTATATGCCAGACTTACCAAAACTTTCTAGAGAAATGCAAGGTCATCGTTCGCATTGATTTTTTGTAATATAGTTTCATTGTTTGTTTCATGCGTAGTACCACATTTTGTAACATAGTAATAATATAAATAATACTAAGTAATAATAAGTAACTTCGTTATAATTATTCCTTATTCCTCTTTTCCGGCTTAAAAGTTTGCCGGCCCATGTTCTATTATATACTATAGTTTTTTACTGCAATCGGTTTCGGTTTGTTCTAGCAAACTTTCATCAAACAGCTAATAGACTATTACAAAGTAAGCTGTCTGATGAAAGTTTGATAGGACAAACCGAATATAGTTGCAGTAAAAAACTGCAGTATACAATAAAGGAATTAGGAAGTACTTGATATTTATTTATCTACTTATACTAAAAACATTATAAAGCATATCACAAAATTTCGATTTAATAATGGAACTCGTGCATCGTGTCCATCCCCACAGCTTCTATCACGTGAAAACTAATTTCTCCATTTCAAAGCATTGGACCGATAAATCAATGGGCGAAATTAAAATCACTTGCCACGCACCTAGAATTTACGGTGGGGTTTTTAAACAACGATTACGACCGCAAACTTTAATTGATGGCGGAAATTAAAAGTTATTTTTTGTATTTTGTGCGGGCAGATGATGTATTGCCTTTTCCAATTGGACGACCTGACAAAAACGTGAATGCTTCCGTGCCGCTGTCACACGAACATACAAACACGTGATTTGTATGCGTAGTGTTTCACTAACTCTGACGAGGATTTACTTTTAATTAGTTCATTTTAATTAACACAGCTGGTATGTAATGCCTGATTCGTAAATCTGCAAATGCCGCTGAGATCATGTCTATTTATCCATTTAAAGATTTGCTCCATTCATTATTTAACCCCTCTTTCCCTTTAAGTTATCTAATTCAATAAATCAATTTCACACATTATCGAAATAGGATATATTTGAGTAGTGGTACATTAAGCTGTAGATTTTGATATGTATTGCTGCGTTATTTTTAGTCACTCACAGTTAAACTACTTTTATTGCTAATTCATTGCTTATTTAAACAGATTGAAATATTTATTATTAGAATTCAAATTATCTGCAACTTAGTGTATGCATGATTGCATGTTCTACACGTCGAACGTAAAATGTTCATTATAAATTGAATAATTTAAATCTTACCGAACCAAAGTTCTATAAATATGTAGGCATAAAAAAGAACTTTTTCTTAAATTTTGAGCAAATCCAAATCTCGTGGCTGAAACTCCTTTTGCATTGCGTTAGTTATATTTGTTGAACAGATCATATTCGAATGAAATTTGAAAATCACTGAATGTATTCTGCTAATATTCTGAAGCGGCTACACATACAACTGTCTCTTACGGCCGTTTGCACCGTTCGTGATTAAGTTATAATTAACATTTAATCATAATTAAAGTTTAAATTCCTTTGCACTGACTGCTTAATTAATCATTAAATCCTTAATTCGTGATTATCTTTAATCAGTACCTAAGGTACGAATCAACTCATAATTAAAGTTGGCGCAAGCGTAGTTTCTTTGTCTACAATCATGTTTATAGGCGATTATAGGTTATATTATGCGGTTTTTGGTTATAATACAAATATTTGTGACTGTAAATTGAAATAGCTAGCTAATTAAAGTTTCACTATGAAGATTAGGGACAAGGGATAGCGGCGTGCAAGAAGTGTATATTTGGCAGGGTTTTAGAAAGTCCAAGGTAAATCAAAAATTAATTCTCGAAATAAAAACTGACAATAAATGTATTTGAGGATTACTCGTGGTTTCAGGTGGGAATGACCCGGTGGTATTTCGTAATAGGAAAGGATGTCTTTCTATAAATTCACAATTTTTATATGATGCTAACTTAAAAATAATGGATATCGTAGAACGATGGCCAGGGAATACACACATTAATGATCCATTCTTTTCCATAAGCGACAGTGGATATGCCTCAAAAACAGAATTATTGACCCCACTATTAAATTCTGAAACAGTTGTGAAAAATCGTTATAATGAAAGCCATATTACAACATGGAATGTCATTGAAAGCATATTTCTAAGAAGAATGTTTTCCAATACTGTCATATGGTTGTCGCTTAAAGCTATGCCAGTAGTAGTTGCTACCTCAGTATTGCACAATATAGCCATAAATATGGGTAAAGAGGAAATCAATGAAGAAAAATTAAATCAAGAAATTTTTAATGGACAACTTCATGAGATTTAATTATGACGCTGTTGATGATGTACCTGCTGTGACACAGGCATTACTAATTAATGATTATTTCAACAATTTGTAATTCATTGCTATATAGAAATTAACTTTTGAACATTTTTTTTGTGTTGTTGTTTTCTTTGGCTTTTATATAAACGAAATATATTTTATTTACTCTAAATGCGTTATCACTTTGATTTTTTTAAAAGAAATATTGTCTATGTAACTGACCATTTACTTAATAAATAAAAGGAACAAAATATATAAAGGAAATGATGGTAATAATGAAATAATTCTAACAAGTAATAGCAGAGGTCAAATAAAGTATCAAAAATTTGAGCATTTGCAGAAAAACAAATAAAAGAATTGCATAATGAGAAACAAAAACCTGCATTCACATATTAATTTCCATTTTAAAACTACTACTCAAGTTTTTTATTTCAATATCTAATTCTGTAGCAATTTGCTTCAGCTTAAATTCCAATAACTTTCAAATGCCCCTTAAAATCGCGCATTCTTCATCATTCAAACTTTTTAATTAACTAATCATTGATTAAATTTGTTCGGTGCAATCCAATTCATATTTAATTCGTAATTAAATTTCATCTTTGATTAGTTAATTAAAATATTAATCACAGACGGTGCAAACGGCCGTTAGTCTGGTCAAGAAAGAAGTGATCAATTTGAAATTTACTAGTTATTGTCGAGGAATTTGGCTAACAACAAACATCAATTGTTAAAGAATGCAAGTATAGCCACTTGCCGCCAAATATAACCAGTATTGTAACATTCGAGGGGAAGATGTAAAGCACACAATCGCAAGGTAAACATACAGTAGTTTACCTCCAGTAAACATAGAGCCCTACCTTCCGATTTTATGTTGTTTAACTTCTCCCAAGTAAGTTCCTATACTGGTGATGTTCGGTGGTAATAATTGCCAAGTTTCACTCGAAGTTACCTGTAATGCATTATTTTTAAATTCAGTTGACGCCTTTACATTGCACTCTTAAACGATTTCCTTCACGACAAAAAATTTTGAGCACTTATTTTTTTCTTCTTTTGTTACACGTGGAAGTTTGTTAGGTAATTTAAAACAAAGTTGGTATTTTGGTGTGGTTTATAATTTAAAATTTGGGTTTCTACATAGTGTTCATATTGGAGTTTCTTTATACTCCGGACTGCATCTAAAGGAGAGTAACCATTATAGATCGCTACCTTTTTAATGAATTGCAATCCTTTGTTAAATCTCGCCTTGGTAAGTGGGAATTTTATAAGTCTATTAATTACGAAATTAATGCCCGCCATTTTATATTGTCCATAGAGATTTGAACCGGCCATTATGAATCTATTTGTATTATTTCCGTTTCTACATATGTCTATTTCTAATTTATTAATGCCTCTTATCGCTAAACTATCTAGAAAAGGAAGTTGATTGTTTATCTCTTCTTATACAATAAATTTAATACTTCAAATTTTGGGGATAGTTAATTTGGTGGTGTTCAAAATTGAGAAAATACCCAAATTCTAGGGCATTCTTTTTTCAAATTAGTTTTAAATCTACTCATGAATAAGCAAGCAAGGAACGGAGACAAGAAGTTTACCATTGCCATTCTTTTTTACTTACTATAGTAATTATTTGTGCGTTGAATGTTGTATAGCCTAGTAAATTAAATGATTTGGATAGCTTTTACGTTATGCATTCAGAGTTACAAACAAAGAGCATCGCGCCATTTCATTATTGCGTTCAAAAGTAATTTATAGAGGATACTTTACTGAAGTACTTAAAAACGATGACTAGATGTTTCCCAATAAACCACGCGTTTATCTCTTTTTCTGACTGTTAAATGTAGAAATAAAATTTGCGATTTATGTTAGATTGTATATTTTGAATAGATATTATTGTAATATTTTTATAAGGGGTTGCCCGGCTAATATTTTACTTAATAACAAATACTTATATTTATATATTTATATTTTTTTTCGGCCAGTAACAACTAAAACTTTTATTTTGTTAAATATTGAATTTATTGCTTAATTTTAATCATTTACCGTATTGTCTGCTTTTATACTAATAAAGACAATGTAAATATTGATAACATGTATAATTTATTGTTTAATATTATATCGAAAACCTTTAAAGAGCAACCAAATATGTTGCAGAAAAGGATCTACATCGAGAATACAACGCCGGTGTTAGGATAAATAGCTCCTTCCAAACATCCAAGGTATATCGTGAAAACACATACAATCCATAGCAGAAAGGGTAGGTTAATTCAGCGACCTTCCTCTAAGGATGAAAAATCTCAGACGTTTCTTTTACATTCTTTCAGCTCAGTGGTAAATACAATAATTCGCATTGAAGTTCCCATTCAATTTCGAAGAGATTGCAGAAATATGATTTAGTTAATTTGAATTCACGAAGGAAAAGTATGACAATTTTTGCAGAGGATTTTTTTATCAACAACCACCTCGTATCCATGGATCCCCAGCCATATATTTAATACGAGCTACATTAACCCTTTGAACTAGTATCAATACCAAAGAAACTACGTTAAAATCATACAGTTACCATAAGATGAACGTATATTCCTAATTACCACGAGCTACATTGAGTCTTCCAGAAATAATAAATTTCTACAATGTTGCCAAAGGAGAAGTCGATGTTTTGGATCAGAAATGTCTGACGTAGTACTGCCAAAGACGAATCAGGCGATGGCCAATGACTATATTCGGAACACTGCTAGACATTTCTCGTGTCAACAGTTATGTAATTTTCTTAGCCATTTCAAAAGGTTTACATTAGCCGTGCAAATCTGCCACTAAAACTTTTTTCTATTTCTGAACGTTTAAAGATTATTCTGGATAAACGGAATTTTGGCCGAATTCAAAATGCACTCCCTCAAGTTCAAGTTCTACAACAACAGAGAACGTCCTTGACACTCCATGAAATCTACATACTGGCAAAATTTTATTCGGGGTTCCGTTGTAGGTGAAATTGCTCTATTGCACAAAAATAGCTTCTCGGCAATTGTCCAAATTAGAAAAGATATCTGCATTATTAAAACCTCTTAAAGCAGAAGATGAACTTTCTGTTTTATTTTTTATCAAATTTACAGACGCAAATCCATTCAATTTCGAAACGTGACCGGCAACTCAATCTTGAACTGGCACGTACAGTTTATATAAGCTCGAGGATAGGTCTTTTAGCTCTGTATACGCATCCGCACACTAGTTATTATAATCCCGAACCAAGGAAAAACCACAAAAAAGAAGTATGTGCCTCTCCGAGTTGCTGCGTCTATATCTACTGGAAAAATATTTCTTCCTGCTATGTGTCGTATACCTATGTGGTATACGTATACAATATACGGTTACGATATTGGGTAGAAGCAATTTGAATAGAAAATGTGGAATAATGGCCTGATTCCCACATGTCAATTGAATTCCGTTTCCATTCGTATGGCCTTTATTTATTCAACGGACGAAATTGTATCGAATACACTACACTACCAAAGAACAATTGACGAACGCCATTTGTTCGGGTTATTTGATTATAAATGGTACGAAATTACTTTGCGGTTATATAAAATAAATCAAGCATTCTGGAACGATCGCGAACTGGGGTCGGCTATTTCTGCGTTTTGTGTGCAATGCCACCATGGACCGTTACATTGCTTCCATCGTCTGTATCAAATAAGAGAATTCCTGCGTTCCAGGGATAAAATCAATTTGCGAGCACATACTAACGAAGATGTTTGGGGATATTTAGAAAAAAGACAACTTTCTATTTGTCGTAATTCATCAATTGCGAAATATTTTCTTCGCGAGTTTAAGCATTTGTCTAATTGTTGCAGTCCGTTCTTACTTACAATCTCATGAATGATTTTTTTGAATAAAACCGACTTGCGTGGTACTTCTTAATACAGGTTACAAATATTTCTCTTATGGTGCGATTATATACGACATAAATTTGTAACATCTCTCAGACTTTGTATAAGAGCTGCAAACTTATGTAACTGATGTGGCTATTCTATACACTTTCGTAATTTATAGAATTTCATAAATACGTTTATAAGGATTTAGAAAAGTTGAAACTATAGCATTTGCAAAACAATAATGATCGTAAAATGTTTAAATTTACAAATAAAATTTATTGACTAAAACGGATTCTAATTACTTCATAGCACAACAATAAGACTACTCGATTTGCACAAAACGTTAAACATGGTAGTCGTATGTATACTGGGTGAATTTTATATCTTGAGACAACGGAATATCCCTAAACCACTGCATCAAATCAAAGAAAGATCTTAATAAGATTTGTTATAATGTAGGGGGCTCACTGAATGGTGCCGAACTCGATCCCCCCTCCCCCAGAGTGGGAGGGGGGAAAACTTTGAAATATTAAATAGGACCCCCCACTTTGTATTGCAGATTCAGATACTACGCCATCAAGTATGTAGTTTTGGTTTGAAACTTTTTTCTCGATTCGTAACAGATTGCGCTGTAATCACAAGAAACATGATTGTGAACATACACAAAAAATACACAAAGAAGAGAAGTAAGCAAACATGATTTTGTGTTTTTTTTTATTTTAACATAAACTAACATGTTCGAAACTGTGCCCCTTCGCTTCGATCCATTTATTTATTCGCAATTGGAATGCTATTCAACGATACAAAACCATACTTTACTCAGTACTTTTGAAATGTTATTTAATGTTAAAATTAAAAAAAAACACAAAATCATGTTTGCTTGCTTCTCTTTTTTGTGCATTTTTTTTTCTAGACGTTCACAATCATGTTTCTTGCGATTACAGCGCAATCCACTACGAATCGAAAAAAAAGTTTCAAACAAAAACTACGTACTTGATGGCGTAGAATCCGAATCTGCAATACAAAATGGGCGTTCCCGTTTAAGGTTTCAAAGTTGTCCCCCCTCCCACTAGGGGAGGGGAGGGGAGATGAAGGATCGAGTTCGGCACCATTCAGTGAGCCCCCTGCATTATAACAAATCTCATTAAGAACTTTTTTTGATTTGATGCAGTGTTTTAGAGATATTCCGGTGTCTCAAGATAAAAAAAGTCACGTATACAGGTATACGTACAAGGCAGTAATGTTTTATGCTGTTTAATTTTGCCGATAAAAAAAAAATTGAAGAGAAAAGTATTATCATATATTGTACACATTATTACATTACAGTTCCTGAGTAACGTCCAAAAAAATCTTCTAAATCATTTGTAATTGATTTACAAAAATAGTTATTCTGAGCAGATTTCTGTACGGAACCTATTTATATGTATCCATATTCATAGAGATTCCAAAGTCACAGAATTTGACAATGCAATTACGTGCAACGTGCAACTAATGAAGAAACAAAATATTAGGTAAGATATATTATTAGCTGCAATATAGTTACATGGAAGTTGTTTTATACCATCAGATACGTGAATTTATTTATTTCATATAGGTAGTTGATGTTTTGTAGCAACTATTTGTATAATATGATATTTACGAACGGCATAGTTACGCACTACATATAATGAGTAACGTGAAATATACTTTCAGCTCATGGAAAATTACTATTTATCTAAATGTAAAAGTATGTGTTACCTTAGAAGATAACTACATCAACAAAAAGTGGAATAAAATGGTAACCCTCTTAAATGGAGCAGGAAATCCATCTATGTGTGAAAAAATAAGACAAGGTAACATATTAGTCATATACACATACTTTACTTTTTACATTAATATTATGCAGATTGAACTTATGCTACGGGCTTATAGTGCTACGTATTTCATCAGAGTCCAAGGATAATATACTGAACAATCATATAGTAAATATAAAGTAGGTCAGCAGATCATTATGACGACACGATTTCTGCTTAGAATTGTGCAATTGTGTTAATTTTTGTTATTAAATATGAATGTAAGAACTTTTACCATATTGGAAATGGCTAGAATATAATGTAAAATCCAGATACCTTGCAGTATATACAATTTGTAAAACTTCAATTTACAACCACAATAAAATGTAATGTTATTTTGTATTTCGGTCGAGTCAAAATTATTATAGTATATTAATATTGTAGATTATACACAGGCAAGTACACTCCACAAATTGGAAATTCACCAAATGTAAGGTTGCTACCGCAAAGCAACGAGTATCATAAACTTATTTTTTCAAAGCATAGCATTCATCAAAATAATTACAAAAGTACTTTTGTAATTGAAGATACGAGTGGATGAAGGTGTTATGTTACAAAATCAAACTTTTTCAGAAATTAAGTTTTTTTATGTAATTTTTCTCAAAAGTGGTATAACATAACCCCTTCTTACATCCACAAGACTCGAGTGTTCTTGAATTTCTGGAATTTTCGATAGTGCTATGTGAAATATGGGCACAAAACACCTTGATTCATGAAAAAAAGAAGAAATTTAAAATACGACATAGCACCTTCATTCACTCGTATCTTCAATTATGACAACAACAATTTTCTCTGTATGCAATCCGTGCGCTAAATGCCTGACTTGTCTGTATACCAGGAGTAGGTATAATACGTTAAAAAGTAGGGCTAATCAGGCGTTAGCAAATATTTTGAATTGAAGTTTAGCTAATAAATTAAATTTTAATACGACAAATCAGAGGCGGTATTCTTTGGCAAAGAAAGCCTACATTTAATAATAATAATAATAGTGCCTTTATTGTGCATTCATTATAACAAAATGGAGTACAAATTGCAACAAAACAACAAGAAATGAAAGCACAATCCCAGGGCGAGGCTCAGTTACATAATGAATATGTGAACTGCTCTTACCTAACCCTGATGAATTGAACAAAAATAAAATGTGACATAAATGCCTATATACTAAAACTTAAAATACTAATTTGTGTGTGCATGCAAGCCAATAAAGAAAAACATATTTATTATATAATTAGAATATATAACTATATAAAATTTAACAAAGCTGTATAGAGAAAAAAAAATAAAAAAGAGAGAAGGAGAAACTGCAGTAACTAATTCTAAATGTAAACGTTTAACTAAATGTAAATGCAAGTAACGGTGTAGCGCATATTAACGAGATCACCGAGCTAGACAAAGCATGGATTTTAATTTTGATTTAAATTGGACCACTGTGCACATCTTCAAATCAGAAGGAAGGTCATTATATTTTTTATATATTCCGAATGAAAAAGATCTTTCAAACAGAGCGAGTCTATGTGGTGGCGGAGATAAAAGGCCCCGGAACCTCGTAGTTAGATTGTGCACATCCGTTCTAAAACGTATTTTGTTATATAAGTATGGCGGACATTTGTAGGTAAGAATTTTATGATATAGAGTTAACGTTTGTAATATTCTTCTATTTTTCATATTAAGCCATCCAGTTTCTACTAATTTATGTGAAATATGTTCATATTTTCTACTATCGTGAATATATCTCATACAAGCATTTTGTATCTTTTGGATACGATGACTTGTAACAACATCCAAACAAGCATCATATACTTCGGCGTAATACATAAAACGTGAGAGGACATACGTATCGCAGAGTAATCGTTTAATATTCCTGTTCAGAATGGCTCGGAAGGGATATAGTTTCTTTAGGTTTGAATATGATGACGTAATGTAATTAGATAAGTGTTCACGAAAACGGAATGAGTTATCAAGTGTTAATCCCAAACTTCTAGCACTGTTAACAATGGGAATTTTTGTGCCGTTGATATTTACATCCAACACTCCACTCAGTAAGTTGACAACATCTTTATTACCAAAGATTAGAACCTGTGACTTGGAAGGATTAATATTTAGAGAATATATGGAAGATATGGACTGAATAGTAGATAGATTATAGCTTCATTCCATTCCGATGCTTTAAAAGAAAAATATAATTGCACATCATCTGCGTAAAAGTGAATTTTAGAGTAGTTAAGGCATTGCACGAAGGAAGAAGTGTATAAAGAGAACAGGATGGTACTCAAGATTGACCCCTGTGGGACACCTTGGGGTAACGATAAATGTTGAGATATTTTGTTATTTAATTTTACACATTGGCATCTATCTGAAAGGAAATATGTTATCAAAAGGATCTAAGAGCGACTAAAACCCTTGTCCTTCAAAACGTTTAATAGCAATGTGTGATCCACGGTGTCGAATGCTTTGGGATAGTCAAGCAGTACAAGAACAGTTATAAGTCCTTCATCAGTGGCTCGAAAGATATCATCTGTTACACATAGTAAGGCCGTGGTGCAACTGTGTCCAGGACGGAAACCAGATTGGACATCCGGCAGTAGTTTGAAATGTAAAACATGTCTTTTTAATTGCTGTTCCATTACTCGTTCTAAAATTTTAGATAAGGCAGGCAACACACTTATAGGCCTGAGGTCTTTATAATCAACAACCTTGTTTTTTTTGGGCAAAGGACTGACTAGAGCTCGCTTCCAACAGGTGGGGAATGTATTTTGTAGTATACATGAGTTAACAATATGAGTGATGAACGGCACAACATAAGGGGAACACATTCGTATCATGCAAATATCAATACCATCGTAACCAACTGCTCTGGATTTGATTTTATTTATGATACCACAAATTGTGTCCGTGGATACCAAAGAAAAGGAGAACGTATCGAATGCACTAGAGTGTATATCTGGGATAAGTAGAGAAAAGGTATTAGAAGAAGGTACGCTATTAAATAAAGTAATCGTTAATTTTGTCGGCATCAGCGAGGTGTGTGGGTATGTCGTATTTTTTCTTACTAGGGCAAACATTCAAGCGATTAAGTTGCTTCCACAGCGTTGTACTATCTGATGACCGGGATATAAAATCAAAATATGCTCTCTTTTCGAGATTGAATGTTCGGTTAGTTAGATTTCTTAAGCTTTTATAATAATTCCAGTCATTTGAGTTTCCTGTTCTCCTATATTTATTTTTTTGCCTTATCACGCAACCTCATCAATAACTTTAAATTATCTGTGAGTCAGGGGATGTATTTTTTTGTAAATTTACGAGTTATAAGCGGAGCATGCTTGTTGAAAATCTGCAAGATATTAAAGTTAAAAAAAGCTATTTTATCATCAATGTTTTGCAAGTAAAACATATGTTCAAAGTTAAGTTTTTGAAGATCCAAAGTGAATTCATGCGTTAATATTTTTAAAATCACGGTAAGTACGTAAGATTGGGTCTCTTTTCAGTTTACTAATATTAATGCAACAAAAAATAAAATCGTGGTCAGATATATAGCTGTTAATAACACCACTATCTGTGCAACATAAGTCATCTGTGATTAAAAGAAAGTCTATCAGGGAACGAGTGGTTTTGGTAGTTCTTGTTGGCTCAGTAATAATCTGACGGGCACCAATAGTATTCAAGAAGGAATTAAAATAGTGTACTGAGGGGGTCATCCGATTTAAAAAGATTAATGTTAAAGTCACCGCAGCAATATATTTCATCGGTAATAAGACCACTAGAGATGAAAGAATCCTCCAAGCAATCTAAAAATTGTTTGTAATCAGAATTAGGTGGATTGTATACTGCACAGACGCTAATTTTTTTAAAGCCTACATTAATAGACAACCATATTTGTTCAATACTGTTTGAGGTATCAATCACAGTACATTTGAGGTCAGTCCGAACATAAACACCCACACCACCACCCCGACCCGCTCTATCATTTCGGAAAAAGTTATAGTCTTGGAGTTGAACTATTTCATCACATGCCGATTCATTCAACCAAGTTTCAGAAAGTGCCATTATGTCTACGCTATTTTCATACATAAATGACTTTAATTCGTTAATTTTTGGTATCAGGGATCTAATGTTAACGTGCGCTATTTTTATATTAGTGAGATTCATTAAGAGTAAGCTAATAAAAATATACAACCAAAAAGTACATGTTAGAAATTACTACTATACTAAAAGTAAATAACACAAGCAAATCAAAGCGTGAACGTAAAAATATTCTATGTTATTTAAAGCGATTTACTGCAGAAATGTAAATACAAGCAATAGAAAATATAATAACGAAAAAAAAGGAAAACACCTTTTTGTTTAAACAAGTCCGTATTCCTCGTTTAACAATTTAGGCCAAGCGAATACTTTCAGTGGTAGGTTCACTCACGTTTGTCACTGGCGGTCCGAATATTCTTCTAATATCATCAATACACCGAATTATATGAATATTCTTGCGTACCTTGCAGAGTATTTTTCCGCCGCTCGTCCAGGTAGATTTTGGAGAGGCATACTTTGTTGTCTCCTTTAACAGAGCTACTGTGTGTTGCGTAAGGTCTTCTTTTATAACAATACTTGATCCTTTCAGTTTTTTTTTTGTTTTTGTAAATTTTGTTCTTGATAGTACGATTTGTGAAACGCACTATAATTGGTCGAATACCACTTTCTTTACCTTTTAAGCGGTGTGATGCATCGATGTCGTACGGCTGGATTGTAATGTTTAAATTGTCGTGAAAAAGTGTGGTGATAACCTGGTTAATATCCTCGCCTTGCTGTTCAGGAAGTCCATATAGTCGGATATTATTTAGTCTTGAGTGTTGTTCTATAGCATCCAATTTTTCATTGGCTTCTTTTAGTTGAGTTTTATTTTAAATTAGGGATGGGTAGAATTTATTGTAAAGAATTTGTCAAATATCTGGGGGTTATTTTAAATGATAAATTAAATTTTAAAACGCATATTCAGTATGTTACCGCGAAAGGTAGGGAAATGAATAATGAATACAATTAGAGTATCGGCTTCTCGCGGCGGGTTCTATTTACAGGGGAACTATAGAACTGACAATGTTGTACGCGAGGCGGTATGGGCGGGAACGTATAAAATTTAAAAAAACAAAAAAAATAATAGGGGCGCAAAGATTATTCAAGGCTAGGGCCACGAAAACGTATTTCGCAGACGCGGCGGCGTGCGTTATTTCGGGTATATTACCAGTAGCTTTACGTTTAAGGGAACTTAAATTTCGCGAATAAAATAGAATTTCAGGGTTTAATTACGGCAACGGGAATTAGATTAGAACCGGGCAATTTAGAAAGGCGAGTATATATAGGGGACCGAATTCGTCCCGGGAAATTAAAAAGTATTACTTATGATAAATTTATAAAAGTTTAAATTAGGGGATCATTGCAATTGTTTTCAGGCAGAATTGGTTGCGATAAATCAGGCAGTGCGTGATATTAGGCATGAGTGGGTATTTGTACGGAACGTGCGAATTATAACAGATGGTTTATCTGTATTAGAGGCATTAGGGAATTTAAAAAATCTAACTGATTTGTTATTAGATACTTGGGATATATTGCGTGAAAGAGGTGAAAAACATTTTTGGACTAGGGCTCATGTAGGTACAATTGGTAATGAGAGGACAGATCAATTAGCGAAAGAGGTAGTGTCTAGGAGGGATAGCGCCTTAATTAGGTATGGGTTAATTTTAGCTAGCGTAGGTAAAAAAGCATTTAGGGAATTTTAAATCATATTTATGTAAAATTGGGAAGGTTAATTATTGTCATTGTGAACGCGGTGGGGTAGATACAGCGGGACATGTTTTATTTGAATGTCTACTCACTGATGCGCGGCGATCACGTACGGAACGGATATTAGAGATAATGAGTCGGTCGAATGGGCGGGAATTTTTAGTAATGCTGCTAAGGAGGTTGCGGTATGATATTTAGATAGTCATTAGGGTAGTAGCTACTTATGAATGGACATTTTATAGTCCTTAGTAGTCTGAATTAGTGTTAAATTTTAGTTTTAGCATGGTTGGGATATATAAGTAAATATTTAAGATATAAGTCTTTAATTTAATTTAATTAAAATAACTACGATTAAGTTATTGTTAAGTATTAGAATATATTGCTTCAATTTCAAATTCAGGATGTATAGAAGAGAGCAGCTACCTGAAAACGGCACTGTTGTCAAAATTTAGAGGACGTGGAGGCTGCCTCTTCAAAATGCAGAAGGATAACAATAATTTGCCGGCTTTCAGTAACAAGGTCTGGGACTTCTTCCCAGATTCTCCCACAGTAAGGTTTTTGCCATGGTTTTTCCTTACTCCGTAGCCATTGATTTTATATAAGTATATTATATATAATCAATATCCTTGGCGATTGATGAGAGATAGCGAAAGTCATTCTATGGGCGCATATAATAACAACTAATAGTTGACTGATTTACAGTATACTCGCGATTCTGTGAACTAGTCACAATATTTTGTTGTTTACATATTTCAGATTTTCACATACATTATTGTTACTAACAATCATAGGGAAATTATTAAGTTAGAGTAAGAACATTTTAATTGTTGTGAAATACATATAGTAGTACTTAGAATAGGTATCCTTATGTAGTATCTTTAGCTGGAGCACGGGGGTTAGGATGATTTGTAATTATTTAACTTTCCATAAATAGAGTGTATACCAGGAGTGCGATGAGGCCGATCTCTGTTACAGCAACTGAAATTATTCTAAACCTAGCACCGGTCCACCAAATGCCGTAAGCATGTTGCACTGTATTATCAAAAGTCGATGAACTAAAAAACTACAAGTGCTCCTTTAGTTCAGAAGTATTATAAAAAATAACACTTTCTGATGCCCGACAAAGAAGCAACGAAAGAAGGTTCATCGATAAGGAGTAACTCGTACTGGTATACTGACGACTTAAAGAGTGATATTGTTTCAGAAATCCCAATACATGGGAAAAAAAGTTCAGAACGAGTGTCTCGATTAACACCAGCCAAGACACAACGCGATGATAGTCGCCGGATCAACAAGTTCCGGTCGGCATTACTGTTGCATTAATGACTGAACTTGGATTTTATAAAGCAAGACAAAGCGTGTCGTTTCGACCAATTTTTTTAGTAGAATCTAAGTGAATTCGTTTTCTACAAATTTCGGCGTTACAGAATAAGGTAATAACAAATAAGACAAAAAAAAATAAAACAAATTATTATGTAACTAACAAGCGAAATACAAATAAACTTCTGTCTCATAACAGTTTTTAAAAGTCACACTATGTACAGTTCAATAATAAGCATATTGTCAGAATAGCAAAATGTATACAAGTGTATGGTAGGTTACAAAATCAACCTTCAGGACTATTATCTTCAATAAATTCTAAATATTGATAATTAAGGGGTGTTAAATCTGTATTAAGTAAACTATTATTATGTTCTTTTCATATAAATAGCTTCCCACATATTGAGGTTTTCACAATTTGAAGACTTAATTACATTTTTATATAATTTATTAATTATTAATTGAAAAAGTGTATCCTGTATTAACAAAATGATATGCTAAAGCGGATTTGCCAGCATTATGATTCTTAACATGGTATAAATTGTAAGAATTCGAAATTCCATCCTGTATAATGCAAGTATTTAAATTCATTTTATGAATACGTAGTTGATAGGTACCGTGGCATTTGCTGAAGTAGCGTCTACTTCACAGGAAATAATAGTCTATTTTCGTTTAAAGACTCGCGTAATTAAGATAATATGGTATTACTTTGTATGTTATCTGCTTCTTTGTTTATTGTATGTTACAAATGCTGTTCAGCAGTTCCCACGTTCCTCTCAAGTAGGGCGTTTGAAGATCAGAAAAATAATACCTTCGGTCATACCTGCGCCCTCCTGTAAAGAGAGGCCGAACTAGTTATCGGTGCAAAATGACGTCACAATCAAAATTTATAAAAACCCTTAACATTGTTGTTTTCAATTTAGTCCGCGGTCCTTCAATTTAGCTTCAGGAATAAGCACGCGTCCCCTTCGTCGGGCGTTTCTAATTCTTCAAATTAAAACTCCTCATCTTAAAATTTTGCATTTAAAATAAGCCTAAAAAATTGAGAACAGGAAGCAAAAGCTTTCCTCGAGAGGTGATTAGTGATTTTGTGCTAAATCCATTTAAATTCCCCCCTTTTGCTTTGCTTAAATTTTTGTGAGTGTTGTGTAAGTTTTTTGTGCCCTATAATTTGGATTACAAGAAGAATTAATTACCCACATCGGCCGGTAAGATGTTCAAAATTTCTGCTTAAAACTCACCATTGCAAGTACATAAAAATCGTAACTCGTTCGCTCTCTCTCTCTCCCTCAATAAATATTTTTTTTTTGTAGTAAAAATTACTTCTGCTTATGTTAAACGACAATATAGTATGTTAAAATATTCATTAAGATAATTTTGTTTTGGTTCTTTTTTTTGTTGCTCACTTGTTATTTCATTTAATTGTGGAGCTTGTTAGTTCAATTCCAATGTCCTAAAAATTTCAATATATAATTATGAAAAATTTAAGTCGTTTTATTATTTCGCCATTTTAAAAGAAGTTCAGTTTGAACCCTTAGTAAAGACCTGGAGAGGCAGTTAATTTTGTAAGAGAAAGCCGCCGAGAGGGGTAAGTCGTCAATCTTTAGGCTAACGGCCCTGCTTCGACTGACGGAGGAAAACACCGTTGGAAAACAACTTTGGCTAAAATTACTAAACCATTCGCTACCGAACAAAAAGTTTGTTTCTCAGCAGTGGCTCGCCGGTCAAAAGAGCAGGAGGGGTTGTCTGCGAGACGGAATTTGGCTTGTCTTATTTGAATTTGGGCTGGTCATCCCCAAAAGTTTCCAGACAAGAAAACCCGTTCCGTTACAAAATGTTTCCAACACCTTTAGGCAGGCATTGGAACAACAAATCCTAACCTCCTATTTCCAGAAACCGAAATGCAGGTTCAGATACATTGAGGACAATTGCTTTATTAATAGCATCAGATCGCAAAATTGGTCTTTAACAGCGGCGGCCGGTGCATGACTCATCGAGGAGGCTATGACATTATCGATGTTTTTCGTATGATATCATATATAAGATGCTATGTTACGAAGTTATACGAAGAAATTCGTACTACATACATCATAGCCTTTTCGATGACGTATGTACCAGCATGGTCTTTCATCCAAAATATACTGTAAATAACACGTTTCAAATTTCATTAAAAACTACCTATAAATGGAAAAGTCGTGGACTAGGTCACCCAGTATAAAAAATAGTAAAATATCTTACAACTATTCCAGCTATATACATATCACATTCAAAATATCAGTGAAGAAAGACAACTCATAATGAACATGGATATCGATAGCTTCCTTTACACATATGCTCTTACAAAAAAAATATATTTCGGAAAATTTCAATCAAGTTATTCCGAAGCTATAAAAATTTTGTTATAAGTTGACCGTCTCACAAAACAGTTTGCTAAACTACACAATGAACTGGGCGAATTTTTTTCTGAGATAAACAACCGCCATTCTAATTATTTTTACAGAATAATGAGTATGTTGTTATTGGCTTCCTGAGCTGATGTATTTTCACATGTGAACGACTTGAGTGTGAATTTACAAAACATTTTATTAATGAAAAAATTAAATCTTTCATTAAAGAACTTGGTGATTGGGTCATTTGCCTTAAACGCAAACATTTGGAAATATAATCACACTGACTTGTGATTATATTTGGAAAAAATTGAATGAACAAGACAATGCAGTTTGGATTGCATTAAGATGCATCAGCTCAAAAAACTCAGTCGACAGAGTACTTCCCAGAAGAAAAAAATGATTTTTCGATTACTCTTATGAATTATGAGTAATAAATCCGTTTAGCGCAAAACGTTATTGCCGCTTCTAAGTTACGAGTTGAGATTCACGATCAGCTCATCCAAATGTCTGCCGACAAACGGCTACAACTGCACCTTACATCTGAAGATTTAAATACTCTCTGTGAGAAGAGTTCTTCGTCTATGGTTGGGCGAAAAACTAAATACAGTATTTGTCTCTTATCACTCGAAAACAATTGGCTTTTGTGCGTTTCTATCGTAAATCCAAGGCGCAATGGCGAAAATTTTAAAGGAAAAACAAATGCAACCGTCACATTTTTTTTCTTTTCCCTACCTGTCTACTTATTTTAAGTAAAAGCTTTATAATAAACGGTGTTAATTTATAAAATAATTTCACTATTATTTGTATTCCAATATCACCCCCAGGTTGAGAAACGATGACATAGAGAATATAGGTAAAATATAAGAGCAGTGCAAATATTGCAACTCTTTACGCTAACTCTTGTTTACACTCCTTATACGTCTGTAAGATTTGAAAATTGTTTGCTATTATAGCAACTCGCTTAATTCATAAAATGCTTAAAACGGAGGGAATAAAGATCCTTTATTGAATTTATTTTGTGTTTTAAGTTTCTCGATGGCGATAAATTCAGGGGCCCCATTCTATCACAGAAAGGGCTTAATTCAATTAATTTTCAATTTCACTTTGAGATAAGTTTGGATCAGTCTACTAAAAGTTTTGTTAAATCAATTTTCGGATTATCGTCTTAACATAAGACAATTTTTATCGTAAATTTTCGTTTATTTTATTTCCGCTCGTTCTAATGGAATAAATGGTAGCGCAGGCAATAGAAATTATTATTTTCTCGAAAGATACAACGAGTAGGTTGGTGGAATTTATATGGAAAGTTTAAATATCAAATGAAGAATGAGATGCTATATTAACAAACGATTGGATTAGGTAGGTGGTAATATATTTAATATAAGAAGGTATTTGAAATCATATATCTCTAATAAAAAATTTGATAAAGTTTTCAGAATTATAAAAAAAAACTATTGATTCCTAGTTAAACACCTGATACAGTGAATAGTGTATACATATACCACAATTTTACATCTTAGTTATAAAACAGCTATTTGGACACCTATCAATTTAATCATCATATTAATATCAATTTAATTGTGGGAATTTTAGATTTTCACATTACATATGCGCAATCTAGTATATGGTAAACAGATATATTTGATGATCTAATGCAGATAATTGATTGATTAATGCTTCCCTACACGCACGCACTACGATAGTAATATTATAAAATATATTGGTTATGCAACTAAAAACAATGCGGAGAATTTACTCGTTAATTGAAAGCTAATACCATCAACAAAACAAAATAATGAATATAGTTGGGATTATCCTAAACTGTAAATTCTATATAATTGTGCCATAAATATACATTCTAACAATTTTCATTGTTTTAGCGAATTTCTTTTGCTTATTTAATAAGTTATTTTATGTATAGGTACGGAGTAGCAAGAAAGTATTGTAACTTGCTAATAACTTGTTGAAAATACTAATAAACTTTTATATGTTACGGTTCTTGTCTCATATACAATTTTATTTTATTTATACTAAAAAATTTAAAAATGTTGTGACGTTTTTATTAGGAATTTAAGATCACAACGCAATGTTGTGAAAAACTTTAAAACAATTAATAACCAAGTAATTGAAAAAGACTTATTAAAGCAGTCGAAACATTTTACAACATTTAAGAAACTGTTTTATTATCATCCAGCCAATATTCCACTAAACCTATTTAAAAAGAAAGGTAACCTTACGATGACTACGAAAAATATTAACGGCGAATTAATAACTCGTTTAATACTGATCATATGGAAAAATGTTCTGGATCTGTCGATCCTCTCCTTTGGTGTAGTGATGATTACCTTGTCTTCAACTATTTAATACTGAGGCGGCAATTTCTCATTAGTTGGTAACCTAAACGTGAAAACTGACTTTATGTATTAAATTAGGGGGAAAAAGCAACTTGTTGTTGATAGAAGAATTGTTAAAATATATTCAGTAGAAAATCCGTATTAGCACATGCTAAATTATAAAAAGCCCTAATTGATAATATTGTATTTGCCTTGTTGATGTCTTAATGAAATAATTTCCAGTAGTTGAATTCTTAAAAAATATCTAAATTTGATCAATTAGGTTAATTAAGTTTAATTAACTTAAAATAAAGGGACGTTGATATGATATAGTGGAAAGTTAGCAATCTAACAAATGTATGGTTTCAAACTTTTGAGAATTTGAATATCCGCAGCAAATATTCTCGAATGCGAATATTTGCAACAAAAAAATATTTGAATTTTAACAGAAATTCCTATACCTACTGCTTTAGAAATATTGATTACTAAATTTGACGAATTTGCTCAAAATTTTGGGAAAGCGGTTCTCGTTTTAAAGCATGAATTTAACCGTAAATTTTTGAATTTACAAAATGATCACATCTCGATCCTAGATCTGAAACAAAACCGAATTTCTAAAAATCCTTTAACTAAAGTTCACGTGATAAAAAAAAAACACTTCAGATGTAACCACAGAAGTCAGTCGCCTTCGGCTTGGTTTATAATATTTGCCCGCGGCCTGCAATAGAGCACTTTCCTTCCATTATATGTTATATGTACTATTCTTATAAACCACCCATTTTAATCAATTTTCATGATTTTCTAGGAGTATTTTAGGAAACTTTAGGGATGAAATAGATAGCTTAGAAATATCAGAGATTTGTAAAATATCATGCAATTAATTGTGATCAAGTATACTACTATTATGGGATGCGTTGGGTTAAAAATAAAATGACGGCTTGAGTCTCTTTTATAATCTCAAGGTCTTTTTTTGGCTTCGGCAGTACTTATTCATTAAATGTAAATAAACCAAGATTTAAGAAAAACAAAGCAATGTAAACCTTTAATCTATCACAAATAATTAAATAAAGGATTGCAAAATTGATGTTATTTTTTTTTCTATAACTGAAATTACTTAAATGAAATTAGATTTAAAAACGGAAATCTATTTTATTAGAAATTTATTATTATTGAAGTTAGGTAACTCGTGAGCTAGACTTAAATAGATTCCTCTTAAACTCCTTTGTGACGTAAATTGTTAGATGGCGCTGTATAATTGACCAACGAAAAAACCTTTTTTGCAATTAGTGCCGTAACCATACCATTTATTCCACTAGTGCCGTAATAGGGTCTCTTACAGCACTAGTTGTGTAATAGAAATGGAACATTTAAGCAGATTTATTTTAAGTTGGTCACATTGCAACAGAAATGGGGATGTCAATATGACATTTTGTAAGCAAGTTTGAGGTTATTATATTAAAATTCATTATAAGATTTGATATTTTTAATTAATCTTTGAAATAGTACAACTATTATAAACATTTATATTAACGTTTGAATTATCTTTCGAAGTGATAGTGATACCCGTGTGCAGTAGAAACATTCTGTTGAAAATTATCGTTCTCTGCGATAGTGATATTGCTTCTGTTGGAGTACTCAAACTGTGAACCAAACATATTTCCAACATCAATTTTATTTTTCATAGAAGAGGCAACGTAACCCTTCAGCAGCAGCCGTGCTTTTCCAGCCAACTAATCGTTTTATAGTTAAAACATCACCTCCAGTATTTGCTATATGTGTCGCACTGGATCTTCTAAAACAATGTCCTGTATAAAGATGAGGATCTGGTAAATGAAGAAAACTGGCAATTTGTTTAGGTACATTTCCCATGGTGTTAATACCGATAGGGCTATTAATTAAGCAGCCATGACGATAAGTTAGAAAAAAAAACGTTTGTGAGTAACTGTTTTAGGCCGCAGATTATTATATTTTTTTATAAGTTCGATGCAGTTTACATCAGTCACTGCGAACATTCTGGGTACATTGTTTTTTGTTTTAGGTATGTTGACTATAATGGAATCGGAATTGTATTGCAGATCTTCCACACATATATTAATTAATTCTTCTCGCCTACAGGCTCCATTATATCCTATTATCAAAATAACCTAGAATATAAAGAATTTACAAAAAAGTAACGAAATAAAATCAACACTAACCTTTATAGCTAAGTATATTTTATCATCGGCTTGTTTCAAAAATCTATGAATATCTTCTTCTTCTAAAATTTTAGATTTTTTTGTTTGATAACTTTTAGATAGCCGTTTTAATAATGCTTGAAGTTTCATATATTTTGATATATCCACATTTCTATGTACATTTAAACACGATCTTAACATCGAATAAATCGACCAGAATGATGACGATTTATAATCTTTACGTAGCATTTCAAAATAAGCAAGTAAGACGTTCTCAGAAATATGAAGAATTTCCTTTTCTTTGCACCATTTTTCAAAATTTTTGTATCGCTTTTGATACATAGTGTACGATTTCTCCGGAAGTAAATTATTAATGGTTTTTTCAGCAATTTGTCGTATTTCAGGCGAAGTGCATGAAAAAGTTGTAGAACTCATATTAAATATTATAATATAGTTACTTTAGTAATATAATATATAACAAATTTCAAAAATGTGTCAATTTTAAATTAACTTGTGAATTTAAATCTTGTGCCAAACCAAGGTGACAACTGGTGACAACCGCCACAAAATTTCCCTAGATTATCAAATTTTTCTTGTTTTGCTTTTACAAAAAGAGAAATTTTAAAACTAATTGTAAAAAATAGCATAAAAGACACGTTTCATTTGACATTAAAGCACTCATTCAGTTAAGAAACTCGTGGCTACGCCACTCGTTTCTTAAACTCTGAATTCGTACTTTGAAACGTCAAAATGAAACTTGTCTTTTAATATACTATAATAAGCTTCTTGGAATTAGAAGTAATTAATGGAATTAATTATTAGTAATTCACAACCGTTCAAATTCAGATGCTCATATCTTACATAGTTGGATAATTGATAGATATTTTGACGTTTCGTAAATAATTCTTATTCGACTTGAATTATTAAATTGGTTTTAAATCCGGTCGGTGGGAAGTGAATGAAATTACTGGACTAACCTTTGTGAAGAGGACTTCTTTAGGATCTTAAGGTTCAGGTTGGTGAGGGGTGTTTGGTACAGCTAACCGTTTCTCAGGCATCAATTCAGGTTGGATTTCTTCAGGAATTTACAATAAGATTGGGTAATAGGTAATAACATCTAATTAAAAATGTTTAATGCATTATCAAGGATGATTCCTTCTCAACGTACTTCGGATTTTGAAAGACGATGTCTGAGAAACCGAACTGACAATTAACATGGAATTTATCTAAAAGTGAGTAAATTTAATTTTTAATTACTTGAATGAGTAGTGCCTGATTAAATTATGAATTTTGGAAGAATGTCTTGGTCTTTGCTTTCTCGATTTTCATGTGGTGAATGAATTGTATGTGTGATGTTGGAATGTGTGTGTTAAGACTTCTCTTTTCGACTTTGAGCGTATCTGAGGCACGTGGATGATGGAATACGACCATCCTTGTCGCCTTCCAAAGCGAATCAGAGTTGGCCCTCCGGACGAATCGGTCTGTCCAGTGTTTCGTTGTGTTTCTTTGTGTTTTGTTAGATGTATTTGTGTTCTTATACAATGGACTGAGTTAATGATAGTATTGAATCAGTACAATACATTGGATAAACAAAGAGGTCAATCAAAGTTCGTTATAAGGAGCACGTGGCTCATCTTAAATTTAGAAAGTTCGATAACTCCAGTGTAGCCTTACACTTGAACAAATTCAAAATGTAGATAATGTGAAATTAGTTAAGAATGTAAAAAAAAACGTAAATGTTAAATAAATTGTTAAAATTGTTAAAGTATGGAAATAAAACACCTTTCAATTAATTCAGACCTTAGAAGATTACATTCCAATCGTTATAGTTTATTACAAAGGAATATATGAGATTTGGATTAGTGATTAGCAGTGAAGAACGTTATTCAGACGCATAGCTTGGCCGCGATACGAAGAGTAATTATAAAGAGTGTATATCAACATATGTAGGTATAGAATGGCATCATTTTGAATGCGCGTTTCCATATAAAACCAGCTACATGTTGTCAAATCGTACTGATCATAAGAGCATGGTGCACCTTTTTCTTTCCCAATGGCCAACAGTTAGTAACACTCGGCCTCCGCATTCCACATTCACAAGCCTGCTCTTACGGAGTAAACACTTCAAAGTTGCTACTTTGATTACTTTTACCGATAATAACTGCATCCAATTTATATTACATGTCATTGTTTTCCATACTAGCGGCTGTGCAATAAACATCGCAATGTAGGAAGAAATATTAGGATTTTATAAATATAATGTAGATATCCAACTAAATAAACTTCTGCTAACAATCAATCCAATACAAAGATTTGCATTGTTCTAAAGTAAAACAGGATTCTTATAATATAAATTAAAAATATGCTTTTAAATGTTAAACAAAATAAAGATATTCTTATAAGAAAACTAAATAAAAATTTGACAAAGAAAATTAAGAATTTTTTCAAGTTACCTAAAACTAATTTTAATTCACCAAATGTTCAAATAAATCGCCTCTGTGTTCCTGGTAATACTCTAGCCTAGCTCTTGTCGCACATGCAAAAGAGTTTCAGCAGTTATGGTAGCGGCAGCGTCAATAATTTTTTGGCGTAACTCATTAGGGTTATGAGCGCGCCCATGCTGATGAGTGTGATTTTTTTGCTTAAGGTATCCCCTAAAGAAAAAGTCTGATGGCGTTAAATCGGGAGATCGAGAGGGTCATGCTTTTGCAGTTCTTGTACTTATAATGTGATCCCCAAAAGTTTCTTGTAAGAACAATTGCACGATCCTTGCTGTGTGAGCAGGACAATTGTCTTGTTGAAATCAAATGGTTCCAGTGTCGATGTTCAAAGCATGAAGAACCAGTATAATTTTATTTTGTATTAAGGCTAAGTATTTGACAGCTGTTAGGGTTGCCGTCAATGAAAAATGGACCAGTAACATTGTTGCCCAAGATACCAGCCCATACATTTAATTTCTGGAAATATTGGGTACGAAGACGGAGTGAAAGATGTTTATTTGTGGTTGACCAATACCGAGCAGCTGTCGACTTGTGAGATCCATGCTAATAAAAGGACGACTCATCTGTGAAAAGAATTTCAAATAAAAAAATTGGATTTTCAAGGACTTTTACCACAAGAAGTTCCCAAAATCTGATGCGATTTTCTAGATCATGCGGAAAAATCTGTTGATGCGTCTCAATTTTACAACAGAGATATCAATTTAAAACATTCCTCGTGGTACGTTTATCAACGCCAACTTGCTCAGAAATTTGCCTGAATGAGCAAGGCTCGCTACACACTTTAATTTCCCGACGCTCTCTTTCTTCGTTCTTTACTCATGGTAATACATTTTTGACAGTTAGCTACACAAGATGTGGTCTCAAACTTATGTACAATATTTAGCACTGTTGCTACAGTAGGGACTGGTCTATCTTGAAAAGCAAATATAAAACGACCAACTACTTCTTCAGCAGTACTACCCGAATAGTACCATTTAATTATTTGCACCTTCTTGCACGCTCTTGTATATTACCATTGTAGCAGAAGAATTTGCAATAAATAACTAAGATAGAAAGAAATCCAATAATAGGATAAACAGAAAGATTAAAGAAATTTTATAGTAAAAAGAAATAACCAAAAGGCAACAGGCGGGAGGAAATGACAAATAACCAATAGTAGCGGATATCTGCATTTGCCAATCAATGCCAGATCAATGCCGCTTTGTAGCATAGAAGCGTAGCGCTTGTTTTCGGAAAGCCTGTGTGCAGGAGTGAGGGGCGACAGGAGTGTAGTTCCCGATACCCACTGCACTGTTTGGCAACTATGATGATTTTTTATGCATAGGTTTATTCTCGGATTATAAATGTTCACGGGCCGAATGTGTATAATTCGTAGTCCCACGGTGCCAAACAGTTTCGTTTGTTCATTGCACATACTGCGTATACTTTGTGTTACAGCGCGTAGAAATGGCCTATAGCTGATAGCGAACAAGCGTGCAGAAATTGAATTGGTCGACTGGAGCGACAAGCAGGGCAATCAGATGAACACACTTCTTCAACCGAAAAACACGTGCAGCGGAAATATATGGACGTACTGATGAAATTAGTATTTTATATTGTATTGAAAAGTAACCCGCACGCCTTCACGAACAAAGAGTCTATGAACTGGGAGTAAACAACACATATTTTTTGCCAAAAACCTGAACGGTGCTCTTCTTTGGTGAATAGTTAACTATAACGACTATCAACTATGACCGAAATCACTGTCCCACGTTATTTTTTTACATAAATAGGGGGATAAAAGATAGTGTAGTGGAATTTCTGATAAGGTGTATTAAAGTGTGTAGTTTCATGGTTTTGTTTGTTTATACACGCAGAAAAACGTTTTCTATTGCCAGGTATGTACGTCTATGTGCTTACAAAATTTTAATAAATATAAAATAGTATTATGCATTTTAGAGAATTTATTAGATCCAAGTAAATAGGTATACTTAAATATAATAAATTATTTTCTTGAACCTTCACCAATTTGGAAACAAAGTTTATTTGTGACAAATATTGTCTCTTAAAACACATACATAACTAACGTTTCCATGTTTAAGGACATAAAATTTCTTCAAACAAGAAATAAATTTCTTATGACATTGAGAAACTCATTTTCTTCCCCCAAGAAATTATTCATATCCTTATATACGAGACGGTGGTAGTCAAATAGTTGTTAGGCGGATGATATTGCAGTACTGGCGAAATGATTGATTGAAATAGTGAGAAAAGGAGAAAAAATGAGTCGAAAAATTAATACTGCGAAACATAATGAGGTGCAGTGGAGGGGGTATTCAAGGCGGTGTTAAAATAGAAGTTTTTTAATTCGATGGAGTGGATACCTTTAAATTCCTTGCCAGAACACTGAAAGTGTATAAAACCTGAATAAAACCAATCCTAATGTACGCTGCGGAAAGAAAATCTCTAACGAAATCTCTAAAGAAAATTTTGAAATCTCGGGTATTTTGTTCTGAAAAAACACAGCAATATATATACCGCAGGAGCCATCCAAACTCCAAACAGCTGGATTCGTTGTTATATGCATGACGTGCACGCTTTTGTTCGTAGTTGATGCGACTCGTGCAGTATATACGCGTACGCAGTAAGAAAAGTAATGTTAATATAACTCCAACTTTTAGTTCCCACAGGTCCACTCCTATATTTTATAAAATTTACACTGCGTCTATAGTTAAATATAACAATAATGTATTTGTTATACTTATTAAATAAATTAGTAAAATTTACTTTTAAAATTCTAGTTCACAACCAAAACGTTGTAAAATTTAAAATTTGTATTAGTATACCTTACCAACTTTTTTTGTAAAATTATGAAACTTATTTTGTTAATTTAAAATTATTTCCGAATAAATATAATAAATTATTGTAAAATTAACAAATTTTCTTTATTAATATCATATTACATTATTGTAAAGTTAATGAATGTTATTTATTAATTTCATAATAAATTGTTGTGAAATTAATTAAATTTCTTTATTAATTTGATAATAAATTATTGTAAAATTAATGTTCATTATTACTTTAACATTAATGAGAAATTGGCAAATCAATTTTTATAAAACTAATGCCCGATTTTGGCTCTCTTGCGACTAGGTGGGGTAGGTAGATGAAAAAACTGGAGCAGACCGACTCACTTGATGGTCTTACACTAATTACAGTTTCAGTACTGCAAGTCTCTGGATGAGTGTATATCTGTGAAAATGTTGATAATGGGCTATCATTTGCAGGAGTATTTTTAAGTCGAAATAATTCTCTGAAACAATCAACATTAATATAATGTTTTATAAAAACGACTCATTACAAACCATTCTTCTTTCTGACGACTATTATTACCCCTTTCCTGGAAATATTTAAAAATGTAGGTAAAAGGCAGTAGTTATTGTCGCCCTTTCCGGATCCTGCAGCTCCAAATCCTTCCCAACCAACTCAGGATAGATTTGACAGGCTATAAACAACCATTTTGTCATATCATTGCATCTAATTTAAATAATAATCATTAATTTTACTTTTGCTATTTTATTACTGATTTTCCGCATAGGTATTGACTAATTCATTATACAGGGAAACCTCCCTACGACGCACAGTCACGGGTCTGACAGAATTAATGAAAATTACTAATTAATTCTACCTTACAATCGATAAGTATGACAATCAGAACTGCTTTGCTGTTCTCACTTACCCTATAAACAAACAATATATGTAATTCATACAATAATTTGTACTTACCATTACAACTGATCCTCAACACTAAAGAAAACAATGAAATCACACAATAAACTAAATAGTTGAATCAGGTTCAATCACGTTGAATTAGAGATACGCCCAACATATCTAAGGTATAATGGCGTTGTTGGTGCACTGATGGTGGCATCAGGTTAAAGATGCGTGCACATGGCAAATGACGTAATTGCAACGTACATACCTATCCATACCAATAGTAATGAATAGTATAAAATGGTATAAATATGAATTCTTATGAAATTTATAATAATCGATAGTTTTCTATTAACAACTTTTCTATATATCCTAAGTACAATAATAAATTAGACTCCGTTTGATTAACTTATAATGTATTATATGAACCTATGATACTATGATATTTTTAGAATTTAGCTCATTGTTTTATTTATGTTGTCCAAGTTGTATTACTGCACTTTACGTGTATTCAACTTAAAGTGATTTTTTGTGATATCTTGATGCTAGTGCATATGATTAAATATTGAATTATTAATTTTGTTCTAAGAAATAATTATAATAAATATAAATTGTAAATTCGCATATACTTTTTTTTGTAATTTACCTAGAAATGAAGTTACCAATGCATTTAAGTTTGTTAATGTAATAACCGCGTTTGTAATCGGAAGATATATATTTTAGTTAAAGTTAAATTTGTTAATTCAACAACATAAATTGTTACATTAACTAGATTATGAGTAAAATACGATTTTAGATGTTTAACAAAAAACCGGTTTGCTAATGTTACTAAAAGAATATGTTAATATTAACTGTAGTTAAGTTATTATAAGTATTTTGTTAAATTGTAGTTAAATTAGCAAAACAGTTTTACTGTGTAAAAGCACTCTGTGACACCAAAATGTAAAATGACGTTCTCGAACCCAGTATTTTTCACATTTAAGGTGAATAAATAGCACCCTATATATTCAAAGTTAGAATACTATCACGACTACATTTAACCCCAAGAAACAGTTTTATTATCATTACGGGATGTATTGTATTTTAGTGAAGAAATAATAACGGATAATATTACCCACTAAAAACTTTATTTTATTTGGTTATATTAAAAACACCCTTCTTAAAACTAATTAAAGAGTAACTCTGTTTAAATTTTGATTCCTACCTAGAGGCAGTATTGGTCAGTGGCGGCTGGTGCATACGTCACCGGCGGGGCCATGAATACGAAAATGTTACGAACCCATACGAAGAAATTAGGTCATTGCAATAGCCCTTCCAAACGTAAGCACCAGCACTGGTATTAGTTAAGATAGGAAAACACTTTAAATACAAAAGTTATAGTATTTTTGCTCTATTATCTTTTACAATTTTCAATCTTGATATTGGTAAATAAATGATTACAACTTGATTTTTTAAATACACCGAGTATATTATTAAATATCATGAAAGACCTCTCGAAGAACAGATTTTTTTTTTATATTTTCAGCGTATCAATAATTTTGGCCTCTATAAATTTACAGTAAATGGCGCTTCTCATACCAGTTTATGTAAGGCCTTACAGGTACACTAGTATTTGTGTATAAAAAGCCACTTTTCTTAGTGTTAATTCTTTTATTTAGCAGTATTTTTGATTTTCTTGCCGATTTTCTGGATCCTCATTTGCCTGATTTAATACGAATTGTTATAACTATAATAGCTCTAAGACAGTGTATCACAAACACATTTCCCTTCCAATATTTATATAGCTACTTGCGATAGTAGCAATAAGTAGTTTGAAGCACAACTTAGTGATTGTCACAAATTCCATACGTTATAAATGTACTCGACATTCCGTAAGCAAATAAAAATGTATTCCGTCAATAATCAGCGAGTACCTTACCCAACCATGCGAGTAGGTAAAATAGTTACTCGTGAGTAATCATTCATGTAGGATACAATAATTGTCTGCTGCACTATTTGCTGATTATCACTCACTGGCATGATGTTCCTATAACGTAATTTATAACCCTATGCTATAGTATTTATTTCCATTGTCTAAAAAATTTATTCAAATTGATTTATGCCTAAATTATTTACTTTGCACTTCCATATACTGTTAGTTAAAATAGTTATTTACCGAATGCTATATAATGCTTATAGCAGATATATTCCAAAAATTGCAAAAATATTCCCCAACACAGTCATAAAATTGGCAAAAAAAGATTACTGGACAAAATAATGTATAGTTACGCTGTTTTTTTATTTAAGTAAAAAATTGCGCCGGTATTTTTTAAACAGTTTAAGGACTTTACTAATGTTTTTCTTTTGTGTATACAACGCGAAAGTAAAATTCATCCATTCTCTCTTTTTAAACAATCTGTGTATTAATAAACAAGCCATATAAATCAAAAAAAAACTTTAATACATAATTTTTTCTAACTGTTCCTGTCGATGCCAGCTATACTAATCATCGATACTGTGGTAACGACAGCACTACCTACAACTCCTGTGCGCAATTATACGTACGGGTAACACACATCGTCATATAAATATTCGTCGAAAACGTATACGTATTGCTGTGTACTGAATGTACCAAAGAAAATGCAAAATGAATTAATAAAACTGAAAAATTAAATTAGCTAGCTCAACGGATAAAAATCTTAAAGGGCGCAAAAGAACAATTAAACTCAGGGTTACCCTCGCGAATTAAAACTTAAATTTAAACCCGAAAAGTAAAATGTGGGTGAAAGAAGACTGACTTTCTTTTTTACCCCAAAAATTGAAAAGGTTTGATTAAAAATAAAAGAACAGAATTTTGAATAAGGTTAAATAACAATCAAACATTTTTATTATAAAAAAAAAATAAAATAATTGTTAATTACAATTATGCAGAAAAACAAAAACCGTGGACAAAGGGTCCTGGTCTAAATCAAAACTGCTCGATTCTAAATTACAAAAGGACAATGCTAAATCCTCTAACAAAGCAAAAAACAAAATTGTTCAAGAAGATAATCCTTTTTTATATATCAAAACAATCCACGTGGTTTCAAAATTAAAACGAACTAAATTAAACGTGGACAATTCAAGTAAATTAACAAAAGAAAAACTTACATACAAGCACTAGTTTGATTGCAAATACTTTCTGCAGTTATAATATAGAATCGCCAAAGATAATGAAATGTGTGTCCCTAAAACACAGGTACTCTTAATCAGAAAAACAATTTAGTGCGATAGATGCGAGGATAAAAGAAAAATGTGATATTATTATTATTATTTTTTTTTTTTTTACCGGGACGTTGCCGCTCCACAGAGCGGAGCAAGTGGCCCCTCCGAAAAGGTAAGTTTTATTATTATTAGTCTTAATAAATAATAACAGAATAGTACAATATAATAACAAAGTACGTAATCATTGTAGGTGTCCTTACTCCATGGAGCAGCCGTCATCCTGGGGGATGGATACACTGCAGCTCGCGATTACAGTGCACCCTCTTATTCATGGCCGCGTCCACAAAGTGTGGATAAGCGATCACGATTATTTCGGCAAAGATGGTGGGTGCCTAGATTCGTGGGCTCGTAGTATGCGCAAGGATCCTAATATGACATATTTCTGCATGTTCGCTATTAATCTGATTTGTGTTCCTGCGGAATCCACGAGGTGTCTCATATGATGTTGTGTACTTGGTGCAATGCCACCCAGCACTCCTATGATGATTGGCACAAAGATCAACTTATAAAATGGATACGAGAGCCGGAGCTGGAACATGAGGTCAGTATACTTCTGTATCTTCTCCCTCTCCTTATTAATAATGTTTCTTTCCCCCGGGCATGACATTTCCACAACAATGAGGTTTTTTTTTTCCAAGTTAATGATTGCCATGTCCGGTTTGTTGGCAGAGACTGGTGTCGTTGTAGAGAAGGGAAAGTTTAAGATACTCTAATCCTGTCGTTTTCGGCCATAGATGGAATATCTCTGAGGTCATATGGACTGATGGGAATCGAGTCGATACCGTACACATATCGTAAGTGGTAGTATAGCACCTTTAAAGAGTTATTGTGCCTGTCTATGTACATGTTGGGTGCATACTTTTCACATGCCGATAACAAGTGCATGGTAGTTTCAGGTGACTGATGACACGCTCTACAGCTGGCGTTTGGGATGGGCTGTTTCATGATTTCCTTTCTGTATACCAAGCAAGGGTAGACCCCGTCCTGACATGCTGTTACATAGCCCTCCGTCTCTGAGTATATTCCGGGCGACATTAAAAAGGCGAAGGTCAATCTCTCGGACAGCTGCAGTTCGTCAATATTTTTGTAGAATATACCATGCATTGCTTTCGATGTATGGCGATCGTAGTGTTGCACCTCTACTGCCTTTTTTTACTATATCTTTTATCTTACGCGGCTCCTGTAGGTGTACCGAAGCTTCCCTAGGTCTCGGTGTCCTCTTCAAATTTAATGGTATGTTGAGTTTATTTGCCGCTCTCTCCGCAGCTCCATATAGAAAATTGGCTCTATCATATTCTTCGTGCTGTCTCACAAATTTCAGGAGGGGGTCATTACTTCCGGACACTCTGCATGCCGTGCTTATGACTCTCCTCGCGTACATATCCTCTATACTTAGTAATCCTCTTCCACCTTTATCTCTAGGTAAATACAGTCTATCTACTGAGGCGTTGGGATGTAAGCTTCTTGCTCGGGTGATATTTTTCCTTGTTTTTCTATCTATGTCTTCTACTTCTTCCACATTCCAACGAATACATCCGAACGTGTGGGTGATTATTGGTATGGCTAATATGTTTGTGGCACTGGTCTTATTTTTTGCGGTTAGTTGGCTGGTCCAAATTTTCTTTATTCTTTCTGCATATTTATCCCTTAATCCTTCCCTTATTCGTTGAGTATTATTTAACGCTCTCTGCGGTATCCCCAGGTATTCGTATTCTTCATTCGGAGCCGACATCAGTCGAATATTGTCGAACGGTCTCCAACATTTTCGCAAGCTCGATATCATTAGAAGCGTATAGTTTTAAGTCATCTACATATAAGAGGTGGCTAATTTGATAAGTTCTTCGATTCGGGGGGCCTGCCATATATCCAGGGTGTTTCCTTAGGGCGACAGTTAAGGGAAAAAGGGTTATACAGAACAATAAGGGGCTAAGCGAATCTCCCTGGAACACTCCACATTTCATGTTAACAATGGTACCAGCATCGTCCTTTTTATCCAACACAATTCTCGTTTTCCATCTACTCATAACATTTCGCAGTGTTGATATTATCTGAGATTGGACTCTCAAACAGGTCAGCAAGTGAAAAATAAGCCCATGCGATGATGAGTCAAATGCCTTCCTGTAGTCAACCCATCCCATGGATAGATTTCTTTTATAAGTTGTTGCGTCCCGCGTAATACAAGTGTCGATCAAAACATTATCGTGCACACCAGATACTCCCTGCTTCGATCCTCTCTGTTCATACATGTCGTGCCAAATCGGGTTCACCGTCTCTTTTTATTATATTCAATAGGGTCGTTGTAAAGATCTTATACATCGTGTTAAGGCAAGTTATTGGGCGATAATTGCTTGGTTGTTTTGGGTCGCCCTTTTTATAAATCAGAACAGTTCTTCCTTCGCATACCCAATCCTCCATCGTGTCATGTTGTGTGATAATATTGTTAAAGCATTCGGCCAGTGGTTGATGCACCACCGTCAACTTTTTCCACCAATACGTGTTTATTGCATCCCAGTCCGGAGTAGAGTAATTAGGTTTTCCGGCTACAGCTTTTTCCACATCTTTGATGGTAAGTTTTCGTAATGGTTGTTATTATTATTATTATTATTATTATTATTATTATTATTATTATTATTATTATTGTGGACACATGTCCGAGAGGAGGGTTTTTAGTGGGTGAAAGTCCCACAGACCGAGCGGGTGCGCTTTTTGCCCCGCTTGATGGTGCATTCAGCATTTTCCCCCGTCAAAAAAAAAAAAAAATATTATTATTATTATTATTATTTACATTTCACAGATTGTTTATCTGGTGCATTAAAGAGACTCATCGGTCCAAAGACAAGATGGCCCCCTTTTTGGTAAGTTTTAGCGCTAGATGTTCAAAGTGCGGCGTATGATGGAGCAGGTGTCAAGCATCACAGATTTTTGAATTGGTACGTATAGGTCATTTGGTAGTTGCAGTTCCTCCAGGCTTTTGTGCAGTTTGCCAGGTATTTCACCCGGCGCCCCTATCACTATGGGTACTACCACGACTCTCCTCAGACCCCACATGTCCTTGATCTCATCGGCAAGCGGTAAATATTTATTAATTTTTTCCGTGATAGTTTTAGTGATATTATTTGCCAAGGGAACTGCGACATCAGTATAGGCGGTTTCTTGCGTTCTTAAGGCTATTACAATATCAGGATCATTGTTCGGGATAGGTTATATTATTATTATTATTATTAAATGTGTATAAACATAGGCTTGATTTCTAATCTAATGTTTGTATCTAATCGTCTATGAATTCAGTAGTTTCAATTAAGGAAGCTGACGTTTATGAATAATTTTTATTTAGTTTTTAACGAAAAACTGTACTAACTAAAAAAAAATATGTAGAAGCACGTTAAGGTCTGTTAATTAAGTTATCACCAAAGTGGGCTGTAATTTTTAATAATAGTATTATCATGTTAGACTTGAAACTAAGTTTTAATTAAAATAAACACACATATATAAACTTCTTTATGAATGAATAAACGAGTCTGTCACGGATCGTGCGGATTACATGGGAAAAACAAAACGTTAAATTAGATTTTGATGGCGAGGCCCGCTAACAGAGCTGAAGTTAAATTAGTTCAGCCCGTAAAAGCGCACAGCCCTTCCGGTTTTATACATGGAAAAATTAAAACCTTTAGACAGTTTCTAGTTCTGCACAAAGAGCCGTATATCATGAAGTATATATTATCCCCCGCAAAAAAAATGCACCACGCCTTAAAAAAAGGCAAAATTTGAGGCTGTAGACGCGAAAATCATTACGTATTTTCCGCCTCCACACGTAATTTATGTGATATTGATGCTAGAGATGGGGTGGCTTTCCGCGCTAGACTTTGTACTTTGCGGCAGGTGTTGCAACACAAATTTATCTGATTTAATGACGTTTGCATCCGCGGGCGAGCTTCGGCTGAGCCGGCCGGAATTATAAAATGCTCAATTATTAAACGCGATTACCGTGCTTCATTTGCATCTTCACGACCTGATTCGCGAAGGCGCTGGAAATTACTCAGCAAAATGTTGCTTGCTACAGGCTAAAAGTTTTTGGTATATTCGTGGAAGTATGGCGGGTACGAATAAATTTTTAAAAAGGCCCTCTACCCATAGGCACTTCACTATTTATTTATTTATCTTATACGCCATTGCCATAAATTAGTAGGAATTATCTTCCTTTGACATTTTATTTTAAGCATTTGTGACGCCAAAAACAAAACATAAATGTTCCTCTTAACGACGCTGTCTCCCTCATAGCTATTCCACCTGTAATTCAGGGTCCCCGCCGTCCTCGGTGCCGACGGAAGTGGGTTGAAATAAGTGTAGAACAAAAGAAATAAAATAGGCGCCACTCGTTTTAAGGAAAAGAAAACCCTGTCGAGGTAATCGTTAAAACGGGAAATCCGGAGGTATTTGAGAAAGAGGACGGCAACGCAGCCGAAGATTAAACAATGTCCTTAATATAAGTTAAATATATAATAAGTTTATTAAGTAAACGTTCGTAAAAAAATCGGCAGCAATAATTTAACTCCATAAAACTTAGAACTAAAACCATATGACCCCACCCCAACAACCAAATGAACCTATACCGCTCCTTACAAGTTTATTTAAATTTTAAATGTTTTTAGTTAAATATATATAATATTAGACTAGGTACACCGAGGTAGCCAATGCCGACGTGGACTAAAAGCACACGGTGTATAGTTCACACAACGCAAAATATACGCACGACCGTGATGAGCATCAGATACACTACACTCACAGTTATTACACAGTAAACAAAATATGAATCTGATTAATAGTACGATCCACCAGTGTTAAAAGACCGTCAAGATTTGAAGTAAATAAACTCTTTTATAAGTGAGAAGTTGAAAGTATTCTACTATGGTGGTTTGATCATATGCGACTAATGATGGGATTCTATGCATACCTGTAGCGTATGCAAGATTATATTTAAGACTGTCAATATGTGTTATGGATACTTACAGACTTACGGATAACCTGACAGACGCTACAGATACGTACGGAATCTCACTATAGATATATGTTTTTACTGATTACATAAATTCTTTTAAATGTTACACTAATTAATAATTTTAAGTGATATTGTAACGACGTTTTCTTTGTGTGTGTGTGCGATTAATGATTGTTTGATTTTATGTTTCATTAAGATAAGCTTTTATGGGCTTACCTTTTGCTTATAAACTTTAAAAGATGCCCTTGTAACAGCGTCCTCGTGATTTTTATTTCTCCCGTAGCGGCGCTAGTGATGACCGCTGTCAGCTGTTTGATTGTAAATTGCGCGCGAAGATTTTTGTCTATATGTCGCCTACTATTTTACGTCGTACAATTATAATTAAAATCAAATCTAGTGCGGTATTTTCAGTGCGTGAGTGATTATCCAGGTTTCTTGCTTTGATGTACGCAACAAATAAAGCATATTCCAGTGAAACAAATCCTTAGTTTTTCGTATTTTTATTCCTTAGATCAACAAGATCAAAAATAGTGCACAAACGTATATACAGGTAAGCGAAATCACATTTAATATCTTACATATAACAATAACATATACAGCAATGAATAGAATAAAATAGCTTTATTATTGCAGTGTTTCAATACAAAAGGAACAATGCAAACGTCAGGTCGAGAACAAAAATTTATAAATGTATATTTGAGGTTAGAAATTCCTCTATATTGTATGGCTTTATTTCTAATAATAATTTGTATACATAATTTTTAAATGTTGACAATTTTTTTACAGTTTTAATATGCGATGGCAATTTGTTATAGAACCTTAGGCAATTATATTCTAAATTGTTCTCACTTAGTGTGAGTCGATGCTTCACTTCACTTGAATGACGATGAAATAATCAGTTTGTTTAACGGGGTTTTCGGTTTTATTTGCCAATAAGGCACGTGAAATAAATACACAAATATCTATACAGGAGTTTTCATTTAAGTTACGACACTCGTCGTTTAAATCGTTACAAATAAAACCTTATTGATTTATGGTAGAAATCAGTGTACGTTAATTCTCGTATTAAATAATATACAGGGGTCGCATAAAATTGAGCGCAATAATGTACAACGAAAAAAAAAATTATTTCACCTCGAAATTAATTGGCTCTAAGCGCGGGTTTACGTCGGTTGCGAACTAAAATCGTGTCACACCCTGGGGACGACAACGAGTAATAGTTCGATGACAGAACAAGAAATACGGTGATTGTGCGCTGCACCTCGCCCGCGGGGGCAGCTACAGTCGGTAATCGAACGCGGGGCGGTTATATTCGTGTCACACCCGAAGAACGACAACGAGCTATAGTCCTACGAGAACGGAAAAAGAAGCTATATTCGTGCCACACTCGAGAGACAACAACGAACTATAGCTCACGAGATCGGACAAGAACTATATTTGTGTCACAGCCGGCGAACGATAACAAACTACAGTCCTACAGAATCGGAGAAGGACTATAATCGTGTCACCCCATAGGATGACAGCGTACTATAGCCAAGGCAAGGGATATAATCAGGAACCGGCGGAAACTGCCTCGATTGCGGTAAATGCACGACTTATATAGGCACTAAGCGCTGGAGGGGACTCAAGCGTGCGTAAAATCAACGCGGGCCCGTGAGAATAAAGCTTGCGTAGATTCACTATTCGCCGCATGGAGGGGACACGATATGCAGAGAATTGAAACTAAGACGCGTGTCGGTGAAAATAAATCAACGAATAAAGGCAGTCGTAAGGAGCGCAATAGAAAAAATGATGAAATAAACTAAAATTTGCGCCAAAATAAATTACAAAACTGAACTGAATACTGAAATTAATTTTTCCTTCTAACAACATGTTACAATATAAATTGAAAAATTATAAATAATAATTAAGAACCAATGTAATAAAAAAAGGAAAAACTAATAAGGAGAAATGGTAAAGACAGGCTGAGGAATCTTTCCGATATATCTAAGGACTGACTTCAAACAGAGTCACAGGAAGGTGTCTTACAAGATCTTAGCTCTCAAATGAAGGCTGTGGTACCATTATTAGCGAAAATTAACAGTTATCCTGACTGCCTAGATCATTCGTACGTATAGAAGGTTAAATTTCGTTTTCAAACCCCAAAACCAAAATTAGAGCAAATTTCAATAGTAACAAACTTGAGTTCAGGGATTTTAATGGTATAAAAGGGCTCCACGTTGGTGTTCCGAATATTAGCTAAATCCATTGTTTTCTGGGATATATCCACCGAGTCTGAACGACTACATAAAGTACAACAGGCGCGTTTTCGTCAAACTTTCGTTTTAAAAACAAGGAGTTCTTGTAGAGCTGTGTTTAGAGATTCCAGTGTACTTACGCTGTTAGCGATTTATGTGATCGAGTGTGTTGCAACATTTGTAAAGAAAAACTATGAGTTGTTCAGCAATCAAGAACTTACAAGTATGACGCAAGCAGTGCAAATGCTAAATAACCTGTTGCCGCCACAAACGAACTGGACATTATTCAATAACAGTACCAATTCTTTTGCTTTACGCTTTTATTAATTGTTAAAATTTCATGCGTCGACTCCTTTTTGCATATAAGTGAACCTGCTTTTCACAGAATATCTATAAAACAGTTGAGATATACTTCCTCTAATGACTCCATTGGCCTTATCCGGACGATGATTCTACTATTTCTTTTTTGGCTTTGTTTACTGCTGTTATGATAGATTCCCTGAGCTTTTTACAAACGCTACGGAGAAGGAAATGGTATATGAAAGTGCAGCCATTAGTGCTGGATGTTCTATTGTGTTGTGCTGAATTGTTATTGCATTGCATGTTTAACTAACAATAAGTAATCAAAACATACTACATTGGAATGCAATCTTTAAATAAAACAAAACGATATATTAAAAATTTATAGTAAATAAAGTAATAATGATTTCCTCATTTATTAAACCAAAAAAATATTCATAATATAACAATAATATTCATTTTATAACTTAAATAGCTTTTGTAATAAAAGCGAAATGTCTTCCTGAGGACATAAAGCTAAGGCGAAGAAAAGAAATTAATATATTTCAAGAAAAGAAAATTTAAATTTAATTTAAAATTATTCATTTAGTGTTATGCCCGCCCAACGTTAATACTTCAATGAACCCGAAATAAATAAATAAGTAAGTACCTAAAAAGGTACGTCTAACCATATATTTTTTTAAACTAATTACACTATCACCCTCAAAGAACTACACGTTTTATTGTTATTTATGTTTACAAGAGCATTCAAAGAAGTATTAGTAGTAGCATAGTAATAATAATTTTCTGTTTCTCTTCGCTCTGTATCACAGCTATTGCAAAATACGTTTGTATTATTCTGCGGGTAATAAATGTCTTATTGGTAATCCCTACAATAATGCTAAACCGCTGAACAACAACAACCGATTTCTCATTTGTGGCTATAAATCCGTAACATACGCGCTGTTTACTTGCCGCACATACATGCATTAATCCCTTCAATTTCCTAGATGGATCTAATGAAGATATCAGCATTAGTGAAACTACACGACAATACCTCGCGAGGAAATATTGTCCTCTATTTGGAGCGACGCTGACGGTCGCTCCGCAGAGAAGCTGAAGTGCGGGGAGTTATCAGTTGGCAGCGCCTCATACGCTTCCAGTAATTCGAGAACTATGGAATCGCTAGCGTCGGACGTATTTTCCAATTCCCGGAATTATATCAATTCTCTTCCAATCATTTTAGCGTAAACTTCGTTCTGTTACAGTCAATATTGGTTATAGCAGCAATAAATCATAGTAATTATTAATATAGTGTATGTCAGACCTCCATATAGAGTACCTCATGGTTTACAGGAGGCATTATTACGTTTTAATTAAAATTAGCAATAGTTCTCTTTATGCTATCATGTCTATAATTTTTATATTTACTTTTAATTTAACGATAAATATTTATGCAAATGGTGTTAAGAAATCGGGCATTAGAATTTTAGTAACAAAATGTTAGTGGCTTGCTTCATTTTGTTTTAAGAGGTAAATAGGTTAACAAGTAAGTAAGTGAGGAATATCTAACAAGGTGAATCAAAAAAAGGTCCAGATACTGCAAAAGGTACTTAAGGAACACGCAAAACGAAAACTACAGAACCGAATATCTTGCAGAATACAGAAACTTACCTGTGTAAAATTAGCCCCACATTTCTAAGATTTAAAGAAAATAATTAGAGTTCTACTTGCCCCCGAAGAGTTCTAGAATTTTCAATCGATTTTATAAATAGTTTTACAAATTATAATTATGACTTGAAGCGATTCGAGTGTAAATAAAAGACTCGTTTTGTTTTGATGCACAAAATCGCTGTTGTTTTAATAAATCCCTGAGTTTTTGTAAAATTCAATATATTTAAGCTTAATTATTTTAAATACGTCAATTTTATATAAACGTTCATTTTAAATGTTTTTTTTTTGTCAAGAGAATATCCTTTATGGACAGCAGACCAGGGCGTCATGGGCAAGCAGTGTGGGACTCACCAGGCTTGGTATATCCACTAAGCGGACAGGGGCACAGGCGTCGCTAGTCCCCACTTTCTGTCTTTCGACTCTCTTCCTACCATTATATCACTAATATAGCTGCGGACCTGCCTCAAACTGTACTCATTTTCAATCATAAGCTCTATTGTGCTCTCTCTGCTAACCTCTTGGCCTAGGTCTTCTGCCAACTTCTCTCTACGCACCGCCCACCTGGCACATTCAAACATTACATGCTGCGGGGTTTCCTCGGCACCGTAGTTTTGACTTATGTCATCGTCCTCCAATTTAAATCTCTTGAGGTAGCTTTTGATGTTGCAGTGTCCCGAGAGAAATTGTGTGAGGTAATAGTGTACATTTCTGAACTGGCAGTTAACACAGGGTCGCAGATCCCAAATGGTCCATCCTCCTGTAGCGTCTCATGCCTCCCACTTTTGCTGCCACCTTCTTATTGCCATTTTCTTTTCCTCTGTCCCACAGCTAATTCCCTCAATTCCCCTTCGGCAGTAAAACTACTGTTGCCTCCTTCCATTCTGTAGGAAATCCTTGCTGGCTGAGTAGCTGGTTAAATAGATCCAGTAACGTCTTCGGGATGACATTCTTAGTCACGTCCACCGCATCCGAGGTACCGGATGCCGTCGCTTTGCCCTTTTTTTATCTTAGTTACAGCGGCATCAAGTTTAACGTCCGTGAAAGGCTCCACCACCGTGCACCTACGTCTATTTCTCACAAGGAGGTCCTCCTTCATTGGGAAAGAATCCCTGATTACTTTCGCCCTATGTTTCAGTGTTAAATTATACGGAAGCGGAAGACTTCCCATGTGCTTCATGGCGATCCTGTAACCGTCTCCCCAAATATCGTTCTCGAGGTCTTCGATTATCTTCCTCCAATGCTGCCTCTTCGCCCCCATGATCAGATGTTTCATTTTAAATGATTGGTTTTATCATTCAGTAGTATTACAGAATAAGGTTAAGCATGAGAGTATCTCAGAAGGCGCAACAAAGCATGCACGCGAGAATTATAATTTAAAACCTTCATGTGTCAAAAAATGGCATTAACTCCTTTTATTAGGGGACAACATGAAAGTGTTATGTATTTGTCTTTTTTGCCCTATTCCCGTAGCTGAGTGCATGCGGCTTCCAGTTTTGTATATAGTTTGTTGACCGTCAGGAGCCTATGAGAAGGTGCTCTACAGGTGCGATTTAAATAAGTTTCATCATACATCAAACATTAAAGGAAGGCGATTTCGACCATCGATTGGACTATTGCCACTGACTTTTGGGGATGTTCAGCGCAAACTAAATTTTTTTATCGCAGCTACTATGGACTAACGAAGCAACTTTTTCTAGTGCAGGGAATGTCAATACTCACAACATGACCTATTAGTCAGAAAACAATTCTCACTGGTTAGGCGAAGTTGAATTTCAAAATCATTAGAGTGTTAATATTTGGTGCGGAATTTTAGGTAGCAAAATTATTTGTCCTTACTTTTTTGAACAGTGTTTAAATGGTGTAACTTATTTACATTTTTTTTTGAGAATGAATTACCTTTATTGTTTGAAGATATTCTCCTGGGAACAAGAATGGTTGTGCAGATTCAACAGAATGGTTGCCCGGCACGTTATGTGTGTCCAGGAATTTCTAAATAACCGGTTCCCAAAAAAATGGATAGGTGGAGGTAGCATTTTTGCTAGCGAGCTACAGCCGGTCGCCACCCTTACTGAATCACACAGTACATAGCAATGAGTTACAAAAGATAGTAAATTTAGTTTTAAATTTAAAATAATGCTACTTCAATTTCATCTACGTGAACTAACTAATCATGTAAGCAATTATGCTGCGCTTCTTTAATAAATATGTTGCGTTGCACTATTGCAGAAATGTTGTAATTTGGAACTTTATTAATTCTGAAGAAGACAACCATGTTGTTGAAATGTGAATGTTAAATAATTGGATATGTAGTATTTGGAATTAAAAATTAAAAGCTACTACCTAAAGATAAATTTTTAATATTTATAAACTAATACTGTTAACAAAACAACCTTCTTCCAAATATTTAAGGAATTGTACTTAGGGGAAAAAGTATACATATATATCAATATTTATTATATTCGTCATTTATTGTTAACATTTACGTCATCTTTGAATTTTCGTTTCTTTATGAACATGTGGTGAACTTTTACTGACAATGTTAGTTGTTAGTAATTATGATGAAAGTAGTGATGACGATATTGGACACTGGAGCATTTATCAGGAGATTCAAAACAGATAATTCTCAATATCTGTGGAAGAAAATAATTATTTTACCTTTTAGCATATGTCTAGGTTTAGATCAACACCTCTCTTACATTTAAGTACTCGTCTAATGGTATCAGGTCGTCATATTGATAAGATTGGTTTTTTAATTACTCATTGCCCATTTATCTACTCCTATAATATCTCTTAACATTGCTTCCTACTATAACAGCAAGTTAGCAAAAATACTTACCACAAGCTGGAAAAAAGAATAGATACAGTGGTTAACAGAAAAACATTTTCATTGATAAAGGGTTATTGATACGTGCCTTGCTTGAAATTGTGTAACAGCAAAGAAAAAAAACAATAATAATGTAATAAATATGAGTTTGATGAACGTGCTGTACAACTAAGGTTCATGCCTTGAGATTCACGCCATACCACAATATCTTAAATCCCATTGAAATGGCGTGGACTAATGCTAAAGATTACATTAGGCACAATAACTCAAAATTTAAACTGCAAGACCTCTACTTATCTAGCAATGATGCGATAATGTGTCTGTAGGAAATTAGCAAAACTACATCGATATTATCAAACGTATGATAATTGTAAAATATCTAACGACCATTGTTTGATAATGTAGAAAAATACATATATCGGTAAATTACAGCATGTGCGATTTGTGCCAGCACAATAACTGTTTATCGCACACTGTGCAAACTATTTTTACACCACCATAATGCAAGGTGGTGTAAAAATAGTTTGCACAGTGTGCGGTAAACAGTTATTATGCTGGCACAAATCGCACTACACATTAATAGTGGTGCATCTGATCCGTTATCTACCTATAAAGATTATTTTAATTATGCGTGTGTTATATCCGTAGATGTTGAACGGTCTTTTTAAAAATATAGGCATGTTTTATTATCGCGACGAACGCGGTTTAGTGAGAAAAATCTTGAAACACATAATGCTACAAACTTTTTAGCAATCCTATACCATTTCTGCTACTTAAATAAGGTAAAGGGCTTATATATAATATTTATAGCTAAATAAATAAATAATTTTGCTCTTTCTCCACACTGTATTGTATACTTGTGTTAAACGTTAATGTCACATATATGAAACATTACTGACCTGGGGCGCAGACGAAAGTTGACCACTCTAGTCATTAATGTGAAACTGTTAAATTAATTTTTACCCAGGAAATAGGCAACTATGCCGAATTTAACGTTAAATTTACCAGAAAAATAGCAAATTCCCTGCAAGACGGATCACTTTCTGTCAGCGGCTTTGTAGCTGTATCGCCAGAAAAATGACCGCTAGCGCTACTTCATTATTTTATCACCCATTCATTATTTTTCTTCTTTAATCTACACCATTCATAAAGAACGTGTGCCAGAGAGGAAAGTAAGTAAGATATCGCCTCAAAACCCCGACTATTCGTAAACTACTGTGGAAAGTTGTGAAAAATTATGACAGTCAGTAATTATTATATGTATATAATAAGAAGAATTATTCTCCAAAATTTCCCCTATAGGAATTTATTTACCAAAATATTTGATTTTGAAAAATGCAGTTTTATTAAGCATAGTCGCTTTAATAAATTATACTATGTTTCTAATCGGCTAAGAATAAATAAGGTGTGAATTTTGTTCAAAGGTACTTCGCAAAAATATAGAATTTAAGATCCTAAAACTCTCACATATCGTTGGTTCAAATGTACAATAACTTCCCTCACTACACTGTTGAAAATTTTAACACTTTTTTGACCCATTTAATAGTCAGGAGAGGTCCACACTCTTTTCGTGTTATTTTCTCGAGAACTATACGAATTTAAATTTGACGAGCAAAGATAGTCAAGTATTGCCTATTGTTAAGAGGGTATTTTGTTCAACTGACACGTGGAATACTAAAATAGTACTCACATTTTATTTGATCTAGTCTAGACAAATTTACTAGCTGTTTAACTAAATGAATGCGGTGTATTGTGTGATTTAACACCGTTTTCTAAACACGACATCTTTTGCCTGGCAAAGTTTGTAAAAATCAACACTGAAACATTTGACTAGCGCAAAATTAACGCCAACACCTATAATATTTTCAACAATGTAGTATTTAGTAGTGTAAGATACAAAGTATTTCTGGTATATATTTATAACCATTTCAATTATTCATTAAGTTTCCATTAGCACTAACAGCTACCTTTTCAGCCATAATGTCTGTACGATAAGAATTATGTGCCTATTACAGGTTGAACTGCTTTCTTGGTTCTAGCTTCATAAAGTGTATATACGTACATACTTCAAAGCTCCATGTAAATTTACCTGTAGTGACAGAAATAAACTTCCATTTTCCATTTCAATTTCTTGGCTTCTTTGTATAGCGCACGCCAGAATAACATTGCTGGAAGCAACTGCTTTCACGTCTCCTTTTAAAATACTACCTGAAATATCAACACTAAAAGTAAAACAAATATTGACAGTAATATTTTAGACGTGCTGTGAACAACAATGTATTCTATAAAATGCAGTTTTTCCAAATATGCGTAAAAATTTTCATATTGCTCCGCAATATTTTATTTCTGTGATAGTATGTTAAAATTCGTATTTTGCTTATAGTTTTGTGGGAATTCTGTATCACTGTAATTTATAAGCAATCGATGAAAAAGCTGTTGAAACGAACAATTGTTAATTCGGAAAATATATGGAATGAAACCCTGCATCTATATTCCTGTTCCTAAAAATTAAGATAAATAGTCGTCTATTAGAAATTATCAAATTGTGCAAATTTTACTAACATACTTTAGTTGGCTATACATATTTTTTTTTTAAACACAATATGCACACAATTTGTATTTCCAGTTTCTACTATATCTATTGTGATCAACTAGCTTGCAGTTGTCCTAGTTGCATAAAGCTTTTATTTAACCAGTCTGTAGCTAAAAAGACTTACTTTCTTATTTTGGTTTACAATTTACAGCCCTATTATATAAATGGTTCTTAAGTGATTTTTTTAGACTTCCATTAAGAGGAAGAGGGGGAACTGAACAAGTAAATAAGTGAAAAAATTAGACTGTTCCGGAAGCTAATTGTTACTAATCAAACGGATAAAAATCTATTCAACGATTTCACATCTAAATAATTAAAAGCTGTTAGAAAAATCTAAGAACATCAGAATGAAGATAAGTTATCACCTACGACATTAACAGGTTACATTCTAATAAACTAAAGTTGATTTTAAAGCCAAAATAAGTTAAATAGCCAAGTCAGCAACTGTACAAGACAGAATGGAGAATCAAATTGATAAGACGAACTCTGTGTCGATCTTAGGCAATGAAAAACAAGAAATAAACAGCAAAAAAAGAAACTAGAATTCATTTAGAGAATGAAATATTTTTTTCAAAAGAAAAGTTTTTAGACTTTGCTAAAGCATACAATAAACATAGTTTTCCTCACTGGCTCCGCCTCATATTAACTTAATATTATTAGGTTTCCTCTGCCGTCATAAAATATACACTGTTGAAAATTTTAACACTTTTTTGTCTAATTTATTAGTCAGGAGAGGTCCACACTCTTTTCGTGTTATTTTGTCGAGAACTATACGAGTTTAAATTTGACGAGCAAAGGTAGTCAAGTATTGTCTATTGCTAAGGGGTTATTTTGTCCAACTGACACGTGGAATTATAAAATACTTCTAGTCACATTTTATTTGATCTAGATTAGACAAATTTACTAGCTGTTTAACTAAATGAATGCGATCTATTGGGTGGTTTAACACCGTTCTCTAAATACGACGTGTTTTTAATATGCAACTTTTATTTCTTAGTGCTATAATATTCTCTCTTTAAGACGTTTTCTCAATTATAAATATGCAGAACCACTCATTCAACAGTTTTGGTTTCAACTAAACGTGCCAACTTTAAAATGATTTTTTGAGAACCTTTATAAAATTAAGTGAGTGTTTATGCTATTTGACTCAAATCTGAACTAATTACGTAAATAGTTGTTCCCAATACATCTTTAAGATGTTGAAATTTTTTATGCCCACTGGAATTAACGTTTAATAACACAAGGTTACACTTTGCAGGTCGGTACACGTTTGGTGGTTTGTTTGCATATGTTAGTACGCAGATACAAACCCGAAAACAAATACACGTGCAATGCACGTGGTGCGTATAATGCAATACCGTATTAGATTAGGTGGGGTTTCTATATTTCTATCCCAGAGGGAAATTTTGATTGGTTGACGCTTCTGAATGTCTAGAAAAATAGTAAATCCTCATATCTGAACAAAGAATTCACACGAAATTCTAGTAATTTCTGTTCTATTAAACACACGTAGTCAACCGTCTGGCAAAGTTTGTAAAAATCAACACTAAAATATTTGACTAGCGCAAAATTAAAGCTAACACCGATAATATTTTCTACATTTCATGTACATTCAGTTTTATCTAAGCTCAACCCAAGCTTGTTTTGGGAGAATCAATCATGCAGAACTTTGACTACTGTGTTCATAAATAGTTTAGTTGTTTGCGTGTCCCCATCTGGTGCTACTATTATCGTTATATTGTCATCATTCATAGTGAAATAAATGTACGCAAATAACAATGTAATAGTATTATGACCGAGTGAGACGTTGTGAGCTGTCGCTTGCATTCTGGGCGTCTGGAAGTGGGAAGCACTTCAACTTTTTGTAGGCGTAGCTACACAAAAAGCCACAGCACCGATTTATTAACGTGCGGTGGATTGTCATAGTTCAGCCGAATTAAATTGAACCGGATATTCTTTTCCTCGTTTTATTTATGGAGTTTGTAAGAAATATTAAACTTGTGTTAGTGAAAAGAGAAATAATAAGACAATACTTATTCGATAACTAAAGTCTATTCATGCTTCTTTTCTATTCATATTTATTTTTATATCAAAGCATCGGATAATGTAAACTATCAATTTCAGTGACAGAGTTCACATGCAATATCAAAAAAAAAAGGAATGAAAAGCAGTTTTAAAAGTTAATGATCAAATAAAATGGCAAACGTAGATTCTAAAAAATCTAACAACAGTAAATAAATTCGTCGGTAAATGTTATATTATTGAAAAAAATAATCGATAGTTATTAATTTTTGCTTATTACATCCGTGAGCAATTTGTTTAGATGCCATACTAGGATTTTATTCCACTAATGCACAAACTTATTTCGATATGACTGACATTTTCGCTAGAACGGTTTTGTTATTTATTAGTGTAAACGTTGTTTCAAAACATCGGACCGTTACCGTAGTCACGCTAAGAATTGAACTTTCGGGATAATTTACCACACATAAATCGTGTGTACCTTCTGCCGAATTGCCACGGTAAAATTTTTTCACAAATTACTAACCACGATCAAAACTTACTAACACTTTGAGGATCATACCCGTACCCTAATATCCCCCAACACCTTGTTAAGAAATGATCAAAATGAATCGAGCGCCGACTAAACTGGAACTGAATTTACACTCGTGTTTACGCATGCCTACCTAATCGTTACCCTAGCTACCCTATTATTTGCAGTCAACTTTTGTCTTCTTTTTATATACAGATGCAATTGCTGATATTTTTACAACGATAGACCAGTACCTCGACTAAACAATGCCTGAATTGTTTAATGATGTAATGTTATCAGACCCGGCGATCCTATCCGCACTTCAGATACAAATTACATGATTTCAATATAAACCAAATTAAATATTTGCATATCTGCCTATCTTATGTCACAAACCCTTGTCTCCTTTCCAAATGCATACGGTCAGAGTAAGAGAAGTTTAGAGTTGTCGTTCAGAGTTTATTGACGACGAATACATTTCACGATTTAGTTTGTTAGAATGCCATGACAATCAGCATTACTAATATTCTAAATTATTACATATAATAAACCTTTTCAATTTTTGGAGTAATAAAGAAAGTCAGATTTCTTTCACCCACAATTTACTCTTCGTTCAAGTTTTAATATTAATATTAATAACCCTGAGTTTAAATTGTTCTTTTGCGCCCTTTTAAATTTATATCCGTTGAGCTAGCTACTTTAATTTTTCATTTTTCATTGTCATTTTGCATTTTCAAAATTCTTTTGGTACATTCAGTACACAGCAGTATATTTAATTACAGATCTAAAATTTGCCTACCAATTCTTAATTCTTCCGCATTTGTTGCCTCCAACAGGCCAGAAAAATGTCCAAAGAAAGCATTGGAAACACCAGCTTTGGAAGCTGTAAACAGCATTTTTATGCATGCGAAGGTATGTTTTGCATTAGTAAGTCAACATATCCTGTCTAATTTCCTAATTTGTCTGATTTAAGTAATCTTAAGCTTTCTTGGGCTGCAACAAACCTTTAAAAAGTAATAATTAGAAGAACATATAATGAACAAATTATGTTGTATAATTGAGGTGAAAAATAAAAATAAAAACAGCATGGCGCTACATTCGAACGCGTAGTTGCACTAACAAGTAAAAATATACCAACTATTATACCACATCTTCTTATCTACTATTTATTGTGAAGTATATGTAGTCATTGTAAAATAATGTATCTCTTCGGATACCCGAAGATTTTGAAATGTTGATAAAGGAGCAACAAGTGACTACCGATATTCGGAAGAACAGCTGAGGATTAAAGTCTAATTAAAGGATCCAGAAAATTCAACTGCACGTAGTGGAAAATTAGAAAATGTATATATAACCTCTTTGTGAGGTGTGTGATATAATACTGTATATATAACCTCTTTGTGAGGTGTGTGATATAATACTGTAATACATTTTTTTCCTATAACGCCAAAATTATAAATAAAAAACCAATTTATGTTCCGAATTGCTTTTCTTGTTTTTTTTTTAATATAAATGATACTAGTAACATTATTATTATGGTAAGTAAAGAAATATAAAAACAATCTGAAAAGAAGACTTTTACTTGAACTAAATATACATATTTTGAAAGAAGATTATGGTTTTATTTACAAGACTGCTATATTTTCTAAAATTGTTTTTTTATATATAAAAAATTTAACACTAATATCAAATAGAATACTAGATAAAGATATATGTCTAGTATCCAGTTTGATGTTAGTGGCAAGTTTTATATACATATAAAAAAAATACATTTTAGAAAACAGCAGTATTGTTGTAAATAAAATTACAATTTTCTTTCAAAATAATAAATATTTAGTTCAAGTAAAAGTATTTTTTTCCCAACCAAAGCTAATCTCTTGAATTAAAAGTGTATTTCTTGTTTAGAGTAAAATTTAAGTTTCTTTGCAAAAAATAAAGCTTCATTAACCCTAAACCTACCAAGGTGTGCTTTTGAGGCACAATTGATTTTGAAATTGCTGGAACTTTGTAAGTTAACTGCCCACAGACTGGAGGATTTTTGTATTCTCAAAATAAACTATTTAATACAGAATGACATAAAAAATTTTTAAAAATATTTTTCCTATTTTACTAAAAAATTAAACATAATTTACCGACACGTCCTACCAAGGTGTGTCTTTGAGGCACATACTGTTATTATACTATAAAATGCATTGCTACGTTATTTAAAACTAGGTATGTGGGTAAATCCCCCGTAATAAGATATGCTTTATATTTCGGGACTTTCCCCTTGTATGTAAGAACTTCCAGTTGCATATGAAGGGGAATTCCCTAAATGCGTTTTGCTAAAACAGTCAGCTTACAAACTGCATTGCTATCAGTGTATTTGTGACTTTCCTAACGAACGCATTGGCCGTTTTAGGTGTCTATTGGTTAATTTTATTTCTTTTACCTAGTGGAGAGTATAGTATAGACCAGGTAAGCAAAATAAAGTTTTGATTGACCCCAGTAAAAATAGATTTGTTGTTTTATGCTTATTTGGTTTTGAAATTTATGCAGAAAGTATGACCGATTGGTTGACTGACCGACGCCGGCCACTAACTGAAATGGAGTTGCTCGATACATTGTACGAAAGTGATGAGGATTTGGGAAGGAATGTAAATGATGGTGAAGATGAAGAAGAGCCAAATGACGAAACCTCTTCTAGTGAAGCGGATTATCAAGCAACTGGCGATGAAGAAAGCGATGAACAAGAAGGAAGTGACGATAGTGATGCTAATGATGAACCGCCCGGCCATTCGCAAACTTTTATTGGAAAAGATGGTACCGAGTGGAATGCCACGCCGATTGCCAAGGGAAAAACACGTGCACACAACATAATTACAACAGCTTTGAACAAAGTGAAACTTCCACCTGGAGTGCATGTTGATACTCCTTGTGACGCATTCAATTTGTTTTTTGATGATATGGTTATTGGTATTGTGGTTACTTTCACTAATAAGGAGGCTGTTCGTATTCTTGGCGATTTGTGGAAACCAGTTGACGACGTTGAAATCCGTGCTTTCTTGGGCCTTTTGATTACTGCTGGAAGAAATAAACAAGGAATGGTGGACTATAATGAGCTATGGAATCCTTTATATGGAAATCCTGTTTATCGAGCGTGTATGTCACGAAATAGATTTACTCAATTACTAAAAAATTTTCGTTTTGACGATAAAGCGACCAGAACCCTCCGAAGGCAAAAGGACAAGTTGGCACCAATTAGAGACCTGTGGGACCGTGTTAATACAAACTTGCTGAAATATTATCTTCCTGGCAGTAATCTAACCATCGATGAACAACTGGTGCCTTTTAGAGGTCGTGTATCTTTCCGACAGTACCTGCCAAGCAAGCCAGATAAGTACGGTATGAAAATTTGGTGGATATGCGATAGTGGAACTAGTTATCCGTTACGTGGTATACCGTACTTAGGAAAATAAGGTCTCAACAGAGCAGAAAACTTAGTGCAAAAGGTGGTTGAAGACCTTTGTGAACCTTTTCTGAGAACTAAAAGGAATATTACGTTCGACAACTTCTTCACCAGCTACGAGCTTGCATCCAGTTTGCTTACCAAAGGCCTAAATTGTGTAGGAACGCTGAGAAAAAATAAGCGCTGCATACCACCAAATTTTTTACCTCACAGGCGACGGAATATTGAAAGCAACTTGTTTGGTTTTCAGAAGACAATGACTTTGGTATCTTATGTACCTAAGAAAAATCGCTGTGTCATATTTATTATCTACAATGCACAACGACTCCACCATTGATGAGGAAAATAAAAATAAATCTGAAATCAATAAGTACTACAATTCCACGAAAGGAGGGGTGGATACACTTGATCAGATGGTACATACATATTCAGTGAAACGCAAAACTAATAGGTGGCCTTCGGTCTATTTTTTCAATATAATTGATGTGTGTGGAGTAGCTTCATTTGTCATTTGGAGAAATATCCATCCTGACTGGCATATTTCCAAAAAACGAAGACTTCGCAAAATTTTCTTACGAGAAATTACAACAGAATTAGTACTGGGACAAATTAGACGTCGTAGTTTGAGTGGCTTGCATAAAAGTCACACTTCATTGATACAAACTACGTTGAATCAAGTACCAACCACAGGGGAGTCTTCGGCTCGAGAAGTAAGAAAACGAAAACGGTGCTATATTTGCCCATCAAAGAAAAGCAGAATGTCAACACAGTTATGTGATAAGTGTAAGCAAACGGTTTGTGGTGAACATTCAGAGAAAATACTCACGTGCACAAATTGCAAACTACATAAATAACTTTCAAATATTTTACTATCTTGTACTATTTTTAAATTATATCTTCTGACACACAATATTCTTTCTATATGTTTTACTCTTACTGTATACCTACTACATGAAATAAATAATGCATATTTTGCTATTATTTACATCAACAATGTGTACAAATAGATGTGTGCCTGTGAGGCACACCTTGGTAGGACTAGGGTTAAATGAAAAATATTTTTGTACTAAGATATCTACATACCTAGGCTAAGACTGCAATGTTTCAACTAATTGTAAGTTTTATTTAATTCAATGAATGGTTTTCTTGGATTAATATGTTTTGTTCTTAAAAATTTAATAAACATTATTTTTGTTCCAAGAATATATTTATTTGCGTATATATGAAACAATGATATTCTTAACTTAAGTAAAATTTCTTTAAATTGAACATTTCTTTTTATGTGTGTAGTATTGGTGAATTTTATATTTTAATTAATTGAATATCTTTTCTTGTTAAACTGTGACATGTAGTAATTAATTTCTTATACAATTAACATATTGCCCAATTGCCGTCAAAATTCAATACATATGGAAATATTATTGTTTACGTCAGACTGGATTTACATAATACATACGTAGCGTGATACAACGAATGTTAAATCACATTTGTTTTCATTAATAATAAAACAACTTAGAACGTTTTTTTCCCTATATAAACCGAGTACTCAAGCGCGAGCCGAACAAAAGCCTGTAGTGTGAAGGTATTATCAGTATATGTATTTTATAAAATAAAACTGCTTCTTAAAAAGATATGGAAAAGGTGTCAGATATTTTCTTAAACTATTAAGGGACAAAGGACAAATGGAAGTTTAAACACCAAACCCTTTTGTGTTCTTTATGAATGTCCTTCACACTCAGCTTCTGCCCACTAATTTTACGGATCAAGATGCTATCAGATGACCTCGACCCTTTCCCCGGCTTTCTACATCGTTTCCCGCCTCCGCTTTTCATATTCAATGGACGAAGACGAGTTGATGGTGTCTTATTTCAACGAAACTTGGTTTCATCAAGAACCATTTAGCATGCAAGCGTTGGAGGCGCCGGGAGCTGTCACGTTGATGAAAATTGATTTCATCCTCCATGACATAATCTAGGGTTATCGTTCGTCCCTGTACCAACTCGCTGAGTCGTCAATCCGCACTGCACTGTGTCGCACTAACTAAAAGACCATCGTTTATTCTGCCTTCCTGACGCGCCGAATAATTAAATCACGAACGGTTATTGTGGAAACCAGACCGATAGAATAGGTAATAATAGTTGTCAAGGCGACTTTAATGCTCCCAATACTTGTATATTTTCTATAATGCGTTACCAATTCATGTGTGTTTATGCATTACAATTAAAGACTTAATTGTGTCAATTTCTGGGTTAATCATCCTGGTATTTAAAATATTACACAATATTTGTAAAAAAAAAGTTACTTGTACATATTCAAACTAATGCAAAATGCAATTTCTTATTTGCAAATTATGTGCAACTATCATAGGAGAATACGTTTGCTCGATTAATCAATATTCCGAAGGTATACACCTATCGAATAAGTACACACAAAAAACTATTATAATATAATAAATAAAAATATTCAGATTATTTTTATTTATTCAGAATTCGAAACTTAATATATATTTAAATGAACTAAATCTTGTTAGTTAAAATATAAGACTAAATGCTGCTTGTGGTTTCAGAGATTTTCTCAAATCGTTGAAAACACAATATACTCTTAGAACAAAGCATAAATATTGGCACTGAAGTATACTTCCTCCAAATGAACAATTATTTTTTATATTATTGTTATAAGGAATAAATCTATGCAATCAGAATGAAAAAGTCTTTAAATTCAAAATGAAATCTCTTATACGTTTGGTATAATGAATTACTATATAAAATTATTAAATGTTTTGTACTGAAAACATGAAATATCAAATTGAAATTACCACAATATTGAAACACTTGAAACGAATTTTATCCCGCAATTTATTGTACTAAAATTTATCTGTTATTGGTTCCCTCTTTCCTAGGGGGGTTTAGGGAGTTTCGCATATACATACGGTTTACTTGGCGTCACTTTTTGATTGACCAGCGAACAATTTTGTTGGTTGTGAGTATAGGTAAATCTAAATGGATACCCCAACCGTTTCACAGCTACTTAGAGAATGAGACTGCACAAATGCTACCATTAAAATGTTCGAAGGTAAATACGTACGTGTTATCTAATATTAACGCATTACTGGTTTAAAAAACATTGAAATAATACTTAAAGTCAGCGCCATTGTGTCGATAATACATGAACGTGGTAGGTACATTAACAAACATGTAGGTATTTAGTTACTATTGTAATTTAAAACATCTGACAAGTTTGTATAGTTGATCGTTTTTTAGTTTCGTTTTCAGTACGCAATACCAGCAAATTTTGACGCTGATTAAAATTATATCGATGACCAACGCCGACTAGATACCAGGCCCAGGCATTGAGTGGGAAGTATCCCGAGAACACCGGTCGCAACGACGGATACGCATAACATCTATACCTCTACGCATCAATATCCCGTGCGCACTCCTGGAGTACCCCGATACGCTACCTTCGCCCAAACATTGTAAAGCTATAAAGTATGTCAGTAATTTTATTTAATTACATAATATCTCTTTATTTATTAATTTTCCCCTACCGAGGTTTTTTAGTGTTACAGACACAAAATTAGTAGGTAATTAGTACCCTTGAATAGCAGAAATGCTTAGATTAAGCTGGTTATTATTATCAGTTCAATATACTTCTATTTTGGAGGTACATAAAGGCAATACTTCAAATAATACTTTTATATACTTCTATCAAATGTATATAAATTGTTAAGACATAAATATGATGTGTCTAGTACGTTTCAGCGCCGCCGTTTCAGCGCCAGGGCATTTCAGCGCCTGGAATTTTTGTACCATGTGTATTGGTTGCGAACTATATATGTGACATTTTTCGAAATTATTGATACCATCCTTTTTTCTGCCTATAAACATAGTCTAGCAGCTTAAGTAAAATAATGAGCTCTTATGCAAGTGGAGTCGTGAGCTTCGATGAATAGAAAATTGTTTTAAGGATAAAAAAAAACTTTTTCAGATTACATCTAAAGGAAAAACAGATAAATTAAATATCTTACTCAACAAGAGGAAAGTTTATTTTATGTAGTATTTTTCCTCGGTCTAGGTTCTAGGACGTTTCGACGCGACCGTTTTAACGCCGGAACGTTTTGAGGCCAGACGCAAAACCAGTTGAATTTGATTTAAACATATGATGCAGAGATTTTTTTGAACATCGGGGGAGAGGACACATTAAAAATGTCATCATATTTTTTTTAGTGTTGGAAGGGGTGAGAGGGTTTGGGCAACCGACATGTTTTAAAATGAGGTTGGGGCCGCCAACTTCAAACACTCCACCTTCTCTGCCAGCTTTCTATGGTAACGTCCCGTACCCCGCCTCAGGCGTCCACCTCCCCGCTCACATCAATGAGAACCCTCTTGTGGACCAGCAGGCCTATTAGCACAGTGCCTGTTATTACCTGTATAGCGATCGTCGGTGCCGTGCGAAAGGATGAAGCCACCCTCAGCATGCACTTCCCTCTACAGCTTTTCCAACATGTTACGGTATACCTTTTTCACTAGAACCTTGCACCAGGCAGGAGCAGCACAAGCGAGTTCACGAGCTCACAAAGTGTTCTGTTAGCGCTGATTTCTCTACATTTTTCTCAAGATCTTCGAGGGAATGTGTGTCGATTCTCCTTTACAGAATCCGTACTGCTTATGAGACAACCTCGCTACAAAGGCAGCCTTGATAACCCTCTTCGGTATCAAGGCTGCCTTTGTAGTTTTCCATTCGTACAGGAACTCCTGTCTTTCCAATAGGGCATCCATTATCCCTTATATACACTGCGGTTTTATAGCCACCACCTGTTTCAGCACTTCTGCCGGGATTACATTAGTTCCAGGGGCTCTGCCGCTCTTCATGCTACTATTCACCGCCTGGTTTAGTTTATTTTCAGTGAAAAGCTCTAGATCTTCGCAGATTTGCAACCTCGGTGCGTCATTTCTCCCTTCTCGGAAGGAAGAGTTCTTGGATGATGGCTTTCTTGGACGCAGCTCGAAAATTGTAGGGTGCTATGTTCCGCAGCTGTGGTGTATCGATTCTGTATCCTCCTCCCCAGATATCTTTTAGCTCTTTTAAATAGGTTATCTCAGTGCGCTTTCTTGGACTTCCTTATCATGTGCCGAAGTTCCTTCCGCTCTTTGTGGAGTGACTACTTGATTGCAGCAGCTTCTTCCTCCCTTCTATCTGCAGTCCTCATCATTTGTGTTATGCGCTTTCTTGTAGCCGTGCACTCATCTCACTTTACCTTTATTGCAGTACTACCCCTTGGTGGGGGTAGTACTACCCCTTTAGTTTCTGCATATACTATAAGTGTACACTTTCTTGAGGACTTCCTAAAGCATCTAGCAATGTCAACTTTGTTCCTGATGCCACCTTCTGGCCATCTTATCCTCAATTTCCTTCGCTTAATCAAGGGAGTTGCCAGCGCTTTCGGGACCTCGGTTATTACTGTTAGTTCGTCAAATTTTCCTTTTCTTGTTGCCTCTATTAACATGTCTGTCTCTTTCACTTTTATATCCCGTGCTAGGGCTTGCTTCACCTTCTCTTCACTAGTAGTCGGATCCATCCCCAGTATAAATATGGTTGCCATTCCCAGTTTACCCGTGACCACATGGACATTTTCCACCTTTCGTTTTATTTCATTCTGTAATGAGGTTGCCATGCTTTATCTTCCTTCTAGTATCAATTGTAGGTCTCCCTTTGCTGTTTTATGAAGTTTTTTTAATTTTCGCAGCTAACTGGTCAATATTTACCTCTTCCTTCAGTCTTTTCACTATGTCCGCGAATGAGGTGCCTTTCGTTTTTACTATTACCACACTCTCTTCTGTTTTCTTAGGTTTCGACGGGTTAGATCTTTGGCCTTGTGCTATTACCCTGATTTTTATGCTTTCTTTCGCAAAAACATACTCGCATAATTTTACGTACATATAAGAACTCCAATCCCTCACTTATTACTAGGTTAATATTTCCAGTAGGGTGGACAGGAATGTTCTCGTAAAATTTAACTATTCTGTGATATATCGTCCCTATGTCATTTACGCCCGCAGTATCAATTTCCAGAGGCAATAGATGTACATCGCTACTTCTTTCTTCGTGTGCGTTAGTTCTGGTCCTTATATTAGACGTTTGAATGAGGAAGTCTGATTGTCCCTTATTGGCCGCCATCAGTTCTGCCAGACCTTCATATTTAAGCATCAGATTCTCTGCCAGTTTATTGTTTTCTACTTTACTTGGATTAAATAGAAGCGCGTAGTTCCCATGATGTCCATTTTTTGCCGTTGCATTTACCCCTTCTGTTTGCGTGATCTTATAAATATCCTGTAGCCATTTTTCATTAATATCTTTATCAGTTTGTCGTAGGTATCGTTTTCCTCCAAAGCTGCTTTGATTTTATTTAAGATTATCAGCTCCTTTTCTTCCAGTTTCTTTTTGATGAGATTTTAGATTTACTTGCACAGACACCAATTGCATTTTTTGTACTACCACTTTTCGTTTAAGGCTACCCCCTTTTTCTTTTACAATTTCCCATTCCTTGCAATCATTTGTTTGACGCTTTAGTTTCCTGGCACTGTTTTTTATCTCTGTCTTTGTCTTTGTACTTGCATCTGTGTTTTCTACCAGTTAATTTACTGTTTTAACTACTCATAACTACTACATACCGAGGCTGTAGACCTGCCGATGGTGTCGCCACGTCCCAAGGCGGGGTTTATCTACTATTAGGCTCCACATAAGTGGGGATGTAACTGACTCTCGTGAGAATCCTCTGGTCGTACTTACATTGATAATTTTGCAGTCCACTTCTGCTTCCACCGATCAGATGAAAAGCAGCTGCGGCATCCATCTGGATATCACACCAACCACCTTCCTGTTCATTAAACATTCTGGACAGACTTATGTGGAGTGCACGTTGTAAAAATATTTTCACGTTCACTGGGTGTATCAATTTTCCAGAACCGTATTCAACTTATTTTTCTCAAATGAAATCGTACTCGTTTTTTTAGGCATGTTTATTTGTTGTAGTGAATGTTACAATTACCGTTTTACATAAAATATTCAAAATGCACGTGTTCATTTAACTTTTTTTTCCGGCATATCATTAACAATTGAACTCTAAAATTTGCTCTGTAGCTTAAGAAAGCTTAGGTTTTTTTTATGAATTGAATGTTATTTGATAAAATTATACAGGGTGATCTCCAGAAGCAATCAATTTCTGTAATGTTTAAACGGCTTTTACTTTGTTATTTTAAATTGAACACTATATTTTTTTATTTCATCATATGCACCTTTTCATGGTTGTTAGGAGTAGGGTATATCTAAAACTTATACTTTCTGAGATAAATCAACATTTTTAGAAATTATCACACCAATGAGATATTTATTAATAAAAAGTTAGCTGTGGAACGATTATAATAACTAAAATAATATTAGTGTAGACAAAAATGTGTCCCAAAATAGCAAACAACTTTTCTAGACTTTTGCCTGTCACAAGCAATATAGTCATTTAATAAAATTAAATAACATAACAGAAACAAAATTACTTTAAATATTAGATATAGCTCCCTTCTTATTCATCACAAACTTGCAATCGCGTTATATTATTATTAACATGTTGCCATTTATTGTGCGAAATGCGTCACGGATCCGATCCATCATGTTTGCTTTTGTTGTTGGTGGTTCCTGGCAAACTAAATTTTTCACATATCCCCATAGAAAGAAATCTAATTTGTTAATTCTGGGGACCATGGTGGCCACCTTACTAGACTTTCTCTGCATATCCACCTCTTCATAAAATTCCTTTCTAAATATCTCCTAACTACTCTGCTATAATCGGCTGGGGCACCATCTTGTTGAAACCACATTCTCTGTCTTACATTGAGTGGAACATTTTCTAATAAAATCAGTAATTGATTTTCCAAAAGATTCAAGTAGGCTTTCCCGTAAACATTCCATTCAAAATATGGTCCAATCAAGTGAGATCCCACTATGCCTGCACAAACCTATAAAGGTTTGTGCAGGCATAGCATCGATATTAGTGACCTAATGGTCTTATGCAATGGGGATTTGCTGTCATAATAATGAAAATTATGGCGATTTACATAGCCATTTTTGTGAAAGGTTGTCTCATCAGTAAATAACATAATTAAAAAAAGTATTTCCTTGGCTTCCGCAAACTCTAAACGTTTATTGAAAATCACCGGTATCAAGTTCTTGAACCAATTGAATATGAAATGGATGAAATTTATGTTTTTGTAAAGTTCTCGATACTGAAGTTTGGCTGATCATTACTTATTGTACGTGTGCTTGCATGAGGATTTTGCACTACGCTTAATAGTATAGCAAAGTCATTTTCTTCATGGGTAACACGCTTTTCGTGTTCTTTTTTTTGTATTTAATTTCTTTTGTGGAACAATTTCTACAAATGTCTAATTATCTCAGAAAGTATAAGTTTTAGATATACCCTACTTCTAACAAAAATGAAAGATCAAAAAAAGTGTACATGATGAAATATGTAAAAAGTTAAATAACTTGCCAACCTTGCATTCGAAATTTGAAATGAACATATGTATTTGTAGCATTCATTACAACATAAACATGTCTAAAACACAAGGATGGTTCCATTTGAAAAAATTAATTTGAATACCGTCCTGGAAAACTGATACCCCCCTTGAGCGTGAAAATATTTTTGGAACGTACACTTACTTTCGTCAGGTATGAAGCCACACTAAAGAATCTTTTATGAAAGATGTTAAAGTCAATATCGACCAATATCGGACTATTGACGCACCCGGTATATTTATAATATAAAAAAAAAGAGAGTTAAAAGACGGACATATCAAACTGCCGTTTAATTTATTTATTATCAAGCATTACTTCCCTACAAAGGATAACATTAATGTAAATATGACATATTTTGTTTGTCTTGCGCGCTAAGGTAGGTAAACTAAAAGACTTAATTCTCTTAGTTTGTATTATATCTTACCACCACGTTTTGTCAGCATTACTTTCTGACATTATCATGTGCACATAACTACAACTATTGATAAGATGATATAAATTCCTTCCATCTATACCTGCTTTTTTTTCTTTGTTTTAAATCTTCGATGTTAGAAAAACGATTAAAATTACTCTAAAATAAATCGTAGTCAAGGTGATAGAAATAGCCGTAATTTGATGTTTAAATACATAGTGAATAAGCATATTTTTTCCACTTTAATTTGGCTATACATAGCAAAGTAACTAACAATCAATAAGGCACACAACTGCGTAGGCGGGACAAACCGTTAAAAGACTAACAGATATAATGGTGGAATAGTGTAAATCTTAGTCAAATCGTCTACTTAGTTGCGTATCTTATTGATTGTTACCTGCATTTTTATGCTTAGTCAAAAAAGTGAAAAAATATTGTTATATATTTAAACAACAAGCTATGGCTATTTTTATCACTTTGACAACAGTCTATTATAGACTAGTTTTAATATCTTTTCTAAGATGGAAAATTTGAAACAAAAAAAAGAACAAATGTAGATGGAGAAGAGATAAAATTACGGTAAAGTTGTTACTTTAAGCTCTACAATAAATTTTAATCCTTACTATTAATAAAAATAAAATGAAAATTGTAATTATGCGACTGTATTTGCACCATTTTAATTGTTACAATATGCACACATGATATTATCAAAAACTAAGCTGACAAAAGGACGTGGTAAACTATACTTTACCTGACTTCAATGCCTAAAGCAAACAAAGGATACCATATGAAGAGATTATAGAACAAATAAATAACTCTATATGTACCAAATAAACGAATTCGCGTGTATGTATTACACTCTCAATTAACGTTTAAAAAGAATCCAATCAATTAGATTTCGGGAGGCAAATTGATTGGGTTCATTGTCAGCGTTAATTGGGAGCTTAATAGTTACAAGTATCCGTTACTTTTCTACACTGTATAGCAGTAGCGGCTCGTGCTATGTGGCTCATAAGCCAGAGCCCGTCAGTTCCGAAAAATAATAAATAAATCTGCTATATACTTATTACAACATAATATAAATCTAAATATAGTATGAATTGATATTCGGCCTGCTGCCATCTTCTGTTGGATTGTTTAAATCCAATGTTTCGGCAGTATGAAGAAATTACAGAATAAATAAATAACTCTATATCTACCAAATAAACAAATTAGCCTGTATAATTTTACGCTCCCAATTAATGCTGACAATGAACTCAATCAATTAGATTTGAAAAAATTTATTGGGTTAATTGTCAGCGTTATTCGAAACGGTGGATTTAAACAATCCAACAGGTGCTGGAAAAGCTCAAGCATCAACTCATATTCTAGTAATCCATCGCCAAGAATTTCATGTCGTATATCTAAATATATCTTTCACATTAGCAATTAACTTAATTCGTATTCAACGTCATACTAGGGCTTTACCGCTAACAGAATCACAACGTCGGGCTATTCGGTTGCGAGCTCACGCGGTAAAAATCTCGCTATGTAAAATCATAGGCAAGGTACGATGCGCGCTAATCATTGACGAAGGCCTTAGGCCTCTTTTAGACAAGGTGATTTGGTTGATTCAACTAAGGCCTATTTCAGACGAGGCGGTTTAGTTAATTCAACTATATTGCCTGGTTTACTCTCAACTAGTTGATTGTCATTGAAGACTTATTTTTTCTTTGTCGGGAGAAAATGCTTCATGCACACCAGACCTGGATCAATGGTTTGATAGTGTGGGACTCCAGAAACTGTTTCTCCAATAAAAACCCCCACACGCTCCCCGAGATGTAACGCTGCTGGAACCGCTGGTGGAGCCTCTGTGTCAAACAGCGTTTGGGTGCCCCTAGTACTTCTACACCGTCTCTAGCCCTCCAGTAACCTAATTTGTCTGGCTCTTTCTTCGATTTCCTTGGTGGCCATGACAGTGTTTATCATTTTACGGTTTTTTTTCCACCTCTCCGCAGACGACAGCATACATGGAACTATGTTGCCCGGAGTTAGCTCACCCGCACTTCCTACATCACCCTAGCCCTGGCATTCAAAGACTGTGTGTTCCACTGTGTCCAACTACAAACAGTACATGCACTCGTCAGACGTGTCTTTGCCAAAACGCCTAGCGCTGTTCTTGAAGCATCTATGAGCGGTGAGAACGTGTGACAGATAATAATCAGTTACTCGATGCTTGCACTGGACCCAAGATTTAATATTCTTGATCAGCCTTCTGGTCCACAAGGCTTTATCCCTACCATTGTTCCGCCGCTCCTGTCACCTCTCGAAAACTATATATTCAAACCTCATCTTGTTCGTTGGGCAGTTGAGTCGTTTGAACCGTATAAATCTCCGGGACCAGATGGCGTGTTTCCAAGATTGCTACAGGAAGTAGTTGGATACATCATGGGGCCCCTCTTGGAGATATTTAGAGCTAGCCATGCGTTGGGCTACATTCCCAAGGCTTGGAGAAGATACTAGGGTTGTGTTCATTCCGATAGAAAAAATTATACATCCAAACATTACAGAAGGAGTACTTGCTAGATATCCTCTGCATCCTCTGCAATGGGCATACCAAACGGGCAAATCAGGAGAGGTTGCCCTGCATAGTTTGGTGGAAGGACTCGAAAGGAGCCTACATCAAAAGGAAGTTGCCCTTGTAGTATTTTTAGACATCGAGGGCGCCTTTGATAACATATCAACGCCCTCTATTAACCGATCTTTAATGGACCGGAACATTGACCACACGACTAGCAGATGGGTTGTCTGCATGCTAAGAGGCAGAGTGGTCTATGCCAAGATGCTTGATAAAAATATCGCTATGAGGACCACTAGAGGGTGTCCTCAAGAGAGAGTACTGTCATCACTGCTGTGGAGCTTGCTCGTGGATGATCTCGTCAGATCATTAAACAACAAGGGAATATGAACGCACGGGGACGCTGATGACATTGTAGCTAGAGGGAAGTTCCCGGGCGTGGTGGCGGGCATCATGCTTAATGCACTGCGAATGGTGGAGGAACGGTGCCTTTCACAAGGACTCTCAGTTAATCCACAAAAAACAATGTTGGTTGCTCTTACCAACATGAGGATACTCAATGACCTAGGCAGCGTTAGACTGTTTGGGCAGGAGTTATAATTAACCAAGGAAGTAAAGTATCTGGGTGTTACCCTCGATGCGAAACTGAGCTGGAAAAATCACTTAGTCAAAACAACGACCAGGGCTACACAACTATTCTGGCGTTGCAGAAGAGTTGCTGACAAAACCTGGGGATTACAACCGAGGGTGATCCATTGGCTATATACTGCCGTGATAAGACCAGCGATAACATTCGAGGCAGTAGTCTGGTGGAGGAGGACAGAGCTGTGCTGGCATTGCTGGGTATCACTGGTGCAATTAACTAGGTCAAAACTAGTTAGAGACTGCAAACAACACAACAGAGGTCGGGTAAGCGAACCGTGGTGTAGAAGGTGCGAACTACAGGAGAAAAGGAGTTTACATGGAATCTGCACATGTGAGGAACTGAAGGTACTCAGGCAGAAATATTTCGGGATAGATCTATTGGAGCCCTCGAAGGTTCTCAAGTTCCCACTGTGCAAGATACTGGGCTTTATAGAGAACACCAAGCTGCTCGATTAGAAAAAAGAGAATTAATAGGGATGGTACAATGAGCACCTAGCTCAAGTGCCCGGACTTTAAGTGCCCACCGTAACTATAATGAATGAATGAAATAAATACCACCTCTCCAACGTCAGTTTTTTGGCGTCCTTTCCACTAAGGCGGCTTGTTGTCTCCTCAATTATGAGATCGATCGGTACTATCCCAGAAATCACCTGTAGCGCTTCATCCGACTTGACCCTATACCCAGAGGCCACCCTAAGGATCGTATTTCTCTGTGTTCTGACCAGCATATCTACATATGTATTTCTGGAAGGTAAGAGCTTCCATCCAAATAGAGGCCCCATACAAGATAATGTTGCAGAGCGCACTACAAAGCAACTCCCTCTTTCCACTCCTTCAGCCTCCGATGTTGGGCAATATCCCGCCGATAGCCGTCAATCGGTTTTCCGCCTTTATTGTTACCTATTGAAAACCTATTGAAGCCGCCAAAGCGGACAAGTTGACTTCCTATGAAAGGGTTCAGCCGGGGGTTGGGTATAGACAAGTATCCGCAGCCCGCAGCTCGGAGCAGTGTTACTAAATCTATTATAGACAGTATTTCTACGCTTTCCAATTTCAATCTTTCATTGTAGTAGTTGGTAGTGCCGCCTGTTACTTCCAACACAAAAAACATATTGATTGCTTCGCCAGATGTGTAGCCAAGGTAAAATAATTTCTGCTATGGACCGTACACAGGATGCTGGCTTTGTTTTTTGTTATGTTAAAAATTAAGATCCCCCTACATACAATTATCACGAGCCGCCAATGCTGTAAGTTTTATCACCAAATTACAACATTAAGCTATGGTTTTGAGTACTTAACCCATTTTTCCACCCTGCACTTAAATCCCTTTTACTTCTAAACTCTTGTATTATAAATACGCTGGAAGTACCGCGAACTAAAGCACCAAAACTGTGACCGAAGTAGAAGTTCAACTTTAATAGGACCTCCCTATAAGAACAGTCTATAGATTTCACGTAGAGTAGAGGCTGGTGGCGGATAAGCATTGATAAACGCGAAACAATTGTTAAGGTATTTAAGTTACAACACGTACAGCAATAGTTTAAGTTTGTGCAATACTAGCTGCGTTAAATTGTCGCAAGCACGTTAAAATATATCAACGTTTATCCGCAATAAATATCTACTACACCTGGATTCGTCAGCCCAAAACACCAGAGTGATATCTCAAAGAACACAACTTTAATATTTTTATTTTTAAACTCCGGAATTAGTGCTTTTGGGATAAAATAGTTGGTTTCTTTGAAGAGCTTATGTTAAGTTCTTCTTTATTACTAATATAATGTATGTATAGTACATGTTGATACATAAATAAATCTACTACATTGATCTGTAATTAGATATTTACAACACCGTTTAAAGGCTTTCATATACAATAACATTTTTTGAAAGATGGTTCTACAGTTCCCTAACTAACTAATTAACTAATGCATGAAGAAGATGTTATTTATTCACATACCTACATTTAGGATTAAAATATGCAGCTGAGTATACAATTATTGTTTGATATAATAACACGAAAGATAAGGATTCTGTGTATATTTACTACAAGAATAACGAGTTCATATCGCGCCATAACGTATTTAATTACAGTAAAATAACAAGAGAAAATTATGTAACAACATAAGCTGTAACGTAAGAAAATGCTAGTAGAAATTGGTATCTAATTAAGAGTTACTCCTACATCGTAATCCACAAGGTGGAAATTTGATTTTAATGCCATAAGGCGGGAGAGGATACATTGTAAATGTATTAGAAAATTGTTTAAGATTTTCTTATAGAGAAAACGTAGAAATTAGTAATGATGAATAAGATACGTTAGTAGTAATGCATAGATTTGTAAAAATTGAGAAATTTGCGCTCCTATATTACTGAAACGAAAGACTGTTCACCCTTTTAAGTACTTCATAAAGTTACGTTAGTTCATAGTTAGTAAAACGCATTCAATACATTAAATGATTAAAATTAGAATACAAATTTAATATTTAAGGAATTTAATAATATATAGGATTTATTAATTTAGAAGGTACAACACGTACAGCCCTCATGGCAACCTACTTACTACTGGTTAAAAAAATATATATATAACTACTCATTGGTTAAAAAGAACGGAGATTACTAATGTGCAAGACCTGCAGTGGTGAATTCGGAGCATATCAAGCATATTCATAAGCTCATAGCCATCTAGTAAAGAGGGATTGTATCTTTGAATATTATTAAACACAGAAGGATAGGTATCTGTAAAGAAAATACAGATTAAAGAGATGAAAGTTTATATGTCTTATTAAGAATAATATTAGTCGGGCAATCCTTTATTATAAGTCACAATAATATATTTAAACTTTTCTTTTCCAATAATTTAAAACTTACCTACAATATTGCCGTTTTTTACGGATTTTTTACTACTTTTTGCATTTTTGAAAAATATTTGAAGTTACTCATTTTCCGGCAATTGAATTCTGCAGTTTCATTGCCTTTCTCCCCGATATTGCAGCTAAAAGCTTTATAATGTTTTTTCGCCTTTCTAATATTGAGATGGATTGGTGAATGCTATGGAATTTAAAAAAAAGGTAAAAAGATTATTATAATTACACCTAAGCGTAATTAATCTATTTAGATCAAAATATGAATCAATGCTTAAGCGTTATTCGGGCTCTCCGGTTTTTATTTCCATTCAAAGCACCTGCGAATACCGTAAAAATAAAAACTGTATTGTATGCGGGGTTATAGTTAGGGCCTTTTTGTTTGTTCATTCACTGTAAATACCATATGTGTAGAATGTTTATACAAAAATAAAATAACATACCAAAAGTATACATAAATGTCTGCATTAAGAGTGATTGATACTGTGTATCGTCGTTTGCCCATTTTTCACGAGTCCAGTTTTCCAAATTATACAAAAAATTGATAAAGAATTCTTTTGTTTTTGTTAACGAAGTCCTTCGAGATGAATCATAGTTTATCGGTAAAGAAACATTTGGCGATAAACTAAGTGCAAGTTCCAGTGTGTTCGTCAATTTATATAAGGCAATAAATTATGACACATATAATAATAATAATAATAATAAACTTTATTTCATAGACTAAAGTTTGAAATAGGTCAAAAGGGAAAAGGTGGGAAGGGGAATACAAAATAGAAAAATACAAATAAACAATGTAGTGCATGAGATTACAAAAGAAAATCAAAATAAATATACAAAAGAACTAAAGTAAAAATTGAAATGACAGAAATTAAAATAAATATAGTTCAAAAACACTAATCCAAGTACTCATTAATTGAATAAAAATACTTAGTTAACAACCAGGTTTTTCAGGTTTTAATAATAATAATAATAATAATAATAATAATAAATATATTTCCCAGCATAAATGAAGTATACATAAAAAGGGATATGTCAAATACAAAAAGAAACCAAAATAGGGAATAATTCATAGAATACAAATAACCAGATACATAAAAGAAAAAAGAAAGAAATTGAATTTCACATTTCAAACTAATGTTAATGAGTTAGAGTATCTTCTAAAAATTCCTTTATGGTGTAGTATGGTCTATGTACGAGATATTCTTTTAAGTTTGTTTTAAAGTTACACTTTTCTTTCAGTTCATTCGGCAATTTGTTATATACTTTGATACCCATACAGAGTACACTCTTATGAGTTAAAGTAAGCCTATGAATGGGTATATGGATGTCTATATTTCTAATACCGTAATCATGACAGGGATTATTTACTAAAAATAACTCATGCCTGTGTTTATGAATATAAGCAGCCGTTTCTAGTATATATAGATCGATAATTGTAAGAATATTTAACTCTTTAAACAAATTTCTACATGGGAACGAAAATGGAACGCCCGCCATTATACGAAGAGCTTTCTTTTGAAATAGAAGAATTCTTTCAGATGCAGAACTAGAACCCCATACCAGGATACTGTATACCAACCGCGACTCCACTTCTGATATGTAAAACAATCTCAGTATATCTATGCTAACGATACCTTTTAAATGCCTTAGTTTAAAGATAGAGCTACTTACATTGGAAATTATGTTATTGATATGTTGATCCCATTTTAAGTCTGAACTAAAAGTGAGACCTAAAATTTTAATTGAAGTTGTTTGTTCAATTGTTGAACCTCCTATATGTAACTTAAGATTTTTTGTAGAAGTTGAGGTAGCTACCGAAAAAGTAGTACATTTTGTTTTTGTGGTATTTAATGACAGTTTATTTCCGGCGAACCATTCATCCAATAAACTGAGCAAATTGTTCGTTTCATTTTGAATATTTTCCTGTGTCCCACTCACGAGGGCAGTGGTATCGTCAGCATAGATAGTTAAAAAGAAGTGTTCTATGAACACACTAATATCGTTAATAAAAATTGAAAACAATAAAGGTGATAAAACAGCACCCTGCGGTACCCCTATTGTAATTGGTAACGGGCCAGATTCGTACATATGTTTTCCAGTACAATTCGATACAGAGATCCTGGCAATTTGCGTCCTATGAGATAAATATGATGTAAACCATTTTAAAGCTACTCCGCGTACTCCAATTCTTTCTAATTTATTTAGCAGGAGACTGTGTTGGACGCAGTCGAACGCCTTGCTTAAGTCACAGAAAACACCAATCGGGATTTGTCTTTTTTCTATGTGCTTTATGATGTATGTGTATATATCCAATATTGCAGTAACTGTAGATTTCCCCTGCCTGAAGCCATGTTGATTATCAGAGATAATATTGTGTTTATGTAAAAATCTATTCAATCTATCTAGCATCGCATATTCTATAAGTTTACTTAGGCAAGAGGTAAGTGAAATAGGCCTATAATTAGACGTTAAGTTAGTATTTCCTTTCTTGTGCAATGGAATAACTACTGAAACTTTCAAACAAGCAGGAAAAACACCCTCCTGAAAGGACATATTAATCAAGTGGGTTAGAGGTTTCACTATTAAATATTTAACTTCCTGAAAAATGGCAGTTGAAACGCCGTCTAAACCAGGCGAACTATCACTGTTAAGTTTGTTAAAAATTGACAATAATTCTGCTTCTGTAAAAGGAAACACAAAAATTGATTGAGGATTTAATTGAATATGGTCATTACTAAAAGGTCGATTCGCGATATTTTTGTTTAATATATGTGGAAGATTGTAAAAATATTGATTAAAACTGTTTGCAATTTTGATGGGTGAGTTTATTATTTTGTTATCATATTCGATTTGAGAGAAGTTATGTGAATTCCTTTGCTTGTTTGTAAGTTTGTTTATAAATATAAAATAACAAAATGTGAATAGCATTATACAATCAATCATTTTTGTTTTACTTAACTGAAAATTTGTTAAAGTTGTTCCAATGAAATGAATGGCTGATTTAGAGAGATTGTAATCAACCCACCTATAAATTCGTATATAAAGTGCTATGCTTTTTGTGCGATTTCAGGCTGTCCCAACAATTTTATAAATATTCACGGGTGGTTTTATCAATTTTACACTAACATTCTTTTTTTTTGATTTTTGGTTTAATGATTGACCAAGCGGTTTTCTTTTTATTTTTAGATGTGCATATTTGTAAACTATTGTAGTTTACTGTAAAGTATTCGTTTCTATCTATTGACTTGCTTATGTAAAGTGGTTGTAAACATGATTTTTTTCATTGTAGGTTAAGAAAAAAACAATATGCCTTAATCAAATGTTCTGTTTTTTCTCACTCGATTGGTTTGGTATTTTCTTTTAAAAGGAAACTCAGATATTAGTCACCTTTCGGTCTCCAAACACAAAAGGAAAAATCCAAAGAAAACCTTTCAAATACGCACGAAATATCGAACAGGGAAGAAATTCACTTCAGCTAAGTAAATTTTCATTGTTCTCTTATCGCCAAGCGCCGGTGCTGGAGGTGTCCCGAAAAGCTTTCGCATTAAAATAAAATATATGCGAATTCAATGACAATACGGGTTGCAGCGCTTTCGCGTCAATTTTCTTTTCCTCGCTACTTAGATTCGCTCAAACGTGAACTCTCAGCGGTAATTTCGTTTTATGTAAGTACATATATTCTCGACGTTTCGATTGTGGAACGCTACATATGCATAGATATTAGGTAATAAATACATACATATGTTCACACGTTCATTCCGAAGCGGACGTTTGATTGCTATTCTAATAATGCGCACCCAATCAGTTGGAAACAATAGATTAAGCGAGAAATAGTACAAAAGTATCATGCACCATCACGAAGTTGTTGTATCATATGACGCATACGAATTAAACTTAACAAGTAATTGCTTTTAAACTCGGAACAATATTTTTCTTGTTTAAAGATAACATAATGCTCTGTACCTTTCATTCCTTTAGTATAAGAACCAATAAAATTACATGCAATTTCTTCCGACGTAATATTGGAAAAGTTTTCCAACAGGTCGTAAAGATGCTTCAAGTTTTAAACTTTTTTTCTAGCGATGGAACTTTACATACCTATTTTTACTGAAAAGTTTTCAGAAGTATTACCATTTCTTGGGGTATAGTAAAATGCGGCCGAGGGATATCAAAAGTTGTAAATACTTCTCCACGATTTTCTTTATCAGCCAAACCAGAGTTAATAATAATAGTGATGTTATTCTTTATTACTTGAGCAAACATAGGTCACTGTCAGATAAATTACAAAACATAATTCATCTTATGAACTAAGTGCGTACATGAAAGAGCAGATAAAAATGGATCATTAGCATATCCCCTTAACAAGAGGTTAGTTAATATAAATAAACTGACGAAATGTCTTCAAATAGTAATAAGAAGGAAAAGTTTAAATTAGAATCGAGTTTAAGGCTACTAGTAGGGATAAAACACATTTTATGAAGTTAGAAACATAAAAAGTTGATATTTTGGTTACGTAAGTTAGTGTCTAAAGTAATGAACACGTCAAAGTTGAGTTCATACAAAAGACTGCGGTAAGGAGTGTAGAAAGAAGTGTATTGTCAAACATAGGACGATGCGGTTTCAAAGAAAGTAAATATACTGAAAATTCGTGATAAAACCTTGTGAGCAAATGCCGAGATGAATTAAGCTTGCCAAAGTGAAGATGTTTAATTAAGCAGCTTTGGATATAGAAGTAGGTAAATGGGGTAATATTACAAACATACAACAAAATCATTCCCCAGATAAGAACAATTAATAAATGAGCAAAGACGAGGGCTAAAATCAAATAAAATTTCCGCGTCATGTTATGCAGTAAAAAAAGCTAAATTAGGAAAGCAGGTAGAAAACAATTTGTAATTAAACTGTCACCGCCATTTTCTCATTAGATTGAATTGTATATACCTTAATTGCAAATGTTACTACCACTCAGTTTAGTTTAGTTAATGTGTACCATCTTTAACAAATTAAATGCGAATTGAAGCTTTACAAATCTTCGATTATTTATGCAACCGAAACTACAAGTACTGCGTACTGAGCAATGCATAATTCAGAATGGTTTGCAAATAATTTTTAATTATTATTTCAGTGTGTTCTAGCTTCAATTGCATTAATGATCGAAGATTTGTGGAGCCTAATTTGCATTTAATTTGCTAAAGATGGTACGTATTGCTATGGTCTGGCACCCCGGGTTTCGGAAATTTAAATGTGTATTTTTATTTATTCCTTATCAGCCTTGTCAAAACAATGATAGAGTTTCCACAAGTTTTATTAAGAATTTTGATTTAATTGTTAATAGCTTTTTATTTGGACAGTGCTGTATATTTAATGTCATTTATTTGTACATTTTGCGTACTCCTGTATTGTATAGTTTATTTGCTAGTTTTTCCTTAGCGTTGCGCTGTGTGTTGAACGCACGAGTTTGTAAATTTCACATATATGCGATGTTACCCGTGAGGCCCTGGGGAGTTATCAGATAGACGAGCCCGCGTATTGATGTGTTGTTTTTGGTTACCGTTAATGGTAATCCTTTCAGTTAAGATGTAGCTCGTTGTTGTATGTAAAATCGTCTATCTTGTAATTCTTTAGTTAATTTGTATTATGTAGGTGTGCACATACATGTAAGGCTTTTTAATTATATTCGTTTTAGAAGTAAGCGCGTTTAGAGTTTAAATTTTCCGTTTTTTATTAGTAATTTTCAATTTAATTTTATTTTATCACCTCGGGGTAGGTGAAGTGAAGCTGTGAGCTTGTTTTTTATTTCATTGTTAATTTTGCTTGTTTCTTTACGTCATTTGAATTAAATTTTTAGTTTGCCTTGAATTTTTAAAACCACGTGGATTTTTTGTGGTACTAGAAAGTCCTTCTAGAACGAATTCACCATTTTGTTTGCTAAAGGATTTGCATTGTCCTTTTTAAATTGTAGAATCTTATGCAGGTTTGTTTTATGCCAGAATCTTATATTCACGGTTTTTATCCTGCAAATTGTATCAAATGTTTTTTTTTTCTTTTTTTTTATAAAAATAAATTTAATGAATATAAATATCACCTTAAATAGTTCTTTTATTTCTAAATCTGCCATTTCAATTTTTGGGGATTTTAAAGAAAGTAAATTTATCGAAAGCCCACTTTTAATTTTTAAAGAATTTTCTCTGAGATTTTAGAATCTCTAAAAGAATTTAAATTCATTTTTGTTGAGCTAGCTAAATTAATTTTGTCATTTTTAATTTCTCTTTGCTTATATGCTTGGACCATCAGTTCACAGCAGTATGTACTGTAATGGTTTTAATCATTTAATATTATTAAAGAGTAACATTACTATTTTTATGATCGGCAGTGAAATACCTACACATCGAAATTAAATATTAGAATTTGAATAGCATATTTTTATAACAGATATTGGCAGATCAACGTTGGATCAAGTTTCAGTTCGAATTAACATTTTTATTTTTTTTTACAGTGTACTTATTTTGCTTAAATTTAGTTTAATAATGTCTTTTATGTACTTGCAATCCAAATTCATTGATATATCAACAACAAGGGCAGGGAAAATTGCCGGATTTCGGTTTCGACTATCATAACTAATGTACAAGAGTCTCATGTACATGATTTTACTGAAACTAAGCACTGTAAACTTACATAATTTGCAGTACTTTTTCGCCCTTTTCAACAGGCACAAAGGTCGTGCAGATCACGGTTTCGGAACGTCCTTCCCTTCCAGTGCCTTGAGGGTTGCACCTTCCCAAGGTCTGAGCTTATGAACTACTTCCTTGAGCCACTGCGCGCTAACCTGGTCACCACAGGTAACGATAAGATGACCTGGTTTTTGTGTGCACCTCACAAAACGGACTTGGGGTCGTTGTTCCGGGATGTCATCGTATGCTGCCAACGAGGAGTCCTGTACTGCTCTGAGCTTGTCTGGCTCCAAGTGGTTAGCTCGGTAGCCATCGCTAACTACCGCTACTTTAACCGAGGAGGCTGCCTCTCTGAAGGTTGACCCCTCAGTTTTGGGCTTTTTGCTCTTCTGTACATTGTGTTGAGTATTTCCTTCGACCGTCGTCGTTTTTCGGATACCACCTGTATTTTACCTGTGCGCTTAACCTTCTCTGGCTCTCCTAACTTGGTTGTCATCTTGGCTTTTGGTTGCCTCTTGATGGTGTCATCCAAACACGTCTTATATTTTGATATTTAGCAATATTATTTTTCTTCTATCAATCAAAAAATCAATATACTTTCATCTAGATACTAAGATGCTGTTAACTAATTAATTTCAATATATTTTAAGTTATTAAATAAATTTACTTTTACCTTTTATAAGAGACTGGCATTTGTTACGTCTGTACGTGCAAATAAAACCAATATACAAACACCTTAATTCCTTGTATGGTCTTAGTGGGTGTGATATCGCGTTTTAGCAATTAATCAAAGTAACCCCACTCTACGGTATAAAAAAAAATATTCAGAAAAATCTAAAAACTTATAATCTAGTTCCTCTAGGAAGTCAAGGTAGGTCTCATGTAGATGACTATAATGCAGAAAGACATTTTATCCAATGTCTTAGCAACTTTTGTATCATTATCGTTTTATTTTGACGCAACGAGAAGTTCATATCTAAAATTATTCATATGTCTACGTTCGAAGACTCCACCATCCAACCCTAGATGGACCACGCACCGATAGGTTAGGTATGTAGTATTCAACAACGAGTGCGCAGCTAATAAATCTCATTCCACCTTACTTTTAGTATATACGTGTGACTAGCAAATGTGTACTCAAATACCCAGGATACCTATTCCATAAGTAACTAGATGAACATGCATGTCGCTCTCTCTTTTCGTGTTTGATCAACGGAACACACGACCATGTTTGTGCGGAGATACGATTCAATATTTGTACAGTAATCATACGAGCTATTTCACCTAATTCCCAATTTATTTAAAGATATTGCATTAAATAACCTGTTTTGAATTTGAAAAACTTATCAATCCACGTAATAAATGACTTACGTGGATTGATAAGTTTTTCAAATTCGTTAAATTGCTGGGTGAAACTCTAACATTCTACATATATTCTGCCTAAATAAACTAACTTATGCGGATTAAAATAATCTTGAATCATGTTTGTCTGCCAAAATGACTACAGCAAGTCTGTACTCATGAAACTCAGTTCCAAAAAATGCGTTCGCGAAAAAATGGTGGTCAAGTTGAGTGAATATGACTCTTATGAAAATAGAGGCAGAGTTAGCTCAAGAATTACTGAACTGAAATTTTCTTATATGCGATAGTTAATAATCGAGGAGCTATAAACTAAATGTTTGTTGTTATATATCTGCTTGCAAAATTTAAGGTGTTAATAGATTAAGTGCAGAAGTTCGCCACCTGACACTTGCATCCGTTTCTTTAAGCGGATGTTCAGTCCGCTTTCAATTTTACCACGAGAGAACGGCTGTTGATTAATGCACTCATGCTTCCAGCAAAGCTCAAGAAGACGCAAACATTGCTGGAAACTAATAATTATGCTCTTGGTAAACCAAAAGATGCTGTTATGATTTGGCGACGTCGTTAAGTCAGTTATGATGGAATTACAACTATGTCCGTTCTGGAAGTGTTAATTCTAAATATGTGTGTATGTTTTCTTTGCTCTTATTGACACCACATCCTTTGTTGCCATGGATTTGGAGTTTGATTCAGTTGCACATGCATAAAGATTTGCAATGCACAACAGGTACATGCTAAAAGCTTGTCATTTGACATAGAATTCGTCGCTTGGGAGATCGCACCTAACTAACATCCATACAAATGCACATGAATAGGTACCGTAAAGCGTAAAGGTTCCCTACATGTGTATATGTATTATGATTAACTTATAAACAGTCGTGGACGTCCATGAGAAGTATGCCACATTCCTGACGCATTTACCATGTCCAGGAAATCCACAGACTGCAATTGCTAATGCATATAGAACTACCTTCCAGTCTACTGGGTTATATAATATAATACGTTGACATGTACATTTTGTACATACATAAAGGTAACATGCATGTGTGCGGTACACTAGCAAAATTCGTTGAAGTTTCGCATTAGAAGACCACTGAAAATTTCATTCTCCGTTCTGGTATTATTAATACTATCTTTGCTGCGCGGCTTATTGTTTTCTGACGTAACTACGTTTTACCGCTTTGATGAGATATGTAAAATTATTTTCAACGAAAAATGGTTGTACACGAAAGCTGCTTGAATTCCATCCTTTACAGTGAAATTGTGCTATGAAACGAATTTTCGAGAAGAGTTATAAACATAAACTATGAACGTTATGTAGATGAATGTATTATATGCGTATTTTAGCTATAAACGATATCAAAACACAAGGAACTCACACCGCCTACGGAATAAAAGATATTGGACTTTATGTGAAAAGTTTTCTTTATTATATGTTCTACATTTATTATGAGTAGAGTGGTCAACTTTCGTCTGCGGCCTAGGTCAGTACTAAGTTTCATATATGTGACAACGTTGTACGTGTAACGTTTAACACAAGTATACAATAAAGTGTCAGGAAAGAGCAAAATTATTTATTTATTTAACTATAAATATTATATATAAGTACCTTACAGAAAAAAAGGGGATATCGACCGGACTTCGTAAACAATCAGAAAATTATACGGGTATTCGGTCTATCAAATAAAGCTAAATAAATACCTCAATTTTCGTTTCAATTTAAAACATCTTCAGGAGGCACTAAAAATATAACAAGTTATTTTGTATGTATGACTAAATAGTCATTTACAATAGATACTAAGAATTATTATCTATACATCGTTCAGATTCAAGTTGACAATGCGATTTCAGGCTGACATAACCTCCTAAGCTTCTTTATTTTAAAATGGTTACAGTTAATATTATGGCTTCCGTCTAAAAAAAAAAACTCAAAATCGGGCTTTTTCATCAAATTTAAAAAAAAAATGCTAAAATTGCTAAGATGCATTCTTGAATTTATTCAAAATGGACACAAATAATAATCGTTTACCCTACAATTTATATGTACGTAATTTCATCTGTGACAAAAATTAACTTCTAAATATGAAGTTGCAATAGATACTACATATAATTATTATTTATAATTATAATATAATGTATACCTACTTCTGAAAACACGTTACGGTTATGTTTGCGCTATCTGATTATATGTTAATATGCCCTTCAAAATACTATGTTACATTTTAAGAACAATTGTTAACTATATAGTTTTACAAATATCTGAAAATGCGTATTTATAAAACTAACTCACCTAATCCTTTTATAACACTAATAAGTCACACTGAATCCCACAGCCAGGGATCAAGAATGAACACGCTTACGCGAAACCTACGATTGTTTACACGTGATATCATTGGGCCAATAATAAGTTCGACAGACGAATTGAATTACCTACTGCTGTGGTTTAGCACCCCGGGTTCGTAAATTCAGTTTTATTTTATTTATTGGGATTTGTCTTTGTCAATGTGCCGGGAAAATTCTCTCAGAAATTAATATTTTATTTTTAAGTAAGATTTTGCTAATTGAATTGATTTGATTGTTTAATTTGTTTATTTAAATGTTCAGTTGGTTTAAGTTAATTTCACTCTGTAATATATTTTTGTTTGATCATGTAGTTTATGTCCTTCCTAGAAGAATTCTTCTTCTATGATCTTTGCATTTATGCGCTGCGTTTGGCACGCAGCTGTTTGTTATATGTATGCGATGTTTGGGCCCCTGAAGGGCAGTTACTTGAACGATAGCGTGTAAGTAGATTGTTATTTTATTTTCTTTGCTGCCATTTTTGGTAATTGCGTTTAATTTTAAAGCTTTGTTCGTTTAATTTGTATATTTTGTCATCCTTCAAGGAACTCGTTACATAATAATTGGCATTATATTATTGTGTGCACAATTTAGATGTAAGATCTTTTATTATATTTGTTCTAGAAGGTATTTTAAGTTTATAGAGTTATTTTTTTGTTGTTTTCTTGTTTGCTGATTAGTTTTGAGTAATTAATCACCTCGGTTTAGGTGAAAAGAAGCATTGAGCTTGTAATTAAATTTCAATTTTATAAATATATTTGATTTGTCCACGTTTAAATTAATTTAGTTTATTTTAAATTTTGAGACCACGTGGATTTTTGTGAAAAAAGGATTTTCTTCTAGAACAAATTTGTCCTTTGCTTGTTAAAGGATTTGCATTGTCCTTTTTAATTGTAGAGTCATGCAGTTTTTGTTTTCGGCCAGAATCTTAAATTCATGGTTTTGTTTCTGCAGAATTGCAACTAAATGTTTTTTTTTTCTTTTTTTTATATAATAATAAAATTTATGATTATTAACGTCATTCAAAATTTCTGTTCTTTTATTTTTGAATCAACCATTTCAAATTTTTGGGGATTTTAAAGAAAGTCAAATTTTTCAAACGCCCACATTTAACTTTTCATGATTAGTTTAATTGTGAGGGTGACCCTGAGGTTAAGTATTCTTTTGCGCCCTTTATTTTTATCCGCTGAGCTAGTAAATTTATATTTTCATTTTTTTTTCTTTTCATTTTGCATTTATGCTGGTACAATCAGTACACAGCACTACGTACACAGATAAATAACCCAATAACCAATCACATTGCCGCGTATGAATTTCGTATTTTCCATGATATCTATAGTTTTACTAAAAAATTCAAGGAAAAACAAAAAAATATAAAAGATCCTCAAATTTTGCATAGTAAAATTAATAGTTCACTAGTAAAATTACTTTTAAAGTGCACTAAATACAAAAAAAAATTGTCAATTTTACACTTTTAAGTAAATTTTATATACATGTAATATTCCTGATTTACCATGGCAAAATTACTGTAATTTTTTACAGTGTAATGTTCCTAATATTATTTTTGAGATGCTGATTAATGACAGGTAGCCATTTTGTTTATTACTATTTAAATATAATAGTTATTATTACCGTTTGTAGATTTTCTGTTTGTATGTTCAACAACTTCTTACGATCCAATGGGTGTAACAATACAAGAATTAAAATTTGTTTGTAGATAATATTTACATACTTTTTGCATTTGTATTTATTCGGTCCAATACTTATGAAACACAATTCTTTGTTTTGTTTTATATTCAACCCTAATTGTATTCATAATATATGTAAATCCGTTTAGAGCTAGTATTTCTGGTTGCCTAACCATGCGTAAATATCATGTAAATATCCATACGACCATTACAACACATTAGTGTACTAATGTCGTCTATTGCGTCACCGCTTGTAGGGTGCGTAATAATGTTCATTGAATTTATATGGAAGTCCCATCCCTCTGCTAGTGACCTTGCTTCTACCATAATTAACGCGTTCGATTATGTCTGATGCTCTGTTAAAAAGCACTCCGAGAGTGCTCCGCAGCGAACTGACTCGTGAGACAAATCACGTCCAGTAATTGGTAAAACATAACCTAAATCATTTCAAAGTAAATATGGGAGCAGAGTGTTTAGCAGTGCTGTAAATTCTATCATCTTTAATAAAGATTTGATCAAGTGTGTGTGTTTTTTTTTTATATACCGAATTCAGTCGTCGTGGAAAAGCTTGTTACACATTTACTTCTATTACTATAACATTATTTTCATTCATTGCGTTGCAGTTAGCATGAGTTTAATGTGTACACAAGTTGGCTAGTACAATTTATCTTAAATTTTAAAAATTATTTGATAAGCTTTTTCAAAAAAGGACATTTTTGAAACGCCAAGTGTGAAAAATGTAGACAATCTATTAATCTAAACTTCTATGAATGGTGAACGCACCTAAACGTATTTTTTTGCGTTTACTATATGGCGCTACGCATATGTTCCAATACCCTGATATAGTTCATTTACTATAACAGACGAGGTACTACGTGAGTTAGTTTGCTATGACATCACGACCGTGTTGCAAATTTTCTGTTCGTCAAAACGTAAACAAAACGTAAGGTTATTTAACTGTCAAACACTTTTGACAGGGGAATAAACAAACCCTTAAAAATAACATTTAACGTTAATATTAGTGATGATTCTTTTTGAAAATCAGGATTTAAAGTATGTTAATCATGATAGCAGTGGAAAAAACCACAAACAAGCACAAGTGAGTATAATAAATTTAATCGGGACCATTATCGCTTAAAGTATTCACAGTAACGATTAGTATGCAAGTTTTTTTCTCTATCCAAACCAATCTCTCTGATTTACTACTTCTGAATTTCATTTCCAATATGTTGTACACCAAGTACGTCAAATTTCCAGACTAATTTAATTCAATCCGCTTTATACAATTGTATGCATCCTCCGATATGCCATATTTCATCCATCGTTTCGTAACAAACTTCCTTTTCTTTGAGAACAAATAATATCCACCACAACAATGTGTTTCAACCATAGAAATGTCTTTTTCTTTAAGAGCACTGTTCAAAATGTTTAATGTGTTATGTTAGTCTGAAAAATGTATGTGAAAGACCACTTCTGTAAACAATATTTGTATATACTCAGTTTTCGCACATGTCATAAATTGTGTTTCCAATAGCACATTGACAATGAGTCGAATAATCAATTTTTACAACATTTATTTTGTATGCATTTTCGTTTTGGGTTAGTGGATGTAATTCCTTGTTTATTCATGAATGAAATGTTGCTTATGTTTGCAACATGAATGTTTAGAGCACTCGTTACTCTCTAAAAACGAAATATAAAGAATATGACATTAAAAATATATGGATTTTATACTCCTCGCACGAAAGTTGACGGAAGTAATGGCCCGTTGTTCTCGTGTTCTGCGTCGAAATACACGATTAACGAAACCATTAACTTCGACTGTTTACACAATGGTTTCGGTATGGTTTAGTTGTAATAACTACTTATTTTAAATAAATATATACCAAATATAAACGCAAATTCCCACACTTTACTGCAAATGCAGAATATAACCCTTTGATATTTGACAGCAATAACTAAATTGGGTGGGAATACATTGGGAAGGTGACAAGCATGTAATTTAAAAAGCAGTAGGCACCGATATAGTATCTTTAATTGAACATGAATAAAAAAATGCTGGTGGTGTCATCTACAGTGCTCCAGTGGAACATTTCTTTGACCATACGTATACTGGTATAATATTTGGTTATATGTTAGTTCGTTATTTTAATAATATGGTATTGCATGGCCCGAATTTGCAACTAATGACGTACCTCGTCTGTTATAGTAAATGAACTTTAATAAAATTTCTGACGAATTTAACCTTTATTTTGACAGACAACCCAATATGCAAACAAAGCGTGCTCCATCTATAAAAGAACGTGCAAAGTTTGAAACTGTGACGATTCATCATGGCCGAAAATTGCTACTCATTTCTTTTAATTCTCATAATCTTTAGAACGGAGGCTTATTTTTTAATTTCTTTTTCCCTAAAATGATCTATAAAAAATTCCGGTTCGAGTGATGTCTTTCCATTCTCTTCATAAAAAAATCTCTTTTATTCATAAAAAACATTAAAAGAAAAACATCAATCGATAGACAATAAAAACGTTAACATTTTTACTTCTTAATTTCTTATAATTTCGTTATACTATTCCTAATTAATATAGGGGAAAAAACTCGTTACCGACTGTAGAAATCTATAGAGTGAAAACCCACCCTTAAGAGATTTAAAGAGTGCATATAAAGATATAAATAAAATAGTGAATTACAAAAAAGAAAAAAAAAAGAAAGGAAGATATAATAAATATGGAAAGCAATAATGAAATCTGCGAACAACTCGTCAGTACTGACGCCCACGACAATCACCCTGATCATGTTTTCAAAGTTATTGAAATTATCCAGTTTAAGGGGTACCGGCAATGTAGATAGGTGCTTCTCTGATTAATATTCTTCTAGTATTCAACAAGTACATGCCTATGAAGGAGCCGAGAATCTTGTTGAATGAGATCTTTGTCAGGCCTTCTAATGAAAGGCGAACCTTTCCAAAAAAATCAGGATAGTGATAGAAAATGTACTCAAGTGTCTCTTCGTTCTCTAGACAGCCGGTATTGAGCCTCATCGGAGACCTGCTCAATCTGCAAAACTTGCAGAATGAGCTTCTCGATGTAAATAATATAGGCCGATAGTTCGCTAACTTTAATAGTGAATCCTTTTTGCAAACAGGTATACAGAGAAGACGTACAATAAATCTCGTGTAATGCTGTTCAAATGATATAATAATGAGGTGAGTTGGAAGACTAATGACTTTCTCTTTAATATGCCACAATATGCGGCCGGCGGTATTTACACTATGTTTATTTTTTGAGCTACAGTACCATATTTTGAAATAATGTTGAAGTGGGATTTAGAAAGATGATAGATCTTGCATAGTAGGTCCATACTGAGAAAACAAATAGTTCAGTAAACAGTGCCTCAGTCAGTTTATTACTGTTTCGTTTAAAATACGAGCAAAAGGCTCAAAACCTTAAATTAACATTACAAAAATTGTTAACATTTGACTTAATTCAGCACATTAAAATATTTAATGTAATTTTATACCATTAATTTTTTGTGTAGCATTTATTTTTTTATGGTTGGTATACCTATGAAAAGGTGTTCATTAAACATTTTTAAATAGTACACTGAAACAATAAAATTGTTGAATTAACTGAAACGTTACATACGAGGTACAGAGGTATTTCAACAATTACATACGTTTATTGCAATGGTTTTAAATTAAATTGCGAATTGAAGTAGGTTCTTAATTATGTGTTATGGTCATGGAGTTTAATGCAAACACGTTAGTTGCTCTCTTTAATAGCAATAATGGAAATATATTCCCCTTTTAAAGTATTTCGAAAATTTCATTAAGATTATTCAAATCTAGTTAACTCTGCGTGATGCTGAAAATGCATTGTATAAAAAATTATAAAGCTTTAACTTAGAAGGATTTATAATTACGTGTGATATACTGAGAAAGCGTTGGTTTCCAAATGTGACAACTCACCTAAAGCCAGACAGTTGCAAGTAAATGTACTTGTAACTTTAAAATGTAATTAAGGTAAAATTAATTGAATGAAGAATTCTCGAAATAATTAGAAACTTATTTTTCTACTTCAGGAGTAACGTAGTGTGGATGCATATTAAATAACCAGGAAGAAGAAATGATTTTACTCTACGTTTTTTTTTTTTTTGTAAATTATACATATTATATATGTTTATTTACTTTTTAATTATGCACTTTGTATATTTTTCAATATTCTGAAAGACAATGTATTTTTTGATACAAAAGTCTGCCATATATCCCTAAACCGGACAGTAAAGGCACTGCGGCAGGTTTATTTAGGCTAAGTGTATTTTGCACAAGAAAATGGCAATAGACTACGAAAAATCACAACAATTTTAGTAGAGAATAGAGTCTTTTTTTCATTAAGATAAGTTAACACAATAGAACAAGCAGAAGAGTTCGAATGTGAAAAACTAATACTATAACGCGTATGCCCCGTGTTGTAAAAAGTATGTTTCAGAGACCTGGGTGTGCCATAAGAGCCTTATTAAAATTACTATATTTGAATGCCTTTCTAAAAAGTAATGGTCCAAATGTATATCAGTTCTGGGACAAAAGTGACTGTGGTGTAGACAGGTTTTTGGCTAACTATGTCAAAAAAGCTAGTTCGTTTTTTTACTAAAACATCTTAGATGCGTTGATTTCCTGATTAGTTAGCAATGCAAACTGCAATGCAAAAATACATTACACCCAAAATTTAGATTGACAACATTCGTGAACACCAAGAATCGGCCAGTGTTCTCAAGTTTATGTGGGCTTTTCAAGAGAGATTCCTATTCTGTCTTATGTACCGAAAAAGAGTAAAATGTTGTACTATACACTAAAAAAATTAGCTAATTTTTCTTGGTAAAAATTTCTTTGACAATTCTCCGCACTGAATGGGGTAAATGCACAGAAACTTAAGCAAAATGAGCAAATGTTAAAAAGTCTGCCCATAATGCAAGTATTTTTACGTGAATATTAAAGGAAAATTTCTGTTTCTTAAAAAAAAATTCTAACATTGTGATACTATCAAAAAAAACTATGAATATCTCATAGGAAAATCTTAATTTTTATAACTTAGAAAATTACAGTTATAAATATTGTAATTTACAAGTGATAAGGAAATAAACAAGGCTCGCATGCATAAAGTTAGAATTTTCTGATTCATGTCAGGTGTAGACAGAACTGACATTGTTCGGTCACACGTGATTCTGTTTTCTTGTTATTTTGGAACTCTTATACTGATTATTAATAGGTGGTATTCATATTAGAAAATCTGTGTTCTTCTTTATAGACGATGGTCTATATTCATATTTTACACTTTATGTATGTTACGGCTAAAGCGTAAACTCGGCTAGTTGGTATACTATCTAGCTAGTTTACAGAATAACCAATTAGCTGGTTTATTAATGAAAAAAATGACTTTTTAATAAAATAGCGGAAGTAGTTAGTTGTTGTTAGTAGTTATAATTATAATCCGTCAAGCCGAAAAGGAATGCGTAATTTGGACAGCATTGGTCGCAATTGTAATTGCACGTATATAAACTAGTATCTCTACGTGCACCGCTTCAATATATATCATGGGTAGTAATGTTTAATGGCAGCTACCGATACCGAATTTTTACTTCGATAACACACCTAGAGATGGCAAATGAGACATGATGTGTGTGTCGTGGATAAGCAAGAAGGCCAATCTTACCCGACGGTTGCCCAATATTTACCGTGTGTCTATAGTCGGTGGCATCTAATCGTCTAATGTCATCTGTCTTAGCCCCATTTGCATCGCCATATTAAGCCTGGTTTAATTTTAAGGGGTAAGCGGTACTTTGAAGGTGATAGTTCATGTCTCGTGCATATAGTGAACGTCATATTCTGAGCGTCACTTAAAATTAAACCAAGCTTAACGTGTCGGTACAAACGGCCATTAGCACAGGGTTAGTAGGCTTGAAAGTATACAGAAAACAACTTTTCACGATACTGTATATGATTATGGCGAATATCATCACCAGTCTATGTTGAATGCAGTTTCTCATATAGTATAGGAAACTGCACTCAGCATATATAGACTCCCATCCTGATCATTAAATTTTTTCACTAACAGCATTCCTTAGTATACCGTTTAAACAAGCGCGCGGTTTTTTAAGCTTTGATAACACACCTATAGATGGCTCATTACGGCCTCAAAACAGTATATGCAACATACCTATCTGTAGTACTAGTTTATCTATGATATATATCTTGCAGTTGTAGAATATACATTGCGCTGTCATACAAGCTTAACGCTGTATTTTTATTAGAATCTTTTAGCAGTTTTAAGTATTTTGAAGTATGTTTACTGTTAGTATCTTTCGATTTTATTTCGTTACTTTTGTTTCCAAACATATTTTTATTTATATTAATAGAAAAATGTTCTTTTTATTTTTCTTCGGCAAAGAGAGCAGCAAAGCCATTTTTATCCATTCATTTTAGAACGGTCAATTGCAGCCCACACGGATTACCTTTCTGCAATTAACGTATCTTAAGTGTATTGTAGCATATGTTGTACAACGTTAAAATACAGGGACAAGTATAGTATTTAATTCTATATGATATATTCTATATCTATTCTATTCTATTATGAAACTAAACCCAACATATAAGGCCAAAAATACATTCAAACAACACTACACCCGATAATTTCACCCAAAACTTATGTAAAGCATTTTTAGCGGCAAACATTCCTTTGGCTAAAATTTAAGTAATTTGGCATAATTTCAACAGTTTGAGTTTAAAAAAAACTTAACAATGTCTGTGGAGGTAAAATTCACTTCCATCAAATCGTTTGACATATAAAGGCTGTAAGAGTATGTATACAGTACGTTCATGATGAAAGGAACAAGTTCGTTTAAAATTCAGGTAATTATTTGGCAGAAAAACGCTCAGACACATGGATTAGTATTTTTAGTTACGATTTTTTTGACATTTGATATAGATAAACATAATAATATATATTTTCATAGCTTACAAACTAATTAATGTGTTTATAAACTAGCTAAAATATTCTAGCTATTTTATTAAAAAGTCAGCTTTCTTATAAATAAACAGGCTGATCGGTTATTCTGTAAACCAGTTAGATAGTATAGTATACAAACTAGCCGAATTTACGCGTTAGCCGTAACGTATACACTGTATACTCTTTTGTAGTAAATAAAAAAAAAAACCATTCTGCAAGCGAAATATTTCTATGGAAGTATTTAAAGCGATGAACTATTGCTCTAACTAAAAACTAAATCCAATTCAGAGAAGGGCTGAAACAGCGATTACCCTAGAAGAGATCCTGAGAAAGCTAAGACCAAAAGAAGGTGTTATTTCTGTGCAAAGCAAAGTAAAACTAGTTATTTTGCAAAGAAAATGTGTCTACAACGTTGCGTGTTTAATTGCTCAAAATGTTAAAATAAGAAAATATTTACATCTTACTTTTCATTGAGCAAGTTTTATTTTTAATTTGTTTTTTTTCTTTGTGGTCTTTTTTTGGAATTTGAATTGTTTTTTGATATCGTATATAAATTCTTTTGTTATTATTTTGTTACTATTGTCATTATATCAACCGTAATGAAGTGTTCTAAATTTATTGCAGTTTGTATTGAAGTTGTATTGGGTTTAAGAGACTAGGCGCGAATTGGAACCTCTACAGGCTTAAAATTAAGCATTTTGTTAATCAACTATAATAACATTCTCAAGATGGTAGTATTCTACTTTGTTGCTATTCTTAAAAAATTGATACTAAATATTTCATTATGTTTCTCCACTCTATAAGAAAACGTATAAAAACTTTTCTAAGATTCAAAAATACGTTCCTGTTATCTCAGCAGGCAGCGTCGAAGAAACTTTTACGAAACTCACATACGACAGATAACTAAATTAAAACTCCCGACGGTCTCTTTTCTCTTTATTTACAGATTGAGAAGGGGACAGAGTTATACAGCAGTTTCTTGTTAAGCGACTATGATCGATTTAGAAATAAAACAGGGCTCATATAACAAGTTAAAGGGAATACTTACACAACAAATTAATTCAACATCTTTTTATTGGTTTTATCGAATTATCTGCAGTTTAAGATTCCTTAAGCGCGTCTTTTTTTCATCTTTATAGGTATAACATGGAGAAGGAAATGTTTAACACAATATTAGGTATTCAGTAGCATATCTCGAAGCCCGAAAAAGTACGCGAAAGATCCGTAGAAAAATACCAGAACGTTTCGTATTATGTCACTGTAACTGACAACTTAACTACGAAATATTACTGTATTCAGCTAGGTAAAGATGGCACGGGAGTATTTAACGTTCTAATTTATATGTGCTCGTTAGTTACTTCGAAAATGACTAAAAGAAGCAACAGCGAAAACTCGAGATACTGCAGCAACATTTTTGTGTGTTGCTTTTTCCGGTTCTGAGCTCTAATTGCTAAATTAATTACGGGGAAGTTGCGGCGAAAAGTTCCTTGGATTCGACTGTAGCCGAAAACGAAAAACGTGAAGTGTTTGAAATTTTGACCTTTCTTCTTTGCTTCCCACTCACGTTCTCGATCTTCGAATAATGTCCAGATAATTACGGTCGAGAGAGGTAAAATTGAAAGGCGCATCCCTCGTTGAATATAACGAAGAGAGTTTCAAACATATATTTTTACGATACATTTTGATTGAACAGCTTAGGATCTGTTAAAATTAAGTGCTTCCGAAACTGTTTTAACTCGAGAAGGATGTAACTGTAATCATTTATTTCATATTCATATGACATTCAAGCAACAACAGAAAATTATCATGATTTTGAGAGTCAAGTCCCTTGTAAGCTCAGCCCGATCCAGCCCGTCGCATTTGTCAGTCTAGTGTATACGAATTACATTGTGCTATTAAGCAATACATTTTTTGCTATAAAGTTAACTTATATTTACTATGTTTCCGAAAAACTACAGTTTGGTGAAAAAAAAGGTATAAATTAGGAACTTTGGATCAGAAGTAGAGAATAATGCGAAACCGGATAAATAAGTTTCGACAACAAGAGTTTTTGAAAGTTCTCTCTCCCATCGAACGAGATGAGGTTTGAAAATATCGTTTGATTGTGTCCAATCGTCCTAAGACGCCTCCCTCATCGCGACTGATTGCTCTATTTTACTGAAATCCACCCTATCCAAGTCAGGAAAATACATACCGAGAAGGCACTCAAGACTCTCCACCGCAGTGGATATGAACATCCCGTCCGGCAACTGAATGGACCTCAATCTATTAGAAGAGTCCTTCTTCAGAATCCTGTGAATTTTGACCTCACAGAAGCTTCTCCAGGCCTTCTTCTTTGATTCTTTTATTCTTTTGTTATAGGTATTTAGTTTAAGCTTTATAGGCTTCCAATTTCCCGTTTTTTTTCGCCTTGTTAAATAACTGGCGCGTTTCTCTTCTGAGAGTGTTCAACTCTTTACTCCACCAAGCAGCCTGTCTTAGCGAGCGACACTCCCTTAGTAGACAGTCGTTTTCATAACACGAGAGAATGGTTCTTTCCAACCAGACAAGGGTCAACTCTAGTCATCGTCATCTATTCAGCCACGCATCCCTTCGCCTTGAGCCTCTCCACCTTAGGATTTAGGTTTTTCTTGATGTTGTCCCCTCTCGGCCCTGGCGGTAAAGCCAAGACTCCTCACCCCATCCGCCTGAGAGCCATGTTCACAACCAGCAGAGGGAGCTTGGTTTAACAGCAACCGTTCAGCCAATGGAACAGAAGCTGGCATCGTAAATCCTGGTGCAAGCCCTTAGCCACGACACTACAGCTGGGCCGGGAGGTTGGTCGTGGACCAGCTTTCACTTAGGCTATATTGCGGGGCTTACCGCTCAGGTCTCTGGGTCATTGTGTCTGGTAGGCTTGTAACCGCTCAATTCAGATCATCTGTTCAGAATAAATATCGAGACAGATGCATCGGGCTTCCTTATCCGCCATCCGGGAACGCGCCCGATGGGTACCACCACACGGGAGTCTGATATATCAATAACATTTTCAATTGTAAGGGCGGTTGTTCGACAGGTTCAAATTCGATAGGTCAATTCGTCCGATATCTAGCTCCTCACACAGGCTTCGGAAATAAAAAAAAATCAAAAGGGTTTTCAAAGTTTATATCCGTAGTAAATCGGTTAACCAAAAAAGTTTCGATAAATATCAATATTACACAAAATGGCGACCGTTTAAAAAAGATCCAATTTTTACTTAAAAAATTGCATAACTTTGTTACAAAGAAGAACATTTTTTTATGGCATAGAACAGATTTTTGTTTCTTTTCTTTTGAGCAAGGTAATGCTAATATTCCGCTTCTAAGGTTTTTCTCAAAACTATCTTTGTTAGATCGTACTTTTCATCGCATCTCTATTTGTGTACAAATCCGAAATCATTTTGCTTATTTTCAATTATTATTATATTTGTTATAATAAGCTGTCATGTACATTGTAGTTATGAAAACTTGAAAAAGGCAATAAAAAATTATCGAAACGCTGTTTAATTAAGGAAAATTGCATTCATTTAAGTCATAATTTCACACAAAAAAATTGGTTGCTAAATAGAATAATTGGCTAGTAAATAAATATCAAGAAAAAAAGTCTTTACGTCTTATAAATTGTAAGTTATAAAATTGTTAATATCTGTTTATATAAAATGAAATTGTTATTTTCTTGAATGATTATCATAAAAGTTACATGTTTTTTCCTGAAGAGTCCAAATAGGAAATGAAGTTTTCCACTTAACATTTGAAAGTTAATTCCAGCTCCACTCACTAAAAGTGGGGACGAGATGTCAAGATAAATATAGGTATGCTGGCAGAAAAGTTTCTACAAGAAAATATTTACATCCAAGAATCAAGCACACAAAAAAGAACATTAAGAATGAAGTAAGGAAATATTGGTTTTTAATTATGTTCCTTTGATGTAAACAATATTGTTTTGAAAGAAAGAAATATACATACAAAATTTTCGTTTTTGTGGTTTATAGAATTCTTTTTGATAGTGTACTAATATTTAATAACTTTCATTTACCAATTTCTAAGATTTGAATTCTTCTTTACACTGTTGACGCTACTAGTTTACGTAAACTAATATGCAGGATTAATTGAACACTTTTGGAGATTTTTTACCATACACTGATTGTTGTACATTTGTATATCTGAGCACATTAGGGAAATAATTCGATCCTTGTTTAATTTATTTAAAAGCAGCGTTCATTTTTATGTACGCAAGTATTAGCGTTTTGTCTATTTATACAAAAATAACTAAGAATTGGAATAAAGTGTCTATTATTACAGGCAGTTCTTCTGACTCTAAACATTGTTTCTTTTTATGCAATTTAAGAAAAATGACTGTTATGGTAACTGAAATTATTAAGGAAGGCGTACTATCTTGTAAATACAACATCGCTTAAAATAAATTATTACTGTCCAGCTAGTAGAGCTACATCAAGCAGGTAGGGCAATTAGATTAAACAGTTTTGATATGCGAGCGTACTGCATATCAGATATTTCGGGTATTCAATTAAGTTTGATAACTGTTGCCAAAGAGACAGGCAGTAGTTCGTCCCGGGCGCAATTATGTCTAAAGGCTTCCCAATGTCAGCTACATGTTGTGCGATAGTCAGAATCTACAGTCATGCTTGTCTATCAAAACTGATATGTCCTCCTAATTCATAATCCTATTAGTTTGTAGCACTAAGGTACATGACACCTAATGATAAACTTAACAGTTAGTAGAAAGGGATCATAAGTTAAACCTAGATATAGTGTGTATAATGGGTATAAGTTTAGTAAGTATTAAAGGTTTAGTTGTTCACACTATATACATTAAAACGCCTTACCAAGAACTTAATTAGGCTAAGCCGGGACGGGTTGTGACAGTTTTTTTTGTAAAATGATCGATAACTAGTACAAATACTATAGAAAATCCATCATTTTTACGCTTTAATATGCTACAACCGTACTGTTTCTACGAACATTTACATAAAAAATTCATGTATTCTGTGTATGTTTTTTTTTTAAGAAACTTGTTACAATTCACCCTAGTACAGGGGGTAAGTTTCAGAAGTATAGAAAGTGTACAGATCGCAATGACTTATCCTACAGTATGGTGTGGTGCAGATGAGTCCAGCTTTATTCAGCATTTATATTAATGACATTGTTTTTCCTTATCGGATTTTCATTTAATCATTTATGCCATTCAATAACTTAAGTTGCGTATTTTCCCGTGGTTGAACCTTACAGGCTAAGAATGTCACGAATCAGTAGTTTTACAGACTTGCAGTAGAGGGAAAATGTGGACAATTCACGTTTTCCCTCTACATGCCTCACAGAAAAAAAGCGTGCTGAGTCGGAATAGAATATGGTGCATTGTTTCAATCATATTGTTAGTGTTGTTCTTGCATTTGTTTTGTTGTTTGTTGCTCTGTGTAATATTTTGATTAGTTGTCTGATGACGAAGATGTGGAAGTATACATATCTGCGCCTAGAAAGCGTAAGAAAACTGGTCGTTTATCAGAAGTGAATAAAAAATGACGCTTAAAATGCCACGAAGAGGAACTTTATTGTTGATGTAAGAGACTGAACTGTTTTCCTGTAATTTTGAAAGAGTTCAATACAATGGAATGCTGGAATGTCCAATGTCTCCATCTGTGGGTTAATTTCAGTTACACTAATCATGGAGAAGCGATGCTGATTAGCGAAGAGAAAAGCAATCTCCATGCAGCTAATAGTTGCAGAGCATATAGTTGTTAGTACTCTTGTATGTGTTAACGCTTTTATATCAATGCATGGGATAATAAGGAGGATAATCATGACGTTACAGAGTTACGGTTCAAATGTCTGGTCTTCAACAGATGAAAGAGAAAAACATTTGTCTATACACCGCAGGATGTCACAATAGAGAAGGAATAGCATTTGTGATCATTGAACAGATATATCCATTTAAAACCAAAAGAAAACCAAAAGAGTATATTTACCCGAGAACTTAGCATCAAGGCGGTGTGCAATATGTTTCTAGGGAAGCACGAAGATTTTCCAGTACCCTATGAAACTCATAGCACAGACTACAACAGACCGGTAAGAAGATTGTAAAATTTATCCGCAATTTATTTTTGTCTGACAAATTGTTAAGCGGATAACTATCCTTATCTCCCATTTAAGCTAAAGCAGGAAGTAGAGGCGCTGAGGACGGTACAACGACACATGCGCACTGCGTACCGCGCCACCACGAGCGTGCTGTCAAAAATATTTACTTGTTTAGTCCAGCCAGGGGACAGGAGCCGGTATTTGTGGGCCCAGTCCTAATCAAAGGATATGAGCCTGGGAAAACATACAACGGTCTTGCAGAAATGATTGCAAAAGGGGCTACATCAGGAGGAAAATTAATATAATGACTGACAGCCAGACATTAAGGCAGTCTCGAACCGCGTAACTAGGTCAAAACTAGTTAGAAACTGCAAACAATCCTTCAATGCACTGGCACGAGACTATACGACTACACGGTGTTTCTGATTTGGATGCCGGAACATGAGGATATAAAGGGCAATGTAATAGCCGACGAATTAGCCAAGGAGGGCTCTAAGAGACACTTCGTCGGTCCAGAGCCCGTACGTGGGATTACTAAGGATTCCGCAAGAAGAGAGATCTAGACTTGGTTAGATAAAGAAAGTACAAAGAAATGGAGGTCGACTGAAGGTCAACTACAGGAGAAAACGAGTTTACATGGAATCTGCACATGTGAGGAACTGAAGGTACTCGGGCAGAAATATTTCGGGATAGATCTATTGGAGTCCTTGAGGGTTCTCAAATTCCAACTGGGCAAGATACTGGGCTATAGAACACCAAGCTGCTCGACTGGAAATAAGAGAATAAATAGGGATGGTACAATGAGCACCTAGGTCAAGTGCCCGGACTTTAAGTGCCCACCCTAACTTTAATGAATGTATGAATGTATGAATGAATGAGGATGGTAATATCAATATGTGCGATATGTTTAAACATTCTGAGATGATTTGATTATGAGTAATAATGAAGGTGATTGCAAATAGCCTTTTTAGTACTTAAAATAGTCCATGAATTTATGTTTACTGGTGGACGTCCATAAAGCAAAATCTGAATATCCATCTTACATGCAAAATGAATTAAAAGCTTGTAACGTGTCGTTACATGGGAAAATTGACGTCAGTATATTTTTGATTTAACAATTTCTTTTATCATAAATGTTTAGTTTATTTCGTAGATTTTCCCGGATACGCTCATTAGGCCCGCTTTTATTTTCGTTAATTTGTTTTCACCGGCAAGCGTCATAGTTTTAATTATTAGAGTATCGCGTCCCCTCCACGTGGCGCACGTTGTATCTACGCACGCTATTTCCCCACGCGCTCGTGTTGGCTTTACGCACGCTCGAATCCCCGCTTGCCTATTTAAACCGTGCATCAACCGAATTCGTGGCAGACTCCGTAGCCTCCGCCGATCCCCGAACCTTCCTTAACTGTAATCTGTTGTCGTTCTTAGGAGTGATACGTTTACAGTGCATTTCCCGTTCTCGCAGGGTTATGATGTGCTGTCGTCCGTAAAGGGTGACGCGGTTATAACCATTTACCGAATCCGCAAAACTGTAATCTGTTGTCGTTCTTAGGAGTGATACGTTTACAGTGCATTTCCCGTTCTCGCAGGGTTATGATATGCTGTCGTCCGTAAAGGGTGACGCGGTTATAACCATTTACCGAATCCGCAAAACTGTAATCTGTTGTCGTTCTTAGGAGTGATACGTTTACAGTGCATTTCCCGTTCTCGCAGGGTTATGATATGCTGTCGTCCGTAAAGGGTGACGCGGTTATAACCATTTACCGAATCCGCAAAACTGTAATCTGTTGTCGTTCTTAGGAGTGATACGTTTACAGTGCATTTCCCGTTCTCGCAGGGTTATGATATGCTGTCGTCCATAAAGGGTGACGCGGTTATAACCATTTACCGAATCCGCAAAACTGTAATCTGTTGTCGTTCTTAGGAGTGATACGTTTACAGTGTGTTTCCCGTTCTTGCAAGGTTATGATACGCTGTCGTCCGTAAAGGGTGACGCGGTTATAACCATTTACCGAATCCGCGAGACTGTACTCTGTTGTCGTTCTTAGGAGTGATACGTTTACAGTCCTTCCGCCCCGCGAATTAATAGTTTACGCCGTGAGATCGCCCTTTATTATTTGTCGCACGCTCGTATTTTTGTTAAGCCGCCCACCCTGTATATGGTCAATTTGAGAATTACCGTAGACGAATTCATGCCGTAAATGACCTATATTTCATTCTTAACGTTTAATCCGCTGACCGTCATGAATTAAGCGAGAACCCCGGTATTTATATTTATTTCTGCATTTATTTCCCGTGCCTTCTCGGCAAAGTGACCGAAGGCTCCGTCAGTCAAAACTAATATTTCTCCGTGATTGTTTACTATTTATATATATTCATATTCGTTAGTATTATATGTTAGATATTGTCCGTGATTATTTACTTACCTGTATATACATTTATGCACTTTTTGTCGTGTTGTTTATTTGGGAAATAAAACTACGAAAACCAAGCATTTGTTTCACTGGAATATATCGTATTTGTTGCGTACTACAAGCCAGAACCCTGGATAATTACTCACGCACTGAAGCTACTTCATTTAGGGTTAATTTTTAATAATTGTACGACGTATTAGTACGCGACATAAACAAACATCTTCGCGCGCAATTTGCGATCGCACAGCTGACTGCGATCTTCGCCAGCGCCGCTACGTGAGAAGCAGGAATTACGAGGATGCTGTTACAGGGGTCATTCATAAAGTTTCATGAGCGAAAAGGTAAGCGCGCGAAAGATTATCTTTTAAGAAAAGCCAAAGATAAATCAAATTAGAAAGAACATCACACATAGTAAGAAACGTCGTTACAAGCTTTCTAGTTTCGATAACCGACACCCTTTAATAATTGTGGACTTACATATTTACTCTTTTCCATATTTGCAATCACTATTCTTTGAGAACACAAAAATTTTTGTTGCTGTTTTAATTGTCACTGACCAAAAATCATCATAAAAAATCACTTTAATACTTAAGGTCAAGTTGAGTTGTCAAAACGCAGTTGTTCCAATCTGGCCTGTTAAGGTTTAATCGCGCGTTTCTGGGCAGATGTAGTGCAAGCGAACGCCCGCCTGGAGCGCTGGTAATAGGCTCAAACACCCAGTTTTCCGCACGCCCACGGTAAAAATAACAGCTTGGTGGTCGCTTCCAGTATACACCTCCGTGACTCTCCAGTCTGCGATCCCCACGCCTCCCACATTTAGAACAATGAGTCCGATCCTGGCTGCCATCTCGAGGATGCACTTTCCCCGGGAATCCGGATGGGGCATACCCCATTAGAATGCCCTGTCGTTGAAGTCTCTACCGATGACGATATCCCCGTGGTTACGGAATACGGCGTCCTCCAGGGCATCAACCTTCCCTCTGAAACTTTGGCTGGGCTCGTTGGGCGTGAGCTAGCAGCTATAGTAGGTTACTCCCCCAAACCTGACCCAAACGAAACCCTCGTAGCGGGCGGGCCTCTCTATCCGTGGATTAGTTAGGCTGGCTATCCACACAGCAGCAGTGCCCAGCGAGTCCGAGAACCAAGTGGGCTGATATCGGTTTCGGTACTGCTCGCTGATAAGGACGACATCTGCCCTGCACTCGTACACAAGGTAATACAGGAGTTCATCAGCTAGTCGGCTCCTGTTCATATTTGTTTGGAAGACTGTAGTCATTTCTTCCTGGCTTTCTCCAGTGCGTTCAGGTATGTCGCGCACTTCCTAGTCCCAGGCACGTGCTGTAGTTTGTCCTGAGGTTGCCCTGCCTCAGTACAAATCTGGCATTTGCCGATCATCGTGCAGTCCTTCGCCTTGTGCTCGGGACACTTTAAAACATAGATTGCTCCTGTCGGCGCACTTGCTGGCCAAGTGGCCGTACCCCAGGCACCTAAAACGTCTCTGCACCTGCGCCTTCCTGCGAACCCTACCACAGATCCAACCCACTTTAATGCGGGTCGTCTTCAGGAGCTCGTACGCGAGGCGGTCTCCTACTTGAATGATCGCCAGTTTTAGTCCCCTGCTATTGGTGTTAGTGAGGGAGACTTTAACATCGGCGTCAGTGTCACCCACGTCTTTTTTGATAGCTTCCTGGAAGTCAGCCACCGTAATGCAGCTGTCCAGGTCGCGCATTTCTAAGGTAACTTTCGGTTCGAGACTCCGGACCGTTCCCATCTCGCTGAGTACCTCCTTTAACCTATCTCCGAATCCCACTCCATTTTTGGAGTTTTTCCCAAATTCCAAGAGAACGTCGCCAGATCTAGTCTGTCGCACGGTCCGGATCTCTGTTTCCATCTCCTCTGGATTGACGGTGCCTCTAATCTTGCCCAGGACCTCAGCGCAAGACTTGGCTAGAGCCGGTTTAATTAGCAGGGCATCAGGCCGCAGTTTGATCTGCCTACCATTTTTCCCTGTCCTGCTGCTCTTTTCTTTGACAGGTGAATTTGCCTTCGGCAACTTCTTCCCTTTCCTATCCTCTTTCTTTTTCTCTGGACTTTCTTCTCTATTCCTTTCTCGATCAAACAGCTGCAATAGAGCGTCAGTAAGAAAAGCAACTTTTACATTGACATCATTAAAGGGAAACGCACGAAGGTCGCTCAAAAACGAGGTTCGGTCAATGTACTTAACATTACGCACCATTCGGTATTTAATTTGGCGCAACAGGAACCATCTTAAGCGTACAGTACACCGTCTCACGATCAACAAAGGTGAAATACACTATACCTGATTCAATAACTGAAGATGGATCGGAGACAAGGACCAACTCAATTAAAGAATCCGTGTTTGCCGTAATTCTAGTAGGAACTGTCATCATCTGGTTTGGGTCAACAGCATCAAGCATTCCTTTGAAGTATAACGCCGCAGGACTAGCGTTACTAATAAATGTTAAAATCACCAAGACATACCACGTGATCATACTGCAACAGTGTTGTATAAGATTTTTCAAATGCATCACAAATTCAAATCAGAAATTAGACGAACCATGCCACCACAACATATTTGTCATTTCTGTTTAACAAATATTACACATAATTATCTGTTTCACACTTTCAACAAAACCTACATATGTATAACAACTTAAGGTAAATTGTAAATGTACGGCTTGCTTCTATTTTTTTTCCATGCAAAACAGGTATTTTCTTTTTAATAATATTGTAAATATCGCTTTGCTTGTATTTGCAACTTATGGACTCAAAATGTTAATAATATTTTAAATAGATCTTGTGGCATTGAAACAGAAATTAGCACATAAAGCAACACAAAATAAATATTGGATAAAGTATATATATTATTAATAAACACATTTTAGATCTACTTTCACCTAATTTACAATTTCTTGGTACATAACTTATTTGTTTGTTAATAAAATTTGTAATTTCTTCCCACGTTACGTCGGTAGTCGGTAGTCGGTCCTCAAATACTCCATTGCAATTATTCGCAATGCCCAAACTACTATTAAGGAGTATTGTTTAAATATAGAATGGTGAATATCGTTATAATATATCTTTTATACAACTCCAACCTAAGTTAAATTACATTTAAAACAATTAAACACAATTTAAACATAAAATTGTTTTAAACAATATAACTGTGGAAAGAAATTGCAAATTATATTGGCTTCAAAATCGAGCAAGTGGATTTCTGAAGTAAATCTCCAATTAAATTTCCCGCGAAAAGATAGTGCCGGCCGACGGGCGCCGCAAGCGCTGAAGTGTGTAGGTGTATTTGCTAATGCCCATGGCGGTAATAAAGCATCTTAACATCTATTTCAGTATAATATATATTACTTACCTATGGTTCCAATCCATATCTATTGACTGCGACATTGGCGTATTAATTATTAAATCAAATAAGATTTTCTGAATATTTTTCTCGCCCAAAAAATTTAATATAAACGTCGTGCGTTAGCTCATTTACAGCACTCAAATTCTTCTGAATTCTCGCGTTGTAAATAATACTTACCGCACTCTAATGTAAATAACTATTAGTATACTTTGTAAAAGCAACAATACGTAATAATGTAGCTGAAAAATATAATGTTTTATAGTAGATCTGCGACCTGCAGAATAATACGCACACGAAGGTTGAATGTATCGAAAAGCCCAGCAGTGTATAATAAAGTTAATTCCAATTTGTAATCTATTAACGAAGTATTTTATTGAATTATCTGTTAGAAACAGTTAGTAGTCGTGATAGGCATAGGCAAGCCGTATTGATTATGACTGCAGGGCATTGGTATAAAATAGACACACCGCGCAAGTGAGGTACGACAAATGGAACCACGGGGCCAGCGCTTATGTAGGTGCTTTACCTTTAAATGTTGACTGCTAGAATATGTATATAATATATGTATAAGAAGTAGCAAGGTAAGCAGATGCATGTAGAATTGCAGCATAATAATTCACTCTCCATAAATTAACGAATCACTGTGGAAAGAAAAACAAATAGATCTGCAGGAATAAACATACAGAATGTCGATAAAGTAACGTACAACATTTTAGTTTTATAAAAGGGGATAATTATAGAAAAAATATTTCATTTTTTTTCATTTTCTATCTTTTAGCCATGGCGTCGTCATTTGTATACCATATTTTCATAAGGAAAGGCAAAAATTGCTGCAAAGATCTGATGATATACAACCTCTAAATGAAAAAAAAAGCAATTATGCAACGCATTTTTTTTGTGGCTTAATTATTCAAAATCATCATAATTTGAGCAGGACATATATAATCCTCTTAAACTTTAATCACCGAAACCAAATCTAAACTAATTTTTAGTAACTTCTCCATTTTGTTTCAGTCTCATTTAGATATTTATTAGAAAAAAAAATATTTTTAAATATTAAAGAAGTAAAAGAATACCAACAATTGGAACAATGACTGGTAGAAGATTAAGACGAATTATCATCTGTAAAGCGGTCACAACAACCAAGAACTAACTAAACTCTCCATGGGATGAAAAGTGACGAGTCATGTTGACTACTGAAGCTTAAATTATCACCTATTTTAATCTTATAGATAGTTACGATTCTATTAGGTCACAAAAGAGCCAATTTTAACAGAAAAAAATAGCGTGTATTAGGGCAGTTTAACACAGCGCAATTTTTGTAAATTGTCAAAAATTCGCAATTTTACATCGCCGACTTCTATTCACAATAAATCTTTAATCAAGTTCTATGATAATCATAATGAAAATAAATTAAATAAAATAACCCACAAAGACGCACTATAACCATAACTACATATAATAATCTTCAACATGAAACAACATGAGCGACATGGGCACGCCTTCTCATATAGTTACCAAGAAGCGCATTAAGTTTGCCCACATTTTCATAAACATGCGTTGAATCAAAATAACAACTTTATAACTTGTTATTAATAAAGTGTATATAAAGTAAGTATCCTCACATTCACAAAAGGTGTTTAATATATTTTAAGACAACATATTTCGGCTATGATACGCAATCCTCAGGTCATAAAAACGTTAAAATCAAAATTTCAAAATTAAAAAGTCAAAGACAAGCATTCAAAAGTAAAATACAATAAATAAAGCATGAATAATAAAACAAATCACCAAGACTGTTGTTATTAGTTTGACGCAATGAATGTTTATGCACAGGTGGATGAGGTGTTATGAGTTAATTACAAGTCAACGCCAATTTAGTTGCTTAAATGCATACAATGCTATCACTTCAGCGCAATGATCTAACTCACCACGTATTTACAGTAACCAACTGGTCATTGAACGAATTTTATTTAAATTTTTCTTATTATGATTCTATTCCCTGGAACAAATTGTGTTAAATTATAAATTACGTGCTGCCACCTAGTGGTGAGTGCACGGAGTGTTATCTTAATTTATTTTTGCCGATCCTTATTTTTAGTATAAACAACAAAGAATACCAACTGCTGCAATCGCATTACATCACATGGTGTTGACCAATCAGGAGAAGTCGGCGTATATTTTTGTATTCGTTAACGGTTAAAAATGAATATGGACATACATATACGTGATACTCCTAGACACAAATCGCGTCTTTTGTTTTCATTAGGGCTCTACTCTGTGCCCTATTTGTGTTTAAATTGCGAAACTATGGTGTTTTATTATTGTGTTCCGTGTTGTAAAATACAACTAACGGAGCAGATTCCATCATTAAAAGTGGATAATTTTAGTATTGATATATTTATTTCCTTTGCAGAAATTTGAAGTTTGGACCAGATTAACTGCAAGTAAAAATAGGACAAATCCTAGAGGATATACTCTACCTGATCTATTACTTCCTCATCGTAAGTTTTCCTAGTTATAAATAGTTGCAAAGGTATATCATATTTAAATTTTTAGGTCTTAAGTAACATTGAAGAAGACGTTGTGAGGAATCGGCTGCAATGTTTGGTAGTAATCTGGAATCAGAAATATCAACCCACTTGCAGTGCGTTTATAAATTCATTTAAGAAGTAAATAATAATAAATTTTATGTCGTGTCATTCACCTGGCCGTAATTACAAGGAAAATTAAAACGATGGTGCTTTGACATCAGTAATACAATATTATACCGGGTGGCCGTTGAGGTATCCGAGAAACTTCGTATATGGATTCAATGACTAATTTTAAGCAAAAGTGATCGTATTCACTTTTGCCGAATTCCTAACGGTTCTTGAAATATCGGAGTTTGAATTAAAATTAAATTAGTAGAGGACTTAGGAAATAATGTCGTTTATTTTAATAAAAGTATAATGACAGTGCAATTATTTAAGCTGCTCAATGTGACCACCGCCTTGTGCAATGCATAACTCAATCCTCCGTCGGAGCTCTCGTTCCCAGTTGTAGTTCTCCATATTGTTTTTCACCTCATTAAACGCTGCATGAATATTCTGGATGAGTTGGTCCCTATTATCAGGCTTTCCCATGGAATAGGTAAGTGTCTTCACATGTCCCCACATGAAAAATTTAGTGGGTTGAGATCCGGAGATCGCGGCGGCCAGGCAATGGGACCACCACGACCTATCCATCGATTTGGATACTGTTCATTGAGGAAATTAGTGACGTCTCTTCCATAATGGGCCGGAGCACCATCATGTAAAAACAATATCGTCCTTCTGATTTGAAGAGGAATGTCCTCAAGTAGTAGAGGTAGTTCATTCTCCAAAAAAGCCCGGTACATTTCGCTGTTCAAATTTCCATCGAAAATATGTGGTCCAATAACTTCATTATTAACTATTCCAGCCCAAATGTTTACGGAGAATCTTCTCTGGAAGTCGGTTTCTCGAACGGCATGAGGGTTTTCGATTGCCCACACATGTTCGTTGTGGAAATTGTTGATTCCATTTCTTGTAAATGTAGCTTCGTCACAGAAAAGGGTTCTTGGAAGAGTATCCAGATGATCGCTCCACCATTCACAAGACGAACTCTTTGGGAAGATCCGTGGGGAGAAGTTCTTGTACCGGTTGGTAATGATAGGGATGCAGTCCGTTTTCTCGCAAAGTGTCCTGCACAGCCGTCCTACTTTGTCCAGTAAGTATAGAAATTCTTCTCGTACTAACACCAGGATCATTTTCAACAACCTCAAGCACTTCTGCAGCATTGTTTCTTCGCATAAGTTCTCTTTCACAATTCGGTTAGGGAACGCACCTGTTAATCGAAGAGTTGTGAAGGTTCTACTAAACGTTGCTTGTCTGGAAGACGGCGTTTGGTATCGTCGTTGATATTCCCTAACTGAGCGTGGTACTACCTTGCAATATCCATACACGAAAATCATGTCAGCGTATTCTTCATTTGAATAAATTACAGGCATGATTTTAACACAAATTACGCAATAAAAAATAACCAACTGTCAATGATGACAATTAACGAACTGACAATCAAACATTTTTTAAGCATCTATCTATACGACCAGCCAACTTCAAAACTCCGATATTTCAAGAACCGTTAGGAATTCGGCAAAAGTGAATACGATCACTTTTGCTTAAAATTAGTCATTGAATCCATATACGAAGTTTCTCGGATACCTCAACGGCCACCCTGTATATGTACGGACCCCAAATATAATAGAAAGCATGAGCCTTTCCCGCATTTGCAGGATGACGAGGAGGATACTTTTCTGCTTCAACAGAACCTTCGGCTAGTGTTGTTCAAATTCATGCTTTTTTTGTGGGGTATTTGGCAAAGAAAATTCTAAAAATTATGGGTCAGTGTGAGAAGAGCAACGCACTTCATTGTTGAAAAGGAGTACAGCGCTCCATATTTAAAAATTTCAGCTAAATCTATGGATGTTTTAAAGTATTTTATACCTAAATATTGCATAAACAATATTATCTTGCAAATATTAATGGATAAATTAAATAAATATGTATCGTACAATTTTAATTGTTCTCAACTTAATTTATTCAATATTTTATAAGGCTGTTTTAAATTTACATACATGGACTAAAAATGTTAATAACATTTTAAAGAGAATAGACACTATTTTTTTTTAATATAGATGATAATATTAAAAGATAGTGTTTCCAGTATGTAATAAAGATAAATGGTTAAAAATATGATTTAAGATATGTACACTTTTATCCTTTAGGGAAACCGCATTAATTTCAGGAATTGCATTTTTTATGTACAAATGGAAATATCGATAAACGAGTTGTAGCAGATAGTGTTGGCGAACATGCTGACTTGTCGATAACATAGAACAGAAAATTTATAGACTACTAATAAATTTAAGTATACATGCAAATTACATTTTATTATAAAACATCGTCTTTGTTGCTATGAAGTAAATTTACAAAGTTTGGTAAGACAATTATAAATAAGAAACTATGATTGATTGAAATATTATGGTGCTATCTAATCTATTGTTATATTTACTGCAGTAGTTCTATATTAAGTTAAGCTACTAGTTTTGGCTTTTCAAAATTCTTCGTTTCTTTGGTGAAACTTGTGGAAACCTTCTCCGGCACCATAACTAGTGCACATCTACCATTTGAACAACATAGTTGTGGTGTTGGAGAAGGGTTTAAAAAACCGAAACTAGTAGCGTCATTTAATACAGAACTACTATAATAAATATAACAACAAATTAGGAAGTGCTACTAATTTCAATTTTATCATCTTTTGCAATTCTTTATTTTAAATTTGTAAATCATCAGAATCAAGTTGAAATTGACAAATAAGGGTCTAGTGATATAAATGGCATTTAATTATAAAAAATCTAAATCGTCCCGGTTCGCGCTTCAGACTGGCCCAGAATGTGTCAGCCCAACCTGTTCACACGTCTATATTAATGCCAAATTAAAACACAATTTATGCTGAACGCCCGTAGCGATGGATTTTACTTTTGTAGTCTTTAGTGTGCCGTAAAACTACATTTTATGCAATTAAAAACCTACTTCCCGGAAGTTCTTTATATATCTTTCAACACGAATACATTTCTAAAGCTCAGTTTATTGCCGGGTATTTGTGAGAAACTGCTGCTTCGTTCTTATTATTTCGGCAATAGTGGTTGTGAATCGCTATATGTGATGCATATATAAAAAAAAAGTCTGAAATATTTTAAGTGAGTGTTGCCTGCAGACTAACTCTCTTCAAACGCGAACTAACTATTCGGCTGCATAAAGACGATGTTTCGTTTCGGAAATTACCGGAAAAGTTATCCTAATCACTCCACCATATTTTACTTGAGGCGAAGTTCGTATGTAGATTAGGATCAGGCGCACGCAATAGAACTGCACCTGTTGCTCAAACAAAGCAAAAGATACGTAACATATATTTAGCCGCTTTTTAAGAAATATAATATTTTGACTATGTCGTATTATCAATGTATATTTTAGAACTTGTATGTCACGTCTATAAAAATCAAACAATACGTTAAGAAATCAGACGTATGCATGACACAAGAAATAAACATCTTCTACGACCTACTAATAACAGGCTTGCCTAACTCAGAAAGCGCCAGCCAACATGGATGTCAAATTAATTATTATTTTTCCTCCACACATCAAAACTTGTAATACTGAAAGGAGCTTAGCGATTTTCTGCGGCATAATACGTTCTAATCCTAGCTGCATACTCATTTATGCCTAAGTACGGTTTGCGGTGTTTCATAAGAGGAAAACCATCAACCATATTCGATGTAATTAGCATTTTATGTGCGCACCTGTTTTAATCCAGTTTAATTTGATTAGATCGTATTTAGTAATCATGAGATGCATATAATTTATCGTCTGGAACTACGATTCCTGGTATCCTAGGTTTCCACTTACGGAATGGTAAGACTCAATGTAATTCCTTGAAAGAAAAATCGAAAATCTGCTAACGGGTGTGATAAAAAATTGAAAAAAAAGTTTTGTGTTTTCAATCAAGTGTAATGATTAAATCATATTCCTCTGTATATCGGTATGAAGTGATTCCTTCTAGTAAATTCATGTAATTACTTCTTCTGAAAATATACAAAGAAACGTGAGATTGTTCGACATTATAAAAATTTTGCTGCGTTTACTATACCTGGTACATTTCTACATGGAATATACACGTGTCTGCTGTTCCGAGTCCAATCAACATCCTGAAATGTAAACGAAGAGGTCTGTTTCCCTGAATTGTGTACAATGTTATTCTCCTATCTGAGCCTTTTATTGTAATATACGACCTAAATCTGATTGTACTACAAGAATAATCCCACTGAAGAGTCTCGTCTGTATAAAACCGATAAACGAGTATGTGAAAACATTGTTAAATTTGTATAAATGAATGTATAATTTTATAATATTTTGAGGTTACTTACTATTCTATTGAGATTGAAATTTTATTTTTATAAGCTGTAGACGTGTTTGGTTTCTAATTCTCTTATGATAGCGCGATGCTTTTAAAAGTTAATTTTTAAATAAAAATCTAAAATTTATACGGATAATTTGATAATATTAGTTTGAATATTCCAAAAACATACGTCACCTTGCGGAAGATTCTCATACTCTTTATGTTTCGGATATAAATTTAGTAAAATTACACAGTTATTAATGATTAAACTGTTTATTAATGAAAGCCCATTTGATACATGAATTATAAAAATATAACTATAAATTGAGTGTTAACAAAGTAAGGCATAATAATAAACAAGTTAGGATTAGGAGAACCTTATTATTACTTCTCATGTCGTAAGAGGAGATCACTTAGTGCGCATGATCTGCGAGTGTAAACTTTAATTATCTTACATATACGGTATTCATACCATCATAGGGATTGATTTATTGTGTATATCATTATTGGATATAGAGGAAGGTATCTGTAAAGAAAAGGTAGATCTAATTAGAAAGTTATTTATTTATTTATTTTTCCTTTTATTAAAAACATTAGCCGGGAAAATCACAATAGTATGTATGTTTTTATATCCTGCTGACTCAATTATTTTTGTTCATATAAATATGTATAATATTAATATACATATATATTAATATTATACATATGTATATAATTATCGTATCCAACATGCAATTATTGCATATTTACTGGATAAATAAAGGTATTTATCTATCTATTTTGTTTATACGTTCGTTGGGGCGCATTTTGCTTTTAGCTAACATCCACCTGACAATCAGTAAATTTGATTAAATAAAGCTTTTCCACTGGAACTAACAGGAGTACCCGTACATTTAAATACATACCTATATAGGTGGTGTGGTTACTAATTTGTCATACAATACGTGACCATCTCTGACAGAACCTACTTGGTGCGCCAAGAAACGAATTTTGAGCTAACAGGAGGTTAAGAAGGAATTAAGCGTCTCAAAAAATGCATTGAAATCCAGCTGCTGCAAAAGCAATAACTGTAAAACTGTATATTTATTAGTTTTTCAAGATAACTTTAAAAAGCTGTTTCAGGTATTTGCCAATATCTTATGCATTTTCTACAAACATTCCGTTAGAAATGTTACTTTGCAATATAACAACATTAAAAAGGCTTCAGTATGTTTAATAAAGGAGAGCTTAAATTTGATTTCAAAATATTCTCGGATATTGAGTAATTTATTTTCAAATATTATTCCCTCCATCCCTGGAAGTATTACCGGTTATCGTTTTCAGGAATTTAATATCAGTTGGCAATCTGTTAGATTAGAAGTTTAATATGAAGCTTTATAGGAATATGAAAGAGTACCTACTTTTAGTAACCGAAATATTTATGAAAATAAATTATATTTTGCCGGCAACTTTAACATTAAGATACTAAAAAAATATTATTTTTTTTTGTTAATCTAAATTTGGTAATTATTACAGACACAATGTAGTATCAAAAAGAGCATTTATTCTAGATTTCTTATTGTGAAAGTATATTTCTTGTCTAAAAATTAAATACCTCAACAATTGATTTGTGCTCTATAATTTACGAAGACTATTGCTCTTGGGAACTCGATTTCTTATTTTTTCCTAAATAAACTAACATTACTCTTTTAATGTACCTAATCAGCTGTGTAATTCCTGCGCTTCCATGACCTATTACAGAAAACATACGAACATTTGCATATATATGAAAGAGTGATTGAAAAAAAAATATGTTTTTAGGCATCAAATGCCGTAATCTGATACAATGCTTCGTTAAAAAAAATGATGTACTGCAGACTTTACAGTCATTTACTCTGTTTTACTATTTAATGATTTCTCTACTCCTCTTAACCGAGCCAACTTTCTTAAACATCGCATTTCTGCAGCCTTTTGTGAATCAAGATGCTCATCTAGGATTGTAATTATGCAGTATATCGGACTTTCAGAAATAAAATCTCTTCTGCGATCGTCCTCATCTCTCACACCAATATTTTATAAAACAATAAAGCTTTAATTACAATTCATTCTAAACCCCGTACTCCACCTAAATGTACTACAAGAAACTATTCTTCTAAGTACTATATGGATCGAACAAAAGATTGATGGCCAGTCATAACTGAGTAAACAATCAAATAAAACATGCCCCGCTGTATCTATCCCACCAGATTCACAATGTAAATCATTAAACCTCCCAATTCTACATAAATATGATTTAAAATAGCCGTGACTCATTATTAACTCTCCGCCTGATACGACAAACTAACCCCTTATACCAGAACACGTTTTCGCATTTCTTCTGTTTTATCGTTGCCTATTGCTAGTTTGTAAATTGTTACTTTTCCTTTTACTTGGTTCCAATCATCCTGCTCAGAGCATAGGTACAGCTTTTCCTAAGTTTTGTAAGTTCCGCCATCATATTTGCTTTGTTAAATCTTAGCCCAAACAAATTATTAAGTCGTATGCTCTCTGATGTAAACAATGTTGTTCTTTTATTTACTTCAACTTTATTTTTTTTTGTGTCCATGGGCGGGTGTAGATCCGAAGAAGACAACTCGGCTAGAAGGACCTATTGTGCCCCCATGTCCATTTCAGCCCTCTCATTCAGGTTGCACCTTATCATAAAAGTTCGCAATCTGAGTAAGACTTAACTTACTGACTCTTGGTTCGTCCAACCGATGAATCCCAAAGTGCGAATGCCTCACCCCCTCCACGACCAGGCAGTTGACAAGAAGGTAAGCAGGAGTTTCCTCCGCACTCCCACACTTCTTGCACAGGGGAGAATTCACTAGGCCCATGCGGTACCTGTGTTTATTTAGTGTGCAATGCCCAGTAAAGACTCCTGTAAGTAATCTCAATCTGTTCCTGCCCATAAAGATATGGGCCTGCCCATAGGTGATGCGCCTGAATGCGCCCATAATTTCTGCAAATATTTAAAATGTGTTCTTGTATAATTATTTGAAGAAATAAATTTGCTGAAGCCATTACTTCACTTACAAAAAACTGTTTAAGGCTTAGTTTTATAAAAATTTCTTAATATGGATGTAGAAATAAGTAATCTATCAGCCATTATTATATATTATTTTGTTCTTCTAGGGATTTTTCCATAGAAAGTTCGTCCCTACAAATGAGTGAGAAATAAGCAAGTAAACCGCTCCTTTTTCAATATTCTCGCTTTTAAAATAGTATATCTATCGTAAATAAACGAAACAAGTAAACTTGTATTGATATTTGTAAAGTTAAACAAGATATATAGAGATTGTGAACATTTATTTATTCATGTAATAGTAAGTTATATATACCCTATTATAACTGAAATAAAATAATTTTAACTAAAACTATCTACAAAAATAAATTATTGTTTAAATATGTTTATTATAAATACTAATATAACCCACCCAGGTAACTTAAAGAGAACTAAAGTTAATGATAATTTAAATATAAGAAGAAAAAAAAAAATATGAACAGCTGATTGAAATAAAATTTCGACCTAAACAAGAAAATTAGAAATCAGACTTATTGTATAAAATCCTTTGTCGGTAACTACAAAGGCTTTAACTCTTGGCGGCATCTTTGTCGGGCACCGTAAAGGGTATCATCTTTCGAGACGATAGTTCATTGCGTCGCGAATTACGATGGCATTGCGTTTAAAGTAGATATGTTAGAATTACGTCTACGTATTCGTTTTACCAACCGCGGTCATAATTTTTTGAGGTAATTGTACGCGTTATCATAATTAATTTGCAAAAAGAAACAAGAAATGTATTGTATTGTATGTAGTGATATGAAACGTGAAAAATTATTTAAACTATAACAAACATCAAAAAAAGTATCACTTAAAATAATTAATATTATTTATATTATTTACAGTAACCTGACACAAATACTGTTTTTATATATTTATCAAACACAAAGAACGAATTCGAAACCTTGAAGCGTTATTTTTGGGACCTTTTTAATCCTCTAATGAACAATGTTTAAAACCTGGGTGTCTTTTATAGCCCAACATTGTCTTTTGTCAAACATGTTTACATAGGGAGAATATGTAAATATAATCGTATGTTTGAGGTGTTATTTAAACTTCATTCATCACCTAATAGAGCATTGCTTCTAAATATATCGATCAAAGCTACACCATTATACCCTCTTAATTAATTCCTCTGTTTAATGGACTGTTCTATTTGGCGAACAATTACGAATGTGTTAGGTTTAAATTTAAAATCAGCTCCAGGTGCTCCGGAATTTAACTTGTGTAAATTGCAATATACGAAATATATGATAGAAGAATGCTCTTCAGGTACAATTAGATTAAAACGGCGATTAATGAGCAATTTTTTTATTATTTTTCTTAAATTTTGCAGGAACGAACCATAAACTTTAGTTTTTATTGATTTAAAAATGAAATAACAAAAATGTACAAAATTACGTGAAAAAAACAAGGGCTAATTACTTATAGATTAATTAAACAATAATGTCAAAAATACATAAAACGACAAATTAACGAACATTGGAATCATTCCACACGGTGTAAAAAGAGAAAAATAATTGAAACACTAAATCTAGTGTAAGCGGAGGAAAAACAAACAAGAAAATGACAGAGGTAAATTCCGAACGAAATAAACCAATTAAAAAATTACAGATCAAAATTAAACACTAAAAATGATTATTAGACAAGTACCGTTCAACAAACACGGCGAAACAGTAATTAATGTTGATGATGCGAAAGAATAATGTTATATGAGTTTTAAATTTGCAGTTATCAGAAGTTCTTATATCTAATAATTTAAATATGAATCTCTATTGGAAACTGTCTTCATAATCAAGAATGGTGAGACTATAAAAATCAAAAGATAATAAATAAAATCTATATTTGACTGTGCGAGTTGTTAATATAAGAAAATCAAACAGGGTCCAGATCCTTTCTTCTTCTTTAAATACACGTGACTGGTTTCGCTCTATCCGAGTACCCTCGGACCAGCTAAAGAAGAAAGAAGGAAATTTCGAAATTAGGATGAAAGAGCATTTACGTAGCGTAAAATCCAATTCTACTGCACTGAGACAAATTTTTACTAACCGTAGGTGAAAATTTAGTATTGGCAACTAAAAAATTCATTTGTATATGTGACAAACGATCAAACTGTTTACAGCAAGTAAAATCATGTTTCTAACAATAATGGCTGGTACTGAATAACTTTAGTTTTCCTGGTAAATGAGAAGCATCATTTATTCCAAATGTTTTGAATTATTTGGAGTTAATATTTGTTTTTCTGGTATTAGTTACTGTATACTAATTGGTGTACATATTACATACAGTGAATACTTTGTCTTACTACTCTTACTTAACTGAATTTACTTACCATAACTAAACTGTGATATGCATGGTAGAATAACACGTACTACAAATAATTTATTTATTTGAAGGCATGTTTTTGTATACTTATTACTTATTACTGATTTTGCCAGGCTTCAATCATTTTTATGAATAATTGATTCTCTCCAGATCAAATAAAAGAATAAAATCTAGTTAATTAATACACAGAATACACTGTAGGAAATTTAGAATAAGTTGAATAATAGTTGTTTTATTCACCTCAAAAGGACTAATATTTAATCAGCGCCGTTTGTGTTATAATTTTATTATAATATTTTGGTACTAAAATTATTGAGGTGTGTAAAATTAATATAAGTCTGCTACATTAAACAATAACATATTTTATTGTTTTTAGGTATACACATTTATATCTTGCGAAGCATATTGCTATATTCTAAAAAAGTTAGAAAAGCATTAAATACACTAAAAATAAGGCTACCATCTTTATAAAAATATAACTTATAATAACTTATAACTTAGCGTAAAAGATAACTGTAACACAATCCGTACACTGTCACTGCACTTTAATTGTTTCACTTTGTCACTTCGACGTATTAGATAAATAAATGGTAGCGTTACCTTTCTAAAACAAATAGACCTGTACGTAATTATACGAACCAGGAACAAGCACAACATAACCAATAAACCAATATGCGCTAGAAGTGCTGTCAGTTCCAATGGATTGTATGTACCTGAACACCAACGATACAAAATTTTAGTAGTTACTCTAACTCACTGACCATTATTCTTCATTTAGTTTTTAATTATGCCTATTAATGTAATTATTTACACCAATTAATAGTATGCCAAATAACTGAGTTTATAAGTTGCAGATATATTTTGTGGTTTGAGTGTGAAATATTTAATATATATTAATATAGTTTAGTATTTGATACTATAACGAGCGCCAGTTTTTAAGCTGGTAGTTTCGTTAGGCGCTCCTGGATGGCGCTCGCGTAGCTGAATAAGGAACTACGTACGAGGAATGACTGAGGGCAGTACCAGGTCGAAGATTCGTGATTACTCTTGCGAATCTAGAAGCACGCCTTAGATGTGTCTGGAAGAATCTCGTGGTCTCACACCAAATATAAATAACGCGTGGGGATTGGCCGGAGTCAGTCTGTCAGTCGATACGAGTTGAATAGTGCGGATAGCGAGTGGAGATAATACGAGCGAATTAGTACGTGTAATATAAATATCGGTGCAAATAAATTGTTTACATAAATTAAGACATTAGCAATTAAGTGATTTAATTAATAAGCATTTTTAATAGTAAGTAGTGAGTGATTGAATTTTAGTGTTTATTTTGATCTTATTTAATAGATTATAAGTAGTCCGTAAGTGCGTTAATAAATCAAGTTAATTTAAATATATCGCCCGTGTATTTTTCTAAACCCTGACGACGTTTTAAGAATAGAAAAACGTTACAATACTATATCACATATAAATGTTTTATTCTTTATGTAATGTCTGTTTTTTTTTTAAAGCTTTACATAAGTTCGACTATCTATTTTGCACTCTCTAATTTTATTTTAATTTTAAACTTTGACCATCCTTAACTGATTTTAAATTGTGTCTTTTGATTTTTTCTTTGCCATTTTACTTTACTCCCTCATTTGAAAAAAAACAACTTTATACAATACCATTTTGCTAATAATGGTTGCACACTCTTATTATATGATACTTATTTAGCTGGCCTGAGCATGCTCAGATAGAGCGAAACCGGTCGTGCTTTATTAAAGAATTTTGTGAGGCTCTAGATCCTATTTGATTTCTTCCTATCAAAAGATAATCTAATGATATGAGTAGTACAGTTATCCGAATCCGGATAATTTTAGATCCAGCGCATAGGTATTATGATTGATGTTGCTTGAAACGCTTCTTCAAAGATTGGGAGCTTTTACCAACATAGCATTTATTACAATTTTTACAATTGTTTCTATAAACCACATTTCCTCTCTCCAACAATTATTAGTATTTTCAATAACCTAAATTTTCATAAACTTTTATTTTCATTATTTTATTTTTAGCTTGATAAGGACCAAAGTTTATGGTTGGAACGTGCGCTGTAAAATTTGAGAAAATAAATAAAAAATGTTTATAACCGCCGTTTAACTTTAATTATACAAAATGTAATTTATACATATATACAAATAATATACGATGTTCGATTTCCCTGCCAAGCATATTATTCTGTTTTATTTTTTTTTTTACTTTTTGTTTTAAAGCGGTAGATAAAGTCTAAGCAATTTTTCATCACACACTTTTTTAAAATAAATTATTACAATTATATTACCGGAGAAGAACGACTTGTTTGTTCACGATCATTTCATGGGTACTTCCTTCGGCAAATCGCGTTCATTATTTTTAATAAAAAAACGTGGTAATTTTGTCGCTACGCTGCGCTGATGTATATCCAATGCATTTTAATATTCATCGCTCAAATGTGCGTATTTGATTTTTATCATCCCTGTCAACCAGTTCTATCCCTGTTCGAAAATTCGCTACGAGATGCCAGTTATTTCCGCTAGTGCTACGAATCGAAACCGGTTTTTAAAATCTGTTCATGCTTATTTTTATATCGAACCATCAGATAATGTAAACTATAAATTACGATGACAGAACTCATAAACAATATCAGAAGAAGAAAAAAACAATGAAAAAGAGTTGTGAAGGTCAATAATCAATTAAAATAACATAGATTCTAAAAAACCTAAAAATGTAAATAAAGTATTTATTCATCGGTAAACAATATATTATTGAAAAAAATATTGTTATTCGGGATATTTATTAATTATTAATTCACAGAATTCCATGCGGCAGTAATGGTCGTCGGGTAAAAGTTCTTGGGATGTGCTAATTTTGTACGACCGATATTTATTCTTATGTATAAGGTCACAGTGACACTAATATCACATCCGCGAGCAATTTGTCTAAATGTCATACTAGGATTTTATTCCACTAATCCACAAACTTATTTCGATATCACTGACATTTTTCCCTAGAATTTTGGTTATTTAGAAATAGATCTTTCGAGATAATTTACCGCAAATAAATCGCGTGTAACCTCTGCTGAATTACCACCGTAAAATTGTTTTACAATAAATGATTTTTTCTCGGTCCATTAAATTCCATTTTTTTATAAAATTACTGACCGCGATCAAAATTTGCTAACCGTTAACCGTTATATATTTGAAGACCGTATCTAGTAAGAGACTGCAAAAAATCCCTCAATGCGAGACTACACGGTGTCTCTGATCTGGGTGCCGGAACATGGGGATATAAAGGGCAATATAATAGCCGATGAACTAGCCAAGGAGTGCTCTAAAAAACTCTTCATAGGTCCAAAACTCATATGTGGAATTACTAACACTCTGTAAGAAGGAAGATGTGGACCTAGCTAGATAAATCGACTGAAGGTCAACTCCATACTAAAACGTTAATAGGGGATGGGGATGCTAGATTCTCTGATAACCTACTCAGACACAGTGCAACGGAACGGGTTTTATTGTCCGGAAACTTTTGGGGATGGCCAGCCCAAATTCAATTAAGACAAAGCCAAATTCCGTCTCACAGGCAATCCCTCCTGCTCTTTTGACCGGCGAGCCACTGCTGAGCAACAAACTTTTTGTTCGGTAGCAAATGGTTTTAGTAATTTTAGCTAAAGATGTTTCCCAACGGTGTTTTCCTCCGTCAGTCGAAGCAGGGCCGTTAGTTAGCCTAAAGATTGACGACTTACCCTCCTCGTCGGCTTTCTCTTTACAAAGTGCCTTCCTCTCCAAGTCTTTACTAAGGGTTCAAACTGAACTTCTTTTTAAATTGCGAAATAATAGAATGATTACTTTTACACTAATATATTGAATAAATTTGTAACAATAGACTTAAACTATGAAAATACAGATTTAGTAAAATAACACGTAAAAAAAGCGAAACGAAACACGACTATTTAAATAAATTTTAAGATTTTTTATAATGTAATTAAACGGAAACTCTAGTAATTCTTTCTTACAAAATTATTTATTGAGGGAGAGAGAGAGAGAGAGCGAACGAGTTACGGTTTTTACGTAATTGCAATGGTTAGTTTTAAGCAGAAATTTTGAACATCTTACCGACCAATGTGGGTAATTAATTTCTTCCCGTATTCCAAATTATTAAGGCACAAAACTTACACAACACTCACAAAAATTTAAGCCAAGAAATAGGGAGGATTTAAACGAATTTAACACAAAATCACTAAACACCTCCCGAGGAAAGCTTTTGCTTCCTGTTCTCGAATTTTTAGGCTTATTTTAAATGCAAAATTTTAAGAAGAGAAGTTCAATTTTAACTTTAAGTTATGAAAACGCCCGACAACGAAAGGGGATATCGCGCGCTGCTGTAGCTAAAAGAGGTCCCACGAATTAATTAATTCAAAACAGCAATGTTAAGGGTTTTATAAACTTTGATTGTGACGTCATTTCGCACCGATAACTAGTTTCGCTTCTCTTTACAGGAGGGCGCAAGTATGACCGGAGGCGTTATTTTTCTGATCTTCAAACGTCCTACTTGAGAATAACGTGGGATCTGCTGGTCAGCATTTGTAACATACAATAAACAAAGAAGCAGATAATATACAAAGTAATACCATATTATCTTAATTACGCGAGTCTTTAAATGAAAAATATACTATTATTTCCTGTGAAGTAGACGCTACTTCAGCAAATGCTACGGTACCTATCATCAACGTATTAATAAAATGAATTTACTATAATACTTTTGTATTATACAGGATGGAATTTCGAATTCTTACAACAGCAAGAAAGATGCTAAACCCATTACTGGGCTGCTAACTAGACACTGTCCCCTGAAAATGCATCTCTACAACACGGGTCGAGTAAGCGAACCCTAGTGCAGAAGATGCGAAGTACAGGAAGAAACGAGTTTACATGAAATCTGCACATGTGAGGAATTGAAAGTACTCAGGCAGAAATATTTCGGAAAGGATCTGTTGGGGCCCTCAAGGGTTCTCAAGTTTCCACTAGGCAAGATAGTGGAGTATGTAGAGAATACCTGCCTGCTCGAGTGGAAGTAAGAGATTTAATACGGACGGTACAATGAGCACCTAGCTCAAGTCCCTGGACTATAGATGCCCACCTTAACTTAAAGAAGAAGAAAGAGGAGAAAGAAGACTGTACCCTAACACACAGCAACGCCTAGTTAAGAAATGAACGAAAAGAATGGAGAGCCGGCTAAACTGGAAGTGAATTACGCATGTCTAGCGAATTGTTCCCCTCACCTCGCAATAAACGGAATGAGGGCTACGTTGAATTGATTTAAATTGAAAAGATCGATGTGGGGATAGTATTCTGTAGTAGTTAGACAAGGGTAGAGAATATCGGTGACTGCTTACCGCTAGACACCGATAGCATACGGATTAGAGATAATATTTCGAAGCGTATCCATATCTGACACACAACTGCCCAGCAGAATAACATGCGTATTTCTAGACTTTGTTAACTTATAGAAATCATATTTTTCATCCTTCTTTCATCATATTACGGCAATCGACAGGTCTAAAGTGCGCTCTTGGTATACAAGGAACCAACAAGAATTTTTACGTTTTTAAAATTAGCAAAAGTGTGATATACACCTCTTAATAAATATTTATGTCAGCTTATATATTACTAAAAATATAATTAAGACTTTTAAATACCGAACACACGCTTCCTAATTCACTGCATATTGCGCCCTATTTAAACAATTTTGTATCAGATTATTTTAATCAAAGGCTCACATTTTGATAGATTTCTTATAAAACACATTGACGCAGTTTAAAATTACACATATTGGGAAGTTATACCAAAATCGCATGTTTTTGTCCGAAATTAAAAGAATGAAATAATACATAATATATTTCATTTATGAAAACGAAGTGAACTAAGTTAAATACGAGAAGGCAACCACTCTTTTGCGAAAAAATGTGAGAGAACAGTAAAATTTTTCTTTACACTATTTGACACTAGAAATACATTAGCATTTGTACAGGGAGGTCCACACTAAATAATGTTAAAAATGTATCCGAATCTAGTATAAACCATAGCGTAAAAAGTAGCCTTCACAAATAGTATAGTGTAAACACTTCTAGTGTGTTATGTAATTTAGTGAAACTTTTCTTAGGAGCGCTTCTGTCATGATATTATTAGCCTTACGTGATGCATTTCTTCTTCCCAATTAATTTTTGTGGTGTGTATGCAAAATTTCAAGAGGCGCATTAGATATTTTTCAATCCATTTTTATTTTATTATCATCTTATACCATACATGAAACATTGTATACACGTAGTAGTAAAAGTAATTGAAAATAAAAGTTCTTATTTTAAATGTGACAGGATATTAATTGTTACAATGCACTAGCCAAAATTACACGCCAGGATTTTTTGCTGTGTGAATCGAGAATCGATTCCTAAAGACTTACTGTTGTCCCCTGATGCCGCGTTAAAAAGGACTAAAAGAATCCATTACATCTGTTGCTCAAGTAAGATAAAGTTACATGTTCTACTTGCATACTTTGCGAATGTATTACTGTCTCTAGCCGAACACAGAGATTTAACTTGTAGAGACATCTGGATATGCAATATAAAGTAAAAGTTTGTATTTAAACTAACATAGTTAACAACGATTGCATGTATTACATTTTACATTTGTTAAATTTTGAATGTGAGTAAAAACATCAAAGAAACTTACACAGCTTACCTATATGTCAAAGATGAGCAACATAAATGTGTGATGTATGGGTAGTGGGATTTAATTATGTACATAAGTGAATGGCGTACATAAATAACGAAAGTATCAGGCATATCCTCCACTATTAAAATCCCAAGTACTCTACAAATTTATTTCAAAAAGCAAAGCAAAGTCGACAAAATCCTTAAGGATTATTAAGAAACTTATATACAGAACCTACCATGAATTTTACGTTAGATGCTTGCCTGAATACATAACCTTCCAAGTTATGTTTATGTTCATGTTTATACGTCTTATTCTTATTTGGTTCTATCTTTGCATTTTTATATCTACTATAAAGGAAATCAAAATGTATACACATTGTTGGGAAGCGTCTTAATTTTTAATCAATAAGATAAGCTTACGTATATACATCTGCATTTGCTATGGAAAAAAAATACATTCCTCTTCTAAAAACTAACCTTAAAATAAACAGACAGCCATTAACATTTACCAAACAGACAGAAGCAATAATTAAACGAAAGTTCGTTATTCGTAATTATGAATGGTGGATAATAAATAGGAAGGTTGGAAACTCTTGTTACTGAACGCTATGTAATAACAAGATGTTGAAATTGTTATTTCAATTCTTATTGAAGTAAATTCTTATTTCTAGAGCAAACTTATACTCAACTAGCAGGTTATCGCTGTCAACAACCTTTCAGGCATCTTTTAGCAGTAGGTTAATAGTCGATATGAAAACATATTTAGCGATCTTTTCTTATTCTTGTCAATGCTGGTCTCAGAATAGATTTATTTACTGATAAACCATCTTATCATAGTAGCAATATTAATTGCTCGAGACATGAATCTTAGGTTGTAAATGCTCTTAGGGGTTTGAAAGATGATTACAGAAACGGTAGTGATAACATGAGTTGCTTTTGTTGTTCTTAAATATATGTAACCCCTATATGGAAAATTACCAGGTTAGTGCATATCCTCAGGGCAGATGGAATAATTATTACCCGATGCTTTAACTTGATTAAAGTCTTAGAAAAATGTCTATATAGAAACATTTAAACTACAGTAAAAGGCTATAGATATTCAATAAATTGTGTTCCAAAGACCTAAATTTACTAATAATAGTGATTGTTTTGTTTGGCGTAATATACAGAGCGATTCTAAAATAATACGAAAAAGGCAATTATAGATTCTACCCGTTAAAGTAAAGCAAAGAATATAAGGAAACATGTTCAAAAACGCTCGGTTAAGGAAGTATAACAAAATTCAAGTAGAAACCACATACCATTATTAAAAGTTATGCGGTACTCTACTGCGATTCAAATCCTTGTAAATGATAATTTGAATGAAACTATTTAACCAATTGTTCAAAATACCCGTTACTAATTTGCTTGCACATATATTAGGCGCTGTTTAAATTATTTTGCAGTTAGCTAATTGCTGCTAATAAATCTTCTTCCATATTTAGTGCATTACATCTATTCAACGACCTTAAAAATATGAAGAGGTAAGACCTGGTGAGCGTCTTGGCCAGGTTGCGAAACCTTCTGCATGAATCTGTTTAGTATCAGTCTTCACGAATGCCTTTGTGAAAATATTGAAATGTTCTAGTTTTTCAAAACCACATTACGGGAATTCTTTGGAATTTCTGGCAACGTATTTTCCAAGAATTCACACTAACCACACACAAATAGCCGAAGCGGCATTAGAGAAGATTTTTTCAATGATCGTCGACAACACTTGCTTACGTATTGAACGAAAACTTTTGCTGGTGGTTACTGTCATGTGTAGATACTAGTGATTATAAATTTACCGATTTTTATTAAAATACCGGTTTACCGGTAAATTACCGCTAATTTACTGACATTAATGGGGATTCCCCAAGAAAATAAGGTTAGAAGTTTGGCTATGTAGTATATGTATATGTATGTACATACATATTTTGCACAATCTTCAGGCATAATATTAGAATTTTGTAATAAATATTGGTATTTAATTACATATTTCAAACAGTTGTTAGAAGTAAAAAAAAATATTTAAGGTTCAAATTTTAATGTTATTTTACAACAATGCTGCATTAATGTCCTCTCATAATGTGGTGTATTCAAAATTGCTATTAATTTAAATACGTGAAATGTTGTTCTTATATATCATTATTTTTAAATATTAAAAAATGAGACATTTACTTACTCTTTAAGAAAAACGATTTTAAACTTTTAAAAATTTTCTCAAACCTCAAAGCACAAATCTCAACTTTTTTCGAGAGATAAACAAAATCCATACAAAAAACCATAAAATGAGAGAATTGAAATTGTACTTGTTGACAAAGGCAGTTTGAGAAAGCGGGATGTTTTGCTTCCTACCGTCCTAGCAACAAATGAACATTAATCTTGCTTTTCCTTTGCGTTACTTTTCGTTATCCATCTCGTTTGAGACTTATTTTCTTTTAATTTCTACACGACTTTTTTCAGTTTTTTCTCACTAGTAAGAAACCACTAGCAGAAATTAACGTGAACGTGAGGTTCAAAGACTGTAAATATTATCCCTCGCAATTGTTGGCGTACCAGTGCATTAGAGCAACCGAATGTTGTGCAACGTACTGCTGTGGTTTTAGACTCCGTGACCCATACAACCCTTTTATCGCTGAGATGTATTTTAAGTTGCATATTATGGTTGTTGTGATTTCTTTGTCCGTACAGCTGATTTTCAATTTACTGAGAATTTTCACAATTTTGTTTTGTTTTGAATAATTTTAGTTTAAGAGTTTATTGTATGATTTTAATTATGTAGTGAAAGATTTTTTTATTTAATCCAGACATTCAAATGTCCATTGTTCGTTTGTGCTGATTTTATGCGTATTCTATTTAATATTGTCATTGTAATGTTCTACGTCTGCGTTGTACGAATTTAGAGAGAGGGATTTTTGTGAGAAAAAGAATTGTAGGGTTTCGTGAAAAACTTCCTTGTTCGACTATTGATGTAGGTAGACGTTTTTCTTAAATATTTGTTGCCATTTTTTAATGTATTGAAGTGTACACTTAGATATAAGATCAACTATTATTTTTTGTTTAGGAAGATTTATATCAGTTTTTTCTCTCATTTATATTTAGTAAGAGTTAATTTTTCTGATAATCTATGTTGCTGTATCATTTTATTTTTTTCCTATCACCTCGTTTGGGTGAGTAGAAACATTTTTCTTTTAGCTTTTTCATTTTTGTAATTTCCTAGCATTTGTCCACGCTTAGATTAGTTTAATTTGTGAAACCACGTGGATAGAAATTTAAAGGTTTGTATATTGTATAATCTTCCTAAACAAATAAAACCTTTCTTTTTTTTGCTTTGCGTAGGAAATAGCATTGTCCTATTTTAAATTAGAGTCTAGTGCAATTTTTATTTTAGAACCTTCAGTTCAGAATTTTTTTCTGCACAATTGTATTTTTGCCCGTTTTGTTGAAATAAATTTATTGTTTGATGATGTCGATGGGTTGAAAAATTCTGTTCTTTTATTTTATATTAAACCTTATCAGTTTTTCGTGTATTTAAGAAAGTCTGATTTCATTTACTCACAATTTACTTCTCGTGGTTAGAAAGAGTTTTTAATTCGCGAAAGTAACTCTGGGATTCATAGTTTTTGTTTTATTTAAAATCTTTTCCGTTGAGCTAGCTAATATTTTGTTTCCTTTTTCATTTTAACATTTTTTATTTATATACCCAGCAGTACGTATATAATGAGGTTTCCTTTGTTTTTAGCTAGTGAAATTTAAAGCCAAAATGTTTTCAGATCAACTGGTATATAACATCAAAAAAATGTCGGTTTACCAATGCACGGTGAAAGAAATCGCTTTACTAACTGTTGAAGAAGCAGTTTAGCTTATCAAGTCCTTTTACAACATTTCGTTTATCGACTTGCAGATAGGGTAAATTTAGTTGGCTGTGGCAGGATTTTTAGTGGTCGATCTCAATACGGATGCATTTGTGATTACATATGTCATACTATTATATTATTGAAAAATATCTATGGGTTTTTTCTAGTAGCCAGTATTTAAAGATCCTATCAACTGTTACCAAAAAATAAATAACAACAAAGAAATGGGGAACTCAAAACTTGATTTCACCCGTCCTTGCAAAACTAAAAATTAATAATGCTTTGCAATCAACAAATTACGGTTTACTTAAATTACATAAAGAAAACATTCCTTTAAGACTTATAGTATCGTGTATTCAAAGCCCTCTTTACGAACTTTCAAAATTTTTAGAAAAACAATTTCAAACATTATTAATCAAAATAACTATTATTTAAAAAACTCAAAACTCAAAACTGGATAAAATTAAAATTGACAACAATGACAAAATAATTTCATTAGACATCACATCCACGTACACTAACATCCTTATTAATGTTGCAATAGATAAAGAAAAATTGGCACAAAAATAGCGCCTATACACCCCTCCCTCTCAACGAATTTTTAACTGCTATTGAATTAACCTTAACATCAACATATTTTCAATTCAAAGCAATTTTACAAACAAGTTGGTGGTTTAGCTATGGGTGCTTCCATTTCTAGTGTAATTGCCCAATTAGCTTTAGAAGATTTAGAAACAACTATTATTCCAGCTTCAAATTATTAATTAAGCTTTGTTGATGATTGCCTTGTACGTTTACCAAAAAATCACGTAAATAATATTTTAAATTTTTTCATTCCATTCAACATCATTCAAAACTCAACTTGGCTTTGGAAGTAGAAAAAGATAACAAAATCCATTTTTTAGAAATTACCTCAATTAAAAATAAGAATCATAAGAGAAATGTTGTCATTGCTTTAATTGATAAAGGCATAGGTTTAACTAGTCCACAATATAGACAACATGTCATTACTAAAATTAAAACTATTTTGGAAAAAATCAATATCCATCGCTTTTCGTAGATAAAATTATAAAAACTAGAGTTCATAAATTCTATAATAATCATATAAAACCACGGAAAACCCTATTTTGGAAGCAAAACCTGAGAAGTAGCCCCAGGTCCTGCTGCTAATAGCAAATTATTGTTATTATCCTTTTGGGCTTGGAAGAGATAGCCTTCACGTTCTTTCAGTTCCGATAGCTATGCCGTCTGCAGGTAGCTCTAGTGATGTGCTTAACGAGCGATTCTTGCACTCGATTATATCAAATAAACAATCGATCGTTCATTAGCTCACCGAGAACCCTTAACTTATTTACTTAACTAATAGATGCGTCTATATAATACCTTACGTACATAGTATGTACTTGAGCGAGTGAATGAATAAGAAACGTTGTATATAAACTTTTTGCGCGATAAATAATCCGAAAGATTTTGTGAAACATGCGCTCAAAAAGATACAAGCCGATCTACCGGCAAAAAATTGTTTACAATTCTATTCATCACTCGCTCAAGTATTACATATTTATTATGTTGACGCATGTTTCGGAATCTTTACCTTGCCGATTACCGAGTTCTCGGTAAACTAATAACCGATCGATCATTCATTTGATATAACCAAGGGCAAAAATCGCTCGTTAAGCACATCACTAGGTAGCTCCTTGGTCCTTCGTAGTCTATATATTTATATTCACCTTTTCTCAGCTGTTACAATTTTATTAATTCTTCAGCTAACAAAAATTGACTGAAATCTAATAAAACAACAGCAGTATCTACTCTGTGTTTAACATGGCTTAACCCTATTACTCTAGCTAATAGTAATTAAATTAAAAATTTATATTTTATATAACCTCTATAATTATTCAGGGCATATACTTAGAAATGAAACCCTGATGACTTCTTTTATTTATGCAAGTTATTTAGCAGTGTGATAATACCCATAAATTAAATTCCTACGCAGATTTTCTTTACATATTTACAAATAAAATTTGTCAGGAAAACTGTTTCAATTGACGAATACGTAAAAATAAATACAGACGACAATAATCAACATCAAATGATTGAAGTCAACTGCCAAATATTGGCTTTGTGGCCAATGTTCGGAATATTTAATTCGTTGCCAATTATACTTTGTTGCGTCACAGATGACGTGGTTTCATTTCAAAGGGGGATATTACACTATAAAGGTTCACTGTTAATTTTTTTATCAAAGATCTTTGTGTAAAAACACTCATAGAGTAATATCCGCCTCAATATATGCTCTATACTTAGATATTTGTTTAAATTGTCAGAATAAAAAGCAGCGGTACTTTTTTTCACATAATCTTGGAAGTATAGTATGTTATTCCTATATTTAAACACGCGCAAGTACTTATATTCTTATAGCTAATTGCATATTTCAGTTAGGAACTTTTTTTATAGTGACATGTATTTTACAATAAATGCATATTAGTGTTCAAGTTGCAAGTAATCCATCCTAGATAACGCGAACATTAAATTCCAGTTTTCAAGTGCTTACATTCACCGATAGTTATATAATCCATTTTGATTCCATATAAGTAGATATAATAGACAAAGATGGGTAACATAAAAAGTCTAATTCCTCATAGACTCTTTAATTATATGTGGCGACCGGTTTCATCCTTGCCATCTTAAAATCAGATCATGCTAACTGCTTAAAAGTGGACCTTTTATTTCACCCATCTTCACCTATTATCCATATTTACACTAATCAGCAAATACACGCTTAATCTGTACGTAACTGTAGTAATTAAACACTGCTACCGGTAACTGAGGGTGGATAAGAGATCTTATTTAACTTTAATTTGCTGTTCACACTGTTTGAATTTAATATTAAACATTAATTGGTATAACGTGTAACCTTGCAAGTTGACATAAAATAAATTGTTTAATCTGTCCATCACATTTAGAATTATAATTAAGAACTTAAATGTAATGTTTATCAATTTGTTTTAATCAAGGGCACATTCTTTAATTTATCACTTATATCTATTTTTCGAAGGTATGTATTTGTACATTGCTTTCTGAACATACCTCTTTGTCACTACAAAGAGGTATGTTCAATGTTGCATTATATCTGTACCGACTCTGCTGGTGTTCTTGCTAATATCGTTCATGGCAAAACTACGTGGAAATTTACAAGCACTCATAATCTGCAACTTTTGCATATTTATTTCGGCCAGATCTGAAATTTGTGGGCAAATGAATTATGAATCAATTCTGACAAAAGGAATAATACCAACAGATTAATTTGTTTGGTCCAATTCAGCTACTTACATTTTGATTATTATTTCCACACGTGCTTGCCATCAGCTAATTTATAAGCGACACCGCATACCTGACAGCCAATACTGCAGACTCTCAGTCTATTGTCCATACCAAAAACTAAGACAATCCAGAAAGATCTGATCCACTGCTGCTCTCATCTTGAAATAAGCATGAAACTTATTTCTTGCACGAGAATGTAGCCGGCTAGAACAGACTGCGATTTTGGAAGCCATGTAATTTTCTCCCCTTTTTATGTATGTATGTTTGCTTGTTGCCTGCTAAAAATAAAGAACTTTATTTTGGCCATTTGCCCTACTATGATATAATATAGACTCACCTGATGTATATAATTTGCCATGTGTAAATAAAGCTGTTTAATCAAAATACTCGTCTTTTGGCTAAATAGGATTACAGCCCTGACTTCCACACGTTACTTAGCTACTTGTAAAGAAATTTATTTAATATACTTTGCATCTTGTCAAATTATTACTTGCAAACATAACTTTTTTACCGCCTGTCAAATACGTGTAATACAATCTTTATTTTGCAACGCTATCTGTGTTTCAAGGGATTAGTTTTGATAGGATAGAAAACTACACAAGCTACTATTTAATCTATTGTTATAAGGCACAATCAAACAAATTTTATTTAAATATATTTAATTTGCATTTTATAATATCTGCTGCGGTAAATTAACCCCAAAATGGAAGCACTGTTATAAACGAATATATTGAAATGCTACAAGGTAGCACACAGCTCGGGTAAAAAAAAAATATTTCTTCCAAATATATTACTTTAATTAAATTAGTAAAGTTCAATTGTACACATCTATTTTATTAATTCTTAATCCTGCGTATGTATGCCCTCTCAAATGTCAGGTGGCATGCGGGGTGAGACTGACTGTAACAGTCTACAGGACGCGTTAACATTTAAAAAGGAATTACAAATAGACAGATACCCCCTTTAATTCTTTAGTATGACTGAAGATGCCGTGGGAAGATGTTGCTTGAATGTCTTTTACTCCAATATTCATATTTAAATTGTTTAGTATAAGTGAAATCGTGTACATGAGACTCTGGTACATAAATTATGATCGATTCTGTACGATAAAGAAACATTTAAGTGCAAACAAATGTGGTTTTATTTAATAAATGGTTCTAAAAAAAGCGATGCAAAACAACGCAGATAAGAAAGTAAATAACTCAGGATAGTCAAATGAGTTCGCTTATTAAATAACAATTTCGTTTTTTATTAATAATTCCAAGTTTTGCAGTATATATTTAACATAGAAAAATTAATATGTTCAAAATTAACTTTCAAAATTCCCGGGTGTTCGAGACATTCATCTGAGTAATTCTAAGCTTAAAAGACGGGTAACTCAGTATGTGCAACATTTGATGGTAAAAAATACTGGGTATTCGGTTCGTGTTGTAAATACATATTAACTAGTAAATTTAGAACTGCCACCTGATAACAATTTTCCACCAGTGCTCACCGGTTATACAAAACACCAATCAAATTTCTCGAATGTATTAAAATAAAATTTCCTATAAGTATTTTAAAATATAGATACGAATTAAAATAATACGTTTATTTTTTAGGTTCATAAGGGCGCAGAATACCTTTGGAAGGAGTAAATCGACAGGCATCAGAGCAGCAAGTCTGGTCAGGGCATTGAATGGAGGTTCTCGTACTTCTAATTACGGAGAGTAGTTTAGGGCAAGAACATATCTCGGGAAAACTGTGGTTCGAAAAATTACAGTTATGTAGGTGCAAATATGGATAAAATTAATATGATAAACTTTATTTAAGAATTAACCATCATTTTAGATTGGAATTTGGAATAAATAGGATTTTATCAAAATAGCCGTTAAATTTTATAAAATAACTCGAGACACGACCGTCTCTCACGGAGGTTGGCTAATGAATGCTTTTCAATTAAAATACCTCATGGGAAAAGTACAGTTTATCAAACAAATTACTATACTTAATTAACAATCATATTAACTGCACAATGAGTATACAACTTCGCATGCACGTCATTTTTTGACAAAACCGGATTCTCAGCAATTTTCCCTCTCTTTTTGTAAATATTGTACATCATAATATTAGTTATGGATTATTTTATATTTTACATTTTATATTTTATCATAGATTAGAACATTATTATACTGTATATTATCTGCTGTTGTACTATATATAACCAATAAGTCTCTGTTATTATTATTATTGTTATTATTATTATTATTATTATTATTTTTATATTTTGTTTAAATCCTCCACCTCCGCTCAACCTGTCCGGTCCGTTTCCGCCCTCTTCACAACCTCGAAGGGTTGAGCGAAGCCGGAAACGGCGCCAGGATGACCTTTTTAATTTTCCTATTATTTTCTTATTGTTTGTTACAAAGTTTACAATATATATCTTACATTACACAGGTAAGTAACGTATTAACTATTCAATTTACAACTTCTCTTGATGTTCTACGTTTCAGGTATTCATTGTAGGGGTATGATGTTGTTATGCAGGGTGAAGAATGAGGGAGACCACAGCTCGCGAATGCGGTCCCCCCCCCCCACGTTAGGACCATATGTACATCCTTTGGTTAGGTGAGTAGATATGGTATCACTTTCTAGATGTCGGGTGACGTAATTCATGGGCGCGCAGTATGTGAAGGGATCCCAAGAGTACGAACTTCTGCATGTCGTAAACGATCTTCATTATGTCGGAAGCCGGGATTCCAATAGCTTTTAAATGGGTACTGAAGTTAGGACTTATGCCTCCCAGAGCTCCTATGATGAGGGGCGCGAATATTGTTTTATAGCCCGGATAGCTGTGCTTAAGTTGGAGGAGGAGATCTTGATACTTTTCGATTTTTTCCTGTTCTTTGTTGCTTATGTTTGTGTCACCTGGACAGGACATCTCTACCACACTGATGGTTTTCTTCTCGCACTGGAGTATCACCATGTCGGGTTTATTGGCGCTGATTTGCACAGTAGTTGAGAAGGGGAAATTCCAGAAGATCTTAACACGTTCATTTTCCACCACCGTGGGAATCTCAGCCTTGTCGTAGGGCACTCCCCGCGAGTCATCTATACCGTAGGAATATCTGATATAGTTATATAAAACTTTTAAAGCGTTGTTGTGTCGTGTTATATACAAATTGGAGGCGTATTTTGAACACGCACAGAGAAGGTGCATCGTTGTTTTGGGAGACCTATTGCAGGCTCTGCAGTTTGTATTATTTATCTGGAGGCCCATGATTTCTTTCTGGTATACAAGGCATGGGAAAACGCTATCCTGACAAACTATGTATCCTTCCGTTTCTGAATACAGCCCTGGGGATCCTAAGAAACTGAAGGTGAGCCTCGTCGACAGTTGAAGATCCTCAATGTTTTTGAAATATAGGCTGTGCATGGCTTTACCCAAGTGTTGTTGCATCAATCCTTTTTCTGTCGCATTTCGGGTGGTGTTTTTTAATTCGGTAGGCTGCATATTGTATAGCGACGTTTTTAGTGTGTTGGGTGTTTTGGTGAATTTAACCCTTAGGCCGCAAATCCCTGCTGCTCTTTCCGCCGTACGGAACAGAAAGCAAGCTTTACTTGTCAACTCATGCTCGCGAACCAGACACAACAGCGGATCTTTTGTGTTGTAAATGTTGCAGGCTACTGCTATAGTTCGGCAGTTGTGCATAGTTTCCACAGTTAACAGTCCTCTTCCTCCCTTTCTACGTGGTAAGTAAATTCTGGGGACTGATAATCGAGGGTGCAAACTTCGGGCTTCTGTCAGGACTGATCTTGTTTTCCTATCCAAATCCAGAATTTCGTCTACATTCCACTTGATACAGTCAAACAGGTGATTTAAAATCGGTAGCGCTAAAACGTTTGTTGCACGGATTTTGTTCTTGGCATTTAAGTGGCTGTGCCATATTTGTTTCACTTTCTGAGTAGCGTTGTTTAATGGTTTCTTTAACCTTTCTTACGTTGTTCATTGATCTTTGTGGTATTCCTAAATATGTGTATTCCTCCTCAGGAGCCAAGTATCTAATGGCTGATCCATCTATAAGCTCGATGTCCTCCCCCTCAATCTGGGGTTTCCCTCTTTTCAAATGGAAGACCGCACACTTATCAAAGCCCAGGTTCATCCCCACTCCATCCGCATAATTCTTTACTGTATCGATCATAATTTCTAAATCCTTTGGACTTCCTGCATACAGTTTAAGATCATCAACATACAGGAGATGACTAATACGGTACTTTCTGTTATTAGGTGGGCCAGCCATGTATCCTGGGTGTTTTCGTAATGCGATGGTTAAGGGCAACAATGACAGGCAGAAGAGGTAAGGGCTTAAGGAGTCTCCCCGAAATACCCCTCGCTTGATAGAAATTAATGAGCTGGTTATCGTTGTATTTCGTTTAACTAGTGTTATTCTCGTCTTCCATTTAGGTAGCATTCGAGCAATGGCGTTTACTATTTCGACGGGTATTTTCATGCTTCGCATTATTATTATTATTATTATTATTATTATTATTATTATTATTATTATTATTATATTATTATTATTATTATTATTATTATTATTATTATTATATGTCAGTGAATGTGGATTGCAAATACATACAAAAGTATTATTAAACTAAATTTAAGTAAAATAAATACACTGGAAAAAGTTTGTTCCTTGTAACTGAAACTTGATCCAACTTTGATCTGTCAAGGATCTGTTGTAAATATATATTCAAATTCTAATATTTGATTTCGATGGGTAGGTATTTTTCTACTGATCATCTTTGGTTTTTGAATGGAATATTCTAAAGAAAAGGGCCGTGAAGAAACTGCCAAATGCAGAGGTTTTTTACATCACTTGGAAATCGTGTGGCTGTTTACTGCGACATTTTATATCCCTTTTTATGATATCCTAGCTAGATATGGTACACTTAAATAATATCAATTTATTGAACCACTACAATATATTACTGAAACCTCCAAAGGAGCGTTACATAACGACATTACATTGTATACCCATATGCTAAGATAGCTGCAACCGTTGTTAGTGCTTATCTAATGTTCAAATTCTAATGCGGTGTGATTTTTTTTTGATATATTATGGCGGAAATGCCGGAATCGGGATTACGTTTCTCAAAGTTTATAATTTGCTTATTATCGGTTTCAAGTTAGTAAAAGGAAGAGGAAGATAACGTAGTAAATGTTTGATTTATTGTTTAGATACTTACGGTCGTGTTTCTAAAGTTGTATAGCACACGTCTGTGGTACTATGTATCTATTGCTACTTAGGAACTTGCAGAACGCATTCACCAGGATATTCGTATTGATTCGTAGCTATGCTAACTTCTTGCTTTTTATAGAAATAAATCAATCCCATACCAAATGTAATAGCAAAAGTCTGAACGACAAATCTCAAAGTAAGAAGCGTTAAAGAATAAGACAGCGTAAATTATCAATTTACTGTTTATTTTTTCTTTTAGAAGTTGTGTAGGGCTACTTATTTAGTAAAGGATATTATATGCGGTTAATGTGCTAATACGAATATAGTTTTTTGAAAGTTATCTAATTGCTGATACTACAAAGTCCTAATGTCACTTTCTATGATTACATATTGAGTGGTTCTTTTTATACTTATTTAACTGTTATTCTTAATCTAATACCGCTATTATAAGCATATCAATAATATAATATATATCATCCATATTGTTTGGAGATGCTAAAATTTACAACAATGTGCTTTAACAATAATTATTAAACAAGGATATAAAATTGAAGCATAAAGATTAAAAATTCTACTAGTACTGTAAAAGTTGCACTCAGATGAAAAGATGTCTCAATGATTATTTAAATCCATATGTCGTTGGTGCCCCTTTCATATTATTAGTTTGCTGTATCGACATGTAATCTTATTTAGAATTTCACTTGAAGAGAAGTTTTGCCTTCGCAGTGGCTGCTAGGTATGTTGAAATTTTCTTACGTAGGATTTTTTATCACCAGCAAACTAACAATTATGAGTATAAGTCAAAGTTTTGCAATAATCTACTTGATTCGTCAATATTTATTTCCTTGAAGTTGTCTTGATTGAATTTGATGCTCTGTGAAGCGTGATGTAGATATTCGAGTTAGTTCCATCAAGCGGGGTCCAATTGATGCACTCACAACAAATATGTACCCGAATGCTTCATTTCAATACATGTGCATATTTATTGAAGCCAATGCAACGAATTAGACACTAGATTCTCTTGTTAATATTATTACTATTATATTTATGAGCTAAAATTCTGTTTTGAAATCGATAGTAATAGATACGATTATATAAAATGAAACTTTTTTTTATATCAAATATTTTTTTTTTTTAATTTTGCCAAAGTTTCTAAAATAAATAATTATAAGGTTTAGGAGTTTTTACTACTTTTCTGGAAAAATAATTATAAAAAGATGATTTTGAATTTACTAAAATATTTAAAATATAAGAGTTACAATTTTAAACAGTTGTTCAATGTAAAATGTTGAAAAACGTTGTCTTAAAAATTTTAGTAAACTTAAAATCATCAAAGTCATCTCAACAAGGAAAAATAAAATAACTGAATCAACGCTATAGAAAAACAGGGATAATAATGAAAAATCGAATCAGACCAGCACAGTTAATTTTATCTGTTAAATTAGAAAGGAAATTTTTGTTAAGTTTAATGTAGTCGTTATTATTTATAAAATTTATTGTTTTTCCTTTATAAGATTCTTTGTTAAGTAAAACAATACCGACATTCTTGCAATTACTATTGTTTTTAATGATTATTTGTCAGGATTTTACTCACAATTTATATATATCCTACACATTTAAATTTTTGAAAGTTCATATACCTACACGTATAAAAAAAAAATATTTACTCGACATATATTAATACACCAGACACGACACAAGACACAACTTTAAATACAAATCCAATGATATTCCACTCCTTAACAATTTTTATAAAAATATAAATAAAAAACACGGGATAACCAAATAAATTTGTTTGCGGCAATTAAATCCGTTTTTCCGTGTGGCTGAAATAGGTCACGAAATAATGATAGTGAACGAGCGGTCTGAGGCATCCTGTACATATGTTTTTCACTCTCACATACGGTATAATAACCTGCGAGTGAAATTTCAGTCCCGCATTACTTAGCTTCACGTGTCTTTGTTCTTAATTGAAAAACAACGGATGTGTTTTTTTTTATATAAACTGGATGATTCACGAAATATAAATCAATTCAAATCAAGTCGTTCCAAGGGGAAGTCAGAATAAGCTTGATGCATGATTTACGGTTGTTTCGCTAATTGAATGAATCGCTAATTATTTTCCAAGAGGTTATTCGGCCAAACAACCATATTTATGCAGACCTTTGGTATTTATAATGCTTGTGTGGAACTGGCACTTCCATAAGCTGCGTTTTTTCTTTATCTTAACCGAGCGTTTATGTATTTTCATTAAAAATTAAGTCGTCAAATATTTCCCATATTATATGTACCTCCTGATTGATTAGATTGTGTACAAAGTACAAATTATACAATAGAAAATTTAGGATTTGATAAAAATAGAAAACTGTTGCAAATAGTAATAATTCTGGAGGATCTTTTACTGAGAAACAGTACAACACTTTTTTTTGGCCAGTAATAAAATTTCTTCAGATGTAAGACAAACAAATCATCCTCCGCCGGCCATTCCACTTCAAATAAAAAACTTTTTATCGATAAACTTCGACGTGATTGATGACGGTTACAGTAGCTCGAACATCTCACCAAAGTGGAAACGTACATGAAAAATAAGAGCATTCTATCAAAATCTATCTAAGAGTGCTACAGGTTAGTCATATGTGTGTATCTATAGAAATACCCTTCTTTGCACTCAAAGCTTCTGTAAATTAAAAGCAGCGTGGCGACGAACGACTTTTTCGCTTCGGATACACAACAACACGGTGTTGTATCCATTCATAATAGAAATGAGCTTAAACCTAATTTCTGCAATTACCTAGCCTCGACAAAACGCGATGGTTACTGTAGTCGGTACTTTAGCAAGTAATACTTTCAGCGTTCTGCACGTCTTTTAAGCAAAGAATGTCAGTGGTCATGTTCACTGCAGTATTAAAAAAGCAGGTTTCAATTAATGTAAATGACAAACAAAAAATATATTAAGCAGAGCAGTATTTCAAGTGTTTTGTATGTTTACTATCCATAATAACTTATTTTTGTAAGCCACATTTTTTTGTGTAATCTAAGACTTTATTTACATATATTAGTAAATTAAAAATTTCTAACCACTCTCGTAAGTATTGGAAAGAAAAGCAAACGACCAGTTTTAAGCAGAAGATCTAAGATGTATTTCATTCTTCTAATGCGACGCTTCGATAAAATTCGATTGTCTTTCTCAAGCTAAAATATATACAAATAGAGGGCTGTATTATTAAGATTACTGATGACATCTAGTTTCAAGTAAAACACGAGTGGAAGTCATCAACCTGCTTACTTGTACAGTTGAGGAAAAAGTTATTCCAGTTTTATGTCGTATTAGTAGCGTAGCGTATAGTTGTTCACAAAACTTTGTATTAGTCAATTAAACAATCATTTACGTGAAGCATTGCAAATTGTTATGTAACGGTTCAAAATTAATTTAACACTTATTCTTTCTTTTTACTACACCGTATATACAACTTTTACCTAGTTGTATTTTTCAATGTAATTTTTATTTCATTTTTAATACATCAAGTGCCATCATGTGAGTCGACTGGGAACTATTGATGCATATTTATCAGATGCCTGTAATTTTTGCTATTATAATTTTATTAATTTAAAATTAAATTTTCTTAATCTCAATCAACGTAATAGGTAATATTTCTTTATTTGATTTAGTAGTATCTTTTTAATACGCGTTTATTTGTGAATTTATTCTGTTGTTAACTTCAATATTTAGTGCCGCGCGTGCGTTACTTTCGGACGCGTGCGGATCAGTGATTCGCTGACTTGCTAGGGGTTACGTGCAAGGTCCTTGTTGTACTTGGTGTGGAGAAATAATTTGGCAATTTTGGATTAAATTGAGGATAGATATTTGAGAAAATTTAATCTGCCCTATTAAGTTAGGATATTATTCTCACACCGAAGAAAATAACGTAGTTATTACGGAATTTAAATCTGGATCTAAGGCGTTAACATGGCTGCACGCGTGGTTTGCCTTATACTAAGCAACTAAGCACGGGACTTTCCTTTTTTCGCTAAGCATAGAGCGGGATGGCCCGTATGATCTTAGAAGTATATAACGAAAAGTTGTGATCCTCAGCCACCGCTGTTTTAATCTCCGAACACCCCACATCACATATTCGACGGATTCCACCTACAGGTAAGTTGGACCAATCATACATATCTTCGTTTTATTGTTATTATTATTAATCTAGAGTTAAGCTTTCAATAGGCGTTTTTTTTTTTTATTTTAAACTTTAATTATACAGATTACTACAGATAAAATAGGTATTATCTGTTTGCACTTAAATTTAAATTTGCTAACGCAACTTGAAAGGGTTAGTTATCACATCACTTACTAATTGTTTTTTTTATATATATAAATATATCTATAAACCTATTGAATCATTAACAGTTAATTTAATACTTGCGAATATTTTTTTTTGTAACGAGGGTTTGGTCAAACAGTTCGATCTCATATCTCTTTTGAAGCGATGTGTATTATTTGTTTTTTTATTTTAATCGTACACTTATTGAATATCTTAAAGAATTCATTTATCAACTTTTTTTTGTTTCAATATATACATGCAATTGTTATTTAAAGTACTTTTTCTTTCTTTTTTTTTTGTTTCGAAACCTATGCCACTAAACTTAACTTTCACCGTTTTGGGTCGGGACATAAGAGGTGGAGCAAACGGTTGTGACGCCCTTTTCATTATTTTTAAAATTCTTCTTATGATATTTTGGGTTAGTAGTGCGCATAGCAGTTCTTTTTTTGTGTTGTAATTTTTTTGTGAAAGGGCTGATTTTCTTTTGTTTATTTTCCACCTTTGTAACCGTCGGTTGTAGCGTTGCAGTTACAATTTCATCACTGAGGTTGGTTTAAAGCGTATTGCTGCAACAAATTTCGAATTTATATGTATTTAATAGTGTTTGAGAACATTGTTATGTAACCTAAGACATACATCATGTTATTAATTTGGAATAGCTTGTATGCAGCTAAGATGGAATCTATGCTACTTTTTCCGTTTTAGAAATGTCAGCGACAAATTCTTAAAACGAAAGCAAAAGGTGATCCGCAAATAATATAGTTGTCGCTATTACTGCCGTCAGAGAAAAAAATAGTTTGTTTAAACCCAAAAATACATTACGTATACAATAATATTACATACTAAGAACTTTACTTACTTAGACTGCATTTAGATTCAAAAATTGCAAGCTTTTTACAGTAAGAAATTAACAAATTAATGAATTTCTGCTTTTAACTGTAATAATTAGGAGGATTTTTTCCAAGAAATTTTTTTCTCCTCACGCAGGATTCGAACCTGCATCCTCCCGTTTGCCGGACGAGCGCTTTACCAATTAAGCTAGTAGAGGATGCCAATTCGAGCGTTTAACCGAACATATGTCGATATTAGATCTTGAAAGACCGACAGGACGGCAAATATGCAAAGATTGTAAGCCTTTTACAGTAATAAATTAACAAATTAATGAATTTCTGCTTTTAACTGTAATAATTAGGAGTAATTTTCCGGGCGAGCACTCGTCCGGCAAACGGGGGGGGGTGCATGTTCGGTTAAACGCTCGAACTGGCATCCTCTACTAGCTTAATTGGCAAAGCGCTCGTCCGGCAAACGAGGGGTGCAGGTTCGAATCCAGTGTGAGGTTTTTCTTGGAAAAAATCCTCCTTATTATTATAGTTAAAAGCAGAAATTCATTAATTTGTATTTAGATTGTCGGAAGAGACAGAAGCGTAAACCTATATACTTACATCCAAAAAGATTGGGGACAAACAAGTGTTCTATGTTGAATTTGAGAATCAGTTGGTTAAATATTGTGACAATTAGATAGCAATGCTCAGAATTTTCTTCATCGAACATTAAATTTATTTCTTTTTTTTACAATTAATAATTAATGAAGTGACCACAGCATTCACTTGAATTTTTTTTTAGATTCCACAATTCAACAGAAAAAAAAATAATGGAATAGGAATGTTTAATTTTAAATGTTAAAAGTTTTGTTCAAAGGGTTATAAATGTCGTGGAGATTTTTAGAACTAATGGAACGTCTCACGAGTTTTGAGCCGAAGATGTAGATTATCCCGACGCCACATCCATGTGATCGGAATGCCAGACGATGATTGATGGATGCGCGAATCTTCAAGGAGGCGATAGAATGCGGTGTGTGGTAATATATATTTGAATTTGTTAACATGAAGTAAAAGTCTGACTTTAATTTCAATAGGATCGGGTCCTTCAACAAGTTATAGAAAAAGAAAACGACTTACTGTACGTAATTTTTTTGTTATACGATAATGAATGCCTAAAACAATTCAACATTTGAGTTTCATATTTGTGAGTAAAACCAATTTAAAAATTGATAAATTTCCAATTATGTCGTAAGACGTCACAACTGTTTTGGCCAATAAAAAAACTGACGATTTTTGCGTTCGTCAAGTGTCACATATGTCGGGTATCATTTAATAGTTTTTGGTTACTGTTTAAGTGACATTTGGTATGATTATTTAATAATTGTGTGATATTACAGTACCTTGAGCAATTATTAAGTATTAGGGAAATATGCAAAGATTGCAAGTTCTTTACAGTATGAAAATAACAAATTAATATTTTTCTGTTTTTAACTGTAATAATTAGGAGGAATTTTTCCCAAGAAAAATTTTTCTCCTCACGCAGGATACGAACCTACATCCTCTCGTTTCCGGATGAGTTTATTACAGTTAAAAGCAAAAATACATTAATTTGTTAGTAGGAAAATAGTTTGTAAAAATGCCAAAGTAAGTTTTATAAGATTATTGTTGTTTAAGAATCTATACAAATCAAATAGGTCATTTTACACAGACAACTTAACCCTAAACCTACCAAGGTGTGCTTTTGAGGCACGATTGATTTTGAACTTGCTGGAACTTTGTAAGTTAACTGCCCACAGACTGGAGGATTTTTGTATTCTCAAAATAAACTATTTGACACAGAATGACATAAAAATTTTTTAAAAATATTTTTCCTATTTTACTAAAAAAATTAAACATAATTTACCGACACGTCCTACCAAGGTGTGTCTTTGAGGCACATACTGTTATTATACTATAAAATGCATTGCTACGTTATTTAAAACTAGGTATGTGGGTAAATCCCCCGTAATAAGATATGCTTTATATTTCGGGACTTTCCCCTTGTATGTAAGAACTTCCAGTTGCATATGAAGGGGAATTCCCTAAATGCGTTTTGCTAAAACAGTCAGCTTACAAACTGCATTGCTATCAGTGTATTTGTGACTTTCCTAACGAACGCATTGGCCGTTTTAGGTGTCTACTGGTTAATTTTATTTCTTTTACCTAGTGGAGAGTATAGTATAGACCAGTAAGCAAAATAAAGTTTTGATTGACCCCAGTAAAAATAGATTTGTTGTTTTATGCTTATTTGGTTTTGAAATTTATGCAGAAAGTATGACCGATTGGTTGACTGACCGACGCCGGCCACTAACTGAAAAGGAGTTGCTCGATGCATTGTACGAAAGTGATGAGGATTTGGGAAGGAATGTAAATGATGGTGAAGATGAAGAAGAGCCAAATGGCGAAACCTCTTCTAGTGAAGCGGATTATCAAGAAACTGGCGATGAAGAAAGCGATGAACAAGAAGGAAGTGACGATAGTGATGCTAATGATGAACCGCCCGGCCATTCGCAAACTTTTATTGGAAAAGATGGTACCGAGTAGAATGCCACGCCGATTGCCAAGGGAAAAACACGTGCACACAACATAATTACAACAGCTTTGAACAAAGTGACACTTCCACCTGGAGTGCATGTTGATACTCCTTGTGACGCATTCAATTTGTTTTTTGATGATACGGTTATTGGTATTGTGGTTACTTTCACTAATAAGGAGGCTGGTCGTATTCTTGGCGGTTTGTGGAAACCAGTTGACGACGTTGAAATCCGTGCTTTCTTGGGCCTCTTGATTACTGCTGGAAGAAATAAACAAGGAATGGTGGGCTATAATGAGCTATGGAATCCTTTATATGGAAATCCTGTTTATCGAGCGTGTATGTCACGAAATAGATTTACTCAATTACTAAGATTTATTCGTTTTGACGATAAAGCGACCAGAACCCTCCGAAGGCAAAAGGACAAGTTGGCACCAATTAGAGACCTGTGGGACCGTATTAATACAAACTTGCTGAAATATTATCTTCCTGGCAGTAATCTAACCATCGATGAACAACTGGTGACTTTTAGAGGTCGTGTATCTTTCCGACAGTACCTGTCAAGCAAGCCAGATAAGTACGGTATGAAAATTTGGTGGATATGCGATAGTGGAACTAGTTATCCGTTACGTGGTATACCGTACTTAGGAAAAGAAGGTCTCAACAGAGCAGAAAACTTAGCGCAAAGGTGGTTGAAGACCTTTGTGAACCTTTTCTGAGAACTAAAAGAATATTACGTTCGACAACTTCTTCACCAGCTACGAGCTTGCATCCAGTTTGCTTACCAAAGGTCTAACTTGTGTAGGAACGCTCAGAAAAAATAAGCGCTGCATACCACCAAATTTTTTACCTCACAGGCGACGGAATATTGAAAGCAACTTGTTTGGTTTTCAGAAGACAATGACTTTGGAATCTTATGTACCTAAGAAAAATCGCTGTGTCATATTATTATCTACAATGCACAACGACTCCACCATTGATGAGGAAAATAAAAATAAATCTGAAATCAATAAGTACTACAATTCCACGAAAGGAGGGGTGGATACACTTGATCAGATGGTACATACATATTCAGTGAAACGCAAAAATAATAGGTGGCCTTTGGTCTATTTTTCAATATAATTGATGTGTCTGGGAGTAGCTTCATTTGTCATTTGGAGAAATATCCATCCTGAGTGGCATACTTCCAAAAAACGAAGACTTCGCAAAATTTTCTTACGAGAAATTACAACAGAATTAGTACTGGGGCAAATTAGACGTCGTAGTTTGAGTGGCTTGCATAAAAGTCATACTTCATTGATACAAACTACGTTGAATCAAGTACCAACCACAGGGGAGTCTTCGGCTCGAGAAGTAAGAAAACGAAAACGGTGCTATATTTGCCCATCAAAGAAAAGCAGAATGTCAACACAGTTATGTGATAAGTGTAAGCAAACGGTTTGTGGTGAACATTCAGAGAAAATACTCACGTGCACAAATTGCAAACTACATAAATAACTTTCAAATATTTTACTATCTTGTACTATTTTTAAATTATATCTTCTGACACACAATATTCTTTCTATATGTTTTAATCTTACTGTATACCTACTACATGAAATAAATAATGCATATTTTGCTATTATTTACATCAACAATGTGTACAAATAGATATGTGCCTGTGAGGCATACCTTGGTAGGACACGTTACGATAAAACGTTGGTAGGACTAGGGTTAAATTAGATCCTGAATCTGAAATAGTTACTAACCAAATTTACACTCTGATATTATGATTATAGAACATTTTTCCAACAAATCTAGATTTTAGGGATGATGTCTTTCTAAAAACAACACGGACTATAAACATAATTCCAATCAAACTCAATGTCAATTGACAATTTGCCACTTAACTTACAGCGGAGACAAGGATTGTACAATAGGTAAACGTCAAACCGCTAATTAATTTTTTATTGGCCCAAAATAGAATCTCTAATTTTTTATTGAGCGAAACAGTCGTGACGTTGGACAAATATTTTTTAAAAATATACATTTTCAAACTTCTTTTTTTCCTTTAAGAATACTAATCTCATAAACAAAAAACCTGTAAATCCGTAGTGATTTGAAACTTTTTTAGTAACGTAATTGGTTCCCGACCCTTCAACCACTTGTTCAACGCCTCAATTTAAATTCACCTGCTTAACTTCTCCTCTTCAACCAGCCTTTAAATGATATATCCCATTATACAATAATTCCTTCCACACAAGAAGACCAAATTCAGCTCATACTATATTAATATTCCTCAACTGTGTTACTCATTGTCAGTGTAATACGATTCATACAATAAATGATGTTTTTACATTCAATATAACTTCTTATTTTTTTATGACCTCAATTTATAACTATTTATTACTTCCTTTTAATCATTTTTTTTTTCATTACTAATCAATAATAAATAATCACTTTTTATTTTATATTGCCATGTGTACCAGAACATACATGATGAATATTATTGTGTATACAGTATCCTAACCACCAAATATCATCTTGAGAATTTCATTACTGCTTAATTTTGAAAAATATGTTCTCAAGACTTCAAACAAATAGTATTTTTAGGGTTGGACATTCCTGATATGATATATAATGTGTTTATAATAAATATGACCTTATTTTTACTTATGCTATAATATAAATTATGCACCTTTATATATATATATAAGTCAGCACTCCGGGCCAAGAAGGCCCATGGCTTGATTACAAATCTTCCTCCATTCTTCTCGATCACGAGTTTTCCTGTGCCATTCCCTTATTCCAATACTCTCCAGATCCTTTTCTACCGTCTGTAACCATTCTGTTCGTGGTCTGCCTCTTCCTCGTCTTCCACTTATTCTTCCCTTTAGTACTTGTTTTGTTGGCCTTCCACTGTCCAGTCTCGTCACGTGTCCCAACCACCTCATTCTTTTTACCCTCACTACATTCGTTATTGATGGTTCCCCGTATAACTCATGAAGTTCTTCATTTGTTCGTCTTTTCCAAACATCATTGACTTTTTTTCCACCATATATTTTTCTTAACACCTTTCTCTCAAAAATTTCCAACGACAATTTTTCCTTCTTATTCAGCTTCCATGCCTCTCCTCCATAAGTAACCACTGGCCTTATTTATTGTCTTGTAAATTCTTTTTTTTCCATTTTGTGAAATATTTTTTGATCGTAGAATATGCAGTAATCCTCCCATACATTTTATACCTTTAGCAATTCTTTCTTGTATTTCTACTTTTTCCTCTCCTTTGCTTGTTATTGTGACTCCTAGGTAATTAAAATTGTTCACTTTATTGAAATAGTATTCTGAATCGTCAGTTCTTATTTTAAGTCCCTCACTTTCTATGTGCCCTCCCGTTCCCTTCACTAACATAAATTTTGTTTTACCTTCATTTATTTCGAGCCCTCTATTTTTTGCCGCCTTCTCTATCTTTTTGATTGCTGTAATCAAGTTGTCTTTTGTCCTTGCCAGGATTACAATATCATCTGCATATGCCATTATTTGGTTCCGCTGATTGTATATTGTGCCGTTCGTCAGGATCTCACTTTCTTTTACAGCTGCGTCCAAGATGATATTAAATAATGTGGTGGATAGTGGATCACCCTGTCTTAAACCTCTACCTACTTTAAATTTTTCTGATGTTTGGCCTTTAATAAATATCTTGTATTCTGTTTCAGTCAGTGTCATTTTTACTAATCTAATAAGCTTTGCCTTTATTCCTAAGTTTTTCATTGCTACATATAGTTTTTCCCTTTTTATTTTATCATAAGCTTGCTTAAAATCAATGAACACCATATAGAGAGGTAAATTTTGATCTATACTATTATCCACAATTTGCTTCAATATAAACACTTGATCCATGACTGATCTATTTTCTCGAAAACCGCATTGATATTCCCCCAACTTCCTTTCTGTGATTTTATTTAATCTGTTCTTGATTGCAACGGCCATTATCTTGTATACGACGTCCATTAGTGCAATACCTCTGTAATTTTCACATAGTTCTCTATCCCCTTTTTTATGTATAGGACATATTAACGATTCTTTCCATCTGAGTGGCATGGTTTCGTCTTTCCACACTGTATTTATTATATTATGTAAGTTGTTTTCTAGTTCTTGTCCTCCTACTTTCAACATTTCTGCTGTTATACCATTTTCTCCCGGGTGCTTTATTGTTCTTAAACTTCTTGATTATTTCCTCTATCTCTTGCTTTGTCGGCGGCTCCTCTTGCTCATTTTCTCTCACGTCCCCTAATTCTCCATCCATCTCAGGTAGCTCACTCCCTTCGACCTCAAAGAGTTCTTTAAAATATTCTGCCCATCTGATTAAGCTTTCCTGCATACCTCCTACAAGTTGTCCTTGACTATCTTTACAAAATACCATTTTGTTTTCTTGATTTCTTCTCTTTTCATTTTTTATATTTTGATAAAATTCTCTCATATGTTTCTTGATATATGAGTTTTCTAACTCCTGCATCCGTTTTTCGATGCATTCTCTCTTCTTCTTTCTACATATCTTTTTTGCTTCCTTTCTACATTTTTGGTATTGTGCTCTACTTTCCTCTGTATTATTTCGTAACATTTTCATTCTTGCTTTTTCTTTTTGTTGTATCACCTCCTTACATTCTTCATCGAACCATGGTTCCGTTATTGGTCTCTGATCCGGGTATAACATCTGTGCTCCATCTATCATTATCTTTTCGAAGTCTCTCCATTGTTCCTCCACGTTTCTCCCTTCAGTGCTTATATTTCTGTTAATCTGTCGTTGATATTCATCTTTTACATTTTCTTCTTTTAATTTGTCCATTGAATATCTTATTCTTTTCTCTTCTTTCCTCTTCTTTTCTTCATATTTGGTGTTTTCGGTACTTTATTTTAGCTCTTACAAGTACGTGATCAGTGTCTACATCTGCTCCTCTATAACTTCTTACGTTTAATACATATTTTAAATGTTTTCCCTCGATTACTATATGATCAATTTGGTTAATTGTTCTACCATCAGGCGATATCCAGGTTCCTTTATGAATTTCTAGATGTTGAAAATATGTTGTAACTATTCTTAAGTCCCTCTCCATTGCAAATTCTATTAACTTTTTACCATTTCCATTGGTTTCGCTATGTTTGCTATGGTTTCCAATTACAGGTTTATATATTTCCTCTTTCCCTAATTTAGCATTAAAATCTCCTAATAACATTTTTACATCATATCTAGGAATCTCGTTATATATTCTCTCTAGACACTCATAAAATACATCCTTTTCCTCTTCTTCTTTGTCTTCCGTAGGGCAATGAACATTGATAATACTTATCTTTCTGTACCTGCTTTTTATTCTTAGTTTACATATTCTATTGGTTATTGGTTTAAATTCTATTACTTCCTCTTTTAACGTCTTTCGTACCAAAAAGCCAGTTCCAAATAGCCTATCTTTACCTCCACTGTTAAAAAATATGTATTTTCCTATTTCTTTAATAAAAGTACCTGTTTGTTTTGTTTCCTGTAAAGCCAATAGATCTATTGAATATTTGTCCATGATTTGTGTTAATCTAATTAACATGCCTTCTGCGTATGTACTTCTAACATTCCAAGTAGCAAAATATATTTTTGGGTTTTCCAATTTATTTACCCTTGTGTGTCTTTCATTTGTTATTTCTGGTAGTTTATTATTGTTTCTTTCCGTTTTTTCCCTTTGTTTTCTTATCATATCCTTTTCACTTGCCTGATCCATCTTCGTTGGGCGTCCTTTTCATAGCATATTAGTTTTTTGCTTCCTCCAACTTTTTCGTATTTCTGTTCCAACGCCATAAGATCCCATCTATGCATATCTTGTTATAGCCGATTTTTACCTTTTTCCCATGCCTTTTTTCCTCCCTTGCTCTAAGTCTTATTTGCCATTGTTTTTCTTCTTCCATTTTGGTGAGATCATCGTTAATGTAAATAGTTGTTTCCCTCAAATTCTTTAATTTCGCTTTATTTTGCATTATCTTGCACCTTTAGTTTACAGTTATTCTATATTTATTACCAGTTGAATTCTTGATTATTATTTCTTTATTACTACATAAATGAATCCATTTAACTAATATAATTCTACATTTTGAAAATGTTTAACAAACACTATTACTATTATTATTATGCCTGTTCGGGCGGGTCGCGATATCCCGTTTGATCGGACTATGTTCCGGGACAAGATTTCCCGTACCGATGCTTGTCGGGAACTAGGGAAATCGGGATTCCCGATAACTGGCAGAGGAAGCATCAAAGATGTTTTAAATGATCTTTTTTTTCACATCGGGAATAATAAGAGGGTAAAGGAGATGATTTTTTTGAATTCTTTCCACAACACCGGGAGGAGGACGCCTTAAATAAGTTTTAATCATATTTTATTAACATTGGAAAGAATGAGTGGGAGAGTGGGATAATTTATTCAAATATCTGTTTTTTTTTCACGCATTAAAAATGTTTTAAATCATATATTTTTTAACATTGGAAGGAATGAGAGAGGAAAATGATTTTAAATGATGTATGTTTTTCTTTAAAAAAAAACCAACGGAAGAGAGGACGCACTAAAAATGTTTGAAATAATGTTTTTTTAACATAAGAAGGCATGAGAGGATGAGGGGAATGATTTGTTTACATGATATTTTTTTCTCTTTTACAAAACATCATTAAACATTATTTTTTCTTCAAATATTTGAGGAAAAGATGCATTAAAATGTTTTACATGATATTTTCGTTTTAAGTTGGAAGAAATGTGAAGGACAAAGGGATATATCTTTTTTTGATAGGAATGTCTTGAATGCCTATAGTAATTATTAAGAGGAATACGTAATAGATAAGTGATGCAAATATAATATTGAGTACATATATTTTTATTTTGAGAAACGTAGGATCTTATAATCAGCATGACATCGACGAATGAGAATATTGTTTAGACATTTGTTTTTGTAAGTTATTGGGTTTTATCGGGAAATCACCACACGTCCCGTTAAATAAAATCTCGAGTTGGGACGGGAATTTCCGAACTACCCGTTCCGATTTAACAGGTACAATTATTATTATTTTTGCAAAAATTGAATATTATTTCAATATAATAAACTAATAAAATATTACACACAACAATATATACCGCACACACGCAATACGTATTTACATCGACAAACACATAGTAATCATTGCTCACATAGTTGAAATGTATTTAATAGTAAGCTATAACAGACATTAGGCTATAATTCGCCTAGAGTACGATATCTAGTTTACATACATCCAACCGACAAGCCACTCTCTCCTACATGTCGAGTCGGTCATCAATTGATAGTCAGAAAGGACATCCCCTTTGGCTTTGCTAAATCTAATAGAAACCAATTTCCCAACGTGAACGAGTTGATTAGTAATTCTACAAAAAGCTTTCTTGAAAGCACCTACAAGGGTTGCTTTATACAAAAAAAAATGATGAGCACTTTTCTTACGATCATCTCTAGTCACAACAAAATAGGGGAGGTATATGGTTGGTCTGTTCCCTTTATTTAGAAAAAATGTTGATAAAGTTGTTGGGTATAATAAACGATTTAAATACGAGACTGTCAAAGTACGCTTAAATGTAAAATTTCGTCAGGGGATCCATTTTTACAACATAACTAGTAGATTTTTGAGACCGTCACTTTCTTAACTTTTATCAACATAATGTTGAGAACTTAGCAGTAACTTAGGTTTAATAACATGAACAGAAAGAGATAATTTGTGAGAAATACTAAATTGAAAAAAAAAAAAAATTGACGTTAATAATTGAAACAAAAAGATGTTCTCAGCTTTCATGCAGCTAACTATTCAAGTAACATCTTTTAGTTTATATGTAAACTATTTAAGTAACTCTATTCGTTTATGGTATTTATTCAGCTCGATTGCTATATTTACTATATCGAAGGGATTTATTTCGGGTGTTGCATCTGCAGAAGGAAATCAAATTCTCAACGAAATAAAGAAGATTCAGCGGACAGCATTACTTAAAAACATTTTGAAAATGTTACAGCCTAAAGAAGAACCCAGATAAGAGTTTTGTAGAAATTTTATCATTTTTAGCGGCGCGATTTTTATAGCTTTTGTATTTTGTGCCATATACCAGAGGCTAAGCTTTTATCGTGACACAGGTATTCACTCGCCGTTCCGTTCTGTCTAAGTGTGCATCAGACCAATAACGATCGATAGCGAAAACCGACTAATTCCTACGGCCAATTACTGTTCCCAATGACAAACGGATTTTTGAAAATCAACGCTATTTAAAATTATTAAATAGCCACTGTCGGTTGCAGTCGGTTTTCGCGCACGACGTTGCTTGGAATCCCTAGCTTTGTAGCATAGCATAGAATATATAGAATATATTATTCAGTTTAGTACCCCTATATTTAAAATTTTTACTATTCGCAGTATAGAGAGATAACAGTAGAGACCCGCTCTCGTCCGTTTTTCGAATCGTAGTAAAATGAGCGTGGACGCTGATAAATAAATCGCATTGCGCAGCACGTGAATCGTGCATTTTATTCAAGAAAATTTTGGTGGAGTGCTAGTGTTTATAGCAGCACGTATGTATGTGTATGTATCAATCACTATAAACTAAATACCACGTTTAGACATTTAGGTTATGTCGCTATGATGTTCACCCACTTCACCCCCATTTTATTTTTAAATTCCGTTTGTTCTGTTGATCTCTTATTTGTGAATCTTGGTTTACGTGTACGGTGTATTAGCCACACATTTTATTATTATTTTTTTTATAGACACTTTTACATACATTTTTTATGTTCAGTTTTAAGTGATGATTCATAAGGATTTTAATATAATCAATTGTACACTTAAATGTCAAAAATACTCACAACTATGGGACTAATAACACCACAAACCAAGCAAAGGTGTTTTAAAGTATGAAGTGCACTTCAATGTTTACAGTAAAAAGTACCCGAGAGATCAACATTTAATTTTTTGTTTTTATTAAAGATTGTAATGTAAGCAATTCATCATAGCAATCATTTGTGATGCTTGATGATGGAACCAGAGGAATTTGGATCAACTACCTGGACTGGTTACAATCGTTGGCATACTCCCAACTGCAAGAATAGTGCGAGAAATAATTGCAATTTAAGTTTTTTCGCAAAATTCGTTGCGATACGTTTGGGGATATTTAATATGAAAATGTTTAAATGTCCACAATTGTGATGTTTGTGAAGCATTTTCCCAGCAACACGATCAGTTAGACGATTCAATGTTATTTTGCCATTTAACGGCATATGAACATGCGAATAAGCAAAAATTTGGAAAATTAAAAACCTTTCTTTTATGTCATAATATTAGAGAAAATATTTTTGAATAATTTTGAATTAGTGTCACCACAATTGAAGTGTTTGGAAAAATTCATAACACAGTTCAGTTCTATTAATTTTGAACATCCAGGTCAAGAATGCGATTATTTTACACATTGAAGTTTGTAATTTCAAAGATGTTGGGTTTCAGGGTACACATAAACAAATTAAATAGAAGCACGTGTGAAATCGGCAGAAAAAGCTTGACAAAATGTAGTGACAAAGCCATATAACTTCATAAAGTTGTCAATTATATCAATATGTAAATAACTTTCTACTTGCTACCTTTCGTTGCTAGAATAAATTGTTGACCAGTACATTTGTATGTAATCTCTAATAAAAACTTTCTGTTTGTAATATTTTTCATTGTCTATATTGTAGGGCAAATATAAACTATTCACTACTTATGTCTTTCAATATTAACTTGTTTACTCTTACCTAGAAATTAACTGGCAAAAGCCCAATCAAAAATGCCTAGTATATCGTGTACGCATTGCTGATATAATAAAAACTTTCTAATCCGGACAATGCATATTTTTTCTTAGAAGCCAGACTTAATAAAATTCACATTATTTTGCACATTATTTTGAAAAAAATATTGAACGACGTTTCCATATGATAGGTAACTTCTTTTAGTTAATTATATAATTAAATTACAGCAATGGAAAATTTAACAGATCGGTATTTTTCAATAGATTAAGTGCTATCAACTAGGTATATCACTAAATTTCAAATCAAAAATGCCACTATAAATAAAGTGGCTTATTTTATGCAATTTCATAATTTTGAATATATAGGAAATTTTGCGATCAGGTAAATAAATTCACTTCTACACTTTTATAATGTTTACTTACAGTTGCCCCTTATTATTATAGATTACAGTATCAATAATAACGAAATGTCAAGTTATTAAAACATTTCTACAAAAAAAAATTGGTTAAATGCACATTGCATGTTTGTAATTCACAGCTAATATTCTTACACCGACTTTTTCTCTTGCATCTACTAAATTTCGACCCATTCAATAATAAATATATGATATAACTCTGATATAACCTCCGCTATAAAGCATAGAGATCAAATTTTTTAATTTTCCTGCATTTTTTCCGGTAGATGCATAGGATGCGCGTGGCCGCTGACTCCGTAGCATCAATGTGATCAAGGTCATTAAAATAGGACGAAGAATTTCATTCATAAAAACGGGTTCTGTCATTACTGATATATTTCTATACTGTGCCCTATTCTAGCTCAACGCCATCAATATGTATTTATATTTATCTTCTGCTTTTGCTTTGAGAAATCATTACTTTTCTTTCCATCTTGTTAAGTTTTATGCCTTTTTCTTTCATTATTTATTCTATTGCTGCATACTATAAGGTTATCTTGTAAATTTTCTTTAGTCTTTGCCATTATCACCAGATCACCCGCAAAGATACTGTTGCGATTTTCCACAGGTTGAAGGTTTCTCTATCCCACCGGCTTGAATTTTTTGCCACTTTCCTTTATAACATCATCCATATATCCACCCATAAGAAACAACACAGGACTAAGTCTCCCTCCTTGTCTCACTCCTCATGTGGTTTGAAATATTTCTGATTTCGAGTTATTTTTTATTATATAATTGTTGGTGTCCTCATACGAGCATTTTTATCCTTCTTATTAGTTTGTTATTAACATTTCCTTTTCTTAATATTTTCCATATGTCAGTTCTTGCGGCTCTGTCAAAAACTTTTTCCATGTCCATGAAGCCAAGAACATATTTTTGTTTATATGTAAACTATTCACAAGTTACTTGAATAGTTTAAGTACATATAAAACATTCTATTTATGGCATCATTCAGGTGGAGTCGTTATTCTATTTACTATATTGAAAGGATTTATTTCGGATGTTGCATCTGCGGTAGAAGATCAAATTCTTAACGAAATGAAGAAGGTCCAGCGAACAAAATTACTTAAAAACATTTTGGAAAAGTTACGGACTAAAGAAGAGCCCGCACGTGCCATGTTTTTCTAAAGTTTTGTTGTAGTAGTCACAACATTGGAAATTTGCATGAGCAGCGATAAATGACAATGTACTTATTCCAACTTAATCTTACCTGTAATATTGCTTATATCCAGTGATCGCAACGTTATACATAATTTTTTTGTAAAGAAATAGGTGGTCCGTGCCTATTACAAGGAGTATTCTTGATATTTTAATTAATAAATAGAAAAATATTTTCAAGAAGTTCCGTTCATAAACGACATTCCGGTAAATTCAGTCGATTTCCGAATAATCTGCTTGCTGGTTGAATATCTGTATTTATTGGCTGCTAGCATAAAATATTCTTCATCTGATTCCTCTTCTAATAAAATAGCTACCATCAATTCAGCTATAAGGTCTATTTTCGCAACCAGCAGTCAATCGACTACAATGTTTGCAATCTAAGTGAGCCGTCGACGTACGCCGAATAAACGTCAACTCGCCACGCAGCACGCGGACGTTTCTCGGAATCTCTAGCCTAAAGCATTCATAAACACAAAAGAGATTTCCAGGTAGGCTAAAATGATAGTATACAGAACAATATATCGATCTGTATTTACTTACGGGTGTGAATCATAGGTTCTAAACCAGCAGATAAAAAACAAAACCAAATTCCAGCAAATCGTCATATGTTTTAGTGTTGACTTATCAATTAAATTAGATTAAAATACAAATACAATACAAATAAAATATGGATATTGTCTCAATTTAAATACTGACAGTCGGGTCTCAAGTAACTTTTATCTTTTTTAACATTTTTCATATAACATCTAATTTATTTCAAATTCTAACCTATAACAATGATTATTTAAAACAACTGTCATTATATTATTCAAATAAATAATAAATTTGAACAAGAACTACTTTTTATTACTGTTTTCGGCCATTTAGCCAGTTTGATATAATACTATTACTTGCAGAAAAAAATCTTCAAGTTGTAGTATTACGCAGACAACATTGTTGTTGTTAAAGCAACCAGAGTGAAAGAATATTAATTCTAGTTTACAGTAGATCATGTCATAATATTTAACTAGTGCAGTACAGTTTTAACAACAAAGGTAACTTCACATTTATTTATTTTATGATGTTACGTTTTATCTAAGGCATATTTAAAAATAAATTGAAATTTTAAAACAAAACTGCATTCTCAAATTTCTTAAATTGAATTGCTCCAATAAGGGATACCGAAACAATTTTTGTAATTTAGAGGTGTCAAAATGTAAAAATTACTATCGATGAACCTATGCAATTAGTACTGAAAACGTTCGATGACGGCAAGAAAGGGCTTAATCGATGCAGTCGAGATTACAACATAAACGAATCTTCAGCTTGGATGCACCATTAATGTATTAGTATAAGGCCAACCAAAACATTTTCAATTTTCTTACTTCACTAAGATACTATTTGGTTCCTATCTGACGAAAGTTATTTCGATTTAGGATGATATTTAAAAGTTGGGGAAATCAGTAGTTCAATTTAGGGAACTAGTTTCGCAAATTTGCTTATATGTAGACGAACTTATAGCTTATAGCTTTTATTTTCTTTGTGATAAAATTAACTGATTACAATTAAAGATAAAGAGATTCAATTATAAAAATATTTACTCTCTTCAGTTTGTAACACATCCACCGAAAAATGACTCAATACGGGCAACTTTGTCGTATAACTGCATGTAAATAGCTATATTAAGATATATCTTCTTGTATATCTATCTGTATTTAACTTAATGTATAGCCAAAAGTTTTTGTTATTGTATCTTTATACATGTGATCTCATTCAATTTCTTCAAAGTAAATATCTTCCGTTTCATCTAAATGCCACGTATGTACATATCCCACAACCAAAATGATATAATTACTTCCATTCAACCATTGTAACTTTTTTAACGGTATTTGCTTTATTAAGTTGTGTTATGTGCTTAAAAATAAAAGAACAATTTAAAAAATAAAAAAGCAACTGCTTTATTTTAAACACATATGATTCATTAACTTCACCGTTTAAGAGTTATGCAAAGCATAAATACCGTAGAATAAACTGTAAAAATCTTTGTTACGGCATTCATATATGTAACAAACTTAAAACTTCTTTTGAGCCACCCTACTTAGAGAAAATGAAGAGGGTAGTGGTGGCTTAGTCGGTTTTGCTCTCCGGTGGCTGGCGCGGGTCTGCTTTAAAGCACCTAATTTTACGTCAAACAAGTACACTTTACATTGAATATTACGACAAATTACAGAGAACAGCAATCTGCTATGACATTCGCAGTCATATTAAAATGCCTACCCATATTTTTTTTAATGAGTGATACGTTTCACCAACGATCCGCTCAGATATCTACCACCCAGAGCAAATACTAAATAATCATGATGTTTTAAAAATGAAATGATCACACTAAGATGACCAAAATAGGATTTTAATAATTAGGCAGTGTAGTGTATTTCAAAATAATTTTTTTTATACCGGTTGTACCGTAGATGTGTGTGGAATAGCAGTCAAAGAAAAAGTGATAAAACTTTTTGTAATTTAATTAAAGGTTTCGATATTTATGTTTAATATCATCTTCAGGGCTACGTATGAATAATACAAAGTTAGATTTAAAAAGATTAATAAACTATTATATTAGAGCACTTACAAAAAATTAATTTGATGAAATTGAAATTATACATTGATGAAGGTAAAATTGAAATTTGATTTTAAAAATAAACAAAGGGCGCAAAACAATAAAAGGATCAGTCGAAAAGGGGTTGCATTAAATTTTGAAAAGAGAAATTTATAACTGAAAAATTCTTGGCTTTGAGAAATAAATGTAAATGAATAAAAGATTATGGTGTGAAGCACATGTTGGAAATAAGGTTATGTTTAAAATTGAGAAGGAATTAAATTTAGAACATAATTAATTAAGCAGAAGAGAGGGATGGAAAAAGAAAAAACTAATTTAAGAATTTAACTCTAAATTGTATTACATTTTTTTATCGGGGCCGTACAGCTCGCGAATATACGACGTTTTCAATATCAGCTTGCTTCGCTCCTAACGATTAGTATACGGGTCCACTGTCCTATGTTGTTGGATGGGCAGCCTCTCGCAGTGGCGGGATGCGCATGGATCCCTGGATGATGTATTTTTGAATTTGGCAGATAAGGATCTTTGCCTTCGCTTTGATGGAGGTAATCTTTTTCAGGTGGTCTACTGCGCTTGCCGTTATTCCGCCAAGGACACCGACGATGACCGGAATAAACACAATATCCAACCCAGCTTAGGTAAGTTTAAGTTGTTATACATTTTTCGATCTTCTCTTCTTATTTTTTATTGATTTTTTGTTTCGCATGGGCAAGACATCTTTATAGCATACATGCGGTTTTCCGCGGTGTTTGTTACTACCTGATCTGACTTGTTCGCTCCAATTTGCACAATGATGTGAAAGAGAAAATTGCAATTGATCTTACATTGTTCGTTTTCTACCACACACAAAAAAACGTTTTCTATTGCCAAGTACATCTATGTTCTTAAAAAAAATACTAAATATAAGATAGTATTTTCTTTATTTTAGAGAATTTATTAGATTCAAGTAAATAGGTGTACTTAAATACAATAAATTATTTTCTTAAAATTCCACTAATTTCAAAGCAAAATTTATTTGTCACAAATGTTTTCCATCTTAAAACAAGTACATAACTGACTTTCCCATGCTTAAGGACATAAAATTTCTTCGCCCGAGAAATTAATTTCTTGGGATATTGAGAAACTAATTTTCTTCGCCCAAGAAATTATTTATTTGCTTATATATAAGAACAAGAGGTACTTCGGTTGAGAAATTCTCACTTGCTTTTAGAAATTACTTCTCTGTGTGCACTGTCTGTATTTCTTCTTTCACATACGACAGGTAGTATCCTTTATCGATGTTATACACCCTTCTTAATTCATAATAAAATACTTTTATGGCGGTATCGTGTCTATCTATGCAGATTAAACAGTAGACCTATAGTCGGGGTTATAATATGTCGGAACCATTGGGCCAGAGAGAAGTAGGGATGTGTTGGTGATACCATGTGATACATCGCTTTAGTCGATAGCGCACAGTTGCATTTTGTTGGCGAAATAAAGTAATTCATGCTATCTCCCTTCCCAAATAGTTCCGACCTGCCATGCCCTGACTATAGGTCGATTATTTTGATTTGTATATACATTTGGCGCGTATTTGGGACAGGCCAAGAGCAAGTATACGCTCGTCTCGTTTTGTGTACCGCATGCTCTGCACTTCACGTTTGCCAGTGATGTACCCATAATCCATCTTGGATCGCCGTCACATACTCCCCAGGTGGAATACAGCGAAGAGGATCGCAAAAATGCAAACGTTAATTCTGAGGATAGTCTTTGCCTCGCTATCATCGCGTAGTACAAATCCTGTATGAGCTCTTCTAAGTGTTCCTAAATTTCTTGGTAACTGTGGTCTTCAATAATCTACGCATGTCACTGGTCGATGTCTCCACTATATTGCGTCTTGTCTTCATAGTTTATTGAGTCGTTATTGGTATTTCTAACACTTGACAATACTTCACGGCCGCCTTGAACAGGAACGTGCACTGTTCTCCGTCTTTTTCACGGTCACGTACTATTTGGAGGAGTTTGTCATTAGGATTGAACACGTAGTGTCCTGTTCCAAGTACGAGTATGTGGTGGAGCCATTCAATGTTAGTTAACTCCCTACCTCTTTGCTGGCGTGATAAGTATAATCGTTGGTAGTATGGATCCATTGGGGTGGAGGCTCCTGTTAAGAGTAAGTAAACGTCCGTACTTGTATCTAGCTTTGTCAACTGTTCCACTTGACCGCATCAAAGGTATGAGACACTACCGGTACTGCCAACATTAATTTTTCGCTGTTAATTTTTCATAGTGGCTGGGTACTTCTCAGTAAGGTTGGATTTCTGTGTTACGGTGTCGTGGATCTGACGCTGCTACACTCCTAGGTACGTATAATTGCCCTCGTGAGTAAGATTTGTTATGGTATTATGGTGCCATCCACCAATTGTACGTCTTCGGCTACTTTCAGACCTTTACCCCTCGTAATGTGTAGTGTGGCACATTTTTCCTCTCCAAGGTTCTCTCCTATATCTATTGAATATGTTTATACCTCCTCTAACATCCCCTGCAACTCGTCTGCATTCCTAACATAAAGCTTCATGTCGTCAATATGTAACAAGTGTGTGTCTCTGTGTGATCTTCTGTGAGGCTTACCTGCAAGCTATTCTCCTCGCTTACGTAAGGATAGGGTCAGCGGCATAAATGTTATGCAAAATAAAGGGGGCCCCTTGAGGAACTCGTCTCCTATAACTGATTTAGTTTGTAGTTTTCATCTCAGGGCCCCTCCCTACAGATATTCGGGTTTCCAATTTTGGCAGTAATTGTTGCACCACGCCGACAATCTGTGGGTGTATTTGGAGTTCTTCTAACAATAAAAGAATCAACTTATGGATGATAAGTCCAACGCTTTTCTGAATTCTATCCAAGCCATCGATAGATTTCTTTTGTATCGAATCGCATCGTGACATACACTTCCATCGACCAGTAGATTATCCTGGACTCCAGTTGTGCCTTACTTAGCGCCTCGTTGCATACGCATATCAATCCACTATATCTTAATATTAGATATTATTATTACTTTGAAAAAGACACTTGGATACTTTCAAGAAACATGTTACCGGTTGTGTGATGTGAAGCTAGTGAAAAGATTGGTGCAAAAGAACTATATTGGAAAAAAAAATGAAGAGGTCGCTAGTGTATCAAGTATCGAATTTTACTGAATTTAATGAGGTACTGGTATCTTATAGTTACCCGTTTAGTATCTTCTGTACGACACTTATCACTAGGGGGCTTCTTGGGAAGTATATTTTAATAAATCAAAACCACTTTTTACGAACAACTATATTTACACCGTAAAATCGCTTAACTCAAGCCCCTCGTTTCCTGTGTCTTCGTCTGTTGACTTTTATGAAGTTATTTTCACGAACGATCATGCCACAAGAAATGAGGCTTCGATTTTCGCCTGTTTACATTTTACATAAGATATAATAGGACTTTCTGTGGCAATAGGGTTAATAATAAGGCTTGAATTGATGAAATATATGGTCAAAATTACATATTATTTAAAATTATATAACAAGTTATTGTATAATACTTATACCATTAGAAAAACTGCAAAAATCTATATAGAATTTGTGTTCTAAGTATCCAATGAACGATCAATATTGTATGGGTGAAGAGAGTAAAAAATCTATGGCAGTTTGGTTTAACATAATACAACACACATCTAATATTTACACTTTTCATATATTAAATTAGTTAAATTAGTGTCATTACCAGTTTTCAAAGTTTCAAACAGTTATTTTATCCTATAGTTTTTATTGTAAAAACTTCTCTGCCATACAATATGGATATCATATTTGATGTTTTCATTAATTGACAATAATCCTATTGACATTGATCTGAAGATGCAAACCGAAACTCTTCAAATCTTAATATATATTTTTGAACGAACGAGTTTTTTTACTCTTTCACCCATATATAGAATTTGTTCTTTGTTTTAATATAAAAACTGACACAAAATAAAAAAATAACTTACGAGAAATTGCCATTTACTTTATATTTACTTAACAAATTAATAAGAAAAATCTAAAAAAAAATAAACCTACAATTTGCTACAAAAGCTAGTTGATATTAGTTTGAATATTAAAGGTCGGTCTACACGATAACGAGGAATCTCGTGCGTAAAGAGCGTTCGAGCTCGCACCTCGAATCGTGCATGCGTGAATGTTCCAGACATGAATCGATAAGTAAATCCTAATGTACCTAAGTAAGTAACACGAACAATGTCTTTGTTATGAAAATGGAGCAGGTGAATGAAGGTGTCGCTGTAGCTAGTTTGATTTTGGGTTCTACTATAGTTAAAAGATTAATAAGTAATAAAGTGAGCAAAAGAAAAATACGAAAAAGGTGTCTGGGTAAGAAACTGGATTGTCAGACGTGCTAATTTTGGTGCTTCTAATCAGTTAATAAACGAATTAAGAAATGAAGATGTTTTAGCATATCAGAACATATTTCGGCTTAGTCCAGAACAATTTGATAGTTTATTACATAAAACACACCCTTTTATTCAAAACAAAGTGGACAAATATGTGTGACCCTCTGCCACCCAAATTGAAATTAGAAATTACTTTACTCTATTTATGTATAAAGGATTCGTTAAATAATTTAATGTATTCCTTCAGAATGCCCAGTACCACAATAAACAATATAACCTCCAATTTCTGATGTTGTTTCTTAAATCACAAATAGTCTTAGAAAACCATCTAATGCATCGAACCAAGGCAGCAAAGGTTTATGTAGCTCCACCACTTTTTGTGGTATTTTTTTTTTATTCCTGACAATAATGTGACCGCATATTCTTAATTTTATTCTTGCGTTCTGCTACTTGAAAATTGGGCATATTCATTTCCGTAATGGTGCGCTGTAGAGCATCATTTTGTTTTCATTGATTTTTATAATCCGGTGAGTCGGATTTCCATGAACTGGAAATGTGGAATGTGATTAATATAAATCGATGAATGTCATCATTTACTAAGCATTCCACTTTGAAATTTGTGAAAATAATTTACAATTGTTTACAACTACAATGTAGGCGCACTAGTCAACTTGCAAACTAATAAACAAGTTTGATATGTGTTCGAGTTGCTACGTGCTGGAATGCACACACGCGTGAACATAATAATATAGACGATATGTGGATTCGAAATTGAATGATACATATATTCATATATTAAGTTAACGTATTGACAACCCCATTCAGCAGGCACTCATATTCTAAATTTTTCGGTGCCATGAAATTGGCTTCCTTTCTATAAACGTTAAATTCCTGATAAATTTGTTACGTGTATTGTAGGAAATTAAAATTCAATAACAAAGTCTTCAGTACAGAAAGTACAATTTCTTACACGCTGTTTAGATGTAGCTACTCATTTTCATCCTAAATTTAACGTACGCATTTCACCCGTTTTAGAAACAGAACAAGCAATTCCTATTTCCCTTCGATATATCGTCTTTCCTTCTGCTGTTTTACCCAGTTGCCTGAACTGTGATTTCATGCAATGTAATTTGACGGGTGTCTCTCGCCATTTCCTTTTCTGCCTTTATAGTCGCGATTTTCGTATGCTAATCTTTATCAACCTTTGGATTGTCTTTTGTTCTTTATCTGTTTACGCGTCAACAACCTTGATACATCCACCTCCAAGCAAATCCGTTTGCTTATTTTGGATTCTTCAACACGTAAAGGCAAGTGAAAAATTTTCTGTTAGAAATTTAAAATTTTAGACAAAAGACAAAAAGAAATTGTTAAATTAATGAAATATTCATGACGCAAGCAAGTGGGTTGTTTACGGAGAAACAAATATTTATTTCCCACAAAAACCTTATTTTATCAATATGGACACTCGATTATGTGTATATAAACACTGCATAGTACTTGTTGGAAAAAAAAAAGGCAAAAAAAACTGGATTAGTTTACAACATTCTACAAAACGTACATACCCACACATTTGAATCCATTAATTAACTATTTATTTAAAAAAATTTTAAGCTAAATAATTATATACTTGGTTGCATTAATTAAATTAAGTTAGCAATACTAAATATTTTGTGGGTTCGTTTAATTGGATATGCTTGTTTTATTTTCGCCTATTATAGATCTGATATCATCAGACCCCTGTAATCAAATTCTATAAATCGTACCATACTTATAAAATAGATTGATTTATTTAAACTAAACTATGTAGTCTACAGACCTATTATTCAGTCAGCAGACTTATTATCACTTTAACAGTTTTCCGATCATAATTCTATCTATAGTAAATTTAAGTCTCTGTTCCCTTAGCAAACCTGTCGTCTATCTGTGTCCTAGTGACTTGTGCTACCACCTTCTGGACCCATTGCGATTTCGCAATGTCAAAAGAAGGACCGACACCAACGAACGCTCTTGAAAAGCATCACCTAGCCAGATCGCTTGCCACCTCGTTTCCCTTCACACCTGGGTGGCTGAGGCCCCACTCCAATATTAATTTCCTATGGGCACCTACTTCATTTAGGCCGCTTACACAGATCCAAATCAGCTTATGGTCTACACTTACGGAACTAATCCCTTTAAGCGCTAATTGGCAATCAGAGAAAATAGCCATTCTTTTATCTAACTCGGTCTATCATTCTATTTCTCTGAGACCGTGATAAATTGCAGCCACCTCAGCCTGGAACAGCCTGGAAAGGCCTTTTTAGGCTTTTTTGCAGATAATCCAGCTTTTACGTCGTAATCAATTTTTGAACCGTCTGCGAACCAGTCAAGATCCTGTCTTATTAGAGTGACTTTCATCCAGTCCTTCTTATCTGGTATTATAACCTCATATTTCTATCTCAGTTAAATTTCTGAACCACGGCATCACATACATCGGCATAGGGGATGCATCCTTAAGTTCATCTAATAGTTATTGATGATCAGCCCCCTGCGATTTACTTATCGGTGATTGACTGTGCGTAAATCTACATGCTGTAGATCTAGAAGTTCCTTTTATGTGAACCTGTAGCGGTGGCAGAATTACTTCCATTGCGGCGGTAGGAATCAAGCTCGTCGCACACGTGGCACTTTAATTAACAGTCACGCCAGTCTTTGTTTTGGCCGGCCCCACCTGCCGCACCGTTGACCACCATACTACTGCTTTGTATGTTATCACGGGTTTAATTAATCTTGTGTATAGCCACAAATTCATTATGGAGTTAAAGCCCCAATTTCTTGAACTCAGCCTCCTGGACCTGCTGAATGCAATAGTGGCTTTGTTGGTCGCATTCTAAGTATGTGAGTTCCGTGTAGTTGATCTAACCATAATCCAAGGTATTTCATCTCTTTGACGTATGGAATACTTACTTCCTATCATTATTGATAGTAAGCCTTCTAGCGTTGTCTTTCTTGTAAACGTGATAAGAGCATTGATTGACAGTTGATTTAGGTTTTACCATTTGTATTTAAAGCGGTTTGGCTTTCTTTTAACATAACTTTTTATTATTTAGTTGCTATAAGATATCCATACAGAAACATACATTTAATCATGAAAAAGCAAATATTTAATTTCTCCTCTGGCGTGGTGCAAAAAAGCAATATCATTGAAAAAAATCGCCTTTATCCCCTTGTAAAAGCAAACTAATTACATAATTTAAACTAAATGATGCGGAGGTGCTGCTAAAAAATTAACCCAATATTTATAAAAAATTAAATCGTTCTTCGTTGATGTTGCTAAGATAAACTAATTTTTTTTTTTCAAAGAATTTTGCAAAAAAAAGTAACATTTAAATGATTTCAATAAATTCAATTTTCTCCTGCACTCTATTAGTATTGCAAAAAGATAATTGTGAAAAAAAAGCTTATATCTTAAATATTTGGGGCTTGGAGAGTAGGTATATACAGGGTGTACAGTAGCGCATACAACTTTCTTATTATGTGATACTTTAGCTTGAAACATAATAATTTCATTTTAGTATAACGCAGTACTTGGCAAAGTTAATACAACAATATCAATACAATCTTATTTTTCTCTCCGGTTTTTTTTTCTGCTATAACGTCATCATTTGTTTTTCATCTGACAGTTGTAAAGTTGTTTTCTGTGCCCTGTACTGTATGATAACTATAAATTAAATTCAAGTAGTGTAAATATATACTATTGAATTACTTTGTTAGATATTTTGGAGACAGAAATAGACGTTAGTATATCATGGTTGAAAATTAATTCAGCAGCATTTCTTAAAAAGCAAATGAAAAAGGACACACCATCGATCCTGAAAATTATGCCCGCAAATCCAACAACTGTGATGAGAAACGCTCATCATCATTGTGATATACCGTTTAGAAGCGGACTTACACTCAGATGAAGAGAATTTATGATCACTGACATAATTCCATATGTACGCATGTACCATTTTTTAAATAAATATAGTAGAAATAAACACTTCAAATATTTCTTGGCAAGCTCTCATGGCTTGAGATATTCTATAGATTCCGTTTTCAATGTTCCTTTTCATACCAAACCACAGATGCATTTACTGGGTGTTATAATTTGTAGCAAACCGAATAATAGTGTGTTACAAACTTTTATATAATTTATCGCAAAAATTAAATTATTTCATTTCTAATGAACAGCGAGTGTTTTTCGTTAACTTATATGTAATGTGCACATTTTTTTTATTGTATGTGTACGACATGGATTAGGTGGTTTTATATATAATATGGCTATGACGTTATTAGGGTATACTAGTATCATACTGTTTACGTATTGCTGTAGTTTAGGCAACCCATGTTTGCTGAGTGTATTTTGAGTTGCATATTTTGATTTGCTAAAAACAGCTGTTTCAATTTACCGAAAATTTTTCACAATAATGTTTATTCTTGTATAATTTTAGTTTAAGAGTTAATTGTATGATTTATTTAATTTAGTGTTAAGTTTTTTTATTTAATTCCATTCATTTAAATGTCTTTTGGGTTGCTCATGTTTTAACATCTATTCTATTCAATGCTTATTCTACTAGATTTTGTCGGTGAATTGTGCGTTTGCGTTGTACGTTTTTGTAAGAAAAACAATTGTAGAGTTTTGTCAGGCAGTTCCCTTGTTCGACTGTTAACGTGAGTAGACGTATTCTATGATATTCTAAATTTTCGCATAAATTGAATTTTATATAGTCCATCAAGGAATTCATTTAGTAATAATTGTTAATATGTTGACGTGTACACGTTGTAGATATAAGATCATTTATTATTCTTGTGCAGGAAGATATATTTTAGTTGTAATTCTCTCATTATAGATTAAAGAGTTAATTTTTCCGTTTTCCTATTTTGCAATTTCAATTACTTCAATCAGTACAGAGCAGTATATTTCGTTGTTATTAATAGGTCCTGGTTGCGTGACTTAAAGTATAAGGTTCATTATAAAAAAGCAATATGTTGTATTGCTCACTAGCGCTGGATATTGTGCTTAAAGTATATTTCGTTGTAGTTATTCTCACATAAACTCAGTAACATAAATTTTCTCAAAAGTGTGACATTATTGTAAACCGAAAATAAAATAATTTTTACCCTAACCAATATTAGAAAATGAATTGAACAAGTAAAAAGCTCTATCCAAGGACATGTACATCATTACATTGGAAAAGTTTGACAAGGCTATAGTCAGGTTGTATTAGATTTATGTGGGCATAACGCTGATGGCATACGGCTGATGGTCGAGTGGCTTGCATGCTCGGCTGTCAGTCGCGGGGTCCTCGGTTCGAACCCGACGGACTGCTCTCAGAGTGAGGTTTTCGTGGTTTCCCTTACTCCTTGGCATATGCTGAGAGACGAACATCTTAAGTCACTCCACGGGCGCAGGCATAATAATAACTCATGGCCGCCGATGCCCCCTGTAATTGGCGAAAGCTGTTGAGGGATGCTAAGGCATGAATTATTATTATTATAATAGTATAGGGTTCTATTTTGAACTAATATTCATCATTGTTGTCGCAACAATAATCTTGTAAACATATATAGTATAGTTACCACACTCCATTAATAGCAGCAACGAGTCAATATACAGGCAGCTTTAAATTAAATGAGAATTTCCAGAAATTTATATTCGCAACCTCCTCAGCGTGACTGTATGTGCAGTGGACACTTTAAATACCGTCACGTTAAGAAAGTGTCGAATCTAAATTCCTTGCAATTCTTATTTAATTTGAAGCAGACGTTACGTTAACAGTATCATGCCAGTATATACTAAAAATATCACCCCTATATCATATGTAAACGTTGGCTCTATGTTCTATTACAACCAGAAGCCGATTCTGCTCAATATTGGTACCTTACATCATTTCAATATACATAAAGAAAATCGTAGCAACGTAGGCACAAAGCGTAAAGCCAACGTTCGCAGATCAGGTAAGCATCGGTAGTAAATATTGCTATTACTTTGACAACCATCCTTGAGCCAGTCATAAAATGTTCACACTTTCACGTAACGCCGACGTCATCGGCAACGTTCCGCCAACATATTCGTGCGTATCAGCCAACGTTGCCCCGACCGTCTGTGCTACTAGAATTAAATAGAAAGACTAGTTAAGAATTAATTGTTTACTTGAAAATGGTTTGCTCTTCTGAGTCAAAACAATTATAGTTGTTTAAGCGACATCCTAATAGTTTGCTGGATTTAACATTTAATAAATATACGTTTGATTTAACTATTTTTTGCTGATAAGATATCAGCCTATAGCCGAAGTAAAATTGAATGTTTTTTTTAAAAAGTAGCTACCGTTGAAGCTCTTGGCACCGCTCCACGTAGGCCTCACGACGTACAGTTAAATACGTGGAGTATATACACAATACGTCCCTCGTAAATTACAACCAATGTCTAATTTATCCATTAATGCACTGGGCATTAGTGATCTTTCGAATTGGCAACATGCCCGGTCGACCGACCAGCCGAACGGCAGGCAAAACGGTCACCTAAATCTGGGCGCTCCGTTAATAACAATACCCACTCGTCTACGTTTTCTCACTCCAATTCCTTGTGGCTTTTACTGTCGTCGGCCTCACTCTTCGGTATTACGATTATAGCAAGCAATATTCTACACTTTAAAATCGCTGACTTGGAGAGAAAAGTGCAAAAACTTTGTTTCTCGGAAACACAAGTGTTTTCAACGGCTCTTTAATGCTTTCAACGTAATTGAGATGTACTTGTTTCTTAGCGTCGCCCCGTGTATTGTTACAAGGCGTTACTTTATGTTTTTTCTACCGCCAGCATTGTGCATGTAACGGAAATCCGCAGGGAACGACTGAAAAAAGAGCACCGACAAATTTAATAAAATTTGTTTGGCTGTGTATATAAATGTTTGATATTGTTTATATTTTCTCGCTTTCTGATTTGGTTTCTGCTTTTCGGATTAATTAACATATCAATCTTCTCATTGATACTATTCTCCGTAGTATACTCGGGAAGCGATGTGTCTATTATTGCATTTAGGATGCAGCCAATATTTTTTAAAAGAAGAACTACAGTTATACAAACGTGAACAATACAATAAAAATGATATTGTCATTATTATTCTTGGCAGTCACTATGAAAGTTTCCTTCGACGTAATTCCCTACAGACTCCTTTCCTTTTTAAACTTCTAACTACAGTTCAAATACGGATATCGCTTTATTTATCATATTGTCTATATACGTCCATTCCTGGAAAAGAACAAACGATAGAAGTGTAGTAGAATGGTCTCGGGAATACGAATCAATACTAGCCCATCAGATCATTCGCCCAATATCCTTTTCTCGTGATACATTGAACTAAATTAAGAAGACAAACAATTTGATAACAAAACCGCTCCTGCAGAATGGTCTACAAATATTTGAAACTTCTGCAACAACCTCGTTATACCGGAGCAACTTTCTTAAGAGGACGCAATATTCGGATATCTATATATACAGGTAAACATACACGACCCTGGATGCCACTAAACCGTGGTTAACGCGTAAAAACTTGCCAAATGATTGCATCGCAAATGCGCTGCATTTCATATAATACGCGTACGAAGTATGGCATTGGTAACTATGTGGATAATTTATCTCATTCCGAGTCGGCCTAGTTCTATGGTGTATGTTTTTGGATAAAATAGATAGGTCAGGGTGAGAAAGGAGCAGGGAATGAAGTGTCTATTGCTGTGTTTCAACTGCTAGAGAAGGTCCCACCTGGATTAAAGGCTTACGGTGCAACGGAGGCAGTGTTTACGCACTTAACGAGTGCCTCCGACGTGTGCACTATTGCGGGCACAGGTAAATTGCCTCCCGAGATAAAGAGCAACTATTAATAATCGCTAAATTGCCTCCCACAATTTTTAGCTACCTGATATACACGTGGAAATTGGGTCCCAGTTGCTTGCAGCTTACGACTGCAAAAGGGGAGGCAGTTTATCTATTTATGAGACCAGTTAAGTTCGACCCTTTTTTCTACTACCTGTGGCGAGGCAATTTACCAACACCCACTATTGCTTGTGATGTTGTATGTAATCAATTTTCGTGGTTTGCGTTTTGGGTGTTGTGGGTTACAATCATTCTAGTAACGAAATCCAAACAGAGTGTATAGTGTGGTGTTCCGCAAGATTTAATACTTGATCCTTTATTATTTCTGTTGCATGTGTACGCCCATCTTGAAATATTAATTGAACCAAGTAACTATATCCGCGGATGACACAATGAGAACAAAGCACTCGAGTAACAATACGATGAAATTGGTTGCAATTTTACAAAAAAAAACAGCTTAACACTGCTGGAAGACAAGTTCAGTTACCAACTTGCAATTAAGTTGTAATGGATCTATATAAATAATATAATTTAATAATGCAAAAAAAAAATAGAAGATAAGAGAATAGAAACAGTGAGATTGATTAAAACATCAATCACATTGTTTAATATGCTTGTGGTTATCCATAGTTGTTAAATGTAATTCATTTTAGAAAGATTGACTAAAATCTTTAATAAGGAACACTGTGTTTATAATACAGAAGTTAAGATTAATCACAAAATACTGAAGAAGTCCAAAGAAATGGGTCGAAACGTCTATAAAAATATATTTGTAACTATGTGTAACTGAGCTACAAACATAAAAAAAATCGTTTGTCACCCAGGTGCGAGATTAACAAGCTTTTAAAATGTAAATGGCGCGGTCTGTTTTAAAATTGTTTGGGCGAAAAGTAAATGTCTAAATTCCTATAATTGTGTAAGCACATGGCATGTGTCACGTGGCCAAGTCAAGTGAATCACGATGTCGGGTACTATTTTTTATCATTTTGTGTATATGAGAGCGAAATTTCCTTTTTAGAGGGAAGCTAGAGAAAAAAAACTTTTTCTTAGTTAGAGGTAACTTTTACATAAGGTATTATTATTATCGCCTCAATAGAAATCAAATAACTTTTCATTTTTATTGTTTTTTTTTGTATTTTGTTTTTTGTATCGGGACACTTATATCAATTTATTAAAAAGAAGTTAACAAATGCATTTGCCCTCTAAAAAACGGAAAATTTTCGTGTCGACGTCGGAAATTGCCGATCGATGAAGGCAAAGCATATGAAATTCGTAAGTCATATGTCATTTTTGAACATAAACAAGCGTGAAATGCAATCAGAATAAAATTGAATAAAAATGACGGCGAATATGCAAAGTTTGCAAGCTTTTTACACTGAGAAATCCTGCGTGAGGAAGAAATTTTCTTGGGAAAAATTGCTCTTAATTATGACAGTTATTAGCAGAAATACATTAATTTGTTAATTTCTTACTGTAAAAAGCTTTCAAACTTTATCTAGGATGTTTTTCTCTGGAGAGGATACAACAATTTATATCATGAGGAATATTGTGCACTCGCGTGCCTCTAACAGGGTGACTGTATTTCGAGCAATGACTTTTTTTAACTTCAATTTAGTACTTTGGGAAGACATGGTTTGTGGTAAGGGTAAAAATAAAATATCGCAGAATTCATTGCTGGAGGAGATGCGACACATAGATGGAGGAAATAACTGATAAGAGGTACTGTTCGGCATAATTGTATGACGGACAAGACATCATTCGATTATTGATGATCATTAGATAACTTGATTATTACTTGCCCGTATAAGTATTTTTGAATTTAGCAACTTTTGTGCTATTATTCCTCTGACATGTATAACTATACTATTGTTACGTTATTTATTGTAAAGTATTTGTATATACGCAAAGAATTATTTTTATTTATACAGTACTATTGCGGCAATTTATCTTCTAGTTTTTTTTCCATTTTATTTACAGAAGTTGTCTGTATTGTTTGCTTTGATTAAAATATTCTTTACAAAAACTATGAGCAATGAATTATTTTGCTAATACCCATTAAAAAATATAATTATTTAACAACATTTTGTGGCGCCATCTTCGAACAAAGTGCTACACTTCTACGATGCACATGAAATCATAAATTTTACAGTATGGCCATCTATTTTATACAATCCATTTTCCTCAGTTTCTCACGAATTTGCTTAAATTTCAATTTTTCTTACACATACATAATATACAAAACGTAACAATCATAATGACACTCTTCAACTGATTTTTTTCTTCTTCGCCGTTATTCAATTACAGATCCTTTTGCTATTTCTTCATTATGATTAGTGTAAAATACAGATTTATTTCATAACTTAAAAATATAATTAAAAATTCTCATTTTTCAAGAAACTAAGGAAATTAAAAATGCATTATCCCCAAGACTTTTTGCCTACCCTGCTTCTGCTTTTCAAACACGGCTACACTAGTTATGCCTCTACCCGTACTCCCCGTTTCGCATACCAACGTAGCAGCATGCGCAATATTATATCCCTTTGTCTGTTGCGCTGATGGAACAGGTGTTAGTTTTGTATCATAAGTGTATCTATTAAATATACAACCAACAAATAGAAATGCCAATTAAATACAATTTTTGTGTTATACTTCCTGCATTGACTTAAAATTTATATATGCTGTTGAGTATCTAGTAACTATATTTGCCCCTAAACGGTAACATAAAAAACACACAAAAATATTAACTTATGTTTCTGGCCTACTTGGGGGACGTCTAGCATCGTCAAAAAATGCAGGCAACACCACCGACAAGTACTAAAACGTACTAAGAACTCCAAAGAATATATCATATAATGAAAAAGATTCTTTTCTATTTTTCTTCTTTAACAGTTATTCACTCGAAAACTATAAACATTGCAACATTGGGGTTCCATATTATATTTAAATAGGGTTGAGAACGGAGCTTTCATTATCATTCACGGCAGATGATTCGCTATGTAATACGACTTCAAGAAGGCCATTTCATTCATTGCGTGAATGAAACGCTTTCGCAGGAAGTAAATCTTTCACATTGCCTTCACGAGAATAAACGGGTAGCAACGTGTTTTTATGTAAAGAATTTACTTTTCATTTTATCAATAAGTTATTACCAATAAGTTATTTAAAAATTCAAATGTAGCCTGTTATAAAAGGCATTCCGCCAACGAAGCTGCTTGCTCCTATCTTTCACGAAATGTATCCGCTCACGTCGTATAAAAGCAACCTTCAGCAATCGTTTTATTCATTCTCTGCTAAGCACTGCAAGAATTACTCATAACTACACAGGCGAATGAAGCTACGTTCATCCCAACACTATGTATAAAGCTACTTCCGAAAAAAAGAGATAGATAAATCTATGCAAACGTCGCTAGCTTATCCAGTTATAGCCTTTCGGGAAATGTTCATATCTCACGATTAAACTAATTACTAATTGTCACTGTTGCATGTGTTACGAGTATGAGCGTATATAAGGCAGAAGGGGGAAAGGTTAGGGGATGTGAACTCCCTTCCCTCTATTGGCACTTAAAGCTCTGGCTTCTTATGGCGTCACGGACGAGAACTGGTTTAACTTTGTGCACGACTGGATCCCCCCATGTGAAAGTTATAGCTACGTCCGTGGTTTCAAGTTGTTATAAAAACTAAATGTAATTTCATGAAGGATGTTGAATAAATTAAAATAAATTTTCAAGATATTTGCATTGCGTGCTAAACATATTATTTGCAGCAAGTATGCTTCATATCGAAAAGCAAGGCAAAAAAGATATATGGGCGTAAGTTCTCCTAGCGTTCTGTCGCTAACTTAACGCTACGGTCGTTTAATATGAAACACCGTCGAATATTGTCGGGCTGTTTTATTTAATAGGTTTTAGTAAATTTATGGTGGGTTTCTGAAGATTAAACCGCTATTATACGGCTCATGCTTCATTCCCTCGCATACCCACCCAACTATTCTCATTCTTGGGAGGCACCGCGCGCCGTACCGTTCGGCCGCTCTGGATGCAAATTAGCTACGCGCCGTTAAATTTTGTTGTCCAGGCCGGAACTAGCACGTGATACCGTTCCGTTTCTCACACGTTTCACCTAATAAGAAATCTCAGCGTCCTCTTTCCTGCTACCTACTTTTATTTACTCGAGAATTATATTTCTCCTGACTTCTTGTTAATATTTCTTGCGACTTTAATGGAAGAAAACTCTTCACTAGAATGGGTACGGAGCGGGAACTAATTTTCATATTTATCTTCATTATGTGTCAGACAGAGAATCATCAATTAGAAAATACAGTAGATGCTTTGAAATATTTCCTTCCTAGCAAAATTCCTAGAATGTTTTGTTGAAATGTAATTTAGTTACAGGCAATACATTTTTATAAAGACGCGTTTTAAACTTCTTGAGTGAAAGAAGTCCTTAGGAACAAAGTTTGTCATTGGACTCAGTTTCTATTACTTTTGGAAATTATATTGATAATTTTGATTAGCGCATTGTGAAATTGCTCCGTAGAATTTATGACTATTGCTAGATGTTTCGCAAAGACAAAATGTATATTAACAATGCACATAAAATGTAAATGACGAGTAGTATAAGTATTATTGTTATAAAGTATTCCGCTGCAAACACAGTCCATCTTACCCTTCAGCTTTAGGAATCTTAACTGGTGATTACGCACTAAATAAACACATGTATCGCATGCGGCTAGTAACTCTCCCCTGTGCAGCAAGTGTGGAAGTGCGGCGAAAACTCCTGCTCACCTTCTGCCCGGCAGTGGACGGGGAGAGGCAGACGCACTTTGGTGTCGTTCGGTTGGACGAACTCAGAGTCAGTAAGTTAACTCTCAGTCAAATTGCGAACTTTTTTGATAGGGTGCAATCTGAGTGAGGAGGCTAAAATTGACATGGGGCACAATAGGTCTTTTTGGCCGAGTTGCCTTCAAAGTTACGATTTTTGTTGTTGTTACGACATTCATTTTGATGGGGTAAAACACCTCATCGAAAATTGGTAGATTTTCAATTTTTTCCATATACTTAACTCGAGTAAAAAGGAAGATAGAAAGAAGGCAGGTCTAAATGCAGTTGTTACATCAACGGACAGATAAGATAAGAATCGTTACTTCCCATCGGCATCTTTGCTATTTTATATCCAAAGCTTGATTCTTAGCGGTGTTATTTTATCACAAGATGCTTCAGCTGTTCACTTTCATTTACACAAGTCATAAAAAGCGAGTGTGAGAGAGGTTCAATCTCGAATCCAAATGACCACTATTAATTATCTGCTATCATTTAATCTACTAAATATTGTGTGGAACTTGAATGCTAATGAAGAAGTTGTTATTGCTATTATTAAAGATCAATACATAAAGGAACAAAAAAAAAATACAATAAGCTGAATTAAAAACGCGGCAGAATTACTCCAAGAATAATGTTTAATTGTTTTCGATTACTCCCAACGACCGCCAGGATCAACGTCTGAGATGCGTTCACATATCTACCACCACTTACTATGACGTTAATTTGACATAAGTAGATAGTGCCTGACCAATCACAGGTTGTGGTACATGTCCAATTGACGCCATAGAGTAACATTTTGTTACGAGGTTCCGGCACCTACGAAGCCGATCGTGGATATCGAAACGGTTGGATCGAAATAATTGAGACGAACACAAATTTTTGAATAACACTGTATTAAATTATCAAAATCATTCCCAGTGAGAACAAGTTGGTTACATTTACGTGAATTTAACGTTGTATTGGTTGAAACAACGTTAATGGTTATAATTAACACGTTTATTATATAACCAATTTTTAACTATACATTGAAGAAACGTTATATTAACTAAAAAATGTAACGGATAATTTAAATTTAACTAAAATAACACGTTGTAGTTGCATCGTTTATGTTAGGTTATAAAACAACGTTACAATATGAGAAATTATTAACTGAAATGTAACCCATAGTTTAAATAATAACCAAAATAAAACGTTTGAGTTACACCGTTTACTCTACGTGAAAGACAACGTTGAAAAATGAAAAATTAGTGGCTGAAATGTAACGCACAATTTAGATATAACTAAAATAAGACGTTGTAGTTTCACCGTTTACTCGTTGAAAGACGTTTGAAAGACAACGTTGAAAAATGAAAAATTATTAACTGAAACGTAACGCATAGTTCAAGTACAACTAAAATAAAACGTGGTGAAACTACGTTTCTACTCTACGTTAAAAAGCAACGTTGAAATATGAAAAACTATTAACTGCAATCCAACGCATAAGTATAAGTATAGTTAAAATAAAATGGTGTTAAATTTGTTTGTTTTAAGATAAGATGTGCTTTTGCATGAATGAATGCAAAATGTATTTAACAATAGCTAACACAATTATTGTATTAAAACTGCACTACTGATGAATGTATCATCCCTCCCCCATTTCAAATAAACACTTCCACCCCTGTTGCGCATCTGCAACGTGCACGGTGTACTTGCAGTCACATGTTTACTACGCTAGTCGAGTGTTACAACTTTTCTTTATCTTTATAACAAAGTTTTATATTAATATGTGATACGCATCAGTGTATTTAATTAAACGGTGAGTAGCTAGGTACACCATCAATTAAGTCTATCCAGGTTATATTTGCATATACGATGCACATTGCACGTATAATTATGTATATGCATATACACAATTGGCAAAACAGCATAGTAGCCATCTTAAAATAAGGAAACTAATATCAGAAAATTTAACTATATTCTAAAATTTGTTTTTGAATAACCTGGTTTCTTAGTTTACATCATCTTCTTACTTTATTTTCAAATATATAGGTAAGCGAATGCTGATGGTTTTTGCTAATTTTCCAATATAATATCTACAAATATGTTCTGATTAGAACACAAATTCGTAATATTATATGGAGTAAGCACTAAATTTTGCGCTATGCGCTAATAAATATATATATATATATATATATATATATATATATATATATATATTTATCCCACGCACTATTTTGCGTCCATGCATTGCCATTTTACATTACATTTTGCGTCCTCGACTATTTTGCGTCCGTATACCGGACGCAAAATAGTTTCGGCCTTATTAATCGAGTAAACCGCTAAGAAAAAAAAATTGTCCGTACATGCCCGTGGTCATGCCACCACCATTGCCAGGTTTTTTCTCATATTTTTATTCCAACCCGTTTAGTATCTAAGATGGAAAATAGGTGGAAGCAAAATAGTGCGTCATATGTAAAATTCATGTATAATTTAGTTCACAGAAATGCCGATAGAGCGAAAATAATATACTTATGCCGTATATTTTTATTACATACCGCGCATTATTTTGCTTCCTTCTACTTGGCAACGTCGCACACATATAGAAGAATCGATGAGGTTAGTGATTGTAAATCAGTAGGCATATGTATGACACAATTTAAAAAAAAATGTTAGAAGTGTTTCTTTTCCTTTGACTAATGAATACATTGTGAAGCATTTGAAAAGTATCGGTTTAGTAAAGAGATGCCGTGATTTTGATTTTTTTATAGATGTTTTCTTTACAAAATGTAATATTACCAGAAATTTAAAATTATTTAATTTATACTACCGTTTCTCTTCCAGCATTTTTTTTTTTTTTTTGATACCTCTACATAATTTTTCAGTTAGGTTTCTCCCATTAATTTATTTTAGTTCAATAAGCCAAGGATATCTCCCAAAACAATTACAAAATCCAGTTTGGCCACAACAACTATCTTTCAGTTATAGTAACAAATTCTAGAAATGGATATCATATGATAGATTTCACTATTGTACTAAAGTGTCGACTATGTATAGACCACCTAATAAATCAATTAAAATCAAAAAACAACTTTAATCTGAGAAGATTTGCCACACGGAAAGTGAAATCGACTATTCTTTCTTTACAATTTTCTCAATTGATTACAGTATGGTATATCATAAGTAATAGCACGGAAGAACTGCAAAGATTGAAGTATGGCACCTGGCGCCTCCACTAAAATAAAACATGTCATAGTCTTGCTTATCCAATAAGTGGGGAAATCGACATTTAAAATAGATTTTCAGTTCAAATATTCAAAAACTTGCATTCAGCTTAGGTATCTGATTTCTAGGATGGTACTAAAGTCTGGGATGCTTCTTCATTAAGCACACACTTTTTACCTGTTTAATGATATATCGAAAATGTAAATAGCAAACATTTGTCGATATATCAATTAAACAGTTATTAAGTGTTTTCTTTCATCGACCTCAACCGACACATAGATTAAGTTGGGTTAGGGTTAAGATGGTGGATGGATAGGTTTCACTGCAATCTTTTCAGATCTATGTGGTCACCTTTTTTCCTAGAAGACACACTCTAATTTAATTAGTCTACTATCCTTGAGAGCGCCTTTTTGTGTATTTGTTAGCTGTGGGTTCTCCACGCCCATGACTAGAAACCTTGTCCTCGCCAGGTCGTCGCATTACCACAGTACATGAACTGGTGTTTTTTCCTCCTCCTGACAAAATCTGCAAATAGCATCATCTGCCAGGCCAATGTTGTACATATGCCTGTTTAGTTTGCAATGACAGTCAGCAGACCTACTACCATTTTGACATCTTGACATTCCTGTCTTTACTCAGTAGGTCTCTAGCAAATTCACGCCTTTGTTCCTTTAGAAATTTTTTTGCCTGTCTCTGTCCTGGCCACTTTTGCCACTATTCTCTGGACTCATCATGCGTCTAGTTCCTAGCTTTTAGTCTGTAGTTTTAGTTGAGACGACATTTGTTATTGTTTATACATATCTCAATTGTTAATTTTTAATATGCTGTTTATGTATATTCTGTGTCGCACAGTTGCACATACTTATAAACGTCATATTGACAAGTGCTGTACCTGCCGTTACAATTACTTTGACACATCAAGAAAGTAGTTCTTCTCTTCTCAATGTTATCGCTGTTACGAGCATACTTCCAACGCAATCTGCCCACTAACATCTTTCATGCTTGATCGACGATAAGGACATGGCACTGCTGCACGATGAAATGCATTACTTATAAACGACTTTCAAGTTTGAAATAGACCGACGGGGTATATGAGACCCCTGTAGGTTATAAATAAATAAATTTGCGATTTGGTAATGCCAAAAGAAGGACCAACTCTGACGAAGGACCTTAACAAGTCTTGCCTGGAAAGATCATCGCTCTCTTATTTTCCTCATTTTCGAGTGGGTGGGAACCTATGCTGATGCAGATCGGGTACCCACCTGATTTAGGGCGCTTACACAGTCCCAAATTACCTTAGACTCAGCACTTACGTAACGAACGCCTTAAGTGTAGGGTGGTTCGATTTCTCTGACACAATGATGAATTGCAGAACCTCAGCTAACTACACCGTTGTATCTCTGCTGAAGCTTACCGTAACAGCCTCTCTAGGCTTCTTTACATATATTCCAGCTCCTATGCCGTAGCCTGTTCAGAGGGTGTCTGTATACCGTTTCGAGTCCGCTCTCACCGGGTGCCCTTTCAGTCCCTCTTATCGATTAATGATTTTGAAAATGCAGCTGCCTCCTTAAGTTTTATTCAATAGTTTTTGTGGTCAACGCTGTGCAATTTACTTATTGTTGCTTGAGTATGCTATATACTATTTCCTTGTATGTAAATATATAGCGGTGGCAGATTTAGAATGACTTCCATTACAGTGGTGGGGATCGATCTCATTGCACCGTACCACTTAAAGACGCTAGCCTTTGTACGACACTTGGCGTTTGACCGCCTCCGTTTACTACAATTTTGGTCACCATACTACTGCTCCGTACGTTATGCTGGGTCTATAATCATAATGTTTCCATTTGCACTGCTTTTAAAGTTGTTGTGATATATAGTGCCGAAATCCAGTTTCACAATAAGAAAAATATGGATGCATGAGATTTCTTGAAAATATATGTTCGGCTCTATATCAAGATGTAATTTAACACGTTAAAACAACAATAGGGAAAGATTACTGTTAATGTATGAGTATGTACCTAATACAAGATACAAAATTTATTGATTTTTAATTTTTATTTCTGTAGTCATTTGTAATTAATTGAAGAAGTTGATTCGGTAGAATTTTGTGGCTGGTTTCATGTAAAGTCCTACATAATTGCCAAACGATTCGACTTTTATATTTTTATAAAATAAAAAATACCTTAATTAATTATCTAATCATTAAAATTTATTATTATAATATCTTTCTGGACCTATGGCGTATACAACATCGTTATTATGGCCAAATGTTAATGTACTGGACAACACACACATATACTAATAATTTCAAATGAAAATATTATGATATCTTGATATGAATGTGCAATTTTTGTTAAAGCAGATTTTTTTGTATACTGATAAATTTTAAGAACGGTAGATATTAGTGTTGCAAAAATCACCAGATATCAAAAACCGGTTAATCGATTTTCAGTAAAAAAGAAAAACGGTTTTACAACTTAAGGTAAAAAAACGTGTGTATTTTTTGAAGTTAATTAAGTTATAAATACCTGTCTTCTGATTTCAAAAATGATTTTGGTTTTGAAAACTGGTTTTGGTTTCAAAATCGGATTGATTTGAGCACTGAATATAGATCATCTTCCTATTCCTTTAACACTGCATTGTATTATTCCTTAGATACGAGTAGTGTATTTCTTTACATAAAGAGGTGTTAATTGCCTTAACTAGGCTTCGCAGCCTGTGTGGTATTTTTTCCGGCAGATTAGTTCAAGATCAAGTTGATTGCTTCCCGCAATGGTAGTCTCTGCCGTTCCAATGAAACGCATTCAAAAACAACGTGGTGGGCTACCTTCTTCTCCTTGTTGCATAGTCTACATACAGGTCCATCTTTAAAGACGCTTATTCTATGTGGATACTATCTTAGCAGCCGTACCATGTTCATCGATTCGGTACCGTTCTAAGCTGTATTCGGTTGCTAAATGCCTGGATGATTGCCTCATTATCCCTTGGTTGTGTTTGTCCTCATACTGTTCCAGTAAGCCTGGTGTTTCTTTTCGGTCCACTCAGTTACTGCATCACGTATCGCAGTATTGGTTATCTCGAGAGCTGGGTCAGATCCAATGAATTTTATGGAAGAGTCCTTGTTAGCATTCGCAAGTTCGTTGCATGCTATGTCCTTATGCCCTGGTATTCAAGACAAAGTAACTTTATTGTGTTTAGTCAGTAGTTCAAGATTTACCAAGCAGTTCCAAGTTAGTTTTGAGGTTACTTAACAGGATACTGCTTTAGAGCGGTTCGATTGTCGGATAGGATACTGATCAGCTTTGCATACCAATTTTGGGTTTTGCTGTCCAACATCCCCGTTCACGATAATCTTGAAGGTTTGTCGAAGGAGATTTTGAGAGTAATTGTATCACTGCTCATTTAAAAATACGATTGTGTTATGTTATTCTGACATTCCTAGGAGTTTCCATTCTTGCCACCCCATTAATGTAAATAAAGAGAGTAGATTTGACATGGTTTCCATAGTAGATTTATGCAGCTGCAGTGATGCACAAGCAAGCTAATCTTCGTCTCTTTGCGAGTTTAATAATCGTCTTCCTCTGCGCGGTCTTTGTCCACCAAATCAGGATCCATAGTTACAAAAGGCTTACAAGATGTCAATCTCGATGTTTTCCGAATTGTTCTAAGGGTTTTCATTCATTCATTAAAGTTAGGTGGGCACTTACTGTCGGGCACTTGAGCTAGGTGCTCATTGTACCATCCCTATTAATTCTCTTATTTCTACTCGAGCAGCTTGTGTTCTCTATAAACGCCAGTACTTGCCATGGAAACTTGAGAACTTCGAGGGCTCCAATAGATCTCTCCCGAAATATTTCTGCCTTGAGTACTTCAGTTCTCACATGTGCAGATTACATGTAAACTCGTTTCCTCCTGTAGTTCGCATCTTCTACACCACGGTCCGCTTACCGGCCTGTGTTGTATAGATGTTTTTGCAGGAGACAGTGTCCAGCTACCCGCCCAGTAATGGTTTTAACTTCTTTCTTACTGCACCTGAGTAGGTTATCAGAGAAACTAACATCCCCATTTCCTATCAGGGCTTTGGTATATAGTTGACCTTCAGTCGACCTCCATTTCTTTGTACTTTCTTTATCTAACCAGGTCCAGATCTCCCTTTTTGCGGAATTCTTAGTAATTCCATACGGGCTCTGAACCATGAAGTGTCTCTTAGAGCCTCAATCGGCTAGTTCGTCGGCTATTTACATTGCCATTTACATCCTCATGTCCCGACATCCAAATCAGAGACACCGTGTAGTCTCGTGCCAGTGCATTGAGAGATTGTTTGCAGTCCCGAACTAGTTTTGACCTAGTTATGTGGTTCGAGAATGCCTTAATGACAGCCTGGCTGTCATCTCCTTCATTGTAGCCCCTTTTGCAATCATTTCTGCACAGTTGCAAGGGCGAATACCTCTGCCTGGAAGACTGTTGTATGTTCCTCAGGCTTATGGATATCCTTTGATTAGGACTGGGCCCAAAATACCGCTCCTGTGCCCTGGCTGGATTTCCGGATCATTCAAGCAGTGCTCTCACTACGTGCCTGGTCTCTGTTCGGTATGGAGATTTTCACCTTTTCAGTGAAGATAATTTCAGGTGCCATGCTATCCGTGGCATTTGCAGCAAGGCCCGTCGAGCATCGTGCCCGTAGTATAAATGTGCCTCCCACCCTGAAGTTGGATGTCACAGGTTGTTGGCTTTCAGTCTAGGGATCGCATTCATTGCCTCCGCTCTCACATAAAGCTCCAACGGGGGAGGCCCACAATGGTCTCCAAAGAGGCGGTCCCTCTGCTGTTAATTACACCAGTGATACCCAGCAAGGGTTATCATTAATGCCATTACTATTACATTTATTTGTCATGTGGTCAAGTGTTGATTCCAAGTTAGTTTCGAGTCAAGAACCACTCCTAAGGATTTGGTTCTTGACTGAATTGCACTTTTTCATTATGAAGAGTGGTGGCTTTAGGTCACCCAGCTTTCTTTTTTTCGTGAAGGAACTAGTGTAATTTTCACAGGATCAACCTTTAGGTTTTCTTTACACACTACCCTTTGTTGGTTTCAAAACCCTCTGAGTACTGAAATGATGCTTGTAAGAAGTTTGTAATTGGTGATATTTTCTTAGCATTTTTCATTTGCCAAATACTTCCAGGAAAGTAAGTATATTTTGTTTCAAAACTTTGGTTCGCAGGAAAATCAGTTCCGAGGTATTAGTTCGTACCATATATTTATATTTCCCAGATAAGCATAAAATGTGCTTTAAAACCATAATAATTAGTACTAAATAAGACTTTATTTTTTAACACTCACATTATGTTTCTATCAGCTTTCACATACAAAATAATTCTCAAGCATTAAAAAACGGTGCTAACCTAACTTTCAATTCAATTAGTTATCAAATTCGACCAAACCTCATACAGTGTTCTCGACTGGCGATATACACTTTATTTCGACTAATTTGCGTCCACCACGAAAGAACACAAAATACAGTTTATATTGATCCTATATTAAATATGCTATATTGCTTCCTATATACGTTTATTTCGACCAACATGTGGCAACGTGGCGGACGCATTATACTTACAAGTTTATACAAAAAATATACATCGACGCAAAATAGTTAGCAATTTGTCTGAAAATATACGCAGTGGACGCAAAATAGATAGGCAAATGTAAGAAGCAAAAAAGTGCGTAGAATGAAAAATCGTATAATTTCATTTTAAAGCTACAGCAATAAAAAGTGATCGGCGTTATCCATTTTTCCCGCGTTCAATATACGTCACTAAAATGCTTCTAACTACCTCCTTCCGGGACGCACTACGACCGCGTTATGAAAGGAAGCAAAATAGTTAGCGGGATGTAATATAATATATATATATATATATATATACATATATATATATCCCTAAAATTTACAGCCTGTAGTCCTTGGTGTTACTTATGATACCTATTGTTTGAGTTTTCCATTTAATGTACAAATTAAACAATACATACATACAGCAGAGAGTGCAGTGAAGGACTGGTTGAAATACACGCCCCAATGGACTGTTTGGGTAGAAGACCTGGATGTGCAGAAAAAGGGAAAATGTATATATCTATATATGAAATGACCTCGTTACTTTCTTAGTTTTGGTCAAGAATTCTATTATCTTTTTTATTATTATTATTTTATTATTGCATTCTATTATATTTATAGGTAATTACATTTTAGTTTTTCTGAAGAAGCATTATGTTTCATTGAAGAGCTTATCCTGAGTTCAATACTATGATGTGATCATTGATGATTTAATTAAAAAAAATTAATTTAGTATTGGACATTATGAATTTTAATCTATAACCAATTTTTCGTTATCACCACATAAAACGGCACTGTAAATATAAAGTAGCATATATGTCACATCTGGAACTTGGTAAGTGTTGTACAGTTTCTATAACGCAGCGTCTTAGAGCGCATGAATGCAACGAACCTGATAACTCACCTATAATTTATAAAGCTGTTGATTTTCATACATTCGGCACCTCACTAAATTACGCAGATGTGACGTTACTACTACTACGTGGTTATAAAGGTTTGATATAGAAATTTTAATAACCCTTCGTTAGTGTGGTGGAGTATGCCATACCCCAGTTATGTAGGCAAACATACTGGGGTATGGCATACTCCACCACACTAACGAAGGGTTAACGTTGAGGTTACGTTACCTGTGAACCGATTTTTTATGTTTTACAGAGGTGGTTTATTAAACGTTAAAATACACCTTATGCTAAACGTTTCTATTTAACGATATTTTCTATTAAAAATTAAACGTTAAAAGAACATTACCATATGACGTGAAATAACGCTTAATAAGTAACTTTTTGTCAACGTATTTTGTCGGGACATAGATATGTCGCTTCGACGTTGTTTATAAACGTTACGAAACGTTCGGTTACCGTTAAGAACAACGTTTTCTTAACGTTTATGTTCTTATTGGGTTACCATTGATATTTACAGCTTTAATTAAAAAGTTGAAACTAAATTGGAATTTAACAAAAAAGTCAAAAATAATAAATTACAATCTATGATTGAAAAATTATTGAACCAAAAAGCACTGAATTGAACTTAACTGACAAAATTAAATTATCAAATGTTTTAAATATTGAAATTTACAAAGCTTTTATGAAATCTGGAATTCGAATTAGAATATAAAGCGTTAAAAAAAACTTAAATAATGCGCAATCGAGAGGCTAAATTGTTAGATCTGGCCTCTCGATTGCGCATGCGCAAGACAAAGGGACGAAGTATAACTAATGATGTTCAAAATATATTGAAGGTTATAATAACAAGTGAACTGAACCAAAATACATAAATTTACAATAGAGAATGAGTCAATACAAAAATTATAGTTCGTTACACACAAAAAAAAATTAAAATAAAATAATATTAATTAAGCTAAGGAAAATAACGATGCTTTTACCTAACTCGGCCCATTTTTCCCTAACGCAATGGTGAATTGCAGCCTGGAACACTGTGGTATCCCTGCTGATGCTTACCAGAAGAGTTTCTTTTAGGTTTCCTTCCTTATTTTAGTTCCTACGCCATATTCAGTTTTAGAGCCACCTGTATTCCAGTTCGAGTCCTCCCTCTCTTACTGGAGTACCCTTTTTCCAGTATCTGGTACATAATAGGTACAGGAAAAGGAAAAATGAGTTTAATTGTTTTTCAAGTCGTGGGTTCTTTTTTAAACTTAAACTAGATATGATAGAAATTGTATGAAGTGTATAACACATTTCTTGCACTTATTTCAATTAGAGGAATAAGTATGGAAGACAGGAGAAAGATAAATATGAAATCTTAGATTTAATTACTCCACAGTTTTCAGTTTTACTTTTTATACTAGATGTTCTCTGGTTGTTAATGAGAAAAAGGAAAATTACACAACGCAATTACGCTTCGCAGATGAGTCGCTAGATGAAGCACTCTTTAGGTGAAACTGCCTACGTCGTAATCAAGAAATATACCCTCCACGAAATATACGTGGACTACGTAACATTACCTTAATAGGATTTTAAGTACCACATTCTTTCCTCGTATATAACACACAAAAAGCGAGATAGATGCCCGAAACCGGTGAGCGTTCATGAAAAATGTCCGATACATATGTATGTCTATATACACGGAACGTAATAATAGCTTGGAAGTCGAACTCCTCTGTCCGGATTCGCTACGTTTGGTGATGGTCTTTTCTCGTCGCAATCACCATTAAAAGCGTTTCGTGGGCAACCGGCGTACTTTGATACGTACATACGTTAAATGTACACACAAGTACTACATAGGAAACATTTGTGTTGGAGCAAGTGCGCCCTACTTTTCTCCGAACGTTATAAAATTGAAGCGGGCAGGGTACGTTATCGTAACCGAAATAATGAAGCGATTGTAGCGGCCTGCGGGTCGAAATTAAGTGACTGAGTGTCTCGGTTATCTCTGAGAATCATTAACAATAACGAGAATTTACTGGTGTCGTTACCGGTAGAAAATTACTTCAATTCGTTTCGCTTTTTTTGACGCAAGTGCACGCATTTAGTATAGATGGCAGCACACGTTATTGAATAAATATATAGGCATCTCTCCATTATGAGTTTTATCTAAGAAATAGATTTTGATTTAACTTACCAGAGCTGTCGCATTATTTTGATTATAGTGTGTATTTGCGATGAAGTTCTGTTGTACATTTTTTGTGATAGTTAACAAGAAACACTACTATTCAGTAAACATAGTTTACTTGATTAGTAATTAACTTAAATATCTCAGATCAGCGCGTTCTATATCAAGTAACCCACGCATTCTTCCAAGAAACAGAACTTGTTAATTCTTAAGCCTATTCAAAGATGCATGAAAGTTGTGGAGGTAGAAAATGAGAAAGACCATCAAAGCGATAATAATGTGGTAAGAAAAAGTTCGGTAGTTCTATTCGTTGAGCTTTTGATTGGGGGTTATGCTGGGATTTTGCAAAAAAAAAAAAAAATAAAGTTATAAGGTAGCTGCACCAATTGTTGACAATATAAGCCCAGATCTTATTTCCCTAAAGTTTTTACTATTTAGTATGAAGTATTTGGGTAACGTAAAACTGCCACCCTTATGTTCATCATTACATTCATCATTCACTTTAGTATATAAATGTTGTTCTATCTATTATTAATAAATAAATATAAACTTACAGCCTCAAAACATAGTTAAAAAATGACATCGCCGCTTGATGATATTTGGTCATTCCAATTCTTCACATATCAAAGTCATCAAGTACCTACATCTTATTATAAGTTACAGTAAAATCACTCTACAAATAACATATTTAGAAATTTCGTTCCTTTTGGCTTTTCGCTTTGTTTTGTTTTTCTTGCAGTCTCAAAATATAAGGCCAGGAAATTGAGGGAATGTAGTTCAAGTTTTACTAATTTTATTATTCGTTGCGACGTTTCGATACTACTCGCATTTTTCTCAAGCTAAAAAAAAGGTTCTTAACTTATATAAATAATTCAAAAATGACCCACCGGTTCTAACAGTTTTAATAAAAACGAAGTTATAAAAATGATTATTATACATTATAGAATATAAAAACTTAAAAAATATGCCAAAATGTGTCCCATCGATGACTGGATCTTTCATTATAACCTTGTTTTTGATTTTACAAAAAAATGTCTTATACAAAAGTTTTACAGAATTCAATAGTCTACATAACGTAAAAATATTTTGACCATGCAGGGTATTCCAAAAGTAGGAAAACGCATATTTACTCCGTTATTCTAATGGAACTCCCTATATATTATTCCGTTTTTAAATTCTATGGTGAAAAATAACATCACTTCATATAAACCACTATATGTCCATCTGTAATAAAAACAGTGTTATTTACGTTGAATTTTACGGGTGTAAAAAAAGACCCTGCTGCAAGTTTTCGGTTAAGGCGGCGTAGTTTGTATGTGCATTTGTTTCAGATACTCATATTTTAAATATCACACACACATACTTAGCTTGATATAAGGGTGAATATGAATACCTATATATAGTATATACTAAGCTACCATAAAAATTAATGGAAAATTCGTTAGATTTATTTAAAGTTGTTAATCAGGTATCTAATCGAAATTTTGCATGAGGTATCATAAATATTTAGTATAAACTAAGTTACCTTGGGCTAAAGTTACGCAAATGGTCAGGATTATAGTGGATACTTGTACACAATTATATTGATTTTAATTTCACTGTTGTATCACGCTAAATAGATTAGATTATATTAGATTAAGATTGGGGTGGCCTATCGACCTGTTTCACCGCGACCTTTTCGGATCTATTGTGATCTAGAGGACGCTCTCTAATTTTGCCCTCTTAATTAGACCTATCATCTTTCAGAGCGGCTTCTTTATGTAGCTACTAGCTGTGGGGTTCTCCTCTCCCTTTACTAGAAACCTTGTCCTCGCCAGGCCTTCACATTGGCACATCACATGAACTGGTGTTTCTTCCTCCTCTTGGCAGTATCTGCAGGTTGCATCATCTGCCAGGCCTATGTTGTACGTATGCCTATTTAGTCTACAGTGACCAGTCAGCTGATCTACAATCATTTTGAAGTCTTCCTGTCTTTATTCAGTAGATCTCTCGTGAATTCAGGCCCCAGCTTCTTTAGGAACACTTTTGTCTGTCTTTGTCCCGGTGATTTTTGCTATCACTCTCTGGACTAATTATGTATCCATTCATTGATGGATTTTTTAATTTGCGATTTAGTAGTGTCGAAAGAGGGGACAGCTCCAACGAATGGCTTTGACAAACCTCGCCTGGCCAGCTCGCCGCCTCATTTCCTCTCACGCCCGAGTGGCTAAGGACCCAGGCAAGGGTTACCTTTCTTGGGGTGCCGTCCTTTATTTAGGGCGCTTGCACAGTCCCAAATCAGCTTGGAGTCCACGCTTATGGAGCTAATCGCTTTAAGTGTGAACTGACTGTCAGAAAAGATAGCGACGCTTTTACCTGGTTCGGTACATCTATCTCTCGGATACAGTGATGGATTGCAGCAACTTCAGCTTGGAACACAGTCGCGTCTCTGCTGAATCTTACTGAAAGAGCCTTTTTAGGCTTGTGTATATTCCCGCTCCAACGCCGTAGTCCATTTTAGAGCCGTCCGTATACCAGCTTGAGTCCGCTTTCACCGGAGTAAATGTCCCCGGTCCTTCTTTTCTGGCATTATAACCTGATATTTTCTATCTAGGTTAAATTTCTGAACCATGACATCACATGTTATTCCTAGAAGGGGTGCTTCCTTGAGTTCGTATAACAGTTTTTTATAGTCAGCGTCATGCGATTTACTTATCGGTACTTGACTATGTAAAAGCCTGTGTGCTGTGGACCTTGCGGCTCCTTGTATATAAATATGTATTGATGGCGGGTTCAGAATTACTTCAATCTCGGCTGTAGGATCCGATCTCATCGCCCCCGTGGCGCACAGGCACGCCAACCTATGCACGCCACCCAGCGTTTTGGTCGCTCCATCTGCCGCGCCTTTGGCTACCATACTAATGCTCCACACGTTATCATGGGTCTAATTACCCTTGTGTATAACCAAAGAGTCGTCTTGGGGCTACGTCCTCAATTCTTTCACACAGCCTCCTGCACCTAGCTAGGACAATGGTGGGTCTGCTGGTCAATTTCTGGATATATAATGCCATGTGTGCCGTTGATCAAACCATACCCCCAGGTATTTCGCCTCTTTGACATATTGAATCCTTTCGCCTCCTATCACTCGTGGCTGAAGGTCTTCCAGCTTTCTCTTTCTTGTAAATGTGACCGCCTGGGTTTTTTTGAGCATTGACTGACAGTCGCTCTTGTTTGCACCATTTGTCAAGCGCTTGTGTTTGGAGCGGTTTACATACGCTCCACTAGAACCTCTGGAAACCGCCCTCTGAAGCTAAGTATGTATTCATGACATTTACACTGCGACCTAAAAGATCTATGGTGTCCTCTATTCTTACTGCTTTGCAGCTGGCCTTCCAATCCTGTTTCTTTCAGAAAGTGTAGGATATCAGAAGGTTAAATATATTTCCTTCCTCAATGGTTGATCCCACGAGTAGCTAGGGAAGAAAGGTCCACCTCCACAGAGCTCCGCATGTAGAGGTAAGGCTAAATACAATGGGGTGCGCCAGATGCTCCAAGGTTGGACTAGTGGACTGATCTTCTATCCAGCCACGCATCCCATCAGCCTAGTCCAGAGGTTGTCTCCTCTCGGTCCGTGCAGTTAAGCCAAGAACCTCCCTTCCATCCCTTTCGGGACCTGGTTTAACAGTTGAGCTTTCGGTAGCCGAAAGCAACAACTAGCATCGTTGTAGAACCCTGTGCAAGTCCATAGCCACGACACGACAGCTCGGGCAACCGCCACTAACCATCTCGTCTTGAGCGAACCCTGACAAGACGGCCTTTCCCCTATTCACCACCCCGAGGACGTGCTTGGTAAGTAACCGAAAGCTTACAGCAGGGCCAAAAAAGCGGAAATAACACCGTTGTTAAGCTCATATAAAGTGATGTTATTTTTCCACATAGAATTTAAAAATGTAATAATATATAGAATGTCTATTTAAAATAACGGAGTTAGTATGCGTTCTACTACTTTTGAAGCACCTTTTATAGTCAGTTCATGCAACATTGAATTCTGAAAAACTTTTGTATAAAAGGCTTTATCAAAAATAGAGCTGTAATCAGGGACCCAGTCTTCGGTGGGGCTACGGCAGTACTTATTAGATTAAAGATGCTGCAGTTAAGAAAAAGTCAATATGAATATAGCATGAATTTAATACCCGCGCGATGAACAACTAAATACAAAAACGAATAAAAAGAGAATATAAGGAAGCTATTGCCAAACCACTGGAAGCTACTGTGTCACCTCAAGCAACACCGTCGTTTTAAGGAGCATACTCGAAAGAAAAAAATTAGCGCGTTGGATTTAAATATGTACATACAAACAACAAAGCGCAGAAAAAGACGCAGAACGAGACTGTACACAGCTGTCAAAGGTGCAAAGTGACGGTCAGGGGTAGTGTGCGGCTAGGATTAGGTAAATTAGTTCCCATATTTTCCGACTGCCAAACTTACTTGTTCGGACTATATGTTTATCTCAAATACTGTTGTACACTACGTTTATAATTAAATAGTACTACGTCATAGATGTTACTAATATTCTTGATGTACATTAAAGCTACATGTATCATTCAGCTTAATATAAATCATTTCAGAAATCAGTCGTTTATTATAATTAGACTCTCAAAATTGCGCTGAAGCGATTAGACGCAATCATCTAATGAGAAGCGCTTCTTGTGCAATTGTGAATATCAGCTCCCATTCCGCAATTCACGTCGTTTCGTTTTCCTTAGTTGTGCAATGAAGAGCAATGTGGGGAATCTTAGGCTGATTGTTAGCAAACGATGAATGCGTCGATAGCGTTCAGCATCATATATTGAACGATAAAACTTCCAAAATTCACACCTTCGAAGACTAAACTTAATATATAAAAGCTCGCTTTACACTGCACGTACCATATTTATATGATGCTTATGCACAGGTATATTTAGTTAAAATCAATTACCAGTTAAAAAAGATGCCGAATATATTCGAATCAACTCCCTACCTTACAGATAATAACAACGCTTGTCCTATATTCTCGTCTTTGCCTTTCACATCCAACATCGTAATTTGCAAACTCCATAAAAACAATAGTAGCTCCAACTTTCTATACTTACTATAGAACTTCATACTTCATCCCATTTATTTGATTACGATTGATTCAACTTTGCCCCTATTAATAGAATTTATATGTCTATATGCCAAAAGTTGGGTACGTGTCAAGTACTGATACAGTTACCTTAAATTCTAAGAGCTATACTTCAATATAATCTTGAAACTGACTTTTTTCGGGATTACCGATAGAAATAAACCAGTTTCTATACTATACAGAACTTAATTAAGGATTGGATGACTTGTTGGGCATAGACGGTGCTGCAACCCAAAGGCACTACCCACAATCGAGTTTGCAAAAGCCGGAAGCTCGAAATAATGTGCCCCACAGAAAAGTTCCATTAAATAGTATAACGAACACTCTGCAGCTTTGGCGTCTTTATGCGGATATTATTCGCTGCATACATAATCGAATCTATACCAAGATTTATTAGATGTGTAATTAAACACGAATCTTCGAAAAGGTACAAATAACGTATTATTTGTCGTGCTGCATAAAATTGTAGTTTTGTACAATGGCAGTAATTAATATAGATAATGTGATGAACTTGTTAGTTGCGACAGTTACAAACAAAATTACATTAAGAATTTTTTAAAATATGTTACAGAGCTGTATGTCAGCTGTATAAAATGTTATTCATTCCTTGTTTATATATATTTATACTCATTTATATCTTATTTTATCAGGATTAGAGAAACATTATAATCCTTATAAACGCTTAAATACACTACATATTGTAGTGCAATGTGCAACCCGTTCGTTATTAAGTGCGGTTGTTCGGAGAAGGTTCGCCCGCAGCACAGTACCAAACCCTATAAATTTTCACCTATGTCTCGATCCGATCATTCATTTTAGTTTTTTAATTGACTATTACATTTAATTATTTCTGTTTTTTTCCCTGAAGAAGGCAAATTATATGCCGAAACCGGTAATGAAAAGATAATTGGAATGTAGTAAATATAAATATTGTTATGGAGAGAGTACTTGATATTCTACTATTATTTAAAAAGGGAATGTTACTATTTTACTTAGTTATATTTTAAAACTAATTAGATATAATAAGAAAAGGATATAATATGTAGCAGCAGACAGCTAGACGATGTCCAGGTGATGTAGGAAATCTCTGCATTTGGCAAGTCCTTCAAGGCATTTTTCTTCAGAATTTTCCCTTCAGGAAGCATGATGGTCAGCAGTGATACACCTACACATCGAAAATGAACATTAGAATTTGAATAGTATAATTTTACAATAGCTATTGACAGATCAAATTTGGATCCACGTTTAATTCAAGTGAACATTCTTATTATTTTTACTGTGTATTTATTTGATTTAAATTTAGTCTAATAACGTTTGGATATGCATTGGCAGTCCAATTGCTTTGATATGTCAACAGAAAGACATGGGGAAATCGCTGGAAATTGGGTTCTGTGACAATTCTATGTATATAAATTGTTGCCTACCTTTTAGGTGCAATAATGATTTTTAAGATTGTTAATTTTATATAGTAATAAGTGTTTAAAAAATTTCAAATGTATTTTTCTCATGGTCTACTGACACATACCTTTGTTATATTACAAGTGTAAGGTGATTCCAGATTTTGTAATTTTATTTATTTTCATTTTGTTTGAACAATCGACAATCCTTTCGATCACATGTACTTTCTCATATATAAAACAATGGATGTTCCCCTTATTTCGGTTACATTAATGGATTTTCACAGACAGTTGGACTCCTTGACGAAGACAATCGCTTTCAAGTCAGTTAAAACATTTTCAATTCGAACTATTCACTAATCGAACTCTGTTAGAGGCAGACCTATATCATTTTGTTCTTGAAAAATTTAACGGCTATTTCGTAAAAATCCAATTTTATCCCAAATTACAACCTAAAAATAATTGTTAATTGTTAAACAAAGTTTTTCACAAAAATATTATCCAAATTACCCGCAACCTTTTGGGTAATTTTTCTTCAACGACGATTTTCCTGAGTTTCCTGTTATGATGCTCCTGTCCTGAACGAGCCACTTTCCGTGATCTGATGTGACGACGATGGTACGAGGGCCCTCATCCGACATTCGAACATTCCAGGCCACTCCAGTGCTCGCAGAAGGTATTTCTCGCCAAATCTACCTAAAAATAAACGTTTTATTTCCATTCTAATCTAAACTTAATTATACTTATAAGAAATTGCATTTTTATTCGTTCAGAAAGAATTGAGGTTAGAATATTGTTTGTATCGTCTGCGAAACCGTTCGCAAGTAATTGGGGAAATTTGTGTAATTAGGTTTATAAGTGTTTGTTCACATTTTGAATTTTTTTTTATTAAATAAAATCACTTTTATCCACGCTTAAATGTTTTAATTTTACATAATAGATTGAATCTATTAAGGTACGACATTATCATGCCTATGATATCATTTAAAATGGTCATTGACAGTGAATTTGAAGGAGAGGACAATTGACAACATTCTTGCTCAGAATCTCTACTCTCACTGAAATATATAAGAAAGTAACGAGCTATTCAATATTTTATTTTATGTCACCGCCCCTCGATCGGAAATTTCTCGCCCTGCATGCCATCGGGCTGGTGAGAGAGCACACTTCTGAATCAAAATTAATAAAGATAGATGACACTGGGATATAAAAAATGATTTTTTCCAATTTAATTAATGTATTTCTTTTAAAATTTATTTTTTTTAATCCGGGCTGTATGCTACTGTGTAGCGTAACAATATATTATAAATTATAATATCAAGCTAATTAGTACTTATTTTCAACATTTGACTTATCTATTTCAAAGCATAATATTCAACAAAATAATTTCAAAAGTACTTTTGTGATTATAACATTTTCCTGTGTGCTTTCTTCTCAATACCAGTAACAATCAATTATATGATTATTTGGGTTTAGGGCTAACACATTTATTACTGTGCTTATTTCACCTTGGGTCATTTCATTCAACTCTTGTAGCTGTTGTAACTCATATTTACTACTGTAGCTATTTGCAATAAAATAGCTATCTACTGTTGCTATAATTTCGAATTCTCGGAAAATCCATCTAAAACTTACTTTCACTAATAGTTTTCCCGTTCTGAAAACGAGCCGATCTCATTTTACTAAAAAGTCCAGAACCTTTTTAGTAGATTGCCATTAGTTCCCCTTCAAGCGTATCAAAGAAGTAATAATTTGCATATAACTGAAGGTAAATATGCCGATATATTCCGATTTTGTATGTATGTATATACCTACACATATTTATAATGTACCCCTCCGTGGATACCATGAATAATATATCAAGGCTCCCAAAGAGATAAATAAAAATAGGTAAAAGCAAACACGCATACGAAAATATTCTTTGCAAGTTTATCAATATTAAGGTTATCAACAGTTCTTTTCTATTGATTTGAAATGGGATTTTTCTAGTAATAACTCTGACTACATTTTTTTCCTCTCAAACCATGCAATTTAGTAGAGGCGACTGTTATTTTAAATGCAAAAGGAAGGTAGTAGATACGTAAATGGAAATGTGCTACCGTCCCTTGTTGCATATATGAATTTATGATTAGCATCCTCTCCACCGAAAAGTAAAGTCTAGACAGCTTTCGATTACCATGTTTTTTTTTTTTGTAGTAGTAGTATACAAGTTGGTATCTGGAGTAAGCTGAGTGTCTCTGCGTTAATTGGTGTAGTACCATGCATATATGTATTAAACGCTTGTTCACCAATTACTCGTTTTTTAAATATAAGTAGAAAATCAATTACATTGAAAATGTATTTAAAGCCTAAATCGCATGTTCCTTCAAAAGCTCATTATCTGGAGGTGCACAATACTGAAGCTGCGATAAACTCCGTGCTTAATGCATTAATTTTTATGAATTGGACATGATTATGCTGTCTATTTCATAATATGCAATTTTAGATGAAGTAGATCAATACTCTATAAATGTCAAATTCCTTATTATTAAGTCAATAATTTTAAGTGCCTCTATAGTCCATAGCAGGTTTTTGTACATATCAAAATAAAAACAATTAGATTAGATTAGATTAGAAGGTGGCCTATGGATCTGTTTCGCCGCGGCCCTTTCCGATCAATTGTGATCCCCTTTTCTCCTAGAGGGCGCTCTCTAATTTTGCCCTCTTAATTAGGCCGTACATCTTTGAGAGCGGCTTTTTCGTGTAGCTACTAGTTGTGGCGTTCTCCACGCCCACTACTAGAAACCTTGTTCTCGCCAGGTCTTCACATTGGCAAAGCACATGAACTGGTGTTTCTTCTTCCTCCTGCCAGAATCTGCAGGTTGCGTCATCTGCCAGGCCTATGTTGTACATATGCCTACTTAGCCTACAGTGACCAGCTAGGAGACCTACTATCATTTTGACAGTCTTCTTGTCTTTATTTAGTAGTTTTCTAATAAATTCAGGCCTCTGTTCCTTTAGCAACTCTTTTGCTTGTCTCTATCCCGGTGATTTTTGCAACCATTCTCTGGACTGGATTATGTATCCATTCATTGATGGATTTTTTTAATTTGCGATTCGGTAGGGCCGAAAGAAGGACCAGCTCCAACGAATGACCTTGACGAAGCTCGCCCGGCTAGCTCGTTCGCCATCTCATTTCCTCTCACGCCAGAGTGGCTAGGGACTCAGGGCAAGGTTAATTTCCTTTGGGTGCCCACCTCATTTAGGGCGCTTACACAGTCTCAAATTCACTTTCAGTCCACGTTTATGGAACTAATCGCTTTAAGTGTGGACTGACTGCCAGAGACGCTTTTACCTGACTCGGTAAATCTTTCTATTTCTCTGACACAAAGATGAATTGCAGCAACCTTAGCTTAGAACACCGTTGTGCCTTTGCTGAAGTTTGCCGAAAGAGCCTTTTTAGGATTCTTAGAGTATATTCCAGCTCCAATGCCGTAGTCCGTTTTAGAACCGTGTGTATACCAGTTCGAGTCTGCTCTTACTGGATAAATAAAAACAACAGTATGGATAACACCATTAGAACGTACATCTTCAGCATGCATCAAATATTGAAAACCGCTCTAAACACACCTATATAACTGAACACCAACCGTGATCGTTAGTTACTTCAAATTCGATAGATGCCGCCGGGCGCGACTAGTTTTCATTCAGTTGTTTCCGCTGGCATTTAACGCATTCCATTTTCATTTTTCGTTAATTTTATGCTAAGCATGACACTTTTACTAAATTCTTCTGTGTGCAGACTACATGTGCAGAGTACATGTAAACTTGTTCCTCCTGTAGTTCGCATCTTCTGCACCACGGTTCGTTTACTCGATCTGTGTATAGATGCTTTTTCAGGGAACAGTGTCCAGTTACCAGCACAGTAACGGTTTTAGCTTCTTTCTTGATGTGTCTGAGTAGGTTATCAGAGAATTTAGCATACTCAGCCCCTATTAGCGCTTTAGTATGGAGTTGACCTTCAGTCGACCTCCTGTCGACCTCCTTTAAATCCTCATGTCCAAGCACCCAAATCAGGGACACGTGTGGTCTCGTGCCAGTGTATTGAGGGATTGTTTGCAGTCTCTACTAATTTTGACCTAGTTATAGGATTCGAGATTGCCTTGATAGCAGCCTTGCTGTCAGTCATTATACTCATTTTCCTCCTCATGTAGCCCTCTTTTGCTATCATTTCTGCACAGGTTGCAAGGGCGAATACCTCTGCCTGGAAGACTGTTGTATGCTTCCTGAGGCTTACAGATCTCCTTTGATTAGGACTGGGCCCACAAATACCGGCTCCTGTGCCCTGGCTGGATTTGGATCCGTCCGTGAACCAGTTATCACTAGCAGTGATCTCACTACGTGCCTGGTCTCTGTTCGGTATGGAGGTTTTCACATTTTCAGTAAAAATAATTTCAGGTGCCATACTGTCCGTGGGCATTTGCAGCAAAGGCCCGTCCAGCACCGCACCCGTAGTATCAGTGTGCCATCCGACCCTAAAGTTGGGATGCCACAAGTTGTTGGCTTTCAGTCTAAGGATCGCATTCATGGCCTCCGCTTTCGCATAAACCTCCAACGGAGGGAGGCCCACAATGGTCTCCAAAGAAGCGGTCCCTGTGCTGTTGTTTGCACCAGTGATACCCAGCAATGCCTGTCGCTGGGCAGCGGTTAGCAGCTTCACGGACACTTCTTTCATTCTACAGCAGACTACTACCCCGTATGTTATCGCTGGTCTTATCACGGCAGTATATAGCTACTGGATCACCCTCGGCTTTAATCCCCAGGTTTTACCAGCAACTTTCCTGCAGCGCCAGAATAGTTGCGTAGCCCTGGTCGTTATTTTAACTAAGTAATTTTTCCAGCTCAGTTTTGCATCGAGGGTAATCCCTAGATACTTTACTTGCTTGGTTAATTGTAACGCCTGTCCAAACAATCTAATGCCGCCTAGGTCATTGAGTTTCCTCATGTTGGTGAAAGCAACCAGCTTTGTTTTTTGTGGATTAATTGAGAGTCTTTGTGACAGGCATCATTCCTCCACTATTCGCAGTGCATTATGCATGATGCCTGCCACTACGCCCGGGAAGTTCCCTTTGACAATATCATCAGCGTACCGCTGCGTTCATATTCCTTTGTCATTTAATGACCTGATGAGATCATCTACGACCAATGCCCACAGCAGTGGTGACAGTGCCCCCCCATCCCCCTCTTCCCCCTGAGGGCACCCTCCAGTGGTCCTCATGGCGATACTTTTATCTAGCATCTAGGCATAGGCCACCTTGCTTCTCAGCATGCAGTTAACCCATCTGCTGGTCGTGTGGCTAATTGATCTAGGGCGTTGATGTATTATCAAAGACACCCTCTATGTCTAAAAAATACTGCAAGAGCAACTTCCTTTTGATGTAGGCTCCTTTCGAGTCCTCCTACCAAGCTGTGCAGGGCAGCCTCTCCTGATTTGCCCTTCCAATATGCGCATTGTAGAAGATGCAAACGATATCTAGCAAATGCTCCTTCTGTAATGTTGAAGTGTATACTTTTTTCCATAGTTTTTAGCATAAAAGATGTGAGACTGCATGATCTGAATGATTTAGGATGGTAGTACGTGTCCTTTCCAGGTTTCGGAATGAACACAACCCTAGTATCTCTCCAGGCCTTGGGAATGCAGCCCAAGGCGTGGCTAGTCCTAAATATCTCCAAAAGAGGTCCCATTATATCTCCAATTGCCTTCTGCAGCAGTCTTGGAAACACTCCATCTGGTCCCGGAGATTTATACGGTTCAAACGATTCAACAAGATGAGGTTTGAAAATATCGTTAGATTGCCTTTAATCGTCCTTAGGCGCCTTCCTCAATGCTACTGATTGGTCTGTTTTACCGAAGTGCACCCTCTCCGAGCCAGGAAAATGCACGCTGAGAAGGTACTCAAGATTCTCTTCCGCAGTGGTTGTGAACCTTTCGTTCGGCAACTGAATGGACCTCACTATATTAGAAGAATCCTTCTTCAAAATCCTGTGAATTCTGACCATGTCAGGGACACCTTCTATGTCCCCACAGAAGCTTCTCCAGGCCCTCTTTTTTGATTCTTTAATTCTTTTGCTATAGGTATTTAGTTTAGCCTTGTAGTCTTCCCAATTTCCCGTTTTTTTCGCCTTGTTAAATAACTGGCGTATTTCTCTTCTGAGAATGTTCAGCTCCTTACTCTACTAATTTCACCTAATTATATTAATTAGCGTTAGTTAATTAATTGATATTCAGTGGCTTAGTGTTGCCGTACAATTATTGTTATTCCTTACAGATAAATATTGTAGTTTCAGATCGACAATATCTTCACCATAATAACGAGATTTCGATCTTGAATTCTTATCCAGAGTTCAGAGTTGCCTTTTTTGGCATTTGACCACTAACTTTACAATTGCGAATGCAATTTATTTTTGTAGGAAAGCAAGTAATAAAGTTTGCTTTAGTTTTGCAGATGCTTGTAGCACCATTACATTTTATAGTAAACCTACGGTGGAGTCTATCAAGTTGTTTCCTCCCTTGTAGCAAAAAAGACCTTCTCCAGCGCATCTCGTTGATTTATGTATTTTATTGATCTTAACTTTGCAATTCCTCTTGTTTAAAATGCAGGCATATCACGTGTCATCTTAATGGTTGTTCAGTTCCCAGTTCCCATTATTACACTAGCTCATTCATAATCTTTCTTTTCATTTCATTTTCTAGTCAGTGTATACTTTCAGTTTACTGATTGGTTTATCTTTCTGACAGTTCCAATCATTTAACACACTTCTAGAGATCATTTAGATTCTAATCTTCCTTCTTCACATCCGTCGAGACTACAAGCAATCTATCTTACTTTGTATAGTCACAAGTGCTCTGTATATCTTAGATCCACGTGATATTTCAGGGTCTTCCGTGAAGAACTCCCGCATCCAGTAACCGTTGCCCAGTTGCCCACTTAAGTAAACAAATACATGAGATCGCTCCTGCATCTGCTGGTCAATTAATTATAAATTTATCGAAACGCATATTCGTGCTCTCAGCTCTCAGGAAATTAGTTACCTAACCGAGCTGTCATTAATCTTAAGTCATTCGTTATTTATTTCATTTTCCTTCTTTTGGCTTACTACATACTTTAAATAAAACTATTTTGTAAATTTTTCTGCTATTTGCCTTCCACTGCTGTTTACCGCAATTAAATTAGTTGGTACATGGTACATAGTCGTTGCCTTATGTTGGGGTATTTCAATCTTACACAGCTATTAATTAAATATGCAAATTGTTTCGTTTCTTTTCATTCATTAAATTCATGCACATCCAAAAATAGCCAGATATGCATTAAGTGCAACAATGGTTAAGTCGCTAGTTGCTATGAATTTCATACAATAACTATTTAGTTGACGTAATAATCAAATTATATTTTTTGAGTGTTTTATTATTTTATGTAAGGTGGATATTTTTGAAATTTTAATTCAAGTTTCTTTTTTTGAAGATAAACCTTGTTAATGAAATGCTTGGACCTTTAAGCATAGAGGAAGAATAAAGACCACAGTTCACGTAAAAATAGGCTCCTTTGTTAGAGAAACAGAGAACAAGTGATTCGCCGACCAAAAAGTTATTGCCAAGGCACATTGGTTAATTACGCTTGCAATTGTTCTTTTCCTGCAATGAAGTAGAAAATACATAGGTAACTGAAAAGAAAAATATTAGCGGTGAAAATAGCTGTGATTGCAGCAAAACGTCAAATCAATAACGCTTACCATGATGAAACAACGCCGAATTATCAGGAATGAGAAATTAAATTTAATATACATAGTGCGGTCATTTTCGACCACAAACTTTTAAATTAATTTCACTTGTAACTTAATGCTGATTATAATCTAACTAAATATTCATCATTAAAAGCCAAACAATATGCAACAATCCATAACTAGTTGTATGTTGTGTTTGTAAATATTATTCGTGAAAGGAATGAATATTTTAAGTCAAACCAAAACGAAATACGCTTAATTAAGAAATGTAGTACAAATATTTGTATATTTATGTAGATCTTAATGTAAATCCACAATTAGTTACTGTATTTTATATTGTGCTTCATTTTAGATATCATTCTTCTGTATCGCACATCGAAGCAGTCCTATTCCCCTATTTCCCCTATTCCCCTATAAGTGTGAGGCTAAAACCTTCCCACGAGTATCATGCATATCTACCAATTTCTTTTATTTATTATATCAAATAATAAACTCACTGTTAGGTATATAAAATATTTTAATGGTTCCTTTAACGTTCATATTAAGCAATTCCGGGGCGACGCTTCTGATACTATAGATTCTCGTCAATTTCAGTTTTCTATGCAAAACTATAAAGTAGGGGTGACGGGGGCTGGTTGTGACATTTTTTTTTACAAAGGGTCACAGTTTTTTGTTTGTTCGATTGTTTTGCATAGATATGCGTTTGTTTCATTAAGTAACTATTCAGGCTTTAAATTTGAAAAGAATTTTAGATACCAGCATTTTACAAGTGACGTAAACGAATGAACCCTGGAAAAAAAGAGGTGTAACTTTTAATACCGTGCCAGGGACTGGTTGTCACACCACGAGAAGTAAATTGTTATAATAAAAAATAAACGAAATCTAAGACTATATTCAGAACAATCAGTATATTTGCTAATTTAGACAAAAATCCAATATTACTATGTTTACAATATATTATATAGCAGTCTTTTGTTTCATCAAAACAAAAAATTGATTATTTGTATCTTTACATAAGCTAACAATCTTATTTCTTAAATAAAATTTTAGGCATATTATCTTTTTGGCTTTATAACTTATAAAAACACAAACTAAATAACTTCTAACTTTGAAGGAAATTATAAACTCCTTTCTTAAACAAAGAGTAAGCAAAAATCAACAAAAAATAGTTTTTCCCTCTCTTTAACAAAAAAAAAGTGATCAGATAAGAACCAAACAAGGCATTTTAGTCACTATAATCGGGACAATCACTTTCACAATTCCAACATATGCATGTAAGATACCACATTTTCTTTAGCACACCTCGCATGTGACAATTTCTTACAAATAACACACTGCACCCACTCCTCACCAGCTTGACTCTGATCAAACGGTTCACAACATATTAGACAAAAATCTTTGTTCTGGCAGCAGCTTTTGGATAGGCCGAATGATCTCGGGAGAAAAAGTACACTTACTTGAATGAAATTTCTGCTAGAACCAGCAACAGAATTAATGTGAACAGAGCTTTCGCGTTGTCATTTTTGTAAGTTTCTTTTCGGCGTTCAGATTTTTTTTATACGTCCTTATCCCACAAAAAACAACAAATTATATAGCGCAAATTATACCAACCGGCAAGAAGTACTATCTGCCAACACACAAACCTGCGCTAAATAAGTATCACTTTTAACCAAAACCGACCTTTCAAGATTAGGTAGTAAAAAAGCAAAGAAGTGTAACTGTATAAAAGTAGAGTTACTGCAAAAGGAAAGCATCAAGGCATAAATATTATAACACACACATTTCTGTTTTTATGGAAAGCAGGTTCTAATATTAGTTATTTTGTTTTAGTATTAGTTTTGTCGAGAGCGTGCAAGTGCTGCTCTCATAAGAACACTAGCGCAACTAGAATGCACGGCAAGTTAGCCGTTGGTGGTGTAATTATTTGCCACTTCCTAACGTTAATATAGCGTTCTCGGTTTAGCCACCACCGCCGCTATAACTACCTACCCCTGTTACAACCAGCCCCAGTCTCCCCTGTAAAAAGCTTTTCTACAAATTTACAGAAACAACTAAAGCATTTAATATCTATTTTAAACTCAAATATAGTTAACTTCATAAATCGACAGGTTTATCGGGTACAATTTTCAGTTTTGAATGGATATGTATATGAATTTCGGTATTAAACCCTTTTAGCTGCTGCCGCAGAATTCTCCACCATAGCACTAATGTAATTCTAGAATGTCAAGAAAAGAAGGTTTTTTTAAGACAATCATTTAAGTTTTTGTTCAAATTTTTACCAGAAAGTTTAAACGGGTACCATATTAAACCATGAAAACATGTCTGGGTACATACCGGATATTTCAAAAGAATGAATGATAATGATAATTTTGAAATGTCAGGCAAAATGATTTGGTTACAAGTTATAGGAACAAATTACTTAATGATAACCTTGACAGTAACCTTGATTCCCGTTTTCAAGTCAATTAAAGATCAATTTATGTTTTTCAAATTGAAACTCATTCCTGGTAACAAATAATTACTACAGAAAGGTTGTTAGTGTAGTCAGTTATCTTTGAGCCTCTCTATATAAAAATATGGTTAAGGTGTACATCTACCTCGGTCAGTCTGATTATACAAAATGGCCGTAACTCACATTATCTCGTTATATTTACAGCAATTACATCAAAAAAATGGAATTTTGAATGCTATACAATTAATATTTTTAAAAGATTATTTGAAACAACGATTTTTAGTGTAAAAAATATTGCTTTGAAGTTAATAAATATGCGTAAAAACTAAATTTTGCATTGGCTTGCAGAATCCTGTCTACAGAGCGCATAAACAAAGATTATAAACCAGGTTGAACCGCACTAGGAAAAACTCTTCGTATATCCACGAATGAAGATCTATTTCATAAAATTTTAAAAATATCTGACTCATTTATTTCGAATTTAAAAAGGAACATAAAAAAATTTCAAAAACTTATTCTTGTAACCTAATTTACGTTCATTAAGTTATTTGTGATTTAGCTCGTATAAAGTAAGAACGTTTATAACTTCATCTAAATTTATTTTTTTAATTAAAAAGTTGTTAAGATAGACAACGAAACGATAATCGCAAAAAAAATAGATGAAGTTATAAACGTTATTACTTTATACGGCCTAAATCTTTTATAATCTCAAGATATTATTAATTATTATTAACATGAGTACCTTTACATGGACATTTTCATATTACGTTGATTTCATATGGTTTAACATGTTAATCTATTCGAACATATTATTTGTATGTATAGTAACAAAACATTTGTGGCATACTACTGTTCGAATTTCAATAATTAAATTTTCATCAGATTAAACCACTTTCATTTAATGATAAGACTGTCAACGTTTATAAAACAAAATAGCACAACAATATATCCATTATTGTAATTTCTACAACCCGTATATGTGTAATCACGTGAAAAATTTCTTGAGCTATCACCGAGTTCCTTATTTTCCTTCTCTTCCTGCATTCGACGATTTCCGGTATTCTCCAGTACACACGTGTATTTACAATCGTCATTCTATCGCGAATGATCGACGATCGCTAAGAGAAACTGGGCGAATGTTGTTCCGGTCATCACGCTCCGGAAATTGGGTTAGGTTACTAAATAACACCATCTCCGGTCCACGGCCGATCTCTGACCACACACGTAGGCGGTAATGTCGATGGCACTGGACGCGTGTATTTTATATTTATACCGCAGCCAGTTCACTTATCCCTTATAGACGATTAAGGGAAATTTATGCATAGGTATGCACATGTTGTACGCACACGCGTGCACTTGGATTTCGCATGGACCGCTTTCGTTACTTGTCGCCGCGTAATTGATATCCCAATTTATACTACAAGAGTGATTGATAGGGTACGTGAATCAAGTACAAAATTCTACCGTGGCATCTATCTGCATACATATAACCGCCGAAAAAATGTGATTTCCCTTGCATCGATAATTTAAGCTACATTGAACAATTCCATCATGTTGAAAAAAAAATACATAGCGCAGGTACCCACGCAGGGAAACAGAAAAGGAAAACAAGAGCACGGCTGATTGCGTTATACAATGATGAGCACATCACTCTGATACGTGAATACTTGTTTGCTTTTGTGTAGGTAAATACAGGGTAGATTTGACGGTTACGTGAATTCAATGGTAGATTAATGTGAATGTTGAACTTTCTTTTTTGGATGCCCTGATAGGTCTTCCTTTATAGACTGCTTGGTTTCCTGGCATTCTGACATCATTTCTAGTCGACGTTTCGTCTTCATTCGTAGGAGACAACATCAGGGGCTTTTGCTGTTGATCTGAATCTAAACAGCTAACACAGGGAGGTGGTAATAGGGAGTAATAGTAATAGTACTAGTAGTATTTTTTTTTTTGTTGGAAGCCATACCGCATCAACATAGGCAGAATATATACACGTAGCATGTGAAACAGTACTACATAAAAACTTTCTCAACTGAGTAAGAGTTCCTCCCCAGATTTATTTTATATATTATTATATTTTATTTTCTTTTTTTTTTTTGAATACGTATTGGCTGGAAAGTATTTAATTTCTGCTGTACACATGTATAATTTGCATCCTTGAAACTTCTTTGATATTAACTAGTGAGTAGGCTCACTGGCCGTAATAAGTGCTCGTATTTTAATATCATAGGCATGACCTGTACTGTGTAGATAAAGATTTGTTTAAATTGTTATGTACGTAGCAGCACTCAACAAATATATGTAATGATGAAGAACAACAAGGTAAGAAAGTCCATCAAAGGTATACATATATATTACTATGGAATCAGGGGTATGGAATATAATTTAGAGTGATTTAAAACAGGTTTCAAAGCCAAATGAAGAAGTAATTGAAAGTTGAAGCGCGTATTCGGTTGCCTGCCCTACAGGCAAATTTTGAATTTATTAAGAATGACTATAAAAATGGATCATCTTGGCAATAGGTGCTAAGTATAGCCTTAATTATAATGTAAACTTTATTTCTATGTTAGTTCAAGCTTACCTGGTGTATTTTTACGTTCTTATTATATTTTGCTCGGGGAGATTTTTTATTCTTCAGGATGTCTATTTGGTAACTTTTGCTGTATTCCCATCAAACTAGAGTAAATAAGGGTATCTTAATATTAGTTACTGATATCTATTCAAATTGAATGTTGGCTTGCCCGATAGCGATAACAATTGAAGGCTGATTACTGGTAATTTTAGTTTAAATCCTCATTCCGCCTGTGGCCACGAATGACAATGGTTGATATTGAACTCCTATAACGATTTTTATACCACACTATCAAAAATATCAAAGTTCCACGAAGTGTTTACCTGAGAAAGGATCGATATTACTTCTGAATAATTAAATCCTTACTTTTACCTATAAAATTGTCGAGAATTTCCTATAAAATTTCCTACGAAGAATCCCGGTCAGAATACCCTTCCATGGTATTGCCCGATACGGGGGGCTCGTCGAACAGAAAGTCCAGCCTGTACCCAGAGAATTGCCTGTCGGTGAATCCAGGTGTGTCCATCGAAATAGAATTAGTATTAGTATTAGTAAAGAACATAATTAATTAGTTTCAATTCAATATTAACCAGAAATAAGATTTTTATAATTTATATTCACTATACATTAATTTGGGGTTAGATTTATATGAACCGCCATTATTAGTTTTAGTTAGTTTAGAAATTTGTAATACTTAAGGGTTGCCTTGAAAATCACTGAGGTGGTCTGTGATAAAATAGTTATTCTTAACAAATATCGATAAGATGGCCCTCAATTTTAAATTTACTCTTTTCAATTTGACGTTTCTTTAGCCTCATTCATTTAAAGTGCCAGGAAGGTTTGAATACGTATTTTTGTATCAATTAAATTGTTTTATATAGTATTTACGATTCCAACATACGTACCTGTGATTTAAGAGTCTCAAAAGTGGTAAAATATAGTATTTTGGCAAAGAAATAAAGAGTTAAGCTTGTTTCGTGTTAACATATTGTTTTATTTGTGCGTTTGGTGTTTTGACAACGACATTTGATAAGTACCAAATTTTAATAATCCGAGAAGGAGCTTTGGGGGAGCGCCCGTTATGTAAGAACTTCCTACTCGTTAGCAAGGGTCAAGCTACCCTTAAAGCCCTTAGTAGTTATAAGATCGCTTCGGGCCTAGTGCTTCAGTGTCATAGTGCCTTGGAAGCGATCGCCATTGATAATGACTTGGTACTCAGATGGGTTAAAGGTCATAAAGGTAATCTGGGAAACGAGGCTGCCGATAGGTTGGCGAGACGGGGTTCGTGTTCTCCGTACGTGGGACCGGAGCCTGTTCTTCCCATTTCTTCGGCTACACTCAATACCCTAATAAACCAGTGGGCCACTACTCTACACGAGGAGAAATGGGCATCCATAACCAGCTGCTGTCAGGCGCGTAAAGCCATACTCAGGCTGTCGTCTAGGACAGCGAGATACTGTCTGCAGTTTTCTCGCAGTAAACTACGTCAAGTTGTAGGGCTATTGACTAGCCACTGCAAACTTAATAAACACATGCACCGCATAGGACTGACTAGCAGCCCACTCTGGCGTGCATGTTACATAGAGGACGAGACACCGGAGCACATCTTATGTGACTGTCCGGCGCTTGCCCAACTTAGAGGTTCCATCCTGTGGGAGTTCTGACCCAGTATGGCCAGCTTTGGTGGCGCCTCACATGCTGCACTGCTCGAGTTCATCCTTCGTTTGGGTTGGCTCGAGTAGGCTGCGGATGAGTAACGCCGCCTTGGGAAGGTAGCACAATGGGCCCGGTTAGAGTGGCCTAAGTGCGCGTGGCACTGCAAGGGCCTGGATTACTGTTTTGACGGGCGATTTGGTGCTCCCAGAAGCGTCCCGTGCCGTCTGGCAGGTAGGAGGTCACTTTTTACAGTATCCTTTCACTTATAAAATTTTGAAATCCCGACGATTTTGTTCTGAAAAACGGCAATATATTGGCTTACAAGTTTCGACTAAATAGACGTCTGCAGAGCCGTGTCAGAGGCAAAAAATGTAAAAACGACATGGAAAGTTAAACAGATTAAAATTAATTTAAAAGATAATTAAAATTATCAAAAATTAAAATCAAAGAATCTTCTTTTTAGTTGAAACATTTTAGTACTTGGTTATAACAGTTAATGATTGATAAATGCTGTTTTCTTTTCAAGATTTCGACATGTTTTGTTTGGTCACATAACCTGAAAATCTCATTCCAGTCCAACATTTCGATCCTCAGAGCGGCCGGGCTATTCTTCACAAATTCCGAAGAAACATTAAGATTAGTCATTATTACAAGAAATTCTCTGGATTAACCCACATTTTCAGTACCATGATATAGATGGTTACAAGAAGTGCCCTCTTCTGATGCTGATGTCGAGTTCGTACGGGCCCTTGTTCTTTAACATATTTAGTTTGTTGCTGCGAAGGATTCTGTGTTAAGATATATTTAGATCTATGTTAACAAGAATCGAAGGTATTTCATTTGATTAATGTTTCAATTTGTCTGCAAATAAGTGCTCTACATTTTATAAATTGTGAGGTCACAGATTCTTCCTGTTATGGTAGTTTTTTAATAAGTTAATGATAAGATAAGAATTTTAAGGGGGAAGATTTAACTTATAGTAATGCGAGAAATTTAAATTTTAGTTTTAATTTAAATTAAGTTTAATAATCCAAGATATAATAATAATAAATAATAATAATAATAATATGTATATTTGCCCAACAGATACAAATACCCAATTACAGGACAAAATGGAAATAGTTGTTACTATGACAAACAATAAACAATAAACAATATATGGTAGTTTAACATAAAATAATCTTACTTAGCTTATAACACAATTATTAATTAATTCTAACACAGAAAAAATGAAAAACTGAATAAACAACTGAACTAGTAAAAGAAGAAAAAAAAAAGAAAAGAGTTATCATAAAGCACTTCGGGCTATATTTAGTATATTAGAAAGAGGCATAAAATTTATTTCCCAGTCAGGTGATATTAAGTTATAGTTATTACACATTCTAAAAATAGGAGCCAGGTATGCAATATTTGTTCATGGCACTGATAAATAAAAGGTCATGTTATACCTAGATGCAAGCCGTGGTGAGAAAAAAGGTAAATTGGAAACTAAAAAGCTACAGTCAATTACATTGTGCACAGTATTATATAAGAATTTAATGGTGTTCATGCGATAACGTTTCTCCACCGAAAGCATGTCGAATTCTTGTAAAAGCAAATTATAATCGTAGCCGCGGGGTGGAAATGTACCTTCAGCTCTGAAATGCAGGTACTTGAGGAACTTGCGCTGAACTCGCTCAAGTGTCGTCTTATGTGTCTCATACACGGGATACCAAATTAAAGATGCGTATTCCAATTTAGAACGCACATAAGAGCAATACAACATTCTGATGGCAGACACATTACTAAACGGTAATGTATTACGGATCACAAATCCTAGCATCTTCAATGCAGATGAGACAGTTCGATTTATGTGCTCTACAAAAGTAAATCTACTATCAAAATGCACCCCAAGATCTTTTATTGTTGTGCAGCGCAGCAATGCTGTGTCATCGAAAACATAGGTATGCACAACTGGAGTGGTCTTTCTAGTATAGGTAATTACTTTGCACTTATTTACGTTTATCGCAAGTTTGTTGGTATCGGACCATTGTTTAGTGGAATTTATTTCAGCCTGGAGTGCATAACAGTCTTCAACAGTTGTTATTGAAGAACAAATTTTCAGGTCATCTGCAAAGGCACATTTCCTACATTTCAGGAGTCCAAGTAGGTCGTTGAAGAAAACCAAAAACAACATAGGTCCAAGATTTGATCCTTGAGGGACGCCAGAAATTGCAGAGTAGAATGCAGATTTGTAGCCGTTATACGTGACATCTTCAAAAGGTAAGAGCCGAAAAAAAAGTATCCATGAGTCACAAAAGCCGAATTTCTTTAATTTAGTTAGAAGTATCCCGATTACAAATTGTGAGAAGCATGCTAAGTTAGATGTTGTAGAGCGCTTTTCCACGAAACCATGTTGGTCAATTGATATATGATGTTTAATGTGCGGGTATATCTTGGCATAGAGAGCGATTTCAAAAACCTTAGCAAAATTGGATAGTAAGGTAATTGGCCGGTAATTTACGACATCATCAGCAGGAACACTCTTCAATATAGGAGATACTTTGGAAATCTTCCATACTTCCGGGAAAGCGGACGCCTTCAACGAAAGATTGAAAATCAAAGTCAGTGGATAAACGAATAGTATGCGACAGTCCCTCACTAAGAAACTAGGTAAGTTGTCATAACCTGAGGTAAATTTATTTTTTAGTTTCTTAATTGCATCATTAACTTCATTCTCAGTCAAACAAAAGTTTTGAATTGATGTAGTGTGTTCAAACGTAGCGTTGTAGCCGCTGCTGTCTGTCTCGATGAAAACACTGCTGAAGTACTGAGCGAAGCCATCAACAATAGCTTGTGGATCATTAAAGGAGGCATCATCATACTTCAACGATATACTGCATAATATTTGAATGTTAATTTGAATGTTGCAGATAAGCGTACTCACCAAGTACAATTTTATTAGTTCTTACTGGAACAATAAATTTGTAAACTTGTTATTGATATACACGCTGTCTTTATTGATGTGAAAGCGGTTAACTACTCATTGATCTATAATAGGAGGGATTAGTAGTGCATGTGACCTGTAGTGATGAATTTGAAATATCTAAGCTTTCAGGTATCTAATGAAGAGGGACTGTATTATAATATTAAAGCTCAAGAATAGGTATCTATAAATGAAAAGCAAGTTAGAGATTAAAAGATTATATTTACTATTTAACAAAGTATTAGCTGCTATTTTCTCAGAAATAATATGTATCTTTCGTTTTTATTTGGTTGTCAATTTCCACACGAAGTGATGATTTTCATATTACATTTTGCTCTAATATAGTGAAGTACTTATATGTGGGTTAAACAACAAGGAATAGAACACCGTCATATCGCGGAAACAAAGGAAAATTTTAGAATTCCGAAAACTTTGCAATATCTGTGCGTTAGACGTGTATATTCCGTGGTGATTCTTTTTACAGAGAGATGTATCATCGCCGGGACGCTATCTAAGCTATTTATTTTAATGGAATATCTTTTATACGATTTTGCAATCCTGGATTCATTTGTGGGATCAATTTTGTGAATATAAAACTGTGTGGCTGTTTCGTCTTGTTTTATGAATTAACAACGAAAGTGTGGCGCTTCTTGGGCCCACAAAAATATACTAGTCATTTTTAATATTTTTAATAAAATTAGATTTTTTTATTGGTACGCATACTAGTGGTGTATACCTTATTTATTCTGGCACCCATTATTTTATATTTTAGCTTTTAAAGTGTAATAGGTAACACAGCGTAACACTGCGTAGGCTTTCACGGCCGTGTAACTATAACTAACAGCTTCTTGCGGGTTTCGCCGTGTGTCAAAACTAAGTAGTAAGTAATAGGTACCTTTTGCTGTAACATTGGATAGAACAAAGTGCAAGTGATTGTTTTTAAAGCCACTACCTTGTACTTATCGTCGCCCTACAATTATTGTGTTCTCATTTGGAAGCATATCGTAGTTTTATGTTGATAATTTAGCAATTTATCTTCACAAAATTAACGAAATTTTCATCTTAAAGTCTCCATACTGTTAGGGTCCAATTTGAACTTAGCGCATTTCACTACTTCCGCATCCCTGACTTAGCCAATCAGGGTGGGATATTTGATTTTTCGGGACAACAGCGTCCTTCCGTCCTCACCACCTTTCAGGCAACCTTGGTCGTCTGTAGACGCGCCGTTATTTCGGCCCTATTCGAATCACAGAATCTGTTGGGTTTTGTGAAGTGTTGGATTAAATATTGTTACCCCACTTGAGGGGATATTAGTTTTGTGTTCGAAGTTGATGAATTCACTTCATCACTCCTCGAGACATTTTAGAAGAGCTGATTTGTACTATAGCAACGACAATGTAGGACCATTTTTCTTTTCTTTCTAGTGTTCACGGAATTTTCGCTTGTTTGCTTTCTTTGGCATTCGTCTGATTACCATGTCTCCGTTTTATTTATTTATTATCTATTATTATGATTATCCACCGTGGGAAAGTAACTTTATTAAAAAACAGCTGGACCCATTATATTTGAACATCGCAGTCACCAGCAACCCCTAAAACGACAAGTTCCTTTCTCCTGCCAACACTTCGCTTAAGGTACCATCTTTCATTCAATAGTCTGCAAAGCCTATTTTTGGTAAGTTAGATACATGGTAACTTTAGAAATTGTGTGTACCATGTATTATTAATCTATCGTTCGGTAATAGAAGCATATGAATTATTTCTGTAAACTTCTCTTAAACCCCTCACCACAAACTGCACTAAACTGGACGTACGTTTCGATAGCAAAACTACCCTCATTTATACCTAAAAAAGGTCATTGTACAATGATCACGGTCATGGCTGACTGCCGTCATGCTTAACTAGTCACTAATCCTAACTCCGCCTAATTTACTACTTAATAAACCGTAAAGACAAGAATTTAATGGTCCTAAATATGAATTCATTAAAATATGATTGTTTTTATGTATTTCCATACCCTCATAACAATTTAATTGCACATAGTTGTTTACGTTTTTAACTAACTTTATATTGTCAACTTGATGATTTTCTTCAAGCATATATAGGGCTACACTAGATTTGTCAAACCTTCTAAATTTAAGATGAGCCAAATGCTCCGTGTAACGCGTTTTAATTGATCTTTTAGTTTGCCCAATATGTACATGATCACAATCTTTACAAGATATTTTATAAATACCTGATTTGTCCAAATTATCTACTTGATCTTTAGGGTCACCTAAAATATTTTTAAAACTATTATTTGAAGTAGTAACTATGTCAAGATTGAATTTAGAGAAAATTTTTTGTAGACCTTTCGTGTAACTTGGATAAAATGGCAATTTAACATATTTCTTATTCTTCTTGTCACTAATTTCTAAAGTACTCGCATTTTTAATTCTTATTTTGTTTTTATGTTTTCTAATGGTGTTATACACAACTTCTTCTGATAACCCATTAAATGCAGCGATGTAAATAATTTCTTTAAGTTCTTTATTATATCGTTCTGTAGACAGAGGGAAATTAAGTAAGCGATGTACCAAAAAGTTAATAGCTGCTAGTTTGTTTTTCCATGAATGGTTTGAATCTTCTGAAATAAATCTGTTATTAGTAGTGGGCTTTCTATATATGTCTATTTCTAACTTTTTTTTATTTCTTATTACTAACATATCGAGGGGAATGGAGGGAAATTTTGAATTTAGCTGTTCAAGAAAATCTCTAATTGAGCACTTACTAGTATCAAAAACACGAAAAATGCCATCGACGTATCTAACCCAAACCTGTGAAAAATATGCCAAAAGTATTCTGAAGATCGGTTTCAAATTTTCCCATAAAGAGGTTAGTTATGAGAGGATATAAGCTGTTCTCATTGCTGCTCCTTCAGTTTGTTGGTAAAAGCTACCGTTGATTTGAAAGAAATTTTGTTTCATGCAGAGCTTCGCCAAAGAAATGAAACTATCAACTTCATTACTGCCCAACTGATTACCTTTCAAGAAATCTTCTAAATAAGTCAAAGTGATATCAACGGGGACGCTGGGAAACAGTGAGCTCACATCAAATGAAACTAAAACTTCATTGTCAGTAAGTTCAATGTTTTTAATCTTTTCAATGAACGCGTATGAATTTTTAACAGCTAAATCCGGGGGTTGCACAGGTAAGTGATTGAATTTGTCAGATAGCCATTTGGACAGTAAGTAAGTTGGACTATTGATATTGGAGACAATGGGTCTCATGCTCTTTCCTGGTTTATGTATCTTAGGTAAACAATACATGACGGCAGTCAGCCATGACCGTGATCATTGTACCATGACCTTTTTTAGGTATAAATTAGGGTAGTTTTAGTGTAGTTATTTAGTCCAGTGTTTCTGCTGATGATGATAGCTTTGCTATCGAAACGTACGTCCAGTTTAGTGCAGTTTGTGGTAAGGGGTTCAGGAGAAGTTTACAGCATTACCAGTGCCACAGTTTGGAGTATTTTTGTTATATGAATTATTTGCTTAATTTTGCAAAACTTTGTCTAAAGTTAATAACCATTGAATTTCTTTTCACTTCGCCAAAATTTCGACCTATACTGGGCCTGAATATTATTAAAATTCTTTATCGTACAGAATCAACCCCAATTTATTTTGCCTTTACAATAAATCGAATGTTCTTGAGTTTATGCTTTTATTACATTTTATTGGATTTGAATTTAACGGGCTTCGGCCAACTTTGCGTTAACTTATGCCTTTTATCTGCGAACTTAGTGTCATTAAGCTCTTGGCACTTCGTTTTTAAAATTTGTATGCTTCGGTTACTTTATCTAGCTTTGGCGCCCATTCACCGAAATTTATAAGATAGGCCACCCCGTCTCCATTGAGTTACGCCGTCAGCATACTGCTACAACAGACCACCGTCATGGGGAATTTAGTCCCGCTTGCCGCAGCTGTTGAGCAAAGAATTACCATTTCGAGTCGATAACAGATAAGTAATCACCTGGATTATAGTTTCTTCGTGAGGGGAAATGTGCAATCGTATATTCGCGTAACTTTTTCACTACAGAGCTTAGCAAGGAGGATCTTAAAATGGAAAGTTTCATAAGAGGAAATTCTGTTAGACCAGTGCTTTATCTACTCCACGAGATCAAGACAGATAAGGTCTCTCAGAAAGATATAGGGAAAAATAAATATATAAATAACTGGAACACCTTCAGTATAAATCTAGCATTCACATTAGGAAATATGGATAGGGAGGAAGAAACGTTGTACAAAACCTGCAGGGAAATCTTAAAGGAGGCATAAAGAAAGAGCACCTATAAAGCATCAAGAGGGGGGAAAGCGGTATTTTATTGCTGGAACGATGAAATCAGTAGAACAGAGATGAGTATACCAAGAGCAAAAAGTGTAGCACAATAACAGCGAAGGCTCATAACGAAGAAGAAAAACATGAAATACAGTAACGACAAAAAGGAAATCAACAAGTTAAAAAGGAAGTCAAAAAAAAGGAACTTGGGCTAAGCTATGCAAACATCTTTTTACAAAATCATCATAAAGAGTACTAGGAACTTAGTAACCCTCGAGCTTCAGAAAAAGAACGAAGAAAAGTAATCAGTAAATTATTCCCGTAGGCGAGGGAAGAAATATAATAGATCTGGGGAAAAAAATGTCGTTCCATTGTTTGCCGACGCAGCACAAGGTAGTGTATTGTAAGATGTAAAGGCAAGGAAGGCGCCAGGGTTATACGGCTTCCTGTAGAGGCTTGGAAGAAACAGTAGACTAATTGCGACAGCCTGCTGAAAATCCTAAAGCAACTGCTGCAAGCAAAAGTTATTTTGTTACCGAAAAGTAGTGTGTCAGGCACCCCAAAAACTGCTGACGGATATGCCTTTCAAATACTTTAGGAAAAGTCTGCAAAGCATTAATAAAGGAAGGCACAAAAAAAAATCAATATCTGAAGTTCAATTAAGTTTTCGGAAAGGTAAACTTATACTACAGGCTGTGAACAAAATTGAGGAAGTAGTAGTCAATCAGAATAATACTTAAATGGAATGCGTTCATAAATATTGTTGTGAAGAATACCTTCAATGGAGCAAACTGAAGCTTGATTATGAGGAAGCAACGGAGAACAAATATACATTAATGATAAACAAAATAACTAAAGACAACTATCGAAGTAGATTACGGACAATGAACTCCAGATAGTTCAAGCAAAACCGTAGCAGTTATTATAACTAAAAAACGTAAAAGAAATAGGATAAAATTCAAGATAGAGAATGTCGATTTAATATCCAAAAAGAGTCCAAAATACTTAGCCGTCCTTTGACACACTAGGAATTTTGGAGACTCCGTTAAAGGAGCTGCTTAAAAAACAGTAGGCAGAATGGGAATGGTGGTAGAACTTATAGCAAGAACGATAGGACCACAGATTATCCAAATAGTTCACTTGTGTATATTTCTTGGTCGGATTTTTTTTTTTAACGTGTGCGTGGTAGTCACTGTTTCTGGTTTGTAGTGCGCACTCATGCTTGCGCATGCGTACTCACTCCACCTTTGTTTATATCTTGCTCATGAGTTTTCGTTTATAGGTTATAAAGCAGCAAGCAGTTATCATTGATATACGCGTTGTAGCAGAGATTATTGTGTTAATTTTCAATATTTTCATTATTGTGTTGATTGAACCACTTCACTTCAACTTTATCTGTTTAGTGATTTTTATACAGTCCTGATTGTCGCAATAAATATAGCTTTAACATTCCGGGAATAAGTTTCTTCAGGTTTCCAATAGAACTAGAAAGGTAAGCAATTAATTTTTCATATATAGATTATATTACAAATAAGTATATATGTATTTGATGTATAATTTTTAAGATGTGCATTGTGGGTGAAGAATATTGGTCGTGGGGATTTAGAAAGAATTTCATGAGAATTGAAAATTGGAAATATATTCATATTTATTTCATTTTACTTTTTATTTTTTAACCCACTGCCTAGTAAATGTTTCAAAACTTCAATTGCTTATTTTTATAAGCTAAATGCTAAAACGATAAAATAATGACGATACTTTTTTTGTTTTGATTTTGCTACATTACAATTTCTTATTTGATATATTTTTTATATGTAATAGCATTCGCCTTATTGTTACATCACTTTACACATACGAATAAACGTTTATAATTTTCTTACACTTAGTTTTTATTAATCTTGGATAAATTAATATCAAAGGCAATCTTACAATCTTTTCTAGATTATGTTTGTTTATATTTTCTCAAAAATTACTTCCCTATAGTTCTGTAATGATATATGGCCAACATGAAATTCATAACATAAACAAAATGAAAGACACATTGAACTTTAATTTTGTTCAATTATATTAGATCCGTTCCTGACATTTTTATTAATCCGGGCCTGTCGAAATGCGCGTGGTAGTCTGCGCGAAGTACCGTTCGTGCCACGAACATCAATGGTGCCGACTGCAAGTGAATTATCTGGATAATCTGTGGTAGGACCAAATAGCTGCAAGTACCAAGTACTTGCTGAGGTCACCCACTCCATATTATTAGCAAGAAATATTTTGTGAAAAAGACGCTGCTAGTTATGTTGCTTATCAGTGTACAAGACGATTTCCAACTTGGCACGATAGTTTGTTTCTGAAATGCCACCTATTGATCTCTTCGATCAGAAGCAAAGGGTAGTCATGTTTTTTGTTTTTTCAAAAATTAATCGGTGCTCACTAGTTGAGAACATGGAGGCGAGGATGTTTACAGTTTTATCACTAAATCCTTTCGTCTAAACGTTGTCCATATCCGTGCCACAACGTTAGGTTTAGAACAGATGTTCATAATATTTCAAAGAGGTTTCGTGGTAAAATTTCTCCCCCTGCACACAACATGTTACTTTTAAAACATCTCTCTCTTCAAATTTGGCATTTAAGTAAGATCAGCTGCGTTGTGTTTATTATTATCTATGAAGGTTACTTTATTTCGGTGACAGCTTCGCTAAAGCAGTATTATTATTTGCTATTGCCTAATATTCATGTTGTCTATATGTCGTATTCTGCTATTTAATACACTTCGTAGAAATAACAGAAAAGACCAGCAGTGTAGTAAAGATCGATTGATGAAAACCGTGGAAAAGGTTAGTAACATGAAAATTATTTTGCTTTTTATTTTTTGTGTATTATTTGTTTATTTATCCACGTTTATAGCATTTTTAGTTAAAATAATTAGTTAAAAGTCTATTAATATCAAGAGCCTAATCAAGATAAACAACTGTACAGTTATAAATAGCGGCAAAAATATTTTTTCTAATGTCCTTTATATTGAATGACGTTTTTCTGCGTTTCTTTGTCGTTCTCTAAACAATATTTTTCATGAATATTTTATTTGTTAATTTACATGTAAATCAAATTTTCACAAAATGTATCATACAAAAACGGGCCTTTTGAATTCCCAACACAGAATTCTTAACTCAACCTTAAGAGCAAATGGCATAAATAGACGTTATTTGAACAAAAATAAAAAATATTTGCATTGTAAGCCTTTGAAGTTACATATTTGATAAACAGCTTGGCTTGAAAACATAATATATTTTTTGCACGGCGGCAATACGTAGATAGAATGGGAAGTAAGTAAACATCGTACTAATCAATTTACTGAACGCGTCCCTTGATGTGTTATAAGTATAACTCAGTACCTACTTCTTTTGCTCGTACTACTGCTCTTTAATCACACCTAGGAAGAGTACAGTATTGGTCAATGCTTCACTGAAACAGCTGCTGTGTACAGTACTATTCTAACAAGAACATTTCCTGATATTTTATTAGTTTAACACAAACTAAATTCTGAAAGAAGTAGAAGTAGGAATACCGTCGCTTCGCAAATGGTTAACGTTTATAATACTACAGAAACTTTACCTTTTCTATCAACAAAATTGTGCACTTAGAAGAAATGTACCAAAACGAAATGCTTTCATAACAAACCAAAATATATTTTAATGTTTTAATACTCAAGAATAATAATCAACGGGATTTAAGTAAATATTTTTCAGGATTTTCTCTTTTTCTCTTACCTGGAAATATTTACGTAAGAAGTTATACTTTTGTAAACATTGAAAACCCGTTAAATGAATTTAAAGACTAAATATTATTATTCTCGTGGAACTCCATAAAATCGTTTAATTAAGCAACAACTTTTGAAATTAATAATTATTTTAATTACATCTTCGCGAATCTCGTCTCCTCTCCAATTTCCGTTTCCATTTTATGGCTGGACGGAAAACACGAGATTCAGTCCATCGAATTTTCAACGGTATATTGTAATTAAAGTGTTAAACGTTTTTTGCATTACATGTTAAATTTCACGAACTTTGCAATATAATAATAATTTAAAATATGAGAAATAAGTCCATACAAAAATGAAGAAAGGTTAAAAAGATTACGTTCATAAAACATCTATATAATAAATGGTGAAGATCCTCAACAAGTAGGTAACGTCACAAGCTGGCTTTTTCAAAATGTAAAATTAGGTATAATGCTGCCACTATTATTTCTATTCTATAGTAAGATGTATTTTGTATGACAGGTGAAAATGATTAGTTTGCCTCAAACACAACGAGAATTCTAACAGATTGTAAATTCTGAGTGGGATACTCATTTTTGATTGGTATACAAAATTCTATCAAAAAAGGAATATATTCAACACTTGTATATTAAGGTGGACTTATTTTTTCCACCTCCACGAACTTGCGCTCAATTCTGCGCTATTCCTCCAAAATTCAGTGCTTACAGTACCATTAATTAAAGTTAGCAGGGGTTTTTAATTGTGATGAGAGGTTTTGACAGAAAAAAAGTAGATAATGCCATATGCAGCTGATTGCAAGATTAGACATTTGAAAATTGTCTGATTTCAAAAAAAAAAAAAAAAGATTTTGAAGGTAAATAACAGGTAAGGAGCTAACAGTATCTGGTACAGAAAATATAATAGAAGCTGACAGCTCTGGCGTTACATAAAAAATTAGAACTAGGTTGTATTTACTGTAAATAAGAAAATACTTATATGTAGTGCTGGTAAAGAACTTAAAGCAATCTAAATGAACTGAAATTTAAAGGATATCAATTCCACTGATGTAATAGCTTAAACGGCTAGTTAAATACCGTACGAGTGATTGTAGATGCAGTCGATTTACAAGATAAGGGGAGTGCAAACGAAAATTGATAAGATAATGGTTTTTAATTAAGTGAGGATTTCCAGAAGCTATTATAATAAAATGCTGAAGCTATCTTCCTTTGAGAAACAAATACTCATCATGTATTTTAACAAGCGTTTGTTCCAGAATAGTTCTACATCTAATCTGATTACGGACCGCTAATTGAGTAACGTCAATACTGTCAGAAGATTTCGGAACACGGCCTAAGGCTGTATTTCCAAGAGGTCTGGAAGAGAGGGACAGAGAGGGCGTTTAAAGAGGCAGCAAAACAACATTTTTTTGTTCAAGTTTATCCTTTACGGGAGGGAAAAAAATAAAGACAAAAATTAAAGTAAGGGTGCGTAGAGGAAACTTGTTTTTGTTATAGGTATGTGAAAGAATACTGTTTACTTGACTATTCTCATGGACTGGAAGTTAAACAGCAACAGCATTGGCAAAACTAAATTGTAAATAAATATGTTAACAGCTGTAATTGTTTAACTAATTTTGTGCTAACGGGTAAGAAATGGCGAATAAACTGTAGCAAAACGTAAATATTGCTTTACTGACCTATGATTTTGACGACCAACTTTTCAAGAATAACGCTCGTCTTTCTCAAGTTTAAAATGAATTGATTGCAAAAAGTAATAAATAATTAAATTAATAAGTGACAACTTACTCTAAATTACTGTGGAGAGAAACATGTTGATGGATAAAAACAATCAACACGCCCAAGGATTTAGTTGTTGTAGAGTTGAGAAACAGATGGTCAAAATGATTCAATACTTTGTTAAACATTTTTTTTTACAATACCATTTACATATACATATTATTTTTTTGACTCTAGTTATTGTCAATACAATGAAAATAATTAGGAACACATTTTTAGTGTTTCTATAAGTGATCCTTTGAGTCCGTTTTTTCGCTGATTTGGTGATGGATACTCTAAAGAAATCTTACAAATAATAAATCCGAAACAGATTCTCAATTCGAAGTACCTATAGGAAGCAAAGGAATTGAAGTTCTATACCCAATCGTCAATTTTTTTCCATTATGTTTAAGACCAGTTTCGGACTAGGCCATCAACAGATGTAAAACGTCTATATGGAATTTGAAGCTAGGTTACTCATAATTTAATTTATCACTATTTACTATACAATAATAAGAATAAATATAAAATATTACAAAATAATAATAATTTGTTATAAAGTTAAAATATTTAACTTTAATTTAAAAGTATATATCCACTCCAATTTCTCGTTTAAAATACAAATTTTTAAATTAAAATTAAATATTTCAACTATATCACAAATTATTATTGTTTTGTAATGTTTTATTTTTATTCTTATTAGTGTATATTAAGTAGTATTAAATTAAATTGTGAGTGACGTAGCTTCAAACATTCTATATAGACGGTTTACACCTGATGATGGCCTAGTCCGAAACCGGTCATAAATATAATAAAAGAAAAATGAGGGTTGAATATAGAACTTAAATTTCTTTGCTTCCTATATTTCAAATTCAAATCCACCAATACAAAACTTACAATAATTTAAGATTCTCAATTGCTTGTATGTTGATCATATACAGAAACCAACCTCCCTAGCATTCTCGATTTTTATTTAACAGCTTACAGAATCGGTTAAAATTTACTATAGATATAGAATTTAAAGCAATAACCAACTTCCTTGACGTGCTGATCATAAAAGATATTGATCACATCATTACTGATTCCCAACTAGTTTTTAGAGAACACTTAACTATAACTCCTCACCTGGTCTACATCAAAAACTTAACAAACAAAATTAACACAAATCGCATACAAAATGATTAATGTTCCTGTTTTTTCGCACAATCTGTGTGCTAGCACATTTTTATCCGCGCTTGTGTAAATATACGTGTTTGAATCTTCGGTATTCGAACAATTCCACGAAAAATCCGCGACAAACGTTGCAAGATACCGAAATAAATAAAATATAGCGATACTTACTTAGTACAAATTTTCATCAGCTTCTTTAGATACACAGATGCTGGGGGGCATCTATTATATTTACAAATAATTATGGACACAATAAATGACGGACAAATAATTCAATTAAAACAAGACAAGTAAATGTACAAGAAATCTATTATTTTAAAACATGTAATCAGGGTAAAAGAACGTAAAACTTATACACTAATTAGCCCGGTGAGAACAACGACGATTTTACATAAATTAAGCAACAAAGGCTAATCTGCAAGGACTACGAAGGCAATTGAAACTGTTATAATTTACGATATACAGAAAAACTAATTTACCTCTTATGATTTTTTGAGCTCATTTGATTTTATATGAAATTGGTTTTATATTTATATACTTTAATACCTTATATTTTTATGGAGACTCAAGTTTCCTTGTTGTATCGATCTGGCCAATGCTTCGAACTTCTTATGTGTTTCTTTTTTTTCGCTGGAAATGCTTGATAGAAACTGGCCGTTGAATGGAGCTGCAAGCTTGATAACGGGCAGGTTTATTCTCTTGCCAAGAATAACTTTTCTTCCAGTGTTTATTATCTGGTAGTGTTCGACCTTCCTTGTTAGCTTCTTTTTACAATTATTACAATTTTACTGCCCAAATTTCATTGTACACATACTTAATTGCTAGGCGGCCTTCCTCGTCCGTGGTATCGCGGAAATTGAATTTTGGTCGTATAATTCGTCATTACATTGATAACTGAGAAATAAAATAAATTTTCAAATACACCGTAATTTAAAAAATAAAATTAATGTGATATTTATCAAACTGTTCAAATCTTTAACAAAAGAATAAGATAGCATAAACAAGATACTAGTTTAAAAAAGACTGCTATAGGACTACCTTATCTATCACATCATTTAGATGAGCGCCATGGATTTAATTTTCAAAATGTATTCATTGTAAATATTGAAAACTATCACAAAAAAACGTCTTCTCTCGGAAATGTTTAATATTAAATGTCATTGTCAAAATGTCAAATAACACTGGTCTCTTCACTCAATCTTTCTCTTTAGTAATTATCTTAAAATGTTTGTAGTCCCTTTTTATATTCTGTTATCTATTATCGTCTGTTTATAGATAATAATTCTTTACACAACATTTTCCTCTAAATGTTAAACAAGTTGTATAATTACGTTTTTTTATCATTTTTGATGATGTTTTTCACCGCACTATTATAAATTAAGTTGTCACACCTTGGAAAAGGTGATTGTTATCACTAATGCGTTGTTTGTAAAAATTATAGCTCAGCGAAACTACATTTTTTGTTCGATATTTCTTATCCATTTATTCACGAGCATTATAGGTAGTATACATCTATATAATATAACTTTCTGTATTCATTTTAAAAAATGCAAAGAGAACTAAGATTTCTCTTTGATTCCATCGCAGTTAATAATAAATTACTCGGAAATCAAAATGATATTGCGTCGCCTTAAGTTAACTTTCCCGACAAAACCGCCGTAATTATCTTTAGTTTATTTTTCGGTAATTTCGTTTCTGGCCGACTCGGCTTTTAATGCGGAAACGGCTGTACACGACATTGAGGCAAGCAACCAAAGAAAATTACACGCTTTTTCTGGTATAACCAAGAACTTCTTAATTACAGGCTTTTCGAATTTAATCCTCAAAGTGAGCGTACGCGCCCGGGAATACATAGCGCCGTCATAAGATACATTGAAGTGCTTAACTTTGCAAATTTTATTAATTTATCTTGACCTTTAGAATAATGTCCCTTTAAAATTCAAGCTGTTAGCTTCCAGATTAAACGTATTACTGTCGCGAAGACACTCTTCCCACGAAGCTGTTGTTAAATTTATTAAATGCTATTTTTTTATTTTATCTCCGCCTTTCTTCGAGCGCTAAGCATAATCTCTCGCAGCGCTAAAAGGCGTGTGTAAGGAATTCTAAATCGTTTAAGTTAAGTGCGTTGAAGTAACAAAGTTTAAATTTGTGGAAATGATTTAACAGTATGGATGATTAACCACTATGCATTATAATCCGGATCTTAAAACGTTCCGAATATAAATCTCAAAGAAGAAAATTAGATAGTTGAAATAGATACATGAACTTTGCTATGTTTAAAGTAAACGTGATGTAGTAATCTTGTTTTTACACCTCCTTAGGGTATCTTATTACAGTAGTGTTCCTAAGGAGGGGATTTATTGAAATAATACTTGCTGGAAAGTTTCCCAACTAGGGAAACTAAACCGCAGAGGAAATACGCTAGAATGGTTGAACGGAAACACGAATTTACTAAAATGCACATATTCCATAGAAACTTTATTGCCGTGAAATAGAATCTTTGTTTCGCTTTAGATTTTGTATTTTTTTTTTTTAAATACTACGAATAAATGGTTAAATTTGTGGCACATGCTACTGGAAACGTAAACATTAAATAATAACTACAATATACAGTCATAATATTAATAATAACAATAATAATAATAATACGTATATTTGTCCAACAGAACACGCCAATAACAGGACAAAATAATATAATAAATATATCTATATCCACCTTTATAACAAAGCGATAAGATTACGCAAGCAGAATAAAAAACGGAATAAAAATATATGTACTCATTTTATTTATTTATTATATCCAGAAGGAATAATTTATTCAACTTGATCTTTTTGCCATCAGCATGATTATATCTTATATTTAAAACAAGCTATGGTCAGCTAATGTGAACTTTTTATCTTTGATAATTCTTTGTGAAAAAAAAAAATAACCTGTAGCGCGCGTTCGTCTACGACTGTTAAGTGTAACAAGATGCGTAGCACTCGAAGACGACAAAATTATCACCGTGTTCAGTTCATGACAAGAGATTGTTGATGATGGATGAATACTTGCGTTTCTTGGGCTATTTCCATGGTTTGTAGGATTTTGATAGTCCGTCGTTTCGGCAGTTCGTCTACTACCATCATCAGAGTAGCACCGAATAAGATTTTATCTTGCGAAACTCACTATTACAATTAACTTGACAAATACGTCCGATTTGACAATTAATTTGACAAATATATTTTACTCTATCTTGTGTGACATCTTTGATTTCCAGGCTGGGTGTGCATTTGGTGTTATGGCCATGTATGCTGCTTGTTTCAGTTTTCCTTTTTGTGAAGTTGTCCTCTCTTGCCAGGATTGTTGCTTCGTCCTATTCAATTCTGTGATCTTCTTCCCAAGCATGTTGAGCCAAGCGAGACTTATCCGTTTCTGTCAGTCGAATTAATGTTTGACGTTCTTTGAGTCTGACTTGCCTATGGGTCTACTTGTTTCTCCGATGTATGTTCTTCCACATTCACACTGTAGTCTGTGTATACATTCTTTCGTTCTCTGATATACGTTGGTTTGTCCTATCTAAAAATTGGTCACGATGTTAATTGTACTGCAATGACGGTAATGCGTGTGTGTCGTGCATGAACAGAATAAGGTAGAGGAACACGAACAAAACCTACAGCTAAACCGAGGCGTACCATAGAGCGTCAAGATAGGCGCTTCAGCCAACTAACTCCACGAGACCATTTTTGTTACTATGTGTCAAATCGCTGACCAATGGTTTGAAGTAGAAGGTATACCTGACAATGCATACACTATACTGCCGCATTTGAACCTTTCGACTCTTTCATGCCGTCCAGGATTAGTGCTTCCTTTGACTGCGGACCACTGTCGTCAATGTTTGAACTGGTGCAGAGAGGCAGCATTGGCAGGCAGAACGGCCTATTTATTTTTATAATTACTTTACTTTTCAAATCCAAATAAATATTATTATGATATTTTGTTTTATTTCACCCTAGTGATCTCTCTGAATTTCGTGGCGAGTGATTTGCTAGGTGGCACAGAGCACTTGTGGATGCCCCAACCAACCTGTCAAGACAGCTTTCTAGCTTCTTGTTAACGAATCGCTAGTGCTCTTGCCTAAATTGGGCATCTCAAAGGCTCCCCGACTCGTTTAATGTTATATAAAATGCTATTTTAATATATAATTGTAAAGTTACAAGAATCGTGCAATAAAACAAAGTCTTTTGATATGGTAAAAAACTCTTAAATTGTATATAGGATGCACCTGCTGTATAAAATAATTTTATTTCTATCAAAACATTCAAACTTGTCTGGCAGTTTTATAAGTTTAGTTATTTAAACATGAAATATCAATAGGTGAGCTTGAGCTACCTAGCTTTCATGATCTTACAAATAGTATTTTGAACTAGTATGGCTTATTGTAATGGTCATAAATAACAATTTAATATTTGACATGTGAGATACGCAACATTCCATGCACTTTAAATTGTAAGTATAACCGAAATGTCATGTTATAAGTTGTTCAATATCAACTTTACGACTTCGCCTAACCTGAATGCGTGAATGCATGAGGTTGAACGCGCGAACGAATGAAAATGAATAGATACATAAACGGTGAAACTCATGAATACATGATATATCATATGTATCATAAATATTTTTCCTATAAATTACGCACCAAATGGTTCTTGTAATCATAATGATAATTAAGTAAGTATATCAAAGTAAAGGAACATCAAAATCAGAAAATAAAACACGTACATTATGTGCGCGACTTTTATTTATACAGAGGGATATACATACAAAAATGTGTGCGAAGGCAAAATATAGCACTGTACAATTCTTTTATAGCTTATAGAAATATCCTAAAAATTTATATATTGAAGCATGTCTAAAACTGTTTAATTTCTTCTACTAAAAATTGGTGACACCGTATTATCTCAGCATTTTTAAACCAACAAGTTTCCTGGATGCTTTGTAATTTTATATACATTTCAGTCTGAATTTTATTTAAAATATTTAGAAGAACAAATAATGAGTATTTTATAAAAATTTCCATTGAGTTTTGCGTGGAATAATTTATAACAATTTATAATCCTATCCATACTAACAGCAAAGCTTGTCCATATATGGAGTGGAAAAGTTGTTTGGTTAATCTTGCAGCATCGGAATGTATACTAATTAAATCTTACAACAATAAATTCCGAAATTTCTTCGGGATTGAAAAATGATAAACCGAACGTACATTTCAACCATTTTCCAACGTCGCTCTCAGCATTTCTGTGTTGCGATACTAAACCAAGTTCTTGAATTTTTCGGAACCAATTTTGTATTAAATGAAAGCGGCAACCTATTATATTAATATGTGGTCAAATAAACATCAAAGCATTATGTATATTTTTTTCAAAATCTACTACCACAGACTTTGGCAGGAAATCTAAATCTGCTAAATCACACTGCTTTAACAGCTTCGAATCCTAATACTTCTAGTAATATAAAAATAGAAGAAAAACGTCCTTACATTCACCAAAAGTTTTGTATACATATTTAAGACATGTTTCGGCTCACAAATGTCATCTTCAGGTCTTAAAACGTCATGGTACGAAATATAAAAAATAAAAAGCAGAAATGGACATTCAAAAAAACTCACGGTAGAACAAAGAGACAAATAAATACAAAACAACAGATTAAAATTATAATAATATTTCATGCCTTAGCATCCCCCAACAGCTTTCGCCAATTACAGGGGGCATCGGCGGCCATGAGTTATTATTATGCCTGCGCCCCTAAGATATTCGTCTCTCAGCATTTGCCAAGGAGTAAGAGAAACCACGAAAACCTCACTCTGAGAGCAGTCCGTCGGGTTCGAACCGAGGATCCCGCGACTGACAGCCGAGCGTGCAAGCCACTCGACCATCAGCCGGGCAAATTAAAACTTAACTGTGAGACAGTTTACACGGATATGGAATTAAGACTAAGGAAGGCCTCGCAATATAACAAGACTGACTTGACTTTTTAATTTTTAGATTTCGTACCATGACGTTTTAAGACCTTCGGTATTTGTGAGCCGAAATATGTTGCCTTCAATATATTTAAAAAACTTTTAGTGAATCTAACGACGTTAGACTTCTATTTATACATTATTGCATACCACATTCATGGATTTCGTGGACATACAACCTAATAGTTCTACATGTAACTTCTTCTGGTCCCATTATCCATACTTTTGCTCTGCAAGCTTTAAAAGCATAGCGTCGACATGAGTCGCCATTTTTTAAAAGTTTTTAGAAGTGAAACTTTGCACCTTTCAAAACCAAAACTTTTTTTCCACGTTCACTATACCAAAAGAACGGGATTCATGAAAGTGAATGTCTCAACACTATTAACATACGCAAAATGTAAGATGTTTTGCGCAAATGAACGAATTGCGCTGGGAATTACATCTAGTTTGCGCGCTAGATTTGATTCTTAATCATCTCCAAATTAAAAAAAAAAAGATCCACTACGGAGTGTTAAGCACTGAAATGAAGCGAAAAGTGACAAAATCGATGAATATATAGTGTTATGGAGAGAGTACTTGATATTCTACTATTATTTAAAAAGGGAATGTTTCTATTTTACTTAGTTATATTTTAAAACTTATTAGATATAATAGAAAAAGGATATAATATGTAGCAGCAGACAGCTAGACGATGTCCAGGTGATATAGGAAATCTCTGCATTTGGCAGGTCCTTCAAGGCATTTTTCTTTAGAATTTTCCCTTCAGGAAGCAAGATGATCAGCAGTGATACACCTACACATCGAAAATGAATATTAGAATTTGAATAGTATAATTTTACAATAGCTATTGACAGATCAAATTTGGATCCACGTTTAATTCAAGTGTACAGTTTTATTATTTTTACTGTGTATTTATGTCGGTTAAATTTAGTCTAATAACGTTTGTATATGCATTGGCAGTCCAATTGCTTTGATATGTCAACAGAAAGACATGGGGAAATCGCTGGAAATTGGGTTCTGTAACAATTCTATGTGTATAAATGGTTGCCCACCTTCTAGGTGTAATAATGAATTTTAAGATTGTTAATTTTTTTATAGTAATAAGTGTTTAAAAATTTCAAATGTATTTTTCACATAATCTACTGACTCATACCCTTTATTATATTACAAGTGTAAAGTGATTCCAGATTTTGTAATTTTATTTATTTTCACTTCGTTGAAACATCCGATAGTTCTTGCAATCACATGGGCATTCTCATATATAAAACAATGGATGTTCCCCTTATTTCGGTTATATTAACGGATTTTCACAGACAGTTGAACTCCTTGACGAAGACAATCGCTTTCAAGTCAGTTAAAACATTTTCAATTCGAACCATTCACTAACCGAACTCTGTTAGAGGCAGACCTATTTCATTTTGTTCTTGTAAAATTTAACGGTTATTTCGATAAAATCCAATTTTATCCCAAATTACAACCTAAAAATAATGGTTATTTGTTAAACAAAGTTTTTCACACAAATACTATCCAAATTACCTGCAATTTTTGGGTAATTTTTCTTCAACGACGATTTTTCCGAGTAATGTTCCTGTCCTGAGCGACCCATCCTCTCTGATCTGAAGTACCTATCTTCGATGTACCCGAACCAGAGTCCATATCCGACCTGAACAGTCCTGACCACCGACGATCGCAGAATTCGGCCCTGTAAAAAAGGTACCCCTCGTCAAATCTACCTAAAAAGAAACGTATTATTTCAATTCTAATCTAAATTTAATTATACTTATAAGAAATTTTATTTTAATCCGTTCTGCAAAATTTCTGGTTAGAAAATTGTTTGTAACATAGCTAAACGGTCTCCAGTTACTTGGGGAAATTAGTATAAGTTGGTAGCTTTATATGTATTTAATATGTATTTACGTTACGAACTAATATCCAGTGATTTACCATCAAGGTTGGCTACTCTGTTTCACACGTCTCTTTAAGCCTAACATAACTCCGTTTGAACGGTCAGAAAACGCGGGACTTTTAAAATTTAACTTAAACGTATTTACGTTCGTAACTATGAATTTGAATTGCAAAAGGTGGAATTACTAAATAAAACTTTAGTGTTATTAATTAAACGGACTCACGGACTTACCTGAGATAATTATTCAAAGATTTATGTATGACTTTAAACAAGTTCACATTTAGAATTTTTTTTTATTAAATAAAATCTCTTTTATCCACACAATTAAATGTTTTAATTTTACATAAGAGATTGAATCTATTAAGGCACGACATTATCATGCCGATGATATCATTTAAACTGGTCATTGACAGTGAATTTGAAGGAGAGGACAACTGACAACGTCCTTGCTCAGAATCTCTACTCTTACTGAAATATATAAGAAAGTAACGAGCTATTAAATATTTTTTTTATGTCACCGCCCCCTCGATCGGAAATTTCTCGCCCTGCATGCCATCTGGCTGATGAGAGAACACACTTCTATATCAAAATTACTAAAGATAGATGACACTGGGATATATAAAATTTGATTTTTTTTCTTAATTTAATTAATGTATTTCTTTTAAAATTTATTTCCTTTTAATCCGGGCTGTATACTACTGTGTAGCGTAACAATAGATAAGTTTAAAAAATTAGTTGGTCGTTTCCATAACTTCATAATAGCAAAACGACATTGTAACATTGCCGGAAATTAAACACCGTAAGTAACATTCAATGAATATTCTTCTGAAGGTACTTGTATAGTTTTAAATAGGTGACTATTTGAAAACACGTATAACTTGTTATTATTGAATTGGCCAACTGTTTTGATTTATTTCGTCGCATTTTAGCGGACGTGCTGTCGCTATGACACGCCGTAAAATACGCCCAACCAATAAACTTGACGCAAATGTGTTTGATAACGCATTGATATGCGCAGTATTGAATACAACACGACCTACTAACTGTTTCGGCGGCGGAAATTGAACGCTGTAACTCCGGTTTCGCGAAATAGGGATCTCCAACATTTTACGAGACCACGTACAAACGTGCAGTATGTACATATATCTACATGCACATCTGCTAAATACGTAACTGTGTTGTGCATGGGTTCGTAAATGCAAATCATCAAAACTATTCTTTTGTGCTCGTAGTATAATAAACATATTCATAGTTATATGTCAACAAATGTACATATTCTCGCTAATATTAAATCACAGCAAGAGCTTATTGTCCAGTCATATATCACAACCAAGTGCGGAATGAAATGCAGCTGGCTGTTGAAAAAGAAACAATGGTGTCATGGGCAGTAGAATAATAATAACCTTTATCGTCCAAGAAAATTCATATACCTAAAAAAAAGAAAATTTAATTATAAATTAATATTGTGTGTATTTTTGGGAGGCACCCAGGGTATTGTAACGTATTGCTGTGTACTGACTGAATGAATGAAATGAAAAATTAAATTAACTAGCTCAACGGATAAAAAATTATAAAGGGCGCAAAAGAACAACTCACAGTTACCCTCGCAAATTAAAACATGAATTTAATCACGAAAAGTAAAAAGTGGGTGAAAGAAATCTGACTGCTCGAGATTCTAAATTACAGAAGGACAATGCTAAATCCTCTAACAAAGCAAAAAAACAAATTTGTTCAAGAAGATAATCCTCTTTATATCAATCAATCCACCTGTTTCAAAATTAAAACAAACTAAATTAAACGTGGACAATTCAAGTAAAATTTACAAAAGAAAAATTTAAATACAAGCACAATACTTCTATTCACCCAACCCGAGGTGATTAATAATTAAATACAAATCAGCAAAATTAAAAAACGAAAAAATTAACTCTTTCAACTAAAATATCTTCCCGAACAAAAATAATAAATGATCTTATATCTAAATTGTGTACACAACAATATAATAACAATTATTATTACGCGAGTTCCTTGATGGACAGAATAAAATTTAATTTAAATGAAACAAAACTTTAAATCATAAGAATAAACAAAATGGGCAGCAATGAAATACAAAATTTACGTCTACTCTCACTTGTATCTACCGAGAAATTAGTTCCTACAATCTCGACCACTGCGTACAGCGAAGTCGCACAGAGATCAGTCCGCCAACGGACAAAATTTCAAAACACAAAAATATAAACAATACAAGTGAACGCAAAACATAGTAATGAATGAAATTAATTTAAAACGACTGAACACTTAACTAAATAAATCATACAATCAAATCATAAACAAAATCTTATATAAAAATAAACAAAACAACTGTGAAAATTTTCGCGACACATTGACGAACGCTGATCGGAGTAAACATGAAAATATCTGAACTTGCGAAAACCGGGGCGCCGGTCCACAGCAGTATATAACTCATCAGTTTTCTAGTATAAAGACACGAAATTTGGGAAGGAAATGAAGTTTAATTCTTTTCACCTAGCAGGCAAAAGTTTAACCGATAGCTCTTAATTGAGCCACATGTATTTTTAATATTATATTTTTATTTTATAATTGTACCAAGTTTGTTAATTTCCTGGCGTATTGTTTTTTTTTTTTTTGAGACAGAAGGAATAAAAAATTATCTTTCCCGCTTTCTCATTGTGAAAGTCGGTTTCTTCTCCAATAATAAAAAAAAAATATCATCTAGAAAACTTTAATACACTCTTAGATTTGTAGAAAAAAATTAATAATTTAATCGTTTAATAAGTCCGTCTATATAGTCGAATGCCTTAAGAGGTGTTGGTTGGTCCGGAGGCGGCGGAAATATGTAACTTATTCAACAAATAATTTTTTTAAATGTTTTCAGAAATGTATAATAGCTTCAGAACTAATTTCTCAGCAACTTTTTAAAATAACTTTTTTTGCATATGATGTACTAATGCATTAATTCACTAAGTTCACTTTATGTTGATTTATGGCATATTTTCACTTTTTAGTCTGTACATAGATATAACGATTCGATTTATTCTCTAACACTCGAACTTCAGAAAAGGAATTCAGAATGCAGAAAATTCACAAAACCGTAATTCACCAGTTCACCATAGGTGTATTTTTTTTAGGTGTTTGGTCACTTAGGTTTGTTCAATTTTCTATAGAAACTAATCGGTTGTTTTTTTTTTTTTTTTAATGTTGCTGGTTTGGTCACTTCAGCTTTAGTTTGTTCCGGTTGGCTCACTTTAACCAAAGTGAGTTATACTTAAAAACCCTTTGTAATTCTAAAATTCAAATATCCTTAAAAACGTATGTCAATATATAAAAGTTTCAAGTACCAACGTAAAGTTTCCTCAAATTTTGTAAAGCCAACATCTTCTTTCTCAAGAAGATCTAAATATATGTTTGAATTGAATTTTCTTCTTACTCTAAAAACCAATGAATAACATGCATATTGACCACGTTTTGCTACCAAAGTATATTTCCTAAAATCCCAAACTAGATAAATAATTCGCCCAATGCTTTGAGCACGGATGGTTCACAGGGACGTAATCATAAAGATTGTTATATCAAACGTCTATTATAAAAATGTTTATGTTCGATTTTAAATTATATTGATATGCGTGTATATGTACTTACATTTTTAAGGTAATGTTTTGGTTTGGTACATGTTTTTCTTAACTTAAATACTATTATTAGTGCATTCCTAATCGTAATTGTACCTTATCGGCTTGCCTGGCTGGTAGTCGAATGGCTTGCACGCTTTGCTATTAGTGCGGAGTCCGGGGTTCAAATCTCGCTCTGGTCAATTACGATAATCAGTTTTTTTCCGGGGTGGTAATGTTGATTATGAGGTAGATTTGGCTCTGCGAGGGCCTGATACACCCCTTAAAAAAAAAAGTACTCGTGTTGTATATATTATAGTAATAGTATTTTATTTTCCAACAGACGATAGACCCAAGTACAGGAAAACATAAGTACCATCTTTAGCAAATTAAATGCGAATCTAAGCTCCACAAATCTTCGACTATTAATGCAATCGAAGATACAGCATACTTAAATAGTAATTAAAAATTATTTGCAAACAATTCTGAATTATGCAATGCTCGGAGCGCAGTACTTGTAGTTTCGGTTGCATGAATGATCGAAGATTTGTGGAGCTTAGATTCGCATTTAATTTGTTAAAGATGGTACGTATCAAGTAAAAATGAGAATTAATACAACAAAATTGCTTTAAAAATTTAAGTTAACTAAACATAACTCAAATAAAGGGAATGAGAATTGCATAAGCAAAGGAACTAGCTAAATACATGACTATACGGATTATCATAGCTTTATAACTTTAATACTGCTTCAATCATCAAAACCACCACGTTCTATCGCTTATCAACTATATGATGTTTAAAGCCGTTTTTTCTTTATAACGCGCGGCAACATAGTAAAACAACATTGCAATCTTTTGTTTTCTTCCAAGAAATTGCACAAACTTCGCAATGTTGGAACTTCATTTTTTTTTTGTAGAACCGGTGTACTGGTGCCCTTCTCACAATATCAAAATCACACATACTAATTTTCTTCGATTGTTGCCATTCCTTGTTTTTCTTTTGAATACATACACCATTCTGAAAGATTTTTTGCACTGTTCCGTAAGATACTCCCGTTGAATTCGATGTTCTAACAATTGTTTTAGTCATAACTATCACCCTTCAAATTATTATATACATTCAGAATTATCTGCTGTTTCAGTGCTTCAATGATTTCTTGCTCTATCAACATTGTTTTCTATCGCTTCACTACCTTTATGTGCTTACCGAAATATCATTACCGACGAATACATCGTTTCTTGAATATCCATCGGTAACATGTTTTTGTTTCATAAATTTAAACATTTGCATTTTGCGAAAATTATATAACTATATTATCTTAGTTATTACGTTTTTATATACGTTGACTTCAATTATTTAATTGTGCGAAAGGGCTATTAAATTTGAAATACGTACAACATTCTTTAATACAATTACAAGTATATATTCAATTATTATTAAAATTTAGTTGTTTACTTTGGAATAATGAGAAACAAATTGTAAACGGCTGCTTATATTAAATGAAACATAATTATTCTGTACCTAAAGAAAGTCCATTTTCTCCTAATACGGTCCATTACTTTGCATAATTTTTCGGTACCTGCTGGAACAGGTAGTAGGTAGTAGATAGATAGGTAGTAGATAATCCTCGGTAATTCTTATGTTAAATGATTATAGCTACCAAGTGAAAAGTTGCGAGCTGTTGATTGCATTCTGGGTGAGTGAAGATGGGAAGGATTTTAACTGTAGTCGTATAGCTGCGCATGAAACCGCGGCGCAGATTTATTAACATTCGTCGAATAGTTATAGTTCATTCAGCGGAATTAAATTGAACCTGATATTCTTTTTCTCGCTTTATCTATAAAGTTTATAAAAGTAATATTAAATCCAATATTACATTTGTATTAGTAATAAGAAAAATAATAAGACAATACTTATTCGATAACTAAAATCTATTCATGCCTCTTTTTAATGTAAACTATAAATTTCAGTGACAGAACTCATAAACAATATCAATAGAAAAAAAAAATAATGAAAGCGAATTGTAAAAGTCAATGATCAAATAAAATAATAATAATACATTTTAGAAACCTAATAATAAGATATAATAATATAAATAACAATAGTAAATAGAGTATCTATTCGTCGGCAAATAGTATATTACTGAATAAATATTGATGTTCGGGATATTTATTAATCATTCATTTATAAAATTTCGGGCGATAGTAATAATCGTCGAGTAAAAATTCTTAGGATGTTCTAGTCTTGTACGATCGATACTTATTCTCATCTAAAAGATTTAAAACTTTTGCACTATTATTAAATCCGCAAGCAATTTGTTTCGATATCATACTAGGATTTTATTCCACTAATGTACAAACTTATTTCGATATCACTGACATTTTTATTTTTGTTATTTATTAATGTAAATGTCATTTCAAAATTGTTTGTAACTTCTGTTGAATTGCTACCGTAGAATTGTTTCACAATTCTCGGGCCTATAATATTCCATTTTTTTTTTTTCATAAAATTACTGACTGCGATCACAACTTACTAACCGTTATAAAGTTTGAGGACCGTACTCGTACCTTAATATCCACCAACGTCCTGATAAGAAATGAGTGAATCGTTCCCCTCGCCTCACAGTACACGGAATGAGGTCTATGTTGAATTGACATAAATTGAAAATATCGATGTGGTGATAGCATTTTGTAGTAGTTATACAAGAGTAGAGAATAGCGACGAATGCTTGCCGTTAGACAGCGATAGCATGCAAATTGGAGTTGGAAAATCGAAGCGTATGTCTATCACACAACCACCCAGCAGAACAACATGCGTATTTCTCGACTTTGTTAACTGATAGAAATCATATTCTCATCCTTCTTTTATTCATATTACGGCAATCGACCGGTCGAAAGTGAGCTCTTGGTATTAACAGACTATACCATCACTATATTGATCAGAATAGATCTAGAAATTCTTAGCAACTGACTCTATTACCACAGAAAAAAAGTTACCGTTTGCCAACAATAAAAAATTCCCATTGGTTCCGACATCTATGCCAGTATGTCATGTATATACCCAAAATAAAGCTTTCACGCTATTCGGTTCTAAAACCGTTTCTGTTTTAATTCTGAAATTTATATTAATTTCTGAATTTAAAAACTTCATTATGTGCGAAGACTTTTACAATTTAATCTAGGTCTACTAAAAGGTTGAAAATATAGTACAGTATAACATGTTGATGTTCGCTGACTCTTTCATTAGGCCTGTTTCAGACGAGGCTGTTAGGTTGATTCAACTAAGTTGCAAGGAGCATACTGATATGAACCCTTTCACACGGAGTCAACTTGTCCGCTTCAGCGGCTTTAATAGGTCTTCAATGACAATTAACTAATTGAGAGTGAACCCGGGAACTTAGTTGAATCAACTAAACCGCCTAGTATGAAACAGGCCTTATTGAAATTGCAGTTTCTTGGTTTTGATATGCATACACGAAACACCGCCTTTCGTGCCTGCACACGCGCGTTTTGCAGTTTCCATTATGTTAGTGGAGGTTCTATCTCCGTAAAGAAAAGGTTAAAAGGCAAACAACAGAAGATAGGCGTTATTCAGAAATTTTATCAGTGGGATTATTTTGTTTGCTTGTTCTCGCTCACATTCAAAAATAATACAGAAGAACGTTTTTATCTTACAATAATTGCTTTGTAAAGTACGTACACAGCACGTACTGATTGAATTAAATGAAAATGCAAAATGAATTTAAAAAAAAAAAAAAATTAAATTAGCTGGCTCAACGGAAAAGGTTTTTAAAAGGCGCAAAAGAACTATTAACCTCAGACTTACCCTCGCGAATTAAAACTTGAATCTAGCCACGAAAAGTAAATTGTAAGTGAATGAAATCAGGCTTTCTTAAATACTTGAAAAATTTAAAAGGTTTAATATAAAATAAAAGAACAGAATTTTTAACCCAAGGATGCTAATTAACAATCAATTTATTTCAACAACGGGTTAAATTACAGATTCTACAGAAAGAAACCGTGAACTGAAGGTTCTGGCCTAAAATAAAATCTGCACTTGATTCTAAATTAAAATAGGACAATGCTATTTCCTATGCAAAGCAAAAGTTTTGTTTGTTCAGGAAGATTATCCAAAATCTTTTAATTTCAACCCACGTGGTTTCAAATTAAAATAAACTAACAAGGGAACACCGGCGGGTGTCCCCCTCCGATTTCAATGAAACTTAACAGATCGAAAGAGTACCTTAAAAATAAGAGACACGTATTTTTTTTTATCGGCGTATCCGCACGATTTTGGGGTACAGCCCCCTCCAAAGTTTGGACGATTTTTCAATTTTTGCAAATATTTCCTAAATTATAACAGATATTAAATTTTCTTCTTAACATAATTTGCAGCATATTGCATGGCCCTAAGGGTGGCGTCGTCCGTATTCGCAAAAAGTTAATAACGGGGGACGGGTACCCCTACCCCCTTTTTTTTAAATTTTTCTTTTTATTCATCAAAAGAAGCCGATTTTACATAGAATACGATGATGTTATAACAAGTTTAGAAAATAATAATTGTAAAATAGAAAAATAATAATAAAGTTTCAAAAATTAATAAACTTGTCTATTGATATAAATCAAATGAACTATAACAGAAATAAGTTCTTATCCTTGACATAATTTCCAGCATAATACATGGTCTCAAGGTAGATATCTTCACAAAAAGCTAATAACGGGGGTATGGAGTACCCCATACCCTCGCAATTTTTAATAATAAGTTTATTCATTATTTATCAAAAAAAGATCGCTTTTACATAGAAAACGGTGATGTATAATAAATTTAGAAAATTAATAATAATAATAATAACTCAAAATAAATATATGGTACGTGTCTATTGTGGGGAATTTGATATGCACTTATCTACGCATACGTGAGTTTAATTAAAATATACGACAATAAAATTCAATATTTAATAGAATCCGCATTAAATCTACACAAGCAAACGATAGACATTTGAATGAATGGATTAATAAAAAAAAACTTGATGATACAACAAACTCATTAACGAAATTTATACAAACCAAAATAAAATTGTGAAAAATTCTCGGTAAATTGAATCAGCTGTTTTAGCAATGAAACCAACCAATAAACAGCAAATTGGGTTGTCTGATAACAGCAGTAGGTAAACTGTAGAGGGAGTGAATTTTACTCGAAAAATTTTACTCGAAAACGTTTACTATCAGTTCTAGACAATTTTACTCGGCCAAATTTCGAACTGTGTGGGTTTCGAGTGACAGCCTTATTAGTAACCCCATCATTGCAGTTGTCAAATTGTCCTCGTTCACGGGTATGTACATTACTGAATCACTCAGTGTACACCGCAACTATACTTTCGTGATATCGAAAAATGTATTACGTTTTACTGACACCCAAATGAAAATCTCCTAGAACGGGAGATACCTAGTACTGTGTTTCGACTAATTCATTGCTTGGAAATAAAAGGTGTTGACTTCATATAAATAATCGACATCAATATAGACATAGTGCTTATTTTTGGCAAATATTAACAAAACCCCGAAATTGTGCTTCACCTATAATTGAATTATGAATGGAAATCAATTATCCTTTACGATCCCTCTGCGATCTTTAAGTAATAAAAAAATGACAGATTGTCTAGAATTAAAAAAACCAATTGATAATTCCTCCTTATTTTAACAGTAATAACAGCAATAATGTTTCTTTATTACAAACGAAAAGTCCGAAGAATAAATGAAATTAGTAAGTTTATTTTGTAAGCTTTTTAATCAATTCCTTTTAAGATTTAAAATTTTCCTTAATTGCTTTTAGCGAAGATGCCTTTTGTGTATGTAAACAAATAAAAATCAGGGATTATAAGTTTCAGGAAAATACATCATATTATTTTCTTTTTTTTCTGGTTTCTTCTATCTGTTTAATTTGAAGACCCTGCCAATACTAATACTCAGATGGTAGGTACTGCATTAGTCTTTATACGTAGACAAAAGCATACGTCCGCGAATAAGTGCATCCTTTGTGTGCGAAAGTTGAAGCGTTTCCCATTTCTATGTCCGTGAATAATTGAATGCGCAAATATTGAGAGATTACTACTTATAATTAGTTTTTACAATACACAGTATTTTAATAAAGCAAATATTCACAATTCTTGCATAAAATTTGTAATACCTTCTGCGAAGACTCTAGTGTTATATATTATGTTTTAAGTAGAATTTTTTTCATAGTTCAATAAATAGGTACTGGCAGCGAAAATGTACAATGGCCCGTGGGCTATAAAACTAAATTTCCTTATTGGTGCGACCCAAAATATTACCACTATATTATAACAACTATGATCATATATTATATGTTAATTTTCTGTACACTACGTTAATAATTAAATGCGAACGAAGGAGGTCTTTTAGGTAGGCAACCAATATAATTGTGATCCGTAATGCACAATTTTTCTAAAACCTAATATTTTCGTTTTTATTTCATTGTGTACTCAAGGCTTTTCTTGTCGATGAATATCTTTAAATCATATTTATAAATATTGAAAGCCATGCATTTTATTGTAGAAGTTAAGACGTTATAAGCATTCAAGCTCGAATAATTTTCTTCCTGTTTGAAACCACCCCAGGACAGGTTTTAAAGATGTATTTTGAGACAGTGGGAGTAACAGCTGTCAAAATTTGACGTATTGTGAAATGAAAGTGACATTAGTCACTTTCATTTCACACATTCACAATGCGTAGTAAATGTGTGTAGTATCTATATTATAGTATTTGCAATTTATTGTGCGGAAACACAACGAAAAAGGTAGACATGGATGCATTCAAATAACAATAATTATTCAGAAGATACGTCCACGTATGTCAAAGATGTAACAGAAAAAACATGTTCCGCAACAAGGTCGGTTTGCATCAACGGTAGCGGCGTTTTCTTGGAAATGGATATACTTTAATAAGTAGTAGTCCGAGAACCAAAGTCAAAAAAGTGCAAGAGTTTTCGGAAGATTGATATTTTCAAATCGAGTTATATTTTAGTGATAGAGAGCCATCGTAGAGTCAACACTTCAGCTGTCGGAACAACTGGCACTGGGACACTCGAAAAGGTGTAAAATTAATTAGCATCTCTAAACTGTTTTCTGAAAGCTCAAAATTGGTAAATGATTAGTAAATGTAATATAGGACACAAACCTAACATTCAGACACCATAATAAAGGGGCGAGTAGCGCTATTGCATACATGTCGACAAAGTTACGTCAGCGCACCTAATTTCTCAAAGCTGAAATTTTGCAAAACATGAATTTAAAGTATGAAATTCACGAAACAAACAATCAGACTCTTTTTTAATAGGAATTCATCAGTAAGCAGTCAATAGAGGTCACGATAACAAGTGCGTGCGCATTGTGGCAATTAGAAATTAACGAGTGCTTTTTTAATATTGTGCAGCTAAATTAAGCGCACTGCGTAATGAGCATGGCGTATTGCGCGTCATATAATCAAAAGGAGCGTCTGCCATTGTCTAATTTGCCAAGTTAGAACGTCGTAACTTTATCCCTAAGTTCTAACTTGACACAACAGACAAATATGGGATAGAACAAACGCTATATGCAGATAGATCGAAAACTATAAAAATGTAGTTAAAACGTTTTAACTAAAGAGGGCAGCAATTGTTTTCCTCTCTTCGGCATACATCTCGATTTGAATACATGATATGCAATGAGGCATGCTCATTGCACAGAGTGCACCGTAAAAACTTCAGAGACGGTAGTGAAGAATATTCCGGCAACAGCGATAGCAGTGGTTTTGAATGTTAAATGTTTTTGCTACTTTTTTTGAATATTTTCGCATTTATTTTCCAATTTTGCAATATGATTATGTATGAGGAGTAATTTATATTCCATTCAGCTGTAATATAAATTATTTTTACTAAACAAGCATTTATTAATTTCTAATTGCCAGAATACGCACGCACTCTGTTTTCCTCACTTCTACTGACTGCTGACTGACGGGGATTGATGAATGAATGAATTTTATAATTTAAATTAATGTTTTGCAAAATTTCAGCTTTGAGAATTAGTTGCGCTAACGTCATTTTTTCGACATGAATAAAATAGCGCTGAAGTCACGCGTCCCTTTATTTTGGTGCCTGACTGTTAGATTCATATCCTATATTACATTCACTAATCATTTACAAATTTTTAGCTTTCAGAAAACCGTTTAGAGACGCTAATTAATTTTACACCTTTCCCAGCGCCAGGTGTCCCCACAGCTGAAGTGCTGACTCTACGATGGCTCTCTATCACTACGGTACAATTCAGTTTTAAAATATCAACCTTCCGAAAACTCTTGCATTTTTTTGACGCCAGCTCCTCGACTATAGTTTTGAATAATTACAAATATGTCAAATTTTGACAGCTGGCGGTTTCAAACACGGAGAAAATTATTCGAACAGTAATGCTTATAAAGTCTTAGTTTCGACAATAAAATGCACGGTTTTAAATATATATAAATATGATTTAAGGATATTTAGACGTCGGCAAAAAAAGCCTTAAGTACACAATGAAATAAAAATCGAAATATTAGAAGTATTAGAAGAATTGTGCATTACGGATCACAACTATATGACTGTTAGATTGGTTACCTAACTAAAACGCCCTCTTTATTCGCATTTCATTATTAACATAGAATACATATCCATTTGTAAATACATATTAGGCTATTTAATTTTAAATAATGCATCCGCGCTCATGGGCATATTGAAGTTTGTCCTTCGTACAAACACTGAATTATTTTATTTAGTTTCCTTGGTATCGGAACTGGTTTTGGAGGCAAAGACTTAATGTAGGTTGTATTAAAAACTGGCTAATATTCTATAACTTTTGAATAAAAAATTATTTTCACTTTATCGTCTATTCATTAAAAGTTCAATTATATTTTCGTATCTTCTTGGAAAATAAATGGAATTTTAATGTAAATCGTTGCATTTATCACTGGGTTAGAAATATATAGAAGAAATGTTAAAATTGTTCATTATTACAAGAAATTCTCTAAATTGATCTACCTTTTCTCATGGATTGTTATCGCTTATTATCCAAGCATCATGATACTGATGCTTACAAGGAGCCCCTTTTTCTGATGCCTTTATTCGAGGTCGTATCATTAACATATTTATTTTGTCGCTGCGAAGGATTCTGTCTTTAGATATCTTTGGGTGTACGTTAACAAGAATAGAAGGTATTTCGAATGATTCATATTAAATTTGAGTAAAAATAGTTGGTTTGAATTTTCTAAATTTCGAAGTTAGAGATTCGGTCTGTTATGCTGTTATGACAGCTTAAATTTTTAATAAGTGTAGATTGATATTTTAAAAGACACGATTAGTAGATATAGTAATGACGAAAAATTTGAATTTTCTTTTTAAAGTTGATATTTAATTATCCAAATATACTGTATAGTAGCTGAATGTTGCAAATAAATGTACTCATATGAATAAGAGCCCTTATGTTCTTTAATTTTATTATTTATTGTTGAACAATAAATACACAATTACATACACACTGTTTTTATCGATATAAAAACAGAACATTAGGTACTATTAGAAAAAAATATATATATACTATTATAAAAATAAATAATAATAATATAACTACTTATTGGTCTATAAGAGCTGGGATTAGTAATGCACATGATTTGTAGTGATTAATTTGAAATGTTTAAGCTTTTAGCCATCTAATGACGAGGGACTATATTTTTGTATATAATTAAAAGCTATAGGATGGGTATTTGCAGATGGAAAGCAAGTTAGAGAATAAACATTTATATTTAGTTGACTTTCGTTGATGTGCGTACATTTTCCTAATCAAAAATTACGAAGTTATTTTGACGTTTCGAAACAACTATATTATTTCTTCTTCGGAAGTTATTTGGGTGTATAATACTGTGGTAAAATATGATGGGTATATAAGTATTGTAATAATAATGAAAATGGAGTTATCATTATATTCATATAGAGTTTTTGGTAATTATAATTTAAAATTTGTGTATAACTTTTTTAAAGAATGACATGTTTTAATATAATTTCATAATTTTCAGTTTTTGAAACAAAAAAAAAAAAGACACATTTCATTAATAAAACCTCCATGGAACTTTCTGTAGAAATAGACATCGCAAAATGCTAATGAATAAATTTCTAAGAAGCGACAGCCACAATCTAATGTTCATGCATGTAACGTTCAATTTAGTATAGAGGTACGGCTCAAGTAAATCTTATATGTACCATCGCCGTCACTCATAATGTCCGGTTGGTAACCTATATTCGTGTCCCTGGATATACGTCACCGACCGGACATTATGAGGTGACGGCGATGGTACATGCTATAAAGTATATTGCACTAAGGAGACTAGTGGCCCAAATATTTATTGTTTTTAATCCTACAAACGATGGAATGCAAAATGAGTTTAGGTGTTTTATTAAAAAAAAATAAAGTTGATTTGTTGGGGGAAAAACTTGCAGAGTTTATTGTCGACATGTAACAAAAGTTTAAGTTTAAGTGAAGAGCATGAAATTAGTTTTAATGCAAACACAACACGTACAATCAAAACAGTGTCAGTAAATGAAAAAGAAAAAAAAAGGATCAAAGAAAACTTGACATACAATGAAATATTCTTTCATATCGATCAGTTAAATTCATGTAATCAATTTTGAACAAAAAAACTACTTCCCAGGAGCACTAACAATACAGCAAGTACACCACAGGCATCTAAAGTATTACGCGATAGACGTTCGAAAGTGATTCCGACGTAGCCTCTAGACCTAACAAGTCATGCAAAGAAAACCCGAAAATGTTTCATGAACCAAGAGTTATATAGATTATTTATACTGAGGGTTCGCTCTCAGACAAAGTGCCCGAGGTTATAACACGTCCGACAGTAAAGCTGCGTGATCGATAGCGAGGTCCCTTCACGTATTCAGTCTTCAGTCGGGCCCGGAAAACTGATAGAGATAAAAAACATGCTTATGCCCTGACACGGGCTTAACCGCTTTAACGGTTCTGGAATATAGGTGATGGTACTTCTTTTGCTTTTACTTCGTCTTCTTCTTCCGTTTCCTGCAGCCCGCATTTTTTTCTTTGACCTGTTGGAAACGGTATCGTTTGCTAATAATATTGTAGTAGGGGATTTATTGAAATATATGTGCACGCGTGTCAAAAGAAATTTGCAAATGGTGAGCAAATTATAAAAAAGTGGGGTATTACAGTAATTCTAAATATGCAGGTAACCTACAGTTTTGAATATTTCCAAGTTTGGCTTATTTAGGAAAATAAGTGCGATTAGTCGCTTATAGACATATTTTTATAACATTAACAAATAATAATATGATTAATGATCTCCTGCGATACAAAAATTAGGTATCACACGTCAAATTCAGTTTCGTTTTTAAAAGTTTATTGTAGGGACACCATAGAGCACTATTGCTAAATATACGTCATACTCCAGATGTTTAATTAGGGCAACTGAAATAATTGCACGAATACAGGTATATACAGGGTGTTTTACTGAGACGGAATTTTTCTATAACTCGTTTAACAGAGTAACGGTTGCTGAAAAATATCTAATTTCTTGCAAGATTATGATTTTCCTACAACGTCAAATTATCGGCATTTGTTTTAGGCGTTAGGGTTTTCGTAACTTGGATACAGTCTTCAATTTGGTTTTCATAAATACAATGCCCCATTATTGTATATGTGTTTCTTATCCGTGATTTATTCTAATAACTTAAATTATTTATTCTTGGTGGTAGCGAATATTTTCGCTATAGTATACTACAACTTTATCAATTTGAGAACAATTACAAACTAAAAAAAAATATATATTATTCTGAAAATGGATTTATTTGTATTTAAATTTAAAATCTTGCCTGAAATTGAACATTAAATATAAAATAAAAATTATTAAATTATTTTTAAAAATTTGTTTTTAAACCATTGTTATTTAATAAATACATAATTCAATGACATTATTATTAAACTATTTTTCTTTAAATTCATTCCATATTTTCTGAGGTTTTACAAAATGGAATTGAAGTCTTAATATGTAAAATTGTTTTTGTGAAAAGATATATTTTTAACTGTATTTGTGATGTTTGAAAATAAGATTCTAAAGTATACAGGGTTAACTAATAAAGACTTTTGTGTAGATAATTATAAAAATGAAAAGTGTACATTGGATAATTGTGAAATATCTTGACGATCGTCAATGGAATTTTTCTTATTTTTAATTTGAATCATTTCTAATGCTGTTTATAGTTTCTTTCTTTTATTAATATGTCAGTCTCTTCAAAGTTAAAGCAATGGTTCAAATGTTTCTTTAATGCAGTAATGTTAGTAGGATTTGTGTGCTTTAAGGCAATCTGCTAAATGATGTTTGGTTGTTGTCCCCATTATTATTCTATTTTTTAAAATATCAGCAAATTAAAAAAAAAGCAGATATATCATACCTCAAGCTCGTCAATTTCCAAGATATCTTTGATTATCTAAAAATTATGTCACTTACATTGTGTGAGACTGGCAGTTGCAATTTGATTGCTACTTAGAATAAGAAAACGTATCGAAACCTTGAAATATCTTAATACAAATCTACACTTTCAAATGTGTTTATACATTAACTTCAATATACTGTGCGTGCGTCACTAAACTGAAAGGTGAGACAACTTCAATTGGGAATATTTTAATTTTTATTAAGCATATCACATGTTTATCTGTTCCACTTACTTTTTGTTCCCACAGTAAGGGTCTCTGTGGTTTTCCTTGATCCCCGGCGATTCCTTGTTAAATCGAACAGAGATGACGCCAAAAACACTGTGTCAGTGCACAAAATATTATTTTTCAACCAAACAGTGAAACCGTGTGTAAAAAGTTAAGGGTTTATGCCGCATGCACATTTTTCTTAAGAAGAATTCGCGTTTAGTGTTGTCTCACAAGTAGTAAAATCATTCCTCTAGTAAGCAAAAAATGTTATCGCTTCTCCAAACATTATGCCTGTTATCTAGTCTGCGTTGCTCTAAAAGGTTCCTGCAATAATACCAGCGTGACGACAATGTGTTTTTGAAAATTTGCTTACGCGACTCAGGTAATGCGTATAGAAAGAATTATGGTCAAGAGTATTATTTAAAAATTAAAACCTCTTTTTTTTGTTTAATAACGTATATTTGGCTCTTAATATTCTTTGTAATGCATAGAAATAATAAATGCAATGATAAGTGTTTTAGTACCTACTTATAAATGATACGATCCAACTAACTCACCCGAGATTACCTAACGTTTCGTTAGTAATCTGATTTTTATATGATACTTTATTTCATTTTAATATAGCCACGGATTTTTTAATACACTTAGGCATTATGTAGCTCCATGCGACGCCGCAGTTTTAATGTTTAATCGTACCTTTGTAATGCATTATGGTGTCTTTCCTGCCTGCAGGCAATTCGTTTCATAAAATTTCGTTATGGAAATGAGGCACGTGTAATACTGAAATGCTCAAAGCAAATGCTTGTTATGAATAACAACTAATTACAACATCTCGACGGACAAAAGCAACAGGGTCGTAGATCATCGTTTCGCTTTGGTGTGGTTAACCTTTCAGGTTGCTCCAGTTGTTCGGGATTTTCTTCTAAATCCGGGCCTTTACATCCTACATAATTAGATAAATTAATATATTAGTATTAACAGTTTGCTCGAGATTACTTGCCAAAATTGTCTTATAATCTCACCCTATCACAACATTACGGCGAGAACACATCGCCAAAGCGTGCGTATTCATATACAGTGTTCTGTTTTCCCAACACGTTATGCAGTTTTATCCCTTCAAATTGAACATGTTGTATATTATTACAATTTTATTTTTTAATACTTTTCGAGATATTCGAACTTTTTAAACAAAATATTATTTTATAAATCATAAATTACTTAGGTGTATTATTGGGATCAAAGGTAAAGAATAAAAAAGAAAAAAAACAGAAATATAACTGTATAGAGAGAAAAAGGTTTATACATGGAATGAACAGATTGGAGTTTCGGTGGCAGCGTTTTCTTTAGAAATACCAAATACATAAAAGGCCTCTTGTATAGACGGCTTCATTTAGAAATGTGTGCATCTAACTTGTTTGATGTTATGTAGAAATAATTTCTTTTTAGGAAAATATATAGCGATGGATGGAATTTTAAAATTATCTTACTTGTTAGTGCTGCTTTGATATTACTTACTTAGTTCGATTTATGTTCGCAAGTATTGTTGGGAAGCAGTCAAGTTCAGACCGGGCAGAGCTAGTCGGCAGGGGAGATTTTGCTCCCATTGCACAGTGGTCTGAATGTAGTTGAAAATGGAACTAATTATTTTTTTTCATTAAAACAATTCTTGATTAGTTGTAGATTTTGGAAAAATCTAAAAAAAAATTAGATTGTTTAGAGTTTTTAGAAAGGAAAATAGCAAAAATTCTCTGGATTTTACAAGCTCGCAAAAAGTATCATTTTATCAGTTATTTTATATAGAACACCAGACGTGTGTTAATATATACAGGATGTAACAGCGGTAACATCGTGGTCTCTGGTGGACAAAATGTAACAATTTTTAAAATATTGTATATTAGGATATATGTAGGTGGATTATATCTACAATTTAAAAATAATATGCAAAATACAGGTTGTTCCAAAACTTACCAGTACATCAAAGCTATGTTTTTCTTAAATAGAACGTGAAATGTGAAATGAAAACCGTAAATGGCAGATCCTTTGATTTGATTGATTGACATTAATGAATTAATTAATGCGAAAGTATGAAAGTGAATCTGTTTATTTATTTTGCACAAGAGAATTATGTTATTTCGTTATTTTGTTAATGTTATTATGTAATCCACCATGTTTATTTATTTTATATTCATATTATTTTTTTTTGTTTTGACATGTTATATACACTATTGTGTCATTAATAATAAAGATTCTATTCTATTCTATTCTATACTAATTACATAAAACTTCTTTATTTATTAATTTTACCCTACCGAGGTTTTTTACAGGTGTTACAGACCCAAAATGAGTAGGTAATTATTACCCTTGAATAGTAGAAATGCTTAGATACCATTACTGGGTTGGTAACTGGACACTGCCTTCTGAAAAAGCATCTATACAACACAGGCCGTGTAAGCGAACCGTGGTGTAGAAGATGCGAACTACAGGAGGAAACGAGCTTACATGTAATCTGCACATGTGAGGAACTGAAGGTACTCAGGCAGAAATATTTCGGGAGAGATCTACTGGAGCCCTCGAAGGTCCTCAAGTTTCCACTGGCAAGATACTGGCTTTATAGAGAACACCAAGCTGCTCGAGTGGAAATAAGAGAATCAATAGGGATGGTACAATGAGCACCAAGCTCAAGTGCCCGGACATCAAGTGCCCACCCTAACTTGAATGAATGAATGAATGAATGAATGAATGAATGCTTAGATTAAGCAGGTAAATATTATCAGTTCAATATACTTGTATTTTGGAAGCAAATAATGGCAATACTTCAAATAATACCTTTATTTACTTCTATCAAATGTACATAAATTATTAAGGCATAAATATAATAGTTTTCAGTTGAGAAAATCTATTTACTTAAATCTAAAATAATTATTTTTGTGGTGAAAATATTATATGTTCGTAATGATTTTAGTATATTGATTATATTTGAACCAAAAAATTGTTTCGTCTAACAAATTCGCGGGTTTGGAAAACTGAAGAAATTTTATTCTCAATATAAATACATCTCCTTCTTGCTTATATAGGAAGTTATGTTATTCAATGTGATGCTTTTATATTCAAATTGAGTAATTATTTTTTTGTGTGTACAGGTATAAAAATAGGAGGAATGCTAGAAAATGGAATACTATAGAGAAAAACATAATATTATGTTTACTACAAGTTTATTTAAAACATTTTACAGCATAACTAACTATGAAAACAAGTTATAATCACATATTTTTCAACAGAGAAATTGTGAAGCTTGTCTGAAAACATGTATTTATATATTGAAAAGGCTCGTTCTACGTCAACGCTTGCTATAGGAGCATATTTCAAATTAGAAATATCTATTGTCAACTCAATATTTTCTACTCAATCACTATACACGATTTTAGTAATATCCTTTAGCTTTTTAAAATCCTCATTTTTTTCTATTATATTAAGAAAATCATACACGGATTTTCCCACTCTTCCTTTAACATCAAAACATGACTTTTCAAATTTGTTTATTATTTCTACGCTCTCGATTAGCCACATAAATTCTTTATTTTCGACTGCAATATAGAAGTGGAAATAAAGCTGCAATTAGATTTAATAAACCCCAACTGTTGAGGTATTTCTTTACTCGAATACACCTTTTGCGCGTCTATCACAGATTGTGTATCGTTATCAAGATCCAGAATAATTGTCTTTATTTCTTCATAGTGAATTGCTTGGAAACGTGCGCACTGGTTAAGGAGGAAGGGGGAACACCGAGTAGATGTTGTTTGTAAAACTGAACTCCTAATGGAGCCTTTAAAAATACTTTTAACACTATTAATTAAATTTTTACTAAGGGACTTGTTACTTCTTCTGCAACACGATTTAGTCCAACCTGCGCCAAGCACGTTGTGTGAATTAAATTTGGGTAAAAGATTTTCAAGTTGTAAGCTGGCTTGTATATATGGTGCAGCATCCGTTAAAAACAATAGAATTTTCTCTGTTGGAATCGATTCCGGTAATAAGAGAGTTGCCAGTTCTTCCTGCATACACCTTGTTATTGTCAAATTATTTGCCTTTTCCAACTTTTTGGATGAAATTAAATAAGATTTTGCTGGAACCGATATGCTAAGGATACCAATCATTAAATGAACTATGTACCGGCAAATACAATGAGTAACTTCATCTGCGCATATATAAAGGTAATTGTTTGCAACACTCTTCCTTAATGCTACTCAAGGTTCTGCATAGATACACTGAATATAATTTGTTCTTAAGGTGCTCTGGTCGGGAATGTTATATTTGCTGCCGTAGTTGTGCAAAAATAACTTGATATTTAAATTGTTTATTTTATGTAGTGGAATATTTGACGACACAAACATTAAACACAAATCTTCATTAAATTGTTCTTGTTCAGATTTTTTGGAAGTTGATGGCAAACACTGCATACTGTAACCTGAATAAAAAAATATCACATCACCAGTTGTTTCCTTATGAAATAAATGTTAGTAAAAGGTAAAGAAATAATTAAAAACTATTAATAGTAATCAATTAATAAGAGCAAATAAACTTAACGTTTACTCACAGTCTTGCTGCATGCTACGCAAAACACTTTTTCTCCATTCATACGCAATTCTGAATAATGTGCAATTCATCCAAGCACAGTCGCTATTTTCCGCATTTTTGTTATTATATGTCACAACCCACAAGTTTACACTTCGAAAAGCCAACGTAAAATGACGTTTAGACTGGTTTTAGAATTAGAAGGTTAGAAGATTAGTTTCGAATATGGGAATGAATTTCTCCAAATAGCAAAGAAACACATGTACTCCTAATTTTTTGGTATAAAATGTATTTTTGTGTTTATTTAGGGATTTCAGCGAATTCTGTCTCGGTCTCGATGTATGCGAAGATCACTAATAAACTCTTGGAAGCGCTTATCGGAAAAGTATTGGGAAGAGGCATAATAAAATGCTATTTTTAATTTAAAGAGAGCTGTTTAATTTTTGTTTGTTACATCCACGACATATCTTTACTATAGTAATGCCTATAGTCAATTTGATTTCGTAAATAAATAAAACTCGAATACTTAAAATATCCTGAATTACTACAAAATATGTAAATAATATACAAAATGCATATATTATGCAAATATGCAATTTTATGCAAACTGCATATTGTCCGGCCTTTAGTTATTAGTAATTAATTTAAATTCAAGGTTAGGCCTAAAAAGAACAGTTCACAATCGGATAAATCTAATCCTTAAAAGCAAAATTTTCATAAATTCTAGTTACTTCCATACCGTTCTCTACGCTGCGCAGTAAATTTATTAACTATCCTTGCCCAACGACACATATGTATGTAGCGGTTGTTGCTTACTGCAGTGTAGCCGAACATGAATTATAGACTACATAACCCGTAATAGACTATTAGTCCCTCGACAATTAACCGAGCCGTAAGCTCTTTATGGAAATAATTTCCCTATTAACTTAACGGGTATTAGTCAATATTTATTACTACCCAAGCGACGTAATTATTGAGAGCCACAAGAAAGAAACAACTGCACAAAATACCGCTCAGCCGTGGCGATAACAAACTTTATTGAAATTTTCCTCATTAATGTTGTTGGGTTTAGATATACTTTATTTATTTATGAAAAGCAAAATAATTACAAATCATCTTAGCTCCGTGCTCCATCTAAAGGTATTACACGAGACTACCTGTTCTAAGTACTATATAGATTCCATAACAATTGAAATGTTCCTACTCTAACTCTAACAATTTCCCTATAATTGTTAATAACAAAAAAAATATAATACAGTAGCCACGCAATTATGTGATTACTGATTCACCTATGAGAAAACTTGAAATATGTATATAAACAAAAAATGTGACTAGTTCACAGAATCGCGAGTCTATTGTAAACCAATTAGCTATCAGTTGTTATTAAATGCGCCCATGGAACGACTTTCGTTATCTCCCAGCATTCGTCAAGGATATCTAAGGATGTATAAGCATATATAAGAAGTAAGGGAAAACGATGGCAAACACCTTACTCTGGGAGCAGGATCTGGGAATTAACTTCATCCTAATTATACTAATCAATAGTAATTAAATTAAAGATTTGTATCTTAAATACCTATTTATATACCCTAACCATATGAAAATATAAAATATGTCAACACCAATTCAGACCACTAAAGACTATAAAATTTTCATTCATAAATACCTGTTACCCTACTATCTAAATATGATGCCGTAACCTATCTAATTCCTTAGCAGCATTGCTAAAAAATTCTCACCATTCGACCGACTCATTATCTCTAATATCCGTTTCGCGTCGCGGCCAATTTAATTAACCTTTAGTTAATGCTCTAACTTCCGCCGGCGACCGCCATTCATCAGTGAGTGGACATTCAAATAAAACGTGTCCCGTTGTATCTAGGCAGACATACAACCAAACAATTGCTTTCATGGTAATAGCAGTCACATTCCTAGATATTATAGGTTTACCTGTAATTACACTGTTGAAAAATATTACGGTGTTGGCGTTAATTTTGCGCTAGTCAAATATTTTAGTGTTGATTTTTACAAACTTTGCCAGACGAATTGACTACATGTGTTTAGTAGAACAGAAATTACTAGAATTTGGTGTAAATTCTTTGTTCAGATATGAGGATTTACTATTTTCTCTAGACATTCACAAGCATCAACCAATCAGAATTTTTCCCTCGGATAGAAATATAGAAACCCCACCTAAGCTAATACGGTATTGCATTATACGCACCACCTGCATTGCACGTGTATCTGTTTTCGAGTTTGTTTCTGCGTATTAACATATCCAAACAAACCACCAAATGTGACTGACCTGCAAAGTGTAACCGTGTGTTATTAAACGTTAATTCCAGTGGGCATAAAAAATTTCAACATCTTAAAGATGTATTGGGAACAACTATTTACGTAATTAGTTCAGATTTGAATCAAATAGCATAAACATTCACTTAATTTTATAATGGTTCTCAAAAAAATCATTTTAAAATTAGTACGTTTAGTTGAAACCAAAACTTTTGAATGAATGGTTCTGTGTATTTATAATTGAAAAAAACGTCTTAAAGAGAGAATATTGTAGCACTAAGAAATAGGAGTTGCATATTAAAAAGACGTTGTGTTTAGAAAACGGTGTTAAAACACCCAATAGACCACATTCATTTTAGTTAAACAGCTAGTAAATTTGTCTAGTCTAAATCAAATAAAATGTGACTAGAAGTATATCATAATTCCACGTGTTAGTTGGACAAAATAACTCCTTAGCAATAGACAATACTTGACTATCTTTGTTCGTCAAATTTAAACTATAGTTCTCGACAAAATAACACGAAAACAATGTGGACCTCTCCTGACTATTAAATTAGTCAAAAAAGTGTTAAAATTTTCAACAGTGTACTTATACCATGAGAAAAAAGAAAGAAATACTTTCCAAGAACGCTTTAATTTTTATTTTTAATTGCACATTTCTTCATGAGACATCCGAATATACAAGGCGATTTATGTAAGTATGTTGACGTTCTTCTCATTCTTTCAAATAACAGCCACTACTCTTTCCATTTTGGCACTCTAGCAAACCTAACTGTGGAAGTAGTAAACATTTTAACAGCTTATATACAAACATTTTTAGGAAATAACGTTAAGTGCTGAACATCACATAATATTTATTGTCATTGTAAGTAATAGAAACAATAACGTAACCCTATGAAGCGCAATACGAGTAGATTAACATAATAAATAGCCAAAATGTCCGTCAACAAACTACTTAATAATAATTTAAGGTACTTCTGAACTGTAATAACACGCTCTGAATTTTCTGTGGTTCAATACTTGCAGTGGTAGCTTAATACTTGCATGTAAATATTTTAAATTAACGGCCTGTTTTTTGGTATATCTACCACACTTTTTATGTATCCCCCTACGATCCTAAAGATATTATATCTGGTGACTTAGTAAGGTACTTCATTGCTTCCTTTGACCAATCTACAAATCATATACACATAGGCACAAGAGTCCTGCACTCAAGTGGTCAAACTTAAGGTAGAGATACCTGGGCTAATTCTGAACAAAAGATCCTAATGAAGTTTGGTCTGCAATTGATTTAACATTTTTACTTTTTATTTCACGCTACTTACACAATTGGTAATACGATCCTTGATAAAAAGAATGCTTCACGATTCTTTTAAACATGTCATTTATAAATTTGTAGTGTATCTTTTCTATCAAAGTACACAACTTTTACAGAATATCACGAAATAATGAACAAACGTTCAGTATGCCTGATGTTACTACAAAGCCTCTTCAACTATGTTTATTTCAAAATGGTGGGATACATCAATTAATAAAGAGCCTATCAATCTTATCTTATCTCTTCGCTGGTATAATTCTCAAAAAATATATATAATGTTCTAGCTTGGTAACCATAACTGTGTTAAAATTAAATTGACATGGCAGATTATCAAAAGTGAGAACTAAGGTGTTCCAAACATTATTTTATTAAAGTCGACAAGTATTTGGTATGTAGGTATGATACATGTGCCTTAGAAAAACGGACAGGTAAAAAAAATTAACTGCGCGGAATACCTTTCAGTTTAAATATTATGAAGAAGATAAAAAATATTCACTCCCAATAATTTTAATAGACGTTCTGAACGGTCCTGTGACTAATGGTACCTAATGTATGTATGCAGGGTGCCGTACGACGAATGTCAGCGGTCTATATATGGAAAACTATTCACCAGAAAAGTTTAGTATATACTAATATGAATTTGGCCTGGTCGAGCAAAATATGCACATTCTCTAGCAGTTTCGGTTATAGCGTGTGACTTTAATTTTATTTTCTTATTTTAAATGCAACACCCTGTATGTTTTTATATTTTTGAATTGTCGTTAAAATTTATGTAGGCATCCCTATACCTAAATTTATTTGGTTTCGAGATATTTTGATTCTTTGCAGAAAAGTGACATTTACAACTCCTTACAAAAACGTTAATATCTCATATGGGTTTCCAGTTTTCTTCAATCCATTTGGCATACTTATGGATATCGCGTATAAAAATTATTATATCGCATACCGGACGTTCATGAACGTTATTACATCAGCTTCTACTTCAGACAATGGAAAACCCAGCGGAATTAGTGGTGATAACAAACAAAATAAAACAAAACAAAACAAAAGACCAAAACTATCCCAAAAAATTGTTGGTAATAGCAACGAAACTGTTGCATTCACGAAAGTTCAGAGGACGTGGTTGTATGCCGACCGCTTTCGGTCAGATTTTAACGACGAGCAATTCATACAGTTCTTAGAAAATAAATTTGAAACAAAAGATATTATTACTGAAACTCTTCTAAAAAAAGACTACTACACAAGTGAAAGTTACACCGCGTTTAAAATAGGTTTTCCGGCTACCGTAGGGGAAGATATTTTATTTCAACCCGCCAATTGGCCATACAATATAAGCGTGCGGCTTTTTCGGAACCCACACGGAAAAAGAAAAAGTTACAGTGATCGGCACAGACGAAGTAACTACACACAACATATTAAAAACAAAAGCCGTTAACAAAAACGCATCTAAGAACACCGACCAGAAAATAAATATTATGAACTACAATATACAAGGTCTGGCAAATAAGATTGATGCCCTACATACGGAACTAGAAACGCCAGATCTAGACTTGGTGTGTGTGACAGAGCATTTTTTGTCAAAAGAAAAATTAAGATTTTGTAATATGGAAGGTTATAACATCAGCAGCTGTTTCTGTAGGGCAAATACAATACACGGAGGTTCTTTAATCCTCACAAAAACTGATACAACAGCTACTGAAAGGGATGATATTGTGGCTCTGTCATTAGAACAGCAATTAAAGATTGCTGCCGTAGAGCTAACGAGACACAAAATAATTCTGATCTCGATCTACAGGCCCCCCTCAGGGAATATAGATTTGTTTCTGGACAGGTTGGAGCAGCTGATCTTTTTATTAAATGAGGAAAAAGTACACAAGCCGATCTTTATCACAGGTGACTTTAATATCAATTTTAAATTAAAAACAAATACAACAGCCAAATTAATTACAATGTTGGAGACATGTAATCTAAAGCAAATTTTCGACGATTACTCAAGAGTAACAACAACTAGCAGTACATTAATAGATAACGTGTTCACGAATGTCCACTGCTCTATGATTCTTAAGACCACTATTAACATACATCTGTCTGATCATCTGGCACAGGTCGTGCAGTATGCAATCTCAGGCAGCGGCGCCTCTGAAATAAAAACGAAAATGATCAGAAAAATTAATGTGCAGGGAACCGATGAATTTAAAAATTGGCTTAAAACCGATTATCAACTTCCTTATCTTACCGATGCCAAGGAATTATTTACTACCTTCCATCTGTCCTTCATGGCTTGCTTCGATTGTTGTTTTCCTGAAACAAAAATCACAATTAATAATAGAACAAGGAAAGGTCATAAAATTGTTAATGATGGTACTGTTAAACTGAGAAACAATCTAGATGCATGGGCTGTAGTCATAAAAATTACAAAGAGTGATGACTGCTACCAGATATATCGTTCAATGAAAATAGAATATCTTAAGGAAATAACGAATTCAAAACAAAAGTCTAATGCAGCGTTCATAGAAAAATCCAACGACAAAATTAAAGCTACATGGTCAGTTATCAACAAAGAAGCAAAATATCAGTCAAACAATAGCGACTTCAATTCCCTCTTGTCGGCTGATGATCTGAACAAATATTTCTGTGAAATTGGAGAGGACATGACATCTAGAACATATAGTAGCCAGTTATATCGAGACCTTTTAAGTAACTACCACCGAGAAACCACAAAATCGTTTTTCTTTACCCCAATCACACCAGAGGAGGTATACACCATTATAAGAAACTTAAAAAGCAAAAATACAAGAGACGTATACGGAATATCAACAAATTTGCTGAAATGTATAAACGAAGAGCTATGTGAACCACTGGCAATAATATTTAATATGTGTGTGCAACAAGGAGTATTTCCTAAAGAACTCAAACTAGCAAAAGTTACTCCAATACACAAAAAGGGAAACAGAAACGAGTGTAAAAACTATCGGCCGATCAGCATACTACCATCACTGTCGAAGATTTTTTGAGCAAGCAATGGCGACGAGATTGAGCAAATATCTTGAGGATAACAACTACCTGTCACCTAAGCAACATGGCTATAGGAAGACACGCTCAACCACTAGCGGGATATTAGAAATAGTTCGGCAGATTCACGACGCCTTCGATTCAGGCGCATCGGCCCAGATGACGCTCTTAGACCTGTCGAAGGCCTTCGATTCCGTGAATCATAATATCTTGCAAGAGAAGCTAAAGAGTTATGGCATTAGGGGCACTCCATTGGACCTTCTGAAATCTTACCTTGCTGGCAGGGTGCAATTAACGGACTGGAAAGATACACGATCCTCCCTCGGAGAGATTAAATCCGGCGTTCCACAGGGTTCCATCCTGGGGCTTCTCCTCTTTCTAGTTTATGTTAACGATCTTCCAACCAATGTCGGAGCATGTGAGGTCTGCCTCTACGCGGATGACACGTCATTGCTGGTACGTGCAGCTAATCCCTCAATGCTGCAGCAAGCGTCTGAGATAGTAGTGGAAAACGCAGAGCGGTGGCTAACCGCAAACCACCTGAAATTAAATGTTGAGAAAACAAAAACTATAACGTTTTCCACAAGGAGCGGAGAACTGTCTGGCGCAAACTTTCTGGGCATTACGATCGACAATGGTTTAAAGTGGCACCAACATATACAGAACCTATGCGGCAAACTATCCGCTGCATTGTTTGCCATAAGGAGAATAAAACATACTGCGAACAACGAGGCAGCTAAGATCGTTTATCATTCATACTTCCACTCCATTCTCTCTTATGGTATAATGTTTTGGGGAATGTCGACGGAGGCGGACAGAGTATTTGTACTGCAGAAAAAAGCAATTAGAATTCTGTGTAACCTTGAATATAACTCGAGCTGCAGATCACATTTTAAGTCACAGAATATACTTACCCTGGCATCACAGTATGTTATGTCCGTCGTCACTTATACCCACCAACACAAGAACTTATTTACCGCGAAGGGTTCTTACCACGAATATGCCACAAGGAACCGGGATCATTTGAGGCGACCACACCACCGCCTCAACTGTACACAGAGATCGGTGGACTTCTGGGAGGCCAAGCTTTATAATCACCTTCCAAAGGAAATAAAACAGCTTCCGTCAGGGAGTTGAGAAGGAGACTGATGCATGTGGAACCATATTCAGTATCCGAATTCCTGCAGTTCCTATAGTAGTATATGTTGTGTTGTTCTGTTAGTCCCTCCTAAGTGCTCTTGTTTTATTATCTTTTTTTTTAAATTTTATCTATTGACATAGTAATGTTTTTCTTGCTATATATATATATTATATGTTTTTTTGTATTATTTTTTTCATATATGTATACTTTGACCAATTCACCACGTGAAAGCTAAAACATATGACAATTGATGTAATGGTGAAATTGCAAAAATAAATGTATCTATCTATCTATCTATCTATCTTATTAAAATATTAGTTCCGAAGAATGCGGAAAAGTCAAAAATTTCAAATGGAGTACCCTATTTTTTTCTACCTTTATATTATTTAATATCAGTATCACAGTAAAGATTCAAGTAAGGCTGCTGCTCGAAATGGGGTACCCGAGCTTTACTCGATTTCGGGTAAAGCTCGATACTCGGGTAACCCGGAACCGGGTAGTGCACTAAACGGGTACCCGACTCCTGAAAAAGATGAGCTTCGACAGCTCTAGATTAAAGTATATTACATGGAGATGCGTACTCATATAATAAAGTCCCATATAAATTTTGCCTAATAAAAACATAAATAAAAATGTCTCAATTTAAAAAAAAATCAGAAAACACGATCCGATTTTAAAACAACATAGAGTATATTGAATCGAACCGAAAACCGCGGTTTAGTACCTAGCAACATACATATAAGATGAATAGGTTGACAATTACATTTATAAAAGTAAATAAAATTTACTTCACATAAGTATGAATAATATGTCGATTTTCACGAATTATCAGAGAAGTTTAAAGAGAGCCAATAAGATTGTCTTTGTGTACCTAGGGTTGTAACATTTGAGTAGGTACGTCAAATTAATATAACAGTCAAACAAGACAAAAAAAAATTATATACAATTACAACCTTTATTCCACAAAAAATGTATCACGTACGTTATAGAATCTCTTGACAATACGAAAAAATCGAATTTAAATTTGCTCAAATTCAACATCTAACTCAAGCATTGAAGTTTTAATGGCTAATAATACAAGGCTACATGAACACTAGAGAAGCATTAAACTTTATCCATTACAATGACAGAGAATTTCAAGAAACTTCCGTTATAACATTCTTTAACGTTTAAGGAATAGCAAGTACCGCCCCGCCCCTTTTATGCATGTCGCTGCATACCTTAAGGATAATTGTATTATTATGTATCATTATCCAATATAGTAACAGAGTAAGTGCACTAACTATTATTTTGATTCTCCATATCGATGCTTGCAAGTAGTTTATTAAACTACACAACCTAACCAGCATTATGATGTCTAATAATACTTATGTTATAACGTTTCATACAATATACGGACATCTGTATAGACATACACATATGTTTGTACCATCTTTAAGAAACTAAATACGAATTGAAACTCCACAAATCTTCGATTATTTATGCAATCGAAACTATAAGTACTGCATATCGAGCAATGCATAATTCAGAATTGTTTGCAAATAATTTTTTAATTACGATTTCAGTGTATTGTAACTTCGATTACATTAATTAATTAATTCGCATTTAACTTGCTAAAGTGCCATCTTCATAGTAATGCAATTCACATATTAAACATTAGTAATAATATTAATCTTTTGGCGCTTTACTTTTTAAAATAGGATCATTTTTTTGTTCAAGTTATGCTCTTTTAAAGTTTAAAAATTAAAACGACATTTTAGTGAAAATTATTTTATTAGCGTCAAAATGAAGTTACTTAATTCAATAGGTGTTTAAAATGCTCCTCATTATTGGTCCTCCCGTACTTTTTAAAGCGTCTCTTAGGCAATCCGCTCACACTCATCTACTATTCTACGCCTAACATCACGAATACTTTGTTGTTGAGCTTTATACTGTCTTTAGATGCCCCATAAAAAAATGTCAAGAGGCGTTAAGTCTGGTGGTCTCGCTGGCCATTTTATAGCGCCAGCTTCTTCGGATCCATTTGTCAGGAAACTTCTGATTAAGCCAAGTTCCTATAGGCTGAGCATAATGTATAAGGGCTTTTTCTTGTTGAAGAAATAGGTTTTCTTCATCTAGCAACAAATTTCTATTTTGATCGGTTTGGTTTTCTAAAGATTCAGTTATAAGAGGATCTATGGCATTTTCTAATAGATTTAAATACATTCCATCAGTAAAATTTTCTTCCATAAATATCGGACCGATAATTTTGTATCCGGTCGTGCGAACTCAATTCCCGATCGAATCGGTTTAGTTTATAATTGTGGATAAAGTCAGGACATGCTTTCTTTTCTTATAGGACGTAAAAGCGCAGATCTCATATCAATGCTTTGTTTGACACCTAAAAAATCTCTAGCGGAGGGTTGAACCACTTCTGGGTTCAGGAAAAATATCAATGGAAGTGGCACAATATATTTTACAACCCGAGGGTTCACTCAACTACAAACAAGAACATATTCTATCCAGCGAAATTATATTGTTATAGCGACGTTTTGTTATGTAGCTGTCATCTTGGCCGTTTGCACAATTTTTTGCAATATTGCATTAGAATGAAATACTAATAGTACTAAAACCTCTAGTTATAACAGAATCTTTTGGCATGTACGTTACTGGGGCTTTTGTTACAATTTTTATTCAAGTTTTAGTCCACATATGTCGATATTATTTTTGAAATTGCAGCTCGATTTGATCATATAATATTTTGTCTATGCACTTGTAATGATTACTTTTTTTGGTTCTGAGAGAACAAGCTGCTTGTTTGTCATTGCATCGAGCTATAAATTTGACTTATTTCTTTTTATACAGCCCTCGGTTCTTTCCTGGCAGTAAATTTAACTATATATTAACTCATATAACGTTTGCCAGTAGTTCCGCAGCTATTGATGGGCTCAACTGGAGATCTTCATCGACATCGTACGTTTTTACAGCATAACTTTTATAAACTAGAAGCTTAACTAACGGCGATAGGTATTTAATTTTTTCGTACTATTTGCAGATATATTCACTGTATTGATTTGTTTGGTTGCTATGGTAATACTAGAATCGTCTATTAGTACAAAATTATTAATAGGGATCATTCATGAATAGTGCATGTAATAAAGCGTACAAATCGCGGTTTCCAGAAGATGTTATAGTACTAAGTATTCAAGCTATAATATTATATATTAATTTATACTTACTTATACTTACCTTATTATTAGTGTTGGTTGTATCCATTACCTCTTATTAATTTCAAGTATAACTAACTTTCCCTAACAAGAGAACACCGGCATCTATGAAATCCCGATTTCCATGAAACTTTATAAACTTAAAAGAGTACCATAGCAGAGGCACTATGCATATTTTTTTTTTCTGTTTAAACGCCCAATATAGAGGTACAATGCCCATCAACATTTGTGGTATTTTTTAATTTTTAGGAAAATATGCGAAATTATAACTTATAATAAAAAACCTCTTTAACATGTAACATAATTTGCAGTAGATGACATTGTCTTTCACTCACTGGAAGCAGGTTCGATTCTAGGCCGAGGCGGTTGTGGATAAGAATCAGAGCATACCTTCTTCTCGGATGGAAAGTAAAGCCGTAGGTCCAGTGTCAATGCAATGTATGATGGACTTGAAGAAAAAAAAAATAGCCGAACGATTTAAGCCTGAGCAAGCAAGTGAGAAAATAAATTCTTGTAATGGAACGGACCAGATATCTTCTCCCCCGCTCTCTTAGGCTAGCATCGTTTACATACTTGGGTACGTTAAAAATCCTTGCCAGAAGTTCTTCGGCAAAAGTTCAGTGGTGACGGTAGAATACATCAAATAGATGTCAGTGCTTAGAAGTGCCAAAGTGTTCTGCACAACCCTCAGACTCGCCCAGCAACAGACAAAAAGGAAAATACTGTACTCCACATTTTTTTTTTAAATAATTTCTTTCTCTTCTTATTTCTCAAAAATAGGAGCTTTCACGTAGAGAACGATAGTGTGTAGCAAATGCAGAGAATTAATAATAATTTAAAAAAGCAAACATTTAAAATAACTGAATGGTGTTCCTTTTACACCTCATACACTTTTTAATAAAATATCATAATTCTTCTACAAGTGTATCCTCAGAAAAGTGCATATGCTACGAAAAAAAAAAAAATGCACAAGATGAATAACTAAATATTTATATTTGGAATTATTTATTTAATGTGCATTGTATACAATTTAAAATTAACATTCTGTGACTCTTTTCACGTAGATCTTCAATTACTTCAGAATGCGCATTTCTAGAATAGGCAATAATATTTCGTAGAAACGTATACATAATCTAATGTATAATATATCTAAATAATAATACCTATATAAATAATCTAATCCATATTAGGATATAGTAGAGGTATAATTAAACACGAACCTTCGAAAACGCATGTAGATGTTTGGATACGTATATGATTACTGGTATTATTTCTTGTGTTGCGCAAAATTGTAATTTGCTGTAATGCAATGGTAGAAATTAATAAAGCTAATGTGATGAACATGTTACTTATGAGCTAATTACATAAATTTTAAAAAACATATTACAACTGTATATCAACTGTATAAAATGTTTTCTTATGAAAGTATTTTTACTCCTTTATATCATATTTTATGACATTCATCGCGCTTTGAATATTTTTAACAATAATCGTTTTTAGAAAAGCAATAAAACAAAGTTATAAAAACATTATAATCCTATAACCCTTATAAATGGTTAAATACATTACGCTCTGTAATACAATCTTATTAACATACATTGTAACAGTCTTAATATACATATAGTAATAACTAAGTTATATAGTTCTTGGAATAATGGTAATTTGTGTAAAAGTGCTCACTACACAGAATTGCTTGCAGCTTGAACAGCATAATTGCGGGTTTATTATATATACTACACAAGGGTGTGCACCCCTTTGGCAGAACAAAACTCTATAGAATTTTTAAGTGGCACAGGACTTTCATATACATACGTGGAGTATTCACGTTTATATTACGAGTACTTGAACTCGTCGAGAAACCTTGAAGAAGGAAACTGATTGTCGGCTGGGGATTGCAGCATAATAATATCTACTATTTCTTTGATGCATGTCATAATCCATAAAAAGATCAGTGTATCAGAAAAATCTAACAAATAAACGAACTATATATAAAATGTAAATGAACTCGTTTAGTAAAGGCATTTGATAATATTTCATATATGTATACATGTATAAGCTCCTTCAATATTTTTCGTTATCTAATTCATAAGTTCCATAATAATCTGCATTTATCTGAACACGCAACGTGTAACAAACAATGATTATAACAAAAATACTTACTAATAATAATAAATTGTTGTGATGTTAAAGTCATGGCCCACCAAATAGAAATTATTCCGCCATTTGAAAGCGGTAATAAACAAAACGAGTAATTTAAAAGAAAACTACTGAAGATGGGTATAGGCAATGTTACAGCAAATCGTTGTAAAATTTAATTCTACATCCAAAAATACAAAAATATGCAGGGTGTTCTATTGAAAAAATTAAGCTTTGCAACTTTCAAAATTCTTTGATATGCCACTAATTTTTAAACACCCTGTGTAATTCCAATGAATTTTTTTATTACGTTTTGGTAAAACCATGTTAGTACTTGTTCATTTTAAAGTGGGAAACTGCTAACACTTAAACCAAGAGAGAATCAATCAATTACATAAAACGATGTAAATGTCAAAATTTTAACAAAAATCGCAATATCTCAAAACCCTAGGAAACCCTAGTAGTAATCGTCATAGAATTTTATTGTAAAAACATAATAATATATAGGGGTTCTATTTAAAATAACAATATTCATGACGACTTCCGGTTAACCGGAAGTGCAAAAAAGTTGGAAATATTTTAGAAAAATGTAAGTTGTTGCAAACCCCAAATTTTTAAAATTGAGGAATTTCGTTAAGTCGGAAAATTTCTAACTAGCCACTTGCGTGGAAAACCCTGTATAAGTGAGATAGTGTATAAGCTAGTGGCGCCTGTTATCATCACTGTTATTACGCGCTATTTGGCTCGTAATTGAAATATAATCGGTTGTCGGACATTATGGGATGGTTTCCACGTAAGGAAGTTGTTTTGCTGATCACGGTGGCCTCTATAGAAAAAGCTGACGTGTGTATTAGAGAGGATGCAATTCAAATATAGTATGTAGAATATGTGCATATGACCACTCATAAACTAACATGACCGTATATTTTGATCCCTTCCGCAATTTCTGTATAATCTCAATTGTTTATCGACGAAATATTAAGGGAACTAGAAGGAAAAACCAAACCATTATTTATATTGGAAATAAAAATCTAGAAAGACTATAGTATAAAAATGAGCAAAAATAAAACTAGGATATTATTGATTTTGAGAGGTAGTAAACTCAGTCTGACTAAGTCTGTTAGTTGACGACAGGGACTTGTGAAGTTACGACGTCAACGACTACCGATGTAAAATATTGCGCCTCAAAAGCTATGGATAAGTGGTTGACGAGAAACGCTGAAGGAACTTCAAATGAAGAAAGAAATGCTTTTGAAGGTTCCTCAAATAAAGTAAGATAATACTTTCAGTTTTGTTAATAGGTACCTATGTTAGTACTTTTCTCACTAACGCGTAAATCCAAAACTTATCATTTTCATCCAGAATGGGAACTGGACTACTTCTTTACAATGGTTAAAGAAAACTGTTGCTGCTTAATATGCAATACATCCGTAGCAATATCGAAAAAAGGAAATTTAGAACATTTTACACAGTTCATAGTATATACCAGACAGATTTTCCACCTAACAGTGAAATAAGAAAGAGTAAATTGCAAGCATTGAAATCGCAATTAGCAGCCCAAGAAAACATATTTTCTAGGCCTACTGAGCAAAGTAAAGCTACTACTGAAGCTTCTTTTCGAGTAAGCTACAAAATTGCACAAAAGTGCAAACCATTTTCCGATGGAGAATACATTAAGGATATTTTCGAAGACGTGTCAGATTCGCTATTCGTGAATTTCAAAAATAAAAATGAAATTAAAAAAGCTATTCATGGTTTACAGCTGTCTCGAAATACTGTGATGCGCCGTATAGAAACGATGAGTGCAAACATTAACGAAAAACTACAAGAGATATCGTTCGCTGCGTAGCTTTTTCGCTTCAGCTTGACGAGTCGACCGATCTCACTGATACTGCACAATTACTTATTTTTATTCGGATGGTTTTTGAAGATTTCTCGACGAAAGAAGAACTACTAAGTATGATTTCCTTAAAAGGACAAACTCGGGCTTTGATATATTCACCGAATTCAAGGCATATATTAGCAAAATTAAGCTACCTTTGTATAAACTCGTATCAATGATAACTGATGGGGCTCCTACTATGACAGGTATTCATAATGGTTTTATTGCTCTTTGTCACAAAGATGAAGATTTTCCAGACTTCATTAGCTACCACTGCATAATTCATCAACAAGTATTGGCTAGTAAGAGACTAAACACAAAGGATGTGATGGATATTTCTTTTAAGATCGTAAATTCCATAAAAGGAAAATCTCTCCAAAGGCGGCTCTTTAAGCAGCAATTAGATGAGAACGAACCAGAATTGGGATTACATACTGACGTAAGGTGGTTGAGTCGAAGCAAGTTTTTGCAAAGATTTCGAGATCTATTGCACGAAATAATAAAATTTTTAGAAGAGAGAGGTGATGATTATTAGCAATTGCGTGATTTAGACTGGCAATGTGATTTAGCATTTTTAGCAGATTTTACCGGAAAACTAAGCATATTAAAATCTGGAACTTCAAGGCAAGAATAAAACACTAACAGAAATGATGAGTTCTATTGCAGCGTTCCAATGTCAAACAGCATCTATGATAGTTGACATCAAGAAGAAAAAATTTCAACAATTTGCAAACATCAGGGATCATATGGAAAAACATCCTACCTACAATTTCATTCCTGACAAGTACACGGCAGAAATTAAGGCAGTGGTATCAGACTTTGAAATTCGCTTTAGTGATTTCAAAAAAATTGAAAAGTTGGTGGAATTCTCTAGTTATTCGTTTAATAATTCTATTGATCATAGTGACATCTATTAAATGGCTAAAAAATTTGCAGATATATTTCATATGGAACACGTGATATTGCAAAATTATTACTCTTCGCTGCGACATATTTCTAAAAGCAAGGTCATCCTCTGGTCTAGATTTTTGGGCGTTGGTTTCCAACGAGAAATATCCAAATTTAAAGAAATGTGTTGAACAATTGCATTCATGTTTTGGTTGAACATATTTATGTGAATCGACATTTTCTTGTTTAAAACAAACAAAAAGTAAACATCGTTCACGCTTAACGGACGCTCATACGTTGGAATCTTTAAGGTTGGCAATTTGCAACTACAAACCTGACTTTGCTAATCTAGCGGAAGATGTTCAGGCGCAATGCTCACACAAATACTAAAAACTATTTTAGGCGTGATTGATGCAAAACATACAATCTTTCACATTTATTCTTATTAGTCATTAGTGGGATAAGTAGTTAGTAACTAGTTACTAAGAATTCAATTTTATGTTTTCCATTTTAATGTAATAAAAAAAACTACATGAATAAATACTGTTTCATTTAAATTTCAAGAAGTATGTAACTGGTAGATCGCACAGGGTTGCGTCAGTAAATAGTAGATCTTAGCTCTATTCAAGTTGGCCACCCCTGCAATAGAGGGTATTATTATTGAATAGAAAAGCTGAAGAGAACTTATTGTGCATTAAACAAAGGTATATTAAAATGACAAAGAGATATCAAGTGAAACAGGTTGTACATCTACTATGCTATACTCTCTTACTTTGCGAAACGTTTATACCAACTAATTAAACAATATAGATATACAATTAAACAGATGTAAGATAAGAACACGATATATTTTTTCTGCGTGCAGGTGTCAGAAAAAAAATCATTTTTCTTAAAGAAAATTATGAACTTGCAAACGTATTTTAAACTGATCTATTGTGTGTATGCCTTGACATTTAATCAGAGGCGTAATATAACGGAAACGGTATGACCTGGCGGGACTCCATTCCAAGAATCACCATACTAGTAAAAGCAATGAAAGAAAAATGAACTCGTTTCACCTAGCAACCGTTATCCATGTTTCTCCGGATACAAACCACTGATACTGTTGTCACATCTACAGCCTTTATCTCCGATCACCCACTAAGAGATCGAAAGTTTAGATAAACTCAGCCAAACTCGCCCAGCAAACGATCACAGCATAAACCGGTAATATAATCGTTGATCTAGCTCGGAAAATTCATGGATTTTGAAAAATCAGTAATCTTAAAAGAAGCGTTTGAGATATGAATAGGAACACCTGTAGGTTTTTGATAAGGTACAGAATTCTACATTACATGGTATACATTTGTATTTGAATAGGTTTTGGGTAACATGTTCCTAATGTCACGGTAAGTTCCATTATGCGTGGTATAAATGTAAATAGGCAAAAATCGAAGCCTCGTATCCTGTGCTACGATCGTTGAGAAAAACAGTAGCAGAGTCAGTAACGAAGACGCAGGAAGGGGCTCGGGTTGGCCGCCAGGAGATGGAGTCGGTGAGTAGATTGTGGGATTTTGATCGGGTAATACAGTTGTTCGTGTTTTTAAAAGAATGCTTTTATACCCCCAGAAGTGAAAAGTGCCGCAGGGAAAATTTTCCGGGGTAAGTACAGATCTCAGCACCGCTTTAAATTAACAACGCGATAAGTGGTGGAGGCGCCGGGTACAGGTATTTTTTTTTTCTTCAAATAAAACGCCTTGTATATGTATACAGACACTAGATTGTGGGACGTTCTGGATAATTTTATTTACTTCTTCCTCGAGTAGAGAACAGGCCAGTCAACATAAAAGCTCTCTATCTATTTTAAGTTTTAAACTTAACATAAAATGTTTTTAAATAGAATACAATAGCACAACTTCTTAAAAAGAAAAAAGTTTTTTTTTGGAAAGGGTACAATTTCACATTATAACTAATCTACAAACAAACTCTTATTTATATATATATATATATGTACATCTAAACTGTTATTTAAAAAAATATTTTCTTGCAATTTTTTGAATCAGAGTGTTTTTTTTTTCGTCAACGTAAATTTAACCACACTTCGAAAAAATTCTCTCTGTTGGCACATATGTTGGGATACTTTTTTATTTATTTATTTATTATTAAATTTTCAACAAAATACCCAGTTATTACTTAAACGCACAATAAACCCGGTAAAGTCTAAAAAATATCACTTTCATGAAAATACAGCCGTGGAAGTCTACGCATCTTGATTAAAATCTACACCCTAATCTTCTCATATTAAATCAAGTTATATCTTAAATATGCGACAATTACTTATCGGTTTTGTAATGACGTTAACTTGTGTGGATAAGTAACAAAAGGAATAGTTGCATATAATATGCAACTAATAATGATCAAAAATACCTGGAAAATTAGAAATTTGCATTTCCATTACAGTACGCGTTTTACTGATGCCTGCTCTCGTTCCGCTTTCATATAGTCAAATAATGACTACATGAATGAAAGGGCTTAAGAAAATTATTTAAAACTTAGATGAAATTTACATGCAATTATGCATCTTTATCACCCGAACATATTATAAACATTATATTATTTATTTTACCTAAATAATATTGCCTTTTTATTAATATGTTTGTGATATTTTTTGTAGACTCCAATTAATATTCAACACGTTCTGATATGTCACATCGTTGTTTTAAAATACTGCTTACTTATAACTTATAAAGGCAGTTTATCACCAAAATACATAAATTCCTTTTCTTAAAAACCTGCTTCAAGCTTTAAATATTGTAATCTATTGAGAACAGATGTTATGTGAATAATAGCGGCGCTTTGTTCATTATATACTTCGAGTTAGATCGCAAAAGCCTATTTATATACATCCTTACTTGTTGTTCTTGTTCGATTTTCCCGCTTTACGACTATAATCGATAAGAGCGATTCGATTCTTCACACGAGTGAATTCTTTAAGAAAGACGAACTCAGTTAACTCATAAAAATCGAATGCGTATTCGTTTAGGGTTACGGAACCTTTTTGCATTCAAATGGCCCACCTCTGATTGTAATGTGTGAATAAATGTAAGCGTTCATAACTTACGCCATAAACTTCAAAAATGCACTTGCTACAGATTGCAATGAAATATAAACATTTCTGGTATGTGGAATGTATGTATGTATTCTTTCCTCTCAGTTAGTTGAATCAATTTCTGAAAACATTCTACAATCAGAGCAGTGTCGGTTTCGAAAAATTTGCGCAGGCACAAACTATGACATAGCTTATTACGTACTCACAGAAAAGAAAAGGACTTGATTCGACAAGAAAACTTCTGACGAGGCTGGACAAAAGTAATTGGACAAAGTCGATTGTAGATATGAATTAGAGTTCTATAACATTTGGATTAGCAGAATTCAGTACCGGCTGGTGCATACATCACAGGCGGTGCCAATACAATAATTGAAGTTTGTGTGCTATCGTCCGAAATACGAACATGTTACGAACTTATAGAAAGAAACTAGATCATCGCAATGGCCTTGTAAAACGTAAGCACCAGCCGCAGCTGTCAGAAATAAGAAATCAAAAGATAAGGTGATAGCCTTATATCATTAGTAACATTTGTCAGCACACTGTAAATAAAATGTTCCTATTAGTTTCCCATTAAACTAAGATAACATATTCACGTTATGAATTTTAAGTATGATATTGCATTTATTTCGTTATACCGCTTATTTGTGAGAAAAAAAAACTAGTAGGTATGACAATAGCTGCATCATAATAATTAGGAACATCTTTTGTTTGGTAAAAAATGAGCATTTAATGAAAATTTCCTTCGTAAAAGAGAAATGGGTAAAATTAGAATAAAAATTCCTGATATATGGCCAATAAATTCTCGTTAAAATGATATTAAATTTGCATCGTCTTTACATATATATTCTGTCAGTTTCACTGGTCGTTAAATATTTAAATAGGGGAGCCCCATCAAGTTTGCGATGCCCGATCAGCATTCTTGATGCGGATATTATCATCTCTTGGTGAAATATCGCTTCGGCAGCAGCGGTACGCGGTATAGTGGCACTCGAACGACCCCAGTGGAACCGACGCAAGTGGCCGCCATGCCGTACAGTAGAAGAGGTCTCTTTCGCCCTATCTGATCAAGCGATGCCGATAAGAAGCCTCTGTCCGAAAGGGGAGATAATTATAACTGAAGTGCTGACTTTTCATCAAGTCAGCTTGTTATGCGTATGATTGCATCAACATAACACTTTCAGCGGAAATATCTTTCAGTAATGAACCATGTTCTGCAAGAGAATTCTAGCAGATGTCAAACTATGAAATAATAAGAGATTAAAAATGTAGAACCGTTTGCTAGAAGACCTAAATTACTTCTAAATCATATTATAACGGGGTATGCGCGCGCACACACACACAAGTTGCTATTTCTAATTAATTAAGCTAACAGCAAGAGAGTCGAACGATTTACTCAAATGTTTTTTTATTCTTTTGCTTGCTCTATGTTCTAATTTGAACCCGAGTGTTTCCAGGTTGTACAATTAACCGAAATTAATTACTGGAAACATATGAAATTAACCACAAATGCATACCTAGATTAGCATATCATTCTTTGTTAGGTTGGAAATAAAAAATATCAGCATTTAAAGGTTTCGGAATAGTTTACGCGTCTTTAGGAAGTTCTCAATATTTGGACTTTTATAACATAAATAAATATCAAAGTTCAATATATCGTTTATTTGGCAAAGCGTTGTAAAGCTTTAAAGACCCGGTATATAAGGTCATTAAAAACCATACGAAAACGGACATCATACCATAACAGCTCTTGTAGAGGTTTTGCAGCGGAAAATGTATAAATCCTTTAATTTTTAATATATGACCTGAAAAATATAACTCTATAAAAGCTTAATGCACCCTGTTCTGAAAGAAAGTAGTTAATTAAAGTACCACGTTATTTAGCAAAAATGTAGGCATTTTCCGCCTTTGTTTATAATTTTCAAAGCCGCATTTACTCTTCCTTTTTAAATAAAACAGCGCCTCACCTGTAACATAAGCTTCTGTTCATATTCAACATTAACTATGATAAAACAATAAACCAGTACTGCACGATAAAAGGACAGGGACGACTAATTTTTTTCTAGCTTTCATATAGCAAATAGATAGGACAAGAAGTGAGTGATACCTTACTTACTACTTACTGTCTGTGCCTTTTATATGTCGCCAAAATTTGATGTTAAACTAAATTGGATAATACTTTTTTAGCGCCAAGTGTTAAATCCTTTATATATAAATATTTTGTTTCTGCAATATATGGAGTAACAGATATAAAAAGAATATCGTATCCCATTCATTAAAATAAACAATGGTCTGTCTTATTTTAATCACTATAAATCGAGCATTACCTATCCTACCGTGCAATGCACAAACATTATACAAATGAAAAATAGCCCTCTTCATTCTAAACGTCATTTACGCCAATTTACATAAATTCATCACGCGTCTTTATAGGCAGACAACAAGTGTTATGTATCATACAGTGGCCGCTCGTGACAGTATTGAGTGATGGGGCTGATCACGGTTTTGATTTTGATTTGAAATACTATATTTATTAATTTGCGATGTCATCTTAGAATAATACTACACGTTATTACTATAATTAATAAATATTAAATATTCTACGCTTGCCTATCGTGATAGTGGAAAACCCTTCTCCCACAGTGCCGAGCACTGACGTATACTGATGACGTGTGACTATGTCAACCAGCGGGCAGCGGACCAAGATACGGCTAACTCCACTTCAATGTAATATTTGCGTATATTGCAGCCACCCTCTCTTCCGCTAGCTCCGCACGGAGACCTACAAACGTTTGAAATCAGTGCCAATCTAGACGTGGCCCCAGTTCGCCGCTTGTCTGCATAAATAACTACTGCGTGTGTGCGTGTGCGTGCGCGTGCGTGTGCGTGTGCGTGCGGGTGCGTGCGTGTGCGTGCGTGTGCGTGCGTGTGCGTGCGTGTGCGTGCGTGTGCGTGCGTGTGCGTGCGTGTGCGTGTGTGCGTGCGTGCATGTGCGTGCGTGCGCGTGCGTGTGCGTGCGTGTGCGTGCGTGTGCGTGCGTGTGCGTGCGTGTGCGTGCGTGTGCGTGCGTGGTGCGTGTGCGTGTGTGCGTGCGTGCGTGTGCGTGTGTGCGTGCGTGCATGTGCGTGCGTGCATGTGCGTTCGTGTGCGTTCGTGTGCGTGCGTGTGCGTGCGTGTGCGTGCGTGTGCGTGCGTGTGCGTGCGTGTGCGTGCGTGTGCGTGCGTGTGCGTGCGTGTGCGTGCGTGTGCGTGCGTGTGCGTGCGTGTGCGTGCGTGTGCGTGCGTGTGCGTGCGTGTGCGTGCGTGTGCGTGCGTGTGCGTGCGTGTGCGTGCGTGTGCGTGCGTGTGCGTGCGTGTGCGTGCGTGTGCGTGCGTGTGCGTGCGTGTGCGTGCGTTGTGCGTGCGTGCGTGTGCGTGCGTGTGCGTGCGTGTGCGTGCGTGTGCGTGTGCGTGAGTGCGCGCGCGTGTGTGTGTGTGTACGTCTACTTATTTTTTACAGAAAAGAAAATCTTTTTAATGATTGTTGGTTTTGATATTATACTGTTCAATTGTTTTCTATTATGCCAACCATCGTCGAGATCAACGTCAGATAAATGACTCTAGTGGCGCCCTCGCCGTAAATTGCTAAACTGCCCTAGGTATCGCCAAATCCGTACACCAAGAGAATTAAGTAACCGCGGTTGTTGCTAGCAACAAGATAGAATTAATTCATATTTGTAACAAGAAATTAAAATTGGCACAGTTAACTAAAAATGAGTAAACGGTCTTAGTATCTTCGCACGTTCTAGAATTCCTTCTCCGACTGAAGGATTGTTTCCTATTTGTTTCCGTATGAAATTTAAAATAATTTTTGAAATTTTAAAACAGATCTAAATTTCAAATCTTAAAACTTTAATTCATTTTATATTTTTTTTTATATAGCGATGTGTAAGGTGCATAGTTCATCTACATTTTCAAGGTTTTATGTTTTATATTTAATGTTTTGTTATAGTCTTATTTTTTTTTAAACGTAATGCTGTGGACGGACACCTTGTTTTCGCGAGAGTTTTTTTTTAAGTTGCATAGATTTTGTAATGTTTACTCCGATCAGCCTTTGTCAATGTTTCGAGAGAATTCTCACAAATGTTAATGTTTATTTTTATATAAGATTAAGTTAAAGATTTAATTATTTGATCTATTTATTTAAGTTTTCAGTTGTTTTAAATTAATTTCATTCAGTTAAATGCATAGCGTTTGTTGGTATAGTTTATGTTATGATGTTTTGAGATTTTGTCTGTTCGCGTTTTGGATTTTGCGGCTTCGTTGTACGCAGCGGTCGAGATTGTAAGAGTTAGTTCCTCGACAGACGCAAGCGTGAGTAGACGTAAATTTTTAAATTCATTGCTGCCATTTTGTTAATACTTTTGATATCTTTATTTGATTCGCATAATTTGAATATTTTTCGTCCATCAAGAAACTCGCTATGATAATAATTGTTATTATAGTGTTGTGTACACATTTAGATATAAGGTCATTTATTATTTCGTGCAGGAAGATAGATATAGTTTTAATTCCCTCATTATAATTTTAAAGAGTTCATTTTTGGATTTCTAGTTTTTTGTTTCATTTTTATTTTATTAATCACTTCGGGTTAGGTGAATAGTAGCATTTTTCTTGCATTTAGTTTTCATTTTTGTAAATTTTTAGTGTTTCACGAATTTAGTTTGTTTTAATTTGATTCCACGTAGATTGATTTGAAAGATATTGGATTATCTTTTGGACAATTAAATCTTTTGCCTTGATATAGGATTTAGCATTGTCCTATTGTAATTTAGAATCAATTGCAGTTTTTGATTTAGACCAGAACCCTCTGTTCACGGTTCTTTTTTCTGCAAAAATTTGTAATTAACATTTTTTTTTTTATATAAAAAGTTCTTGGTTGTTTATTAACGTCATTCAATAATTCTGTTCTTTTATTTTAATTTAAACCTTTTCAATTTTTGGGGTATTTAAGAAAGTCAGATTTCTTTCACCCACATTTTACTTTTCGTGATTAGATTCAAGTTTTAATTCGCGAGGGTAACTCTGAGTTTAATTGTTTTTTTGCACCCTTTTAAATTTGTCCATTGAGCTAGCTAATTTAATTTTTCATTTTTTTTAAATTTATTTTGCATTTTCATTAACTCAGTCAGTACACAGCAGTAAGTATTTCTAGATAATAATTAACTATAATTAAATATTTTACACTTTCATTGTTATTGCAGATGGGTCTGAAAATGACGCAGTTGGGTCGAAACATGCTAGACTGACAATTAAATCAATTTCATATGATAATGTTTCATCTATAATTAGGTTAGGATTAGCGACAAGTAAAGTTTACTAATAAATATTTCCAATTAGTTCAATGTAAAATTGTAATTTATTCACTACATTGAAATTATTCTTTCGCTACTGGTTTCGGTTAAATTATTAGCCTTCTTCAAATGAAATTGAAAATAATTTAATGTAATAGTCAATTGAAATACTAATAGAAAAATTAGAACGGCATGTATCCATAACTAACTATTTCTGTGTGTAATGGTTTGATTGATTTAATGACTATTATTACTTACTGTGTTGTTCTGTACTGCTGGTGTAACGTTCGCACTGATTAATGTGTCTTTCATATGTTTTTCCACGACTCTTTAAAGTTCCTTTAATATTCTCCACCTTATACGCAGGGCTAATGATCACTTTGTTCTCCGTCAGAGCTATTCCATCGGACATCCTTGATAATTTTCGACATCGCTATGAATAACCTCTATCCTTCCAGAGGGACCTTTGCCGACATCGTACGCGCTGCGTTTGTCATCGATCTGGTTTAGAATACGCATATTCAGTCTCTGTAAATTTAGAGACTGTGGTATTTCTGGTACTGGCGTGACTTTCTTTTTTACTACTAATTCACTGACGAGGGTTAAATTCACCAAGTGTACATCGTGAGTGTGCCTAGGACCACTAACAGTCGGATATTTCAATATTAAAATTTTCGACTGTGCATCGAATGCTATTGCCTCGCTTTCTATTTCTTTATTCTAGCATGTTTTACACCAGACTGCGCGGTATAATGAAAAATAATTAGGCACCGCCGCCATTTCCTGGCGAAATGAAATTCTGTTAAAATTTATTTTAGTTCAGATATATATAGTAGTTATTTTTGTCCAGAGAAAGTTTGCCTGCTCCACTGCATTTTCTAGTATTTTAGTTATATACAATTATTTTTAATTTCACCTCTAGAAGGCTAAAAATTTGGCGGAAACGGGTAGTGAAAGAATAACTTCAATGTAATAAAAAATTACAATTTTAAATTGAACTAATTATCATCACACTTCACCTATCACTACATCACTTTAGGATTGAGTGTTACTCTTGTTTTTGCTTTTCATAATAAGATAAAAACCCTCTTTTTTAAATCTTTTTACAATATAAGTAGGTAACTTACACAGAGTCATCCTACATCATCCACATTATTCAATTGAAATCTATTGAAACTGTTTCTTCTTACTACTAGATAATGACAGTAAGAAATCGATTTTACAAACATTTTTGTCTGTTGGAAATATTCTGATTAAAAGCAAATTTAAAAAATTATATATACGCTTTATTTAACTTAATATTTAAACTGGCTAGTTATTTAATAATCGAGAATATAAAAATACTTTCACTAACAATGAGTGTAAGTCTGCTTAGATATATCACAATGATGATGAGTGTTTCTAAATATAATTGGAGGTCCCTACATAATTTTTAGGATGCCCTGCTAATAGTACACATCTACACCACTTCAATTTGAGTTATGGTCATCATTCCGTAATTTCTGTGTGAATAATCTCTATACCTGCGATTAAGAAACAAAAATGAATCAGTTCAGTAGACGACACTTCGTCAGTTAGATCTAAGCATTAGTTCGAGCTAAACTCTTAATACGGCATGTATGTTTATCTGGGAAATTCCGAGCTAGGCCGTTCGATACACTGATTTGGGGTGTATTGGAATATTCCCGAGACCTCTGTCTCGTCCGTTAAACTCTAGTGTTGGGTTAAAAGTTATTTCAAAATAATTATTCTCGTTGTATTAAAGAGGAAAATATTATTTTTATACAGCAAACTATACGGACATCCATTTTGCTTTTCAGAAAGGGTCACATATCATGGTTTTACACATTTAACACGGCATATTTAATAATATGAACTGTAAAATATCGCGACGGGATACTGTATACATTAAAAAGAAACGAGGGGCTTATCGACAAGACACCATCGCTATTCTACACTTTAAAAAGGCAGTGAATTTTACACATTCTGAGTATAAATATGTATACAAAACTTGGAGTACATTCCAGGTAAAAGGTTTTTACGTTTCAAAGGCCATAGATATATACGGATAACATTTTTGAACCTTGTTGCTGCGAGGCGTCCTAATAACCAAATTTAAATTGCTTAGAAGTATTTATAGTAGCTTCAACATAAAGGTATCAAAATAGCAATTAACGAAATACGAAATCATAAGTAATTTTATAATTCAACTTTGATGTTATTTCAAATATTTGCGAGAAATTTGAGTTTTGTTATTTGGATACCAGTACAATTTTTGCAACTCCAAAATTACAAAATGAACCTAAAAAATGAGCATATTTTAGTTATTTGTGATAAAACGTTATATATTCGTATAATCCCGATTCGAACACTTTCATTGCACTCACGGGAGTTTACGTTTATTATCGCAATTCTCATTCATCTTTTGCTCTATCATATTTTTTTACGAAAAGTTTAAGAAAGCTTATATTCTTGCCTTTTTTGTTTTTAACAATTTACATAAACATACTGTTGGAGAATGATGAATTTAATGAATAATAGGTAGATGTAATTATTATTTTAAAGCTTCAAATCTTGACCATGTATATAATATTTAATTTCTTTTTTTCTTGGTTTTTAGGTCGTCAATATTAAAAACATGAATGAGTACGACGTTTCGCTTTATTGAAAAGCTTTTTCAAGTATATAAATAATTGTAAATGTACTTTTTACATTTATTTATATACTTGAAAAAGCTTTTCAATAAAGCGAAACGTCGTACTCATTCATGTTTTTAATATTGACGACCTAAAAACCAAGAAAAAAAGAAATTGAATATTATTATTTTATGTACACGCCTGTTTGTAAATCCAGTATGCATTGGGTGTTACCTAACTTTGTATGTTAAATGTATTTTTTCAACAATATGAACGCCATGGTCGCTCAACAATTACCTACAAGAACATTTTGGAAACCGATGGATAAGTCATTACGGACCCGGCAATTGGCCGGCTCGTTCCTGTGATGTAAGCCCATTGAATTTCTTTTTATGGGGATATGTTAAACAGCATGTTTATAGCACTAATCTGGATAATAATATCGAAATTTTAAAACAAAAAATTACAGAAGTAGTAAATTCTGACACAAGATAATAACAGATAATAAAGAATTTGTACGTATAGCTGAAAAGTGTGTAGAGATTGGGGAATACTACGTTGAATAAAATTAAACGTTTTTTTTCCTTTGGCTCAGGTGTGTTTTCGTAGTTTTCTTAGCTGCTAAAAAGAGTATTTAGTTTCTTGTTTCAGAATTGGTGGTTTTGGGACAAGCAAAAAATGTTATAAAGAATGACATTTTTGCGTTAAATTCGAAATAAAAAATTCCCTCTTGTTTAGTCCATCCAGGAACACACTATATCTCGACATTTCGTTTTTATTTCAAAAGCTTTTTCATGTTATTAAAATACGTAAAAATATAAATTGTAAAGAGATAATTTTTCAAGATAACATGATCCCGACTTTTGTTTGAGAAATTTATACGATGCCTTCCTTTAAGGTTTATATAAGGTTGACTACTCATCGCAGATCGAAACGTGGTGACGCCACACAGTTCTATCTACTTATATCGTGTACATGGACAACTAAAGACTGGCTCACTGTCGTTTGCCGACCATGACGTCAAGTATGTGTAGTGGTCATCTGATCGTCAGCCGGCCTTGCGCTGACTAAGTTGGTTCGACGTCGGCTTACTTATGACATTACAATGTTAACTGCCAGGCATAGTCTAATTATTAGTTGACAGACGATGCTTAAACTTCTCCTAGACCCCTCACCACAAACTGCACTAAACTGGACGTACGTTTCGATAGCAAAGCTATCATCAGCAGATACACTGAACTAGTTCAATGTATCTAAACTACTGTACTGAACTAGTTCAGTGTATCTGCTGATAATGATAGCTTTGCTATCGAAACGTACGTCCAGTTTAGTGCAGTTTGTGGTGAGGGGTCTAGGAGAAGTTTACAGCATCACCAGTACCACAGTTTGGAGTATTTTTGTTAGACGATGCTTAGTCAATATTCTGGCAACCGTGGCTAATCCTCGCTGATACTGAGTCTACGATACGACCTCGTTCCAACATTAGGCCGATAATCAGCCAACCAAGCATGCTACTGGGGTTTAAACTTTTAAAACAGTTTTTATCTTTCTTTCATCTTCGATATTGTGAAAATTTTAAGCATAAAACAGTTGTGAACTTCCTCTTTTTTCCCGTCAATATGAAGGAGTATTTTTGTGTTAATGTATATTCTGAAATATTGTGGTATATCCTTTAAAGAAGTATCATAGGAAAATAGTAACATTATTCGTCTAGATATACAAAACTCGCGCGGTATAAACAGTAACACTTGCACTTATTAAAATGGAGGAGAGGTTTTCATTCCAGTACTTTCTTCACTCTATACCAGTTTATATCGAATCTAAGGTCATTTGAAGAAATATTTCGCGTTAGCTATCCCACCCTAACAGCCACAAATATACCATAGATATTTTTAAAAATATATTTGATAAATATTTTTCGTGAGAGGTTTTTGAATATACTTTTCATATTTTATCTAAATATAGATAAAATATACAATTAAACTATTTACCCCATATTTTAAAATCAATGTAAGCTCGATATTTTTTAAAATATTTATAAAATATTATTTATATGAAAATTGAGATTTTTTATACAATCACAACAGAGCTATTTAATTTGCCAAAATGAACTAAAATTATTTGTAGACAGTAACCTATACATCTTGGTTATTTAGAATGTATAACGTCGATAAGAAAAAGTTAAAACAACATACCTGGAGTTGTCTAAAAAGGGAAGAACTTGTTTCTTCACACTCACCATACAAGTTAATAATCAATAATTCTGACATCTTTTAAGACAAACTGAAGGTTTATCAAATTAATCACTATTTGTAATTGAAGTGCTCTAAATAAAAACAAACGTATTTATTATCATTTTATTTGAATAAGCCAATAAAAATTAAAGATACTAATTTTTAAGTCTAGCTTTGGCTGATGCTAGGTACAACCCTACGGCTTTTTTCATATCTTCGGTTGTGGCGCTCTTATGGCGTTTTCTTGTTGCCTATAAATCAATGCCAATTGTATTAGATGATACCATGAATAAAACATATTGCCTTACCCATAACCTTCTATTATAGAATCTTCTATTATGGAATAAACAATGGATTGATTTCAGTTTCTTGTTTTCTGCAACAATATGTACATCGTACAATGTTATTAACACCTACCAATATATTTGGAGCATTTACGATAATTGGAGTGGTAGCTACATTCTAATACTTACGATGTTACGATAGCCATCCGTTTATTATTACGATAAACTTGACTAGTAACTATATGTTGTGACATGTTAAGATTTTCAGCATAACAACGCATCACTATTCACTATACGCTACCATCTATTAATTCTAATAACGTAATTACAGATAGTCTTTTCACCATTTTGCTTTTACTTTATTTCATAATATTTGAAAACCTACTACGTACAAATAATAAAACAACAAGGTATTCCTATGTATATGAAATTCTATTTGAGGTTATGACGCTTATCTACCAAGACAAAATTCCAATTATCTTATAAATGCCTACATATTATATATTCGTGCATGACATGTTCAAAGTTTTGCTTACCTCGTAGTTACCACAAAAATTAAAACACACCCCGCAACAATTAATTACACACCTAACCCTAATCGTATACTATTATCTGCTATTATAAACCACAACATGTAACGGACAAACGAATGAAAACGTTTTGGTCTGCCCTATGCATTCTATGTGATGCATAGGCGCATAGACAACACTGAAGGTATAATGAATAGAGGTGTTGATGTTCGCAACTTACAACTATTATAAATTCGTCTAGTTGCAAAATTATGCAACTTTGTTATGTCAGGATCATATTTTACGTATTGAGTCAATTATTATAGTAATTAACTATTATGACACCAGAGACGTTCCACGAAAGTCGTAAATTGCGGCGGCATCAATTTGTTTTTTTCAAAGAAGACGTTTTAGTTTAAAGACTTTTAAAAGACTGATTATAAAAATGCCTCAAAAATATAATACAGTAAATAAAATAAATAATTAAAATCAAAAACTAAAAAATTAACTCTAAAGTTACATAAAGCAGAAGTATATATTGTTCTGGTTTAAGAATCATGTTATAGTAGTTACTTCGTGCAAATTATTTTAGCTCCTGCGTAATATAAATACCTTTTACGTAAACGCAGATATATTAATAGAAGTTACAGCGCCCAACTTAGATACTAACTAAATCATAATGTTAGATATATAGTATCTAATTTAATCTTTAAACTATCATTTTAAATAGTTCTTTAATATGTATGCATGTTTTACCCATTTTATATTATTAGTCCTACGCACCAAATGTACAAAAGCAAAAATTAAATCTTTATTTTTTTATATGAAATAAATATTTACGGAAATACAAAGCAAAATATTCTTGCAGAGTTAAGAAAAAAATATTGAGAAATCATTTGCAATAAAATATAATTAATGCTATATAACATATATATTTGTTAAATGTTTTCCTAATATATTTTCTATAATATATTTTATGCATATTATGTTAATATAACTAATATTCAAGAAAGATTTAATATTTTCTAAATATTTATGAAATATGAAATAAATATAATTGGTCACTGGGGCAGTTGTTTGCATTTTGAGTTCGAATTTATCAGCTTTCTTTTAATATTAGTTATAATTTTACACATGAATTGTTATATTTTTGAGGGGAAATAATGACAAGCATAGAAGCATAAAATTGGCATCCAATTAACACAAGCAGCAACGTATTAGATTGGACAAATTAAATCTAATTAGGCCTCGAGAAGAGGACCAAAGTGGAGCGTTTCCTATCATCGTATTTTCCTTTCGCTCTGTTAATTCAGCAAGAAAAATTATACGAAATTCCATCGAAATATAGCGCCCGACGATTAAATTAAACCGGGGAGCTTGATAATTTGACCTGACAAATCATTTCAAATATTACATCTCGAAATAAATACCTTCATTTCGCTTAACTAGTGAGTGTACTGCATAAAAACGTCCAGCGTGAAATTGAAACTGTAAACTTATTTTCATAAAGAAGGATCTTTGGGATTAACACTTAATTTTAACGGCGGTGGCGGAAGATATGCAGAGAAAATGCCCGAAGAAAAGGGAAAGCCGAGAAGGAAGTATCTCGGAGTTCGCGCAGTGCCTAGGAATGTTGTGTACCGGGATATAGCTGAACGCGGCGTAGTTAATTTTAGGTTCTAAAAAATGAATGGGGAAATTCCGCTTCTCCAAGTTTATTAATACTAATGCTAGCAGTAACGATAAAGAAGTATTTAGTAAGTATGTCCCGACATATCTGAACTGTTAATGTATTTCAATTAATGGAAGATACAAGTCACGGGGTCGCCTATACAGCAACACTATATGAACTACCTCGATCAACATGAAACGTTATTTTCTATAAAATGTATTTTCTGGAAACATCAGATAAGTTTCTCAAATAGCACACAAGTTTAACTAACATTAATTTTCACTTACATAAATAGTATAATAAGAATAAATGAATGGTCTGGTACGGAAAAGTGAATAATAACTTTTATATAAGCCAAAATAAACACTGAGAAAAATGTCATGGAAAGGAACGGATGGACGACATAATAAAGAAAAGAAAAACAATGTGTAGATAGTATAGAAAAAAAATTATGAATTAAATATTCAAGCCATTTTACTGGCAGGAAAACCCTCTATAGTAAAGAGTGACAGACAGAGAAAAAAAGTTTGTAGAAATTGTTTAGCTTAGTTTAGTTTAGTTTAGTTTATTTCTGTCATCATTTGCCAATTTATACATTGTCGTGGGAACATGCAATTATCGACATTTCAGCAGAGAGCTTGGTAATCTCGAAACAATCTTTAATTCTGTTTTCGCAAACACAATATCTTTGATATTATTGCATTTTTAAAAGCGCCAGTACATTTAAAAGAAATAAGATATAGTATTCCTAAGCATTAAGCCCGTTAATTTCCGAGATGTCTTTGATTTTCCAAGAAGTATGTGACATTGTTTGAGAAAGGATACAATCTAGTCCCTTTCAGATGTGTTTATTATTACACTCCGGGTATTCGTCACTAAAGTTCAAACTCAGTCAACTTCAATTTTTATATCATTCTATTCTGCTTATTTTTCCTCGTTTCTTATCCTTATTCCCATTTAGGCTATTGGATGGGAACTCCAGTCTTTCTATGCGAGGCTCTCCATTTCACTCATCGATTTATCCCTGTTGCTTCATGTCTCTTCAATCGCTTGCAACCATTTCTTCCTTGTCGTCCTTTTATTCTTCTTCCTGATGATTCTATTATCTTCCTGCCAGTACACAATATTATTTTCTTATTAAATGCCTGAACTATCGTATCGTATCCTATCCTTCTCTCAATATTCTTAAAGAAGCCATTTCTTTCACATTTAATTTACTTTCGTGATTTTTATTAATTGTTTATTTCCCTTGTAGGTATATGTTAATGCGGGTCTTACTATTGCATTATATGCTTTTAATTTTACTTGTTTCTCCATTTCTCTTTCGTTTAGTATGATTTCAATCATTGCGTAACAGATGTTTTTTTGTCTTCTTTACACTGTGTACTATATCTCCGTCTGCTGCTATTACTAAGCCCAGGTATTCGTATGCACATTCCACATTCAATTGTATCCCCGCTTATTTCTGTCTTTCTCGACATTTCATTTTGCTTATTATTATTTACTTATTATCATTTCCGTGTTTTCTATCTCTATTCTTTTTATATTCTTACAAACTGTTTCATTTTCAATAGTAACCTTATGTCCATAATTGAGTTAGTCAGTTTGGAAAAAGGTGTAGAAAAAGTACTTTCCAATTACTATATTTTATTTTATTTACTGCAATTGATAATAAAACCTTTTCTGCACTATCGGTTTCGGCTTTTCCGCCTTCTTCAGGCGCATTAATTGTTTTTTAAATAATAATAATAATAATAATAATGCGTATTTATTGGCAGTAGCATGAAAGGTAATTACAAACAACAGCTACAACAATACTTTAACCTACATATTTATACCCACACATTGCCAAAAAGATTAAATCGCCTACAGAACAATACATTGTTGCATTGGCGTTCTTGCTTTAATCTATTATACAGGAATTAATAATAAAAGAAAAAAAAAAGATAATAAAAAAAGAATATTACACACAACACATTGCAGGTGCAAACCAAGTCCCCAACCCCGAACCATCCGCCCCCACAAGCACTAGTCTGGTCCTTCACACTGGTCGGTAAACAGGCGATGCTTTATCATACGCCTCAAAGCAGAAATCCTGGGGGCTGTGCCAATGTCCGTTGCTAGTATATACTTGTTCACCACCGCAGCTGCATTATATGTATAACTTCTTTTGTATACTTCCGTCCTATGCCTGGGTATAGTCAGCAGATGTCTGTTGCGAACATTGATGTTATGATCCTCACACCGAAAACGTAGTTTACTGTACAGATATGGAGGCTTTTTACTTTCTAGTATTTTGAAAAAAAATGAAGCGCTGTGAAGTATTCTGCGGTTATGCATGTTTAAGGTCTGCGACTCCAACAAAGCTCGGCTAATACCTCTCCTACCTCGCATACCATATGTCAAACGTAAACAGGAATTTTGTACCATTTGGATTCTTCTCGAGTCTCCTTTCGTGAGACAGCTACCATACAGTACATCTCCGTAATTAAAATGCGAGAGCACCAAAGATTCACACAATAGCTGTTTGCTGGTGATATCAAAGCAACTTCGGTTAATATAAACCGCTTTTAAGGCTGAAATTCCTTTTCTAATGAGATGTGAGGTGTTGTGATCAAAGCGTAATCGGTTATCTATTTGCATCCCCAAATTCTTTACGACCTTTTGCGGTGCAAGTTGTTGCCTCGAATAAAAATTTCAAGATTACGCTCAGTGTAGATACGAGCCGTTTGTGGACCGAATAGTACAAGCTGTGACTTGGACGGGTTTATTTTTAGTTGGTGACTATCTGCAAATTCAGATATTCGTTCGAGATCATCATTTAATTGCTGTTGGGCCTGCAGAAGCTTTGATTGCTCAAACGACAGATACACTTGGGTATCATCAGCGTATAAATGATAGTTGCAGTTGTTCAGAACTAGGGGTAGCTGCGAGGTGTACATATTAAATAAAATGGGGCTTAGAATTGCGCCTTGCGGCGTTCCATGATTTATCGTCGCCGGTTTGGATATCCTATTATCTATTACAACTCTCTGTGTTCTATTACGCAAATAAGAACGAAACAATTCTAAGCTTGAATCCGTAATGCCGTTGGATTTTAATTTTGAGAGCAACGTTTCATGATGTATTGTATCAAACGCTCTACTAAAATCCAACAGAACAAGAGCAGTCACCTTTCCTTGGTCTACCTCATAGAGTATGTCGTCGACTACATGCGTTAATGCAGCAATGCAACCAAACCCCGAGCGGAATCCGGATTGAGAAGCTGGCAGAATATTGTTGGAAGCAATAAATCCACTGAGCTGATGAGCAATACACTTTTCAAAAACTTTCCCGAGAGTTGGTAAAATACTTATTGGTCGTAAGTCATTCAGACTATCTACATGCTTAGTCTTGGGAATAGGTCGTACCACTGCGGATTTCCAAGCGTCGGGGTAGGTGCTGGTATCGATGTAGTAGTTAAAAATATGCAAAATATACTCAATAAGAAGTGGAGCACATAGCCTCAACATGCGCATACTAATCTTATCACTACCCACCGCGTTACTCTTAATGCTATTTAACGATTTGTACACATCTTCCGGAAGTAGCTTTTTGAAGCTAAAAGTAGGCCGTATATCGGAGCAATCATTCTCAGGTAGTGGTGTTCTCTGAATTGGATTATTAACGGGGGATGCGAAGTGCTGGTTTATAACATCAACGTCCTTGAGACTATCCGGGATCTGGGAGGCCCGGCTTCTTCCGAGATTAAGACTATGTACCTGCTTCCATAAAATCTTTTTGTTGTTAGCGTTGACTTTGCAAAAATGTTGCATGTAAGCTTGTTTTTCCCGCTTAATAGCTCTAATTGTTTCGTTCCTAACTTGCTTATAAAACTCGAAGTGTGTTACATCTCTCGTTCTATGAAACCTCCGCAGAGCCTTGGTTTTAGCAGCGATCATTAACTGGATGTTATATGTAAACCATGGAGCTGGCGGCCTGCTGGTAGTAATATGCTTCATCGGTGCGTGTTCATTAAATAGTTGCAAACAATTAGCGTTAAAGAAAGAGAGCTTTAGGTTAACATCTTGCAGATCATAAATAAAAAACCAGGGAACGCGATACAAGTCCTCCACAAATTTTTCATATTGGAAATTTTTAAATGATCGAACTTTAAAGCTCCGTTTTGTTTTAGTATTTACTTTGTAAGATAGTATGGCATAAATTCCGAAATGGTCAGAAAAAATATTAGGAATAATGTCTTGTTTTTTAACAGGAGTATCCGCGGTAACGATCAATAAGTCAAGCAGGGAATAGCTACTTATGCGAGTAGGACGATTAATAAGCTGGGACAAGTTATATCTATCAAGGAGATCTAGCAGCTTTGTCGTTTGAGCGCTTGTAATGTTTAACAAATTAATATTAAAGTCTCCGAGGCAAATGATATGATCAGCCAACGCTGAATAGTCCGACAAATCATCTTCAAAAGCTTTCAAGAAAGTCATTATATTGCCGTTAGGTGGTCTATAACACGTGCACAAAGCGGTTTCGTACTTGCCCGTCGTAATCTTTGCCCAGATATATTCAAAATCCACATTTGAAAAGGTTTTCTCTACTTTCATGTTAATATTGGATTTATAATAGATTCCTACACCACCACCTCGTCCTACTCTATCATTTCTAATAAATCTATAATTTGCAATATTAAATAATTTCGATGGCAAATCATTATTGAGCCAAGTTTCAGATAATGTAAATATATCATAATTCTCTTTCAACAGCAATTCTTTAACATCAGTAAAGTGCGCAGACAACGAACGCACATTCAAATGACCTACTTTTAGTGACACGATCAGGGTGTGGAGAAAAAAGTAAACTCATATATCTAGAATGGATAACTAATAACGAAAAACAAAGGAAAAAAAAAGCATAGACCACAAAGTTGTATAACAGTGAAATTATTTTCTTATGTTTCTTGATCTTAAGCTAATTGCCGACTGCTCCTTCCCGGTATCAGAAAGCTCATCACCAGAACCAGTGTTATATAATTAAAAAATGCAAATGTCGACAATTTTAAAAATTTTGAAAACTGGTAGAACCATGGAATACATTAGAATAACGTTGGTGTAGTTCCGCGGACGTAACCTCTCCGGACACTAAACACCGTTCAGCGCTGGGTTACACTGTTTCATTTTCTCCTCTGTATCTGCAATTAAGACAATCATCTCCATATATTAAGCTCTGTACCTCTATTGGCGTTAAATAGTAATGTCTTAAGTGTGTCTGTAATTGCTGTATCTTGTTCTGCTATTTTTGAATATTTTATCCATTAGTCTTATGAATAACCGTGCACTTAGGCTATTTCCTTGCCTAAACTTTGTTGTCATCTCAAATATTTTAGTCGTCTTCTCATTTATCTCTGCTTTTGCCTTTATATTTTGATATACACTTCTTAGAGTCCTTGCCAACTACTTAGGTACTTGTAATTTTCTAAGATAGATAGCTCTATATGTGAACATTATTACATCACATGCCGCTTTTACATATTTGAATTTTCTTCTTTCCGCTACTAAATCCTGCCGGGCTTTCGAGCTTGAACCGCGTCCTGGATCTTTTTCTGGATGACGCGACGTTTCGCCCACACACGCAAAGGATATTTTGAGAGCTGCTGCTATTGTTGTTAACCTGAATTACAGTAAATTACATACTATCTTACACTGTTTTAATGGATAAATTGCAATTGTAGAGATACAGGCACGAATTAGTGTTATTCAATTGATTTTATATAGCATTTTTGAATTGATAGTGTAAAATTTTGGTGTACCTTAGTTTTTTTTGTGAGAATATTTACACATAGAGCCTATAATGATCGTTGTTGCGACTGAGAGAATGCGTACTTTTAGCACTGCTGGCTTTAAGAGGACAAAAAGGGATTTATTAAAAGTCAATAATGTTTGCATTCGAATTTTTATTGTTATTGCATCGTTTCACCAATATATACGATATTTGGAAAATAGAATAAAAGAACACAAATGTAATAAAAATCTTACAGCCTTAAAAAAAAGCATGAAATAACTCAAAATCATACCTTTGATTTCAACAACATAACAATTCTAAACAAAGAACAAAATTCCAAAACACGTAATATATTTGAAATAATTGAAATTTATAAACATAAAAACGCAGTTAATTATAAAACCGACATACATTAAGAAAGAAGAAATTAAAATACATATATATGCTCAAGAAAAGAAACTTTAAATACAACGTAAATATGTACTTTGTTAGTCAATTCCAAACGAAGCACCAAATAGGAAATAATACGTATAAATAATACTAACTACTACAACGTCAATCAATGCGAGTAATATAATACATATTATAAAAATTAATGCATTTCAATATTTTATAGTAGCTGGCTGCGATTGTTTGACAAACACTAAGCACCGCAAATGGTTCTAAGACCGGTTGCCAATAAAAGACAACTCTCTACTATTTGGATTTATTCAGTAAGATTTTAGTAACATGGCCCCATGGCCACAAGATAACATAATGATATATCATTGCTAATCACACAAAAATAGAATCAGATATAGTAGTAATAAACGTTGTAGCGAAGCTTGCTACAGGTGAATTCTCAGGGCGTAATAAATAGTAGCAATTTTCCAGAGCATGAGACTAGGTTAAATAATAATGAAAAGTAAATATTGTTTATAAAAGAATATTGATATAAAATAAAATAAATGATTGCAAAGTACCACAGGATGGGAAAGAAGGATAAATAAAACAACGTTTATTATTTATTTATTTCCCACGCTGCGACTATCGGAGTCGGTTCGGCCAGGGAGGCGCCGGAGAGATGTCGGAGTGAGCGCCACTAGGTTATCAGCTGTTGCCTTCGCTAGCCCGACGCTGTCGCCCGGTAAGTTAACCACAGCCCAGAATGGCTATTTACCAGTCGGGGAAACAAGGGATTGGTACTTGCGGAATTTTTAATATGTTGTTAAATAGTTAAATTAAAGGAAATGTTATTTAAATGACAAGAAAAAAAAACTAGTGCGCCAAGGTCGACTAATTAAATTAAATAAAACTCAAAGAGACTATGTTAACTAATATATTGACACTTAATTCGGTGAAGCCTCGTCTTACATGGTTACAATGTATAAATATATGACATGAACTGGTGGGAGTGCCGGGTTATTATTCAAAAATTGTAAAATTATAAATAAACAAGAACATAAAATCTACGTACTCGATCGAGCATGCAAATGACTACGACCTACCATTGGTTTTAAGGTGAAAAGATAAAGGAAGCAACAATTAAACAAAATGATTTCACAAGTTACGTTAAATTTTGACAATGATCGCAAAAACTAGATTATTAAAAAAAAGAATTAAGTTAAATTGAATTATGATAGCAAAGACCGAAATATAAATAACAAAAAATTACGTTAAATTATTAATATGTCAATGGTAGTTCGTTACTACAAATACACAAGCAAATAACTCTTAAAATTAACTTACATGTAACAAAAACAATGCACGAGGGGTTGATAGTCACCACCAGGGGCGGGCGAAGAAGAAATAGAAGCGTAGAAAGATGACGAAAGAAAGTCCGGGTCCAGGGACGACGTAGAGCGGCGTGGCTTGCAAAATCCGCGTCGGCGGGCTCCAAAAAGAAGGCTTCGTAGTCAAAACACAGGGACTCAAACGGCTTCCAAGGAGTAGATTCTTTACGACCAGAGATCCCCCCACAGGGGTTACCAAACGGGTAAATTAGGTCGAAAAGGGTTGCAACAGGGCGTCGCCTATTAGACTCGTACGTCTACACTCTTAGCGGGCTGGAGTGTAAGTGTAAATCGGAAGGGTAGAGGTATCTAGTTCCCGCGCTATGCATTAAGTGGCCAATAGGATTCGAGTATTAAAGATAAACAACATGCAGGTGTGCGAGATTATGCGAAATTCTAACGTTTCAAGTACAGCACGCACCAAAAAAGGTGCAACAATTAACAAAAATGAATAAATTCGGAGCTAATTATGAACGGAGTTTAATGGAATTTACGATAACAATGCATCTAAATATATGTTAAAATTTGACAATTTAAGAATTTAGAAAAAGGTCACAAATAAAGCGGTACATTACAAAAAACAATTTCAAGGTTAAACGTGACGTTATACAAAATACGTAAATAGCGACGGTAACTAGCAAAGGTCAAGGAACTTGGATAAATTCAGAAAAGATAGTGTACAGTTGGAGAAATAAGAAAAGGTGTTTTCAACACGTAACAATCCCCCCTTTTCTACCAGAAGAAATTTACGTGTAAATTTCTGATAAAGAATGAACTAGCAAAGCCAGAGATAAAATAACAACAAAAAAAAGGTAGAATTGGCCAAACAAACAAGGGTCAAAAACGTTAAACAAATTTCGAAGGTTTCCGATGAGGTGACAACAAATGTCATTAAAAGCAAAAACTAAACAACACGAGGGGAAAACCTTCGGCTGAACCGAAAACTAAAACGAAGCTAAAAGGAGTTCAATCTGTTAAACGGTCCACGTCGCAAAGGCGGTTAAAGGTAATGGCCTACTTGGTTCAGTCACAACCCCACCTAAGCGCTAGTGTTGCGTTCAACAGAAGAAGATACCTAACACAAAAAGCGAACCTACGTTCAAAACAACTAAACAAAAAGGGGTAAAATCCGGGAGTAAAAGAAGTCTTCGCCGACATCGTTCAATAGCTTTGCGTCACTGTGGGAGAGATGGTGGTATCCTGGCGACTCAGACGGTCTTGGCTGTGGTATTCTGGCCCCAACAGCAGGGTGAACGTAAAAATTCGTCACATATTTTTGGGTGTCAATTCGTTGTGTCACAGTTGGAGAAGTTGGTGGTATCCTCGTGACTCAGATGGACTCGGCTGAGGTATTATGGCCCCCAACAGCAGGGCGATTATTCAGGCGGGTGTGCCTTCAAATCCTTTACATTCCATATCGAGGTTCGTCCGTGATTATCCACTATTTCATACGTCCAAGGTGATACTATATCGACGATTTCAAATGGTCCGATATACTTCGGTGCTAGTTTAGCGGAGAAGTATTTAGTAGCGTCGGAGAGCACGGGATTTTTGCGCCACACACGTTGTCCTAGTGTGAATTTTTCCGGTCGACGTCGCATGTTGTACGGGTGTGCGCTCTTTACATGCGCTTTTCGGATTCTCTCTCGTACGTCACGGTATAGCTCGGCGAATGCTAACTTACGCTGTGCGGTGTTGATTACAGGTGTTGCGGCGTCAGAGGGCTCAAAATTCTCATCACTACCTTTCAATGTTAGTTCTCGACCAAAGTTTACGAATTCGGGTCAATTTAGTCACTTCATGTTCAAATGATCTTATAGCGAAACCGATTTGAGGTAGATACTGATCCCAAGTACGGTGGTTATCATTTACGTACGCTGTTAACATGATCTTAATGGTTCGATTAACTCTTTCGGTGGGATTACTTTGTGGTGGTAATATGCGGTGAAAGCTATTTCGGAATCGTATTTCTTAGCCATATCTTTGAATATGTTGCTCTTAAATTGTACTCCGTTGTCGACAATGATAATTTTAGGGGCTCCAAACATGAGAATGACCTGCTCTTCGACGAGTTTTGCTACGTTAGCTCCCGTGGCGGTTCGTAAGGGAAATAATAATGCGGATTTACTAAAGACATCGCACACGGCTAGGATATAAGAATTTCCTTTATTAGAACGTGGAAGTGGTCCCATTAAATCAGCACAGATAATTTGCTAAGGTCGAGTAGCAGTAGGTGTCTTGCTTAATAATTGTCCAGCAGGTGGTCGATTCATAGGTTTAATACTGAGACAGACATTACAATGACGGACGTATCTAGCGACATCACATGACAATTTCGGCCAAAAATATTTCTGCATAACTCTAGCAACAGTTTTTGAAATTCCAGTATGTCCGCAAGTAGGGTCGTCATGACAAGATTTAATGATTTTCGGGGTTAACATCAACAACGTCTGCTACAACAGGTACGGAACGTGACAGAAAGTCGGGAACGGCGTTTTCAGAACCTTTTCGGTGTATGATTTCAAAGTCATAAGGTTGTAGACGTAATGACCAACGCGCTAAGCGTCCATGCGGATCTTTGAGATTATGAAGCCATAATAAGGAATGACAATCCGTAATAACTCTAAAATGATATCCTTCGAGGTAGTGACGCAAACTTTCGATCGCCCAGATCACAGCTAAACATTCTCGCTCGGTAGCGCTATATTTTCGTTCGTTTGATGTTAATGATCGGGACAGATAACATATGACTTTTTCGCCTTCGTCAAATTGTTGTGTTAGAACGGCACCTAAACCGTAGGCAGAAGCGTCGGTTTGAACAGAGAACATACGTTTAAAGTCGGGACATACTAAAAGTGGAGCAGATACTAAATTTTCTTTCAGTTGTTGGAAAGCTTGTTCACAATCAGGAGTCCAATTCCAAGGAACCTTTTTACGTGTGAGATTCGACAGTGGTGCTATTACGGTTGAAAATTGCGGTACGAAACGTCGATACCATGAAGCTGTGCCAATAAATCTCCGTATTTCACGAACGTTTTTAGGAGGTGGTACGTTCAAGATAGCCTGGACTTTCTCCGGGTCAGGTCTTAGTCCTAATTCGTCGACAATATACCCAAATATTTCAACTGAGGCCTACAAAACTGACTTTTCTCGAAATTCACGGTTAATCCAGCGTCTCGAAGTCGTTTAAATACTTCGTTTAGGGTGTCTAAGTGAGATTGAAAGTCCTTTGAAATAATAACAATATCATCTAAATACACCAAAACAGAGGGCTGTAAATCTGCACCTAAGATGGAATCAATTAACCGCTGCCAGGTTGCAGGTGCGTTGGTTAAACCAAACGGCATGACATTAAATCGGTATAATCCTTGGGGTACACAGAAAGCAGTACAGTCTTTAGATTTTCGGCTATGGTATTTGCCAGTACGCGCTCTTGATGTCAAGTGAGCTCAAATATTTAGCGTCTCGAAGCTTGTCCAATATAGAAGAAATATAGGGTAACGGATACGAATCTTTGCGAGTAACCGCATTCAACTTCCTATAATCGACGCAAAATCGGTAACTATTATCTGATTTCTTCTGAACTAGGCAAACAGGCGAAGCCCAGGGACTCTTACAAGGTTCAATGATACCAGCCTGAACTTCACTCTCGATTACTTCTTGTTTAATCGGGGATACCGGATAGTAACGTTGTTTGATGGGACGTGTCCCAGGTAAAAGTTCGATTTCATGAGCAACGAGGTGAGTACGGCCTAATGATGTCACATTACGACGTTGTTCGTCCACTAGTCGTGATAGTGTCATTTGTTGAACGGGGTCCAAAGAATTCTTGCTCGAAATACTGTCGATGTTCGCAGTAGGGTTAGTTTCAGAAAAATGCCAAATACTTTGTCTCAAATCAGGAATTATTTCCATTTTTACCCAAAAATCTACACCGAGGATTAATGTATGCGGAATGTCAGGGAGAACTAGAACGTCGACTAATCTAACTTTATTTTCCAAACGGAAGGGTACAGAGATGTAACCAAGGCTCATACATTTATCTCCGCTAGCCACAGTACATTCGATAGTGTAAGATATTAATTTTAGTCCGAGTTGTGATAAAATTTCATATCCTCGAGGTCCAACCAGTGTTCGTGAAGCGCCAGAATCTAATAAACCAATAAGAGGATAATCTAGCACGGTGACTTCAAGATAGGGTCTTTGATCTCCTGACACTCGAGATATAACGTAGTCTAATAACATTCTGTTGTCAAATTTGGGATTTTCGGTCGAATTTAAAACCTCATAAAGGACGTTTACGACCAACTAACGCCTTAGATTCGAGCACGAGGGGTTGATAGTCACCACCAGGGGCGGGCGAAGAAGAAATAGAAGCGTAGAAAGATGACGAAAGAAAGTCCGGGTCCAGGGACGACGTAGAGCGGTGTGGCTTGCAAAATCCGCGTCGGCGGGCTCCAAAAAGAAGGCTTCGTAGTCAAAACACAGGGACTCAAACGGCTTCCAAGGAGTAGATTCTTTACGACCAGAGATCCCCCCACAGGGGTTACCAAACGGGTAAATTAGGTCGAAAAGGGTTGCAACAGGGCGTCGCCTATTAGACTCGTACGTCTACACTCTTAGCGGGCTGGAGTGTAAGTGTAAATCGGAAGGGTAGAGGTATCTAGTTCCCGCGCTATGCCATTAAGTGGCCAATAGGATTCGAGTATTAAAGATAAACAACATGCAGGTGTGCGAGATTATGCGAAATTCTAACGTTTCAAGTACAGCACGCACCAAAAAAGGTGCAACAATTAACAAAAATGAATAAATTCGGAGCTAATTATGAACGGAGTTTAATGGAATTTACGATAACAATGCATCTAAATATATGTTAAAATTTGACAATTTAAGAATTTAGAAAAAGGTGACAAATAAAGCGGTACATTACAAAAAAACAATTTCAAGGTTAAACGTGACGTTATACAAAATACGTAAATAGCGACGGTAACTAGCAAAGGTCAAGGAACTTGGATAAATTCAGAAAAGATAGTGTACAGTTGGAGAAATAAGAAAAGGTGTTTTCAACACGTAACAATCCCCCCTTTTCTACCAGAAGAAATTTACGTGTAAATTTCTGATAAAGAATGAAACTAGCAAAGCCAGAGATAAAATAACAACAAAAAAAAAGGTAGAATTGGCCAAACAAAACAAGGGTCCAAAAACGTTAAACAAATTTCGAAGGTTTCCGATGAGGTGACAACAAATGTCATTAAAAGCAAAAACTAAACAACACGAGGGGAAAACCTTCGGCTGAACCGAAAACTAAAACGAAGCTAAAAGGAGTTCAATCTGTTAAACGGTCCACGTCGCAAAGGCGGTTAAAGGTAATGGCCTACTTGGTTCAGTCACAACCCCACCTAAGCGCTAGTGTTGCGTTCAACAGAAGATACCTAACACAAAAAGCGAACCTACGTTCAAAACAACTAAACAAAAAGGGGTAAAATCCGGGAGTAAAAGAAGTCTTCGCCGACATCGTTCAATAGCTTTGCGTCACTGTGGGAGAGATGGTGGTATCCTGGCGACTCAGACGGTCTTGGCTGTGGTATTCTGGCCCCACAGCAGGGTGAACGTAAAATTCGTCACAATTTTTGGGTGTCAATTCGTTGTGTCACAGTTGGAGAAGTTGGTGGTATCCTCGTGACTCAGATGGACTCGGCTGAGGTATTATGGCCCCCAACAGCAGGGCGATTATTCAGGCGGGTGTGCCTTCAAATCCTTTACATTCCATATCGAGGTTCGTCCGTGATTATCCACTATTTCATACGTCCAAGGTGATACTATATCGACGATTTCAAATGGTCCGATATACTTCGGTGCTAGTTTAGCGGAGAAGTATTTAGTAGCGTCGGAGAGCACGGGATTTTGCGCCACACACGTTGTCCTAGTGTGAATTTTTCCGGTCGACGTCGCATGTTGTACGGGTGTGCGCTCTTTACATGCGCTTTTCGGATTCTCTCTCGTACGTCACGGTATAGCTCGGCGAATGCTAACTTACGCTGTGCGGTGTTGATTACAGGTGTTGCGGCGTCAGAGGGCTCAAAATTCTCATCACTACCTTTCAATGTTAGTTCTCGACCAAAGTTTACGAAATTCGGGGTCAATTTAGTCACTTCATGTTCAAATGATCTTATAGCGAAACCGATTTGAGGTAGATACTGATCCCAAGTACGGTGGTTATCATTTACGTACGCTGTTAACATGATCTTAATGGTTCGATTAACTCTTTCGGTGGGATTACTTTGTGGGTGGTAATATGCGGTGAAAGCTATTTCGGAATCGTATTTCTTAGCCATATCTTTGAATATGTTGCTCTTAAATTGTACTCCGTTGTCGACAATGATAATTTTAGGGGCTCCAAACATGAGAATGACCTGCTCTTCGACGAGTTTTGCTACGTTAGCTCCCGTGGCGGTTCGTAAGGGAAATAATAATGCGGATTTACTAAAGACATCGCACACGGCTAGGATATAAGAATTTCCTTTATTAGAACGTGGAAGTGGTCCCATTAAATCAGCACAGATAATTTGCTAAGGTCGAGTAGCAGTAGGTGTCTTGCTTAATAATTGTCCAGCAGGTGGTCGATTCATAGGTTTAATACTGAGACAGACATTACAATGACGGGACGTATCTAGCGACATCACATGACAATTTCGGCCAAAAATATTTCTGCATAACTCTAGCAACAGTTTTTGAAATTCCAGTATGTCCGCAAGTAGGGTCGTCATGACAAGATTTAATGATTTTCGGGGTTAACATCAACAACGTCTGCTACAACAGGTACGGAACGTGACAGAAAGTCGGGAACGGCGTTTTCAGAACCTTTTCGGTGTATGATTTCAAAGTCATAAGGTTGTAGACGTAATGACCAACGCGCTAAGCGTCCATGCGGATCTTTGAGATTATGAAGCCATAATAAGGAATGACAATCCGTAATAACTCTAAAATGATATCCTTCGAGGTAGTGACGCAAACTTTCGATCGCCCAGATCACAGCTAAACATTCTCGCTCGGTAGCGCTATATTTTCGTTCGTTTGATGTTAATGATCGGGACAGATAACATATGACTTTTTCGCCTTCGTCAAATTGTTGTGTTAGAACGGCACCTAAACCGTAGGCAGAAGCGTCGGTTTGAACAGAGAACATACGTTTAAAGTCGGGACATCTAAAAGTGGAGGCAGATACTAAATTTTCTTTCAGTTGTTGGAAAGCTTGTTCACAATCAGGAGTCCAATTCCAAGGAACCTTTTTACGTGTGAGATTCGACAGTGGTGCTATTACGGTTGAAAATTGCGGTACGAAACGTCGATACCATGAAGCTGTGCCAATAAATCTCCGTATTTCACGAACGTTTTTAGGAGGTGGTACGTTCAAGATAGCCTGGACTTTCTCCGGGTCAGGTCTTAGTCCTAATTCGTCGACAATATAACCCAAATATTTCAACTGAGGCCTACAAAACTGACTTTTCTCGAAATTCACGGTTAATCCAGCGTCTCGAAGTCGTTTAAATACTTCGTTTAGGGTGTCTAAGTGAGATTGAAAGTCCTTTGAAATAATAACAATATCATCTAAATACACCAAAACAGAGGGCTGTAAATCTGCACCTAAGATGGAATCAATTAACCGCTGCCAGGTTGCAGGTGCGTTGGTTAAACCAAACGGCATGACATTAAATCGGTATAATCCTTGGGGTACACAGAAAGCAGTACAGTCTTTAGAATTTTCGGCTATAGGTATTTGCCAGTACGCGCTCTTGATGTCAAGTGAGCTCAAATATTTAGCGTCTCGAAGCTTGTCCAATATAGAAGAAATATAGGGTAACGGATACGAATCTTTGCGAGTAACCGCATTCAACTTCCTATAATCGACGCAAAATCGGTAACTATTATCTGATTTCTTCTGAACTACGCAAACAGGCGAAGCCCAGGGACTCTTACAAGGTTCAATGATACCAGCCTGAATTTCACTCTCGATTACTTCTTGTTTAATCGGGGATACCGGATAGTAACGTTGTTTGATGGGACGTGTCCCAGGTAAAAGTTCGATTTCATGAGCAACGAGGTGAGTACGGCCTAATGATGTCACATTACGACGTTGTTCGTCCACTAGTCGTGATAGTGTCATTTGTTGAACGGGGTCCAAAGAATTCTTGCTCGAAATACTGTCGATGTTCGCAGTAGGGTTAGTTTCAGAAAAATGCCAAATACTTTGTCTCAAATCAGGAATTATTTCCATTTTTACCCAAAAATCTACACCGAGGATTAATGTATGCGGAATGTCAGGGAGAACTAGAACGTCGACTAATCTAACTTTATTTTCCAAACGGAAGGGTACAGAGATGTAACCAAGGCTCATACATTTATCTCCGCTAGCCACAGTACATTCGATAGTGTAAGATATTAATTTTAGTCCGAGTTGTGATAAAATTTCATATCCTCGAGGTCCAACCAGTGTTCGTGAAGCGCCAGAATCTAATAAACCAATAAGAGGATAATCTAGCACGGTGACTTCAAGATAGGGTCTTTGATCTCCTGACACTCGAGATATAACGTAGTCTAATAACATTCTGTTGTCAAATTTGGGATTTTCGGTCGAATTTAAACCTCATAAGGACGTTTACGACCAACTAACGCCTTAGATTCGAGTTTTTTGAACATTTTGGGCAATTCCGAACCGAAACTTCGGGGTGTCCACATTTATAACAGAAATGTTTCAAGTGACGAGAACAAGAACTGAATCGGTGGCCCATATCACCACAATTAAAACATCTGAAGTTCGGTCGTTGAGGGGAACTATCTCGACTATTCTCGCGGGTAGAAGATACACTTGCTGCTACAAAAGCAAAGTCAGGCTCAACAAAGGTGTTTCGTTTACGACAAGGTGGTTTATAATGATCGACTTTAAATTTTTTCCTCTCTAATTTAAGACATTCATCTTCTAATTCGGCCAGATTAGAAACAGAGGGTAAATTCATGGTGTAAAATGGGGCTAAGTTCCCTATAATAATATTTAACTGAACGTCTTCAGGCATTCCTCCATAACGCCGAAACATAGAGCACATACAAGAATAGTAATCCACAAAAGATTTCCGTCTGATCTTGGGTACGAGCTAGAATGTCCTGGTATAAACGAGTCTTGTATTCCGGTGGTTCGAAATGTCGTCGGAGAAGTATAGAAAGGCTTTCCCAATCAGAAACACGGTGCTTATTTGACCTAAACCACATAAGAGCTTTTCCTTCAAATAAGTCAATCGCCGATTCAAAAAGTAAGGTATCAGAAATACCACGGGCGGTTTTCAATTCGTCAACGCGTTCCAGAAAGTTGTGCAATGAAATACCTTTGGGTTCTCCACTAAATTTCAAATCCCACTTAAATACAGGGTAGACAGATTTTGGGGAAACAGATGCAGAAACTTGAGGTACTATTGGGGGTGAAGTTACTTTTATTTCTTCAGTTGACATATCTACAGGGTCTAAAGAATCTAATAAACCAAGAAAATTCCCTAATAGCATAGAACGTTGTTTCGATTGTTCCGTTGTTAAAGTGGTAACAGGAATTCTATTCACTCTATTCAAGTAGTGGTGAAGACGGCTGCGAACAGCATGGGAGGGTTTACTAGGGTTTGCCGCACAATCTGATACTAAAGTTTCAAATTCAGAAAATTTACCTTGACTTAATTCTAATTCATCTGAGATGGTTATTTTAAATTCGGGGTAAGAAAAAGAACTATTCTGCTTTTCTAAGCGAATGAGGGGACGCAAACATTTTCGAAGCTCATCTACAGTTTGAGATTCATTCGAGGATAGCCCACGGAATTTTGCCTCATAAATAAGTTCGTCTTTACGGAGGTGGTGTATATCAAATTGTAAAGCCATGGTGACAAATATAAATTTACAAATATACCAAAATATGTCCTTACTTACAATAACAATAAACAAATATAAACAAGAATACAATAATAAATTGAAAACGCGCAGCGTGTCACTCCCCACCGCAAAATAAAAGTTCATACAAAATTCGCAAATACAAATATTAAAACTATTTTTTTTTTGAAAAGTTAAATTTACAAATATTTAAAAATTTAAAAGTTAAAATTTACAAGTGTTAAAAAATTACGTTGGGCGCCAATTTGCTACAGGTGAAATCTCAGGGCGTAATAAATAGTAGCAATTTTCCAGAGCATGAGACTAGGTTAAATAATAATGAAAAGTAAATATTGTTTATAAAAGATTATTGATATAAAATAAAATAAATGATTGCAAAGTACCACAGGATGGGAAAGAAGGATAAATAAAACAACGTTTATTATTTATTTATTTCCCACGCTGCGACTATCGGAGTCGGTTCGGCCAGGGAGGCGCCGGAGAGATGTCGGAGTGAGCGCCACTGGGTTATCAGCTGTTGCCTTCGCTAGCCCGACGCTGTCGCCCGGTAAGTTAACCACAGCCCAGAATGGCTATTTACCAGTCGGGGAAACAAGGGATTGGTACTTGCGGAATTTTTAATATGTTGTTAAATAGTTAAATTAAAGGAAAATGTTATTTAAATGACAAGAAAAAAAAACTAGTGCGCCAAGGTCGACTAATTAAATTAAATAAAACTCAAAGAGACTATGTTAACTAATATATTGACACTTAATTCGGTGAAGCCTCGTCTTACATGGTTACAATGTATAAATATATGACATGAACTGGTGGGAGTGCCGGGTTATTATTCAAAAATTGTAAAATTATAAATAAACAAGAACATAAAATCTACGTACTCGATCGAGCATGCAAATGACTACAACCTACCATTGGTTTTAAGGTGAAAAGATAAAGGAAGCAACAATTAAACAAAATGATTTCACAAGTTACGTTAAATTTTGACAATGATCGCAAAAACTAGATTATTAAAAAAAAAGAATTAAGTTAAATTGAATTATGATAGCAAAGACCGAAATATAAATAACAAAAAAATTACGTTAAATTATTAATATGTCAATGGTAGTTCGTTACTACAAATACACAAGCAAATAACTCTTAAAATTAACTTACATGTAACAAAAACAATGCACGAGGGGTTGATAGTCACCACCAGGGGCGGGCGAAGAAGAAATAGAAGCGTAGAAAGATGACGAAAGAAAGTCCGGGTCCAGGGACGACGTAGAGCGGCGTGGCTTGCAAAATCCGCGTCGGCGGGGCTCCAAAAAGAAGGCTTCGTAGTCAAAACACAGGGACTCAAACGGCTTCCAAGGAGTAGATTCTTTACGACCAGAGATCCCCCCACAGGGGTTACCAAACGGGTAAATTAGGTCGAAAAGGGTTGCAACAGGGCGTCGCCTATTAGACTCGTACGTCTACACTCTTAGCGGGCTGGAGTGTAAGTGTAAATCGGAAGGGTAGAGGTATCTAGTTCCCGCGCTATGCCATTAAGTGGCCAATAGGATTCGAGTATTAAAGATAAACAACATGCAGGTGTGCGAGATTATGCGAAATTCTAACGTTTCAAGTACAGCACGCACCAAAAAAGGTGCAACAATTAACAAAAATGAATAAATTCGGAGCTAATTATGAACGGAGTTTAATGGAATTTACGATAACAATGCATCTAAATATATGTTAAAATTTGACAATTTAAGAATTTAGAAAAAGGTCACAAATAAAGCGGTACATTACAAAAAAACAATTTCAAGGTTAAACGTGACGTTATACAAAATACGTAAATAGCGACGGTAACTAGCAAAGGTCAAGGAACTTGGATAAATTCAGAAAAGATAGTGTACAGTTGGAGAAATAAGAAAAGGTGTTTTCAACACGTAACAAGCTCTCTTGCGAAGTGGTTTCATATCCAAGGGACAGATTTTTCCGAAATTATTTTTAGTACCTTCAACTTTGACGCATAACGTTAAAGTTACTAGAAATAATTGTGAGAAATATGAATTTGATTTTTAGGGGCAACTGTAGCTTGTAGTCTTCAAGGTGTAAATAAATTTTCCATTGGTATGAGCACGCACAAGTGTTTATTACCAAACAGTATTTTCTTCTAAATTATCTTTGCCAAAAGAATGATAAATTAACATCTACATTAAAAAACAATATTCTGCTTTCTAAGCCAATTTATTTAAGACATTTTCGATTTTGTAACAAAAAAAAACTTTATTATTATATATTTATTAACTCAACCAACACGTAAGAAACATAAAACTTTAACGCAACAGCTCGCAACCGCTTATAGACTTCAAACTTGTAAAAGCAACGCGACTATAGATATAGTAGTTTATACTAGACCAAGCATTAATTATTTGTTGGTGAAGTTCCTGTATTTTTTTAAAGAACAAGACATAAGCCATTGTTGAAAGTTTTTATGTATTTAGAAACCTAGTATTATTTATTTTATTGCATATTGCATTACTCCTGCTTGTTCCATCCACGGATGGATCCTAGCTGCTGAATTATATTTTGCTATATAAAATTATAGATCACATTCATTTCTAGTTATTTCATATACTTGCAATACCTAATGTGAAATGTAATTAGTTAGCGCTCCTTACTGCGTCTATACCTCTACTTTTACGGCAGTATATTGATGGAATAAATACTGGGGAAATTATAAATTACATATTCTTTATACAAAATTTTTGAACGTTCTGATTTCAAAGGCTACTTATCTAATATAATGTAATGGAATGCATACTCGATACTATTTAAATGTAAAGTTACTATTTTACTTAGTTATATTTTAAAACTAATTAGTTATAATAGAAAAAAGGATATAAAATGTAGCAGCAGACAGCCAGACGATGTCCAGGTGATGTAGGAAATCTCTGCATTTGGCAAGTCCTTCAAGGCATTTTCCTTCAGAATATTCCCTTCAGGAAGTAAGATGATCAGCAATGATATACCTACACATCGAAAATGTATATTAGAATTTCAATGGTATATTTTTAAAATAGATATTGACAGATCAAATTTGGATCCAAGTTCAATTCAAATGAACATTCTTATTTTTTTACAGTGTACTAATTTCAATAAAATTTAGTCTAATAATGTTTGTACATGCATTGGCAGTCCAATTGCTTTGATATGTCAACAGAAAGACATGGAAAATTGCTGGAAATTCGGTTTCGTAACAATTCTAAGTGTATAAATAGTTGCCTATTTTTTGTGTACAGTAATGAATTTTTAGATTGTTAATTTTATTTGTTAAGTGTTTAAAAATTTTAAATGTATTTTTCTCATGATCTAATGACGCCTACCTTTATTATATTTTAGTTATATGGTGATTCCAAAATTTTGCAGTTATTTTTTATTTTTCTTTTGTTTAAACATTCGACAGTCCATTCGGTCACATGGGCATTCTCATGTATAAAACAATGTATATTCTCCACATTTCGATTAAATTAACGGACATTCTGCGACAGTTGGACCCCATGTCGAAGACAGTCGCTTTCAAGTCGGTTAAAAGTTTTCAATTCGAAGCCATTCAACAGCCGACCTTTCTCAGAGGCAGACGTACCTCTATTTGTTTTCGTAAAATTTAACGGCTATTTTGATAAAATCCAAGTTTATCCTAAATTACAACCTAAAAATAATTGTTATTGGTTAAACAAAGTTCATCACATAAATGTTATCCAAATTACCTACAACTTTTTGGGTAATTTTTCTTCACCGACGATTTTCCCGAGTTATGTTCCTGTTCTGATCGAGACATCCTCCGTGATCTGAAGTACCTACGATGTACTAGGGCCCCATCAGATAACCGACCAGTCCTGCCCACACCGATGTCCGCAGAATTCGTCCTTGTAGAAGGTATTCCTCGTCAAATCTACCTAAAAATAAACGTATTATTTCAATTCCAATCTAAATTTAATTATACTTATAAGAAATTTCATTTTTTATACGTTCAGCAAATTTTGGGGTTAGGAATTTGTTTGTATCATTGCTAAACGCTTTGCAGTTACTTGGGGAAATGTGTATAAGTTGGTAGTATTCTAGGTTAATAAGTATGTAATATGTATTTACGATACGAACCAATATCCAGTAATTTACCATCAAGGTGGGCTATTCTGTTTCACACGTCTTTTTAAGCCTAGCTTAACTCCCGCTTGAACGTTCAGAAAGCGAGGGAACTTTAAAATTTAATTAAACGTATTTACGTTCTGGATATTGAATTTATATTGCAAAAAGTGGAATTACTAATAAAACGTTAGTGTTATTAATTAAGCGGACACACGTACTTACCTGAGACAATAATATCCTTAGATTTATGCCTGATTTTACACAAATTCACATTTAGAATTTTTATTAAATAAAATCACTTTTATCTACACTTAAATGTTTTCATTTTACATGAGAGATTGATTACCATTGAGGTACAACACTATTGTGCCTACGGCATCCTCTAAACTGGTCATTAACATGCAATTTGAAGGAGAGGACATTTTGGCAACAGTCTTGCACGCCTGCTTGATACGCACTGAAATAATAAGAGGGGCTAGCTATTCGTTATTTTTTTGGTGTCAACGCGCCTCTATCGGAATTTCTCGCCCTGCATGCCATCTTTTCTCCAATTCAGAATTGATAAATATAGATGACACTGGGATATTAAAAATTTGATTTTTACTAATTTAATTAATATATTTCTTTTAAAATTTATTTTTTTAATCCGGGCTGTATGCTACTCTGTAGCGTTACAATAACTATACTTACAACAAATCAAATATATCTTTTCTTCTAAACTACATGCTTCCGGAATAGGCTGTAAATTACACTCCACTTCTCATGTTTCTCACCTTTCTTTGAAGAGTGACCTTAATGTTTCAATAGCACAAACTACAAATATAAAACAGCATTAAAACTTATTGACTAGTAAGTATCATCTCCGCAGAAGTAGCGGTTTTTAACTTAAGCTAGGGATTCCTAGGAACATCCGCGCGCGGAAACCGACTGCCACCACTCAGTGCTGCGGAGCAAGTTGACGTTTATCCGGCGTGCATCGACGGCTGAGTTAGATTGCAAGCATTGTAGTCAGTTGATTGCTGGTTGCGAAAATGGAACTTATAGTTATGGTAGCTATTTTATTAGAAGAGAAATGTCTTTCCATCTATTAATCAGAAAACACCTTGTAACAGGTAGTGATGGCCAACTTCTTCACGAAAAAAAAATGCATGACGTTGAGATAACTTGATATAAACAATATTACAGGTAAGAATATATTGGAATAAGTATGATCAGAATGTTACTGTTACAACTACAACAAGGATTTGGAAAAACTTGGCAAGCGCGAGTTCTTCTTTGGTTGTAACATTTCCAAAATGTTTTAAGTAATGTTGTTCAATTCTCAATTCGATTTTCTTTATTTCATTGAGAACTTGTGGCCGCTCAACGCCTTTTCAAAATTATAGCTCTCTGCTGGCATATTAGATGCAAGATCTCTCAAATAATCTCTTCAATATAGTAAATACAATAGCGAATCGAACTAGTAGTAATGAATAAAAAATGAAAAATCATCTAGATAGTTTATATGCAGGGTTGAACAAAAAACGATTTTTATTAAAAAAATTAAAAATCTCCTTTTTAAACTAATACAAATTATTTTAATGCATTTAAAGTAAGTATAAAAACTATTGCAAGAAAATGCCATTTCCATTCAAAGGAATGGAAGGTATAAGTTGTAATTTTTCTTAAGATCACAAAGAGATAAGCTGGAAATTGTAAAACAGCGTCAGTAGAACGTATGTTCAGCTCCTTTGGTTTTATTCACTCAGATTTTAGGGTGGGTAGAGGAAGAGAAGGAAAACTAGTATTTTGTTTAAACTATATAACGAAAACAAAAATAAATAAAGTGGAACATGAAGTTTACAGTATGTACTCCTTTCTTATTTTTTAAAAATGTTGCGTTCCACTTTTAATTTTAGAGAATAATTATGTTGTATTGCCCTGAATAAAATTTTAAAAATCAAGTAATTTAAACCCTTCATGATTTCGATCGTGATTTCAATCAGTTGATATAAATCAGCCCAATCCTGTTTATATGTAACGTTCTGCAGAAATCTTCAACTCATTATTTTAGGGACATAATCTTTATAGCGTTTGTATCTTGTCATACACCACAGGCTAAAACAATTGCTTGTTCCTCCCTGTATTATTAAATTTTTGATTTATCTTTTACAATCAATTTTTACTTACAAACTCAGCCGACAGCGAAAACCGACAAATTTCGCCGGTCGATCGTCCGCTGCGACTCTTGGAATCCAAGGCTATTTAAATTTATTGAGCAGATTTGAACGAGTATAAATTTTAAATCCTGATAATTGTTGCAAAAATCAGTTAGCATTCATTTACTAAACAAAAACCTGTTACCAAATATTCTCCAGCTTTTTGTTTTATATACACCCTAGAAACCTTTCAATATATATGTACACAAAGAAATCTCAAATTAGAAGCAGAGCTTTTAAGAAATTTGTCGACGTAAAAAAGCGAAAAGTAAAAGGAAACAAAAAAAATAATTATTAAATAAATACAACGCGAATTTCATGTAACGACAAGAAGTAAAAATAGGGGCATGGGATTTGCGGGAAAGAAAGAAAAACGAAAGTGTTAACTTTGCATAAAGTAGCTGTCAGATTAAGTGAGATTATAATGTGGCACCCGTGTTACCTGAGGGATAACTTTATAAGAAACAAATTTTATCATGAGATTTTGCTCGTAAGAAAAAGTGGTATAAAAAGCAGTTTTTTTTTGACGGAAATTCGAATTTTATACTATTAAGTATTGTATTTTCGCCCATAATTTGCAAGATTTTACATTTTTGAAGAATCTGCTTCTTATACTTATATAAAAGCGTGTTTTATAAAACAGAAAAAAACTAGAAAAACACGAATGGTTTCATTCTATCTCAGGTTTCTGGCAGAAAAATATATTTCCGTAGAAAAGTATGAAAACATACAAAGTATTGAATCTTTGTCTAGCTCCTGATTACTAGAAATCTAATAGCTATTGGCACAAAAAAAAATTAAGGTGTGCCGTTATTTGATTTAGAAAGGAACAGAATATAAACTTGTTTTGGATTAAAAAAAAAAAATGATCGGTATCTAGGCAATATCACCTTGTCAGACCATACACCTCCCACTGTTCGGTTGGATAGCACAATATTTATAAAGAAACTCCCTCTGGAGTGTGGCGACAACTACGCAATTTAATTAAACGAAAGCGCACGAGTAGTCTCACTCTAGGGAACATACAATGTACACCGTGTTAAAAATGAAATGCGAATACGGGAGACATTTTAGCTAGGCAACCAATCTAACAAAATCATATAGTTGTGGTCCGTAATGCACAATTTTTCTAATAAATATATTTCAATTTTTATTTCATTGTGTACTTAAGTAAGACTTTTTTTGTCGAAAAATATCCTTACACCGGATTTATAAACATTTATAACCGTGCATTTTGTTGTCGAAACCAAAACGTTATAAGCATTAGTGTCCGAATAATTTTCTGCGGGTTTGGAAACGCCTCACACAAAAAAATCTATTGTAAACCTGAATATTTTTATTTATTCAGAAATCGAAACTTAATATATATTTAAATAAAGTAAATCTTGTTGGTTAAAACATAAGAGTAAATTTGAAAACACAAATTATCCATTATCCAAAATATACAACCTTCGAATTTCTATCCATGTGGTTTCACAAATTAAAATAAATTAAGCGTGGACAATTACAAGGAATTTACAAAAAATGAAAAAGCTAAATGCAAGAACAATGCTTCTACTCACCCAACCGAGGTGATTGATAATTAAAAATGAAACAGCAAAATTGAATAACGGAAAATTAACTCTTTAAACTATAATGAGAAAAAAAAAAAACTAAAATAAATCTTCCTAAACAAAAAATAATAAGTGATCTTATATATACTACGTGTACACGTCAATACATTAACAATTATTACGATATGAATTCCTTGATTGACTAAAAAAATTACAGGATAAATGTTAAATTTACAATATCAAAATAGATTACAAAATGGCAACCAAGATTTAAAAATACGTCTACTCACGTCAATAGTCGAACAAGGAAGTCCTTATCAAAATTCTACAATTGTTTTTCTCACAAAAATCCCTCTCTCAAAATCGTACAACGCAGACGTATAACATTTCAACGACAATATTTAATAGAATCCGCATTAAATCAGTACAAGCAACCAATAGACAATTGAATGAATGGATTAATTAAAAAAATCTTAACACTAAATAAATTAAAATGATACAAAAGACTCTTCAACTAAACTTAAACAAAACAACACCAAAATTGTGAAAATTCTCGGTAAATTGAACATCAGCTGTTTAAGCAAAGAAAACAACCATAACAAGCAAAAATATGCAACTTAAAATACACTCAGTGAAATGGGTTGTCTAACCACAGCATCTCTCCCAATTACTAAGGGGAAAACGAAATTTAAAAGAAAATTGAGTGTTTCTCATTAGTAATTGTCAGCACACAACAAAAATAAATCCAAAATTTCCCGCACTAAACAACAATACAGTATCTCCGCACACAGGGGTGAAAACGTCACTCCCGGGTGCTGAAAACTACCCTGGAAGTGTTGGAGTGCAGAAATGAGATAACGCCCTTGTTCTGCATACCGTCCATAGAATGAAGTTCATAGGTGACTCCATCGAAAACTCTAGCCACTCTATAAGGTTCCACGAACTGTAGTTCAAGTTTTGGACAGCAGTCGGTGTGGCGTTGGTGGGTCTGCATCCAGGAACTTCATCACTTCTTGGATGTATCTCTAGCATGGGTTTCCAGAAGGATGGCTCATAGAACAGAAACATACTTTTAAATTACGCTCAAATATGGCTTTGGTAATGGGATAATTCTTGATCTTGAAAGACTATGGCTCGACTACTTCAAGGGAGTGCTCGTAATCAACAGCAAAACTAGGGAAATGGGTTGTCTAACCACAGCAGTACTTTACTTTAATTAGTTGTATATTTTATTGTTGCGTGATTCTTAATAGATATTCGCTGATGAAGCCAAGGATGTTGGCGAAAACTTAGATATTTAATAAAGGAGTTTTGATTGTGTACTTTATTCAGCTGCATCCCCAATAACCTGATCTCCCAATAATTATAGGGCTGTTTGAACATGCAGTTCGCGAACGGTTCGTGATCACGTGAACCAATCAGGGAACAGATTGGAGTTCTCGCGAACTGGAATGCGTTATCTGATTGGTTCACAAGATCGTGAACCGTTCGCGAACTGCATGTTCGAACAAAGCTTATATGTATTTTATACATTGAAAATCAAATATTAAACGTTCTTTCTCATTTTTGTTCCCGTAGCATTGACTATTTGCGTTTATAATTTAACTTACAAAGTTTTTTTATACATACATTATAGCCAATATATGTTCATTTCACACTTATTAGATATATTTAACCGTCCAAAATGATTTTTATTAATGGTACGTTTTCAGAAATATTTTTATAAGGTAGATTTCACGGTATAACAGCATAATTTCCGGAAAACCTTTCGATTTTTAATAATTTCAACAAAAAGTGCTTTGTCTGAAAGAACTAAGCAGATAGGTACCTGTGCACCGTTGTTATCACTAATGAATAAACATGTAAATCTGGATTTATCCCAATTAGTACCTACTTTGCCGACCATTGTGTGTCATTCTTCGGTTTCGTTTCTAAACGAATGAACACACTCGACTGTAATGATAAGAATCTTAATAAAACATGAACTTGTTCCTTTGTACAAAGTTCTATACAATAACATGGCATACAGGCATCCTACTAAAATATAAGCATCTGATTACTAAATTTTATTTTCTAAACCAACGAAAATTAGATTATATGAGAATGTTTTAAGCTAAGAAAATTGTCTCGAACTGAAGTAAAAGGGTATTGGATAATCGGCAAGACTACGAATTTAAGTTTGAGTATCATTTTCTCAGGTGTCTAAATTGTTCTAGAGTCTAGAGGGTTTCTATTTCATCAATAAATTCTTAGTAGTCTATGCTTGAAATGAAATTTAAAAAGATGTTCTAAAATTTACTACCTACAGCACATGAAAATTTAATTGAATATTTTTTTGGATTGCGATAAGCGAGTAGTTACATCTTCCTTGTTCTTTTGAAACAGCAGCTCGGAACAGGCTACAGCTGAGTTAGAAATTTCATAAGAAGAAAACGATACTTCTGAAATGAAACAAACAGCAAATAGTACCCCTTGTAACGACAATAATAAAGATAATAGCGAGAAAGATTAGTAAGGTACGTGAATTACAGTACAGTACAAGTCTTTTCTGCAACATACGCAGTAGTAGACAAGATTTTCTTGTAGATCTTGCAATAAGTGATTACCATTCAGAATTTTTTTTAATAAATAAAGATCCAATCAAGTTCCATTAACAATAAGTTGCACTAAACATTGATGGGGAAATCTACCTGGTGAAGAGATTGATATGTTGTGTGTACATTCAGGCTTTCGGTTACCCGGGTTTCAAAATTCCAACAGTTTGTAGACGAGTACAAGTATTTCTATTTTCGCAAAGTAAGAAAGTGTATTCGACCAATTTTATTATTTTAACTCCAAATTTTGATCTTAAATATATATTGTAGTGGTCGAATAAATTGATATTATTTAAATTACTACCTACTAGTTTTACTTTTATATATTTTAAAAATAATAAGAGTATAACAAGAAAGGATATAGAATGAAGCAGTAGACAGCCAGACGATCCGGGTGATGTAGGAAACCTCTGTATTTGGTAAGTTTTTCAAGGGCATTTCCTTCAGAATGTTCTCTTCAAGAAGTAAAGAAAATCGCTGGAATTCGGTTTGGTAAAAAATTTACGTGTATGCATAGTCACTGTACAGTTAATATTTTTATCATTGTTAATAAATGTAGTACTAAGTATTGAAAATTTATAGAAAAAATAACATTTTTTTCTATGATGATGACCTACCTCTGTTCTATAATTAACGTAAGGTGATTCCAGAATTTTGCAATAATTATTTATTTCAATTTAGTGTAAACATTCTTAGTTCCATTTGGTCACATGGACATTCTCATGTATTAAATATCTTAAATTCCCCTGACTTCGATGAAAGTAACGGATTTTTCTGAGGCAGTTTGCAGCCCTTGCAAAGACAATCGCTATCGATGTCTGTTAGAGAATTCCAATTCAAAAGGATTCACTAGAAAACCTCCGCGAGAGACGGGTGTGTCTCGATTAACTTTTATAAAATTTAACGGCTATTTTGATAAAATCCTATTTATTCCAAATTCCAATCTAAAAGTGATGATTAATGGTTAAACAAAGTTTATCATAATAATTTTACCCACATTTCACTTATAAAACCATTGGGTAATTTTCTCCAACGACGATATTCGCGAGATGTTCAGGACAGGACTGAGCCATTCTCCGCAATTTGTAGTACGAGAACCCCCATTTGATGTCCTGATCTGACTTGTTGGCTGCCTGATGATTTACTCCTGTCAAAGGTGTTCCGCACCCAAATCAACCTAAAAATTAACGTATTATTTTAATCCTAATCTAAATTTTAATATGCTTGTAAGAAACTTAATTTTGATATGTTGGGCAAATTTGTTTGGTTAAAAATGTTGTAAACGACCACCCATCAGTTTGCGTTCACTAGTGATTTACCCGTCTTTTAAGCATAGAACTACACAGATAACTGTCTCGAAAACGCGGGAATTTTGAACGTTTTTATTTTCTTGGATGAATTTCTATTTCAAAAAATGGAATTACTAATTTAAAACGCAATTGTTATGTAATATGCGAACTCATTACCGTACCTGGTATAATCACATGCTTATTTATGTTGTTTTTGTTTGTTTGGTACTGAAGAATTAAAGGGTTATTGGCTATTCATATTTTCCTAATGCTAGCGTGTCCTCTACTCTCTAGCAAGCAGAAATTCTCACCCCGCATGCCATCTGGCGTTTGAGAGAGCATAGTTATGATTAAGAAGTAATGAATATAGATAACATTAGGATGTTTCAAATTGGATTTAACTAATTTAATTAAAGTATTATATTTAAAATTATTTTTTTTATACCGGGCTGTGTGCTACCTTGTAGCATTACAATATATGTGATTCATAAGATCTTGTATGACTATAAGTCAAGCTTCTGACAGAGATACTCATACTTAATAAAAGGTAAAATATATAAAGATGGAAAATCTATTTCGAAGGAATATTGAACCAAGGAAGACGCGCAGATGGAGGAAAAGACGAAGAAAAGAGTTTGGGTGTTGAGGAAGAAAAGGTAAAGGGTCAAGATACAACAGAACCTAGCATGGAAGGGGTTAAAGGAATAATAAGCCAAGTAAAAAACAAAAGCTCAGGCGGGAGTCGAATTAGTATAGGCCTGATAAAGCGTGGCAGACCAAAATTATTGAAGGAGATTATGGATATAACAGGTCAATGCTGGAACATGGAAAAATACAAAAAAATGCAACCAAAAATTTATCCAATTCATGAGAAGGAATACCGAAATATATGTAACAACTGCAGGGATATAGCGTTGCTGGAAACAGTTTCCAAAATACTAGCGACAGCAAGTAAAAATAGGATGAAGGAAATTGGCTTCTGAAAACTTAGTGGAGGTATACCAATGTGGTTTAGGAGTTGTAGGTTATCGATAGACTAGATAAAAATATTAAACCCACTGCAAGAAAGTCATTATAGACAGGTAATAGACATGCACATGTTGTTTATAGACTTCAAACGGGTTTATGACTCCGTCGATAGAAAGAACTACTACAACCAATGAGCGAGTTAGGGGTTAAATCCGAACCGCTAGCATTAACAAAGATGACCCTAGAAAAATACAAATAGCTCAGTTAAACTACGCGGCAAGTATTCGAATTCATTTAGGGTGAAATTGGGCCTCACAAGGAGACTCGCTGTCTACCTGCTTATTTAACTTGGTTTTGGAAGTGATACTGAGGAGCAGTCATATACATCGAACAGGGCAATATAAGAAGAAAAAAAAACATCAATTCCTGACATTCCCCGATGGTGATTTGTGACTGATGAACTGGGAGAAATGGAAAAAGTAACTCATAGATTGATAAGAGAAGCGGGGAGATTCGGGCTCCAAGCAAATAATAACGAAACAAAGTATATTGAAATGAAATTTGAAAATGATGAAAATAAAATACACTGCGAGCGAATGGAAATAAAGATAGACGAGGTAACATCCTCTTTTGAAAAGTCGACCACTTTTGTTATCTCTGTTCTATCATTACGAATCGGTGAATGGAGATTAAGATTAGCATAGCTGAGGAAAACAAAAGTCTCGGGATGCTACAGAGGTTGCTGAGAAGCAAAAATATATCTAATAGTGGCATATAAAATAGTGATAAGGCCAGCTGCAACAGATGCACCGCGGAGACCTAGACCCAATAAAAATAAAGAAAAATTGTTGGAGCTATTGGAGCGGAGAGTACAAAGAAAGATGTATGGGGAGTTAGAGAGGAAGGTCGGAAGAAGAACAACGAGGAACTGAAAATGGCTTTTCGAGAGCCAACAATAACACAACTTATTAAAGCGCAGCGAATAGGCACGCTTATAGAACGATTACCAGAGCGCACCCAGACGAAGCAGGTTGTGAACTCGGGAGATGTACAAGGAAAATGGAGAGGGAAGACCGAGGAGGAGATTACTGCAGGAGATTGGAGAGGTTTGATCACACTAGGGGCGGAAGGAAAAGGCGGACAATGGAACTGTTTGGAGGCATATTGTAAATAAAACCAAAGGTCCTTATGCTTTTCTTGGGCTTCTTGCGTTGTAATGTCTTAGTTGTTCGTTTGTATTGTTGGTTCAACTGATAATAATGTGTGTTTGTACCATTGTATGTATATTTGTATATACTCATATTACATATCATTTGTTTGATTAGTTAAGCCGGCAAAGTCTATGTTGCAGATGGATTTTCTTTTTTGATGAATAAACTATCCATGTATCTATAGCTACCTATAGCCAAACATTTTTCCAAGTTAAGCTTTTCATTCTAAAACAGCTATGCGGAAGTCTTGTATTGAAATCAAACAGCGTTACTTTCATTTGTTGGATACTTAACAGAGTACGGCTTCCTCCTACAAAGATTTTGGATTTTGGTTGATTCAATTTCCTATTTAATTTGGGATTGTATATTTGCGAATACTGTTTGGACTATAATAAAATTAAATACTGACAAGCAATATTCGTTTCCTTTATCACGACAAAGAAATTTAACTTTGCATTCATTAAACTACTGCGTTCATATTTTCGACAAAAAAATGGGTAATGTAATCTAAGAATTTGTGAAGTGGTGATATCGTCTTTTTTATTATCCTCTGTTGTTAATGGCTTCTCACACAGTCAACTGCGAATATTGAATCTAAGAATGTTAGAAATTAGTTTTTATTATGATGTGTAGTGGGCGTCGTAGGACTACATGCCCATAAATTATTTCTAAAGAATGTATTGATTTCTTTTTTGTTGCTTCCGCAAAAGGCAATTACGTGGTTAGATTACTTTATGTAAGGCTTTGCATATATTATTAGCTGTGTATTGTTTATCTAGTTCATTTACTGTATTATGTTTAGTTAAGCTACTAACATAAATGACGGCGTTTATTATGCCAGATATTAATGTCTGCTTTGCAATTCAAATTAATTTCTCTTTTAGTATCTCAAATTCAATTCCATGTAAATTTATTGCTCTTTTTGCCTTGACTTTATAATGTTTCATTGTTTTTAGTGTAATCCAATTTTCTTCAATATGGCTTTAAACTCAATTTTCCTAATTTTATGTTTTAGTTCTCCTCCTATAAAACCTCCTTAACATTACCTATTTTACGACCAATAATACTCGACATTATACTAACGTTATTGCTACTCACTCGGTTATTTAAAGGTTTCTCATTACTAAAATATGCTGCAATATCATGACTTGTTTCTTCTGATCCAACTAACCACTTCACTATGTTAATTGGGACAGTTTAGAACGCTGCATCAACAAATACGATGTGTTAGCCAGTTTCTTTATGCGTGACCTCTTGTTCTACTTACTGAACTTATTTTCTACACCAATGTTTATTCTTGTTGTGAACTATCTCCCGCAGTTGTAGCATTATAACAAACATTGAAATTTGAAGATTATATCACAATTTAAAACTGCTTGTAAAAGCGTTTGGGTATGCAGACGTATCACTTACTTAAGTTACTTCAGATCTTCTTTTCATTTTATAATCCAGTAAGTTTCTTTTTACATATTCATTAGCTTGTCAGAACCCCTCGTCTGGACTAACAAAATCTTCTAAAGTGGCTCTGACAGATTAACTGTGTTTTACGCACTCTCCATATTTATTGTTGATTAAAGACACACGTAACCTGCCAATTGAGATTTCAGTTTTTGATATTTTATGTAAAATCAGAATAAGAAATAAAAAAAAAAATGGAGACGATTATATGCGCTTACTTTCCGCAAGTGAACTTCTGGCAATTTACCCCCAGAATAAATAATTTAATTATAATGACTTCTAGATATTTTTTGCGACTTGCAAAAGACTAAGTTATAGAGATATGACATCAGATATATGGTGGCAAATGGATTTACCTTCTACTGCTACCACGTATCCAGCACATATAGATTACATATTAAACCTTCTGGTGAAATTAAGACTGCTCGGTCTCATTCATTGCCGCTTGTGGTGGGTATTCCATAGGGTTTCGTTTTGTACCCTGTGTTGTTTCATTGGTGTATCAATAACATTCTGCTTTTTCTAACATATATTTACCCAACTATGTATGCCGATGATATCTCCATACTAACAATACATAATAATCGAGAATTTATTACAAATACACTGCTTCGTACGCTAATGGAATGGTTTTCAAGAAACAAGCTGTATTGCCTAGAGAAAACGAAGGAGATAATTTTTCATACCAGACATAGGCGAACAGATATGACCAATATCTCTTTCAACTGCGCAAATATTTGAAACCAATCTGTTAAGGAATGAGCACTACAGAATTTAACTAATAAATTATCGAGTAATTGTGATGTTTTTCGTTGTTTGAGATCACAGGCTACTGTGGAATGTATGCTGCACTTCGCTGAAGTTCATTGGAGGATACAATATGGCATTTTGCTTTGGGGTACATAGGCAGCATCTAAGAGAGTGTTTTCAAGGCAGAAAGTCATTGCAGACCAATATTTAAGCAATTACATTTGCTTCCCCTAATCTGTATTTAAACACTAGAAGTAGCTTGTTATATTTCCAAAAATAAATTGCATTGACGCAAACTCTTTCAGACTTCTATATTTTAGAAGTTTTTTTTTGTCAGGAATAGTAATTATGTCTATTTATATTTCAAATTTACCGTAATTGATACAGCGTTAGTTTTTTTTTTATACTTACTGGTTAAATAACAATTAATTAGAATTAATTCACTGTTCTTACCTCTTAGGTGTTAGAAGTTTCATTTCTTTTTTTCGTTAGTTTTAGGAATGATTGTTCTTTTTATTGCTATAGATTGCTTATATGCTATATCTATTTGTATGTTCTACTATTTGCGTATATTGTTTATTTTGACTTGTTAAAAACATGTGTGTGTTTTGTAACAAAATAAATACTATTATTATTTTATTATTTATATGTAATTAGTTGGAGATGCAAATAAACTTATTCTTTAGCGCAAAATTAAAAACAAAATGTTACGCAATATAGAGAAATCTCCGATTAAAATGACGAAACAACATATTTTTTTTCCATAATAATAATAATAATAATACCAGTGCATTTGTAATAAAACCATTACGGAACATTGTCAATTATATCACCCTGTCTAGTCGAAAGTATTTCTGAAGTATGTAGTTATAGATAGCATGTTAAATAAAAAAATACGTCTGTAGTCGACGATCCGTGGTCTTCAGTAAGACCTGTCCGCATTTATGTTTTTCTTTTCTGCTACATCCTTATTTCTCACTATTGACAAATCCTACGTGAAATATCTAAAGCTTGAGGATTGAAAATTTCAAATGCTCGCAAAACTGAATCTTATATCGAAACCAATTCCATTATTTGCAAACGAAAAAAAAAGTATTTGCTTCTTCCACAGACAATCTGACTTCTCGGGGAATATAGCGATACATAGAAACGTATGTTAGGCAGAGCCGTCAAGACATGTAAAGGATTTCTATGATTGAGTCCTAAGATCAAGAACGTGGGTATGTTTGCAAAATGGCACAACGCATTATAGCAGTCATATATAAATTTATATCTGTTTTGTATGTTAAGTATTCTGAACATTTTAAAAGTATTGGAAAATATTTTGATACTTCCATCACAAATTATTGCAATGATTTAGACCAGTTACTAACGCACCTACGAAAATTGAACATACACATAACTATATAATAAATCAAGCATCCCAAGGTTACCTTCTAACAGCTGCAAACATTGCGACAACATTATTTAAATAAAATATAATAATTATGTAATAAATAAATTTGCTATAGTATAGTGTTGCTATTTGCGAAATGGATAGTCCTTATATTACATCCTCTAGCCTAATATTCAGAAACCATGAAATACAATTTTAATTAACCAAAGAAAACAGCCAACCTTATTAAATTGTAAAAAAGAAAACATCACATCTAGTTGACATTTTGGCTTTCTCTTTTCGGTTACTTGTTCCTGGTTTTTAATAAATAACTCTTCGAGAAAAGAAATTGTTTATTTGTGTTTCTATAATCTTAATCGCCCACACGATATGCAAAAAATGAGTTTTGAGAAGTATAGAATCTGATGATGTAGGCACTTGCAGTAAACAGTTAACTAAATATTCAATTGCTAGTAATATTATAAAATATATAAAATTTCCCAAATAATTCCATACCTTTGTTACACAAGTACTAATGCTTTCATTTTAATGTTGTTGCGTAAATTCAACATCAGTGGTCGTTATAGTTTATGTATGTCGTTATATTTTACTACTGTAAAATTAGCTACTACTTTTTGCTGCTTTCCGACGAAATAAATGAATTAATTATGAGCATGCCGTCCAACAGGTTGCGTTGCGCCACTGTACGTAATGTTGACAGAAGAGCAATCTCCAATAGGTACGGCAGCCAAACTTCAAACAAGATACTCAAATGTTCGAGTTCTAAGCTTTCGCTATCATTTATTGCTTCATCAGAGAATAGCTACAAAGAATACACTGAATTGAACTTGTAAAAAAAAAAACAGGTGAAAAACTTACAATTTGAGTATGCGACAGTAGCGATAACACAAAAGAATGTAGAGTGAACAACATAACATCTTAAAATACTAGAAAGCCATAATTTAAATCAGGGGCACGGTGCACAAGTGTCAATATTCAGGGGATTGATACCAGCAAGAATCAGAAAATTCTTTTTCTTTGTATCTAGAGCTTTTGAAATAAATTTATTTCATCATCAGTAGAACAACTACAAAAGAATACATGCTAATAGATACAATTGAATGAAAAAGTGAAGTCACTTATTGATCTTCCTCCTACTTCATTGGCGTGGATCATGGATGGCCTGTATACCTTTTTTTTTCGCTAAAACTTCTCATGTCGTAGCACATTGCGAGATTTTACTTAAGTTGTGTCCTTGTAGATTTTTTTGTTGCATTATGTCAGTTTATTCGTTCCGTTCTGTTAAATCGCATTCGGCTCATGGCTTTTATTCTAATGCCGTGTCTAACCTGTGATGGCTCTTCGAATATACTGTAAACACAATTTTCCCTAATATTTTTGACAAGCAAAGAAGTTCAAAATGTATTGTACAATATTCACAGTGTCATTCAAATTTAATATTCCAATTTTTACATTCTTTATAATATTTTTGTCATTACTAAGTCAGCTGTTAATTGGTTCCTTAGTGTTTAAATTATTGTGTATTTTATTTATTGCTAAATTCTTTAAAAACGTTCACTTATTGTAATTTCTTGCCTGAAATAAAATCTTAACAGCGTCAAAGTTGGATTTTTTTTGTTATATAAATGTGTTACTAGCGCGTACTTCCAGTACTGCCCTTTATTGCAGTAAAATTATGAAATCTCACTGACTGGGTTTCTTTATCGTATTCGGCTAGCAAGGCCGCAAAAAAATTATGTATATATCACGTGTTGAATATCTTCTTTTTCACTCCTTTGGTTGTTAACTTGGGCTAGTTAATACTTTTAAAAATTACAGGTGTTTCTTTGGCTCAATAAAATCAAATTAAGCCGAAAAAAACGTATTCCGGTCTGGTACACTATAAATAAATGATGATAAAAATTGTGTAAAGTTACAGCTGTTTTACATGGTTGATACTGTAAAATCACGTGAATACATATTTATAAATGTAAAAATCGATAATTTTTGTATTAATGCAGATGGTAATGTAAATTTACAATTTTCGTATTGTAAATCTTTACAGCAGCTTATTGATTGAAATTTGTAATTTTCCAGCATCTTATCAAGAACTAGGAAGAGTCGTAGCACTCTGGATTGAGAAAACAGAAATTCTAATTTCTGACAACAACAGTATAATAAACAACAAAATACGTTTTCGGATTCGCATAATCTATGCATCCGGAAATATATCGATGGTTCATTTAAAATGTCAAAACTGATCATATTTTCGGATAATAATACCTGCATACATGTTAAATAATTCCAAATGTATTGCAAAGTAACTCCACCAGTAGGTCACACTGTGCCGGTGATGAAGACCGAACAATAACTTTTAAAATGGCCCCCAAAATATTTGCTTTTTGACTTACTTATTACTAATACGTTTCAAAGTGTGCACAGTTAACTTAAGTCTTGCATGAAGGTTGTGTTTGTAATGTCTACTATCTGCGTACTAAAAAAAAACAATGGTCCAACATTTATAATAATTTGGAGTAACCGGTATAGTTGGTAAGTTAGTATTTATGACAACGGCATTCACTTTTCGTTCTATCTGTTACAGTGTAGCTGTTAAGGCTAAGCCTCACTCCAACATTTCCTACATATATTAGAAAACGTCAGGAAACAACAGGTATTAAATTTTATCGTATTTCCTTACTCAAGTTAATTAATTCCCGGGCGATTGACTAGATTGGTAGCAGGTAAAACGGTTCAACAGTGTTAAGGGCAAAAACGTATTAGCAAATTTGTGTCTTGGAAGAACGGTTTCGTGTAACTAGAAGATGAGAATGCATGACATTTCATAACAAGGCGGGTCGGTGCGTTTTATAGCGTTAGATATTTAATCCATTTTTTCCTAAAATATTGTTGAAATACTTTATATCTACATGCGGTGTGTTAGAATGAGTTTAAGGAGAAGATGGATAAGTAATTAAAATAGTCAAATTCCTCACAGTTTCTGTAATAATGCTCAGGTGACCGATTTCGTCCTCAACAGGACAAATTTTCAATAGTTAAAATGATCGAAAATTAAAATTGATTGAATTGTGCAACTACTTAGAAATATAAAACAAAAATTGTAAGAGTTCAAAATTACAACACTAGCAACACATTAAAATTTGAAAGTTAGGATTTAAAATACAAGGTTTTAAGAAAAGGTCTTTCTTTAGACGGTTATTAAAGAATCTGCAAGGAATTTTATTGCTTATCAATCTTTTCCTGAAACATGTGCCCAAAGTCAGAACCGATTATAAGAATTTACTTATTTTATTTGCAGGTCACTTAATGTTTAAATGATATTTAATTAGAAACGTAAACGTAATCTCGTCTTTGTATGTTCCTGTTTCCTAAAATCAATCTAAATCCAGTTATTTGAATGTTGTCTGTATTCTGGACATTATTGTATGATTTCATTTAGTTCTGTTTCCTAATATTTGCAGACCTTGTCTTGTTCACATTTTTTTTTTCATTACTTTGCATGAATTTTCATATTCGAGGACAATCAAATCGGGTTGCAAGTCACATGACAGATGTTTGCATTCGTGGGAAAATTTTAGATTAATTAACTTGTGATTAATACTAACTGCTACCTATACTTAGGGGAGGTCGGGATCACATGTCACAGGAAAAATATTCTTTATTTTATTACAAACTTGGTACACTTAATGCGGCTACTTATGCCATCCGAAGATAATGTACTGTTATGTTCTCTCTATGTACCACCCAAATGATAATTACCCATGTTTTAAACAATTCATATACAGTTTATCGTACACCAATTATCGGTATATGATAAACTCTATTTTAGTGGGATATTTCTACATTTACTACCGCAGGTATCAAATATTTCGTTACCGATTAACCTATGGTATGGGAAGATCTTCTTTGGGTATTTTTTTTTAGCAAACGATAGAATCAACCCAATGTATTTGCAGCACTTGTATTAAAACTTTATTTTTCCTTCGTTGGTATTTCATTGTTAGCAAAATGCTATTTTTCTTAATACAGATTGATGGCTGAAAAAGCTTTCCTGACACGTTTTTGCGTAAAAAAATGATATTCTGGCGCGAAATGGGGAAGTGAGTAAATATTATATCGTTACTATCTGACACATGGCTATACAAGGGTATGAAAGTAATAATATGTGTCAATAATATTTATCTTTGCATTTTCCTCGAAATTACAGTGAATCATATTATTGCGTCCACGCAACTTTCAACTTTATTAATTATCAACGGTCTGTCAATAACAAGATTAGTAAGCTGTTTTCACTTTTCTTTACTTTTTGGTAATTCGGAGAATAGACGAAGCAATACGCAGGAGCTTGCCGAAAATCAGTTCTTGTTTGATGTTACTTATAGCTAACCCTTATTTATAACCCTTATATTTGCATTATATAAATACTGGGAAACATTTTAGATATTATCCGCCTCTACGATATAATAGTTTGATCACACACTTTTATTGAAGTCCCCGTTTACGCAGTCGTGTAGCAATATAGGTCGAAAAAACTTAGATACATTCTTGGACGAAAAATGAGTCCTGAAACAATTAAATAAACCATTGCAATTTATTTTCTACACAGTAGTCATACAAGCTATCAAGATCCTGCAACTCGACACAATCCTTTTACCGACTGTATAGGTTTAATTATCTTTAGATGATCAGTATATTGAAGGAAGCGCGAGTTTTTGAAGCACTCGGATACATCACAGATATACAGCTTAAAATGTAAAGAACCCAAATGGGACCCCTGCGGAACACTTGATGTGACAACAACCGCCCTAGAGTGTAGCGATTCTACTTTACAAATTGAGACCTGTTATATGTAAGACTGTAACCACCGAGAATGTCCACCCTCAAGCCGAACTTTAACAATTCGCTGATATATTTTGTCGAAAGCTTTGCTGTAATCCCTGTAAATCGCATCCACCTGCATTTTATTATCTAGGTCATCTAAAATATAGTGATTAAAAGTGAGGAGATTCGTCATTCGACATTCGTACCAGGATAAAAACCGATAAACGAATGTTTAAGTTCAATAAAAACTATTTTATAAAAAAACTGATTCAAAAACTTTATCCAAACTGCATAGAATGGAAACAGAACTGTAGTTCTCAACAGAGGTCTTATCATCACTCTTAAAAATCAGTACCACAATGTTATAAGCACATAAAATGTGTCTTTATATCTAAAATATGTATATGACAGCTTCTACAGCTTGAAGAAGCAACTCCTGTGAGATACCCATTTTTATAGCTTCATAAAGGCAATGGTTTGCCGAAAGTCGCAATAGTAAATGTCGTAAATGCGTACATTGCTCAACTAATCTGCCTTTTTTTTACCAATCAAATTAATGATAGAGCGCCACTAAATTAATTATTTTATTAAATGTTGGGATTAATGTCATAACTGCAATAGCACTAGAAGTTCTAAGCTGCCATTCATACTCTATCGAATTCAATGATGAACTAAGAAAAATATTTAATAAACGATATTTGTGGTAATACAATATTATATTTTAGTTAATTAGATATGTAGGTATATAACAAGGCCACAGAGAATTTTTAGATTTATTAAAGATTTATTAATTATTATTATTTTAACCCTAGTCCTACCAACGTTTTATCGTAACGTGTCCTACCAAGGCGTGCCTCACAGGCACACATCTATTTGTACACATTGTTGATGTAAATAATAGCAAAATATGCATTATTTATTTCATGTAGTAGGTATACAGTAAGATTAAAACATATAGAAAGAATATTGTGTGTCAGAAGATATAATTTAAAAATAGTACAAGATAGTAAAATATTTGAAAGTTATTTATGTAGTTTGCAATTTGTGCACGTGAGTATTTTCTCTGAATGTTCATCACAAACCGTTTGCTTACACTTATCACATAACTGTGTTGACATTCTGCTTTTCTTTGATGGGCAAATATAGCACCGTTTTCGTTTTCTTACTTCTCGAGCCGAAGACTCCCCTGTGGTTGGTACTTGATTCAACGTAGTTTGTATCAATGAAGTATGACTTTTATGCAAGCCACTCAAACTACGACGTCTAATTTGCCCCAGTACTAATTCTGTTGTAATTTCTCGTAAGAAAATTTTGCGAAGTCTTCGTTTTTTGGAAATATGCCAGTCAGGATGGATATTTCTCCAAATGACAAATGAAGCTACTCCATACACATCAATTATATTGAAAAAATAGACCAAAGGTCACCTATTAGTTTTGCGTTTCACTGAATATGTATGTACCATCTGATCAAGTGTATCCACCCCTCCTTTCATGGAATTGTAGTACTTATTGATTTCAGATTTATTTTTATTTTCCTCATCAATGGTGGAGTCGTTGTGCATTGTAGATAATAATATGACACAGCGATTTTTCTTAGTACATAAGATACCAAAGTCATTGTCTTCTGAAAACCAAACAAGTTGCTTTCAATATTCCGTCGCCTGTGAGGTAAAAATTTGGTGGTATGCAGCGCTTATTTTTTCTGAGCGTTCCTACACAAGTTAGGCCTTTGGTAAGCAAACTGGATGCAAGCTCGTAGCTGGTGAAGAAGTTGTCGAACGTAATATTCCTTTTAGTTCTCAGAAAAGGTTCACAAAGGTCTTCAACCACCTTTTGCGCTAAGTTTTCTGCTCTGTTGAGACCTTCTTTTCCTAAGTACGGTATACCACGTAACGGATAACTAGTTCCACTATCGCATATCCACCAAATTTTCATACCGTACTTATCTGGCTTGCTTGGCAGGTACTGTCGGAAGATACACGACCTCTAAAAGGCACCAGTTGTTCATCGATGGTTAGATTACTGCCAGGAAGATAATATTTCAGCAAGTTTGTATTAACACGGTCCCACAGGTCTCTAATTGGTGCCAACTTGTCCTTTGCCTTCGAGGGTTCTGGTCGCTTTATCATCAAAACGAATAAATCTTAGTAATTGAGTAAATCTATTTCGTGACATACACGCTCGATAAACAGGATTTCTATATAAAGGATTCCATAGCTCATTATAGTCCACCATTCCTTGTTTATTTCTTCCAGCAGTAATCAAAAGGCCCAAGAAAGCACGGATTTCAACGTCGTCAACTGGTTTCCACAAATCGCCAAGAATACGAACAGCCTCCTTATTAGTGAAAGTAACCACAATACCAATAACCGTATCATCAAAAAACAAATTGAATGCGTCACAAGGAGTATCAACATGCACTCCAGGTGGAAGTTTCACTTTGTTCAAAGCTGTTGTAAATATGTTGTGTGCACGTGTTTTTCCCTTGGCAATCGGCGTGGCATTCCACTCGGTACCATCTTTTCCAATAAAAGTTTGCGAATGGCCGGGCGGTTCATCATTAGCATCACTATCGTCACTTCCTTCTTGTTCATCGCTTTCTTCATCGCCAGTTTCTTGATAATCCGCTTCACTAGAAGAGGTTTCGTCATTTGGCTCTTCTTCATCTTCACCATCACTTACATTCCTTCCCAAATCCTCATCACTTTCGTACAATGCATCGAGCAACTCCTTTTCAGTTAGTGGCCGGCGTCGGTCAGTCAACCAATCGGTCATACTTTCTGCATAAATTTCAAAACCAAATAAGCATAAAACAACAAATCTATTTTTACTGGGGTCAATCAAAACTTTATTTGCTTACCTGGTCTATACTATACTCTCCACTAGGTAAAAGAAATAAAATTAACCAATAGACACCTAAAACGGCCAATGCGTTCGTTAGGAAAGTCACAAATACGCTGATAGCAATGCAGTTTGTAAGCTGACTGTTTTAGCAAAACGCATTTAGGGAATTCCCCTTCATATGCAACTGGACGTTCTTACATACAAGGGGAAAGTCCCGAAATATAAAGCATATCTTATTACGGGGGATTTACCCACATACCTAGTTTTAAATAACGTAGCAATGCATTTTATAGTATAATAACAGTATGTGCCTCAAAGACACCTTGGTAGGACGTGTCGGTAAATTATGTTTAATTTTTTTAGTAAAATAGGAAAAATATTTTTAAATTTTTTTATGTCATTCTGTGTTTATTTATAGTTATATTATAGTTTATTTTGAGAATACAAAAATCCTCCAGTCTGTGGACAGTTAACTTACAAAGTTCCAGCAATTTCAAAATCAATTGTGCCTCAAAAGCACACCTTGGTAGGTTTAGGGTTAACTTGTAATGTATGTTTTCACTTAGTTTTAAAAACTCAAAAACCCATCCGATATAATGACCAAATGTTTCTTCTGTAAATTTGTATCTGCGAAAACCTTGGTTTACATTTTTGTTTATTTCTTTATTTTTGCAGAATTTAATATCTAAAGGAACAATTTAATTGTCATCTACGCATTTACTTATTATTATTTAACGTAAATATTGAAAGTTGCATGTGAAAAGGTATTTGAAATTAAAGCACAATCAAATCGCAATAATTATAATAGTCTTTATTCATCTCATAAAACATTTCTGACAAATGTGTGAGATAGGTCAGCCAGCACAATTACATAACACAATACAATACAATAAAAGACAATAGACTACACTTATTACGCAATTTAAAACTATTACATAAAAAAATTGTTTTGGTTTCCCTTAACAGTTCGTATATAAATACTACAATGGTAAAATGTTCTACTTCTTAAAATAGATCTACATGACTGCCTACTATTTATTGCTGCCATACTTCGTATGATACGCTTCTGTGGTACAAATACACGCTGACTATGTGATGATACCTCCCAATATGCTACTCCATAGGACAATCTACTAAGTATATTCGCATAATAAGATGATAACAAAATATTAAAACCTATTATAGTTTTTAAATTACGCAGTCGGTAACACAATGAGTTATGTATATATGTATATAAATGGAAGGGTGATGTTACACTGCGACCTAAAAGATCTGTTGTGTCCGCTATTCGTGCTGCTTTACAGCTGACCTTCCAATCCTATTCCATTCAGATAGTGTAGGATATCAGAGGGCCCCTACACAACACACAATGAGTTAAGTTTATTATAATTACTAAATTATTACAGTGAGTGTTCCATGATAATGTATCGTCAAGAGTTATTCCTAAAAACTCCAATTCTTGGACGCATTCTATTTCATTATCCTGTGAAAAAAAAACATGACTATTAAATACCGGTTCATTATGGATATTATGAAAAATCAAGCAATTAGTTTTTTGTGCATTCAAAATAAAGAATAATGTGAAAACCACTTCTGCATTTCTTTTAATAGCAAATTAGCACTATTCTCACTTACATTCATATCCGGATGAGACACAAGTGAGCTGCTATCATCTGCCTACATTACTAAATTAAAATCTCTCAGATAGTGAATTATATCATTAATAAATATAAGAAACAGAACAGGCCACAAAACACTGCCTTGAGAAAACCCTGACTAACCAGTATGCTCGTTGATTTTATAAGATTGACTTTACCGTACACCTCATGTTTAATATTAGTAAATTCAGAGCTTCCTTTTATATACCTTTCAAACCATTTCGTGATAACTGCACATATACCATAACACTCCAGTTTACCCAATAAAATATTGTGATCTACATAATATGGCTTAGATCACAGAAAGTTCCAATAGGAAATTCTTGGAAGTTCAAGCCATTAATTGTAAGTTCGTAGAAGACCTATATTGCTGTTATCGTTGAATAAGCAACCCGATATGCATGTTAATTTTTAGATAAAATATTTTTTATATAAGTGCCCAAGCACTTGAGCAAACGCTCAACATCGCGTACTATATTCATATTTATGTATTCATTTGTATTCAATAATCCCAATTTTCCTGCCCTATTTTCATATTAGCCAGGTATTTTATATTTAGGTATCTCAATAAATTTTCTACCTACACAAGTCGTTATCAGTCGAAAACGCGTCCTTCCAAAAGGTGAATAGGTTTGATAGTCACTGCACTGTGGACCACGACGTTAATTTTGTCGAGAAGTGTACATGTATATGTATGTATATCTATTTGTTGTTATTTTATGCAATATTGACATATACCAATATTGTCATGATCGATGATTGAAATGAAATACTGTATTACTGATTTCCTTTACGAAAGCAACTTTGACAAGAAATCGACTCGAGAAAAAAAAACACAGAAAATCACCTTTATAGATACAATAGTCAGCTTTCAAGCACATTTTATAGACATCGTTGTAATATCTGCTACGGATAGCGGTATATGCAATTTACGCAGTACCTTGCGTTTCAAAAGGTTTGTAATAGTTGAAGCCAGTCTAAATAAACTAAAGTGTAAACTTTTCGATAATATTGTTTCATTTCGGTAAATATGTGTGTGCACAATTGCCCCTCGAGGAAAAGCCACTCATTGTATGTCCGTACTGCTCTATAGCATAGAAGGTCGCAGTCGCGCAAAGCAATTTCACACTTAACAAGTTTTCTAGAAGTATCCGTCGAAAATTTTATCCGAGAATTGTTTAAAGGAACGTCCACTTAGTCTAACGAAAAAGTTTTGAAGTACTTCTTCAACGAGACGTTTTTACTTTCACCGTCAGAAAGCAATTTGAGTGAAAACGCAATTTAAACAAAAAGGTAGGATGATCAATCTTTTAATTGAGCTATTCCGCTTTCTTTACGGTTAACTCTAAGAAAACCAACTTTTACGTGGAACAGAAGTTTTATTATATTATAAATATTCTGATTTTATACTCTACAATCTAATTAGTTTAAACTGGAACGCCTGAATATCCTGTAAATAAATGGGCTTTAAGGAGAAACATGTCAAATAATAGTTTGGGTGAATGGTGATATTAGAGTGCAGCAGCAGGTGGTTTACTGAAGTATAGTTGTTTTTCAGGACCACTGAAAGGAAGAAAAAGGTATTGCGCGTTTTTTTTTTCATATAAAGTTGACTAATTTTTATGTTTTTTACTGCATTATTATTTCTGTACTCACATCAATTCTAATTAAGATTGTTTCCTAATTCACTGTTTGCACTTCCTTCAATAATGGACTCGATCGATAAATCCTGAAATCAATCTATTTTTTATATCATTCATTTTTAGATATATCTACTATTATAAGTTGGTGTTAGGGATATTCTAATCGTCTACAGGTTTGTTTGAATCCAACATTTTGCGTGTGTTTCAATGGCTGTACTCAGCATAAGCCTGAGAAGGAAGAATCTTGTGAATTTAATCCGGAACGTCGAATTAAAACAACTCTGTACACGATAGAAATGTTCATACACCAATTCCTGCCCTAGCCCATCGTAAGCAACTTCACATCTTCTCTACTATGTTATGTTCCTCTTTCGATGCTAATAACCGATTTATTTTGTATTTTAAATCTTCTAGCGCCATCTAGCTTATCTGACGGGCTCGCCTGTTGCATGGTTATTTCATATATATATATATATATATTGCTATGATATTTAAGGTATGGAATCTATTTTAAAGGCATTCACAACAAGGTTCTAGACTAAAGGAACAAGTAATTCAAAAGTGAGGCGTGTACTCAGTTGCCTACTCTACAGGCGAATTATGAATTTGTTAAAGATAGTTATTTAAAATGAATAATATTAGCATTAGGTGCTAAATATTGCTTTATTGTAATGTAAACTTTATTTTATATGTTAATTCAAACTGACCCGGTATCTTTTTATGTTCGTTATATTTTGCTCGGAGAGATTTTTCAATCTCCGGGGTGTTTTGAGTTCAACGTTTGGCGTATTCCCCTCAATCTATAGAAAATAACGGTATTTTAATGTCGGTTAGCTTTATCTTTCAAAATTCAGGTTGGTCGACCTGTGTGATAACAATCGAAGGCTGTTGACCGTTGAATATGATTTGAATTCTCATTCTGTTGGTGGCTACCAGACACGACGGTTGTCTTAATTTTCCTATAACGTTTTTGCCACAATTTTAAAAAAAATTATCAAAGTTCCAAGAAGTATTACCTAAAAAAGTATCGATACAAATCCTGTTTATTAAATCCATATCGAATACCTGAATTTGCCCAGAAAATATCCTATAAATATCCTACGAAGACTTCCCAACCAGATTGCCTTTCCAAGCCATTGACCGAGACCGGAAGCCCGTTCCTTTAGAAACTGCAGTCCAGTGCCCGAGTTTGCCAGCGTCGTGTCCGTTCAAGTTAGTATCTCCTTAGAATCACCTCACCTAAAACAGAACGGAATTAATTCAGTTCCCTTTCAATTTTAATCAGAAACTTATATATTTTTGTGTAATTTATTTTCACCATACGATAATTTGGGGTTAGTTTATAAGAACCGCCATTTAGTTTAGTATTTTAGTAAATTTTGTATGTAAGGGTTGTATAAAAATATCACCGAATTTGATATTTGATAATATAGCTATCTTTAACAAATAAATATAATCATAGATAATCGTTTGCTTTAAGAATTTAGTATTTGCCGTTTACAGATAGATGGCGCCGTTATTTATTTGATATTTAATTTATTATATGACGTTTCCATAACCTCATTAGTTTTAAAAATGCCAGGAGAGTTTGAAGACGTGTTTTTGTATTAAAGATTGTCTTATATAGTATTTTCTGATTCCATTTACGTACCTTTGTGATCATTAGAGTCTCAATTGATAAGGAAACATAGCATTTGGGTAAATAAATAAAGATTTAAGCTTGTTTTGGTTTGAAACGTTGTTTTTTATTTGTACAGTAAGTGTTTACATCGATTTTCGATAGTTACTTATATCAAAATTTAATAAACCGAGAAAGGGCTTTGAGGGTGCGCCTGTTAGGTGAGAAAATTAACTGCCTATTCGTTAATAAGCGTCCGGAGTACGATTCTGACAGACGATCTGGTCCCCTTTGAAGCGTCCCGTGCCACCTAGCAGGTAGGAAGTCACTTTCCACAGTTTTCTTGCACTTACTTAGAGAGGTCGCTGGGTGTATTGAAACCACTAATTTATTTAATTGGATTTTTATTGAAAAAAAAAAAATAAAAAAAAATAAAATCGTAACCGGACAAGCTAAATAAATATAATATAAATTTGAATATAATAATAAATTAGTATTGAACTATAAAAAAATAAAAATTTTGAAATCCCGGGCATTGTGTTCTGAAAAACAGAGCAATATATATATTTCTTTCAGTTACTCGCTTTTGCGACTTGGGCAATCGGGATATGATTCAGGAAAAGTCTATAGGCAGATACGAGAGCATAAATACGTGCTCGAAAAGGTCGGTCATATTGAGGATTCACAAATAATTTGTTTTGTTAATTATGAAGTTATTAACCGTTATTTTCGTAATGGCATATTGTACACCGTTACCTCTTAATCTCGGAGTGAGATATCGTCTGGTGGCAATGTTTGGAGATAAAGTTTTACATTTTGACCAATGCCATTACGTAACTTCTGAACAAAGTGAGTGAATATCTTAAACTCTGTTGTGATGCATTATGTAGAAATGTTGAGACAAAAGGGTATAAGAAATCTTTTGTTAGCTGCGCTACTTCTTTGCACCAACTATTTCCGCCTATCAGAATTATTCTTCGTCAGGGAGACATAACAGAAAAAAATATACCGCTAATAAAGTTACAATCGCTTTAGCTGTTTATGCTCTCCGATTCTAACTTTATACCTATTATAAGTTTTCAATTGAAAGCAGTAATAAACATCCCACGATAAAGATAAACTGCAATCAGTTAAAAGAGAAAGAAGGTGATAGTGTTTCTAATTTGAAATGAATTAACATTTCTCAATTACAGCACTATAAAAACAAAAAAAAAACTCTAAATTATACATTCGAAAACGGAAAAAGGGAATACAGTCGAGGGATGCCTACCTCGTTAGACAAAATGAATGGTTAAAAGAGATAATCCCGTAATGAGAATTGTTGCGTAAAAGCAAGAAATAAAACAACAATCATATTTACGTTCACCCTTGCCTCATTTACTAGCTGAGTAATTAAAAATGTTCCTAATTTAATGTAATACTTAGCTAGTAGCACCCGGTACTTTTTATAAAGGCAGTTATTTGAATTCAGAAAGTCAGAAAGACGATGTGCAATAGTCAGATCAGTTGCATAAAGTAAAATATATACCAAGAGCACGCTTTCGACTTGTCAATTGCCGTAATATGATAAAAGAAGGATAAAAAATATAATTTCTATTAGTTAACAAAATCAAAAAATACGCATACTAGTCTGTTGGGCGGTTTTGTTTCAGCTTTACGCTTCGATTTACCATCTCTAATCTGCATGCTATCGCTGTCTAACGGCAAGCACTCACCACTATTCTTTACCCTTGTCTAACTACTACAAAATGCTATCCCCACATCGATCTTTTCAATTTAAACCAATTCAACATAGCCCTCATTTGGACTACTATGGAACGAGGGGCCTAGGCACACGGTAAAACAGGGGTAAATTCACTCTCAGTTTAGCCGGCGTTCAATTCATTTCGCTGCTTTTTCAACAAGGCGTCGCCGGATATTGGAGTACGGGTACGGTCCTCAAATTTTATAAAGATTAGTAAGTCAGTAAGGTCAGAACCGTGTCGACCAGGGGTACTCCTGAGGAAAAGGCGACCAAACGGACGAAACTTGCGCCCGGGGTCGCGAATTACAAGGCTGCCCTCAAGGGGATTAAAGCAGCCATTATCCCAAAGGATTACCCGGGCCAGCGTGGTGACTGGGGAATCCGTGGGAGCCATCAGAGAGGCCCTGATGGGCATCATAGATAGGGCGGATAGGGCGCCGAGGTTTGAATCCTCCCGCCTCATGGACGACTACTATGGGGTAATATGTGCGGAGGAGGACTCGTTCAACACAACGAGGGACTATCTCGCACAAGAAACAAATTGGAAGCTGATCAGAAGTGATGAGCTTCCAAAGCAACAGCGAGTGCTGGCATTCCTACCAGAGACTACGAAAGAGGATCTGACAGTGGGTTTGAAGCGACTCGAAAGACAGAATCCGGGGGCTCAAGGTCGACCGTTGGGCAACCCTCGGCTCCAAGTCTTCCGACAAAGGACTGCACGTGAGTCTTCGGATTGACAAGGATTCTGAGGAAACGTTGGTGAGGGCTGGTTGGAGACCTTATTACCGTGATCAGAGGGCCAGTTTTGTGACCCTTGAGAAAAATAAACCCAGTACACAAGAAGAGGGAACCTCAGAGGAACCTCAGACGTCGACATCTGGGAATTAAAATGGCGCTGAAGATTTTGCAAATCAATCTTCAGCACAAGAAGACAGCCACGGCGGGCACTCTGTCAAAGGGTGCTGGCTGAAGACGTTGACATCCTACTAATCCAGGAACCCTGGATTACCAAAGGTAAAGTGGGAGGATTACAGATTAGGGGAAGGGAGCTGATAGTGGGCGCACCCAACACTAAAATCAGAACCTGTATCTGTTTCAGATCTGATCTGGACGTGATGCCAATCATGGAACTTGTGTACCGGAGACATGACGGCAGCCAGACTTAAAGTGACAATAGATGGAGAGGTACTAGAGACGATCATTGCGTCTCTGTACCTACCATCGACTCACCAGAAGGACTACCAGGATCTAATATGGAGACCCTGGTGGCGTTTACCAGCAAGAATAAGCTGGAGCTAATTGTTGGAGCTGATACCATGCTCATCATGTGACATGGGGTAGCAGGGACAATAATTCAAGAGGTAAGTCTCTATTTGACTATTTGTGTAGTACTGAACTTGACTGTCTGAACCGTGACGACAAACCGACGTTTAGGACATCGAGGGGGAGTCACTGATTGATATAACTCTCTGCACTCTAAGGGTGCGGGAAAACATCAGGAATTGGCACGTATCGGACGATCCATCTCTGTCTGATCATGCGTACATATCCTATGAATTTCTAATTATGCAACGGAGCTAAAAACGTACAGAGATCCAGAAGGACTAACTGGGAGTCCTACAGGGGAGATCTCTCTGCAGCAGCCCGTAACTATCCTGTAAGGATCAGGAATAATGAGGAACTAGAGTTGGCCTTGTATGGTTGCAAGGGACCATTCTTTGTGTTATGAAAATAACTGTCCACTAAGGAGCGTCGCTCGCCAAGACAGGCTGCTTGGTGGAGTAAAGAGTTGAACACTCTCAGAAGAGAAACACGCCAGTTATTTAATAGGGCGAAAAAAACGGGAAACTGGAAGCGTATAAGGCTAAACTAGGTACCTATAATAAAGAGATTAAAGAATCGAAGAAGAAGGCCTGGAGGAATTTCTGTGAGGACATAGAAGGTGTCCCTGACATGCGAATTCACAGGATTCTGAAGAAGGACTCTGAGGGTCCATTCAGCTGCCGGACGGGAGGTTCACAACCACTGCGGAGGAGACTCTTGAGTACCTTCTCAGCGTGCACTTTCCCGGCTCGGACAGGGTGGACTTCGGAAAAACAGACCAATCAGACGCAGTGAGGAGGGCGTCTAAGGAAGATTGGAGGAAATCAAACGATATTTTCAAACCTCATCTTGTTCGTTGGGCAGTTGAATCGTTTCAACCGTATAAATCACCGGGACAGATGGAGTGTTCCCAAAATTGCTACAGGAGGCAATTGGAGACATCATGGGGCCCTCTTGAGATATTTAGAGCTAGCCATGCGTTGGATTATATTCCCAAGGCTTGGAGAGATACTAGGGTTGTGTTCATTCCGAAACCTGGGAAGGACACATACTATCATCCGAAATCATTCAGACCAATTAGTCTCACATCTTTTATGCTGAAGACTATGGAAAAAATTATACACCTAAACATTACAGAAGGAGCACTTGCGAGATATCCTCTGCATCCTCTGCAATGGGCATACCAAGGGGCAAATCTGGAGAGGCTGCCTGCATAGTTTGGTGGAAGGACTCGAAAGGAGCCTACATCAAAAGGAAGTGGCCCTTGCAGTATTTTTAGACATCGAGGGCGCCTTTGATAACACATCAACGCCCTCGATTAACCGATCACTAATGGAACGGAACATTGACCACACGACTAGCAGATGGGTTGACTGCATGCTAAGAGGCAGAGTGGTCTATGCCAATATGCTAGATAAAAACATCGCCATGAGGACCACCAGAGGGTGTCCTCAAGGGGGAGTACTGTCGCCACTGCTGTGGAGCTTGGTCGTGGATGATCTCGTCAGATCATTAACGACAAAGGAATATGGACGCAAGGGTACGCTGATGACATTGTCATCGTAGCTAGGGGAGGTTCCCAGGCGTGGTGGCGGGCATCATGCGTAATGCACTGCGAAGTGGAGGAATGGTGCCTTTCACAAGGACTCTCAGTTAATCCACAAAAAACAAAGTTGGTTGCCTTTACCAACATGAGAAAACTCAATGACCTAGGTGGCATTAGACTGTTTGGGCAGGAGTTACAATTAACCAAGGAAGTTAAGTATCTGGGTGTTACCCTTGATGCAAAACTGAGCTGGAAAAATCATTTAGTTAACACAACGACCAGGGCCACGCAACTATTCTGGCGCTGCTGGAGGGTTGCTGGCAAAACCTGGGGATTAAAGCCGAAGGTGATCCATTGGCTATATACTGCCGTGATAAGACCAGCGATAACATACGGGGCGGTAGTCTGGTGGAGGAGGACAGAAGTGTCCTCCGCAGCGAGGCTGCTGACCGCTGTCCAGAGACAGGCGTTGCTGGGTATCACTGGTGCAACTAACAGTACAGGGACCGCCTCTTTGGAGACCATTGTGGGCCTCCCCCGCTGGAACTCTATGTGAGAGCGGAGGCAATGAATGCGATCCTTAGACTGAAAGCCAACAACCTGTGGCATCCCAACTTCAGGGTGGGAGGACACACTTATACTACGGGCACGTTGCTGGACGGGCCATTGCTACAAATGCCCACGGACAGCATGGCACCCGAAATTATCTTCACTGAAAAGGTGAAAATCACCATACCGAACAGAGACCAGGCGCGTAGTGGAGATCACTGCTAACGAAAACTGGTACACGGATGGATCCAAATCCAGCCAGGGACAGGAGCCGGTATTTGCGGGCCCAGTCGTAATCAAAGGATATTCATAAGCCTGGGGACATACAACGGCTTCAGCAGAGGTATTCGCCCTTGCAGCCTGTGCAGAAATGATTGCAAAAGGAGGCTGCATGAGGAGGAAAATTAACATAATGACTGACAGCCAGGCTGTCATTAAGGCAGTCTCAACCCTGTAACTAGGTCAAAACTAGTTAGGGACTGCAAACAATCCCTGAATGCACTGGCACGAGACAACAGGGTGTCTCTAATCTGGGTGCCGGGACATGAGGATATAAAGGGCAACGTAATCGCGATGAACTAGCCAAGGAGGGCTCTAAGAGACACTTTATGGGTCCAGAGCCCGTATGTGGGATTACTAAGGATTCCGCAAGAAGGGAGATCTGGACCTGGTTAGATAAAGAAAGTAAAAAGAAATGGAGGTCGACTGAAGGTCAACTCCATACCAAAACGCTGATAGGGATGGGGATGATAGTTTCTCTGATAACCTACTCAAGCGCAGTAAGAAAGAAGTTAAAACCATTACTGGGTTGGTAACTGGACACTGCCCTCTGAAAAAGCATCTATACAACACAGGCCGTGTAAGCGAACCGTGGTGTAGAAGATGCGAGCTACAGGAGGAAACGAGTTCACATGTAATCTGCACATGTGAGGAACTGAAGGTACTCAGGCAGAAATATTTCGGGAGAGATCTATTGGAGCCCTCGAAAGTCCTCAAGTTTCCACTGGGCAAGATACTGGGCTTTATAGAGAACACCAAGCTGCTCGAGTGGAAATAAGAGAATCAATAGGGATGGTACAATGAGCACCAAGCTCAAGTGCCCGGACATCAAGTGCCCACCCTAACCTGAATGAATGAATGAATACCACGTTCAATTTAATTCGGCTGAACTATTAACAATTTGCCGAACGTCAATAAATCTGTTCTGCGGCTTCGTGCGTAGCTACGCCTACAATTGAAGTCCTTCATTTCCAGTCGCCCAGAATGCAATTGACAGCTCGCAACTTTTCACCCGGCATCCGCAGCTATTTTGTTTTTTTAAATGTGCATATGGATAATAGTAATCTAACAAAATCTTGCAGAGTGCATTTATTTATAGTACACTATTACTTAATGCTTTAGATATTATATTAAAATTAGTTTTTATGTGTTATTATTATTATATATCAAAAATATAATTGTGTTTCTAGTTACACATGTATTGGCTGGCTGCAGCGACATCAGCCGTGTGGATGTTTGTTTCCGGCAAAACTGCATGAACTTCTGTTACAAACTTTGTAACAAACATTACGAGTGGATACTGCGTGGTGATAGGCATTTATCAAACCAAATTTGCTAAAAGAGAGAAATGAAAGGTTTTCCGTTCATATACGTTCGAATGTATTTTTGATTTCAAAGAACAGAAGAAAGAAATTTTAAGTTTCACTCTAATATAATCCAGCCTTTATTGTAAAATCGTGCTTTAGAGAACCAAGAGGACCTAATTTGACTAACACGGTATTGAACTGCGCAATTCTCGTTAAAATGTATATAAATTTAGCCATTTTGAATTGCTGATGAATTTAGCTGGTAGTTGTTCTCTTATTAGGTTATGTCAAAGAGTTATGTTTTGTTTCATGTTGTGCGCCATTTGCACGATTTTTACCTCTACCAAGTGGTTACGATTAACGCAATATTCGGAAATACCGCTGAAGGTGAAAACATATTGTTTTTTTTTTTATTGAATAGCATTTGACTAGTAAACCAACAAAATTCCAGCAAATTGACTGACTGTCGCCTGAACGCCAGAAGTAGGTATATGTATTACGCGAATGCTTTGTAACAAACTTCGTGACTTCACTGAGAAAAATACTGGTCGTAATATCAATATTCTAAAATAAGAAATAAATTTGTTTTCATTATTCTAACAAATAATCATCCATGGATCATCAACCTAAAATTAAACAGTTGGTTTTATAACTTTAGCAATTGTTATTATTCGGCAAAATGTTTATTTTACAAGTTACGTACATATGTAATACAAATTTGTAATAAAAAAAAATAGGGATTCCCATTGGCGATTTAAAAGCGTCTCTTACCCCTCCTCAAGGAAAGTGAGGGTGAAGTTCGGAATTGAATAGGGCCTTTTAACTTCAATTTTCTTGAAAACGCTTTCGGATTCGATAGGGAATTTTAGAGATATTAAAGGATTTGTCTCAATATAAGAAAAAGCTCAGCCGATAATATAGATAATTTAATTATATTAATATTTGCTTCTAGATAATCACTTCAGCAGATATGCTTTACCACTGATGCCAGAGAAATTACCTTTAATTGATTGGAGTTGGTTTATAATATAATTATAATATAAAGTAACTTAAACTTGGCAGTTTTATGTTGGCTAGTCAACATGACCGACATAAACCGAAATTTAATATAGCCAAGCTGAACACAGGACAAATTTTGTTAGTTGAGTTTCAAAACTCACATTTATACGGTTTTATTAATTTTTCTAGTAATTGGATTACTACTTTTCAATTGCAATTATTAGATTTTCACTGTTAAATGTCGACTCGGCAGCAAAATATTTTTAACTATTCTACCTGGGAACATAATAATACTGAGACCCTGCCAACTGAATGCTAAATATAGAAACATAATCGCATTCATTGATTCCTAAAATATACAAACACAGAGCTTTATCCTACACATTAGGCAAAGCAGCTAAAACAACATTAACTTGTGGAAATGCAATAAAACGTCGGTCGGGTGTATTTGTAGCGTGTGTCGACCCCAGGGTGGACGTATAAATACGCTGAAAGGGGCATACAAACACAACATGTTAACTCTCCCTTTGTAAGTCCATATCGAACAACCAGTTGCAATTACTGCCTCAAAAGATTAGCAGCACGCTAATACAGCAAGTGAAAATAATTGAGGCTTACTGACTGTCGAACGAGCACTTTATATGTCGATGTAGGACAATACTCTAGCCAACCGCGATTTGAATGCACAATCGTGTGTAAAGGATAGATATTGTCAATATGGGTGTAACAACTACTATTTAAAATATACATGAAAAAAATTCATGCACTTTACGAGTTAAAAATAAATTAACATTGGAATGTAGGTATCTATAATATTTGTACGCACGTTTCGCAAATTGCAATAAAACTGTGAATTATTGAAGTTGACATTGTCGAGGATAATGTTTTAGTAACAAATATTTAAAGTGTGGAGTTCCCTTCGGCAAATTTTTGTAGTTTATTTACGGAAAAATGTAATCCAATTTTATTAAATAATTTTAAAAACTCAAAATTTAAGAGTTTCCAAAATTATTTGTTCAACTACTGAAGTTTGTGTTTACTCAATGTTCTTTAATTAAATGGTTTAGTTTGATGTTCCCCCTTCACAATTTTGGCTCACAGCTGCACCTTATTAACGTGACATTAAAGTTGGAGAAATAGCATCATCGTGAGTCGATTTATCCTGCCGTTCAGTAGGGTCATTAGGGCTTACTGTAGGGCAAATATTCTCTTAAAGTTCTCCCAACAAGTCCAGGCTCTTAAGGAAGTCTAGAAACTTGTTGAATGAGATCGCTTTCAGGTCCTTTAGGAAAAGATCAACCTTCCCGAATATCAAATATCTGATTCTCGTGTCGACAGGATACTGATAAAAAATGTAATTAATTTTCTGCTCGACCTCCAAACACAGTCGGCATTCATACGAGATTCTGTTTAGGTGCTATCTGAATCTAGAGGGAGCTGTAGAGACAGAAATTGCTTGACGATTGCTTTGTGATACTTTTGCAGTCAAGTTCAAGTAGTTGTTTAATTCTGATATGATTAAGTGAAATGCACTTATTTGCAAGTATGACACCGGGACAATTATTAATATTGGATCAATTTCTGTTTTTCCCAGGAATTAATTTCTTGTCTAGTTACCGAAGGTCTTACCCCAACAGGTTCTGGTCCCCGAAATTGCTCCGCAGCACCCTTTTTCGCGAAGCTGTATGCTTTCTCATTTCACCGAATACGTGAGAGTCCAGGTACCTAGATTAAGAGTAAAGTATTAGCCATCCTCAATATATTCAGAGTGCTTTTATATCCCCAAATCCAGATTTGCATTTACGCTGATCTATATAATGATACCAGCATTATTGATTATTGAAACTTCTCTAGCATACATCAAAATGACATAGATTTAGATCTCAAAAAATCGTTTTGTTTTGGCCTAAAATATTGAAATATAACTTTATTATATAATATTTTCTCACCATTGGAATGCGACAAAGAATTCCTGCGCCTACACTTTACTCTGTTTTCAAACTGCCTTTAAACCAGCAGGAGTTTGCTTTGTCAATGTTGCCTCATTGTGTTCCCATTCCTCTTTGTTCGGAGAAAAGGTAGTGAAGCATGCATCGACCATTGCTTGAGTAGGCACAATGCCCCTAGCATTTCCAGTATGCCGTGAGAAATAACTGATTTCAGCAACTTGTTGGCCACACCAGTATGTGTATGCGACGATTCAAATGCCAAAAGTGAAACATAGTAAATCTGGATTCCTTTTCACCATAATACGCTAAGGTGGTAAATCCAAACAAGTTATGATTGAACATACTGCAGTCACCTAAAACCAATAGACGAGTTTTATAGATACAGATTTCTCACATATCTTTCGGCAGGTTTATAGAAATAGCTTTGCTTTGTCAACAGTTTTTCCCAAATGTGGATTCCAGATTAGTGTATTGTAGTATTTGACATTACCTACAAATGCAAGTTTCACACTTTGGATAGTGGATAACGCCTTGGATAATGGGTAGCACCAAGTGCTCCACTCTCTTTTTCCCGATGAACGGTACTATCATAGTTCTGTTCAGGTTGATACTCAGGTTTTCTGCTTTGCACCAACTACAAAATTGTCGTTTCTCCCAATCATCTTAAAAGTATTACATTCCAATAGTATTTATAGGGCTGCACCTCGGATTCAAGCGCATCAATGACAGCCAGCATGTAATAGCCTACAACTAGCGACCACTTCCTTCTCTGCATCCCCCTTTGTTGATACTTCATGCCTGGCTTGAACATCTCCCCGCCTAGTGTCGCTATTACAAGCATAGTGGTGATCCAACTTAGGAAGTGGTGCAGCGTTCCTCATAGCAGCTGCTTAAGCTCACTTAAAATGAAGTGAGGTGAGATAGAGCCGAGCCACTCTCTACAAACTCAGTTGCTAAACAGAGCGGGTTTACCTCGTATATGTCCCACATTCGTGCTTACAGCAGTTGTGTCAATTTTATTCCAGTTTGTTAATGTAGTACCGACCTTTCATGTTGGCACTTGCACTTGGTTGTTTTGTCTTTTACTTTTTTCGTTGCTTTTACATTGGCCTTTGTTATAATAATATATAAATGTTAAACAAAAACATTGGCTACTTCCTTAACAATTTCTAAAACCTTTTGTTTAAGACACTCCTGTTTAAGAAATTCTTCCAATCACAGATTCGTGTAATTATATATTTTTTTGTATTTGCCCGCTACAATTAGCAACAAATTTCTACAAACGAATTCACCACTTTTCAAATTTAAATGCTTCCACCAGTTTGTTAAGTCAAACTCAGCTTATCTGCACATGCTTTTCGATAAACTCACAAATTGAAAAGTGAAAGGTGTAAAATCTCACTTATTGTGACATCACCAGACTGAGTCCATATAAATGAAACGCGCATTTAACTGTGTTACAGCAAGTGAGGTGAGATGAACTAAGGTATGTGTCAAAAAGGAACGCTACATAGATTATTTAAGGCAAGATTCCTAGATTTACCTGCTTGATATTAGCTAGCGTAAACATAGTTCCCATGGAAAACCCCTGTCTTTGCGCAATTCGAAGCTCTCCACAAGCTACCACGGATATTGTCCCCGTGGACGCCATTGCTGTGAACTATCTCTTCCACACACAACTCAGCACGTGGCCTGATACGTGAAAAAGAATGGCCTTGGAACTGATCTTCTATCGGCCTAGTTTACTCACTTGTTTGATTGAAATTAACATCACAGCCCACGATCAAATGAGTGCATTCTTTTACTTCAGGAGGAAGAAACACCCTTATTTCACACGCGAAGCAGGCTGAATAGGTAATAACAGCTTTTAGATTTTCATCTTGAGTTTTGTCTATGCAGTCAGTGCGCAATCACCTGTGCAGACATGTGCAAGCATAAGCGCGTTAATGTTGTTCCTGATAAGTAAGCAAGCTCTGGAAGTTTTAGCCATTGCCAGGATTTTACCAGGAACTTCACTCGGACAATTTACTTTGCGTGGCTACCATGGCTCCTGTACGAAGGCCGGAATAACTTTCTCTTCGCGGAATCTTTTTGCAAGGACTGCTGTTGTTGTAGCCCTAGCATCCTGCAAATTGATTTGCAAACCATGGGTCTTATATACTCCATCAAGATGACTTCGACTAGTTTCGTAGCAGTGAAGTGTGGATGATAATGGGGAGAGGTTTACTTGCTGAGTAGGTTCCCTGCTAGACAATGTGGCGATTGAAGTGGATCTACTTCCCATTACTTTAGCCTTTCCCACGAAGGATGGCTTAGTTCATCCATTAATGTAGGTTTTGAGCTTGGCCTTCGTGGCTTTCTGCAACCTATTAGAAATCAAAATCAGACCTTCACTAAGACAATTATAATGATCTGTATGCAAATTAACTTAATACGTAAAGAGTTTAATAGTGAAATAGTTTCGTATTTTGTTGTAATTTTGCAAAATTATCGAAGAATTTTTAAAATAAGCCTTGTTGTCGACATCTTTTTTTTTCTAATTTTAATACTTTCAAAGTTCTAATTTCTTTTTAATCAAAATTTTTGGAATACGTAGGAAATAGTAGTATATAGTTACAAGTAAAGTAACTTATATACTGTATGTATATAACTTACATACCTATAAGTACATTCTTAACTTCATAGTAATGTTTATTGTTTCGTAACAAGTGCAATTCATATGCTTATTTGGAACGTGCAGTATTATATAAATCGCCTATTACATTTTATTATTAAGACAACATATTGACTGGCACTAGCTGCTGCAATTCATTATCGATGCTTCCAGTTGCACATAAAAATGTAGTTCTTTGAATCAAGAGTTTTCTTAAAGAATAAGCGTTTTGAACGACAACCGGTGAAACTGACAAACGATGGATGGGTTAGTTAGATAAATGTGACGGTCTTATTGTTAGCCGGCCAACTTGGGATTATTCTCAAAATGGGCACCTTAGTAAAGATACAGATAGGTTGAAACAATAAACCTACCTACCTTAATTTCTGGGTAAACTGCAAAAAAGATAATTAACGTATTGATTGATTCATTAAAACGGGTTCAGTTTTTCGGAATACATAATCCTAAATTTAAATATGCCTACAAATTCTGTTCTATTCCACTAGTGTACGTTAAAATAAAGTTTACAAACTCCATAGTAACTGGAAAAAATATATCTGCTTAATAATTAACCCTAACTGCCAATTCTAACAGATCATATGTAGATTTTTGTTCGGTAATTTTTTATTTTCTTACAAACATATTCTCGTGTCCACATTACCTGTTCTTTGTAAATTGCGGCATTTTCACTTAAGCTGTTTTTTGATATTTTACTTTAATGTTTTTCTAGTAAATACACCGAGTGAAGGAAATTGTTGGAGACTGTTGCTTTTCATATACGAATAATGCGATTTAATACTGAACTTACACTTAAAATGCTTAATATTTTTTTTGCATTTATTTGACCATGTAATGGCAAAGCCAATGCATAACATTTAACACTACAAAAAAATTAAAACAATTTCTTTCAGTGTAGTTTATTATTCGCTTTTGTATTTATTCGTTTTCTATTTCTACAATTTGCGCAAGTCGTAGTTGTTAGGAAATACGGTTGACAGAACATAGTTCAAATTAAACGGATGTAGGTTTTGCTTGAAGGCTGCTTCTTACAACGATCCTGCGACCGCCTGCACTGCAGTTGGCCGGAATCTGCATGACAAAACTGCAGTTGGAAGTTCTAGATTATGTAATTTGCCTTTCCAACATACTGTATTTTCGTTAATTTAGTTTAATTTAGAGTGTAGTATAGTTGCGATACTACTAGGAAGCCATAACATCAGAAAAAAGTTAAAAAAAACTTTCGTAACATTACAGCTGTTCGTCATAATGTTGTATTGGGAAATTTTAATATTTTATTAAAATTGACATATTTAATACAGAACTCCCCAGTTTAGCTCCTTTCACTAATGTATCAATAACTATAAAATTTTAGATTTATAGGCCAAAGCAAACACGTGCTGCATCGATCCTAAAGTTTGTAAAACAGCAAAACTGCATTTTTTTCTCTTTTATTGGGCTGCCCAAATTAAGCAAATTAAAATAAATTGTGCATCTGCACAAACAACCTTTTGATATAGTTTATAGGAAAGATATTACTGTCAGTTTGAAATTTATTAAGAGCTTCTAGATATAACACCGACAATGCTGCTATAACACAAAGAGTAAATACTACGTACGTTAGCATATTAGCTAAATGATTTTAAGATCAAAAGATGCTATAAATGATAGCTGATTCTGTTCAGGGGGACAGTATGAGGTACATGACCTCATACTGTCCCCTGAACAGAATCTGTTAATAAAAGTAGAATAAGAATTCTATAAATTCTACATAAAGTGCACTTTCCTTTAGGTAAACAGATTGAGGGTAAGTTTCATAATGTCACTTCAAAGCTTTAAAGTTATTTTAAATTAAAGTTCCCGTAAATAATACACGGGCTTTTGTTAAAGTGCTAAAGTGACATTTACTATTAAACTGGCCCTTAGTAATTCTAAAGCTAAATACTATTACCAATTCTAATATTTAAGTAAAAAATTTATATCCATTTTATCTTGTAAGGCAAACCGCTAAGTAATAGATACCTCGATTTATATTTTATGGATGAAAAGCGCATCATTTGTTTGTTAGTAGATGATTAACGAAACGTTTTACAGTTGAAAGTTGCAGATGATCTACGCAAAAAAATAACTTCTTGTTAACAGGTTGCAGAGATATATTACATATGTATAAATATGTTACTAATCACCCCAAGTTAATCTATCGCATTGAATAGTATTTTAAGTTAATTTTCTTACATCTGACACTAGTAAGGCGTAAATTTACGTTTTTATGGATACATACATCTCAAAATTTATTTGTGTGTGTATTTTGTGTGATTTTTAACTCCATTTTTTTACTGTGTAACTTTTCGAACATATTGTAACAGCAAATTACGAAAACTGCAAAGAAGATAATTAACGTATTGATTGATTCATTGAAACAGGTTCAGTTTTTCGGAATACATAATCTAACGGTAAAATAGAAAAGAAACCTCTTAATGAAACTGTGGAATAAAAGGTGTTATATTGGATCAAAAGACACAACCACTAGAGATCATAAACAAAAATATTTTGTATTACAAATGAAACTGAGGAATATATGGTTTTCTCTTGTATTAATATTTAATTAAATGCAGGTTGTTTAAGGATACCAAAAATCAGTGCATAATTTTTTAAATATGTGGGTTTTTTACTTTCAATATGCGTTTATTTTTACATATCAGAATTTATAATCAATTATCATACTTATTTACTTAAAACCAGACGCAAAATATGTGTTTTCGTTAAGAATAGGAATATTTTCGTTTAAAGAATTGTTAATAAATAAAACAAATAAAGAACAATATCTAAGGGTTGCTTGTATAAATGCAATAGCTTCAGTTTACTTTTATATGTTCACCTGCAGAAAAAAAATTAAAACATAGAAAGATTTGAACATTAGCTGTTTACCAAGTTTAGAGCCAATGCAGCACGCGTATGTACTATTCGGAATTTTAAACTTTTAACTGAGAGGAATATTTTTTCGGATCAACATTAAAATTAAAAAGGAAAAAGTGTCTGCTAATGCAGTTGAAATTAAACCAAAGACGTTCTTATATGCATGATTTTACATGAATGCCATCAAATTAAACACCACAGATTTACTAAAATATGCGATCTAATATTCAATGTAGTTATTATGCATTACTTGTTGTAGCTAGCATTTCTGAAGCTTTGAACCCTTGTAATGTTGATGGGACAATGTCAGCAGGTATAATAAAATAAGAAGAACTACTTTATAGGGGATAGATGAACAACGATATACACTATAGGTAAACATGATTTGCAATGAAGAAATAAGGGAAGCATTGTCGTTATTATTTTTCAAGAAAATCACAACCGGAATTAAAGTTTGGATTTATGGTGCCTTCTTGACAAATATTTAAAGAAAAATGCAATTTCTTCATTACTTGTTAAGTATGTCTAGAGTGTGGATTTCTCATCGCTAACTAGTGGGATAGATAAGGACACAGATTTGAATCGAATGTATTGTTACTCGTCGAAGGCAGAGATGCTCATAAGTTTTTTTCAAAGTGTCTTATTGAGGTAAGTAATCGTTAATTTCTAATTCCACTTACATTCACTAGAACTACTATACGTTACTACATACTCCAAATCTCAACTATTTATTGACCCTATTTACGTCGTTGGAAATGACATAAAATGAGGGATGATTTTGCATTTTCAAGCCTCGTTTCTCCTCTAGTTTTGTTCTAGATTCTTTTTCACCAGTACCAATATGTTGTAATTGTTGTATTTAATCGCTATACAAAATAATGTGTAATAGTGTTTTCAATTTTTGCGTAACCGAAAATATTGGCTTGTTACCTACATATATAGGAAGTTTATATAGCTAGGTTTTAATTCGCTAGTAATAACCATATTTTACAGCCAGTGACAAGTTAATGTAAATAGAAGTGATTGCATCATCAATAGTTTAGTGTGTGAAAATTTAAATTTTGGTGATTTCATATCCAAAATCTAAAACCGATGATCTGTTTTATGATAGAAGGTGACATTTATGGTTGTTTGCCCGAAAATTTAGAGTGGTGATCGTGTTAAAATCTTAAACATTAATTCTCAAGCAAGTTCTGAATAAAATATATAAAATTAATTTTCTATAATACTAAATGAAACGACACTTATCTTGAAAATTTTAAATAGTGAATCACAGTTTTTGTTTTCCTTTGTTGAAAATTTAGTTTTTATGAATGTTAGAAGTTGGAATATAAATCATCAGTGACAACAATATGTAAAATAGCTAATTACTCGAACTTTAATAAGCGAAATAAAGTCTTCTACAGTTGTCTACTGAAGAAATAACTACAATGCTCGTAAAATATCAGTAAATATTAAATTTGGACAGAAGTACCGGGTAAACTTGTTAGAATTTAAAATATATGTTTGGCAGTGCAGCTGAAATTAGTTTCTAGTTTCTCTTTTAAATGTGTTAATTTCCGTAGCTTTTATTTGCCACTTTGTAACAGACAAAAGTAATAATGAAATTAGAGGCAAAGTAATTTTGACACGCATAATCTCAAAGGTTCAACTTTGAAAAATTATAAAACGTTTTTAGTTTTGTTCAACAAAAGAAAACTTTTCTAAACTTCGTGATTTGTCATTTTAAGGCGTTGTGTTTTGTGAATAACTTGTCTTTCAATTTATCTATTCTCAAAATTACTGTTTTTGCTTATCTCTAATTTTTCTTATTATTTTTGTCTCTGATGCAGTACAAACAAAAGCTAGGAAAGCTTAGATGTTTAAAAAAGAAACTGGTTGCATTCTCAAGCACATGTTTGAAATATCAGTAAATGTCTCGAAATAAAGTTTTTAATAGTGTCAAAACACTGGATATTGTAAAGATTACTATGAATGAAATTATTTGGTTGTCTATATGAAGCTAGGAATGATGTAACCACACGAATGTGAAATACATTCACATATAACATTACACAACTCTATGAAGGCAGGGAAATCACTCGAGCGGTATACTAAGACGAATTAAATAAACATTAATGTTTATTTAGGAATGCAACATAACAGTTACATATTAATTAGGTAAAGATTGCAGCAAGATATTAGATCCCAATAAAAATTAAAAATCCAGAATACCGATGTTTTATTGAGGAAATAAAGCAGTATTTAAAATACAGGATGTTGTTAAAGTAACGCACAGTATTTATGACTTTGATGTTGTTTCGTACTAAGTGTCATTTTCTTGCCACTCAAAAGATACAAGATGCCACCCAAGATAATCGTTTAAAGTCAACGGCGGTTACATTTCACAGAAATATTTTTTTCGGTTTAAAACGCAGGTAATAACTCTTGTTGCATTTGTTTAAAACGTATCTCTTTTAAAAATTGAGTTACTAGCTGATTTGCTAAGATTTGTTACTGATACTTTCCATAGGAATAATTTCTCACAAAGGGAATCCTTTTCATTGGAACATTATTTGCAGGTAAGGAACATCGTGTGGATCAGCTGATCTGCTGGATCCCTTTGTGGGATTATTTCGCCAAGAAAATCGATTTTAATGCACTAGATAATTTAAATAATCTGAAGGGTTTAAATCAAACCGGTATAAAATAATATCAGTTGTGAAATTTTTAACGAGGACTATTTTAAACAACATCAAGAAGTGCTTTGCTTCTTAAAGTTTTTTTTCTATTTTCGTGAAAACGGAACCATCGCTGAATTTTTTTAGAGAGCAGCCTATATCTTACAAACGATACGAATATGAGCAGATAACTTTCTTTTTGTACGCAAAGTGCTAATGCAATTAAGAAAAAAGTGATGACGTTAGAGCTTCATAGAAAACAAGAAATGAAAAAAGAAATATTCTTTTCACCGTCCACTACCTTTTATAAAAGTAAGAAAACTATATAAAACACAAAAATATGAAATCCATCAAAGCCATTGTAATCTATGGACTAGTTATTACTGCCCGTAGCGCCGTATAAACATTAATTTATACTGCGTCTGATGGGTGTTTTGAGCAAAATCACAATTCATGCTGTGTCGGTGAAATTATGAAACTGTGGTACGTACACACAGAGTATACAATAGGTTGTATTAATTAACTCTGACCTCGCAGTGTGTTAGACTATTGTGAAATTCTAAATGGCCTTGGTATGTTGCAGGAAGAATTACAACACAAATCAGTTACGAACATTTAATCGCATACGCTAGGTATTTTATCGCAATTACGAGTGTATTTTCTGAGAAAACACAAACATTTATCATCAAAATTTAACAACAAACTCCATTCATGTTTTCTACAATTTCTAAACTTCCCACCCAAAGGGCATTGACCTAACGACTGAGAGGCATGGCTTTTTGAATAATATGAAAGTAGATATATTGGCAACCTTCTTTATATTACAAGAAAGAAATATTGACTGAAAGTGCAAAATGAAATGGCGCAATAACTATAAATAAATATTCTTGTATTTATCCATTTTACAGATATTTAATCAAACAATGGCTTACGTGCTTTAATGATAGATCATATCCAGTAGCAATACAATTTTTAAAACCGTCGCACAATTTTTCGCTGCGTAACAACGCAGCAAGATCAAACATAGTTAAATCGGGGGTATTGTAATGTTCGGTAACTCAAATGTTTACCCATAAGGTTTATTTTCACAGGAATGCTTTTAGCTGAAATAGGTAGGAATAAGGTATTTGCAATAATGAAAAGCATACAGTTCTAAAAATATCTTTGGGCGGATAAAATACAGATATGTCCGAAAATATACTCGTATTTAATTATGAATCAAAATGTACGAACCATATATAACTTTTCATTACTTTTAATAGCATTTTTACTACACGCGCAAGAGGTTCAGAAAGATTAGATAATCATTTTGAAAAAAAAAAAAACATGCTGATTAATCATCTAGCATAAAATTATTTGTAATTCACAACATTACGATAAAATTTAGGTTGGTTAGAAAACAGTTGGAGTACATATGTTCTTACTGCTTGATAAGTTGCACTAACATATAAAGGAATTGTTATCGGCTTGGTGTCTGGCTTAAAACCGTGTGTTGACGACTTCATAGCCATTGCTTCTAATAAATTACGTTAAATAATACTGGAATGTATATTAGTTTGCGACGTTTTTCTATGTTGTTTGTCATTGTACAGTTACTGGCACCGATATGTTATTGTAATAACCATGATGTTGAACGGTCATGTTTAGTAATGCTTACAGTGTTATTCTACATTATAATAAAGATAATTAACAATTGACATGTTTAAATTTCGTTTTGTTTGAAGTTTCGGGAATTCATTAGGTTTGTTCCAGGAAAGCCTGAAACCCATCACTGATCGTGCAGGACATACGCAGTGGCAAATATGCGTTCCAAGAAAGCTAAACTTAAAATCCCCAACTAGTAATCATGTGTTCCAACATGGTTTATAATGGTTTGCTGACAACGAGAACGTTTTGCGGATTTTTCTCAAACCGATATGTACTATTAGATCAGATTATATTAGGATTGGGGTGGCCTATCCCCGTGGGGTGGCACCTATCGGGCGCGTTCCCCAGGTGGCGGATAGGGGGGCCCAGCGCACCTGGCTTGATTCTTTAATCCTGAACAGATGCCCTGGGTTGAGCCGTTATAAGCGTACCAGACACCATGACCCAGATGCCTATAATGGAAGCTCTGTAGGCATCGACGAAATACTTCTTCCGTACTCGTAGGACTCATTATGGAACCAAGAGCAACTATACATTTTACACTGGAGTCTGAAGAGAATCCACAACGCATGGAGACTGAAGAGACTCCAGAAACAAGATCTACAACAGAAGTTGCACAGCGGTCTGATAGTGAGACTGCTGAGAAGAAAGACCAGGCACCCCAGGAGAGAAGAGTTCTCTCGGGGGCGCAACGGAAGAAACTGAGGAAGATGAGGGAGCAGGGTATTGACACCAGCAATATAAGGCTCCCCCTTCCAGAGGCAAAACCAAAGAGTACGCCTGAATCGACAGGGGCTGTTAAGCGAACCGTGTCGACCAGGGGTACTCCTGAGAAAAAGGCGACCAAACGGACGAAACTTGCGCCCGGGGTCGCGAATTACAAGGCTGCCCTCAAGGGGATCAAAGCAGCCAATTATCCCAAAGGATTACCCGGCCAGCGTGGTGACTGTGGAATCTGTGGGAGCCATCAGAAAGGCCCTGATGGACATCATAGATAGGGCGGACAGGGCGCCGAGGTTTGAATCCTCCCGCCCCATGGACGACTACTATGGGGTAATCTGTGCGGAGGAGGACTCGTTCAACACAACGAGAGACTATCTCGCACAAGAAACAAATTGGAAGCTGATCAGAAGTGATGAGTTACCAAAGCAACAGCGAGTGCTGGCATTCCTACCAGAGACTACGAAGGAGGATCTGACAGTAGGTTTGAAGCGACTCGAAAGACAGAATCCGGGGCTCAGGTTCGACCGTTGGGCAACCCTCGGCTCCAAGTCTTCCGACAAAGGACTGCACGTGAGTCTTTGGATTGACAAGGATTCTGAGGAAACGTTGGTGCGGGCTGGTTGGAGACCGTATTACCGTGATCAGAGGGCCAGTTTTGTAACCCTTGAGAAAAATAAACCCAGTACGCAGGAAGAGGGAACCTCAGGGGAACCTCAGACGTCGACATCTGGGAATTAAAATGGCGCTGAAGATTTTGCAAATCAATCTTCAGCACAAGAAGACAGCCACGGCGGCACTCTGTCAAAGGGTGCTGGCTGAAGACGTTGACATCCTACTAATCCAGGAACCCTGGATTACCAAATATAAAGTGGGAGGATTACAGATTAGGGGAAGGGAGCTGATAGTGGATGCACCTAACACTAAAATCAGAACTTGTATCTGTTTCAGATCTGATCTGGCCGTGATGCCAATCATGGAACTGTGTACCGGAGACATGACGGCAGCCAGACTTAAAGTGACAATAGATGGAGAGGTACTAGAGACAATAGTTGCGTCTCTGTACCTACCCATAGACTCACCAGAAGGACTACCAGGATCTAATATGGAGACTCTAGTGGCGTTTACCAGCAATAATAAGCTGGAACTAATTGTTGGAGCTGATACCAATGCTCATCATGTGACATGGGGCAGCAGGGACAATAATTCAAGAGGTGAGTCTCTATTTGAATATTTATGTGTACTGAACTTGACTGTCTGAACAGTGCGACAAACCGACGTTAGAACACCGAGGCGGAATCACTGATTGATATAACTCTCTGCACTCTAGGGGTGCGGGAAAACATCAGGAATTGGCACGTATCAGGTGATCCATCACTGTCTGATCATGCGTACATATCCTATGAAATTTCTAACTACGCAACGGAGCTAAAAACGTACAGGGATCCCAAAAGGACTAACTGGGAGTCCTACAGGGAAGACCTCTCTGCAGCAGCCCGTAACTATCCTGTAAGCATCAGGAATAGTGAGGAACTAGAGTTGGCCCTTTTGTGGTTGCAAGGGACCATTCTCTCGTGCTATGAAAACAACTGTCCACTAAGGGAGCGTTGCTCGCCAAGACAGGCCGCTTGGTGGAGTAAAGAGCTGAACACTCTCAGAAGAGAAACACGCCAGTTATTTAACAGGGGGAAAAAAACGGGAAACTGGGAAGCTTATAAGGCTAAATTAGGTACCTATAACAAAAGAATTAAAGAATCGAAGAAGAACGGGACAGTAGTCTGGTGGAGGAGGACAGAAGTGTCCTCCGCAGCGAAGGTGCTGACCGCTGTCCAGAGACAGGCATTGCTGGGTATCACTGGCGCAACTAACAGTACAGGGACCGCCTCTTTGGAGACCATTGTGGCCTCCCCCCGCTGGAACTCTATGTGAGAGCGGAGGAAATGAATGCGATCCTTAGACTGAAAGCCAACAACCTGTGGCATCTCAACTTCAGGGTGGGAGGACACACTTACACTACGGGCACATTGCTGAACGGGCCATTGCTACAAATGCCCACGGACAGCATGGTAGCCGAAATTATCTTCACTGAAAAGGTGAAAATCTCCATACCGAACAGAGACCAGGCACGTAGTGAAATCACTGCTAACGAAAACTGGTACACGGATGGATCCAATCCAGCCAGGGGACAGGAGCCGGTATTTGTGGGTATTCGCCCTTGCAGCCTGTGCAGAAATGATTGCAAAAGGGGGCTACATGAGGAGGAAATTAATATAATGACTGACAGCCAGGCTGTCATTAAGGCAGTCTCAAACCCAGTAACTAGGTCAAAACTAGTTAGGGACTGCAAACAATCCCTCAATGCACTGGCACAAGACAACACGGTGTCTCTGATTTGGGTGCCGGGACATGAGGATATAAAGGGCAACGTAATAGCCGATGAACTAGCCAAGGAGGCTCTAAGAGACACTCATGGGTCCAGAGCCCGTATGTGGGATTACTAAGATTCTGCAAGAAGGAGATCTGGACCTGGTTAGATAAAGAAAGTACAAAGAAATGGAGTCGACTGAAGTCAACTCCATACCAAAACGCTGATAGAGATGGGATGGTAGTTTCTCTGATAACCTACTCAAGCGCAGTAAGAAAGAAGTTAAAACCCATTACTGGGTTGGTAACTGGACACTGTCCTCTGAAAAAGCATCTATACAACACAGGCCGTGTAAGCGAACCGTGGTGTAGAAGATGCGAACTACAGGAGGAAACGAGTTTACATGTAATCTGCACATGTGAGGAACTAAAGGTACTCAGGCAGAAATATTTCGGAAGAGATCTATTGGAGCCCTCGAAGGTCCTCAATTTTCCACTGGGCAACATACTGGGCTTTATAGAGCACACCAAGCTGGTCGAGTTGGAATCAATAGGGATGGTACAATGAGCACCAAGCTCAAGTGCCCGGACATCAAGTGGCCACCCTAACTTGAATGAATGAATGAATGATTGGGGTGGCCTATCGACCTGTTTCACCGCGACCTTTTCAGATCTATTGTGATCCCCTTTTTTCCTAGAGGACGCTCTCTAATTTTGCCCTCTTAATTGGACCTATCATCTTTGAGAGCGGCTTCTTTATGTAGCTACTGGCTGTGGGGTTCTCCACTCCCATTACTAGAAACCTTGTCCTCGCCAGGCCTTCACATTGGCACAGCACATGAACTGGTGTTTTCTTCCTCCTCTTGGCAGTATATGCAGGTTGCATCATCTGCCAGGCCTATGTTGTACATATGCCTATTCAGTTTACAGTGACCAGTCAGCAGACCTACAATCATTTTGAGAGTCTTCCTGTCTTTATTCAGTAGATCTCTTGTGAATTCAGGCCTCTGCTCTTTTAGGAAATCTTTTGCCTGCCTTTGCCCCGGTGATTTTTGCCACCACATTCTGGACTGATTATGTATCTATTCATTGGATTTTTTAATTTGCGATTTGGTAGTGGCGAAAGAGGGGTCGGCTCCAACGAATGGCTTTGACGAACCTCGCCTGGCCAGCTCGTCCGCCGCCTCATTTCCTCTCACGCCCGAGTGGCTAGGGACCCAGGCTAGGGTTACTTTCCCTTGGGTGCCCACCTCATTTAGGGCGCTTACACAGTCCCAAATCAGCTTAGAGTCCACGCTTGTAGAACTAATCGCTTTAAGTGTGGACTGACTGTCAGAGAAAATAGCGACGCTTTTACCTGGTTCGGTACATCTTTCTATCTCTCGGACACAGTGATGGATTGCAGCAACCTCAGCTTGGAACACAGTCGTGTCTTTGCTGAAGCTTACCGAAAGAGCCTTTTTAGGCTTCTTAGTGTATATTCCCGCTCCAACGCCGTAGTCCGTTTTAGAGCCGTCAGTATACCAGTTTGAGTCCGCTCTTACCGGAGTACCTGTCTCCCAGTCCTTCTTATCTGGTATTATAACCTGATATTTTCTATCTAGGTTAAATGTTTGAACAATGGCATCACATGGCATTCCCAAAAGGGGTGCCTCCTTGAGTTCGTCTAACAGTTTTTTAAAATCAGCCCCGTGCGATTTACTTATCGGTACTTGATTATGTAAAAGTCGGTGTACTGTGGATTTTGCGGCTCCTTGTACAAAAATATGTATTGGTGGCAGGTTCAGAATTACTACAATCGCGGTGGTAAGGGTGGATCTCAACGCCCCCGTGGCGCACAGGCACGCCAACTTCTGCACGCCACTCAACGCTTTGGCCGCCCCCACCTGCCGCGCCTTTGGCCACCATACTACTGCTCCATACGTTATCATGGGTCTAATTACCCTTGTGTACAACCACAGAGTCATCTTGGGGCTAAGGCCCCAATTCTTTCCACACAGCCTCCTACACCTACCCAGGGCGATGGTGGCTTTGCCGGTCAATTTCTGGAAATGTGAATTCCATGTGTGCCTTTGATCAAACCATACCCCCAGGTATTTCGCCTCTTTGACATATGGAATCCTTTCTCCTCCTAACACTAGTGGCTGTATGCCTTATAGCGTTCTTTTTCTTGTAAACGTGACAGCCTGTGTTTTTTGAGCACTGACTGATAGTCGCTCTTGTTTACACCATTTGTCAACCGTGTTTTAGAGCAGTCTGCATACGCTCCACCAGAACCTTTGGAAACCGCGCTCTGACGACTATTGTAAGGTCGTCAGCATATCCAAGGCAATGGAATCCCTTCCCGGTCAGCTTCCGGATTAGGTCATCTACCAGGGTAGCCCACAGCAAGGGAGAAAGAACTCCACCCTGCGGACATCCCCCTCCCGCCTCCGCCTCAATGGTAGCCTCGCCAATTGTGGATGTGATTATCCTTCTTTCCAGGCTGGCTCTTACCCCCTGTAGAAGCTTCGGCGCGACGCCCCTTCTCCGTAGAGCCCCGATAAGTGAATTAGTGGTAGCATTGTTAAATGCTCCCTCGATGTCCAGGAAACTCGTCATGGCTATCTTTTTGTCTTCTACAGACTTAGTAATTAGCCTGTTGAGGTCATCTAAAGCGACCTCTGTAGATTTTCCCGGTTGATATGCATATTGTCTGTCACTGAGTGGCTTTTCTCTCAGTGCGGTATCTCTTATGTACCTATCCACCAACCTTTCAAGAGTTTTCAGTAAAAAAAGAGGATAAGCTTATTGGTCTGTATGACTTCGGCGTATGATCGGATACTTTACCTACTTTATGTAGGTATACCACCTTTACCTTTTGCCATGCAGTTGGGACATATCCCCAGGCTATACATGCTCTGAAGATTTTAACGAGATGTGGCATCAATACGTCTATCCCATTCTGAAGTAGGGCAGGGAATATTCCATCCGTGCCTGCAGATTTGAAAGGCGAAAATCTGCTTAGCGCCCACTTGACTCTCGTGGGTCTCGTGATTTCTGCGGCTAGCCACCAGTCTTGTTTTGGCCACCTCCAACCCTGTTGAAAAGATAAATTGCTTGAGTGACTCACCTCGTGCGTTGGTGTTAGTGCTCCCCCATGCTGTATGGTGTGCGTTTGCGTCGCTCCATTTTACCACTTGGAGGCCCTTTTCCTTTCCATATGCAACAATAGTACTTACTATGGGAAATGGGCATTCCTTGTCCTCGCCGGGGAAGTAGGCCGAGCAGATTATCCAGATTCTGGTACCTTCTTCCGTCTTGGCCATAAGTATTCCTGTAATCACATCGTCGGTGCAAAGCACCGGGATTAGTGTACAAGTAACCCTCATGCTGTGTACTATGCATGCCCTTGGCCTTAAGGACCTAGGATTGTATAATACTTTACCTTGTTGTGGTGTTAAACCTGCAACTTTTTCTTTTACTAACCACGGTTCCTGCAGTAGTGCCACATCCAGACTTTTGTTGTCGAACCTCCTAACTAGCGTTGCTGATGCAGCTTTTGCATGTTGGAGGTTCGCCTGCAGGACCTGTATCTCCCTCTTCCCTAGGAAGAGGGTTCTGTGTCGGCTTCATCCTCCGCAGCCTTATCTACCTCCATTGGATCCGCCACCCTCGTGGCAAGATGCCGTCTGAGGGGACTAACTCCGCTTTCGGGAGACTGGCTCTCCGGAGGGGCGGCGTCCATTGCTGCTTCCATTCCCGTGAGCACAATACCTTGACGGTCCGTCGGCACGTTGGAATAGGTGGCGTCTTCCTCGCCTATCTGCTCTACTCCAGACTGCCCTTCTTTGACCCAAAATTTGAGTTTTTCTAGGCCAAAGTACGGCTGTAGATCTAGTTTCTTTAATTCCTCTGCTGACTCTTTATCTGCAGAGAAAGTCCACACAGTGCCTTTGTCTCATTTGTTGGAGAGTGTGTTACTTTACATTACATGGTCGCCTATATTGCGTTTCCCTAGATTAAACCTTTTTATTTTTCTGTTTTGTATGGTTTTCTTTGTCTCTTTCTCTTCCCTTTTTTGTCGCAGTTTTGGCAACAAACTGCCGAACAAATCATAAAGAAAATGCATTGTGCTTACCTATATATTACATAATAATCTGGAATCTGCCTTATTACTTTAAAGTTTCAATATTTGAATTTTTTTCCTATTTAACAATAATTAAAACGAAACTACTTTTAATCACCTAAGGCTTCGCAATGAAATTTACTGCATATATAAAAATATCAAAACAAACAAAAAGATAAAAGCTTATATATATATAATAAATCCGATGAAAATCTGGCAAAAGTCTAAATGGGAGGCTCATTAAGGTAAAATTACTAAAGTGATTCTTTTTTGGCTTCAGGTAACGAAATTAAATAAAGGTCCGTTTGTCGACAAGTTTTATTAGCCTCAAAATGTAATATAACCGCAGATTAGTAGACTAAGCTTTTTAGTATTATGAACATTTAATTTGTAATTCGCAAGACTATGTGCAATACTTTATAACATTTTATAAATTTTTAATAATGTCAGGAAAAAAGGAATTCTCATTTATTTTGTTCTACTCTATTATTCGTATCTAGTAATTCCGAAATGATTTTATTGATAGAGAGGGATATACTGTCAAAAGTGTTGGCACTGTGCAGTATTATATTAGTTCACACTGATACATTGAATTTCAGTCCTTTAATTTAATTTTCATCGGTGATTGACATGTCCGCATTTAATTAAATAATTATTTCCATGCAACTAAAATTTCATCGAATCAATAAGCTTATATACCTATATTATTATTGTTATTGATGTTAACATATAATAATAATAATAATAATAATAATAATAATAATAATAATAATAAATGGTCTTTATTGGAAATTGAAATACAAACATCCAATCAAAGGCGAAGTCCAGCAATGCTGTTCTACTTAACCTAAGATACATGTATAAATGTTTAAATAAATAAATGGCGTTAAGGGAAAAAAGAATAACATAAAAAAAGGAAACCTGATTAAGTTGTACCACTGATCAACAGTAGCTATACTAAGGTGTCTGTCTCTGCAGGAATAGTTTTTTACGTGTTGTCTGAAGGAAATGATGTTGAGATTTTTAAAACTGTGCGGAATAGCAATGTAGTATTTGGCAGATGCATAGGATATTAATACACTATTTGAATAGACAAGAATCGATTCCTCAGAAAAAATATATACATATTTTTAACGCAAGGTTTATACATATGTTTACTATGTTTAAAGTAAAAATGAATAAATTTTCATAAATCCAGTTTATGTATAGCGAAACTTTAACAATGACTGGGTGCCTCATGTAAACGACTACACTCTGCTAATCGTAATATGTGTATGAATATGTTTCTAGTAGGACGATTTATGGCCTCCAGCAGATGTTCGTTCGGAGGAAAGTACAGAGCACTGCTGTAAGTTGTAAATTCATCTCAAAATTGCTAAGCATACAAATCGTTCGTCTTATTATAACCCCAATATGTTCTATTAACGGTGGGGTAGATTAATTGAAAATGTCTTTGTTGGTATCTTCAAGACTCGTAACGTAGTATCTGACATATGTTATACCTTTTATCTACTGCCGCAGGACCATTTCATACCTACCTTTAGATACTTTGCCAAGGAAAAACAATTTTAGTGTCCTATCTCCTATTCGGTGGTTGTGTTAGATTGTCCAAGGATTACTATACGATATTACCTATCTTCTTGAGATCGCACCAATAGCACGAATATACAATCTTGAAAACTTATAACTGTTTATAAGGAAAACAACTTGGACTAATGTGCTGTACATCAATATCACCGCTTGAAACGAATTGATATTTTGTAAATCAAGATATACGGGTACCTCATCAGTCAAAATCCAACCTCCATTACCACTGTTATGCATCCAGAAATAAAGGATACCGTCACACGTTAAGCTATGGCTGCTACTGATTTGATGGACAAAGACTACACAGAGGCAGCCGATTATTAAACTCGCCAAGATACAGAAGCTAATTTGCTTGTGAATTACTGGAACTGTAAAAAGCGCACCCATAGCTATTACGAACATCGTGCTAAATCTACATATCTTAAGCAGCAAACTGGAGAATCCAGAATACTCACGTGCATGTCAGAATTACAGCCGAAATTACAAATCCTATGTTTGAAATGGGGAGTGATATAAACCTTTCAAGGTTATCGAGGACTGGGATGGATAGAGAGCAGAACTGAGACCAGGGATTCAGAATCAAAAGTGGTATGCTGATGGGTCAAAAAGAATCATAGGTACTGGAGCTCGCATTAATGGAGAAACTTACAATCATATAGATTGTATGGCGATATACCACCGTATATCAGAAGGAAATACTAGTAATAGAAATACGTGTTCGTAAAGCACTGGAAAACAACCGAAGAGCCAGTTGGTCAACATTATATCAGACAGTCAAGCGATCCTAAAAGCATTAGTATCCTATCAGATAACCTCGAAACCAGCCTGGGAATGCCTAAAATATCTTAAGCCACTGGCTAGCACAACAAAGTTACTTTGGTATGAGTACTAGGGTATAAGGGCATAGGCAACAACGAACTAGGCAAACGAGCTAGCAAAACGTGATGTAGTGTCTAAGTGGATCAAAAAGAAACTCCAGGCTTACTGGAACAGTGTTGAAGGACAGATACACAGCAAACGAATGATGAGGCAACCGTCTAGACATCTAGCAACGAATATGCTGGCTCTCAATGAAATGCAGCTTGGAACGCTAATGAGTCTACTAACAGAAAGCGGCTGTCTAAGAAAGCACCTACATAGAATAAGCGCCCTTACAAATGGACTCATATGTAGACTATTCAACGAGGGGAACGAGACAGGCGATCACGTTGGTTTTGAATGTGTTGCTTTGTAACGGTAGAGATAGTGACCAATCTGCCGGAAAGAAAGCTTTGCCACATAGGCTGATAACCCTACTTAGGTAAAGAAATACACTAAGTACGGAATAATACAATAGACCGTATAATAAATCAATCAATCAATCAAAGGATCCCGTTGGCAAAATAAAATGTAAAACGTTTTCTGGAAAGAAATAATTTTTTGTTAGTACTAATCCTTTACTAAAGCAAAACGCTTTGTTTCAGACATGATTTCTCCATAACATATAGTGGTTTTATTGCCACTGTCAGTGAGTCTTGAGAACGGTTGTGATTTACCAGTTCCATCTCTGAAACGGTGTATGCATTCTCTTGATAGTCTTTATGTATGACTTTCTTTTTCTATATTCTCTGATAATGAAAGCATTTCCAAAACATCTGATTCTAAAAAATACCTTGGATAATGAAAGCATCTCAAATACCAACACACACAAAAGATCCAGTAATAGTGAGTTTAGAGATAACATCAGATTCGCTAGTAGCTAAGAAATTTAAAGACCACACCTACAAAACGGTTTAGCTATTCAGCAAAATGTTGTTAGCTAGGTCAATTTTGAGCCTTTAGCGAGTTCCACCTTTTCTGGAGATGTTTTTCTCTAGCTCCTGTTTTTCCCTTATGTTTCTCCAGGTACTGATCCAAACGACTTAATGTTAGCTTTTGCTCGGAAAAGCTTTCTTAATGATGTAGCATACAACTTATGTTTCGGAAAGTTTTAGAAATTATCCTCGATAAGCGTTATTTTGTGATCATTCGTGCTATGCAAGGAAAATCTGATCCATTCTGAATGCACGGAGACATGAGTCTTCACGAAAAATAGTTTGCTGCTTATGCCTGAATTTTGGGCGATACATATAATTTGTTTATGTTATACGTAAAGATCTAGAAAGTACAGCAATCATACTACCATTAGTTTAATGGGTGTTTCCCGTATTTTAATCATAAAATAACCCATTCCACTGTCTTCAATTATTGTTTTACTTACACATTCCAATTGAGTCGTTTTCAAAAATTAATATGAAGCATTTATCGCTATTCAAAAAAACGTTAGACTTGAACTACTCGATTCAGGAAAAGCTCCGGTTTAATAAAAAGAAAAATAAAGAGGTAAATTTTTCCAATCTTGAAGTATTCAAATCCCTTTAATATTGAAATTAAATTAGTGGTCACACTGATGGCTCAGCTCCTACTATTAGCACTATTAGAATTAATTGTGCATCTATCCACAATTTCGCAACGATCACGTATTTTTCGAACATGAAAAGTGACCTTACGGGCTTCACTTTTTGCGAATTTTATCATGATCACAGGATTCCTTTTTCTTACTAAAAACGGCCTATACTAACAAAAGTGGGGAAAATTATCATAAAAGTGGGAGCCATCTTTTCTACCTCCCATTATTGGGGTAATTTTACACCTGTAGGGAAATTTTCCATACAAGTGAAATATAGAAAAAGACCCTTCCATTTTAGAGAATACCTATTTCCCTTTATGAAGAAGCATAATGCAATTTACGGTTGTCTAAAAAATTATTCGAAATATGTAAGTATGAAGAATAGAAGTTTTTATTATAGTTTATCTTCTTTAAGATATACTCTATAATAGCGTCTGTATTTCCAATTCCATCTATTTTTTACAAATTCAATTTTGTTAAACAGCAGCCTTTGATATCAAAACACGGCCTACCTATTATTTGCAATAAATGTTGCAACGTCTTCCCTAAAAAAGATAAATAAACAATTTCAATTAGTCACCAAATTTCGTCATTTGCATTTAGTATGAAATCGAGATATATTTTTAACTGCAATTATTTTGACACATCGTAGATATATTTTCTGTAACTGCTAATACGTATCAACTTTTACGCACACGACCGTGTATGTTTAATATAATTTATTACGGAAAGAAACCTCTGATTAATATAAAACCCGTATATATATTTGCCGATATTGAGGTTAAGTTACCAAATACTATTTCAGTTACAACAATAAATCATTCGCTAGTGCTTACTATTTCCAATAGGTTACGCAAATGCGCCAGTTTACTTATTGAGGCAAACTTAACCCTAGAGCGAGCGCGCCTCTATAGTAATATAGGAGATTGCATGCTAAAATGGCACCAGCGACCAAGCGCGTATACAACGAACACACAAAATGTATGCAAAATATGTTTTAAGCTGTAATATTGTTACTAATTTAAACTATGTGCCCATATCTATGCTTTTCTTAAAAAACCATAAGTACGCTGCAATCCAGGTAAAGTAACGCAGTTTTCGGTGTAAGCCATTCCAAATGCACAATAAGTAAGACATATATTAGAACTTGTACAAATAGCCCGTTATATATACGTTGGATAAGATCATTCGCCGATATAGCAATAACCCTAAAGTTACCCACATGTACATATGTGATATGTAGTTTTACTTCCTTTCTTGATACTTTATGGATATAATGAATGTTTGGACCTGTGAATATACGTTATTATAGAAATATAAATAACTACACTTCAGTGATTTCTATTCGTTATCTTCTTTTATCCATATACTTAAAAAGCGTTCAGCTAGCATTGCGTACACTTTTCATCAAGGTATGTTATCTGTTCGTTCTTGCAATAAATTGCAAACCATTAAAGTAACGGAGACGGTATCATTTAATACTTTATTGCGTTCATATTGTGAATATTTTTACGAAAATTGGACGTAAAAATAACAATATATATTTGTTCATAATCATATTATTAACAAAAATATTTATTGAATGTATGAAAATATCGTTAGCATAACAACTAGTATCTATGGACTAATGTAAAATGATTTGTTATACTATAATAATGAAAACCAATTTATTTCATTAATGAATCTTGTTATTGCTTAATCAACGATTCTAAATGGTATTTTATCATAACAATGACATATTTCGTTCTGTTGATGAAAATTCACTCAATAAACGTGGATTATTAATATTACGACCAGTATTTTTCCCAATGTAAATACACTTCAGCAAAAATTGCAAGAACTAGTATAAAATTTAAAAATAATTTTACATTAGAACTAACTTAGAAAATGATTTTCGTTGTTGACGTTTCAACATTTTCAATATCAATTTATAAAATACCAAATAGTATTTATGATATTTACGTATCTCCGAGCGTTCTGCCTTAGGTTGGTGTGCCAATCAGGTAGAAAACACAAATTTAGTATCCTTACTGCCTCTTGGGACTATACCCTTTTGGATTCTCTTGATAACTAAATCTCAAAATTGAATCTTTCCCAGTCATGATATAGAAAAATACATTAGCGAGTAGGAAACTGAAAAAGCCACGAATCGAAGATTTAGACGAAAGCTTTAAGCAAGTAACAACGGAGATTGCTTCGCTGTTTCGCTGTTTTGGAGACTGCTCTGCGCGCGTCCGTCCCGTGCCGGATCTTATTTTACAATCGTTCCACGTCAAGCCCGGAAATGGGCAATCTCTGCGAGTCGTGCAAGTAGCGGCAATATATTAGGTTAACACATGAGAACACGTACTCTACCATCGACGCATGTAAGATTGAAAGAGCTGTAGCGCGAAAAGGAATAATAGAATCGTCTCTTTTTTACGTGTTTTTGTCAACGGAAGTTAACTGACACGGAACATCTGGTTTTTTTTTTGATTAAATAATAAAATACTAATAGACTCGGATTTTTACGTTCCACAGGATATTTATTTAAAAAAGAATCTTCGAGCTATTCGTTCAGAAGAATCGATACAGCTTTCAACCCACTTGACAAACCCACGTTCGCATATTACTTGTCTAACTAACAATTAACCCGATGGTTGTTGCCCCTAATTACGTAAACCACATCAAAGGAGCCATGTACACATATAACTATGTGTATACATGACGAGCAACTGAATTTATTAGAGGAAACTTGGTAAACTTTCCTAATAATTACTTAAACTGGCGGTCTGATGTATCCTAGTGTAAACTGCAACTATTGATTATTTAAAGCGATTCTGCATGCGGAACCGGCACATATAGTAGTATACTCAGATTTCTCAGTAAGCTGTAAGTGTTATTATGCAAATGGTGAAAATTATTCGCTTATTGCTATTATTTTAGGAAAACAAAGCACAAACTTATGTTAAGTCAACTAAAATACAGCCTATTTTTTTAAACGTGTTTCACAAAATATCTTGGCTTATCATACCACATTAGTTATATCAACGCTTTTAAAAATATTTGGAAAATTTAGTCTTGTGGACTTTTATGATTACCCTGTATTCATTTTTATTGTCAGTGTGGCCGTTTAAAAGCAAAAACAATTAATATACTATGTTCTATGATATATACAGGTGGGCCACCTCATTCGCGTCGGTTTATATTCGAAAAGTGGTAACATATTTTCAATCTTTTTTTGTTATAGGGTTATACAGTATGACGCCACCAAAATTTCTCGCCAAAATAAAAAAGACAAACTACTGCTGACTCCTTCCGGAAAGTCTAAGATCTTACCTGTCATTCAGGTCCCGCCGGCTTCAGTGGAGACGGTGATGGGTTAACAACAGAGATCAAAACAAAGCCGCACCCGCTTTTAAAATATTACCCTGTCGAGGCGTCCGTCAAAACGGGAAATTCGGGGATAGTAAGTAAGGGGGAAATCAGCGTAACAACAAAAAAATTAACGAAACTACGAGTTTGCTTGGTAAATGTAACTAACAAATTTATTGTAAAAGTTGAGTATAGCTTAATGTAAAAAATATAAATGGAAATATTTCAAAAAAATAACGAGTGGGTTAAAAATAAGTACTTTCACCCAGGTAAAACTTAGGTTGACAAAATACATAAACGACAACAGTTACTATAATGATAGCCTCGAATTAATACGAGTTTCTAAAAAAATAAATGAACGCAACAAAAGTTACTATATATCTTATTGACAACATCGATGGGTTTTCGTACGCGTTACCTTGAATGATCACCAATGCATTAGCGTTAACAATAAATCTACAATGATGAGTTTAAAACTCAGTCGCATCCGACGACTATAACGTTTATAAAAGATATAATATATATTACACAAACACTCGATACCCCAAAAAGAAAATAACAAACAAGAGCCCCCGATGCCTAATTAGCTACTTTACTCTAATAATATGACTCTACTCCGCAATATTAGACGAGTATACAAAATAGTTAAAAAAAAGGTAAAATTCAAAAGCACAAGCCTGTATGTTTCGTCACCAAGACGCCCTCCCCTACGTCTGGTGTCCTCGGAGATACGTGCCGACTTCCGGTGCTGACGGGACCCCAGATCAGGATTTACGGATCTGACTCCAGGCTTGGTATACTCGTAAGAAGCGTGAAATTTAGGCGGTGATTATTCCTGAATGGCAGGCTCAAGATGGGTTGAATCAAGGATCAATTACGGAGTTACATCACCCCATCCAAAATTAGACAACGGTAAAATATGCCATTATAAGCCCACAGCATAAAATAATATAAAAGGAAGTTAACCCGAAGGTAGAACCCTGAAACGATTACCTAAGTCTTAGAGAACGTAAAGAGAAAGAAAGTTACTCATACCTTGCGTCCAAGGGTTTAAGAAACCACACGAGTACAGACAACACGTGGGGTGCAATACGAAGGTCGTCTGACTGCCAAAAATCCGCCTAAGCGATACGAACCGCAATACTTCAAACTAGGACCTCGCCCAAACCATCAAATAAATTACGATTCCACCAGCAGTGCACGCATCTGCCCCTAAATCCGCATAACTCAAATGCGTAAATTCACACAGCAAAACGCAATTGCGGACGAACCAATCGGCAGGTCTAATCGCTTATAGAGCCAACACGGGAGTGTCGAAAACGGAAGATCGTTTCGAACCTTTTCCGATAAATCGACGATTCTAGAATATCGATACCGGAAGCGACGTAAATAGAACTCCACAAACAAAACGCTCTAGATATCCCCCTAGAAAATACAAAATACCCGCAGATATGATAACTTGAAGAGAAATTTTAGAAATAAAAGTTGGTAACCCTGACTTTACCGAACAACGCCGATAACTTCGGTCGCCCTGTCAAAACATCTGACAAGTGAAGTAAACAAAACAAAACAAGCGAGGTTCACCAACTCTTCCAGGGAACAGAAGAAAGTATGGAAAATAACAAACGACCGAGAAAAAGGCACGTAAAATAAGACTGAACAAAACACAGATCGGAAGTATCCCCGGTAAGGTAGTAAGAATGAGTAAAACTCAATGCTAACGTAACCTCCACTTCTAGTGACAATACCACAGCAAAATCGAGGATTAACAGAAATGTAACACGTAAAGCGACTAGTATGTTACACCCCAAGGTTACTCCGAATAAAGGAACGTTAAATAGGTACAGCTAGGAAAAATAGAAACAGTACAAGCGAAAAGAAAGAAAACAGCGTTACAACAGGTTCAGAAGGAGCACATTTCAAAATTATTTTGAAGTATACACGGTGACTCAAAGAAAAGTCACACACCAAAGTTGGGAAAAATTAAATGGAACACCTGTATATTATGACATATTTTGATAGTACAGACTAAAAAAAGACAATTTGGTGTTAGATTTCTTATGCCTAACTCAACTCGTTTACGAGATAATTAACTATCCTTCAAAATGTAGACCAAAATTGAAGAGGCATGCCTATTTATTTAACTTTAACTATTTATTTAAGCTAGATATTTTAAACTGTACTTATTTTTTAACTAAAGCATTAAGCTTTAATAAACTAAAAGTAATGCAAAAGATTATACGGGGTGAACAAAAACATACTTTTAATTTTCGCTATCTTTGACGGCAAGTAACTTTCTTATTTTAAATGGAGTAGCTTGTATTTATTACCTTATTTAGATTCTAATTTTAACGGTCTTTAAGATTGTGTTAATGCTTCCTATATCTCTCTGTTCTAGTTTTTTTTAGTAATTTACAATTTTCTTTGTCAAATATTAGTTGTTAGCCATATTTTTTCTTTCGAAGTAGGCTTGGATTGAACTGCTGTTATTATTCAACATAGATAGACGATAATTATCAGCCTAACTTTTCAACTGACTTTTCCTCCATACTAATTAAAAGTCATAACAAAGTAAACTTCAGAAATGTACTCTATTAAAACGGATAAACTGATATGTTAAAAACTGCTAATGTTTTAAAAAGTGTTCAAAATGATGGTCATCGTTTTCAATGCAAAGGCATACTTTTTCTTGAAATGAGTTTTTAACATTACTCAAAACATTTGATGTTATAGATCGAAACGCTATTTATTCGCTCTTTCATATTGTCGAGTGTGGTTAGTGGTATGTCATAAACAATATTTTTAATATAATCCCATAAAAAAAGTCTGGGCTCGTTGGATCAGGAACCTTGCTGGCCAATTCTGTAGACCTCCGCGGCCTATCCACCTGCTGGGATACTGCCTGTCTAGTTCCTCCCGAACGCTTATTTGAAAGTGCGCAGGAACACCGTCTAATAGCAACCAAAGTTCTTATTTTCCAAAAGTATTGCCAAGTTATATTTCATAAATTGTAGAAACATGGCACCATTCAAGTGACCATCAAAACAGTATGGCCCCATCACGTGCTTTCCAACTATTCCGCTCCACACATTAACAGACCATGGATGTTTACGATTTAGGGTTCTAAAGAAATTGGGACTCTCGTCGCTGTAATAATGAAAATTATGCTTGTTAACTAGTTCGTTGTTATAAAAAGTTGACTCATCCAAAAATAACACATAATCAAGAAAATTTTCGTTATCTTCTAACTTTTCTAAAACTCATAAACAAAATTCAAGCCACCGATCATAATCTACGCCCAAAAGTTCTTGATGCAGTTGTATGTGGCATGGGTAAAATTTGTTGATCTTTATAATTCTTCTGATGCTCCCCCTTGTTTATTTTTTGCTGACTTGTATGCGGATTTTCAGCAAGAGATTCGATAGCTAAAATATTATTTCCTTCATTTCCAGTAATCGGTTTTTGTCGTTCTTTTCTTATAAGGCACACTTCTTGTACTTCGGAAAACTTGCAACAAATTTCTAAATGCTTATCGGGATGGTGTCTGCTAGGATATTTTAGCGCATAAATCCTTGATGCTAGCAAACAATTTTCTACACACTCTCCAATTATTGAAATCACATCAATCCTTTCTGCTCGAGGGTAGTTTCTCATTGTAAGTAATTAAAATACTTTCTAAACAATGACGAACAACAGTGATGCATATCTGACAAGTTCTGTTACTGTTAAATGCTTTTTGTATATAATGAATAATAGCGACAATTTTGTCTAAGCTTACTTTTTAAAAAAGAATGGATAGGAATTAATATTTGAAATAGAAAATTGTAAATTACTAAGAAAGTATAAGAGATAGGTAAAGGAAGCATTAATACAATCTTAAAGGTCGTTAAAATCTGAGCAGGGAAATAAATACGGGATGTTCCATTTAAAATAAGAAAGTTACTTGTCTTTAAAGGTAGCTAAAAGTAAAAGCATGTTTTTGTTCGCCCTGTATATTTTTTTTGCATGACTTTTATTTTGTTATCAAGTAGTTCGCGTCAGTTAAAACATAAATACAGTTTAAAATATCTAGCTTAAATATGCATGACAGACATGTCTCTTAAATTTTGGTCTACATTTTGAAGAATAGTTAATTATCTCGTAAACGAGTTGAGTTAGATATAAGAAACCTAACACCAACTTGCCTTTATTTCGTCTGTACTATCAAAATATGTCATAATATACAGGGTGTTCCATTTATTTTTTTTACAACTTTGGTGTGTAATTTTTCTTTGGGTCGCCTTGCATATTTCAAAATAATTTTGAAATGTGGTGCTTTTGAACCTGTATAATTCTTAAGCAAAAAAATTGAAAATGTATTACTACTTTTTGAATACAAACCAACGCGAATGTAGTGACCCACCCTGTTATAATCAGCTAGATTATAAAGAACCCTTGTCCTCAATGTGTTTAGCTCCAGATTACAGAACTTGTTTCTAAATACCTCAATACGGGACCATCGTAAAATTTTACGATGGTCCCGTATTTTTGCGACCATCGTTAATTAACGATGGTCGCAAGACTCCACTTTACTAAAAATGTTTATTAAAGAAGTTTAAAAGATAGATGTAACATATTTTTTGAGCACTTTATAATAAGATGATACAATATAATATAGTTCATTTACCATAACAGACCAGGTAATACGTAGTCAGTTTGTTATAACTTCACGACCATGTTGAAATTTTCTTTGTCAGAATGTAAACAACCGTTAAATTATTTGACTTTCAAACACTACTGACAAATGAAGAAACAAACTCTTCAAAATAATAATAACAATAATATATTTATTTCTATCATACATACAGCGTAGAAAACGTCGGATAAATGCTTTGTCAAATAACACATTAAAAAAAGAAGTATACACACGCCACATATATAGATATAGGTATAGTGTATAAGAGACATCAATCAACACATCATTTCATTTAAAAAAATTATCTGTTTCATATAAGGTTTTGCCTGTGAAATATCTTTTAAGTGAAACTAGAATTGAATATCATGTAAAGACAATATTTTCTAGGATGCGGTTATAGATTTTTGTACATTGGTGAATATTTTTTTTTTGAATCTGTGTTAAATGTGTAAACGGCGTTGACAGTATTTTGTGGTAAGTACCTCTCGTTTCATGGCTATGTTTTAAAGAACTCACTATAATACACTTTAACAAACAAAGCGCATTATAAAATATATAAAGATGGTAAAGTTAAAATACCTTTGTCTTTAAATATACTAAGGGAAGGTCCTTAGAACTAAGGTTAGACATTGATCTAATACTTTTTTTTTGTAGTGAGAAGATTTTGCTAGTGTCGACAGAATTCCTTCAGAATACAACACCATATTAAAGTATATAGTATACTCTTGTGCTGTGCAACTGGACAGATTTCATAACCGGTTAATTGTATGTTATATAACCGAATAACCGGTATGACCGCTTATAACAGGCGTGATCCTGTTAACCGTCGTGACCAATTAATCGTCTTGACCGATTATCCGCTTTGGTGAGATAATCGCCGTAATCGATTAAAAGGCAATTTATTTATTGTATATCTATCCTTATATGTATAGTACTTTACTAATTTTTATATTTTTGTGTTTATACGTTTGCTACAATTTTCAAAAATAATATTATTATATAAATTGAGACATCAGCTTAGTGTTTTATTTTATAGTTTGTGACTTATAACTTATTGCTTTTTCCTTGAACATATCTTAAGAGCTTAAATTTATACACAACAGTATTTTTTTTTATTTTCAGCATATCAATAATTTTTGACTTTATAAATTTTCTTTAAATTGCGCTACTCGTATACCAGTTTATGTAAGGCCTTACACTTGTATTTATGTATAACAAAGCCACTTTTCTTAGTGTGTTCTTTTTTTATTTAGCAGTATTTTTGATTTTCTTACCGATTTTCTGAATCCATCCCTATTTGCTTTTTTTTAATACAAATTGTTATAACTAACTCTATGATAGTGTATCGCAAACACATTTTCCCTCCAATATTTAAATAGCTACTTGTTAGCGATAAGTAGTTTGAGGCACAACTTACTGATTGAAACAAAATCCATACGTTATAAATGTACTCGACACTTCGCAAATAAATAAAAATGTATTCTGTCATTAGTCGGCGAGTACCTTACCCAACAATGCGAATATGTAAAATACTTACTCGTAAATAATCATTTATGTAAGGTACAATAATTGTCTGCGGTACTACTTGCTGATTATCTTAGTGGCATGATTTTCCTATAACGTAATTTATATCCCTATGCTATCATATTTATTTTCATTGTCTAAAAGGTCTATTCAAATTCAGTTATGCCTAAATTATTTACTTTGTACTTCCATGTCTTGTCAGTTAAGCAGTTATTGACGGAATGCTATATAAGTTTCAATTGAATTCACTTTTGTGCAAACATTGTGATTTGGAGCGCTATCGGCAATTAATGTTATCGGTTGTTAATTATAAAACATGTCCACTATATTTTTGACTCAATCGCCGTGGCCAATCAACTGCCGTGACAGGTTAACCGGTTATGATAATACCGGTTATCCGGTTAAGATTCTCAGCACTGGTATACACCCGCATAACAGGCCATTACCATTTCAATACCAACAGTTTTTCCAATTGATTTTAATGCATAACTCTAAAGGCGCCGTTTGTTTGCAATATTTTCCACATGCTGTGTCTAGCTTAATTTGGTGTCTATAGTCCAACCAAGGCATTTTGCTTCGGCAGAACAGGTAAGGTTCTCATTTTTTTTATTTAAATAGTTATATTGTCTTTACAGTTGAAACTAAGCCTTTTGGTTTTGTCGGTTCTGTCAGTATCCAAACTATTTAAAATGTTGTGTCTACCACGAAACGCCTTTGTCACATTCAATGTCTGCAACGAACCTTGAAGCATTAGTCTGTCACCGCCGCAAATAATATTGTATCTAGACGAGTAGATACCAAACTCGTGAAAGAAACCGCAAACTGTCATAACTAACGCAATAGCAGTTACAAGAGCAAGTTGTTAACATAGGTCACAGAAAGAGTAGGCCCACGTACAGAGCAATGTAGCATCCCACTTCAAATTCTCAGCACAAATTTGAATATCGTTATGCGTGATTGAGGATTAACTCTTATCTGGTGTATTATCGGTGTAGAATTCCCGTTATCAATTTTTCGGTATAGTTCGGTAACGATTTATTCGTATATTTGCATATATAATAAACATAGAAAATAAAAAAAATAAAACAAAACAAACGGTTCACAGTGAAAAACTAATTTCTTAGAATATAAACGGAAGCATATATTTTCATGGCGTACCTGCTCAAGCTACGTAGCGGAGAGAGCTGATGCAAAAACAAGGTAACCGTGCTCGACTCGACAGACGATCCCCAGTTAAATTTAGGTAAAGCTTCGCGCAAACAAAAACAGGAAATTATATTTTAAAACTTTGCGAGAATACTGAAGACGTATTGCGACGAAGAACTCGTGTTGAGCGGTAAAGATGAATAAGGAACACGCGAAAGTTTAAGAAAACATTGATTTTGTTTCCACCACGTGGACGAAACACTGTATTGTGTGATTTGTCTGACCCTTAAAGTAAAATGTCTCCTGCGATAGGCATTCAGTTTCATTACGCGTCTGCAACTGCAGATGCAAGCTTTTGCGGTATGGACACTAAAATTCGTTATAGATATCGATTTTATCGTGTAACAATAATAAATTAGTTTTTATGTGGAAGCTGTATGCTTTGGTAGATCCAAACTGTCAGATAGTAATGCATGTGACCCCGGAGACGGTTTTCCCATAAAGAATGTGTCGCTGGTAGTAAAGTAGTAGCTGGCGTCGTTTCTGTTTTACGTCGCCGAATTGCGCTGCCCTTATAGGTATACCAACCTCTTATATCCTGGTTCGAGCGAACTTTTATCGTAAAACGTGTGGTGTTTTGTGTATTGGAAAGCTTCTAGGATATATGTGCGTCCTCTGTATACGTCCATGTGGAGGTAACGGAGATGTTGCATCGTGCTACTAAAGATTATTTCGCTTGTGTGGTATGCAAATTTTCGATTTATTTCAACGGATAGGTAGCATTCAATTTATATTGCTTGCATTGGCGTTTTGTTTCGATATAGTATAATGTACCATAAGTTAAGATAAATTTACTTTCCTATCGGCTCTATACAAGAGAAACAGCAATAATGATAAATAAATAATACACGTATTGAGTTTCCCAAATATATTTATGGATCATCGTGAAATTATTGAGTATCATAGAATTTCCAGCAGTTAAGACGGAGTTATTTGTTTTATGAAAGAACTACTAAACTCAATACATTATACAGTTATATCGCTAGTAACTCCGCTGCAACTCTGTCTCGTCGAAAATTGAATCTCCGATTGCAAGTCTACATTCTGCCTTTAATTTACAATTAATTTAGTTTAATTAATTTAAACTTAAAATTTTTGAAAATTGTGTCAGAGGGTTTAATAGAATTCTAGACTACTTAATCTATACAATTAGATACGGTAAAAGCAGCAGCCTTTAGCACTTTGTTACGACTTTTAGAAGAATATTTGAAAGCGGTCCATGTACCAAAATCTGTTACAATGGATTTATTAAAAACAGGAGAGCTTGTATTTTTAAATTACGCTATTTAAGAATTTAATTGTAAATAACCTCATTACCAGTTTCAAACAATTTAAGCAAGTATAGGCCAAGAGAACTTTTAAATATTTAAATACTAAAGTAGAAACGGAAGTATATTTATTTACTGTAATGAAAATACAATAAAAGTCAAATATACATACGAAATAAAAAAATAGCATTATATGTATATATCATAATCGGATGTAAAATATGTAACAAAAAATAGAAATAATAATAGATAAAGGTATACAGCGTGTATCCGATATAGAGGTAAATATAATAATATGTAGCAGCTATAATCATACACTGTTGAAAATATTACGGTGTTGGTGTTAATTTTGCGCTAGTCAAATATTTTAGTGTTGATTTTTCCAAACTTGCCAGACGAGTGACTACGCGTATTTAATAGAACAGAAATTACTAGAATTTCGTGTGAATTTTTTGTTCAGATATGAGGATTGACTATTTTTCTAGACATTCAGAAGCGTCAACCAATCGGAACTTTTCCCTCGGATAGAAATATAGAAACCCCACCTATTCTAATACAGTATTGCATTATACGCCACCACCTGCATTGCACGTGTATCTGTTTTCGTGTTTGATTCTCCGTATTAACATATCCAAACAAACCACCAAATGTGACTGACTTGCAAAGTGTAACCTCGTAATTTCAACATCTTAAAGATGTATTGGGAACATATATTTATGCAATTAGTTTAGACTTCAATCAAATAGCATACACATTGACTTAATTTTATAATGGTTCTCAAAAATCATTTTTAAATTGGTACGTTTAGTTAAACCAAACTTGTGAATGAGTGGTTTGCATATTTTATAATTGAGAAAACGTCTTAAAGAGAGAATATTATAGCACTAAGAAATAGGAGTTGCATATTAAAAAGACGTTGTGTTTAGAAATGGTGTTAAAACACCAATAGATCGCATTCATTTAGTTAAACAGCTATAAATTTGTCTAGTCTAGATCAAATAAAATGTGACTAGAAGTATTTTATAATTCCACGTGTCAGTTGGACAAATAACCCTTAGCAATAGACAATGCTTGACTATCTTTGCTCGTCACAAGTTTCTATAGTTCTCGACAAATAACACGAAAAGAGTGTGGACCTCTCCTGACTATTAAATTAGTCAAAAAGTGTTAAAATTTTCAACAGCGTATACAATCAAAAAGTCTTAATGCACAGGGGGTCTATTTGTAAGCATTTTACCGGGGCTGATGGTCGAGTGGCTTGCACGCTTGGCTATCAGTCGCGGGGTGCTCGGTTCGAGCCCGACGGACTGCTCTCAGAGTGAGGTTTTTGTGGTTTTCCTCACTCCTTGGCGAATGCTGGGAGATGAACATCTTAAATCGCTCCACGGGCGCAGGCATAATAATAACTCATGGCCGCCGATGCCCCCTGTAATTGGCGAAAGATGTTGTGGGTGCTAAGGCATGAATTATTATTATTATTATTAACGAGAAAAAAAATATTTTATAAATGCCGTGGGCTAAAGCCGCACCTGTGCCCAACTTAAATGCTGTCCCGAGTATACCCCCACATACCACTATCATTCAGCCATTGCCGCTGTTAGTTTTGTGTGGATCGCCGCTTGGAGTGCAAGCCACTTCGAACATTTTATTTAAATTTTTCACGTCAAGAAAATCGAAGCTTGATGCATCGGCAAAAGCGCGGGAATATATAGATAGATAGTAAAAAGGCGTGTTTGCAAGTTTTCTGTATCTACATTTATTTCTGTGTAACTCGATTCAATTCATTTTGCGTTATATGATTAAATAAATCTAAAAAAAATAACTCAGATTCATGTGGTACCGTTTATTAACAACTAACTCTCGATTCGACAAAGCAAATATTTACGTTTTTTGTACTACTGAAGTCGCATATCCGGTGAAACCTCAACTCTATCAGGATATTAAAAATAATACTTTGTAGACTTACGTACGACTCTTAACAAAAAAGGAATGTTTATTTTATAAAAAGAAAAATTCAAAATGCCTCAGTTTTGCTATTTTTACAAGGGCACACTGGCCTTTATTTATTCAGAATGACGTTAAATGAACTTACGGACTACCATTAAGAATAACAAATAAATGAGTGCAATGTATTTATACATAATACCCGTTTAGCCGGGTGCTTAACATGACGTTTCCTTGCATCAGGCCCGGACTAAAGAATTTTTGGCTCTAAATTTTCATTTTTTTTATTCTTTAATTGATGAAATCCCGTTTTCGGTAGGTTTCGTGCTTTATTATGTCGTGTAGTTAACACCCAAGCAGAATTTACTTTTTTATTTGATACACCCTGTATAACAAAACACAGTATATGAACATGGGAAACGAAACATTTAGTTTAGGAACTCATCAATCGAATAAAAGGCATTAGATAATAAAATCTGTTTTACGATCCTGCACATTCTCGCTGGGGGAATTGTTCGGGTACCCAATTTATTGTATATTTTAATTCCCTAGAAGTCAGATATTTTTTGTGTTGCCTGCAATCTAAGGTATAGATCATGAGATCATTTCTAGCCCTAGTGTAATAATTATGTGTCTCACCATCTGTAATAAAATTATGTTTATCTCGGTGTATGTATTTAATGATGGTAAGTATATGGCAACGTTAAGTTTTTTCTTGAATAAATGCCTGTTTGCAGGTTAGCATAATATATCAGTGGTGCTACTTCGTGCGTAGCGATATCTTTAATTCTTCTAATACTGAAGACAGCAGCTAACAGTTCCTTCGCCGTTTCTTCAATATGCGCCGACCAATTCAACTTGCTGTACAGATGCAGCCCCAGGACATGTTCGCGCTTTCCACCCTCCTATTCATTAAAAAGTCTAGTTCTTGTGTTTTATTTGTACTTAGGTGTAGCTTGTTGGAGGATATCAATTTTTCTGCTTCATCCATTACTATTTTTGATTTTGCGGGTTTTTCTTTTCTTCCGTTTTTTTCTTTAATGGCTATTGAAGTATCATCCGCATACAGGGAAACTCTATCAGCAGAGAGATTAGCATCCAGGTCATTGATGTACATGACCAAGGGAAGAGGTCCCAGCACGGAACCCTGACGGAACCCACGCTGTATATTCATCGCACCCGATTTTGCGGTGTTTATCTCCACATATTGTTGTCTGTTGGATAGATACGATGATAATCAATATATTAACACGTATCCCATGAATGTATAGTTTTCTCAGGAATAAAGCATGGTCCACCGAATCAAACGCTTTACTGAGGTCTAAACACGTTAACTGCACGCTTTCTTGTTGGTCCAACCCAGCTAGCACAGAGTGCAGCACTGCCGATACGCCGGTTGTGGTTGATCGGTTTTTGCAAAAACCATGTTGAGAAGTAGTAATTATATTGCTTTTGCCAAACGAAATGTAGCAGCCTATCTACAATCACATTGCCGAAAATTTTGGAGAGTATTGAAAGAATGGATATTGGCCTGTAGTTTTCGGGATTATTTATGTTTCAGTTCTTATATATTGGCAATACTCTTGCTGTCTTGGGCTCTTTTGGGAAGATACCTTCTACTATACATTTATTTATGATGACCCAATGGATCTACAATACTATTTATAACTACTTCAAGAAATTTAGTAGATATCCCTTATTGTCTTTTGTAACTTTCGATTTTATTTTATCAACTATATTTATAACTTCAACGTTTGTTACAGGTCTAAAATAACAGGAAGAGCTACTAGGTCTGTTCGCCCTTTCCAAGTATTCATGAGGATCATTCATCACCAATGAATTATTGGCTGTGAACCTTGGTTTATAAAACTATAATTCATCATTTGGGTTAATTTGCATACTTGGATCTTGCTTACCAGATTTTCCCGTTCTTTAATTATATTCCACATTCTTATCTGCTTATTTTCCCAATTTTCAATTAGCTTGAGATAGTCCTTTCTCGCTTTTGTGAGTGCAGTTTTATAGGTGGGTTTACATTTTTGATATTCATCGAATAGAGCAGGAATCTTGGCAACTTTAGCAATTACAGCTAACGCGTCAAGATTGTTGTTCATTTCTTTTATGTACTTAGAAGTTGGTACTTTTCTACTATTTTTGTTAACTCTAATTTTCTTTTCAGGGAAGACTTGTCCAAAGGCTTGCAACATTATTTGCATAAATATGGAGCACATTTTCTGAACAGATCTGTTCTGGAAAAATACCGCCCAATTATAACCATTTATTATTTCTTTAAATTCATTGACACTAGTGCTGTTACAAATTCTACTGTACTGATGTATTTACATACTTCGGTTTTTATTTCTATATCATCATCGTAATACTCATAAATTTGGGCTAGGTAATCGGACAATGTGAAGATCCACAACATTTACATTATACAAGTGTGGTTTGCCCCAGAACCGACAATGAGCGCGTCGGTGGTGTATTACTTACGCGTCGGATAACATCGACTGACCCTAAGAATTGGTCGAACACATTGTATATAGATATAGTCAATCACAGTCTACGGTGTTACCTATACTTTTAGAACAAAAAAGAGATTAATTTGGTCTGTTGATAGTTTGTGTGGTAAATGCACATTTAGTCTAATGTAACAATGTAAAAATAATCAATACAATTTTATAGAGCTAATCATTAGTACATGAAAATTGACTAGTTTCACATAAAATAGTCATTCCTTAAAAAAAAATGCGAAACAAAATTTACATTTTATAGTAATTGAAAGGGGCGTTTTTGGGATCATAGCAAACAATTGAGGTAGTACTAATATTAAATAGTATTGCAGATACTTATGAATTTCAAAAACAGGTAATATATACATAAAACGGTATGAACTCAACTCTATGTGCTTTTTCGGCAATTGAGATTATAATCAAGCTGAGTGTATTAACTTGTCTTGAAGGAATTCTATAATGAAATGTAAAATACGCAGTATCAGGCTGCATAGTTAATTTTTGAATCCGGAAGTAAAAATAGTGAAAATAATAGAAACAGAAGAGCGTAGTCACTTTGAATTATATAATTTAAATTGGACCCCGCTATAGATAAAAGTTGAAAATGAGTATGAATATAGATCGTTGGAATACACAATAGGGAGATTATCAAGGGGTTTCGCTCCGCATTCCATTTGCATGCATTAAAAAAATTGACCTAGCAGTCTGAAAAGTTTCTCTGATCGTATAATTTCTTCCTGACAAATTATACTTTCTTTTCATATTGCAATGAACTTTACTTTGCAGAAATATTTACGCTGGAACAAACCCCACATTAGTAAATATAACGTATCAACGAGCAGCATAGATGTTCTAAGATTCCAAAAATATAAAGCAATTGTTATAAATTTTAGCTAAATGGCTATGAGAAAATAATAAATACCCATTTTTTTGTATTTTTTTCTTTGCTTACAAAAAAATAATAATTATAATTTAAATGGTGAAATTTTGGGTAAGAAAAACGAATTTTAATATAGACCCTATAAACTACTTGTTAATAATTATAGGAAATTCGTCATATGTGTGAGTTATAAATATTGAAATAAAACATTAAAGAAGCTGTGTTAAATGGCACACTAAGAAAAAGAGACTAACATTCTTCAGTACAAATACTGTAGTAAAAGTTATTCGTAATTAATAAATTTGTTATCTGTATATACAATCAATGTAAATCTTTGACTATTCACAATAAACTGAGGCAATATAAAAGGTGTATTTGTGCACCCGGTCAGTAATTTTATTTTCAATGTGATATGGAGTGCATATAACAAACTCGGAGTGGATTTTTTTGTAGATCTGTACATTATATTTCCCTCCATAAAATAGGAGCGAACTCAGATTATAGAAAGCTATTACGTGATGTGTGTGACAAATAGAAGATAATTGTGAGCATCAATAATAAAACTAGGGCATGTGCGTGAGAAATAAATAGATCTATAGCTGCCCTCAAGGTAGCGCTCATGGTCTATTGCAAAAATCAAGTGCAGAAACCCATTCATGGTTATTGCATGTCAAACTTTATATACATTCATTCGCGAAAGAGATTTGATACCATATGGGGAATACTGGGAAACTTCACAAGTGGATTTCAAACTTCTGCTTATCAGTAATATCCAGCAGTAGGTGCCTGCTAATGAAGTTCTCTTCTAAAAGGCAGTTAATATTTCGTACGATTGACGATGCTTTCAGTCGTATGCAGAAGATCTTAGAAAACTGACAAGTTTGGTCAATAACAAGAAGTTCACTTCTCTGTAACTGCAAATTATCCTGATATTATTTTTCAGGGCCATAACTGCCTACATGGAATTCCTTTTCTTGAGGATGTATACGACCGCAGATTAAAATCGGCTCTTGTGAAAGAATTTCGATATCTGGGATTAATCACAGACTCTAGCTTTCTTTGAATGCAACATATCACTTGTCTCTGTGCAAGACTTTGTTTTTTTGGTCATTGGTTTTAGTATCTTTCGCAATGCCACTACGAGTCATGTATACCATCTATTACTCTTTAGTAGAGTCTGTAGCACCCTATGGCATAATTATCTATGGACGTGCTTCTCAATATTTATTAAATAAGCTGTGCATCCAAGATTGACTGGTGTGAGCAACGGAGAATTCCAATTGTAAGTTTCAAGAAACTTTACCACTGTCGGGTCGGTACATCATTAATCCACCAGCATTGGTTTTCTGCTTTGGACGATCATTGCACAAGATCTATTGGGACTGGCGGCTTACATGTACAACGATGCAACCGCAAATATGGCAACTGTTGTTTGAATGTTGTAGTGACTCAGTTGTATAATACTTTGTCAGTGCAGCTACGTTATATCACTACGTGATCTTAGAAAGACAGTTAAGGATGTACTTACTGAAGAATTAATTATTTATTAGAATCTACCTCTTGTCACTAACACTTTGAGTATATATCGTTCTTTTCGTGCATACCTTGTATACTGGAATGCTGACAAGCAAGTATTTGCAACTGTTTCTTTCCTTTTTCATTAGTTGTCATAGACAGTGTTTTGCATATTAAGTTGTTCATGTTTTTAGGTTATTGTTGATATAGATAGACCAAATTGTTGATCCCTAAGTTTATTTATGGTAAATGGCAAATCTATTCAGTGTCTCTTCGTTAGCGCCTTTCAGACAACAACATTTATTGCTTTCAAATAATATTTATTTATTTTTTATATATTACAAACTACAATTTTCTAAATGTTTTATACATATTGTTACACAATATAGATTTAGTATGATTGTTTAGTTATTATTAAATGACGTATTATTATATTTAGGTATTATACCTGGGCGTGCTGGTGGACAGCAAACTGATATTTTGGCCACAGATTCTTCGGACTGCGGACAAGGCGGCGAAGATGACAGCCGATCTTTCAGGGCTGATGGCCAAAGTGGGCAATCCGATCTCAGCCCCAGCAGACGGAGACTATTGATGTCGGCAGTGTAGTCCGTCATTCTGTACGGGTCAGAAGTGTGGGCGGACGCACTCCACAAGGACCTGTACAGAAAACGGCTGAGCTCAGGTGCAACGGGTCACCAGCGCCTATCGTACGGTGTTGGAGCCCGCGATTCTTGTGGTGGCAGGGATTATTCCGGTTGCGCTTTTGCGCAGGAAAGGAAGCGAATCTACACCCGAATGTCTCAAACCGAAGAAGACAGCTCTCGTGACGAGAGGGAGAATACTTTAGCCAGGTGGCAGAGCCTATGGGAGGACAACGAGAGAGATCGCTGGACTGCCAGACTAATCCCGAACCTGCGCCCATGGGGCACGAGGAGCCACGGTGAGGTAGGCTTCTACCTCACGCAGTTTTTGACCGGCTATGGATACTTCGGGTCTTACCTAAGACGTGTGGGTAAGATGGACTCTAAAGTATGCGTATACTGCGACGAAGTAGACGATGTCCACCACACCTTCTTCGAATGTCGAAGATGAACAGAATGGAGGGAGCTGGTGGAAGCCAGCTTTGGTGTGCTCTCACCAGGCACAATCATATCGAAAATGGTGGAGAGCGAGGACTTCTGGGGATGCATTGCCAGCTTACGTGGAATAGATCCTTCGCACAAAGAAGCCCGGCCTCGATCGTCTGTGATAAATATACACCTATCTATCTATTATACGTAATTACTTATTTATTTATATGTTGTGCTTGTTGGTTCGCTATTGAACCAGTAATTGGAGTGTGGCCCCTATACAGCCAAAATAAATAGACCCACCACTGAAGTAATGTGTTTAACGGTTCCGGCTGGTGTCTAGGAGATAGGTGTTTTTAGCTGGTAGTCTTCTTTTGAAGGAGTCCAGCACTACGTGCGTAAATGCATTTTCACCTCCACAAAAAAAATTAGTTATTATTATAAGAAATTGTAATATGTGATGGTGACATAACTACTGGTTGCTTTTAAGCCAAAAAGACATTGAAAATGCACATAGGGCGTTATTTATTTTTATAAATCCCTTGAAATTCGCTATTTAATTATAACATGCATTTATTATGACATATTACGTCATAATTAAAAATTTGGCGAAATATTAAGAAATGACTTTTGTTTTCTAAATTACGAATAAACAGCAAATCAAAAATATCTAAACTATTTTTCGAAAAAGCAAATAACGAATAATAGAAATTAAGTATCTCGAAAAACTAGCACTAGACCGCATATCTAATTTTTCCGTATTGGCGCTATATTTACAATGTTGTACACACAATTTATCCAGACATTGATTATCTCAATAATATACTTTATTTTTTTTTTTTGTAAATTTACAGTGATTTCATAAGTGTTCTTTTTATTATATTGTATTGAATGCTTCAAAAGTATTTCACTTTTTTCTTTTTAAATCTGCTGCTCTATTTTTCGAGAATGTATTACTGTTGCAGCCTATCCATAGATATAACAATTTGACCAATGACGTTCTCCGGGAATTATCCATTACCTGCTGTGGCAGGTGCCGAGAAATTACACAAATGAGGTATTAGGTCATATCAGGAGAAATTAGACCTTTCTTAAGTGAAGAATAGTTATGTTCCATTTAATATAATCCACAGTGTACAATTTAAATCTCATTATTCTAAAATAAACAATTAAATTTTTATTAAAGATTATATATACTTGTAATTATATTAAAGAATGTTGTACAAATGCTATCTTAAATATAGCAGCCCTTTTCCTCAATTAACTAATTTGTACAAACCAACATACATACATATTATAAGAAGTAATAAGTAAGAAAATGTAGTTGAAAGACAGTTGTCGAAAAGTGTAGATCTTTAAATTTGTGAAACAAAAACATGTAGAGACTGTTAACTACCGATAAACATTCAAGAAAAGATATATTCACGGGTAGGTAGTAATATTTCGATAAATTAAAGCAATGATGCGATAGAAGACGACAATAGTGCAAGAAATCACACAGCAAATAATCATGAAAGTATATAAGAATTGAATTTGAAGAGTGAGAATTATGGGACTAAAACAGAGAGAATTGTTAGAACACCGAAATTAACGAGTGTCTTACGGAACTGTGAAAAAAAAAATCGTTGAGAATGATGTATTTTAAAGAATAGCAAGGAATGGCAAGATACAGTCGAAGAAAATTTAATTAGATTTCATTGCTAATGCAGCTTTTATTTTTTTTTTTATTTACATTTAGTTAATTTTAATTTTTAAAGTATTTTTAGTGATATTCATTCTTATTTTTACTTGATATGTACATGTATGTTTTCCGGTACTTGAATGTATCAGTTGTTGGAAAATAAAACACTATTACTATAATATATACCAGGCGAGTACTTTTAGCCAATAAGGTATTACAATTACAAACCCACTAATCTCAGTATTTAAGTTAAATTTAATGTAAAACATTTATTAAAAATGTAAGTACATATTATTATCTGATCATATCAATATATTTTGAAATCGAACATAAATGATTTTATCATAGGCGTTTAGTATAATAATCTTTGTGAAACAACCGTGCTTAAAGGATTGGGTAAACATTTCTTTTCTGAAGTTCGAATATTAGCGGATAAGTGAAATCGTTACATCTATTTTTTTACGAAAACAAATTATCTTGATAAAAAAAGTTAAAAAAAATAATAAGTTGTTATTTTTTCCGATAATAATCCTCGTTTACAATGTAACATACACCGAATTCCTTTTTAACCAAAAAAGACAGTCCTTGGATTGGACCGCTAAAAGAATTGTATTCTGATGATGTTACTTTGTAGTTTCATCAAGGTGTGAATTTTTGGAATATTTATCTTCCTTTGTCAGTATAACTTTTGGTAGTAATCATAGAAACGTTAGTGTTTTATGGTTTCTTGTATTTACTTTGTATATAGGTATACTCAGAACATACATTCTGCTATAAAGTGACTGCGAGGATGGGAATAAAGAAGGATGAAGTTTCCTCTCGTTTTTCGAAAACTTCGAAAACATCGACGACGAAATGTAGCTACACTTTCGGCTTAACTCGTAAACGCCTTTATCGAATCAGTCTTTTGAAGTAGGTAGACGGGGAAAGCGCTGACATCGTCGTAAGCTATTCAAGTAGCCAGAAAACATGGCCACAATGAGCGACCATTAGCATCTTCTATTCAACAGCCTCTCCATCCGAAGCGACGCGCAGCTTCTTATGAAACGTGCGCGTGAATCTTCTGTGTACGTGTGCGATAATATTAAGGGAAAGAGGGTGAACGGGAATACTGGGAGAAACTCCGCCCCGGGCACCAAGAGCACCGGTTCGCGAGAGTAAACACGCTTTCCTCAGCCGAAGCGGCATCATCGTACGCCAACGAAAGAAGAAAAAAGTTTATATTTTCCTAGGATATCAGGAAACCGCGACGTATAGTCGAGAGTATATCGGGCTCAAGTATGCGTGTGTGTGTAGTAGTACTAAAGTCAACACGGCAAACAAAACAGAAATAAAAACGTTTATCTTCCGTGTCTTCGTATATACAGAGAGAACGGATGTCAGCAACTCCTCTTATTATTATACTCAGTATAAGGTTTGTTTGCTCTTTCGAATTTCATATTTATCGACTTTCGCATACCTTGTTCATGAGATGTGATGAGTGTCCCAGTTAATAAAGTAACGATTCACGGAAGCGCATTTTCCTAAGGTTGTTTGTTAAATTATACCTATAACGCCACCATTTTATTTTCATCCCCTCAGGATTTTCTTTCCTCTTAAGCATTTATATGTAAATACGATAGGTATCCTTTGTAGATTATACACACATAAAAAGAAATGTTCAATTTAAAGAATTATACGTAAGGTTAAAAAAATATCATTGTCTTTCCATATATTAGCAAATAAAATATATCTCTGGTAAAAACATATTGTTATTAATTTTTGAGAAAAAATTGCAGTCTCAGCCAGGTAGTAGATATCTCAGTCAAGAATATTTTCATTAAATGAAGCTTTATTTTCTTGCAAAGAAATTTGGATTTTACTTTAAAGAAGAAATACACTTTTAATTCAAGAGATAGCTTTGGTTGGAAAGACTTTTACTTGAACTAAATATTTGTTATTTTGAAAGAAGATTGTAGTTTTATTTACAACAATACTGCTGTTTTCTAAAATGTATTTTTATATGTGTATAAAACCTACCACTAACATCAAACTGAATACTAGATATATATCCCTATCTAGTATTCTATTTGTATTAGCGGTAAATTATTTATATAATAAAAAAAATATTTTAGAAATATAAGTCTTGTAATAAAAGAACATTCTTCTTCAAAAATAATTTATTTCAAGTAAAAATCTTCTTTTTAGATTGTTTTACATTCTTTACTTACCATAATATAATGTTACTACTATATAACACAATTTATATTTCAAAAAAAAAAAAAACAACAACAAAAAAAGCTATTCGGAACAAAAATTTCTTTCTTGTTTATAATTTTGGCGTTATAGGAAATAAACGTATTACAGCACTATATCACACACTTCACAAAAGACTATACATTTTTAATTTTCCGGCAACGTGCAGGTCGAATCTTCTGGATCTTTAATTAGATTTTAATCTTCAGCTTTCTTCCGATATCGGCAGTCACTTGTTGCTCCTTTATTAACATTTCAAAATCTTCGGGTATCTGAAGAGACACATTATTTTACAATGAATAAATATACTTCACAATAAATAGTAGATAAGAAAATGTAGTATAATACTAGGTATATTTTTATTTGTTAGTGCAACTAAGCATTCGAATGCAGCGCCATGCTGTTTTTATCTTTATTTTTCACCTCTATCAACATAATTATAATTATTTATTTATTAATTTATACAGCTTATGGCTAGCAAACATTTCACACTCTTATAATTATTACTTTTTAAAGGTTTGTTGCAGACCAAGAAAGCTTAAGATTACTTAAATCAGGGAAATTAGTAGGATACGTTAATTCACAAATACAAAACATACCTTCGCATGGATAAAAATGCTGTTTATAGCTTCCAAAGCTTTTTTTTCCAAAGTTTTTTATCAACATTTTACAGCCCCATTGGAGGCAGTAAATACAGAGGAATTAAGAATTGGCAGGCAAATTTTAAATCTGTAATTAAATATACTATAATAAAGATAATTACCTTTCAAAAACTTCCATTATCAAGAAGCGTAAGTACGGCTCTGCAGTTTAAAAATAAAGCAGTTAAACCTTGAATTACTTACCGACTTCTTACTATTATATACATACAATATAACGTATTTAACACCACTGTAATTCACATTTCTATCTTCGATGCATGCACACAACTACTGCATTATTGGTAATCGTTCGAGTGTCACGTAGCCAAATTCACCCTACCCCAAAAATTACATCATATTTTTTTAAAACGAATTTTCACTTTAACATAAGTACTTATAAGATTTATCTCAAATATAAAATCCTTAATAAAAGAATTTCTTTTCTTAATTCAAATATCTGATGTTTTATTTCTTAGATCGAAAATTTGTTTCCTGGAGAAAATATATTTTTCTTAAAACAAGCCTTATAACCAAGAAATTTCGGTTGAACCAAGTAAATATTTGTTTCTATACAAGAATAATTTCTTATTTCAAATAGTGATATATTTGAAAGAAGCAAAACTTTTTAAAGAAATATATTTACTTAACCTAAGAAATCCTTTTTATATGTGTATAGAGAACGTCTAGGAAAGGTCTTCACAAGTACTTTCTACATATTTATCAGACTAAATTTAAAATAAACCGATTTAGATAACCTTACCTTGTTTTTAGTGCAAAGTTGTTTGGTTTTGGTACTATACGGCATTTTAACATAACCTCTTCTTATTATATTAAGCTTTTTATTATTATAAGGTTGTACCAAGTATCCTACTAGTAGCTCTTTTAGAACCGACGAAAGACCAAAAAAGCTTAGGATCACTTAGTAAACTGTTTTCTGTTTTACTTAAATACTGCGGATAAGCTTATCTTCTCTGAGATTTTAGTAGTGTGCGTAAACGTTTAAAATCTGTTAAATTCCCCTCAGATTTTATTTGTGTCCTTATTCTTACATTTCACATTATCAATAATTTCCTTAGAGAACTATCTAAATAAAAGTGCTTGAAATCGGAACATGTTTATCAAATAAATTATAAATATTAGCATTAAAAAAATTACACGGTTTATTGACGTCATCGCGCAGCTCTATTTCTGACCAATCAATGAGTGATATATCACTGTAGACTGACTGCTCTAGGAAAGTTATAATTTCTTCCATTACTATTAAAGTTATGACAATTATTAACAATAATAGCAAATGAAATATGCAAGTCATCGTGATTAATATTACACTCACAATTGGCTAGAACAAGATCCAAGAGAGTCCCACTAGGATTAAAGACACTGTTAAATTATTTCAAATTTATAATATCACATAAACTTTATTACATAACTGACATAACTTTATTACAAAATGGGTTGGTACAAAAATTTGGGTTAAATTAAAGTCTCCAATAATTAACAACTTATCCGAATGAAAGTAATAGCGTACAAGAAATCAGATAGTATCTTTAATTGATCAACCCTGAGCGTTTTGGGCTGGTAAAGAACAAATACATGAATACAAACAGATTTATAAACCCATTTGCAACTATGTGTTACATGCGGAGATTGGATGGCACAACTGATATATCCAGTCCCTTGACAGAGAAGCAGTCCTTTAGAGCCCACCTCCACCTCGACCGGATCTTACACACACATCCTATACAGCGCAGTACCGAATATTCAACCATTAAAAATAACTGCAGAGAGATACCGTTAATATAAACTTACTTATGCTATCAATTTCAACAGAGGAATGGATGAAGTTAGTATTAATGTGTTGTGTATATATGTAAAATGTAAAAAAATTTAAAAACTTTGAGAATGTATAAGGTTTGTAGTAAAAATAATATTAAAAGCAAGTGATGCAAGAAAATGGTTCAAATGTAGCACGGATTATATAGCACAGAATGAATTGAGTAATAACAGCACGCAGATGAAATATTTGCACATACAAGAAAATAAATGCTTTGTGAGGCTAATAAACGAAACAAATGAAATTTAAAAAATGATGTAGATATAAAAATACAATGAAAATGTAAAAAAAGAAGAAAAATAAAAATAAATTGAGATTTAATTTATTTATTTCATTAATTAAGTATATATCTAAATAATAGTTTCACTCTGTTGCCGCGTTTCTTATATGAAAGGTAATGAGAACTTGGAATAATCTTTAAGCGAGAAGTGGTGGAGGCGCCGGGTAAGTCCAAGATCTCAGTACTCTTCTGTAAAGAAACGTGGCAATACAGTGAAACTATTAGTTAAATATCTATTTAATTGGTCGGTCGGTTGTGGGATTTGAAGCTTTAAATACAGTTGTTTGAAAAAAAAAAGTAGGGTACAAATTATGAAAATGAAGTAATAAATTATTCCTGAAAAATGCATCATAATAGTGTTTTAAGTAAAAAAAAGCCATTTGCTTACGTGGGGTTGTGCATAAAATATCCATTATATTTTACTCGACGATCATCGATTAAATAACTCATGTGCTCTGTGTTGTGTTATGTTTTCGTCGATATAAAGTCACAAAAACACCTAAATAATTTTGCGTTAGTTAGGTGGGGAAGGTACTAATTAAAAGAAAAGAAAATTAAAGACTCGTGTAGGTACGTGCAGTTTAAGACTAAATATATGCAAGTTCGAAGGAAATACGTTAGTATTTATATTTAAGTAGACAAGTATTCCTGATAAGAACTTGATGTACGTTTCATTTTAAAATGTCGTCCGAATTTATTTACATAATTTTTTTTGTGTCTATTATTTTACTTAGCAATACGAACGAGCATTTTACTTAGCAAAACGAGGTAATAAATTACTGCCAGCTGAACTAAACTGATTCAAAACTTTGTAAAATTAACACAAAAAAAACGGGGAAAGGGGAGGGGGAGAGTTGGCTGAAGATTGGTCCCGCCACTCAATATTTTCACGAGTCGCCACTGGTACTTTTTCCTATTTTTCCTTTTATTGTTCTAAAGGAAGTATTAAAATTGCAACATCAGGATTTTTCTTGAGAAAGCGCTATACCAATAACATGAACCTGCGCTTGCGATTTGAACTCGCAAAAATCTAACATCAAACGTAAATAGGTACGCAAGTGATCCACGAGAAACTCCAGGAAGTTAACTTGTGCGACAGAAACTCGCGCAATTATTACAGATAATGTAAACGGAAATGCAATTTACTTGCGATAGACATCGAGCAAATAATCTGCCATTGTATTTGCACCTTTACTGCGAACTGCTTGAACAGTTCAAGACTTCTGATAGGTTGAGAATCAATAGGTATTTACTCGTTTTATCTATTTAACTTATGCGCTAGTTGTACTCTACGTCGGATTAACCTTAACTGTAATTTTTTCTTTATTTGTATGCATTCACACATTTTTGTGTAATATCTATGAATTTTGTTTTTTCTTTTGACTGCAGCACGTATGTAGAGGTTAAGTGGGAGAGCAACCATCAGGTGACTGAAGTTCGCTCTATTAGTTAGCTTTTATTATTATCTTCATTTTCTTATTTTTATATTATATTTCTGATTTCGAAATCTAATAAAAACATATTATTATTATTATCACTATTATTCTTTGTGAAGAATTTGCTAAATTTGTCAATTTATACCTACAATTTTGTTTCAGATCAAAACGTATTATGTAAGTTGGCTTTAAACCGCTAAAATTTCCCTGCTGCGCTCACTAATTTGGGAAACTGCAGAAAAATGTACTGACAATTATCGCATTTAACAGACACGTTGTGTTTCGCTATTCCTGAGTAATGGAAATAGTCATGAATGAGTGTTAGGATATTAAATTCAATATATTTGTGAAAAGAAGTACTGGCTGTACAACGTTAGGTTCACGGGGTAACTTAGTGGGTATGGCAGCCGAAGTTTGAATCAATAGTCAATTTTTAAATTCTAAGCTTTCGCAGTTAGTGTATTGCTTCCTCAGAGGATCAACTATAAACAGATTACAACCAATGACTGATGGTCTAGTGGCTTGCACGCTTGGCTATCAGTCGCGGGGTCCTCGGTTCGAGCCCGACGGACTGAAAGACGAACATCTTAAGTCGCTCCACGGGCGCAGGCATAATAATAACTCATGGCCACCAATGCCCCCTGTAATTGGCGAAAGCTGTTGGGGGATGCTAAGGCATGAATTATTATTATTAATTAAAGTGTAAATATAATAAAGTAAGTAAAAAAGAACTTACAGTTATTTGAGTGACGTCGGAGATAAATAACATAAACATTATAAACAATACAACATGTTAAAAGTCGCAATTTAAAATTATTTATATTTAAATTTAAAATCAGAATAACCAAAGCAAGATGCGGGAGGAGGCCATGACAGCGTGCACACGATACTAAAGGCGCGAAATCCAGGAGAGGTTATGTGGTGCAGTCGGCAACCACAAAGGTGCTAAGTAAGGATGGTCATTGAAATACAGGGTGTACACCATATACAGGTTGATCGGACGTTAGGATGTAGGTTAATATTATTTATTACATAAAATATTTGCATTGAAGTATACGTCCTCCAAATGAACATTGTTATTGTTGTAAGGAATAAATCTATGCAATCATAGTGAGAAAGTCTGTAGATTCAAAATAAAATCGCTTATACGTTGTTTGAAACGAATTTTACCCCACCATTTATTGCACTAAAACTTATCTGTCATTGGTTCCCTCTTGTTTAAGGGGGTTTAGGGGGTTTTGCCTCTACTTGGCGTCACTTTTTGATTGACCAGCAAACAGTGTTGTTGATTGTGAGTGTAAGTACATCTAAATGGATACCCCAGCCGTTTCACAGCTACTTAGAGAATGGGGTGGAATGGGGCTGATGCAGAGATGCTACCATTAAAATATTCGAAGGTATGTACGTACCGTGCTATCTAATATTAAAGGATTACTGATTTAAAAAACTTTGAAATAATACTTAGAGTAAACGCCATTGTGTCGATAATATGGTGGGTGTGTACATTAACAAACATATTTAGGTATTTACTAGTTATTAGTTTTCAGTAGGTAATACCAGCAAATTATTATACTGATTGAAATTATATCAGTAACCAACGCCGACTAGATACCAGGCCCAGGCATTGAGTGGGGACGGATACGCAAATCTATACCTCTACTCCCGATACGCTACCTTCTCCCAAACATTGTAAAACTATAAAGGATGACAGTAAATTTATTTAATTACATAATATTTCTTTATTTATTAATTTTCCCCTACCGAGGTTTTTTGGTGTTGCATACACAAAATTAGTAGGTAATTATTACCCTTGAATAGTAGAAATGCTTAGATTAAGCAGGTAAGTGTTATTAGTTCAATATACTTATATTTTGGCAATACTTCAAATAATACTTTTATATACTTCTATCAAATGTCCATAAATTATTAAGGCATAAATATGAAGTTTCCAGTTGAAAAAATCTATTGACTCAAATCTAAAATAATTATTTTTGTGGTGAAAATATTATATGTTCATAATGATTTGATAACTTAGTATATTAATTACATTTGAACTAAAAAATTGTTTCGTCTAACAAATTCGCGGGTTTGGAAAACTGAACAAATTTTATTCTCAATATAAATACATCTTCTTGCTTATATAGGAAGTTATGTTATATTCAATGTGATGCATTTATATTAACATTGAGTAATTATTTTTTTGTGTGTAGTCACCTGTACTACTCCAACACCAGCGGCTGTAAAACATCCATAAAATCGTTCAGCTTTTCATTACATTTTCTTCATAAAGTAATCTTGTTTATATATATATTAAGAAAGTGCCTATTTAATTACAGGCAACTTCATTTGCCATAAGCGTATAATTAATTAATTTTCCAGAAAATAGGTTTATTTCTTTAGAGATACGACAAAAACTTAATGAACACTAAGATTTATACCAAACTGTGACTTCTCAAGTAATTAAAATAATTGAAACTTGCTGTTCTCTCTGCTAAAATTCGTAATTTTAATTATCCGAAATGAATCGACTAATCAATTTAATTTAAAAGCGAAATTTTAATTTAATTCTGTAATTAATTATTTTAATTTAAATCTAATTTCTCCTAAAAAATGAATATTCATTTATTTGAGTGTTTTTGCTATACCATGATTTATTACACGACAGCGTGTTCGCTTATGCGAAGTGGCTTGGAACCAGATTTGAAGATTTAGGTAAAATTAGAGATAAAAGGCATGATGTGACGTATTCCGTGAACGATATACTTTTTGCCCTGTATGATACTTTGTAAATATTTTTACATTTTTTTTTTTATAGAGCTGAAAAGAATTAGTGCCATGCTGAAACAATTGACGCCTTTATTGATTGAAAACGCTGTTTTCGTTTGTACTAAAGGCAGAATACACGAATTAATCACACCAATATAGAGAATACGCATATTGAGCGAATTTAAGCCATAATATGCATATTTACATTGGGGCGTAGTGGTATGTATGTATGTATGGAGGGTGATGTTACACTGCAACCTAAAAGATCTATCGCGTCCCTTATTTTTGCTGTTTTACAGCTGGCCTTCCAAAGCTATTCTTCTTAGAAAATGCAGTATATAGGAAAGTTAGATAAATCATTCTTCTCGATTTCAAATGCTTCCAAGTAAAACGTCCTTGAGTTGTACAGTATTACGCAATTTAAGAGGACGTAGATGGGTGTTTTACCCTACTAATCCAAGCCTACTCAGATCTTCATTCATTGTAGAATCGCCTGTTAATATGCGAATATTGGTCTTATTCAGGTTGAGGCATTCTGCAAACCTCTTCCGACTATAGGCTTCCAGAATAGTTACTACAGCTTATCTCATTCTCTAGAGATTCTCCCAATAATTAGACTTTCGCTTTTAAATTTCTTCACTCTTGTACTGCTACTTATCCCGCAAAAGGGCGCTCAGAATAGTATCCAACCCTTCTTTTTGCAAGTTTACCCGTTATTTCGTATCCTTCCACTCCTGTGTGAAACTGGAACCAATAAAATGATCACTTTCTTTCTTTACCTAACTCGTTTCATTTTCCTAGGACTCCCAGATCATCTTGGAACTGATTTCCTATGAGCTCAGCGCCTTGACGGGTGTTTACTACAGACCTAATTATAATCAATTGCTTTCCGTAATTCCTGTCAATATTGAACTGGACGCACTTTTTAAGAGCGTGTATTTCCGCCGTGAAGATACTCGAGTACACGCTTTCAAAATACTTGGTTCTAGGCCCATATAGGAGTATATATTCCAGTGCCCTCTACCGTTTTGGAGCCATCCGTATAGCAATAATGGCATTTCTATTCAATTTCAGTGGGTGTTGATCCCATTCGCTCTTGTTGCCAAGCTTAGTGTTAAATTTGTTCACAAAGCTGATGTTTTTGGCATGTCATTCTGTGGCATCTCCTAGGTTTGATTACTGTCAGGAGTTTGAAACCATGCCTAATCGTTTCTTCCTTGCTCATTATGAGTGTGGTTCTCCTGCACAATATGGAGAGGTGTAAGAGCCCAGTATTGCCTCGATAGCTAGCAGCTGCTGTGGCCAGGTTTTCATAGTCCCAGTTATGCATACGCTTTGCACTTTCGAGAGGTTAATTCTATCAATAACCAGATTAGTTCTTTTTCTCCAAGCTACTAATGCCTAAGTGAAGATCAGTCTCTATCGCTATATAAATCCAAAGCAGTATTTTTGGGTTGCATCCCCAATTTCTTCCTGCAAGGTTTCTGCACACTATCAGGGCTCTCTTAACCTTATTGGTTAATTCAAGTTCGTGTTTGTTCCAGAGAAGTTTATTGACTAAGTATTTAACCTTCGTTCTCTAATATATGTTTAACTATTGAAAGCGACTATAATTTCGAAGGAATCCATCTCAGATAAAATACGTAAAATTAAACTATAAGGAAAGTACAGGATGGTAACTGTAGTTAATGTTCACTTACTCTCAGAAAAAGGACCTAATAGCCAAAGCATTTTATGGAGACATGGAAGATATAAAATGATGAAAATAGAATAATGAATTTGGACGTAAAAAATAATTAAGAATATGAACGCAGCAGGAAAGAAGGATATTATGACATCACGCGAAAAGAAAATAAATGGAGGATTATAAGTACAACATTCGATCACATTGACATGCAGACGTGGACTTCACTGTACGAAAGGATGTCAAAACAAAGACACCGCGGGAGAATATTGAAAGAAGAAAGAGGAGAAAAGAGAATGGGTAGATCGGAGCAGATATAGCTAACCAATGGCAGTGACAGCTGACTTGATAACTGGTAGGGTAGCGGACAAAAAAAGTCAATGGAAGAAAATTATGAAGAAGTTTGAAAACACAGAGTAATTTAGTTAAGTCATTGGTCTTAAAAAAACTAATGTAGATGTAATAGTTATAGACGGTTTGAATTTATGTTCAAATCCGGTGTACCGCAAAGTTCTATATAATCCCTCTATTCTATCATTTATATAAATGATTTTTTCAATGAACTCAAACATTTTATGTTAAGGTTAAATAAGTCTTATATCTTCACTTACTATCCATCTTCATTATACTATAAATTAGTATGTACCTATACTAATTTATAGTTCAGTTTTGTACAGCTGCTCTATTTTTCCTGTTGTGATCAGATCTTTTCTGTTACCATATGCGATATGTATTATTGGCGTTTCAATAATGTTATATAATTACTTTAAATAATGCATTTCTACTCTTTTTTATTGTAAAAGAATATATATTCGTAAAATATCCTTGAGTTTTTATAAATTTTCCACAGCCAATCTACCCTCTATATGCATAGCAATGGTTAAAGCAATCTACGTGAAAATCACAGTTTTAATCGAATTATGAATCTTTTTTGTGTATCGCAAAGTAGATTGAGCCGTAAATCACTTACGATGGACCAATGCGTTTGGTGGATCCTATTGAATCTATGATTTAGTATAGCTTCGATGACATTTACCTATTGTGTGATTTGCTTTTATTTTAACTCCATTACGTTCCATTCCAATATTTTTTGAAACATTTATTATGATTGTATCGCGAGATAAGCATACAAATAAATAATCGCATGATATCAATAATCTCTCATATATTTATTGTAAGAAAGTACAACACAAACAAAAACTACAGGTTACTGGAATGTATTGTCAAAATACATTCCAATAAATACACATTTATTTCTGTTTCACCGGCAGTATATGCAAAATCTAAAGCCTGGTGAAAACAATTGTAAAAGTACACATAAAAGTAATAAAAACGTAATACTTCATCTATTCAATACCATTTGATTTGCAAACATTCATGTCCCTGGAGGTGCAAAACAAAATGTTACTAAGAACTGCAAAAAAAGTTTATTATCAATATGTCAAAAATTCAAATCGCATCACGCAATATTCTTTTTTATTTTAGTCTAAAATGTTGGCAAGCATATTTCAGAAATAAAAGAAAATGTTTCTATTAAACTCAGTCAGCTACTGTGAAGCAGTAAAGAGGACATTTGTATCTCTTACCGTTAGCGAAGTATGGGCATAGGAATGGGAAATTTCCAATATTTAAAAATTGATTTCACCCAGCCAGAGCGTTTTTTTTTTCCACAGAAAAAAAGCGCGTAGTCCGACACAAACTAAAATAATAAAACCATACACAGAGGCCAACTTTGTTTTTCAAGTTATTCATAAAAAAAACTGCGATACTTTTACGTGCTTTTACGGTCATTTTAGTTTTTCAACAGTTCCCCAGGCAAATCAGTTAACGTCTTCCGCTCAGATGTTGACATTTACCGATCTACCGCTATTTTACATTGTATTCTACCGATTCAAAATTTCATACGGCAATGGCAACATTGACCCGCAGCTTGAGTTGGTTACAAAAAATAAATTTTATTTGACTTTTTGCATTGACAGCTTCGTTTTCAATTCTGCTTGTGTGTATTCTATTGTTTCGGAGTTGTTTTTTTTTTTGTTAATCTCACGTACATCGAGCAGTAGCTTGAGCATCGAGCACAAAATATCTACATTGTTCCCCTTGAATTTAAATATCAAACAGCGTAACTGAGTCTTGTATTTGTCCGATTTATTTTTTTATATATATTTGCAATTATTTACGCCTGTTTAGTTATGTTCAAAACTAAGAGCCGCAACCTACAATTATATTATTCATTGATACTTAAAACGGAATACACATTGAGTTAATTGAACTACTTCTTTCTCCGAGTGTAAGAAATTGAAATCTAAACGAGGAAAGGTAGATTTAATTGAGACGCACCAGGCACTCATCGGTTATTTTTCACAGACTTACAAATGAGCTGTTTATTAAGAAAACCATCCCTCTACTTGAAGTCTTTAAAATCCAATCTTTGAAATGGAATTTGTAATAGAGTTACATATCAGTTGAATACTTGAATGCACTTCAGGCAATAACACAATCAAAAAAAAAAGTTCTTAGAAATGGACTAGATTAGTTCTACAAAACGTTAAATTAGCGGATGTCTGCTATTACGAAAAAAGGGTTCATATATTTTGTTAATTGTGAGATTTGTGATAATTAGGTACTAACAATAAGATAAGACCAAATTTAGACTGTCATGTGAAATATTCTGAAGGCTCACAAGAGTTCTTTTCGACTTTATTGGTTGTGCTTATAATAATAATAGCGGTAAAATTTCCAAACCACCTACCTTTGAGGTAATCAAAACGCGAAAGTACATTTCAGTGCAGGGTATGCGAAGATACGGATTCTTTTTATTTTAGATGCAAAAGGAATAGAATGATATTATTAACTTAACGGTCGCGTCAACATTTAAATTTATCCACGCTTCTTTAAATCCAAAAGAATTTCCCACGCCTTACGTTCAGGCATTGATTTAATGATTTTTTTATATAAACAAAGAGGCTTAATATTTTCAAACCTTAACGTTGATTAACCTACTCAATACCCACGCAATAATTCTTCAAAATATGCAGTTTATAACAGTTTTTCTATACTAACTAATAGTATTGCCAAATGTCAAAATTAAAAAGAAAAGTTAAAAGTTAATAATTTAATATCTTTTTGCACTTCAAAGAGTGAAGCACCAGTTAAGTCGTACAGTAATTATACACTATCAATATAATCCAGCAATACTATTTATACATATAGCGAGCTATGCACCAACTTGTTTTTTCTTAAAATATAATTCACATTTCTGTAACTCTTAATGGAAATTCTGATTTATATTTTTATCACGAAGATGAAAATTTAATCTTGAGCCTGTATATAAGGAATTCAAAATGAATACATCTCGCCCGTGGGACTTTCTAATTTACTTTTCAACCATTGAAATTTATTTTACATCACTTCTAATAATATTACCCCGAAGAAATCCGCGCTGATTCGGATCAGAAACCTAGCAATATTATTCGGTTTATTTCAGCTAGGAAGATTCCGAGCACACTGCGTTAATTTTCAGTCTGCATTGCCCATATCCTCTTTTGTTGGCACATTGTACACGCAACGTAAACTGCAGCGTAAACGAGGCGTAGATATAGTGGTTGTAAGAAATAGTATTTTTATGTTGTAATACAAATATACTTTAATACAAATTAAACCCTACATTTTGTTTAAACCAAAACAAAATAGAGTCACACAGTTTACAAATGTAAATTGCACCATAATGCGGTACTTAAACAGTGTAAATGTTATGAATATACCTCGAAATAAAATTCCTTTACATTAATTTTTAAAATATTTTCTAAATAATGACCATTTAAGCTCAACCATTTGTTAGGCATCTTTAAAAATGGGAAAAACTTTGCACATCATAACTATTTTTTCTGCGGTGCATTTCGCTCTATTTAATGTGTTTCAAACATAAACCTTTCATTAGGCTTATATCCGAATTACTTATAATCATCTTCAGGGGACTGTAAAGTAAAAATTGATAATATAATTTTTAATAAACATATAAATTTGAACATATACTTACAAAGCCTCATTCGATTTAATTAGAAAGATGAAAACTGAAATGTGTGGGTGTAGACATTTAAAAACATACATGGGGACTATTATAAACATATTAAAATGTCTCATTCAATCTAATTATCTATATAATAGGATGTAGAAGAGACTACACATACCATTAGTATCATACATTGCAAAATGTGAAATATAGATACGGAATATGATGTTTACATGTTTACAATTGTATTTATGTGTGTATATGTTTTGTGAAGTAGCGCAAATGTATACATATGCCTAAAACGTTTGATGATATATTGAGTATATGCAGGTAATGAGTATTCAAACACCTCAACACCAAAATTTCGCATTGCCCCCTAAAACACTGAACTATGGTTTAATAACGAAGCCATATTGCTACAAAGTGGCGCGAAACCTATACTGACTGAGATTTAAGAACGACATCTCGTTGGTGGATTATAATACAATTTTACTTGAATATAATTGAAAGAGTGAGAATCTAGGAAAAATATATCAAGACAAATGCTGAGGACAAATACATCTTACAACATGACATTCGTGGTTATAAACATACACTGACAAGGAAAAGGCGCCCAAGTCGGTCTCTCCGATTTTGATAAAATTTGGTAGATATGCAGAACACCGAAATACACTTTTTGCAATATTTCAGAAACGAGAACAGATATCGAGATCGGGTAAAGAGAAAATCGTTCTTTGTTAGCAGCCGTACATTTGAACCGTACAGGTTGAAAAAAATACAGTGGCGTACCCACATGCTGGTTAGCAAGGTTAAACAATTCTATTTTTTCTCACCCCTGCTCTTGAATATTATAACTTCAATTTTTCCTTTTTTGGTTCTTAAACTAAATAAAAAAAATAAAGGTTAGGTGTTTTTGGATTTTTTTCTAAATGTTTCTTTTAGAAAGTTATCGTCATTTCTATGTACGCTTACAGATTTTTGAAACTAAATTTAATGTCGCATTGTATTTCAATTAAAAATCGTTTGTTATATTAAAATATAAAAAAGTAAAGTGATATGTATAAATAGTTATGCCAAAAAAGTGCGTTGTTGGTAATCTGGTAAAAGTAAATTTGCGCCTCCGTCCAGAAACACTCTTTTTGCCGTACTTCAAAGCTGCAGGAAACTACCGTTTTCCTACTAAAAATGTCACTAAAGGTTGGCCACACTAGATTCCAATAAATTGTCATTAAGCTACTGTTCAACCATTCTAAGATGAATTGGTGTCTTCATTGCACTTATTACTGATAAATAGATATTAAATTAGAAAGAAAACGTCAAAATACTAAGGTATGTAACATGTGTGCCAACTTGTACTGTCAACTTCCTAGTGTCAAAATTCTTTTCTATTTTCAATTCAAAATTAAGATGTGTCGGCCCAAAAAACATTGTGTACCACACGGCCAGAAACTCTTTTGCGAGTATTCGTACTTATACAAAACTGTAGTTTCTGGCCTAGTAATATAAATAACTATTTCACGTCTTGGCAAATCCATGTGTTTATGTTTGCCAATGTATGCAACTCATTATAAATAAAACTTTAAAAATAAAATTATTACTGCCTTCTATATAAGAGTGGCTGGTAGTCGAGTGGCTTGCACGCTTGGCTATCAGTGCGGAGTCCGGGGTTCAAATCTCGCTCTGGTCAATTACGATAATCGGTTTTTTCCGGGGTCGTAATGTTGATTAGGAGGGAGATTTGGCTCTGAGGGGGCCTGATAAGCTAATCATATAGCTTAGGCGTTACCACCCCTTTAAAAAAAAAAATATAAGAGTGTGGTCAACTCGCTAAACTGTCTGGTTTCGTTTGTTACAGTTACAGTTAGTTATCAGACACATATTGTTAAAAATAATTACGGCGTGTCCAGAATAGCCTTTTTTTGTGTTAAATATGTTAAACGTTTTGATAATAGTAATATTAAACTTGGATTGTGAATCGAAATCCAGGGTGCTTGTTTGTTCAATGTCCATAAGAAACCGACAAAAGCGCCTCTTTTTTTTTCAAGTTGTAGTCATCTGATAGGACTGCGCTTATGAAACATAAAATGCAACTAAATAATTTAAGTATTCTTTTATGTCTTGTTTCATAATAAAATTATGTTGTATTAAAGATGGTATTTGCTCATTTATATTTTAATCTAATATTCGCTTTTTTATATGCAAATGATTTACTTTTGTCAACAAGACGTTCAGAAAACTATTAAAATTGATTGGCTGAGCCTTGTTTAGTGGCATTTAATTTTCGCTTGTTATTTTCCTTTAATTGTTATTATGTTAAATATTAATATATGTAAGCGATCTAGGAAATGGAGCAAACAGGTAGATTAAAATAGACTGTAGATTTGGGGTGATCCACGGACCTGTTTCATCGCGATCTTTTCAAATCTATTCTGGTCCTTTTTTTCCAAGAAGACGCTCTCTAATCTTGCCCGCTTAATTAAGCCTACCATTCTTCAGAACCGTTTCTTTGTATAGCTGCTAGCTGTTTGGTTCTTCACATCTTCCTCCTCTTGGCAGAATCTGCAAGTAGCATCACCTACCAGGCCTCTGTTGCCTATGCCTACTTAGTCTACAATGATTCGTCAGCAGCCTACTATCATTTTGACAATCTTCCTATCTTTTCTCAGTAGATCTTTAGTAAATTCAGGCCTCTCTTCCTTTGGAAACTCTTTTGCCTGTTTCTGTCTCGGTAACTTTTGCCACCACTCTCTAGGCTCATTATGTATCCATTCATTGATGGATTTTCTAATTTGCGACTTGGCAATATCAAAGGAAGGGCTCTCTCAGTTCCAACGAATGACCTTGACAAACCTCGTCTGGTCAGATCGTCCGCCCCCTCTTTTCCCCTCACGCCCTAGTGGCTAGGAACCCATGCGAATGTTATTTTCTTTGGGTGCTTACTCTATTCATGGCGCTTACACAGTCCCAAATCATCAAATGACTTTAACCGTGATCTGACTGTCGGAGAAGATAGCGACGCTTTTACCTAACTCAGTTCATATCTTTATTTTTCTGACACAATGATGAATTGCAGAAAACTCAAGCTGGAACACCGTTGTGTCTTTCCTGAAGCTTGCCGAGAACTTTTTTAGGCTTATTTATGTACATTCCAGCTCCAACACCCTAGTCCGGTTTAGAGCCGTCTGGGTATTAATTCGAGCGCAAACAGGGAACTGAAGGTAAGCTCTGCTACCAATACTCAAAAGTGTAAAGAGAAGAAAGCGATCACTAGATTTTTTAGTCTACGCAGAGTAGCAACTCATTGCGTTATAACCCAGTTGCTATATTGTGTTCAGCTAGAGTCGACCGCTGTATTATCAACGACAGAATCTTTGGTCGTCGCGCCTTATGTTTTAAGTGCTTCCAGGGTTTCGCAGATAATTTGATTAACTATATTTCAGACAGAAAAAAATCATAATAACATATTTTACTGTTTGTCTCTATAATTTGATTGAATCAAACTAAACTCTTCATTGATAAACTTGCAATTAATATTTACTTTATGTAATGATCTTAACATCTACTAATTTCTACGGATAACATAGAGGTATACACATATCCGTGCTGCAACCAGCGGCGGCTCGTACATACGTCACTGACGAGTGCAATAATGATCGAAATTCTTCGTATAACTTCGTAACAAGAAATATATCGCATGATAGCATACGAAGAACTTCCATCATTGTCTCAGTCTCCTTGGTGACGAGCCGCGGCTGTATATGCAACAGCATAAGTCGAAGAACTGCGCTTGCATGTTCAATTAAAAATAAGAGGCTGTTTAATTGAAGCCTATCTCTCGGTTATAAAATGTCTTATACGAAAAGTTTAATTGTAGTGTGTACTCTAGAGTTATGAGCTATCAGTCGCAGTATTATGATTTCAAATAAGATACTTTTGTTTCTCCGGCACCTTCTTCTTCTTACGTGTATGTAGAATAAAATATCTTCTTCGCCACAAAAAGGATCTCAAGAATCCGTGCGTAAAAGAAGTTATCGTAAGAAAGTCATCATTGTCTAGTTTATGATCTCGGCTGTGTCCTGTCCAATTTTAACATCCAATCTCCGTCTGGTCGATCACGTTATCCGGATTTTTATATTTTCGGGAGAAGTTAATGATTAGGGTCTAGCTGAGGGTTTCTGACAATCAAAATTTTATCTACCTCCTTCACAAAATATTCATATGTTTACATTAGCGCCAAATTGTTTTTTTAAGACTCCTAAATTTATATTAAAATGGCCAAATAAAAAACGCTTCCGTAGTAAATGTAATATAATGAGGTCTGGTAATTTTATCTACATACATGTGTGCCTTGTGCCTTTATTATATTATTCAAGTCACTTTTAGTTTGAAAACCCCTTAAGCGATTTAATATCTTTCATAGCTTTTTGCACTTGATTAAGATTATTCTATCCTCAAATTGAAATCAGAGTTATATTCCTCTTTAGAATAAAATTATAAGTGCTTTCATTTCCATCCGCAAAATTATAGACCCATTTCTCTATTATCGACAATGAACAAAATTTTGGAAAAGATTATACAAAAACAAATAATGGAACTTATACAAACACACAACATAATAAATCACGGCCAATATGCATTCCAGCCAAGATCCAGTACGATGTCAGTAGCATACGACTTGACTAATGCTATTAAAAACGAACTCGGCTTTTATATATATGGAAAAGGCTTTCGATACGATATCCAACGAAAAATTACATAATAGAAAAACTGCATTATTTCAAAATAAAGAACTGAATATGATGACGACATATACAGGCTGAGTTTTTTATCTTGAGACAACGGAATACCTCTAAAACACTGCATCAAATCAAAAAAGATCTTAATAAGATTTGTTATAATGTAGGGGGCTCACTGGATGGTGCCGAACTCGATACTCCACCTCACTACCCTCTCCCCCCCCCCAGAGTGGGAGGGGGACAACTTTGAAATCTTAAATGGGAACCCCCTTTTTGTATTGCAGATTCGGAATCTAAGCCAAGTATGTAGTTCTTGTTTGTAACTTTTTTTTTCGGTTCGTAACAGATTGCGCTGTACCACCTCTTCCGATCCATCGACGATTGTAGGCTTGATTTAATACTTCTCGTGCTATTCTTAGATAATGTGTTGGACAACCGTCATGTTGGAACCACTTAGAATAGAAACGTTTATTTTTAGGTAGATTTGACGAGGAATACCTTCTAAAAGGACGAATTCAACGGACGTCGGAGTGGTCAGGAATAGTCGGGTATCTGCTAGGGGGCCTGGTACATCGTAGGTACTTCAGGTCACGAAGGATGGCTCGATCAGGACAGGAACATTACTCGGGAAAATCGTCGTTGGAGAAAAATTACCCAAAAGGTTGTAGGTAATTTGGATAATATTTATGTGACAAACTTTGTTTCACAATAAACAATTATTTTTAGGTTGTAATTTAAGAATAAAATTGGATTTTATCAAAATAGCCGTTAAATTTTACGAAACAAATTGAGACACGTCTGCTTTTGACGAATATTGGCTGTTGAATGGTTTCGAATTGAAAACTTTTAACCGACTTGAAAGCGATTGTCTTCGACAAGGAGTACAACTGTCGCAGAATGTCCGTTAATTTCACCGACGTGATGGGAATATACTTTCTTTAATACATGAGAATGCCCATGTGACCGATTGGACGTTCGAATGTTTAAACGAAATAAAAATAAATAATTATTGCAAAATTCTGGAATCACCTTACAATTAAAATATAATAAAGGTAAGTGTCTTTATCGAAATAGCCGTTAAATTTTACAAGAACAAATTGAGACACGTCTGCCTCGAACAAAGCTCGGCTGTTGAATCGTTTCGAATTGAAAAATTTTAACTGACTTGGAAGCGATTGTCTTCGGTAAGTGATACCACAGTCACAGAATGTCCGTTAATATAACCGAAATGAAGGGAACATCCATTGTTTTATACATGAGAGTACCCTGTGACCGAATGGACTGTTGAATGTTTAAACGAAATGAAAATAAATAAAAATTGCAAAATTCTGGAATCACCTTACAATTGAAATATGATAAAGGTAGGCGTCATTAGATCATGAGAAAAGTACATTTAAAATGTGTAAACACTTATTACTATGTAAAATTAACAATCTTAAAATTCATTACTGTACACAAAAAGTAGGCAACTATTTATACACATAGAATTGTGACAGAACCCAATTTCCAGCAATTTCCCATGTCTTTCTGTTGACATATCAATGCAATTGGAATGCCAATGCATATAAAAACGTTATTAGACTAAATTTAAATGAAATAAATACACTGTAAAAAAAATATTCATTTGTATTGACCTTGGATCCAACTTTGATCTGTCAATATCTATCTATTGTAAAAATATACTATTCAAATTCTAATATTCATTTTCGATGTGTAGGTATATCACTGCTGATCATCTTTACTTCCTGAAGGGAATACTCTGAAGGAAAATGCTTTGAAGGACTTGCCAAATGCAGAGAGTTCCTACACCACCTGGACATCGTCTGGCTGTCTGCTGCTACATTTTATATCGTTTTCTGATTATATTATTATCTAATTAGTTTTAAAATATAACTAAGTAAAATAGTAACTTTACATTTAAATAATATCAAGTAGACAATCCATGACAATATATTATTGTGATTTCTATAATTGATTTGCCCAGCTGTTTTTTTTTAAATATATAAATAACTTTCTAATTAAATCTGGCTTTTCTTTACAGATACCTTCCCCTATATCCTTAATGACAGACACATTACAATCCCAATCCACTAGATGGCTGTAAAATACCGTATATGTCCAAGATATCTAAAGTTCACCACTCCAGATCATGCGCATTAGTGATCTCCCCTCTTACTGATCAATGAGTAGTTATTCCTTTATTATTTTTGTAGTTGTGAACCCGTTGCCCTGGTGGCTGCACGACTGAATCTCCTAAATCACTGACTTGTGCATTACTATGCCCTTACTTTGTGAAATATTGAATTTACAGTTTAATTCTTAATAATTCAATGTATCAAATAAGCTTTCACTATTCTAGCACATGAGACATATGCAAGGTTATCTTTTCCCTTCATAATTAACTGCAGAGCGGTTTTGTACGTATTCCAGTCCACTACGTCTCGCTTCTTAGTATAGGACTTCCCAAGGCTCACGCCCCGGAACTCAAACCATATATACTTGTGTTCCGTAAGAGACTCATGCTCAAGGACCTGCCAGTTTTGAATCTGTTTGGCTATATGATTAGTCGAGAGGGCTACATCTAAATGTGACGCAGACGCTCCCCTAACAAGGGTGGGTTTACACCCATCGTTGTGCACCACAAGATCCATCAACGCGATCCACTCGGATCAGAAGCGCCCCTTCTCGTCATGGACCGGGGAACCCCACTGTGGAGACTTGGCGTTTATATCCCCTAGGATTATAAATTCATGGCCATGGATCTGTTTGCACTATACTGTCCACTTCCCTTTGATATTCGTTCATACTGATGTTAGGAGAAATATAGTAGCATACGAGCGTAACTTCCTTAATTTTAATCACTAGATGGCTCTCGTATACTCCATGCTCTGAAATTTGGAGGGTTCTGTTCAGCAGCAATGCGGCAACATTATTCTCGAGTCTTTGAGCCATACCTCATCTTTAACACGTGTTCGATTTGGCTCACAAACAATCAGAATATCCGCCTCCATGTGTTTTGCTGTGGCGTAGGCCATGTCCTGAGCCGCATAAGACCGCCCTACATTAATGAAAAGTACCTTCATATTTAGAGTTGGCCCTTAGTACTAGCGGCCTTTTCTTGGATGATCCTCCTAAAGCGTAGGCATTTAGTTTGATCAGCCCTGTGCCCGACCACTTTACATGCCAGACAGGCACTTGTGTTTGGGCAGTCCTTGGCTCTATGGTTTTCCTCCCCGCAATTTAAACATGTTCCGAATTTATCTGCCCTTTGCACTCCCCACTGTGGTGACCATATTCCAGGCATCTATAGCACCTGGTAACATTGACTCTAGCTCGCACTCTACAGGATGTCCATCCAATTTTTATCACACCTTTTTCTATTACCTCCCTAGCCAAGGTCTTGTCTGCCGCTATCGTAGCGTTTTGACTTCCCCGCTGGTTTGGACGAACAGATAGGACCTTTAGGTCCCGGTTACTGGCGGCTTTTGCATAGTGTTTAACAGCTTCTTATTTGGAATGTTCAAAACAAATATTATCAATTATTCAGTACATATTTGGATTCCTTAATTCTCAAAATAATTTTTAAATATCCTGCGCTATCATAACTGAAAAGAAAACCACCAACCACGTCTACCAATTTATACAAATTAAATTTTCAATCTCAATTATCATCTTACAAGGATTAACAGTAACCTCAAAATATTACAAAAGTTATACATTCATTTATACAAAAATGCTTTGACCCGATACCTCGTTTATCGGTTTGCACAGACGCCAGAGTACCTCAAAATGGGATTTCCTTCTAGTGACAATGCAGATTAACTCAAATGTTCGCAGAGAAGGGTTCAGATCGAGGAGAACAACATCGGTATCATAAAAATTCAGGACAACGAACCTCCTTCACATCATCCGAAGTGTATACTACATCCGAAACAGGACAGACATGTATGATTCCACATAAAAAATGTACCCAGGTATAATAAAGGCAGCTTTCTTATAATGTCGAACAATCTTAACGTTTCTTCTGTATATTTTTAGATCAAATATAATTACATGAATTTACAAACAAGATCCTCTTCAACACCAGATATACCACAAGAATATCGTTTAATTCATTACACTTGATGAAAAATAAAGCAGCTGTTTGAAGATTTTTTTTATCAACAACCTCTCGTATACAAGGATTTTACTCATTTGTTTTCAACGAATTACATTGAGTCGCTCCCCCATTCAAGTCGAAACCTAGGATACTAGGATACCGTACATTTGCCAAACCATAAATTATATATTCAATTTCCATGACTACTAATGCGAATTAACCCAAATTATACTACACTTTACAAACAGGTGTGTACATAAAATAATAATTATATCTAATATGGTTGATAGCTTTCCTCTTATGAAACACCCCAATATACATATATAATATAACACAGTAATAAACCCGTGTGATGTTGTCAACAATGTTTCTTCATTATTTTTGGTGATGTGCTTACAGATGAGCTACAAAATATTTTCTTTTCCCAACGAGTAGATTCGATATCCGTATCTCAGGGCGGAGAGTCGATCTAAATATTTCACTTCGCCAAGGCATGCTGATCGTTTCTTCCCCAGTTATCAGCCGAGTATGTTTAAACGTGTATATTGATGTTTTAGGGCATACATTTTTTATGAACAGCTTCCAAGTTTACACGGCGAAGTTTATATAGGCTCCCTCTCGTGCTACGCATTAGGGGTGCTTAACGGCGGGAATGTTTCTGTTTACTCGCTATCGAAATTTATTAAGGACGGTGTCGCTTTTTGAGCCTTACTCGTGACCGTCCCATTCTGAAAATCCGTTTGAACCATTTTGACGATAAACAGTTTAGTTTCCTTTAAAATGAAACGTGGTGGTTGAGTAGAGAAGTACGAGAGTATGAGTATATTTCCACGTTAAACAATTTATATTTGGTGACTGCAGTGCGCTGTAATATTTCCCTAATTGGCGAGACAGCCTAAAATATCTTATCACAGAAAATATCCAACCACTTCATGTAACGCTATATTAAACTATAAAAATATAACTAAATAAATTAGTGTAGCCGGAGTATTCCCATATATTGTGTATCTACTACTAATAAGCAAATAAAATGCCCTGTTGCATACCAATAGTATATCTTTAGAAGAAAAAAAAAACCTACTAGAATCGCTATACTTAATGCTTTTTGCGCTGTGTTGCATCTAACAGATCCTACCTAAAACACTATCTAAAAGTATTCTCATCTAAAGTACATTACATGGAGTGCTTATAATTGTGGATGAAGCAATTGAATGAAGCGTGTTTTTTATAATAAAATTAGATATTTAACGTTTCCTTAAATTAAAAATTTTTCAATATTTCAAAAGGCAATGTAATTTTTGATATAAAGGCCTTAATTGAATTATGTCCTTAAAATAGTACAGTGGATTTTAATTTAGGCCAAGTATGCAATAAAAATCGCTACAAGCTTAAGTTACTTATAATTAGAACAAATAATACAATACCAAATCCCTTGTATTGTAATTTTTTTACAAACTGTATAGTTACCTTCGTTCAACATGGTAGTATCGTATCCAACGCCTGGCTAAAGTGATTACAAACTACGGTGTCGAACTAGGGTTAAAAGCAGATTAACTTTATTTTAATAAATGCTTGTCTAATTAGACAAAAAGTAAACGCTAATTAGCATTTACTTTTTTTAAATGCTCTAGCTCCGTTTCATTGTGCGAAACTTTCTGTTTTTAAGATTTGCCAAATGCATAATTACGTGACCTGGTCGCTATTGTACCGGGTACCGGGAGGATATCCCACTAAGAGTGGAGACCGGCGATATCTTGTATTGATGAGAAGAAAAAATCATAACTAAAGTGGTAATGGGAAATTAAGAAAAAATATTTTAAAATTTCAAACATGACCGCTAGGGGTACAATTGTCAACGTCAATGGTAAATTTTAAATTAACTTGCCCAAGTTTCAGGATTAGATGTAATTTTAGATAATTTATTAAAAACCTTAGTTAATTACATACCACCTTTATTAAAGACATTTTGTCATATTGTGAATTATAAATGTAGTAGGCGTTGTCAAATCATGTAAAGCTAAACTTGCTATAACTTCTGCAGTTTTAATCCGAATTAGAAAAACTTGGACTTGTTTAAAAGGGCATTTAACGTTGTTTTATGCATCATAATTTGTACTACGCGTTAGTGTTCATGAATACACTAGATGGGGCCATTCCCAGTTGTAGAAGTTTTTTCTTAATTATCTCTAAAAATATAAATACATCAATATGCTTTTCTTACGTTGCCGTTAAAGAGCTTTGAAGGGTCAAAGTGGTGGCGCAAACCGCGTAATATCTTTTTTCGTTTTCCGGAAAATAGCGCATTATAAGTGATAATTTCTGTATCATTATAAACACTTTGAAACAAAAATATGATAAAAACAAAACGTAGTAGTTTTAATATTCAAATAATGTCTGGTCAAATGACGAAACAAACACATAAATGACAAATGAACTAAAACAAAAAGAGTACCAATAGTAGGTAGATAAGGTAGTATTAGTAGAAATTAAAAATAAACAAGTATTTCAATTTATTTTAAATGTGCAAAATATTTGCCGTCATTATTTATACATAGATCTACTCTGCGACGAGTGCTACTAATTGCTGCTTCAATTTCTGCTCTTGGTAGTCGTGATTATTAATCCGTTGAATCATATCAACTCTGGTTGGAGGTCGCGTTTGGTAAACCAGATCTTTTAAGCTGTCCCATAAATAAAAGTCAAGCACTGTCAGATCTGGGGATCCAGGTGGCCATGAAAAAATAGATCCTCTTCCTATCCACCGACATGGAAATATATTGTGAAGATAGTCACGGACGATACGCGAATAATGCGCTGGACAGCCGTTACGCCAAAACCACAGGGTTTTTCGAGTTTCCAACGAAACATCTTTAAAGTTATTGGTAATTAGTTACTTAAAAAATGTAAGTATGCTTCGCCGTTCAAGTTGCCTTCAAAAATAAATAGTCCTATAACTTTATCAACCAAAATGCCACACTAAACATTTATGCTTAATCTAGGTTGATGATCAATCTCTCTCGTCCAATGAGGATTTTGTCTGAACCAGTAATGCAAATTATGCAAATTTATCTACCAAAAGTAACTTCAGCAGTCCGCAATACGCGACGTAGGAAGCCAGCATCGCCATGGCACATACCTTTTAATAGTTAAGTCTATTATCAAGATCTGTATACGATAAGGCTTGATGTAACACCATATGGCATGGATGTAACATATTATTTCTTAAGGTGCGATGAATTGATGACTTACTTATACTTAGGATGAAAGATATTTCTCTTGTACTTGAGTGAGGATGAGTTTCGACATAAGCCAGGTTATTTATCACATTAGCTTCAGTTCTAGCTGCATGTGTTCTTGTAGAATTTCTACGAGGTTGAACATATCTTGTTTCACGTAATCGTGTCGCCAAACGTTTCAATACTTTTCGGCTGAAATGTTTTCTTCCAGAATACTTGACAACATGTTCACGTTCAACAATGCACGCGTTTTCAAAACATTGGAAATATACTGCAAGCATATCATATGCCTCCGCGTTAGAACACGAAATTTCTTTTATCATTCAGCGGCTAAGCAGAATCTTCAAAGGTAGGTGAGTGGTTAAATTATGTGTACTTATGTCACAATTTGGCAATTGTTAAATAATTATTTTCATAGTATGTTACTGTATCCAAATCGTACTAGTTTTTTCTATATTTAAGGTGATAAAAAACAAATAGTCATATCAAGTTAATGCCGACAGAATTTTTTGAGCTGAAAGGTAAAATTAGTTCTTTGTTTCATGGAAAACTAAGATAGATTTCGATATTATTAAGTAGATATTGATAACTTATAGGGAAATTATTACTTATTAGCCACTATTTTCGCTATTATCTAGAAAACGGAAAAAGATAATACGACGCGGTTTTCGCCACTACTTTAGTCAAAGCTCTTTAACTACAACATAATTTCTTACGTATACATACATTTGAATTTTTAGAAATAATTCAGGAAGACTCGTACAGTTGAGGTTAGCGCCATCTGGTGTATTTCCTGAGCACTAAAGAACGTTAAATGCCCTTTCAAACAAGTTCAAATTTCTTTAATTCGGCTAAAAACTACGAAAGTTATAGCAGGTTCAATTTTACATGATTTGACAACGCCTACTACATTTATAATTCACAATATGACAAACTGTCTTTAACAGAAGTGGTGCGTAATTAACCAAGGTTTTTAATGAGATATTTAAAATTATAGCTAATTCTGAAACTTTACCAGTTAATTTACAATTTTCCGTTGAACCTAGCAATTGCGCCCTCTAGCGGTTATATTTGGAATTTAAAAATACTTTCTTTAAATTTCCCTTTGCCACTTCACTTACGATTTTTCCCCCATTACTACAGCTATTCTGGCTTTCAAGATTTCATCGGTCTTACTGGGATAGCCTGTATAAGAGAATAACATTTATATTAAATAGTTAAGCGCATCAGTTTATAAAAAAAAATCAAAGTTCATTATGTCATGTACCTTGAAAAACTGGTTTCGCCACTCTATAAAACGAATTTGTACACTTTATTTCGAAAATTTTCAACGAAAAGTTTACAAAATGCCGTCCTAAGTTTTAGCAATGTTTACGCAAATCGAAATTTGAGAGGCGCTTTTCAGTTTTAAATAACCTCCCAAATAGAATTTATAGAATAACTAGGTATCAAAATATAAAAAAGAAAACATACCTGGTCCATAAATCCAAATCTATTAGAGTATTTTCACTACCAGTTGTTACAAAAAGTGTTTCAGGTTTCCTGAATCTTTTTACATTAGTTGATGACAAGTATGGGTATCTTTCATTGAATCTTTCGACAAGTTTTTCTACAAGTTTTTGATATTAAGTTTTTAGATTAGAATAAAGTGCTTCAATATTTTCCACTACTTGATTATGTAGGTTGCTCAATAAAATACTGTTCTTAAAACCAAATAAGCAAAAAACAATTATAACAATAATATTTACCTACAACAATAATTTATTATAATGTCAAAGTGACCATGTAAAATTTTTCGACCGTTTGAAAGCGTTAATAAATAAATAATATTTAAGAATAATTTAACTATTAAAGATGAAATAGGAAATGCCACAGCAAATTCTGCATCCAACAATATAAAATAATACAGAATGTTCTATTTGAAAAAAAATTGTTTTGCAACTTTAAAAATTCTTTAATGTATCACTAATATTTTTAGACACCCTGTATGATACAATGGGACTTTTTACTACGTCTTTATGAAACAATAAACGTAATTTAAGACATTGCATTGACGGTCGATGCGTTGCTCGAGTTGACGGATACTGCGGTGGATGATTCTAGAAAGGGATTTCTGACTATGGGATGTTTGTTGACTTTAAGGCATTCGACTCTGTCGCATTAAGGAAATTGGAATATTACGATGCGAGGTTTATAGATTTGGGGGTTTTCGAGTCATATCTTTCCGGTAGATGTCGGGATTTTATTGCGGCGGTGATTACAATCGCTCGCTGCATGTGGAGCACTGGCTTCCATAGGGCAGTATATTGGGCCCTGTTCTATTTTTATTATACGTTAATAACCTACTCGCATTGATGCCCTATTGTACACTGCTTTTTGCAGATGACACCACTTTTCTGATAAATATTGAGAAGGATACTGATATAACTACCACCGTTAAATTCTCTACCGATAATAAAAAGAAAATAGAAAATCAAAGTTTGGGGGCGTCAGGGCAATTTTGTCGACCATTCGTCTGGGGGCTGGCGACTACTACGTATTATGTCATGTTCCAAAGCACTGTCATTTATAGAACACTGTCATGGAGTACAGTGGCGAATATCGATAAAATATTTATACTACGAAAACGTGCGATACGTCTAAACTTCATAATAAAGAATCTTGCAAGCTTTATTTTCATTAATTCAAAATGTTGCCTTTCCGTTTTTAGTGATCTACCATAATTTAGTCTATACTCATATCAATAGCAAAAACTTTAGCCAGAATTCTACTTTTCACAACTACAATACAAGAAATGTACATAACCTGTGCATCGACATGCGCTAACGAAAAAGATGCATACTGGCCATAAATTATATAATAGATTGCCATCCTATGTACGTGAACTCTATAAGTAAATGAGTATTAAAATTAGAGCATCGGCTAGAGCCACGTGGTGTTTAAACGGTAATGCGGTGAGTGCTATCTATAACCGCACTATAGAACTGGAAATGTACGCGAGGGCGATATAGGCGAACGCGTGTAAAATTAAACAAACAAGAGTAATGATACTGTGTTAGTCGAAAATGTCAACATTGATGAAACCTGGATATAAAATACTATACGAGTACGCTGAATGCAACACCATCGGCCGTTTTGCAAAGTTGGATTTCGTTTTAGAGATATCCACGTGTAGAGATTGTACTCAAAAAAACCTCATTTTTTTATATATTTTAACCACTTATTCAACAGATATCTATTCAGTTCGACAAAATTTGTTGATTTCATGAGATATTTCATTCAAGGTAGCAGAAAGTGCAGAGAAATACAGGGTGATTCATGGAAGTCGTCCATTAAAAGTTCAGACAACGCATCTCGGTTCGCGAGAATTCCAATCTGTTCTTTGATTGGTTCACGTGATCACAAACCGTTCGCGAACTGCTTGTTCGAACAGCCCTCTCGATTTTGAAACTTCGAAGTTACGCATAGTTAACTAGGATCTATTAAAAGAAAAAAAAAGCAGTTTCATCCATGTCGCACTTCCGGTTACATCGAAAGTCATGACCAACTTTGATATTATAAATAAAGACCTATATTTTTTAGTGCATTTTTAGGTTCTACTAGGCATTTTAAAGCCAATTTTATAAGACATCTACTTACCTATGGGTTACCGTTTCAGAGTTATTTTGTTTTTTTTTTTTGACAAAACAATATGATGCATTAAATACGTATAACAGCTATACAGTAAAAGGTATAAGCAAAAATCATACAGTGTCCCATAATCTAGGGTTGATTTGGGGTAACTTCTTACACTAAAAGTATTCTTTTTCAAATGGAACTCCCTGTATATTTTTACACCGTGTAATGTAGATTTGTATTCTCCATCGAAGAGCTATAGGTGTTTTTATATTTAGTAGTTTTGAATTAGTATTTAATTATTAGTAGGCGGTGAAAAACAATTTTAATTTTAAAAGTATATAAAAAATAAAATATAATACGAAAAAATAAAACTTACTTAATACAAGGTAATTCAAAATGAGATGCTGTATCTATTATGTAAGCATAATAAAGTTATAAGTGTTGCCTCCTCTACTCTAATACTTTAGAGTCCTAATGCAGTTTACATTAGGATTCTAAAGTGTTTGTTCCATTTGAAAAAAGTACTTTTAGTGCTAAATAGTTACGCTAATTCAAGTCTAGATTGTGAGACACTTTATTTATGAAAACTAATTATTACAAATCATCCTAACCCCGTGCTCTACCTGAAATGGTACTACACGAGGCTACCTATTCTAAGTACTATATGGGTTCCACAACAATTGAAATGATCCTACTCTAACTAAATAACTTCCCTATGATTTTTAATAACAAAAATATAATACAGTAGCCTCGCGACCATACGAATATTACTTTTGAGAAATGATAAAAAATGTAAAATGTGATTAGTTCACATAATCGCGAGTCTACTGATTGTGAGACAGCCTGTATAATTTTGTTTACTTTTTACTCCTTAGTTAAATAGTACAAGACTCGTGCCCTGCGAGTCCACATAAAATCTCCCTACCTTTTACTGTATAGCCGTTATACACCTTCATGCATCATAGTTTTTTGTACTTTCTTTTCACAAAAACCAAAATAACTCTAAAACGGCAATCGATAGGTAACAAGAGGTTTTATAAAATTAGCTTTAAAAAAGATATATATTTCTATTTATGCTATCAAAGTTGACTTTCGATGTAACCGGAAGTGCAACATAGATTAAACTTTTTTTCTAAATAGATCATACATAACTATACTTAACCTGGAGGCTTCAAAATCGAGATATCATTGTAAATTCAAGAACTTTTAATGGAAGGGTTCCATGAATCACCCTATATAGAAAAAATATATTTTCCCAAAAATTGTGTATTTTCCACATAGATTTTTTCCCCAGACATCTTCTATTTCCGATCCTTCTTGCAAATTCCAACAAATATCCACTAACGGAGTATCCATTTTTGCATTAAACAAATATTTGAGTCTTGCCGTCATTTGGTGGAAATGCTTGTCATGCTCATCTGATATCCTCTGGTGTTAAGCCAATTGTTCCACACGTCCATGTAAAAAAAAATAATTTTTAATGGCATTTTAACATTGATACAGTGAAAAGCAATGAACATGTCTTAAATGTAAAGGCGCCAGTTATCGGATCAATGAATCCCTAGAACATTCTCAATTACCACTTTAACAAAATCCCATGCCATTAGTTCTCACACACTGAGGGCATTTTCAAATGGTGCGTCTTTCATCAAACGTCGAATATCAGGCCGACCAAGTATTCTGACGAAAAATTTTTATTGAATTCAATAGGCATTTGTTGAATAAATGGTGAAAATAGACAAAAAATGCTATGTATTTTTGTGTACAATCTTTACACGTGAATATCTTGAAAACAAGCCAACTTTATAAAACGGCCGATGGCACCGGATTCAGCGTACACTAATTGTGTTTCCTATTCAGGACCCATCAGTGTTGAAAAAACAAATTCGACCACAGTGTAATCGGTCGCAAAAAATTGTTAACAATTAGGACCGCGAACGTGTTTTCTAATTTAGGTAGACGCGGCGTACAGTGGGGCCAAACAGCCCAAAAGCCGACAAAAATCTATATCATATAATTCTATCAAGATGCGGTTGATTTTATTAAATTCAGTGTGAAAGAATACATTAGCAATTACGCTAGATTTCAAAACCGAATTTGTTTAATGTGTACTTTATTAACAATGTTACCCACAAGTAGTTTGTTCTTTGTTAGCGGACAGTGAAATATATAGTATAAGATTTCAATGATTTTTTTTTGGAGGATTCAATGATACGCATATTATTTTCTTCAGAATGTAGTATAAATTTAAAAACTATAAGTAAACATTAAAGAAAATTACACAAATACATATAGCCTACATCTACATGATTGTATTGTTTGTAAACCTAAAGATAAATAGATTATACTACAAATATGTTCAATACTAATCATCAAAATCTCAAATTTAATCTTGGAAAAGAAAATTTCTCAGATTTAACATTACAACAAATGAATAAATAAAAACAGTTATTGGTGTAATTTTAACAAGTGTTTGTTCCATTTGAAAAAAAGTACTTATAACATTTTTTTACGGATTACGTTTTAGGGAAACGTGGGTTGATGAAACAATCTGTCGCATCAGATGGGTGAATTAAAAACGGGTCATGGTAATTATAAATCATTTATATGTAGAATTTAGAGGATTAATGATTCGCATTGTGAATGTGGTGGGGTAGATACAGAGGCATATTTTAGATGAATATTCATTTTCATTTGGCGATCGCGTACGGACGTTAGAGCATTAGCTAAAGGGTTATATTGGCCTCGACACGAAACAGATATTAAAGATGAGTAGGTAGAATGGTGGGAAATTTTTAGTAAAAGCTAAAGAATTAGATAGGCTGCGGCATCATATTTACGTAATTAGTAGGTTAGTACCTATATATAAATAAATATTTTATATTCTTTAGTAGTCTGAATTATTGTTAAATTATAGCTATTAACATAGTTGTAGTGTATAAATAAATATTTAAAATATAAATCTTTAATTTAATTACTATTGTCTAGAATAATTAAGATTAAGTTATTGTTAAATATTAGAATAGGTACTGCCGTTGTTTGTAGATGAGTACAAATAGTGTTTCAATTTTAGATTCATAATGTTTTAAGAACGGAGCAGCTAAAGCCGGCACGGCTGTCGGAATTGAGGGGTCGTGGAATAATAATAATAATTTGTTGGATATCAGTTAGAAGATCAGGAACTATTTTCCAGGCCCTGCTCCCAGAGTAAGGTTTTTCTATAGGTTTCCCTCTACTCCATCTACTACTACTGAAGAATGCTGGGAAATAACTAAAGTCCTTCCATCGGCCGAAACATAATAATAATTGATAGCTGACTGATTTATTATATTTTATTTGTTATTATTATTGATAATCGTAGGAAAATTATCTAGTTAGAATAGGAACATTTCAATTGTCATGGAGTCTATATAGTACTTGAAATAGGTAGCTTCGTGTAGTACTTTCAGGTGAAGCACGAGCTTTCGGATGAGTTGTAATTATTTAGCTTTTCATAAAAGAAGTGTACGTGAACTCTCACAGAGGAAATTGAAACTGTTTAAAAAGAAACCATTGTTGAAGAAGGTTTCTATCAGGTAGCGATTTTAAAATGTAATGTACTCTGCTGATTATTCTAATTTGTCTCTTGTTCTAAAATGCTCTTATTTGAACCTGTGTATGAGATTACCATTGCACTTACGCTTAATGAGGAATACATTAAATAAATAAATCCACTTTCATCAGTTAATCAGTAGTATTAGTGCCATTATTCTCTTAAATTACCTTGTGTTGTGAAACAAAATTTCATTTTTGAAATCGTTGAAAAACCCTTAAGTGTTTTAAAATGATGGATATTACATAATAATAGATGGTCCTTCTTCGCTTGTTTTATTTTAAATGACAAAAAAGATGTGAATCAATTTTAAATAAAACTGATTCAACAATCCCATAAAAAATCTATTTTTTCTTGGTGTAACTATCCCAACGCTATATTTATATTGTTGTTTATTGTTTATTGTTTAAGTTTATTTTGTGCAATTTAACATTACATACATTGTCGAAATTTTTTATCTTGTACATTGTACAATGGTCAAAGTTAAAAAATACATACACATACATATAAAATAAAATAAAGATTAAAAATATCACGCAAAGAATTCAATATATAACAAACAAAATAATTATAATATAATAAACATAGAGAAAGACTAACAAAACAGAAGTAAAAGCAAAAATCAAGAATTTAATAAATTCTGTAATCGAGTACGGCTCTTTGTCCACTAGCAGTTTTCTCACTCGCTTGACAAAAGTTAAAGACGGTAGTTGTTTTATCTGCATTGGAAGATGGTTATACAGTTTAGCTCCCCAGAAGTTTTTCGGATTTCTGAGTACAAGTGAGCCTGTGATATGGCATCCTCATCTTGTCCCGTTTTCATGTTTGATAGTGGTGGCTGTCTCCATTCAAGGCAAACTTTTCTTTGTTGTTGTGCGTATGAGTAACGACGGACATGATGTACTGCGACGGCAAGGTAAGTATATTCTGTCTTTTGAAATGTGACCTGCAGCTTTCATTGTAGTTTAGGCTGCACAAAATTCTGACTGCTTTCTTCTGTAGCACAAATACCCTGTCCACCTCCGCCGATACTCCCCAAAACAGAATACCATATGACAGAATGGAGTGAAAATATGAAAAGTAAACCATCCTAGCTGCCTCATCAGTCGCCGCGTGTTTAACCCTTCCAAGAGCGTACAAAGCGGTGGGTAGCTTACCGCACAGGTTATCAATATGCCGATGCCACTTCAAACCACTATCGATGGTGATTCCCAGAAATTCCACCTCGGACGGAGCGCCACTGCGAGTGGAAAAGGTAATAGTTTTAGTTTTGTCAACGTTTATTTTTAGATTATTCGCAGTAAACCAACGTTCTGCGTCTTCCATGGCTTTCTCGCACTCCTGCCGAAGCGTTAAAAGAGCGTCCGTTCGCACCAGTAACGTCGTATCGTCCGCGTACAGACAAACCTCGTGCGCTACAATGTTGGATGGAAGGTCGTTGACATAAATCAGGAACAGTAAAGGCCCGAGAATGGATCCCTGAGGTACACCATTGCTTAACTTCTCCAAGGGGAGACAGTGACTGGTTCCACTCCGTCTGCTGCACCCTACCAGCGAGATAAGACTTCAGTAACTGCAACGTACATCCTCTGATGTCATAGTACTCTAATTTCTCAAGTAGGATCTCGTGATTTACCGAATCAAAAGCTTTTGATAAATTCAATAGTGCCACCTAGGCCCAAGCACCAGAGTCAAAAGCATCGCAAATCTCTTGAAGCATTTGTGAGATCCCACTGATCGTCGAGCGTGTCTTCCTGTAGCCGCGTTGTTTTGGTGTTGTTCTTCTTCTCAAAGAAAAAGATTAATCTGGATGTAATCGCATGTTCAAATATTTTTGATATAGATGGTAATATGCTGATAGGCCTATAGTTATAGTGCAAACATCTAACTAAAGTTGTCACAATAACACCAAAATTAATGTGAGTTGTATTTAATAAAATAACTAAATGCTGATAAATTTTCTTTTTCCAATACGAACGGTCTCTTACGTACTATTACGACACCGAAATTTCGTAATAATGAACCATACGCCCCACACTGTTCTGTGCCGCCCGACTTAATTACGCATATCAGATTGTTGTCGTCGTGTCGAATACCACTGCGTATGGTTGCTGTTGTTGCGAGTTTTAGCGCCGACGAGACCGCATTATTATGCCAGAAAGCTCAGCATGTCGGATGTCGAGCGGGAGAAGAAGTTGGATTAGCGTTACCCCTTAGCTTCGCTAGTCTCGTTATCGCCGCTACACCCGCTCCCTCAGCTCCCTGAACGCAGCTGCCTCCGCGAGGAGTCCCCGGACGATCGGTGTTTGATGACAGGACGAGACTTGTCGTGAAGCGCTCTCTACGTAATGCGGTACATGTCGTCCACGGTCTCCAGTCGATCGTAATTCACGGCAAAGACCCTTGGCACATCCACTGTAGGCGGTCCTTAGCACCACCCGCTTAGTTATCACGTTGCTTCGCGGCCGTTTACGCATATAATAAGTATACCTACACACACGTTTCGGTAGGGAAATATTTGGATAGGGCTGCCAGCTAATTTCGTCTTCAAAAACCAAGCGCTCAAACTACATTTACTTGGGCAAACTATGCCACTAATGACTAATAAATTAAAAATATCAACAAAATTAACTAAATTTGAAATCCCTGAAATATTCATCACGCTGGATATGCCGACGCACATAAGCCTATTTTATCTGTGAAAGATTGAAATTATTTATTTATCACTTATGCAGCAAACACATCATATCTTCTATGTAAATTTGTTTAATCATATTTGCTGTAAATTATTGAACAACCTACCCTGTATACTGTATATCCTAGTGGGCGTAGGATTGCGTAAAAGTTTTAACATTTTGTACTTTTTACTCTAAAAAATTGAGAAATTTTATATTCTATTTTGTCATTATTATTCAAAATTACAGGGGTAATGCACATTTGCCCAACGCTAGCTTTGGAGGCAAAAATAATAGAGTTAGAAATTATAGTGCGAATACTCGCAAAAGGGTTTCTGGTTGTGTGTAGTTTCGTTATCAAAAATACATAATTAAAAAGACTTTAATTCATTTCATTGATACCGGTACCAATCCGTTCGTTTATAGATTACCTTTTCTAATTATTTTATTTTTCATTTAGTGTTTTGAATTAGTCTTCATCTTTTAAAACTCATCTAGAACTCTATTAGCTTTATTATTATATTGCAACACTCGAACTTGCCAGATAGTCTAGCAAATATCGGTGTGATGGTCCGGCCGCTCGTGAATCGTGAGCAAGAGCGTGGGTTCTTGATTTGTTTTGCTTTATTTAAAAGGGCGCCAGCTGTGGCCAACAGCGAGGAAGCCAGGATCCAGCAAACAACAAACAACAAGAATTTTGTTCAAAATAAAGTTTAATAATATAATGTTTAAAATATATAAATGTAAAAATATTGAAGATAGTTTAAAAAACAACGAAATGGATTTAAAATAATTATAAAAGTGAAAATTACAATTTGACAATCATGTGCAATGAGTTGACGTGCATCAGCAATAGTAAGCAGAGTAAAATTGAATTTATAATACAAAAATAAAGAAAGATAAGTATTGGGCTCTATATTATTGTAAGGAAAATACTAATGTTCGTTATTCTTTCAGATTTCACACGGCAACGCGACAACAGCTGCTATCCCCCTGCAAAAGTGTATAACCATCTAAGGCGTTTAAATTATAATAAAATACAAATAATATAGGTACCAATTGGCACGTCACGTTGTTATTGGTTAAATTAAATAATACTGAAGATGTACCATAAAAGTATATAAATGGTGTGGTTTGATTTACTAACAAAAATTTGCAAATGACTAACTGTAAATTAAATTTGTAAATAATTAACACTATTAAATTCCTTTTAGGTAGCTAATGAATTCTGATGAGTACTACAAGTATTAAGAACAATAAATATGTACAGCACGGCGTGGCAAAATAACAAACAAAGTCTTAATTACATAAATGAACAAACAAACAGGTAATAACGAGAAAAAAGTAAATAACGGAGCAAATATAAATAAGTGAGAATTAAATGGATGTCCTGCGATCTCTTTCAACGAAGACAATAAAATGGAGAAATCCTACCTCGGCAGATGTGTGCATGAGTTACCATCCAGAGACGTGGTGGTTCACCCGAGTACTTCTGGTGGATATTCTTCACCTTTGTAATCTGTACGGGCTCAGCAAATTTCGGAAATGTGAAGTTCAGCCGCTCCACACGGGTTTAAATTAACGTCTCGGACCTATCTCCAGGTAGGTATTGTGATAAAATTCCAAATATTTAATGCAGGACTATTTCCAGGTCTCACATTACAAGGAGCAAAAATTTGCAATTTATAATGCCTCCAATTCCCCAAAGATAACAAGAAAAAAGAAAAAAGCCTAAAAATCGTAATCAGTAATTACCATGTGCTCTTCGCAAAAAAATGTAACATATTAATATTAGCAATTGTAAAATATAGTTAAAATAATAAAATGTGCAAAAGTAAAAAAGGTTCATTATAGTTTGTGAATGCAAGATGTGAATTTACTAGAAAAATATATAACTAAATTTAATTTATTACCTAGATCTTTTAAGCTTCACACTAAAACGTCTACGCTTTGCAACAACTACGCCCGAAAAGAACGAATTTCTATGCGAGCCTCGAATCCTCGCGCAAAAAAATTGTTATTTACAATGATCCAAAGAAATGAAAAAAACTGCAAACAAATAAATAAATTATTCTAAACTTATAAATGTTAAGTGAAATTAATCGACTTTTAATAGTATAAAATCAGATGTATTTAAAAAATTAAATTACAAGCACATGATAATACTGTATACACCGTTGCTCAAATGAAAATGACCGTTACAATATCTAGCTTTAATTGTTTAGAGCTTTTCCGGTTTTTTTTTTTTTTTTGCTTCATTTAATCAGAACTCCTCTCACCGATGCACACTGGCTTCTAGTATCCCAATTATTGGTCAAAATTCGAAAAATGAACAAATATTATTGTACACATATATTTTTTGCGGGATTCTTTTTATTTGAAGCGATCGGCAAACTACAAGAACCGAAAAAAAGTTAATTCCTAGTTATTTGGTAGATACAAACGGCTGAATTTCATAAGTGCGGTGTATTGTAGTCAGTAGGTTTATCTATTGGTGCTACACTTTCTACACTGCCTTGTGATCAAAACAGGATAGAAAATTCACTCTTCGTATTTAAGAAAGATAAAATATATACCTGTGTAATCGAAGTAATACCAACGAACAAACCTTGCTATAACTTTTAAATAAAATTAGTGGTTAATACAATGCGTAAAAATGTTGAAACATTCATTTCTTTAATACAAAATAAGTATAGCTCTCCTATTGGTTATTATATTGCTACGGAATCAGAGGTATGGAATATAATTTAGAGTCATTTAAAACAGGCTTCAAAGGCAAATGACGAAGTAATTGAAAGTTGAAGCGCGTATTCGGTTGCCTACTTTAAAGGCAAATTTTGAATTTGTTAAGAATGACTATAAAAATGGTCCATCTTAACAATAGGTGCTAAGTATAGCCTTAATTATAATGTAAACTTTATTTTCTATGTTAATTCAAGCTTACCTGGTATATTTTTATGTTTTTATTATATTTTGCTCGGAGAGATTTTTCATTCTTCGGGATGTCTATTTGGTAACTTTTGCTATATTCCCCTCAAATTGGAGTAGATAACGGTATCTTAATGTCAATTACGGGTATCTATTCAAAATTAATGTTGGCTTGCCTGATAGCGATAACAATCGAAGGCTGATTACTGGTAATTTTAGTTTAAATCCTCATTCTGCCTGTGGCCACGAAAGGTGGTGGTTGATATTGAACTCCTATAACGATTTTTATGCCACACTATCAAAAATATCAAAGTTCCACGGAGTATTTACCTAAAAAAGTATCGATATTACTCTTGAATAATGAAATCCTTACTTTTGCCAATTTTATAGGCAAAAGTAAGGATTTAAGTATAAAATTGTCGAGAATTTCCTATAAAATTTCCTACGAAGAATCCCGGCCAGAGTACCATTCCATGCTATTGACCGATACGGGGGGCCCGTCGAATAGAAAGTCCAACCTGTACCCAGAGAATTGCCTGTTCGTGAATCCAGGTGTGCCTGTCGAAAGCAAGTTAATATTCCATCAAATATATCTCACCCAAAAAAGAAAATAATTAATTAGTTTCCATTCTATTTTAATCAGAAATAAGATTTTTATAGTTTATATTCACCATACGTTAATTTGGGGTTAGATTTATATGAACCACCATTAGTTTTAGTTGGTTTAGGAATTTTTAATATTTAAGGGTTGCCTTCAAAATTACTGAGGTGGTCTGTGATAAAATAGTTATTCTTAACAAATATCGATAGCCTAGATGACAGTTTTCTATTAAATTTAGTTTCTACTATTTACGGGTAGATGGCTCTGAATTGTTCCTGATCTGGTCCTTCTTAAATATCGTCGATTTATCGCTTGACTCTATATGCTCCTCTCTAGCTTAATTGGTAGAACGTTCGTCCGGTAAACGAGAATATGTAGGTTCGAATCGTGCGTGAGGAGAAATTTTTCTTGAGAAAAATTCTTCTTAATTATTGCAGTTATTAGCAGAAAAGCATTAATTTGTTGATTTCTCACTGTAAAAAGCTTGCAATCTTTGCAAATTTGTTTAAATCCAACATTTTTACAATGCTGAACTAAATAATTTGTTTGCATATATTAAACTTTCTAACCAAATATTCTGTTTTAGTCGATGGTGTACATTTTTTGCATATATTTGAAACAACAAAAAGGCATGCTTGTTTCAAAGAAAATATGCTTAACAGAATATATTGGGTTGGTTTAAATATAACGGTTCTTCAGTGTACAACTACTTCCTGTCCGCTATCATTTGTGTCTTCTCACTTCTCAGTAAAGGGCATTAAATGCGTTTCTGCAGTTATCAAACCGTCGGTGTTGAATGTCTGAATATTAATCAGCCCTGAAACTGCCACAAATTTAATGCAGAAACATAGCTTATACGAGTTTTTAATTTTTAATTTTGTTTCGTATCCCTTTGTCAGAGTTAGAGATTGCGGCACATATTTCTAGATAATTTCGGAATAATAAATTAAAATGTTGGAGTACTGCTTTAACAAATGTAACTCGCCATGAAACATATCGTAAAATTAATTCCTTTGAAAATCATACTGAATACAAATTTACGAGTTTCTAAAAGGGTTGTTTAGATCTATAAAGACCGTTGCGACATAATTACCATATAAGTAATTTAATAAACGTCACGACTTGAAAAGTTCATTGAATAGGTATTCGACCAAAAAGTTTTCCGAGCTTTAACACGAAAAGCTGTCCCACCGTCAGAAGTTCACTGTTGAACCTCATATGTCCCGGGCGACGATAATATACACATTAACACTCCCATACGACCGTACTCGCTTTAACGACTTCAACATGTTTTAACGAATAACACTCCAAAATAAAGCTAATGGATGTTCGTCTTTCGTCCTGCGGCTTAATTGTTACGGTGATGTTTTGTTTAGGAACCCTTGAGTCGAATATATATAACGATCGCAGCGCAAATGAAGGCTAGATGATTTACGTAAGTATCCTAAAGTCATGTATTATGAGGCATGTCGAAAAAAGAGGAGTTGGTCCGAACCAAATAAAAACAGTCATAGCTTTACGATTCCTGTTTACACGATAATGGCAAAACGCTTTTATTAAAGCAACCGTAAAATCTCCGTTAGAATTACTAACCTTTATAGGGATTGTTATTGCTGTGACTTTTCCTTTACGTTTAATGCCTTCTATAAAGCAAACTAGTGGAACAAGTTTTAGCTTTAAATGCAAGATATATATGGGTTGAAAACTTTGTTAATTAAACAATACTTACTCAAATAAATTCATTCGGTTTGTTTATTAAATAAATAAAATAAAAAAAAGTAATAGTTATTTTATTAAGTTTTCTTGAATTTTGGTTAATCTAATAATATAATACCTATATTGCTAATTTAACCGCTTCTGCTCTTTCAGTATAATGTTTACTGTCAGTTGTATGTTCTATTAACATAATTAAAGTGTTTACACGTAAATAAACGCTTAAAGCCGATTCACACTATCGGTCAGGTCACGGTCAAACAATACAAAATGCATGTAACAATATTTTATCTGACCCTGACCTGATCGATAGTGTGAATCAGCCTTTAATATTGTTAATTTGTCAAACAAAAATGTTAACGCAACATATATGTTTTAATCAAACACAGCAACGTGTTTCTTGGACACTATTTTGTTTCGGACTAACATAAACGATAATATACACCACAATACAAAAATAGCAGTACGCAAAGTAGTAAGTTAGTTAGTTTAGTTTAGTAGAAGATAGCATCCGCATTGTTCGATTAATGTTCCATCCACTGCGATCACTAGAGTCTATTGCAGAGCGGATGTCATGTTAGAGTTCATTCAACAAGTTAAGCTAGGTCAGTATCTTGCTGAATGAGCTCATCAGAGAGCCCGATTCTGTGTTAGTACTTTCTCAGTTTACAGTGACCTGTAAAGACAGAGACAATTACTTTGACATTTTTGCGGTCAAGTTCTAGCAGTTCCTTGATTCTGGCATGACCTAGTGAAATACTCCTTAGCATGCACGAAACCAGGACAGTTGTTCCAGTATTGGAGCACTTTCTGAATTGCCCAGAATTTAATTTATTGTTTAGATACCGTACGTGCCGTTCCAATGGCAGGTTCTGGTCGCTGCAACTGCACCTTCAGTATCCTCTTTGCCAAGGATGAGTAAATGGCCAGGAACCCAAATTAAGGATAGATTATTAGCCATTCCGAATGTGTTTACAGCTTCAGATCAGTTTCGAGTTGCGTTTATGCGCCTCTAGTGCTTTCAACGTCTCCTGACTGTCGCTGAAAACTTTTATTAATTTGTGCTTATAGTTTTCATCCAAGAGTTCTCTCGTCTTGTATCTCAATGGCAAAAATTCTAGTCTGAGAGATCGTTGTGTGTTGTCCAAGGTTGTAATATCTCTTGATTCTTAGACTGCAACAAAATGTTCTTGCGCCCACACTCTGCTTGGTTTTCGAATCGTCCGTAAACCAGCAGGTGTCTGCTTGCGTCAGTGCTCTTTCGTTGCATCTCCTTTCCTTTCCTTCCTCTCTCTTTGGAAAAGAGGTAGTGAAGTATGCATCGATGATTGGTCAAGTACACATCATGTCGAAGGCATCCCAAGTATGCCGTCGGATGTAACCGATTCCAGCAGCTTTTTGCCACGCAGATCTGAGTGTGTCATAGGCAAAATGCAGTTAATATGGCTTCATTTCTTACAACAATGTGCAAGGGTGGTGGTAGGTCCAGAAGAGCTTCTAGTGCCAATGACGGGGAAGAAGACATTGCTACCGGAATTGCCACACTTGCGATCCTTTGCATGGATTGCTCTGGCTTGTTGCGCCTTTGCCACTAAGCTATTGCTCCATAGGTTATGGTTGGATGTACTACCATCACATAGAGCCAACGGATTAGCTTTGGAGATAACCTCCAAGATTTCCCACATGTCCTTCGGCAAGTCCACAAGGATAGCCTCGCCTTGTGAGTGATCTTTGCAAATATGGATTCCAATATAGTGTCTTATCAAATAAGACGCCTAGATATTTTACATTATCTGCAAATGTAATCTTTACACCTTGAATAGTAGGTGATGTCAAAAGTTCCACTCTCTTCTTCCTGGTGAAGGGTACTACCCTGGTTTCGTTTGGGTTAATGCTCGGGTTTTACGTGCTACACCAACTACATTGGTTGGTGCATTGAGGAGATTTTTTCCTTTCCCAATCCCCGTAGTAGTATTACGATATCATCTGCATAGGCCTGCACCTCTGCTCCAAGCGCTTCAATATAGTCAGCAGAAGTGACAAAGCAATGGAGAGAAAACCCCCTCTGCGGACACCCTCTTCCCGGCCTTAACGTAACTACCTTCTTGCTTAGAGTAGTTATCACGACTATTCGTAAGCATAGCGGCGATCCAGCCCGCTATGATCTGTTCTACGCCTCGCGCTTTAACCGCTTTCCACAGGGATGAGGGAATTGCATTATTAAATGCCCGCTCTCTATATCCACAAATGTTCCCATTGCTATTTTCTTGGATTCGAGAGAATTCGAAATCCTGGAGACTAGATTGTTTAGTATAAGATCCTGCTTGCCCTTTCCAGCCAGTGCACTAATGACGATAGGAAACGGGCTTTTCACCAAAAGTTTCAAATTAAATGTACCAATGATCGGAACACGGTGGCTCCGATGAGATTCTACAATATTAAGAATGCAAAATAACTACAAAATATAAAGTAATCGCCACTATTAGCTCCAACAAAACTGAGAACTGGGAAACGATGTAAACCCAAGTAAAATCCATAATCTTTTATTGCAATGCCAAAGTATTACTCGGGTTTACATTGTTACATTGTTGTGAGTTTTGTTGGATTTAATAGTGACGATTACTTTATAGTTTCATAAAAGTTTATAGTTATAGTTACTTTATAGTTTCAAAGCACTATACTTTGTGTTGCATTAACCCAAACATCTTTCTCATTGTCAGTGTATAAGTGTCGTATAGGCTCAATATGTTGTCTACAGCAGTGTTCCGGAACCTGTTTTATATTGTGCCCCCAGGGAAATCCATACAATTACTAGACGAGACATACAACAATGCGAGAGGAAGTGAGAGAATAACTATTATTCTATCAATGAATTTTCTGCTGTTGAACTTCGTTCACGTTTTGACTAGCCGTGCTTCAATCGTGGATAATTTTGCATTATAATAATTAAAAAAATATTGGCGAGTTAAGCAACTTTTGCAAGCCATATATTACAGTTGGAGAGCTGCTCCTATAGCAATATGAACAACCACAATTCGTGCTTCAATAATGATGAAAATACATGGATATATATATAAAGGTAAAACTGACGCAGCAGTCCTCGTTGATCTGCTTTACGAACAAAACTAACTTTGAAATCTAATCCGCTTACATGTATTCTGATATACAACTTTTCAAAAATTGTTACCATTTGACTATTAGAGACTACAACGTTGCCATTGCCACACTCTGTATATATTTTTAATTTTTTTACCCTGTAGTGTTGGAATGCACGTAGTTTCATTCGCCTGTGTAGCTATGAATAAATATTGCAGTGTGAAGCGAGAGAATGAATGAAACGAATGCTCAAAGTTGCTTTCACAATGTGAGCGGATACATTTCGTGAAAGGCAGGAGTAAGCAGCTTCGTTCACAGAATGGCTTTTATTGTAGGTTACATTTTAATTTTTAGACAAATAACCAATTGATAAAATACATAGTAAATTATTTACACGCACACGTGTTGCCACACGTTTATTCTCGTGAAGGCAATTAGCAAGATCTATTTCATGCACAAGCGCTTCATTCATGCAAGAGTGAAATAGACTGTTTCGGACGCGGACGATCGTTCGTGAATCATAATGAAAGCTTCGCCCCCAACACTACTACCCTAGGAGCGGAATAATTATTTAGACAATGAAACATCAACTCGTGTAATAACAAATAGGTAAAAATACCAACATCATCCGATTGTGATTTCTATTCACGGCGTTTTGCCTGCTTCGGCATTTAAACACAATAGCTATGCACGCAGATTCTGTTAACAATATACACAACAAAGATTTATTCTCAACCTTATACGTTTCCTTTTTTATTATCCTTCTTCTTTTTCATTTTTGTGTTTTCCGAACGAATTTTTCTGTCGCCGGGCTAGCATAAATTCAATTTCAATAATTGATGATCGGCTCAGCGCCCGCGGTCTCTTAAATCGCGACCAGCGCGCCCTTTAATAAATGATCTCCCTGTTATTTTTCATTTATCATTGTATATGTGCGAGAGGTTACACAAACAAAGAGTACAATTGAAAGCGACGTCCAATTTTATACAGGAAAAAAGTATAACAAAAATCACTGCAGAGTTTATTAATTATATAACAGAGGATGTAAGTTAAATTATATAAACAGTTTAATTACGATCTCTGGGATATTCTATCAGATATCGACTTTCAAAACCTTTAGTACACGACTATAGCCTGATGTTACTTGTACCGCTTAGAATATGGAAATGTTAAGAGAAGGTTTTCCTCTTGTCAGATCCAGCGGAGCGTCAAATTTAGGAACATATACAATATTCAAGTGCTCTGTCAGTATTACTTGACGTTTGCTATTAGAAATTCAAATTAGTGGTTTAGTAACAATTATATATAACAAGTAATAGGATTAAGTGGTTTAAGGTCTATTCGTAGGTACTATGTACACAAAACGGAAACTATGTGTAGATATGAAAGTAAGCCATAGCAGGAGCTCTATCTTGTAACACCGTAAAGTGCAATATATTAAGAATTAAGTTTAATTTCCTTGAGACACTTTAGGCATTTTTTTATGGTTTTTGGTGTAATTTCTTTGCTGTAACATAAAAAAAGTCACATTCAGAGAAATTGAAAAAATAAGGTTCATTTGATGGTGTTCGTGAGCGTGGTAGTAATGTAATAATTGCATTCAATTTAAACGTTGCTAAAGGCAGCACATCGAAAACGCAGAAACATTTACAAAAACATGAAAACACCATATTATTTGTCTGTCTTTGTACAGGGTTCATCACTTTATTCCTCATACTTCGTTTGATGTGGCCCTTTTCTGTAATAAATATCTTGCGTACAAACATAAATTGCTCAAATATTACGTACTACGAAAAAAAAAATGTATCATTTCGCCATATGCGGTGTCCCTCACTATCTCGGTGATTTACAGAAATACGCAATCGGCTTATGTTACTTATTTCTAAATCTGCCATAAAATGGACGTTGTAAATACGTTTGGACGGGCTTTTATCGTACCATTTACGACACCTTATTCCATTAATGACTACGATTATGTAGCCACAGGTCGGCACACCCAAAACAAGCGAGCACGCAACAGTATGAGAACGTTTTCTAGAGATATTACATGCCTTCAACGTTTCTGAACTATTTTCCCAATTTTTAGGAAAATAGTTGAAGTAAGTTGAAATTCTTAAAATCGTTTCCATAGAATAGTGATTTAGCTAGTTACCCTTAAGAAAGGAAATTTATAGCTATATCCGATATATGGATAGATAGATAGATAGATAGATAGATAGATAGATAGCTTTATTTATCCAGCAAGTATACAGTATTGTATATTGGATACATCAAATATTCATATATATGTAACAAAAATTGAGTCAGTAAGACCTAAAAACATACATACATAACTACTTACATAGTGGTTCAATGAGCGAGTTTTTCCAGATGTTCTTAAGACGGCGTCGGTTACTCCTTTGCGTAAAAAGGGAAATTTGAATATTGTATCGAACTACAGACTTATTGCGTTGACATCCGGCATCTCCAAAATTTTAGAATATTGTATGTTGAATCGATTGAATGCCTTTTTAGATGAATTTGACATCCTGACACAATATCAATATGGATTTAGAATGAAAAAATCTACGACTACTGCATTAATAGACCTTTGTGATGAAATTTTGGAACACCTTGAACACAAAAGAACTGTGATTGATATATTTTGTGATTTAAAGAAGAGTTTGAATGTGCCCAATATAATATACTGATTGAAAAATTACAGCAATGTGGTATTAGGAGAATTGTAGTCGCCTGGTTTTCATCCTATCTACATGGTAGAACACAATTTGCGAAAATTGGACATACCAACGTAAATAGGAAAACTGAAAGTGTTCAATCACATATTGTACCCTTACACGTGGGATTTCAACAAAGATCTGCCCTATTCAGTTTATATATTAACGACATTGCACTTTTTCTTTCAAATGTGTACCTAACTTTGTACGCGGATGACATTTCAGCTCTAGTGATTGATCGTGATTGATCGTGATCAGACTATGTATTACAGATATTAATGCGATGGCTTTCCGACAACAAGTTATCTCTCAGTTTAGAGAAAACCAAATACATAATTCTTCATGCAAGACAAAGAGATGTAGACTTGCAAATTTGGAAATTAATGGCAATGCATTTTGTCAATGTACTCATTTTAAATTCCTGGGCATTACACTGAGTTCTGATTTATTATGGTCAAACCATTGTCAGACGCTGGCTAGTCAAATGCTCTCGCAAATTACGTCTTCCGTTGTCTTATTGTTAGATCTCAAGTTACAGCTTTGTCTTATGTCACTCTACTATGCTGAACAATATGGTATATTATTATGGGAATCATCTTCTGCAGCAAGACTAGTTTTTTTTTAAGCGCAGAAAGCTATAGTTTGGAGTATAATTGGCGCACACTTCTCGGATTCCTGCAGAAATATTTTTAAACAGCTGCATACCTTGCCACAGCGTGCCTCTACATACTAGAAAGTTGCTGTTATGTCTATAAAAACAAAATGAAACTTGCCACAAATCCTTATTTTTAAAACACTTTTGAGTATTTCAAGTTTGAATGCATGGAGGTAAAACATTAAATAATTAAAGCAAGCTTGTTATTAGTAGGTTGTTTGTTTCTTGTGTTACACATGTACATATGTACGTTTGAATTCTTAATGTATTTTCTTTGATATTCAACACATAATAGAAAGCAAAAATTATAGAATATTATTTTAGTACAGGTATGAAAGTAAATGGCGAGAGGCAAGAACATACTGAATTAGTGTGCAACTGCAATGGTTCTTACAATGTTTTAACACATTCTTTGCAGTTATTCAAGAAGACTGGTACACTGAACGAAAAATATACACAAATATAATAAAAGAGTACATTAATTCAATAATTATTTTATTAAAATTCGTCCAACGAATACTTTTATCAATACAATGTATGGGCGTTTATTATATTAGTAAACTTCTTTATTGTTTATATAAAATTTATACATATATTCCGCTAATTAATAATAGTTGTAGAAACTATGAATTAATAATGAATAATTAATTCGCTTAATAATACAATCAACTTCAAAAGGGTGCAGCTACGGTGCAATAAATAAATTTGCTTACCAATACTATTTATTCATAAATTTTAATATTAGTATACATTATTTATTTACAAATGAAATTATTACGTTCATTCTGTCAGCATTTCTTATGTGATTTAGTCTTTAGTTAGCTATCCAAATCGCTGGGTAAGTTATCTTAACGACCGTATTTATGGCTTCTGTCCTGTATTCAAAATCTGAAACACCAAATAGGTAATAAGTAATATTTGAGAAAAGAGTGTACATATACATTTATACATATCAAATTATTTGCAATATTTTTGTTTTGGAATGCTCCTTATCAGTTTTGCATATCCGTAAATTTATTACCTATAAATTTTCCCTTTTTTACCATCCGATAAAATTCCTAAAATAAGTTTTTAAGAGTTTTATATTAAGGTACCTAGTTGTAGCTACAGTAATCTAAAATTACCAACTTTTCCGTCAGAAATCTATTAACTATCTGCTTTTCTAACCGTGATGACGTTCTCGACGGTAAATGATAATCGTTTTCTATAAAATACTAAAACACCATATTTGTATTTCGGTTATGCACATGTTTGAAATGTCTGACTAATGTATCAAACTCGGCAAAATTAGTGTTACAAATAAAATAAAACATATTACACCTACTTTAACGTTCTCACACACGCAAAATGATAACTATTGGATATCCACTTATTGTTCATTACATATAAAGCTGCTGGTTAGGTAATTTGAATATCTAATAATAATTATGTATTTAACAAATTTTCAAGTGGGATTAAGAAATAAAAGAAAAGGCAGCGTACTAAATACCTTAATTTTGCCAGTAATAATACTAAACACAGTACTTTTATGAATGCAAACAGAAAAAACGTATCAGAAAAGATGCACTTATGCCTGGTTAGAAGAGACTATGTAGAATGTGAATCTGAAGTTCTGAAGAAACAATTTTAAGAATTGCACTCGCTATACCTACAGAGAAAGCGTAAAATATGAGTTAGAGTGAAATGATTGAAAACAATCAATACCGTTATAAATTCATTTATTACTACAATTAACTCAGTATTAAAAATACATTACATCTCATAGAAATAATAAAATATTAAATTAAATTAATAACATACTACTTTAAATTAACAAACTACTTAATAATTTATTTTTCTAATAAGTAATAAACTTTATCTTTTTAATACAATAAACTTACTTTTTCAATGTGATCGTCAATAAACAAAATTGTTCAATATAATAAAAAAAACTATGCATACAATATATCTTTTTTTTTTTATTTTAATAAACCCAACTCAATAAACAATGTTTATTAATTTTGTTTCTTTAGTGTAGCGCCGGTCGAAAAACTGGAAGTGGGCGGCCGTCTAAACATACAGCTGAAAATATGGAAGCTATTCAGCATGTTATTGATGAAAATCCAAAAATATCCATTTCAATAATGATTCAACAAACAAATTAGTCATATGGCACGTATCATCTCATTCAGAAAGGAAAACGTACACTATCATATAAGCGTACACTGATAGAAATAGGTTGTACTCTTTAATATAACTATATATTGCTTTAATATGTTTTATAGCTCCTATAGGGACATCATATTTTATATTGCCGCTGAGAATATTTGTGTAATAAGTTTCTGTTAATAGTGTTTATTAACTCGATTACTAGAGATACTTATATTATTGATTTTAGCATTCATGCTATTAATTATTAATATAAGGTTTCAATAGCACTGATAATTTTTGATAATAATAAAATTAAAATTTTTATTGTACTTTCTGTAATGTAATATTTTACTGTATGTAATGCATGATGCTCAAACTTACTATATAATCTTGTAATGCTTATAATGTTATTTTGTAGTAAGACAACCTCATTTCTTAGTATTTAAAATAGTAAATAATAAATAATAATATAATGTATCATATGCTGACGCTATGCATCGGTAACTATCTATAATATAAAATATAGTACTATATCCGGTATTCCGCAATTCCTGCATAGGGAAAGTAGGATATTAAACAATAAAAATGGTAATATTAATTAATGAATTATTTTCTCTATTAAAAAATACTACATCATCCTACTATTTGCATGCGTAATTTTTAAGAAACGCATGTTTCTTACATTATGCTCCGCAATTACAACCATGTATATAAGACTTGCAAGTCACAAGTATTTTGCTGGAAATTAAGTTGTTAAAGAAGAAAGAAGAATCTTAAAATATGCGATATAAGGCAACATTAAAAGGAAAAGTATAAACGAATAAAGCATTTATTTTCTAAATGAAATTAATGAAGTAAAAATATAAATACGGTTCCTTAAATTATGTAGACATAAATTGAAAGGTAATTTCATTTTGAATATGTAAAAACTATAAAGGAAGTTGATGTTACCTCAATTTTAAAATTACCAAAGGATGTACACTTACACATAAAACACTCCAAAACCATTCCAAAACTGTTATTTTCTTAATTGTGTTCAAATCTTCGCATTAAATTTACTCCAAATAACATCCCTTGTAGCTTCTTCAACCAAAATATGACTCATACTCTACATCTTGCACAGTAAAATCAACCAAGATATAATATCATCTTTTGAAACACAATCAATCAAGTAAATTATATATTATTGTGATTTTCCGGCTATATGTTTTTTACGGCAAAAAGGTAAATAAATAAATAACTTTCTTTAATAAAACAGTGCAATCATTAATAACATGTATAATTCATAACAAGTCTATACAGGAAATATATAAAAAAATATGAGAACTCAGGGTGAATATAGTTATTTGGGATATTCAAACAAGTATTATCAATTATCCAGTATAATTTAGATTCTTTAATTCAGAAAAAGGAACTTTTAAAATATCCCACACTATCATAAGAGAATAGAAAACCAGCAACCACGTTTGCCAACTTACAAAAGCTCAGAATTTAAATCTCATAAGAAATAATAATAATTTAAACAATGTTTTGACCAGATACCTCGTTTATCGGTTCATACAGATGCCAGAGTATCTCCGAATGTGATTTCCTAGTAGTGACAATCCAGATTCGCCCGTATATTCACCTCCTTCGATACATTCAGGATGTATGATTAGACTCGGAACAGCAAACACATGCACACTCCCATGTAGAACAAGTTCCCAGATATAGTAAACACCAAATTTGTGAATCTATCCCCTTCGATACCAAATATACTCCCGCAATATGATTTAATTCATTTATCTTTGATGAGAATTGACACCACTTTTTCTAAGACTTTTTATCAACTATCCACACGTAACCAAGGATTTTCATACATTTTCTTTATACGAATCACATTGAGTCACTCCCCATTCAATTAACATAGATACCTAGGATACCAGGCTGTCGCACAGTTGTCAGACGATAAATTATATTCAACTTCCATGACTACTAATACGATTTAGTCGAAATTATACTGGACTTACAAACAGGTGCGTACATAAAATAATAATTACATTTCAATATGGTTGGTAGCTTTCCTCTTATGAAACACAGCAATATATTTTTCGTCACTGAGGGTATAAAAGTATGGATGCTCCTAGAAGATCCCTGCTTATTTTAACACTGCATAATAAGCAAGTAATGAAACCCAGAGGTAAACGTAAGGTTTGGAGAAGACACGGTATGTAATTTAGGCGCTTTCGTAAACTGCAATCTAATCGATCGGATCGTGGTCGAAGATCCATCAGATTACTCTACAGCTGACGTAAATTCATAGAATCAAACGCTTTCGATCTAGCACCGTTTACGAACGTTAAGATCACGACTGGGTCAATCTACTTGTACTTTTTGAAAACCTCTAATGTTAAGTAATAACACAATTTGCAAAATTCTAAAGTGGTTTATCTCATTAACATAAACAAAACCATCACAAGTACGCAAATGTTAGGTTTACTTTCTATCAAAACAGTATATTGCATTATCTATTAGGTACTTACCAAATATTTTGTGGTAAACTCCAATCGATTAGCATTTTACTCCACATTTGCTTCCATTTTTTTATAATTGAAATCACACAAGATACACAACAATCAGACACAGACAGGAATCAGCAAGAACATAGTAATGAACATGTGCCGATAATTTTAGACGGCAAAATAATCTGTCTTATTGGTCGGTTTCATCGGTAAAATTCGACGATGAATAAAGCAAAGGGTGGGCAACGCGTTACAAAAATTTGTTGTAGACAGTGGATATGCGTCTAATACCAGATAATATTGCAGACAATAACACTACTATCTATATAATTCACGTTATTATGCAGGATTTTAGAGTATATTAACATTTATTTACATTGAATATATGTGATAAAATCCAGATTATATCTCTTATTTTAGATATTTTAAAATCTGATTATTTTACTACTAATGAACAACACTTTTGACAATAATTATTTTAGTAATTAATAATATTAAGGAATGTGTTATCTAATTTCTATAATCTATCTTTCTCACCGTACAAGCTGCAGTGTTTTCATGGGCTTTATCCATTGGATTATTCAAGATGAGTGGAACTTTGTCAATAGTTCTAAAGTAACCTAAACTATGAGTATATCCTTAACAAGTTTTTTCTCAGATGAGGCTTGGTTTTATTTTTCTGGATACGTAAATTCACATAATGTATTGCGGACATCGGAAAATTCTCTTTTTTTTGTTGAAATACCATTAAATCTCCAAAAAGTTAGTGTTTGGGTTGGAATATGTCGAAGAAGATTAGTGGGTCAATTTTTTTGAAGGGACACTGCTGTACAAACATTCGTACCCAATAAAATTCTCGGTCCACTCATAAATCAACTGGATGATGAAGAATTGCAAAATGAGTATTTCCAACAAGATGATGCAACAGCACATGCGATTAGAGATACACTTCAACACTATCTCAGAGAGTATTTTGATTATAAAATAATAAGCAGGAACCCACATCTAACTAGGTCTTGCGATTTAAACATATGCGATGCTTTTGTATGGGCGTACATAATCTGGAAGAACTTGGAAATCCGCATAACAGAAAAGTGTGAAGTGATTAACAACTCACCGCATACCGTTTTTAGTGAATTGCGGAGAAGAGTTGGTTTGTGTTTAGACCTAAATAGAAAACATCTTCTGTAGTTTTATCTAATATATTACCTTTTCAATATTAAATGAAGTATGTGTTTCTCTTTGTGTTGAAGTATTATTTTGGGATTATAAATTTTTATTTACAATGAAATTTTTAAGTAATGAACGTTTTACGTGGAAGCGGCTAAAGTACCAACCTAAAACATTCACATCTTATAGTCTCCACTAATTATGATTTTTCTCGATGGCTCTATATTATTATTATGAACTACTATAGTAGTAATTTGCTAATTTGTAGTTCGGTTACATTTTATTTGAAACTTACAATAATAAGATCAAAAGGGAAGTGTAACCGACGTGCAATGATGTTTTTTTTCCGTAAGTATTTCGTGAATTGTGATATACTTGTGTAAACAATCAAACCTAAATGTGTATAAAACTATATATGGAAAATATCCGAAGAAAAAACACCCATTATTATCATTTTTTTTTTTGTATTTTATATCGCCAATTTAGTTGCAACGCTTTAGCAAGCTGTTATGTAAATTGTGTAACTCAATAAGAAGAGAATTGGAATAAGAAAATGAGAGTAACAAAAGCATCTTACTTCATCGTTTAACCTTTTAGTGTTTTATTTTTTCTACTGCATTAGTTAAGGATGTAGTCAGTCTGTTTGCTTCTTTGTTGAATCGTAGGAATACCTAAAACCTAAGATATCCAAACGAATACATTGGTACCAAGGTAGATAAGCATACTCGTTCGCTTTTGGAATTTATTCCGTTATGGAAATTACAGTCTAGCTCCATACTCCGACTAATATCCTGGCGGCAAAGCGGTAATTAAGGCAAGAGCGCCAAAGGGGCGACCTCCGCTCAAATTCAGATTTCCGCGTACACTGATTGCAATAAAACCGATGAAACCGCTCAAACATACACTTCGCGATAACAAACGATCTGAAACCAACGTTCAAGCGTATACTCTCACATCGGATTAACTTATTGGTTCTCCATTTGCATCTCATAATTGAATTTGAGTATGTATTGGTATCGTTTTTCTTAAGAAATTAGCGTACCAACTGTATAACTAGAAGCTTATGATCCTAAATCTGTTGAATGCGCTCCCACTAGTAATGTTATGATACTCAGATGTACCATCAATTTACTCCGGTAAATCTCTAATTATATGGAGTTCTAATTACCTACATACTACCAACATATTCTGTAAGATGTAGATATATGTATTACATTAATGATTAATATAATATATTATTATAGCTAGTGGCTCAATTTTTAATAAGTTTGGAACTTAAAATTCAACAGTCAGAAAAGTCTCTCAACTTTTCGATCGTTCAAAAGAATATACCACGAATAATATGGAATTTAATACTAATTGTAAAATTGCTAAATTTTGGGTAAATAACTTACCAAGTTTTGTTTATTTTTCATTATTTTATTTACACTTTACAATATAATCCATTTTAATATACATGAGCAATTTACAAGTTCCAACTTGATGTGTACGTGCTCCTTGTAACTTGGTCTCGCTATGAGAGCGTGATTGAACATGTATGCGCTTAAACAAAATCGTGCTGTCACAAGTATAAAAGAGGTGGTTCCAATTGTACAACTTCAGTAAGAGACAATGTGAAACGGGTAACTAGTCCTACAAAAAGATTTGGAATATTCAAAAACATATTATCTTTGGTGTCTTTGTTTAATATATAAACTAATATCTATTACTGATTCTGTCTAGGTACAAGACGATAAGGTGGCCTGAGAGGCCTCCACGATCAGTTTTTTAATTGTAATTGATACAATTAGTGGATTGGTGCTCCCGAAAACTCACCGATGGATTCTAATTCCTTTCATATAAAGGCATATACCACAAAATATTGAACTACCAGTTTCGGCTATTACATTCAGCCTTCTGCGGGAAACTTTGTAATAGCCATTGACTAAAAATTGAGACAAAGAAATACGAAAAATGGAAGAAGAGTGAGTCTGAAAATCACTAACAGATATTGTGACAACAACTTTTTGGTTTTTCTATATTATTGCCCTTTCCTGTAGCATCAATAAATTGAGAAATCCATGGTATAATTACAATAGATATGCCCCCAAATGATAACACTATTCTCTTGCTCCTGCCGAAACGCTTCATAGAAGCACTCAAAGTTGTAAAATTTTACTAATGCACCCCATACATGCATTACATACCTATTGTAGTTATAGAATATACATAAATGGTATGTCTATTATAGAAAATACTGTGATGCAGAAATTAGATAATCCTTTCCAGTGTCTGTAATCGTCTTTTTCGCGCGTTTTTTCTTTTAAACACATCTTTTGTTTTCTTCCAAGAGCAGGTTTTCTAACACTTGTATTTTTTTAAGAGCAGTCATACGGTAGGGTTTCTCTAACATAACATATATGTTGCTATGATTTTTGATACAGTATAGTAGTTTAGCATAAATATAGTATGTTATTAATATAGTAATAATAAACTCAGCATCCAGCTTGACTCGCAAGATTGACAATGATGCAGCCTCTCTTCTCAGCCGTACTGCCAGCTTGTTATTAATATAACTTCTAAATAACAATGTATTTTTTTATATTATAGTGATGTATATGGATTTGAGTCGTTTTAATATTCTCCAGAATTATCTCTCTTACCGTTTTATAGTTATGAATATCAAATCCCCTTCAATAGATGGCAAACGCTCTTGGATATCTGTAGAAATTATGGCTTAGTTCTACTACCTATAGACAAGGAGATAATACTTATTTCGTGCTGTACCTTGAAGTAAGTGCTACATTATTTTGACTAATTAATGCGTGCTCGTGCTATAAATAAAACAGTGTTTTATAATCCGATGAATTGTTATTTAGCTTTCTACACAAATAAATGATTATTGAAAGTTTTGATTGGTGGTGGAATTAGGAATAATAATTATATGTTCTATCCAATCATTTATTTTAAATTTCTCTGTGTCTACCGGTTTTCGGCTTTTCGCCATCATCAGGACAACACTGAATATGAAAATTTACAGAATTATATTAACTAATTGTACAATTAAGGTTTTAAATTTTTTTGTGTACTTACTTACGTCTAAGAGGAAACTAAGAGTTACGTCATTCGAAGTTGTAGTATTAAACATTAATAAATTAAAATTTTAAATAAAATAAATCAAGGACAATGCACAATGGAAACTAAAAACACGTTAAAATTATTTTAAAATATGTGAAGAGCGTGATGTGTTTGAAAACGGACTAGGTAAATTTGGTATTCGGTTTTGTACAATGTTTAAAGTGAATAGTTTTGTTGTGTTTGAGTATGTGTGCATTTTGTGTATATGAATGTTTTAAATGTATGTGTGTGTTTGTTGTTAATGCGCGTATTTGTTAAAAGATGGATATGAATTTTATTTTGAGTATTTTATTGTAATGAGTAGAATAATCTAATGAGAAGAATGGATGGATATTAATACGTTGTTGTATGACGAACGTAAACATTAAATGATTGTTTTGTTTGTGCATGTAGGTGTGTTGTTGTGTTTATTTAAATATGTGAAGATAGGTGGCGTACTATATTCTAATTGTTCTTTTAATAATATTACATTATTGTTTTCCTTATATTTTTCTATCGTGTATGCTTCAAGTAATTTTAATTTTAGGCTTTTATCACAAGGATAAATTAATTTTATATTTTTTTCTTCATTCCCCGTGTGTCCATTGTCCAGACGCTTGGTAGGCGGAAACTCATATTTCTATTCCCTTTCTGCTAGTCTGGTGATTCCTCCACAACGTACCATTAGCCCATGGTGGCACTTTTGTGATTTTGATGTTTTTTTTGAATCTTCAATGTTTGATAACAATCTTGCTATTTTTAGTATTACTTTTACTGCAATCCAATTAAATAAAGCTATAATGCTTATTCAACAAGAATTGAGTGAATGAAATGCAATTATTGCATCAATGAATTAAGTCCATTATTTTAATTAGAAGTTTATGACAATAACCAAAATTTATTGGGATTATGAATAACATCCGTTAAGACGATCACTTGCGATTAGCACATCAGCAAGCAGTATTCATTGTAATGATGTCTTTCTTCATTGTTCTACTGGAGTTCATACATAAAATTGATAACTTATGATCATTCAGTAAACCAAATAAAATTGTTACATAAAACTGGTGTTCGTTACAATAGCATATTTCATTGAACCAATTAAACCACCATTTCATTTTCAATCATTTTGGGTTCATTAATACAATGACTGATTTATTAGTCAATAAATTCGGTCGTTATTTAATAAAATCTTTTTCATTGATTTGATGAACTCGTTCTTTGGACCAACTTTAATGCTTTAGGGCATTTCATATGAACAATGGTTTTTTTTTGTTTCAGGACCCATTTTTGGTTTAGTGTATGGGACTCACCGGCTATTTCAGGAAATTTATATCGCAATTTACAAGCATAGCAAGCTTAGTGACATGCTTAAGAACTAATATTTTAAGTGGGAGCAAAATCAAGCAGATGCATTCCAGACACTAAAGATGTTGTTAGCAGACAAACCAGTACTAAGGATACACAACCAAAACTATGAAACCGAACGAAATCCACGCTGATGCGAGTATGATAGGATGCGGTGCAATGCTACTTCAAAGATCATCAGACCAAAACACTACAGCAGAAAAAGATACAGCATCTATGAACTTGAAATACTAGCCATAATAGAAGCATTAAAGAAATTCAGGACTTATGTGTGCGAACTTCCAAATTGTAACAGATTGTTCAGCATTCGAAAAGACAATGCAAAAAGGGATTTATTTGTAAGAGTTGCCAGATATGCACTGTTTCTTGAAGAGTTTAACTACGAAGTAGTAGACAGACGGGGTACTGCAATGTGTCATGTTGTCACGTGCCGTTTTCAGAGTCAATTAATTTGCATTATTTTAAGTTAAATTTATGAATTATAAATTATTAATTTGGCATTTTCAATTAATTGTCTCAGTAATTATACATAGTGTAATTATAGTTCCGTTTTTGTGACATGGTTAGTTTGAGATCTTTCTCATCGCGCGCCATCCGCGAAGCATCGTTCCCACATGCTACGAGGTCGGTTTACGCAGAATCCGACTCCCACTCGCGACCGCGTAGCAGGGATAGTCTGAGGGCTATAAAAGCCGCCGCGAAACACGCACTCGGCAGAGAGAGTGAAATCCGTTCTCTCTACTAGGCTGAGTGTCGGCTGACAAGCTGATCTCGCATAGTATCCGTCCGTTTCCAGGTATTACGTTGCGAGTGTCGTCCTTAAAGGGTGTACTCACGTAATCACCGTCCGTTTCCGTAAATTACGTTGCGAGTGCCGTTCTTAGGAGTGTGCCTCACGTAATATCCGTCCGTTTCCGTAAATTACGTTGCGAGTGCCGTTCTTCGGAGTGTGCCTCACGTAATCACCGTCCGTTTCCGCATATTACGTTGCGAGTGCCGCTCTTCGGAGTGTGCCTCACGTAATATTCGTCCGTTTCCGTATGTTACATTGGAGTGTCGGCTAATTGCTGATCTCATGTAAATTCCGTTCTTGTGTACACAATTCCTATGTTAATTTGTAACGCGAATTGTCACTTTTAATTACCGCTTTTCCGAATTAAAAGTCACTACACAAGTCACACTCAATTATTGCTGATTTACACGGTCACACTAGTTAATCTCCGATAGTTGTAGACCACGAGCTTACCGTGTATATTTGAAAGCGCGAACTTACTAGTTCGGTTACCGCCATTAGTTTATTCCGCAAGCGTTTAAATTCATCGTCGACGAATAGCTAATTTCATATTGTTATTTTATTTTTCATGGCACGTATTTTGCATTATTATTGTTGTTCAGTTTAATATTTACACGAGGTACATACAGTTTTATTTGTATATTTATATGTAAATATAGAACTCACCTGTTTACATCTGTGTATCTCTTTTTTGTCCAACCACTTGCTTTGCGAAATAAACATTCTTGTATTTAAAGCACTTATCATTTCACTGTATCACCGAAAGTTGCGTATAAAGTAGGTAAGAACCCTGATTTCACTCCGACATTGTTGCTACCTCATTAGGGTTAATTTTAAATAATTATTTGTCACGTCAAAACATATACGCAACGAGGAATATTGAAAGCGCGACGCGCAGGACTGGCTGGCCGTTTGAGGATGCTTCAGGTGTTCACCGCTCAACGTCATCAACCGTTGTGTAGGCAACCATTTTAGCGCGCGTTCGAAGATTTGAAATAGAGACAGAGCGTAAGAGTAGCTAATTAACGAACAGGTAGTAGCGTTAGCAAATCATTATCAGAGAGAAAGCACCTGACAATGTGGGTGCCCTAACCCGTAATCCTATTATAGTAGGTATAAATGTAGAAAACTCTCTAGTCGCAAAAACACAAATAAACCAAAAGTCAGGCTTAGAATTAGAAACAATAAGAAGATTACCATATCAACAAGATTATGAAAATTATTTTACCAAAAATGGTGTATTGTATGCACAAGTTTGCAGACGGTAAAGAGATATTGGTCGTACCAAAGTCCATTCAAAACGACATCATAAGAAGAACGAACAAAGTTACAATGGTATGAAAATAACAACGGAGAAGTTGGAACGAGATTATTTCATCATAAAAGTAGTCACAAAATCGAAAAAATAATTGCCAACTGCGTTTCATTCTTTCTCAATCAAAACGCATTCCGTTGCTGCAATCTTAGTAGCAACCAGCATCGTAATGATGTTGCCTGTATCCTGTACTAAGTAATGTATAACAGCTGTGTTTACCTATATGTACCTGAAATCTTATTTCGGTGGTTTGGAATTTTTCTTTCAAATATTCCTAACTAGTTCGCTTTACAGTTCGAAAAATTACAAACTCTACCCTGCGAGAAAAGTTCTTGCCAGAGGAAAAATCGTGTCAATGTGTAGCCGTTCACGTGTTTAAAGATTTATTACGTATACAAAACAAAACGCAAGACGTTCGAATACTAAAAATAAACATCTTGATTTTATAAGAACACATTACTCTTTGTATTAAACCCCTGTCGCCTTCGTTACCATATTCCCACTTCTTGTCGATCTCGAGTTCCAAATATATTTCATAAATGATACGAAAAGATCATAAAAGCCCACAATATAAGAAATATAATATTTTTGGTAAACTTAACTTCCACACTTTTGCCCTCGACAAAATTTCGTATATGTGTGGTATCTGATTCCTAATACATCAATTAAATAAGTATTGATTTGCCACTGCAATCTATCCGCAGTTTACGGGATTTAAACTTGTAGGAGTTTCGCAATGCGCATGGGAGCAAAGGTTGCCAATATATTTTGTTCATAGTAAATGTTGACATAATTCGGCTTGGTAGGGCGGCAGACTATTTGCATTCAAAGTAGTACCGAATAAGGGATATCGGCCCTTATGTAGATTAGCAAAAAATGCACAGAATGTAACACTATTTTATTTTTTTATTATTATGAATAAAATTGAAGAATTGAGATTTTAAAGTGGTACGGAAGAAGTGTTGTTGAAAAAAATCAACCGTCGTACATCGAAATGATGCGAATCGAGGGAACGAAATTGTGTTTAAAATGAAACTGAAATAATTAACTGCCAAACTACTCGGGAATAAATTTTAGCGAAAATTAACAGCGTGATGCGGCAGATTGGATACAAGAACTAGACGATTTAAAAACTTGAAAAATATGCAAAATAGAGATGTAAGGCGACAAAAAAACAGCCTTGAATGCCAGTTGTGCGAAGCAATTAATTAACGAATTTCTTAATAGTTGATGAATGTAATTCAATTTTACTAATACAGAATGAGGCTTATGCAATTATGAAACTATTAACGGGTGCAATATTTAGAAATTTGGAATTTAAACAAAAATATAGCGAAATAAACATTGGTTCGTTAACTGAATGAGTACCTGTAGGAGAAATATACGGTAAAATACGTTTGAAATGAGTATTTTGTAAAAAACCGATTTAACGTGCAACACAGCTTAGAATTTTTGGTAAAAGTTGGTAATTTCCATCCCTCAATCCATCCCAAACGCGGCGTTGCTAAACGGTAAATTTAAAAACTAAAGAAATAATGCAATCGCTATAAACTAGCTTCATAAATTGTCACCCTCACCACCCTTCCTACCAACAAATGTCTCAACTACCACTAACTACTTTCCACTATCAACAACTATCCTCACAAATCACTTTTTCCGACTGCCAACTATCCTCCACCAACTACTTCCCCTCCGACACCAACTGACTCCTTCTTCACCCGATGTTAAAAAAAAACCTTTCTCTTTCTTCTAGCTGCAATACTGCTAAAAATTTGAATTTTATCGTTTTAAAAAAATAATCTCCTCCACCATTTTCCACCTCTCGATTTCAAAAATTTAAACACTTTTAAGAACTTCAAAACTAATCACCCACCTCGTAGTATATAAAGAAAGTTGCTCCGCTCTCTTTCCAAAATTGTTAAGGATAAATTAACCGTTTTAGAAAAATGTACGTCTCTCCACCGATTCCTTCTTCTTACATACACAAACAAACTCTCCTAACATCTCATTAGTGTAGATTATAGAGGAAGAAATTATTGTGATCCAACAAAGAATGACTAATATAATCGATAAATTAATTAATTAAAGCAGTTTGATTTGAATTATTGTAATTATTGAAATGAAAGTGATTATTGGATTAAGAATAATTATTTGAATAAAAAATGAAACAATTTATTATTGAACGAGGGAATAATGAATAACAAGACCATCTATTACTTCCGATTTCGAATAAAAATATTCAATGTAGCTATCACTTTATTTTTATTACAATTCTGAATAAACTTTGCGTAACTCAGAGCAAGATATATTTTATTTTCATGCTCTTGGTATCTTAATTTATTGTATCGGGACCGTATGTCATCGGTTATTTGTAATTTGCTAATTGAAGAAGCAAGAGAGAAAATATCGATTCCTAGTAATGGAAGTGACGATATTTTCTCTCTCACTCGCTAGGCCGCATCGTTCGGATACTTTTTTTCAAGTGTACATGCAGACAGGTATATCTACATATGTCAATATATTATGCAAATACGCAACCAAATCTATTTCTTTCACAACGCGTTGAAAAGCAAAGACGACATAGCGTGCTATGTATTTAAACCAGGTACTCACCTAGCGCGAGTTTCAATCGCGTGCATGTAGCCTGAATCTGTGTCATCATATAGTTTCCGTATCGCTAATGTACTTGTTGCATTATCAACAAAGGAGCTTCTTGTTTCGTTTAGTGTAAACTCCCGATAAATATATTTTAATGCAATATAGACACGTAGCGACATTGATTATTAGTGTACTATATCAAATTCAATAGTATGCATACTGCGAACGTATTGCTGTGAACTGATGGTCCAAGCATATAGTAAGAGAAATAAAAATGACAAATTAATTAGCTAGCTCAGCAAAAAATGAAATTTAAAGGCGCCAGAGATTCTTAAAAACTCAGAGAAAATTCTTTAAAAATTAATAGTGGGCGCTTGCAAAAATGACTTTCATAAAATTCAAAAATTGAAATGGCAGATTCAAAATAAAGACTAGTGATTTTTAAATGATAATCACAATCATTAAATTTATTTAAAAAAAAAGAAAAAAAAAACATTTGATACAATTTACAAAGGGAATAAAATCCATAAATATAAGATTCTGAAAAAGCAAACTGCAGAAAAAAAAAATGGTGAATTCGTTCTAGAAGACTTTCTATACAACAAAAAATCACGTGGTTTTAAAAATTCAAGGCAAACTAAAATTTAATTCAAATGACGTAAAGGAAACAAGCAAAAATCAAAAAATGAAATATAAAAACAAGCTCTCAGCTTCACTTCACCTACCCGAGGTGATAAAATTAAAATTAAATTATAACTACTATAAAAAAAAAACGGAAAATTTAAACTCTAACGCGCTTACTTCTAAAACGAATATAATTAAAAAGCCTTACATGTATGTGCAACAATAATAAACCAATTAAACCGAATTACTAGATAGACGATTCTCTAAACATACAACAACAAACTACATCTTAACTGAAAAAGGATCAACATTACGTAACCAAAACTAAACAACATACGCGGGCTCGTCTATCTGATAACTCCCAGGCTCACGGGTAAATCGCATATATGTGAAATTATAAACTCGTGCGTTCAACGCACAGCGGCAACGTAACAAAAAAAACTAGCAAATAAACTATACAATACAGGAGTACGGCAATGTACAAATAAATGAATTAAAATACAGGAATGTCCAATAAATGATCCTACAATTTAAATCAAAATTCTTAAACAAATTTAAACATAAGAAATAGTGGAAATCTAACATTGTTTGACAAGGCTGATTAGGAATAAATAAAATACACATTTAAATTTCCGAAACCCGGGGTGCCAGTCCACAGCAGTATGTTGGTGAAATACCTAGCGTAACTGATGCTATTTTCGGAAATATACGAGGCAAAATGAAATAAAAAAAACACTATATGTGTATAAAGTGGCATTTATTAATTTTGGACGTGATTTTGAGGTTGTAAGTAGGACAAACCTAATAAATGAACTTGAATTTAGTTTAAACTGCAAAGGCTAATAAACTGCATGTTATCTAGCATGGGAGCAGACATCAAATTATGAATATATAAACAAGTAAATCCAAAACAACAAATGTGTTTCGATGCTGCTGTGCATGTAAGGCCTACGAAAAAAGAAAGGATCATGGACTTTATATATAGATCAAGCCCCTACTTTGGGAGTATCCAAAATAAACCACGAGAGCAAGCAAACGGTCGGATAAAAGAAAACCACCCACAACACTGGAAAAAACGACCATCCAAATTCACCTTTATGAAGAGATCATCAAAGAAGAAGGTCGAAGAACTACTGCAGCTGAGCAGGGATCATCTGCGCTCCGTAACTGCGCACTGAAGGAAAATTACAGAGAATGGCATCTGACGATACCAAGTACATACTGTGTAGCAGAATGCAGAGACCATTTGTCATATTCTATACAGATTAGTACAGAGATATTGGCGCCTGGCATGGTATAATTTAATGGGTAAAAGAAGTGGGAGATTAGATACAAAAAGCCAAGAGGCTGCAATATTTCCGGAGACTTCAGACCAGATGGTTTCACAACAAGAGCAAAACAAGCCTTTCGATTGTTTTAGAAAAATTGAGAGACGGATGGGCGTATATGGCAGCGTTGCTATATTCTCACGTAATCAAACAGCATTTAGTTCCTCAAATGTTGACTCCATACCAGTTTGAGACTGCAAAATCCCCGAAATGAGGCGGACACTAAAACAAAATAGCATTGGCCTTGGTGTTCAGCCATATGGCCCTCGGCAAGGCTTATTATGAAACCGACCCTGCCTTACCACGATTACAGAATCACAAGGCCATTAATTAATCGAAAGCGTTGCGGGATAACTAACCAAATCAATGATATATAGTGCAGTTCTTAAGAGGAGAAATACCTATATTTACAAGAAGAGGAGACTATCACTATTAAAGTGATTGAAATCAATGAGATACTGTAAATTCTGCCACAACTAGGAGAGAACCCCATTCAGTTTTATGTGCCAATGCCAACCGTAATTTATGTAACATGTAAAGGGAAGCAGCTTTCTCCAAAGTTTTTGGAAAGTCAAACCGAAAATATTAGTTAGCAAAAATATTTATAACAGAAGTAACTATTTTCTGCAGTTTTGTACTTTTAGAGCGTGCAAGTAAATTACTTCTAGGAATATTATTGCAGTTAGAATTTTTTAATAATTATTTGGACAGCAATCATTACAGCATCAATAAAAAACATAAATAAATACTGTAGAGCAGATTAAGCTTAAACTTTTGTAAGAAATGTTATTTAATACTATTTCAATAATAAGGAAAGCCTCTCCATTATTTAGATAATATCCATCCAAAAAAGTTTTATTTATGTTGTTTACATATTTTAATGTGTGTATGTGTATATTAGAGTGTTCAATAAATTGATATTAATTGACATAATTGCTTGGGTGTTAAATTAATTGGATCCTTAAATATGCTATAGCAGTGATTCGAAAATTAGAAGAATGTCAATTCACAAGAGCCGACATTATCCCATATGTTTTGACATGATATAAAATAATTATAGCTTAAATATATATCATAATAATAACAAAATAAGCTTAAACAATTTCTTTTTTCGAAGCCTATAGGAATGTTGATGTAATATCTTCTAAAACGATTAAAGTACTCTTCCTGATAAATTCTATTTCTCTAATTTTAATGTTAGTGATATTGTTAGCTTCAAGAATTCCATAATATTATATGTGATATGTTCGTTTGAATAACAAAACTGTTTGCTTTTTTTTTACAAAATGCAACAATTATAATTAAAAGAAGACTTTTACAAATAAACAAAAAGTAATTTGGTTTATATCTTTTAATATTTCAATAAGATTAGGATTGTTCGAACACAGCTGACACTTTCTGCGGGTACTTGAACAATATACCTGGAAAAACAGTGTCGTCAAAGCAAGATTATAAAATATTGAAGAATATATTGTCTATATGGAGGAGAATAGCAATTTTGAATCACGAATTACCGATCACAATAAAATATTTTTCACATCGATTAGCGCTCTTGCTTTAAAAAACTACCTTTTTTGCTTTTTATTTACCAATTCTTACAATTACATCAGCCAATTTAATATAATAAATAATTAAAGAAGGAAAAGACGTCCGTACATTCACCAAAAATTTCGAAATATATTTGAGACTACATGTTTCGGCGTACAAACGCCATCTTCAGGTCTTTGTACGCCGAGAAATGTAGTCTTAAATACATTTAGAAGTTTTTGGTGAATCTGCGGACGTCTTTTTATTCTTTTATTATTTATTAATGCCACATTCATGGATTTAAACATACAATTTAATATAATATCACTACTCTGTTTTACTTTAATGTATACATACTACTCCGTCCCTTGCCCTCCTACGAGAGATAACAACGTATTCGTATTACCCATAAGAACCTATAATTAAGTTCCGCTTAATTCTGACATGGTATTTTTGATAAAGAAAAATTTTCCGTGAGACAAATGGTAATTTGTTTATGCATAATTCAATAAAGCTGTTATATCTGGCACTTTACGTTTTGTCTTACTAACTTGAGGTACATATTTCGATGAAACTTGATGCTTATATAATGTGCTTATAATAGGTGTAATAATTTTCACGAATAATCTACTAAAACTTAGCATACACTTCTGTTTTGTTGAACACTGACTAATATTGAAATATAACATGCACATGTTGCACAATCTAATAAATTCGTGCTTAATAACAACACTAAATATTGGAAAACGATATTTTCCGAGCGGTAGAGCATTTAGTGTGGGGAGTAATCACAGCATGACGCGTCCCAAAAGAGTTATAATAAATGATAGCGGTATACACGGAGTTGATAAAAAGACCTAACGGAACCTACTGGTTGATAAATGACCGGTCGTTTACTTTGAACGTTAGCTGCATCGAGCAGCATCTTATCGTAGCAGTCAGGTGCTTGCAGCCATGTAAAACAATATACTGAACTTAAATCAATAGATTGTTCTCAAAAATCGCTTTATTAAAGAAACATATATGTTATAAAACTCTAAAAAGATATTAATTTCATTAAGCTGCGACCAAGAACAAAGACAACCGTTACAATTGCTTACACACTACAGTTATTGGAAGTAATAAGTTTACTTTAGAAGATACTGCTGTCAAATACTCCGGATATTAAAAAAGATTAGTTGCTGTTGTATGTCAAAGGAAGTGCCCTTCGGAGATATGTAGCTTTCATTAGTGCTTTGTTTTGTTGTTGAGCGGTCGGCATTCCTGGTCGAAATTGCCAATAGCCATCATCCAAAGCACATCGCCACTTACTGTCCGCAATGGACGGCGGATTCTTGTCACCTCAAGCGCGCTGCTTCACGTTCCAATCATTCCCTTAGAATACCTGTGTTCTGTGTTATTGAACGATTATCGTCGATGTGCACTAGTTGTTGTCGTTAGTACACGGTGCGGTTTCACCGAACTACTCGGCTCTATAAAACCAGCGGAAGTGAAATCAAAACTAATTGTGTCTACAGGTAACTATTGCTAAAAGATAATAAGTCTTCGCATTAAAACAACTCCGGTTAAAATATAAGTAGGGAAAAACAACATGTGTTTTGTATTTTCATCACAAAAAATATATGGTCTTACGTAAGCCTTGCGGTAACAAGAAACCGATAATGGATGGTTGTGTTTTTTACCAGCTACCTAACACCGCAGTGCTGTATTTCTATTCGCGTTTAGTGCGCCGGAACGAAAGCAAAATACCCACTTCTCTCTATACCTGTTTTCTGAAAAAGAAAAATTACCTAAAAACAGCCAAGTAATTACATTTGGACGTTTTAGGGGAGCGATAGTAAATTATAGCTTATACTTAATGTTTTTGCAAATAGCAACAGTATATAAATGGCATTTTGTATTACATGTATTTTATATTAAAATACGATAGATTAATCATTGTCAAACAACCAATAAACAAGTATAGTGATAACACAGTTATTGTTAGTAAATGGAAATGTAAACGCAGAGAGTACTACATAATAAAAATAATATATAATATATAAATAAAGCAGAATAATTAAAATAAGTTGTAATAAACAGGAACATGTACCAATACTATCTATTATATTTACAATATGCGGTAATCTTGGAGAGAAGAAATAGCAAAGTATGCAGTGATATTACCTAAGCTAGTAGTCATCTGATAGACAAATAATCTCAGAAGAATAGAAAACTGGAAAACCCTAAGATGCAACGTACACGGATAACAATTCTATATAAGTAGAAGAATAATTGAATGAGGATTTAAGATGGAAATCTTATCATTAACGTGAAGGTATTTGCTAAATTATCGATCCGAAACTACAATATGTATCTATAAAGAGTAACAATAATAGTAGGACGACTTTAAGCCACTATACATGCGTCAATTAACTAACGCTAATTAATAATTAGGTCACATTAAAAACGTAGTGTAACACTCGGTTGATATTAGCATACACCTTACCAAGGATCTTCAGTGCTACTGGTCAATCTAATGTGTTATTATACGGAGAAATTCGTATATATACTTAATAAGTGGAAGAATAATTGAACGAGAATTTAAGATGGAAGTCTTATTATTAACGTGAAGATGTATAAAGGATAACAATAATTGTACGACTTTAAGCCACTGCACATGCATTAATTAACTAACGCTAATTAATAATTAGATCACATTAAAGACGTGTGTAATACTTAGTTGATACACATAACTATGCTAATATCGTTCAATTATTCTTCCACTTATTAAGTATACATTCGAATTGAAAGTAGACGGAAGACGTTGCAACATGTGATGTAGGAATTGTATTTACCTTTTTTCAAGTATATGCTAAGAATTTGCAACAGATATTACTACGTACTGCTGTGGTCTGGCGCCCCGGTTTTCGCAAATTCATATTTTGTCGTGTTTACTCCGATCAGCCTTTGTCAATGTTTCGGGAAAATTTTCACAGATGAAATCTGTGCGGACTGATCTGTGTGCGGTTTCGCTGTACGCAGCGGTCGAGTTTGTAAGAGGCAGTTCTTTGGTAGATGTCGGCGTAAGTAGAAAAATTTTTAAATCTTTGCTGCCATTTTGTTATTTCATTTGATTTTGAGATTTGAATTCGCGTTTATTGTTTTATTTCGTCCATCAAAGAACTCGCTTAATAATAATTGTTATTATATTGTTGTGTACACATTTTAGATATAAGATCATTTATTATTTTACGTACAGGAAGATATATTTCAGTTTAGTTTTTTTTTATAATAATTTTAAAGAGTTAATTTTTGGTTTTCTAGTTTGCTGATTAGTTTTGATTTGTTTATCACCTCGGGTTGGGTGAATAGAAGCTTTGTGCTTGCTTTTAGTTTTCAATTTTGTAAATGTTTAGTGTTTCACGATTTTATTTTATTTTAATTTGAAACCACGTGGATTGTTTTGAAAAAAAATATCTTCTTGAACTAATTTGTTTTTTGCTTTGTTATAGGATTTAGCATTGTCCTTTTGTAATTTAGAATCTATAGCAGTTTTTTGATTTAGGCCAGGACCCTCTGTCCACGGTTTTTTTCTGCAAATTTTGTAATTAATTTTTTTTTCTTTTTTTTTATAATAAACTTCTTGTTTGTTTATTATCGTCATTTAAAATTCTGTTCTTTTATTTTTATTTAAACCTTTTTAAATTTTTGAGGTATTTAAGAAAATCAGTTTTCTTTCACTCACAATTTACTTTTCGTGATTAGATTCAAGTTTTGATTCGCGAGGGTAACTCCGAGTTTAATTGTTCTTTTGCGCCCTTTAATTTTTTTTTCGCTGAGCTAGCTAATTTAATTTTTCATTTTGTATTATCAAACTCAGTCAGTACACAGCAATACGTAAATAACATAATCATTTAAATGTAAATTCTCATCATTTGTTCAAATAAACATTAAAAACATAGGAAATCAAACTACGGTGAATTAAATTCAATTCTTATAGTGCTCCCATTTCCATTTTCCTCTAAACAAGTGCGACTCTTAAAAAAATTCCCACTTTTCGTAACTTGGGAGCAGTAATTACTCAGATCCGCCAATTATCGTAGTAGGTAAACACAACAAATACTTTTTACCAATTGCTGTTCAAAAGTAGGTGGGCAGGGGCAAAAAAAAAAAGAGAAAATGGATTGAAAAAGAAATCTAAAGACAATCAAGAACGGAAAATAAAAAGAAGGTTTTTATTCCCCTTCTATTAAAAGGGTTGAGTCGTCTGCCAGATTTACTTCAAGTGGCACATAACTAACACATTGGGATAGATAGTAGAGAAAATGACGGTGGATCAATTTGTGAAAATTACTTTAGAAATGGCTTTCTAACATTTTTATAAAATTGTTTACAATAACTTCTACTAAAATTATTTTTTGTAATACATACTGCTGTGTACTGATTGAATAAATTGAAAATGCTAAATGAATTTTAAAACGAAAAGAAAAATATTAGCTAGCTCAACGGATAAAATTTTAAAGGGTGCAAAAGAACAATTAACCTCAGATTTACCGTCGCGAATTAATACTTGAATCTAACCACGAAAAGTAAATTGTGAGTGAAAGAAATCTGACTTTCTTAAATACCCGAAAAATTGAAAAGGTTTAATATAAAAATAAAAGAACAGAATTTTTAACCTAAAGATGGTAATTAACAATCAAATTTATTTTTCATAAAGGGTTAAATTACAAATAGTGCAGAAAAAACCGTTAACTGAAGGTTCTGGCCTAAAATAAAAACTGTACTAGATTCTAAATTACAATAGGACAATGCTATTTCCTATACAAAGCAAAAGATTAGTTTGTTCAGGAAGATTATCCACAATCTAACAATTTCAAATTCAATCCACGTGGTTTCAACAAAATAAACTGAGCGTGGACAATTTCTAGAAAATTACTAAAAATAACTAAGAGCAAGAACAATGCTTCGACTCACCCAAACGAGGTGATTGATAAAATAAAAATGAATCAGAAAAATTTAATAAGGGAAAAATTAACTCTTTAAAATAAAAAAGAGAGAATAATAACTAAAAAAATATCTTCCCGAACAAAAAATAATAATTTATCTTATACCTATAATGTGCACACTTCAGTATACTAACAACTATTACGAAAATAATTTCTTGATTGGCTATATTTTTAACAGAAATCAAATCAATATCAAATGAATTACAAAATGGCAACAATGATTTACAAAATACGTCTACTCACGTTAATAGTCGAACAAGGAACTGCCTAACAAAACTCTACAATCGTTTTTCTTTCGAAAACCCTTTCTCAAACACGTACAACGCAAATGCATCATTCACCGACAAAATCTAGTAGAATAAGCATTAAATCAAACTAGCAAACGCTAGACAAATAAATGAATGGAATTAATTTAAAAAAACTTAACACTTAATTAAATAAATCATACAATAAACCCTTTAACTAAATTATACAAAATAAACATAAAATTTGTGAAAAATTCTTGGTAAACTGAAACAGGTATTTTAAGCAAATCAAAATACACTCAGCAAACATGGGTTGCTCATCCATAGCAATAAGTTCCTTAGCCATTATTCCGAAAAAGCTACATATATTTCATTGAAGTATTTATAACTATGTTTTAAAAACATTTCTATTCACTTTTCTACACTAATTTACATAAAAAAATACATTCCGTTTCTCACAATCTGTCGAGCAAAAGGGAAGAATGGAACCATTACCCTTCTATATAAATAAGTAAAATAGAAAAATCTAATTTCATGCAAGTTTCTATATCAAATAACTAATGACATAAAATCGGGTTTTGTGTCTTTACACATCTATTATTTATCCTTCTGATTCACACGTACTTAAGTAAAACAGAAGATGTCCCGTTCCGAGTTTAAATTGATTCCTCGATCTATATCGAAAGTAAGTTGAGACGAATGATTATTTAATCTACTTAAGATGTCCGTGATCCTTCGGCTCAACTTCGCTCTACTTGTTAAGAGGGCAGGGGTTAGTTGTAATAGGAGTAAAAGGTAAGGACGCTATATCAAGAGATGGAAAGCGAAAGAACGGCAAAGTAAGAAAAGAAGAACGTATCACATTACCGTCTAATATATTATTGCTGCCAGCTATTGTGTGCAGATTATTTATTGAAGTGTACACGCATGCACCGGCAAAAGAAATTTACTTTCAGACGTACTCATATTTGTATACATAGTAGTGCTAGGATAATTTTTTTTCTATATTTAGAGTGAAGTATCCTTTGTGTATTAGTTATATATTGTCTGTCTATTGCACCATGTTGTATTATTTTTTGGTATACATTACAATCCATGTTGTAACATATACTACAACCTGCGTCCGTATTATGCGGGACAAAGACAAGTTGTAACACTTTTTTTTAAAAAATGCGCTTAATTTGTATTTGATTTGGGTTTTTTTTTTAAATTGAAACTTTTTTAATTCCTTTCTTTTATTGTTGCGGTGTTACAGTAGTTAAAGAAAAATACATAGTCGGCGATTGTTTTCGCAAGAGCGCAACTGCCTCGAAAAGTCCATTAATTACATCAGTATGGGAGGAGTATTGAATATTTAACATATGAGAATGCCCATGTGATCAAATAGATCTATGACATGTTTAAACTAAATTAAAATAAATAATTATTGCAAAATTATGGAATCACCTTACATTCAATATAAAGCAAAGGTAGGTGTGTGTATATCATTAGAAAAATACTTTTGAAAAAAAAATACATATTACTACGTTAAATTAACAATTTAAAAATATTAACTGTATAGTGGGTATGCAACCCTGCATACACGTTAATTTTGGATCAAACCGAATCCCAGCAATCTTTGCTATCTTCTAATGTTGATATATCAATGAAATTAGATTGCAAATACAATTAAAATCTTATTAAACTAAATTTATGTGAAATAAATACACTGCAAAAAAAAATTAAAAAGTTCTTTCGAACTGAAATCGATACAAGCTTGATCTGTTAAAACCTGCTCTTAATATTCACGTTGATTTCGATGTTTAAGGGTCTTTCTACTTCATATTTGCTTTCCGAAGGGAAAATTATGAAGGGAAATGCCCTTGAAGGACTTGCCAAATGCTTCTTCTACATCACCTGGATCGTCTGAGTGTTTTTTTTACGGCGTAATATTGCCTTAGCCGCAAGCCGCAGCTTATCAAGCACCCGCAGAGCCAAATATCCTTCCTAATCAACATTACGACCCCGGAAAAAACCGATTATCGTTACTAAGCAGAGTGAGATTTGAACCCCGGACTCCGCACTGATAGCCGAGCGTGCAAGCCACTCGACTATCAGCCATTTGTGACATTTTATATCTTTTTTTTGTTATATCGCTTTATTTTATAAAATAGATAAAAGTGAAGCTAGAAAAAGTACAATTCAATAATATAAATTCACTAAACCTTAACAATATAAATACATATTTGTTATTCCTACATTGTGGTACATAATATTGATTAATTTATTTGTCATCGTAGTATTTATATGAACGCTTGTTAATTGTAATATTAACTTAAATGATTGACTTTTGTCATCTGGCCATATCATGTCGTACATTATTATGATGTTATTTATGTCACTGTGTTTAGTGTCAAGCGAATTTCAAGTACTATTTAAATTCGATATCTAACTATTACTTTAATTACTAAGCGACAGTGATTACCATATTTTTCTGGTACATTACTAAATTTGAAATTGATTATTTATAACTTAGCGTGATAGTTGTTCACTATATTATTGTTTTCCTTTTATCGTACATCGAATACCCAATGATATATTTTGGTGAGTAATAACAGCTGCTATTGCGTAACTGGGTGATACTTATAATAATCACATTGAACTAATCTTTTAGTGAATAATATATAACCAATTCACTTATGTATGTATTTAACACAACATTTGTACCAAAATTTTATTTTTGCTCATGATATTTGAACTAACTGTCGTTTATTTTTTTATGTATGTTTGCTTTTTCATATCTTTACACATTGTTTTATATTAATTACAGTTGTAGCATTATATATTTACATATATTAAACTTTGATTTAAATTTATTTGTTGTTTGCTAATTCCTGGCCTCCTCACCATTGGCTACTGCTGGCGCCCTTTTTAAATAATTATAGAACCTACACCTTTTGCTCCGGTTAGGAGCAGCAGAACTATGCCACGGATTTGCTGAACTATCTGGTAAGTTCCACGGCCATATATGCTAATTGTCAGGTATTTTCAAAAATATGTTGGGTTATCTACGCAACAAATCACATTGGCTGCAATTGCCGACTCTGTATAGGTATACGTAAAGCGTAGTATAATATATAGGCACTATGATGCTGTGCTGACCGAACGTATATTATGTGCGCTCGGTGGATGCTAATGACGCAAGAAATTGATGGTGGTAGATTACATTTCAAAGTACCTCGATCAAATTAATTTGTCACCCTCCGTACGGAATTAGATGAAATGATAATTTAACTTCCATTACTTTCCATAAATTGTAACTTCTTTCTGGAATAAAATCAAATATTTTTGCAAGTAAACGGAATATCTCTTCCATTAAATATTAGTTAATTTATAATACAACTTTACCCTCTTCCAGTTTATAGTAACCCGACTATTATACCCCTGGAAAAGCATAATAAAATAGCCGAAAGTGGTATATAGAAGTACTATTACCATACGGTGTAGGAACAATACATTGATTGAAATTAAAACGAACAATTTCGTCTTTGGCAGCTGTTCCTCTCTAACTTAATACAGCAAAAGAGACACTCGTGTACAGACAGAGAAGTGAAACGCTTAATTTGGTAACCGTACTTTCCTTGAAAAGGGAATTACCCTCCCGGGGGATTTGGATCCTGCTTTTCATGGCGACCTCTTTGTGGACTCGTTCTTAACTTCCTGATGGAGCAATCATTCCGTTTCGTGCGGTCACTCCACGTGCTACACATCAGGAAATTTACTTCCCGTGACCTTTGGAATCTTTAGCAATCAGACGGATTTGTTTATCACGCTTGAGAAATAACTTCTTAAAAAACAACATATCTGAAGGAATTATTAGTATAAGCTTAGGGGCAAGTGCTTCTATTAAAAGGACGTATGTATACCTGGTGAAAAGTTGCGAGCTGTCGATTACATTCTGGGCGACTGGGAATGGGAAGGATTTCAACTCTAAGCGTAGCTACGCACGAAGCCGCATAACAGATTTATTAACGTTCGGCGAATTATTATAGTTCAGCCGAATTAAATTGATCCTGATATTTTTTTCTCGCTTTATTTATGAAGTTTGTAAAAGTAATATTAATCCAGCATTGCATTTATATTAGTGAAAATGAAAATAATAAGACAATACTTATTCGACAAGTAAAATCTATTCATACTTATTCTTATATCGAAGCATCAGATAATGTAAACTATAAATTTCACTGGCAGAGCTCATAAACATAGAAAAAAAGAATCAAAAGCAGTTTTAAAAGTCAATAATCAAATAAAATAACAAACATAGATTTAAGAAAACCTAACAATAGTAAATAAAGTAGTTATATAGTATAGTAGTAAATAGTATATTATTGAAAAAATATTCATCTTCGGGATATTTATTAATCATTCATTCATAAAATTCCAGGCGAAAGAATAATCGTCGAGTAAAAGTTCATAAAAGGTTTAAAACTTTTGCACTATTATTAAATCCGCAAGCAATTTGTTTAGATATCATACCAGGATTTTATTCCATCAATGTACAAATTCATTTCGATATCACTGACAATTTTCCCTAGGACATTTTTATTTTTGTTATTTATTAATGTAAACGTTGTTTCAAAACGTCGGACTGTATTATGAATCGTAGTCGCGTTGAGAATTAGATGTCATACTAGGATTTTATTTCACTATTGCACAAACTTATTCCGATATCACTGATATTTTTCACTAAGGCATTTTTATTTTTGTTATTTATTAATGTAAACGTTATTTCAAAACATCGGACTGTATTAGGAATAATATCCGCGCTAGGAATTGATCTTTCGGAATAATTTACTCCAAATAAATCGTGTGTAACTTCTGCTGAATTGCCACCGTAGAATTGTTTCACAATTCTCGGGCCTATGATATTCTATTTTTTTTTATAAAATTACTGACGGCGATCACAACTTACTAACCGTTATAAAATTTGAGGACCGTACTCGTACTCTAATATGCACCAACGCCTTGATAAGAAATGAGTGAAATGAATCCAACGCCGGCTAAACTAGAAGTGAATTTACGCCTGTGTTTACACATGCCTAGTGAATCGTTCCCCTCGCCTCACAGTATACGGAATAAGGGCTAGATTGAATTGACATGAATTGGTAAGATCGATGTGGTGATAGCTTTTTGTTGTAGTTAGACAAGAGTAGAGAATAGCGACGAATGCTTGCCGTTAGACAGCGATAGCATGCGGATTGGAGTTGGAAAATCGAAGCGTATATCTGTCACACAAATGCCCAGCAGAATAGCTTGCGTATTTCTTGGCTTTGTTAACTGATAGATATCCTATTTTCATCCTTCTTTTATTCATATTACGACAATCGACAGGTCAAAAGTGAGCTCTTGGCATAAGAGAACTGAAAAGGACCTAAGATCAAATCATGAATTTTCTTCTTTTTACAATAAACATAAGCATTGTGGTGTTGTCTTTTTTTCATCTTAAACATTTTAATATTTACCTAATTTGTTTTAATATGTATCCTAGCTTATCTTGCTTCCTTTATAAGATTATAACTAACTAATCGACAACGGGAGGTGGATAACCGGTCAAAATGTCTTTAAAATCATTTCCTGGTATTAACCTAGATACTTATACACCCCGATCAAACTTATATTTATTAGAATAGATAACGGTGAATGCGAATTACCTACAGAAAAGCAGTATTTTTATTGAGATTAGTTTTGGATAGTGTGGCTTGGTGAGACAAAAATAATAGAGTGGTTTGAACTAGAGCTGGAAACCGCGAACCAGACCGAAAAGTTGCGGATGCGGAGCGAGCCGACCTTTTTTTATAACGAGAGGGGTAGCCCGCGAAGCCTGTTCATCAAGCTTGCTACGTCCGGCAACTTTTTCAGGCGGCCGAACATTTGAAAACTAGTTTTTCAGCTTAATATACTATGGTACTGTATTACACACAACACCGTTTACGTTAATTAAAATAGAGTTTATCTATACAGGCGGATGTGTTTCATTAACAGGGTGCATATAATCCACTGAATTATGTTGTGGTCATGCATCTATATTTCATCTATACCTATACGGTGACTTCATGCGCAAATTTCCAAGTTTAAAATAAATAATTTAAAGCATAATTCAATTGTAATTAACGTATAATATTGTATGTATACATTAAACAAAATAACTGTTATTATTTGTAAGGCACAGATACTCAATTATACCGGGTGAAAGGTTGCGAGCTGTCGATTGTATTCTGGGCGACTGGAAATGGGAACTTTAACTGTAGGCGTAGCTACGCACGAAGCCGCAGCACAGATTTATTAATGTTCGGCGAATTGTTATAATACAGCCGAATTAAATTGAGCCTGATATTCTTTTTCTCGCTTTATTCGTGAAGTTTGTAAAAGTAATATTAAATCCAACATTACATTTGTATTAGAGAAAAGGGAAATAATAAGGCTATACTTATTCAACAACTAAAATCTATTCATGCTTCTTTTCTATTCATACTTATTTTTATATGGACGCATCAGATAATGTAAACTGTAAATATCAGTAACAGAGCTTATAAACAGTATCAAAAAAAAAAGAATGAAAAGCAGTTTTAAAAGTCAATAATCAAATAAAATAACAAACAAAAAACCTAAAAATAGTAAATAAAGCATCTATTCCTCGGTAAATAGTATATTTTTGAAAAAGTATTCACATTCGGTATATTTATTAATCATTAATTCATAAAATTCCATTCGACAATAATCATCGGGTGAAAGTTCTTGGAATGTGCTACTTTTGTACGATCGATATTTATTCTTATGTAAAAGGTTTAAAACCTTTGCACTATTATTACAACCGCGAGCAATTTGTCTAGATGTGATATTAGAATTTTATTCCACTAATGTACAAATTTATTTCGATATCACTGACAATTTTCGCTAGGACATTCTTCTTTTTGCTATTTATTAATGTAAACGTTGTTTCGAAACGTCAGACTGTAATTTATGAATAGTAGTCGTGCTAAGGATTGATCTTTCGGTATAATTTACTGCAAATAAATCGTGTGTAACTTCTGCTGAATTGCCACCGTAAAATCGTTTCACAATAAAAAGTTTTCTTCGGGCGAATAATATCCCATTTTTTTTATAAAATTACTGACTGCGATTAAAGCTTACTAACCCTTGTAAGATTTGAAGACCGTGCCCGTACCCTAATATCCACCAACGTCTTTTAGAAATCAGCGAATTGAATCGAACGCCGGTTAAACTGAAAGTCAATTTACGCCTGTATTTACGCATGCTCAGCTAATCGTTCCCCTCGCCCTGTAGTAGTCGGAATAATTTCTATGTTGAATTGATTTAAATTCAAATAGCAGCGAATGCTTGCCATTAGACATCAATAGCATGCGGATTGGAAATGGTAAATCCAAGCGTCTGACACACAACCGCCCTGCATTTTCATTCTTCTTTTATCATATCACGCTAATCCACAGGTCGAAGGTGCGCTCTTGGTACAATAAGACTCAGAATTATAAATTGAACTTGCCAGGGACAATATACTTAAAAAAAAAGAAGAAGTAAAGGTAGATTTTACTAATTTGAGTTTGTGTGATCCAAAAATTACAGAATTTCTTGTTAAAAAAATATATTCCCTTTTAAAAGAAATTGAACTTTTTTACTCAAAAATGCACTACTGATACAGATTGATTTAATATGTGATGTTAAGAAATTTTAATGATCGGAGGTTTCGTATTTTATTGAAACACTTCAAAATCATCAAACAACCTTAAAACGTCTAGTTGTGAAAACTTATTTATGCCGTCTCATTTTATTTTGTAATTCTGATCTAAAGTTCCTACTCTATAATTCATTTTACCAAGTTTTAGTTTTTGAAAACATACTAAATACGCAATCGAGGTTTCTAGTGCCAACGCACCAGTACACTCAAGAAAGATACTCTTTAAATATCAAAAATATTTAAAGAGTATTAGGACTCTTACTCAATGTGAGTACACTTATTTTCAATATTTAAGCGAAGTATCAACTACTATCCAATATATTTTGGATAAAAATATTAACTTTTAAATCTCCCGGTGTCATAGGATAAATTCAACTATCAATTTATACATAGGTATTAAAATTCCAATTTAAACTGTCATTTACAAATGTGAAAAATAACCTCAAGGCTTTCGAAATGCTAAGTGCTTATCTACACAGGATTTTAAACAAGGATTAGACAAAATACCTCGAACTTCAGCTTCCATACAGCCTAAAGTATTTTAGAATGGAGTTGACTCACAGTGACAAACCAAATATGTTGCAGAAAAGGATCCACATCAAAAGTACAGCGCCGGTATCAGGAAATCCAAGGAAAAATGCCTTTCAAACATCCAAAGTATATTATTATACCCAAAGCAGCGAAGATATGTACGGTTCCACAAAAGGAAAGGTGCCAAAGTATGTTAATAGACCAAATTTCTTCTAATGATGGATAATCTTGACATTTCTTCTATATACCTTTAGACCGATGGTGAATATTTCAATTCACAAAGATGATTCCCTTAATAATTTCGGATATATTACAGAAATATAACTTAATTGATTGTTATCAATAACCATTTCGTCTCCATGGACCCCAACTTATTTATTTAATACGAGCTAAACTGAGTCTCCATCTCTTTGAGGTCGTATCGATGCTAAGGAAAGTACATTGAAATCATACAGTTCCCAAATCATAAAGTTATGCACCTAATTATAATTACCACGGCTACGATGCAAATTAATTAACACCCAATATTTACTGGATTTACGAACAGGTGTGTACGTAAAATTATAATAGCTACATCTAATATGGTTGGAAATTTATAATATGTATGTTCCATAACAGAACGTACTTATATTTCTGTTTTGTAGTTTGTAGGCATCATCTTTAGTTAAGAATCCGTTATAGATTCAGGGATAGACAATATCGGCTTAAACTGGATTTCGCCTTGAGATCATGCTATATCTGTACGCTCCTCTTATACACTCATTGGTAAAATGTTGCTTTATAGGTATATCCTTATATCATATTTTTGTTTACATTTGTTATGTATGTTAGTGGTAGTGAACATACAGTCCCAAAAATATCTCATGACAGTTGTGAGTCATTGTGCGCACATTGTACTGGAGTGGGGAGCGTATACGATGGCTGGTTCACAGTGTATATGCTTCAGCTCCGCCCTTGATGTCACTGCGCAACTGTCACGAGCGATTTGTCAAGCTATATATTATTATCAATATTATTTTGCGTGGTATCAAACTTCAGTGCTAAAATTACTAAGCCATATAAATTTTGTGTATACACTAAATTCTTGGTCTTTTCCCTTATTTTTTGTAGCTAATTTGAACTGTTATCCAACAAATATACAACAAAAATATCAACTTTTATTTTAATAACCCACCCTCAAGATTTTCACATTGATAATACCCCATTTGTTTGAATTTTCCTTAGCACACGTTGGGCGCTAAATTTGACAATTCTCTCCTTTCTTTCATTATCTCAAGAAGATTTCTGCTGTCAGTACTCTATTTATCGCATTTAGGGCTATAATCGCTTCTAATGCGCATATCATTAGATCACGAAGCTTTCCATAACGTATACCATATTGCGCCAACTGTAATTTTCTGCGTAGCAAAATGTCCGCATCTTCCTCATAAACCACTCCACCTAGTAATTATTAAGCAACGTCTCATCTGGCATTCCAGTGGGTTATAGGACTTTGAGTTTTATGTCGTAGTGTAGTACTTTGTTTCATACGTCATCATCATCCAAATCTTCTATCGCCTTTTTTCAGGTATTCCTATCGTAAAGTTGATGCTGTGTTAGGATTAACTCACTTTCTGCATAATTATCGCATGTAGGTTTCTGATAGTTATTCCGACCCTTGTCTGTTCCGATTAATATGCCAGCTTTTGCTTTCGCCTTTACATTTCTTGGTTTCAGTCACATGTGTAGTATCGGAATAACAAGTTGCACATAATCACTTTACACTGATGTGGGGAAGTGTCAGTTAGAGATAACCAAGTACATTTCTCCGTTCTCTCTCTTTCTAGTTTGAAATAGTTTTCTTTCAAGTAAAATAGCTGATGTGAGACGAATGTTGCACGTACCATTGTAGCAGCACATTTGTCCTACGATAAGTATTCCAGTGTATTTAGCGCCCTTAATCAACGTAACTCGCTAGCTATGAGAGTGCTAATTTATCTTCGTAAAAGTTCGCTGAGTTTTAACGAATATACGTTTCCATGAAAAAAAGACAAATCTCAAACTTTTCCGAACTGCATTCTACTGCGCTGAAGGAGCAACAAACGAATACTTAAGTTGGCGAAAGCAAGGTTCCGTACACATAGTCCTTTAAATATGTACTTTATCTCTGTTTCGTTCAACTTTTCAGCACATTAATTACCGTGATTAATTTGAAAACACCTACCTAAGGTAACTTGTTTGACAAAAATATGGAACTGCAGAGATGCAGCATTTTTCAGCAAATAAATATTCTGGGTATATAATCCATTTTAATTCTTTAAAGTTGAAAAGTAAAATGGACATTGCATTGCATATTTGATAATGCAGTTCTTCTATACAACATGGATAAATTTGGATTCTCCCCGAAACTTTTGTCATTTTTTAGAACATATTTGTCTAACAGAAAGTGCTATGTGGCTTGTTTGGATTATCCATTGAATTATTTTTTACCAACATCTGGAGTACCACAGGGCAGCAATTTGGGTCCGCTACTTTTTCTTATCTTATTATTTGTGGATGACTTGCAAATATATGCAGCAGTACGCAATGTTCAAGATTGCGAATATCTTCAAGATCAACTTCGAGGCCGTTACTTATATTGGGTACAACGTGATAAGTGCAGAGTGTGTGACTATTAATCGCAAAATCAGAACCAATTATTTATAACTACCAATTCGACGGTTCCCCACTACCTCTTGATGACTCGGTAAAAGACTTGGGGGACGTTTGACACGAAATTAACGTTCAGAGAGCATATATCCAATGTGTGCAAATCTACGTTGCAAATATTAGGATTTATAGTGCGAATCACGCGCCACTTTTGATCGGTCCGAACGGTTGTGTCATTTTACTTCGCGTTCGTGCGGTTCAGATTGGAGTTTGCTTCGGTGGTCTGGTCTCCTTTCTATCAGTGCCATGTGTGTTCTTTGGAGTAAGTTCAGCGCCGATGTTTAAAGTATTTCTACTTAAAAATTTCGGCGAGTATCCAGTGGTTTCAGCTACAGGGTGATAGATTTATTCGCCACTGATTCCTTGGACTTGCGCCGTAGCCAGACCGAAATTGTGTTTCTGTACAACCTTATAAACAACCATCTCGACGCCCCTAGTTTGTTAATGCAAATCAACTATTTGGTTCCTCGTCATAATTGTAGGCAGTCTAATGTGTTCTATTGCACTAGAGCTGAAACAAACAGTTTATTAAGGTCACCCATTTAAAGAATGTGTAATAATTATAATACTATCAGTACTTTTTTAATGTAGATATACATTCAAACAACTTACCTGAGATATTAATATTGTGCACGGAATCTTATCCACGTATTTACAATTAGTACTCCTTCCAAAACCCTCTTTTCTCTATACGATCTCTGTTTTCGCTCTGCTTTGCTGATTATATGTTATTCTAGTTATTTAAGGTTTGTAGTTTAAGTTGTAGTTTATATGTAGTTATTTTTTTCTGTCTTTGCTCTTACATATTGCTGTGGTCCGGCACCCCGCTTTTTGTAAATTCAGTGATCATATTTTGCTACGACCTGTCTTTATCAATGTTTCGGGCAAATTTTCTCAAAAAATTAATGTTTATTTTATATAAGATTTTATAATTGAATTGATTGGTTAATTATTTATTTATATATTCAGTTGTTTAAATTGTTTTCACTCTTTAATATATTTTTATTTGCTCATGTTAGCTCATGTCCTTTCTTGTAGTTGTTTTCTATGATCATTGTGCGTTAGCTGCAGCGCACGCAGCTGTTTTATTTTATATATATGCGATTGTTTAACGTTGTAAGGCAGTTCTTTGTCGAAATTCCGAGTAAGTACATGTAAATTTATAGTGTTAGCTGCCATTTGGGTATTTCATTTTGATTTTAAGTTTTGTTGCGTTAATTTTGAAATTATCTCATCCATCAAAGAACTCATTACATAATAATTGGTATTATATTTTTGTGTACACATTTCATTCACATTAGATATAGGATCATTTATTATTTCAGTTCTGGAAGGTATATTTTAAGTTTAAAGAGTTAATTTTTCGTTTTTCTTATATTTTGCTGTTTTATAGTTATTTATTAATCACCTCGGGGTTTGGGTGATTAGAAGCATTGTGCTTGTATTTAAATTTCAATTTTGTAAATTTACTTGATCTGTCCACGTTTAAATTAATTTGGTCTGGTTAATTTTTGAAACCACGTGAAAATTTGTGAAAATAGAATTATCTTCTTGAACAAATTTGTATTTTGCTTTGCTAAACGGATTTGCATTGTCCTTTTGTAAATTTAGGGTCTTGCAGTTTTTGATTTCGGCCAGAGCCCTAAGCTCACGGTTTTTTTTACTGCAATTTGTAATTAAATGTTTTTTTTTGTTTGTTAATATAATAAAATTTTTGATTGTGTCATTCTAAATTCTGTTCTTTTATTTTTGATTTAACCTTTTCAATTTTTGGAGTAATTAAAGAAAGTCAGATTTCTTTCACCCACAGTTTACTTTTCATGATTAGTTTTAATTGTGAGGGTAACCCACCTTTTATTTTATCCGCTGAGCTAGTTAATTTAAATTTTCATTGTTACTTTTCATTTTGCATTTTCTTTGGTACCTTCAGTACACAGCAATATGTTTGTATATAATTATGTCCTGTTAATAGATCACTTTGTATCTGTTGGGCATTAAATCAATTTTGCAATTTTGTATTCGCTTCTCCTTTTCTCTATTCTCCTCCTTATATGGGGATTTGCGTAGGGGAAAGGTTTAAATGTAATAATAATCATAATAATAGTTTTTATTCTCCTATTTCGCATTAACAAAAATGAAAATGAAGAGAATGTAAGAGGAATTTGGAATATTACTATATGCGATGTCTGCTTTTCCAATCAGGCATAAAATATACTAAGTTTCGAAGCCCTAAACTAATTAAACTGAACGATTATGCATAATAATACATCAAGCCAGAAAATTTTAATTGAAAACTTGATTTGCTAAGAATTTTGGAAGATTCGGACAGGTTATTAAACGAACGTGCGATATTATAAGAAAATGACCTTTCGAAGAGGGCGCTGTTGTGATGGTGGCGTAGGGATCCCTTATATAATAATACTAATTAATAATTTCACGCCTTAGCATCCCCCAACAGCTTTACAGAGGGCATCGGCGCCCATGAGTTATTATTGTGCCTGCGCCCGTAGAGCGACTTAAGATGTTCGTCTCTCAGTATTTGCCAAGGAGTAGGGGGAACTACGAAAATCTCACAGCAGTCCGCCGGGCTCGAACCGAAGACCCCGCGACTGATAGCCAGCGTGCAAGCCACTCGACCATCAGTCACAAATGCAAAGTATACACATCTGTACGAAATATTAATCGGCGGTACAAGTAATAAGGTGCGCGATGTCTCACAATAGTATACATAACAGAAGCATAGTAAATGCAAAAGTCCTTCTATTGAACATGCTGCGCTAGCGTAGTTCCATTAGCTTATGATTGCCATGTTCACGCTTCCTAATTCTAAATTAAAAGCAAGCAAGAATTTTGCAGTTTTTTAATGTGGCAGTTATCTGCATTATTCACCGCGAAACCGTAAAACGACGTAACAATAATTGGCGTAGCGTAATATCAAAGGCAAGGACTTTTTTGCTAGCACGATTTAGCCCAACTTGGTAAATAATTTTTAATGCGGATTGTGTCATCCGAAGGGAGCAGGTAACATGCTTCTTGAAGCGGAGATTCGCGTCCAATCATACTTCCAGATTTAAGGCATTCCTATAAATAGGAAGTGGTGTGCTATTTATTTTTGCAGAAATATTGTCCGACACAAAAGAGCGTTTTTGCTTCTTGACAAACAAGATTATACACGACTTGGCGGTATTGATTTGTAGATAATGTTTGCAGAAAAAATTATAGAACGTAAGAACACGACATTTTCGTCAACAGTTAAAATAAGTTCAAAGTGGTAGATAGGTTATCCTTGGTATTGGAAGTATAATATTCAATTAAATCAGCGCCTGGTACTAATGAATTTTGTGAAGTGAAGCTTTGTGAAAAAAAAAAAAAACATCAAGCAGATGACAAAGAAACAAAGTCAGAGTTCTTGTTATAAAACTGAATTTCTGCAAGTTTTTCCAAAGGTCACATCTTTCTTTCGTTTATCAAAGCACCGTTTTTTTTTGTTCGCACACATAGCAGTAAATGAGTTTTATGTCGTTACGTATGGAGTTGGTAGTAATTGTTTGTGCGCTTATATTCAGAATAGGTTAGACCGGGACCCGACAATATAACTTTCTTACGATTATCGCCAAATTACAAAAACCAATATGTTCATGCAACCGTTAATAATTTTCACAAACTCCCTGACATATAATCTTGGTAAAATAACGTTAATAGTTATCAATATTATTATTTATAAACTTGATATAAGCAGTTCCATACAATTACCAGAAGTGTTAAAAAATAATGAGAATAACATAATATTTACTTGAGAATCATGTTTATACAAAAAGAAAAATAAATGTAAACATACAAGTGATGAGTCAGAAGAAAAAAAAATGATAAATGAAAAATGAAAATGCTTAACAAAGGATTTTACAGAATGAATAGAGAAATACTTCAAGCTCTAACAATTTAATTCAAGTAATAGTTCCTTTACTTTTAATTCTCTTTTGATAAGTAAAAGTCATCATCGAAATTATACGCGCTTGGCTTTAGGGATAACTTCCTTCAATGGCTTATTTCATATCTGTCTGACCGGCAGGCTTGTGTAAATGTGAATACTATATACCTTGATAGAGTCGGTGTTGGGTTGGGTGTCCCGCAGGGATCCGTGTTGGGGCCCTTACTCTTTTCTCTATACGTTAATGATTTGTCTGATTTTCTAATGAGCCTAATGGGCCTAATGAGGTCATATCTTATGCGGATGATACCACCATTATTGTTGAAGGCAATAATTCATCCGAGTTACTAATTAATTCTGACTTTGCGTCTCGGGCTTTTATCACGTGGTGTTCTAAGAACAAATTAATTGTCAACTTAAAGAAAACCGTATGTATGCAACCCCATAACAGAAAACAAATTCAAAATTTTAATATCTCTTTAATTGATAATGTCATTTATTGTGTTGAAGCAACAAAAAATTTGGGGGTGCACGTCAATGCCAATATGAGGTGGGCTGATCATCTAGATCATGTTTGTGGCAGGTTGGGGACCGCTTACTGGGTTTTACTGCAATTAAAAAACTTAATGGACCAAAAAGCTTTGTTGAATGTCTATTACGCGTTGGCCTATTCGGTCATGTCTTACAATGTAAATGTTTGGGTTACACGTCCGGTTGGAGGAGAGTATTTGTTTTGCAAAAAAGATTGTTGAGATTAATTTTCAAATTAAAGCGTAATGTTAGCTGCAAACCAGTATTTGAAACTAGCCTTTTACTTACTTTTCCATGGATTTACATCTAAAAATCCATTATGTACATTAAGAAATATAAAATTCTTGAACACAATTCGGATTGTCATAATTATAGTACGAGACATGGCAACTTGTTGCGGACCGACCTACATAAAACCACCCTCTTTGAAAAAAGCCGACGTATGCGGGCAAATATCTGTTCAATGCCTTGCCTGTGGATATTCAAACTACCAGCCAGTTGGGTCCTTTTACTCATAAGCTCAAGCACTATCTGCTATGTCACATCTTTTACTCTGTTGAGGAGTTCTTGCGGTCATCTGCCACCCGGGATAGTTGCACATAGACTTGCTTTTAACGTGTTGTATGTTTGTATGTATATATGTATCTAATTTGATTTTCTTTTTCCTTCGTTGGTTGTAGCAGCTTAATATAAGAATTAGGTAAAATGTCTTAATCATAAATAATATTAAATTTCATAATAATAATTGCTAAGTTGCATTTTGAAGAGTTGGTAAAAACACATTATTTTAGTAGTTAGATATGATTGCTTGCAAGTAATATATTAGATTTTAAATTACTATGTTTGTTTGGGTTGTTTACATGGTGAGTGTTTTACAAGTAATGTTTTTTGTATTTATATTTATATATGTATTACACTGTATTATTTGACTTGTCCTATATCTATATGTAGATCACAGGATTAATAAAAATCTAATCTAATCTAATATATTTTCCTTATAGAGAAAGGTAACTCCTTAAATAAAACAATACATTCTAAATTATGTTGAAATTTGGAATAATATTAAGAAGGGAGTAAATAACTTTTTTATCGGGCTTCATATTTGTGATTAGTATCGCTTTTATTAAATTTATTTCAAGAGCGAAAAACAAAACACAAGCATTTGTAAAATATCAAAAAGTGTTGATATCTTATACATGTTGAAAAACCTTACAACTTTGACGATAAAGAAGATTATACAAAATCCTTATTGCTCTTTTCTATAACACGAAAATCCGCTCACGATTTCGAACATAAGCCCAATAAATGTTTCCTTACCGTAATAAAGATTGAAAGTTTGTATACTAAAAAAGAAATTAAAGTTTCGTGATTACATGATGTTTTCAAAGTTTCGAGAGCATAACAAACTTTTTATAATTTACCGCAGAGATTGGCAATACGATGTGTTCATCCCGGCCTTGAATCAATAGTGATACCTACTAGTGTAATAGAGCCTGCTGAGTTAAAGAAGTGGCGGTGTTAATTACATTTGAAATTTCATCATTTATGGAGCTTTCGCTAGTAATGATATAATGTTAGCATCCGCAACTTTTCTTTTAGATAAGAGCATATAGGTCACTTAAATAAATTAAAAAGAGGATAGGTTCAAGGACTCCGAAAAGTTTTGCGTCATTTTGCACTTTGTGTATGATCAGTTAAATACATCTGAAACCACCGATTAACCACACCTGTAATACCAAGTAGTAGTAGTAGTAGTACTATTGGCATTATCTTTAATTTTATTTAATAAATACTATATTGCTTTTAATTTGTTTTTACTATTTAGCACAAATCGACTCTAAAAATAAAAACAAAGAGTGTACAATGATTTCATTCAATTGATAAGTTGAGACTCCTGCCGAGGCCTTCTCTTACTGCCCTCGACCATCTTCTTTTTACTCTCAGTGGTCGGATTTCCATCTCCCACCTTGGGTTTATGTTTTATTTCCTTGACGGCCTGGTTTGCACCTTCCGCCTGGAATTTTTAAGAGTCACGGCGATGTGGCGTGGTCTGTGCTTGATCAACGTAGTCTCCTCCATTTTCTTTTGCCTTCTCAATTTCCTAATCTGGGCGCCTAATTTTTTTTTCTGTTGCTACAGTACGAGCTGTTGTACTCCTGCAACAACGTCTTCGGCAGTGTCACTGTCTTGTCTAGTACTCACTTCCAAGATTGCGTCATTGGTTTTTGGAGTTCCGCTAGAAGAGGTCTCCGATGCCCTATTCGGATCCCTCCGTTTTGCTTTTAAAAGTTTGTTACTCTGGTTCAGACAGTTCCCACGAGTAGGAGGAAAAGGATTGTCCACACCTGCGGTGCCCTCGGCGCAGGTGCAAGGCTGTTTACTTTAAAAGGTTGCCCAGTTTGCCAGAGGGTCCGTTCGTGTGCACCTTTGCCCCAGGTGACATCCATCTCTCTGTACGGATCGCATAACACCACTAAATTGGGGGCGATTGGATTGGTGGAGACTGTCTTCTATTCAGCCACGCGTCCCATCGGCCTAATCCGCCACCTTAGCATTTAGGTTTTTGCTGAGGTTATTTCTTCTCAATCTGTTCACATAAGCCCAAATTCCCCCTCTCTCTCCCCCTCCCCTGATTCAGAGCATGGTCTAACAGTCGCATGTGAAAAGTGTCGCTCTTGATGCAGACCACCCAGTCAGCACATCTATGTAAATTATATGTAAAATTTATGTTTCCCGAAAGTTAATATAATGTGCATAGTACATATTGAGAAATAAAAAACTACATATATATTACTACTAAATGTCCCACTTTTTTTACATACTTTAACGTCAATTACATGTAATAAATTTCTATGATATTTAAGGTATGGAATCTATTTTAAAGGCATTCACAACAAGGTTCTAGACTAAAGGAACAAGTAATTCAAAAGTGAGGCGTGTACTCAGTTGCCTACTCTACAGGCGAATTATGAATTTGTTAAAGATAGTTATTTAAAATGAATAATATTAGCATTAGGTGCTAAATATTGCTTTATTATAATGTAAACTTTATTTTATATGTTAATTCAAACTGACCTGGTATCTTTTTTGTATGTTATATTTTTGCTCGGAGAAATTTTTCTCTCTTCGGGGCGTTTTTATTTTAACGTTTGGCGTATTCCCCTCAAACTATAGAAAATAACGGTATTTTAATGACGGTTAGCTTTATCTTTCAAAATTCAGGTTGGTCGACCTGTGTGATAACAATCGAAGGCTGTTGACCGTTGAATATGTTTTGAATTCTCATTCTGTTGGTGGCTACCAGACACGACGGTTGTCTTAAATTTCCTATAACGTTTTTTTGCCACAACTGTAAAAAATTTTATCAAAGTTCCAAGAAGTTTTACCTGAAAAAAGTATCGATACAAATCCTGTTTTTTTAAATCCATATCGAATACCTGAATTTGCCAAGAAAATACCCTATAAATATCCTACGAAGACTTCCCGACCAGATAGCCTTTTCCATGCATTTGACCGAGACCGGGGGCCCATCTAACTGAACCACCTTCTCCAGCACCAGAGTTTGCCAGCGTCGTGTCCTTTCAAGTTAGTATCTCCTTAGAATCACCTCACCTAAAACAGAACGGAATTAATTCAGTTCTCTTTCAATTTTAATCAGAAACTTATATTTTTGTGTAAATTATTTCACCATACGATAATTTGGGGGTTAGTTTATAAGAACCGCCATTTAGTTTAGTATTTTAGTAAATTTTGTATGTAAGGGATGTATAAAAATATCACCGAAGTTGATATTTGATAAAATAGCTATCTTTAACAAAATTCTGACAGACGATCTGGTCCCCTTTGAAGCGTCCCGTGCCACCTAGCAGGTAGGAAGTCACTTTCCACAGTTTTCTTGCACTTACTTAGAGAGGTTGCTGGGTGTATTGAAACCACTAATTTATTTAATTTGATTTTTATTGAAAAAAAAAGAAAAAAAAAAAATCGTAAACGGACAGGCTAAATAAAAATAATATAAATTTGAATAATATTAAATTAGTATTGGACTATACAAAAAACAAAATTTAGAAATCCCGGGCATTGTGTTCTGAAAAACAGAGCAATATATACATATAGTGTATGTATAACGTAAGTATGATTTATGGCAATTTTACATAAAATATATGTGTTGTATACATGCATCTATATGTATAGCATATCTGTAAATTATGCGTATGTATATATATTTACAATAGGTAAGACAATTCCGGGAGAGATGCCCTGTTGAGTGAGATGGCCAACATCAATAATTAAAATATGGACTTGTAATAGACATGAGTATTGATAAAGCATTTGTATAGACCGCGTAATACTACGGGCACTATTTAATATCAAACATTAATTCATATCAACATCAATTATTAAGTGCATATTTAAATTATTAGCATTGACCACCTCACTCAACAAGATATCTTTCCTGGAACTACTCTAGGAAGTTACAGTAGAACTATAGGATTTTTATTAAAACAACTATTTCAAAATTCCAAACCTTTTTTTATTGGGCTTAGTATTTACGGTGTGAAAGTTGCATTAAAGAAAAGTTCACAATGTAAAACAAAAACCAATATACATTTTATATCTTGACAATGAAGAGAAAAAAGAAATATTTCATGTTAAAATGCACAGTTCGAGGTTATGTTTTGCCGCTTAAAACTGCAGAATGTTTGTTTTTGCCGTCCATTTCGAAGATATAAGAAAGTATATTATTTTCTGGTATTAGATTGTCTTACTGAAGAACAGAACACGAAACTAAATAGAATAATAATAATAAACACAACTCACTATTCAATAAATTGCAATCGCGTCTCTACGAAACAGTCACACCATAAAAACGTACACTTAGCACTAATGTCTCAGTACGCTGTGACCATAGCAATTTTAAATAATGTCAATTTTACATAAATATTTCACATATTATATCTTTGTGGTGTAGATGTTAGATGAACATACAATTATAACATATTAATATACATATAAGATACGGCTATGCTGTACATTTACAAAACTCTATGCTACAATTATATTGTTACCTTTAGTATTCTTGTATTGGATTTTAGTAACATTCAAGAGTAAAATATTAACTAATTACTGGTCTTTAAGTTGTAAAATAGGTTAATTGTTAACGTCTATTATACGTATGTGGTACGTTTATCATTAATGTTGACATTAACTAGACATCTAGATCTAACATATGTGTATATTAGATGTATCGTGCTAATTGAGCATTAGCCACGACATGACGGTCAGGAGATTTTTTTATCGATCTTAACTGTTACACCGCAGAGTTTTGCTTGTACAGTGATACCCCGAATAGGATGAAGTAAAAATACTCCGTACTGCGGCAGCAGGAAGAGGTTATGCCTAGAAAGACTGAGTTGCGCATAACCTGCTGCTGGACTCGTCCATAAGAAACGCATAGACTCATCCCTCACTACCACCATGTTAGGTTACTCCAGTTATATAGCAAAAAAAAAGAGATGCATGTAATGCATGGAAACTAAATGCTATCGAATCAAAAAATGTAGTTTGGCCAAAACCTCTTATTTTCTTATCTCATTAAATCCTTTTCAATTTAAACATTTTGTTAAAACATTCGATTATTTTGTTTTTGTACGAATTTCAGTAAAAACACATATTTAGATGCTGACATTGATGCCACAAATCCATTTGTGTTTTAAAGTTGTTATTTTTCAAAATCCATTTCAATTGAAACTAGAACTAAATTATTAGAGAATCTAACTTATTTGATCATAAAATCTCGAATATTGATTTAACTGAATATCACTTTGTTTTTTACAACTATTTAGTATTGGGTTATTCAATTTGAAAGCTTAATAATATATTGTTACATTCAATTTTCAAAAAGGATTATGAGTATTATAGTTGGCTGTTGTTTGGGAAGCTCTCCTGGCAGATGTCAAAGAAAATATTTGAATAAGTCAATGCCCGCGTTCACAATACGAACACGATACATATCAGTAGCGGTTTCCGCTACACAAAATGGCGACTGCTTCATTATATGTTATTGACGTAGCGCAAATGTAGCGGCTCGTTTTTGAGACGAATTGTCAACAGTTTACAAACCGTTTCGGAGCAGCTACGTACTCTGCACACGCCCAATGTCCGCGTTCACAGTACGAACACGAAACATATCAGTAGCGGTTTCCGCTATACAAAATGGCGATCGGTCCATTGTATGTTATTGATGTAGCGCAAATGTAGCGGTGCGTTTTTGAGACGAATTGTCAACAATTCCCAAACCATTTGGGAGTAGCTACGTAGCAGTTACGTACTCTGAACGCGGCCATTGATTGATCCCCAATGTGTATAGAAGCGATCGTTTGACACTTCACAATATACTTTTGCTCATTATTTTGTATTTTAAGTAAAACCTCGTGTGAGGACTCTCGTAGAGCAAATTTTATCACTACGTGCTCCCATTTGCATAAGGGTAGCATTGGAATTTTCCTATAGTCAAGAGGCGGTAGCCAATCTCCACCCTATTTTATTGTGACTAGCGTCGGTGCGGCTACGCCATTTCGTCTGAGACTGACAGGTGACTGCAGAGTGATATATTGACTTCTTTGACAGGTCAGAATTGCCCAAATTATCTAGACTTTATTGAAGCCGTTTCACCCACCTATTTTTTGTCGGACTAATGACCATACTTTCGATTTTGGTATTTCCGTTTATAATAATTTGCCAAATTTTCCATTACTACAGATTGTACAGACAAAATTTATTAAATATCTTGAAAATGTATCTTGATAATTGAATATATATCGAGAATTGTAAGATAAATTATTTGATATTAATTGTAATTGCGGAACATGTTATTATTTTTATATCCATTTTGCTGGTAAAAAAACCTTTTTCTTTAATCAAATTAAGATTCTGGATAGATAAAGTGAAGCTGGACCCAGTTAGTTAGTTGATTAATTAGTTTGTAAATTGTAACGCTGTATTTTATTTTGCAATTTTGTGTTTATATTTTTAAGTGATATCTTTATGTACTTATTAACTGTTGATGCTTTTCTAGTTGTTGTACTATACCCGATATCTTATTCTAAAATTCAGATACATCTTTACTCTGGTCTCCGCGTCTGCAGCGTATTCTAGACGTGATCTTTTATGCTTCCTTAAGACGTGGTGGCGCAATATAAATTTTAGGAACTCCCTTCCTTTTCCTGAGCGGGCCGGCCATAAAAGATCACTAGATTGACTTTTTCTTTTCTTATCCGGACATCTGCAAATTTTGGAAATTACCGAATAATATTTGACGTTTTGTTCTTCGCGTCAAACGTTGCGGCAACCTTATTATTATTGTACACACGCTTGCACATGTCTTGTTTCCTAAAGTTTTTACCTCTATACATATTTCTTTTTTTTCATTTTTTTTTCTCATACGTATTGCTGTGTACTGATGGCACAACTATAAATGTAAAATGAAATTGAAAATAAAAAAAAATATTAAATTAACTAGCTCAGTGGATAATAATACTAAAGGGCGCAAAAAAACTTAATAACCTCAGGTTATTTTCAGAATTGAACTATTCATGAAAAATAAAATGTGGGCGTAAGTAATCAAAAATAAAAGAACTGAACTCTTGAATGACATTAACAATCATTAAATTTATTATAAAAAAAAGGAAAAAAAAACATTTAATTACAATTACAGGAAAAATGAAAACCATGAATATAAGATTCTGGCCGAAAACAAAACCTGCATGAATCTACAATTAAAAAGGACAATGCAAGTCCCTCAACAAACAAAAGACAGATTTGTTCTAGAAGAAAACTCCATTTTTCACAAAATCCACGTGGTCTCAAAATTTCAACACTAACTTAATTTAAACGTGGACAAAACAAAAGTAATAATATTAAATTGAAATATAATTACAAGCTCAATGCTTATCTTCACCTAAGCCGAGGTGATTAATTATAAAATACAAATTTAGCAAACAAAAAAAACGGAAAATTTAAATTCTTTGAACTAAAAAAAAAACTTCTTCTAGAAACAAATTACAATAACGGATCTTATATCAATTATGTGCACAATAATATAATAACAATTATTATTTAATGAGTTGCTAGATCGATGATTTAAATAGCAATAATGAACAAAACTTAAAATCAAAATGAAATACCAAAATGGTAGCAAAGAAACTAAAATAAACTGTACTCACGCTCGTCAATCTGGTAACTGCTCTCGCAAGGTTAAACACAGTCGCATATATACATAAAATTTACAATTGCGTGCGCTGCAACTAACGCACAATGATCATCGAAGATACCTTTAAAGAAGGACATAGAACAAGATAAGCAAATGCTAAACATAATAAAGAGTGAAAATAATTTCAACTGAACAATTACATTAAATTTAACAAACAATTCCATTAACAAAATCTTTTCGAAATAAAATATTAAAACTGTGGAAACTCTATCATTGCATTGATAAAAATGAATAGGAATGAATAAAAATACTAATTTGAATTTCCGGAAACCCGGGTGCCAAACAACAGCAGTATGTGTATTGTCCATAGACCAAACAAACAACATAAGACTACATGTTTGTTTGTAGTCAACAAGTAGTCTTTCATCCTTTATCCTCCCACTAATGTTTATAACATAAAAACTAGTGTTGAGTATGCGAATTAAAATATTCGTTGATTCCGATTATTGAAATATTCAGATGATTCCGATTACAATCCGATTCGGAATCGGGTAATTGCGATTATTGTTTCCGATTCGGAATCGGATAATTTCGAATTAAATGTATTTAACATCTTTTGTAATAAAAGATGTTAAATACATTGCATTTAATTCTTTGCAAATTGCATCCAAAGCATTTTCTCGTACGCTTTTTTTTGGTAATCTTGTCTAGTTCTTACATACAAGCAAGGATGTAGTTGAATTACTGGCCTGACCATGTCTCTGGATCAGATCACCGTTCTATAAAATGAAGTATGTAAATATTTTGTAATCCTACAGCTTAAGTGACTAGTAAATATTGTTAACGTACTCTTTCAAACAACTTGACATGTTTCCTGTTTCTTTAACAATTTATATAATAAATTGTATATGAACTATTTCCTCGACTTGATTTTTGTGGATTTGGTCAATGAATATCTCAACAATAGTTAGAGAAATGGGAACATTGTTTATAAGTTGGTCACCGTAAAATCATTAAAGAAATTACCAGAATTGCGTGCTGCAAGCAATAAAAATAGGACAAGTTGTATTCCTTGCAATATTAGTAAAATTGCACCCAGCAGATCTAAACGAAGCGATTGGAAATGCAAAGAAATTACGAACTGCAAAGCGGCCTTCACATAAGTTTCGCTGTTAAGAATTTTCTACAGCAGTGAAAATATAACCACCATATATTCTTAGCGCACATGCGAGTCACAAAAAGATAATACTAACATGTTTTACCTCTTATAACAATATGCTTTGTGATCATTTTTAACCGCTCGAGAATACACTAAGATAATATTTTCATCGTTTGAAAGGTAACTGACTGTTAATTAGTTATTCTTTATTATTAATATTAATTTAAGACATAACAATAAGATATCATTTTACACAAATCGGAGAGTACATTTACACTATTTAAGTTAAGAATTAGAAGTTAATCACATCATAGATTCAATATCGTCTACTGATTTGTTCTTACCCGAGAAATCCTTTCAAAAGTAAATATGTTTCTAGAGATTTTCTGGATTTGTTCGTGAGTTCAAAACAACTGCCGAATGCTAGCATCCTAAATGGTTTTATTTGATGTTTGTTAGACGATTTAAATGTCCTCGTACACCACCCGTATTATTTACTAGACAATACACACTATTACAACACAAACATATTTACTTGCAGCAACTAATATCAATAATCAAGTGAGCTAAAGATTAATGAGTCCACGTACATATTTCATAATGAAATTGCCATAAATATTTTTTGAAAATATATACCAATAAAAGTTCTTTATAATACAGATTTTTTGTTTAAATATAATGGTAAAATTGATTGTATTCCACAAGGATAGTATTTAACCGTTTGAATATTTTTTATTCCTGTGATGAACTAATTGAAATTAACTGTAGAGAAGTAAAGTGACAACTGCGTCACCCTTAGATAATTGGTTAATCACAATAATAAACCTAGCCGCAAGTGATGGATGATTAAATGCAAACAGATTTTTCAATTTCAAAACAAATTGCCCCAAAAGGTATAATAAACTTTATAGTAGCAGTAAAGAACGGATACAGAAAATTTCACAGCGGCATTGCCTTCAAAAGCATTTAAAAATATTAAGAAGCTTTCAACCAGGGGGAAAATATAACGCAAAAGTGCCTACAGTAAAAATAGTGCTCTTTCCATCGTTCAAACAATTTAAGTTGCGACGCAGATGCTGCATTCATTTATATCCGGATTGTATGGCTTACTAAAGCTTAGTGTGTCTAACATTACCCATCTGTTATTGCTCTAGATAGCTACTCATTTAAGCGCTAGAGGCTGACAAAACTTGAAAGTTCCTGAATTGTGTTTTAATGCCAAAGCGTCTACATTTTTAAAAGAACGCTGAGCTGCTGCACTATCAATCTCTTCAAGCTTGTTACACAGACAAAGAAGTAACAATAAAAAAGATAATTTTTCTGCTTTCGTCGTTTCATTTATAGCTATCTTTTATCAAAACCAACGTGAGATTAATCCTGTATATACCGTGTGCTTCTGATAGACTGCTTGTTCCCTAAAATATTTATAGAAAAGAAACAAAATATTGGAAATATGATGTAAACGAACATATTTAGTATGTTCAATGCCCTACATTTTTCTATCTTCTACATATTCATAACGCCACACATTTGAAAATACCCGACCACAAACTTCATTATATACTAGATACACGTTTCATTAACAGTTTTCATAACCAATAAAGCTACCAAATCACACCCTAATTGATATCTAAAAATTACATAGATCATGTTCATGTTTGTACTGTAGATATACTTAGCTACACTTGGAGAAATTGCGCAGTGTTGCTCTAGAGTTACTGCTAAACACGTATAAATTATTTACGATTTTTTGAAAAAAATGCGTTCCTTTTTTTGTAATTTTACGCCAATTTTTACCAAGTATTAAGTACCACGTTGACGAAATATTTATTCCTTTTAGCGTTTTGCAACAGTAAATTCATTTGAAACCAAAAATGAACGATTATCAAATTTCTGCTCGGTAGCATGTGCAACTTCACTAAAGCTGCCCAGAACACGTGCTTAGCCTGATTGATTAATTCCTATCTATTCTTGTTAATTTCTGGGCGATGCGGAGCAATTTATGCCCAAATAGTTTTATTGTGATAAAGCGGTAAGTACTATAGCTTTTGATGATTTATTCTATAAAACAAACTATCACAAAACATTACCTCGTACTTTTATAAATCCGTTTGGAAAAGCCTGCGTCTGAAGAGTCTTCTTCTTTGGATTACAAGAACTATTATTGAAAAACATTTACTGAATGAGAAGCATATTAACTTCCATAGCTCGCTGTTTGGAGAAATAGCTAATCGAGACTTATTCTGCTTACTGCACAAAATCGCATACTGCAACAACAATAGAACAATCGAAAACCTCTTCTGGAACATTCTCACACTGTGGATACCTCAGGCAATATTGATCTTATGCATGCGTTTATTTGCTCAGGATGTCTTCCTTTGAAGAGAATCATTAATAATACCATAGACTATTTTTTTTATTTTATTAAGGCACGTATGAAAGGCTTTAAAATATATGCGATTGTTTAGTAATTTTTTAATTTATAATATTACAAAATACATTACTAAAAGTAAGTAAAAGTTTGTTACGTCGTCCAATTTATTGGCGACAAGATATCTGGTTATTCCAAATAAAAGTTTAAATGAACAAGTAATTCGGCTCAGGTAAACAAATAGGTTTTTACCCATATTTAATTCCAATTTAGTAAGCTTAAGCAAACTTTGGTGTTGTTAAACAAATCGATTTCGCAGTACATATTATCATAATAAACATACTTGAATGTAATCCTTATCATAAACACCAACAGTGTGAAATTACATATATTACGTTTTACTTCAAATAATCTAATTTTACACACTGATGGCTAGTGTAATTCATTCTGAGGTGTATTATTATATCCAGTACTAGATTTTCGCACAAGAGGAATGGTAATGGAATTGCAATATATTCTGAGGGAAAATTTGCCAATTATCTTGAAATTTTCTCTTTCTCTCGCTCGACATATATTACGTAAGAAATAGTAACGGCTCTAATTTAAAGATCTTAAGTCTTTAAAGCTTCCTAAACTATTTCTTGATTTACTACTTGAAATGAGAGCAATATTGCGGTTGAATTTGAAGAAAATTTTTGTAAGTTTTTCTTGTAACTTGATAAAATGACAGCTAAACATATTCTTCCCTGTTATTTCTAGTTTCTAGTACACTTTCTTTTTAAATTCTTATTCCATTCGTGTTTCTTAAGGGTATTATAAACAATATCATCCGAATGTCAATTAAGGGCTGCAATTCTGACGATGTCTTAAAAGTCAGAGTAAAGAAAATTCCATTTCAGCAAACAGAAATCACGTTTTGCGTAAAACTTACCAATTTCGAGAAAAATTGCAGGGATGTGTGAAATGAAGTATTAGAGTTGACACTTTTTTTTAGTGGAAAATATTATTTATTTGTATTAGTCATTTATTACATTGATAAAATCAGGTACAGGTCGACAAAGGGATGATGCAGTCAGTGCATTATATAAGTATAGTACGCTATTTTCGGTAACAAACCTTTAAAGTCATTTTATCGTAAACTAATAATAAAACTTAATAATATTAATAATTCGAATTGCTTGAAAAATTAATCTTGTCTTCTTAATGTAAACAATATACAACGATTCGTAGTAAATTGTATGTATTACTCTACCTTGCTTGCAAGTTGAAACCAACTTGCGCTCACCAAGTGCAGACCCAATTCCGGGCAACTCATGAACAAAAACACGTTCATGTTCTACAACACGAGTACCGCCCACTGACGCACGAACATGGAATTCTATAAATACTAAGACACAAAGAGCCTCGAAAGGAATACAATCATTGAAAGGAAAGGTGTCTGAAAGTTTTGAAGGATTATGATTAAAAACTATTTTCATGTTGTATTTGGAGAGGATGTTCGCTATACGACGAGACCTTGGATAAAAGGTAGATAGACATTGGGTTAATAAGTCTGTATTTCGAATAATAATACTTTATATCCGTATATAGTATGTGAGTATGGCGTCTAGGATAGCTGTTTTTGGTGAGGATATCGGTAACAAGGATAGACTTCGGGATAAGGAATTAGGTTGGTACTACGGAATTTATGTCACCGTTCTTCAGTGCAGGATGATGGTATGAGAGACATGCATATGGACGAAAGTTTTAATGGGTAAGTCTGCGGTAAACGACAGGTTAGTTGTTCTTACAAAATGTTATTTTATGGTAACGTTATTTAATCTTAATACCGTGAATGAAAGTTATGTTTTTGTAACCGGTGAGAAGTTCGATGTTTATATAAAAATAATATGATATTGAGTTTGGTATGGTTTATCACAAAAATTTTGAAATGGTAGTAATTTCATCACTTAGTTGGCCCAAACTAAATTGAATGATGTGTCTAGAAGGTATATATATATATATATATTTAAGGTACTTATTGCATAAGATGTATAAAAAAATTGATTATAATAATAGATAAACCTATATTCGTCTATAAGTTTTGAAATAGCCCTTTATTTTTACACTTCGATGTTGTACGACAATTTTTAATAAATAACACTTTTGTTGGTTAAAAAGAAAAACCCATATTTTTAATAAAAGTCAATGCAGACAATTTTTCATACTGATATTATAAGTATACGTATTGTCATGGTATAAGCATTTGATATTTACAAAAGATTAAAAAAAGAAGATATAATAAAAAAAAGCATATAAAATGTAGCAGTAGAGAACCATACGATGTCCAGGTGATGTAAGGAAATCTCTGCATTTGGCAAGTGCTTCAAGGCATTTTCCTTCAGAATGTTCCCTTCAGGAAATAAAGATGACTAGTAATGAAATACCCACACATCGAAATTAAATATTAGAATTTGAATAGTACATCTAGATTTTGACTGATCAAAGTTGGATCTAAGTTCAGTTCGAATGAAAATTTATTTTTTACAGTGTACTTATTTTAGTTAAATTTAGTTTAGAATTTTATATATATTGGCAATCCAAGTGCATTGATATATTAACAGAAAGACAGTGAGAATTCCTGGAATTCGATTTCGTCGAAAATTGACGCGTATGCCTTGTACAGTAATTAATTGTTAACTTAAAATAGTGATAAGTAATAAGTATTGAAAATTTAAATGTATTTTTTCATGGCGCAGAAACACGTAGCTTTATTTTATAATGAATATATGGTGATTCCAGAATTTTGCAATAATTATTTATTTCAATTTAGTGTAAACTTTCCATAGTTCCATTTGGTCACATGGACATTCTCACGTTCTAGATATCTTATATTTCCCTCGCTTCGGTGAAATTCAAGGATTTCCTGAGGTAGTTTGCTTGCCTGACGAAAGACTATCGCTATCGAAGTCTGTTAGAGTATTCCAATTCAACACGATTCACTAGCCAACCTCCGTGAGAGACGGACGTGTCTCGATTAATTTTTGTAAAATTTAACGGCTATTTTGATAAAATCCTGTTTATTCCAAGTTTCCAATCTAGAAATGATAGTTAATTGTTAAACAAAGTTTATAACATGAATTTTATCCAAATTTACCTATATTAGGTAATTTTATCCAACGACGATTTTCCTGAGATATATGTTCTTGTTCTGAACCATTCTCCGTGATGAGAAGTACGAGAGCGCCCATTCAATGCCTGACCTCACTTGCCCACTGTGATGCCCGCTGACAAAGTCCCTTCAAAGGTATTCCTCGTCCATATCAGCTTAAAAATAAACGCATTATTTTAATCCTAACCTAAATTTTAAAATACTTATAAGAAATTTCATATTATATACATACGACGAAAGTTTGGGGTAGGAATTTTGTTTAGCCTCTGAACAGCTTGCGACCACTCGGGAAAAATTTTTGTAAGGTGGTAGCTCTTGATGTTAATAGTTAATACGTATTCACAGCAAACCTAAAATCCAGTAATTTTACCATCAAATGTTGGACATTCTGTTTCATCTGTCTTTTAAGCAAAGATTTATTCATATGAACGTTCGCGAGAAAATTGGGAGTTAATTTAAACCGCATTAATTTTGCTATGATGAAATTGTATTGATAAACAGTTGAATTACTAATTCAAAAAGCAATTATTTAATAAGCGAACTCATTTGACTTACCTAAGATACTTATTTCCTTATCTATGTTGTTTTTACACAGTTTCACATTTTAAACACTATTATTACATAAAACCACTTTTGTTTACACTTAAATGTTGTTCTCGTTATCAGAGCAAAGTCGATCATAATTGTTATACCAGTCTCATGCGCGCGATATCATTAAAACTAAGCACTGTAAACATGAACATTGGAGTAGAGGATATTAACGACATTCTCCCACGGCATCTCCTCCCGTACTGAAGAATAAAAAGGGGTTAACTAGCCATTCGTAAGTGCTAGCGCGTCCTTTAGCCTGGTTCATCGGAAATTCTCACCCTCCATGCTATCTGGCATTCAAGAGGACATACTTATGATTAAGAAGTAATGACTATAGATGACACTAGGATGTTTAAAATTTGATACTAAATAATTCCATTAAAGTATTATATTTATTTTTTTGTACCGGGCTGTATGCTAACCCTTGTAGTGTTAAAGTATTAAGCAATCCTATTTGCTATAATAGTGACATTTATGTCGACCACAAATAATACTTATGGTTTGCACTGATGCTAACGCAACAAATCATTTTTTATAGCAGATTATTATATCTAGCACGAAGACTTATTTCATCCAATGATATATTTTTTCAATAAGAGAATATACTTCAAATGCAGCAAAACAGAAAAATATTTAAAAAAAAAATGTTTCTCTTGCTGGAAATACATATCGTCTTGACTGCCCACTAGATTGCCGTGGGACAATTTTATTTAAAAAATAAATTCCTTAGTTTAGGCAATCCTTTTCATGCTTGTGCCACTTCTTTGTAAGGATGAACTAATTATCTGAGCTACTTCTTTCATAAAAAATAAATTACATTGCAATCTATTTCTAGGTAGCTATTAATTTCCCAAGAAGACATTTTAATTAAAAAGCAGTAAATTAGAAAACTGCGCTTGACTCCTGATAGCTTGCAAGTACACAAATCAACAAACTGTCGTTTTTAGATGCATACTTAGGCAATACTATTAAGTTTATTTAATACATGAAATGTAATTAATAATTATCTTCAACGACAAATTATGACTAAATTTAATCCTACAAAATATTTAATTCAGCATTTCCTTACTTCTGGCCATAGTAAACAAATAATACTGGTAATGTACTTTCAAAAGGTTCATTTCTTTGTTCGGAGTGATGAAGCTCGACATAAGCTACCTACAAGCGCTACCCAGCTAAACTGTTCTTTATATATTTTTGCGTAATATTGTAAATACGTATAAGGTGTTTACGTTTGTCGTGTGTCCACGACATATTGCAGTAACAATGACAAAAATGCATGTATAAATTCGGGCCTGTTTCCCGCTGCTCTAACGGATGTTATAAAAATTGTTTAAAAATTTTACGACAGCTTCGTGGACAGCAACAGTTTTCTATTTCACTTTAAAAATCATCTCCAATGTATGGACAAGTCGACGAACAACATCGAGGCGAACATTAACTCACTTTGATGTGCATAAGTTGTCGACTCAGATCGAGAATAGGAGAGTAGTTTTCCAATTAGTTCATAGAACTCCGATTTTCCATCTACACCACTAGAAGTTCGCTAAGCTATGACTTAAACGAAATGCATGCGCAAAGAGTACTAGCACTGCAAATTTAATCTGAATGATTTTTTGTACCTGAACTGATATCATCCCACACACTTTTACATTAAATAATTTCAATAAACTAATTCGAATATCGCTTCATTTCTACAATTCCCTACTTGTATGTTCATTTCCATCTCCGCAAGGTGACGTTAACTCTGTCATACAATTTATTAATTAGATATTAAGAAGCTAAGGCAGACATAGACAACACTAAAAAATCACTTGGGCGGATACTATACTACAAAAGCTATTTGACAAAGATCTTTTATAAAGGATAATTGACAATCAAAAATTCTATACTACACTACGTAGAAATTTGCCTTTATTTAGTCTGTAATATCAAAATGTGTCATAATGTACAGGCTGTTATTGTATTTCAAAATAATTTTAAAATGTGGTCCTTCCGAACCTGTATAATCCTTAACAAAACAAAAAAATTGAAAATATGTTACCACTTTTTGTATATAAACCGACGCGAACGTGGTGGCCCACCTGTATATTGTTGAATATAGCTACCTGCTATAACGAATAATACCTATCCCATGCGTTTTTCTTAGTTCATCAAATATATCCGTTCATATAACAAAGAAATACACAACGTACTGCTGTGTATTAATTGAAATAAATAAGAATACTAAACAGATTTTTAAAAAAGAAAAGAAAATAAAATGTTAGCTAGCTCAACGGAAAAGATTTAAAAAAAAAACAAAAGAACTATTAATGTCAGAGCAAATGAAATCAGACTTTCTTAATAGCACGAAAAACTGTAAAGGTTTAATATAAAATAAAGGAACAGAAATTTTTAACCCAGTGACGCTAATTAAACAATCAATTTATTTTTACACAACGGGTTAAATTACAATGATGCAGATAAAAACCCTGAACTGAAGGTTCTGGCCTAAAATAAAAACTGCACTCTAATTTAAAATAGGACAATGCTATTTCCTATGCAACGCAAAAAGTTTTATTTGTTCAGGAAGATTATTCAACATCCACGTGGTTTCACAAAATTAAAACCTAAGCGTGGACAAATGCAAGAAATTTACAAAAATGAAAAAACTAAATAAAAGAACAATGCTTCTACTCACCCAAACGAGGTGATCGAAAAATAAAATGATGCAGCAAAATAGATAAACAGAAAAATTAACTGTTTAAAGAATAATAAAAAAAAAAAAAACCAAAATAAATCTTCCTAAACAAAAAATAATAGTTGATCCTATATCTAGAAAGTGCACACTTTAATACATTAACAATTATTACACTAAAAATTCCTTGATTGACTAAATAATTAAAGAAGAATATAAAATTTTACTGTATGAAATGAATTACAAAATGGCAACAAATATTTAAAAAATACGTCTACGGATTGCCGGAACAAGCGGCAGAGTGCATTACTAATATTTTCCGCAACGTTAAAGTTTTTCTAAGGCTAAAAAATAACGAAAGAGTCCGTCCAAGACTTTCGTCTCAAGGTCTCCTACAGGGATCTAGCTTAAGTCCTGTTCTTTTTAACATATATACTTGGGATTTTCACGTGATGTTTGCCCCACCTATTAATATTATTCAATACGCAGATGATTTTTGCTTGAAGGAAATGTTAACAGACTCAATTCACTAATGTCGAACAATGTCAATAAACTCAGAAACTGGTTAAACCGCAATTCACTAGAGTTAGAACCTCAGAAAACCAATGTTATGTATTTTTCTCGTAGCATGAATGAAATAGAATTAGATCACTGCAAATTCCCGATAAGACAAGATGTGAAATATCTGGGTTTACATATAAATCACAAGTTAATGTGGACAAACCATATAAATTCAATAATAGCGAAACGTGAAAATGCGCTTAATTTGATGAGGGGCATCATCAAAGTGTCATGGGGTATTGATTACAGCATTGCTGTAAATATCTACAAGTCTTATATAAGGTCCGTCATGGACTATGGTTGTACAATTTATTCAAACACCAACAAAAATAATTTATACAGACTTGATATAGTGCAAAATAAAGCCCTTAAGATTGTGTGTGGGGGCCATGAGATCTACCCCCATATTGGCGCTTCAAGTGGAAGCTCATGAGCCTCCTCTTTTTCTCCGCAGAAAATATCTTGCCGTAAAATATATATACAAACTGAATTACAAACAATCGCAATCACTATTGAGCAAATTGTGCACCCTATCTATTGAGGATCTGACTAACCCATATTGGTCAAAGAGAGATTCCCCACTTTTAGCTGCTGCATATCAACTGACCGCCAATATTCGTTCCCGTATGTGCGCACCATCTACACTGGATTTATCATATATAGAATTTACATCATCTCCAATTATTCATTTTCCAAAGTATATTGGCCAAACAAATCATGATCAGAGTGTATTTTCTTCAATCACCAGTAAATTGAAGAACACGTTAATAATATATACTGATGGATCTAAAAGTTCAGACGGGTGTGGTTGTGCTTATTTTACGATTAATGAGAACAAAGAAATTAAAACTAAGTTTAAGTTGGACCCAGAAACTAGTATCTTTACGGCAGAAGCAATAGCAATTTTGCAAGCGCTTAAATATGGCTTAACATCCAAACACTCGCACATAGCAATGTCGGACTCAATGAGTGTTTTAAAAACATTACAACAAGACAAACACCTTTACAACATGCATCCGATTATAGTAAATATTTTTGACATTTTAAAAGACCTAAAATTACATTCACGCTATGCAGAATTTCTATTGGGTTAAAGGCCATTCAGGACTAAAACCAAATGAGATAGTAGACCAACTGGCTAAGCAAAGCATCATTACTGGACAGCCTTATTTACCTACTCTCTGTCAGGCGGACGTTATAACTGCAGCTAAGCAAAGCATATTATTGAACGACTGGGATACGCATTGGATAAATACACACACAAATAAGAGCACACAATACGCTTATATACACCCAAGTGTAAGATCCAACTCGTGGTATACTGATTACAGCGTGTCACGTTATTACCGCACGACCATGGCCCGATTGAAGTTTGGGCACGGAAGATACCCGGCCCATTTGCATAAAATTAAGATTCTCGAGTCACCATCATGTGCATGTGGTGTAGATTATGCGTGTTTAAATCACATCTTTCTAGCGTGCAGCTCACACAGGGACAGTATTAATGATTTATATAGTTTTCTCATTTCAGAATTTATTCCCCTTCCGACTAGTATTGTTTGCTTACTGGGCTTCAATAGGAAGAATATATGTGATAGGCTAATGAGTTTCATAAAGAAAGAAAATATTTCTATATAGTTAACTTATGTGTATGGAACCCTTCCTTGCAATTCCTTTGTGGGATATGATACCCGTTTACCGTTGGCCGTTTTTTTGTTTGTTCTAAAGTTAGTCAGTTCGATAGGCCCCGAACTGTGAAATGAGTGTCCCTGTTACTTCCTTTTTCCATATAGAATAATTTCTTGGTGGTAAATTGGCTATGATCCCGCAGGCCATGCACATATAAAAAAAAAAAAAAATAGTCGAACAAGGAACTCCCTAACAAAATCCTACAATTGTTTTTCTTACAAAAATCCCTCTCTCAAAAATCATACAACGCAGACTTATAACATTACAATGACAATATTAAATAGAATACGCACTAAATTAGCACAAGCGAACAATAGACATTTGAATGACTGGAATAATAAAAAATCTTAACACTGCAAAATAAAATCATACAATAAACTCTTAAACTAAACTTATTCATAATAAAACAAAATTGTGAAAATTCTCGGTAAATTGAAAATCAGCTGTTCAACAAAGTAAACACGACAACCGTAATATGCAACTTCAAATACACTCAGCGATAAATGAGTTGTATAAACCCATGTAAAGCAGTACGTATGTCGGCACTAGTAGAAGTCAATTTTATAAGTATATATATTTAAATGAAGCGGTAAGGGTGTGACTGGCGACTGTGGGGATGGTCAGCTAATATTGTTCACACTTAAATGGATTAAGGGTGATTTTCATAATGTTACTTAAAACTTTAAAATTACTTTAATTTAAAGTTGTCATAAATAATACACAGACTTTTGTTAAGGTGCTAAAGTCACATTTGTTATGACACCCGCCGTAAGTTAGTTAATTTAGGAGCGGCTTTCAGTGTGTATCGGATTCATAGTCCCTTTTGTTATTTTATTTAAGCGATTCTTGGATAAATTTGCGAAAATTAATACCAGATCCTGATAATTTTCATAATTGTTGGAAATAAATTTAAAAAAAAACTAGTAGAGAAAAATAAGTTGCAAAATTCTGATACTAAAGTTTATAATGTATCACTTCATGTATTTAAAATTGCACCGCATAGATAAAAGAAGCGAGAAGAAATAATTATGAGAGAACAAATATGAAATGCTTTCAACTTTTCGGGTTCAGATTATGTCGTTGTGTCACATATCTTTTATAAAATATTGGATCAAAAGGGTAATGATAAAAAAGTCTTTATATAATACATCTGTTATAAAAGTTAATTCATTACCCTATACAAGGGAAAAAATATTTGTTTGAACTTCCAGAGCGTAATATCCGCCTAGCATATAAATTGTACTGATTCAGCATGAAAAACGAAAAAAAAAATCTTTCTGCTTTTGAATGCCCCATCCAGACCAACGCAACGCAAGCCATAGCACATATGCTCAGATCTTGGAAAGGATTTGCTTTGGTATGGACGAAACAACCGAACGGAACCCAACGGCATCGAACGCTACCGTTGGCGTTGGATGTGTTCGATTTGATCTGGACGGGATTTATGTTTATTCAGTTGCGTACGGGCGAACCAAAAGGCTAAATACACTATAGTAGCTTAATAGTATTAGCATAACTTATAATTTCTATTAATTAATTGTTTGCTAATATCTCGGTGAAAACATGGAATAGACTGAGGAATTATGTTTACAATTTATAGAGCGGTATTGAAGAATTCCGTATTGTGGGATCCCACAAATAAAAACTATAAATTAATCAAGAAAAAAATCGATGTTTGGAAAAAGACAGCTATTAAATTCGGCCGTGACAAAGGTGAAATAAAAAGGAAAGTAGAGAGTCTGCTGACCACTTATCAACGTGAATGATTACGAATGGGTTCCGATGATCTATACTGTTCAAGTTTATTATCGAGTTAATTGAAAACTAGTATTTTAATAATTAAAAAAAAAAACCGGTAGCTTTTTTTTCCATTTATTTGTTATATTTTAATCAGTTATACTATATACCTATGCACCTGAATGTATAGATCAAATACTTTAATTATGGCAGCACAAACTTCAGGTACAATATTTGATTAGTCTCCATTTGGAGCGGGAATATACACTAAGAAGCCTAAAAAGGCTCTTTCGGTAAGCTTCAGCAAAGATACGACTGTGTTCCAAGCTGAGGTTGCTGCAATTCATCACTGTGTCTGAGAGATAGAAAGATGTACCGAACCGGGTAAGAGCGTCGCTATCTTCTCTGACAGTCAGTCCACACTTAAAGCGATTAGCTCCTCAAGCGTGGACTCTAAGGAAAGTAACCCTAGCCTGGGTCCCTAGCCACTCGGGTGTAAGAGGAAATGAGGCGGCGGACAAGCTGGCCAGGCGAGGTTCGTCAAGGCCATTCGTTAGAGCCGACCCCTCTTTCGGCACTACCAAATCGCAAATTAAAAAATCCATCAATGAATGGATATACAATCAGTCCAGAGAGTGGTGGCAAAAATCACGGGGACAATGGCAGGCAAAAGAGTTCTAAAGGAGCAGAGCCTGAACTCACGAGAGATCTACTGAATAAAGACAGGAAGACTGTCAAAATGATTGTAGGTCTGCTGACTGGTCACTGTAGACTGAATAGGCATATGTATAAACATAGGCCTGGCAGATGATGCAACCTGCAGATGCTGCAAGAGGAGGAAGAAACACCAGTTCATGTGCTGTGCCAATGTGAAGGCCTGGCGAGAACAAGGTTTCTAGTAATGGGGGAGGAGAACCCCACAGCTAGTAGCTACTTAAAGAAGCCGCTCTCAAAGATGATAGGCCTAATTAAGAGGTCAAAATTAGAGAGCGTCCTCTAGGAAAAAAGGGGATCACAATAGATCTGAAAAGGTCGCGGTGAAACAGGTCGATAGGCCACCCCAATCCTAATCTAATCTAATCTAGTCTCCATTTTGATATTTTGAATATGTCTGGAAAACTTGCGCAAGAGTTTCCTGTGACCAAAAATGCAAATCTTGGGTTGCTTCATAATTTGCATTATGTTTCGAAATCTTTTGTTTTAGTAAATTGAGCGTAACTTGAAATAACTCTGGTGTCATTCTGCAGAAATTTCGAAAATGTCCACCGCCTTCATTTTAAATTCCGCGATTAGGTGACTTCCGCTATACCTGTTTCTATCTTTAAAAGGTGCTGCCATCTACCAACGCCTTGCCCTACATTTTTTTCTTTTTTCTCAATAAAGAATTAAAGATTACTCCTGCACTCGCCATTAATAAATCATCTGCTTTGCTGCTCGTCATTATTATCGTCGAACCGCATCCAACGTATTTGAATGCACCGCCCACATTTGGCGTTGGCGCCAGCGTTGGGATTCGGTCGTCGGTCTGGACGCGGCTTAAGACAAACTGTTTACTTGTGCCTAACTAATATGTATGTATGATATGTTAGCAATCCTAGTATAAACACATTATATCCATCAGAATCCTCCATCAATCTTCACGAATCGGACTGAAGGTATTATTATACCCATATTCTACAGTAATATTTGTTGCTTGCGGTATAAACAGAACAAACAATTTCCAAACCACAAGGAACAATTAAATGTTAATTCCGGTAACAAAGTTGCCTCTTTCCCAAAATAACCTTTCCGGTTCTGTAGTATTGATTTGTTCGTGACACGCGTCTTAATTTAGAAAATATGCTTTTCGTTAATAAAAGCTACTTAACAATATCAAGATTTGTAAGTTAATTGGATTGCATTCCCTTCATTTCCTTTTCAAGAAGTGAAACAAACAAAACGTTTAGATTTTCTGGGAAATGTATTAAGATAACCTTATACTCCTATTTACTTATTTATCATGGAAATACATAGCCATTTCGCAGCGGTGCTCACGCTGCCGTCCAAATCTGATGTTGTTATTTATTACTGTTAGCAATATTGAAACATTTAAAGCAAGCTATTTACAATTTCATTTGCTTGGTTTGACGCCGTAGTTTATATAATGCTATGATTGATGATGATTAAAATGCGAATTTTTTATTATGTATTATATTTCTTAGATATTCTAGGTAATATTTTGCAATCGTTTGTAAATAATATGTAGGTATTGTCATATTATAATCCTAGCAAAACTTTAATACAAATTTAGTTCATTTTAATATACATTATTACATTATTCACTAGGCAGCACAGAAAAACCTGCCATCGAACCTGTTGCTGAACGTATGTTCCAAGATAAGAATGAAAGAGATTATATCTAAGGTTGAGTAATATGCTTGTACTGTATTTTGATGAGATCGATTTCCTATAATAGTGTATAATGGAACTTTATTTATTAATAAATATGTTAATATTATTGAATTGGTAATATAATGGACAAAATTCTGCAAAAATCTTGTAGTTAAGTAGTTGTAACTACTATTGTGAACAATTATACTCAATTATATTTTTTCTAAAATTTCGATAGTATAATACTTTAGTAATTTAAGTATTCCCGCGAATACATAGGTGATCACACACTAATTTTAAATATTAGTATTAAATCGGCATTACAAAAACGGGGTCTAGAAATTAAGACCGTATATATGAAAATCCTAGTACCAAAGTAAGTAGCAATTCAAATTTATAGAAATAATAAAATTATCAATAGTTTCAAAACATGTGTCAACAGATTACTAATCAGTCTTCTAAGTTGAGATAAGAATAAAGTATAGATAGTATATAAAATATAATATCTAATTTCAGTTATTGTATGGTAAACTTATGTTCATAATTAGGTTTCTTTGTGTATTAGTAAATGAAGATAAGTTGTAATTACTAATTAAATTTATTTTCCATATACTTCAAAATATTGCAATTTCTGCTTTGCTTTCTTCAGGTAATTTTCAAACCTTTGTATGAGTGAACGATTAAAAATTGAGAACAAAAAAAAATATTTTTGTGCAACACCCATAAACCAAATATCCGGGCGTACGTTCTCAACACTGCTCATCAACAGCCAATCAGGAATACACTTTTTTCATTAACTTAACTATTGCTTTACAAGTCAATTCAGTAGCCTCTTCGAATTTCTGCATAATACTGGCTCCTTACACCACTAGCTACAACAACTTTACGATTAAAGATGTTTTATTTTGTTATTTTTGACTATTTTTTGACTTTTATTTTTATGATATTTAATGATAATTAGCAAGTATAATAGTGCCTATTTTTCATAGGCAGGCCATGACAATTATTTCGCCAGCATAATAGTTAAACGTCAAAACTATGAACAATAATAATTTATGTGATACTTTGCCCTTCTTACATCTCAGTAATAATAATAATAATAGAAATCACCGAAAACGTATTACATAAAACAAATTATTTTTTAATAGCTTTAACTTTTAATTATTACTAATTAACTATAATGTCTGTTTGGTCAGTTCTAGTAATGCACAATTATCATAGCCTACTAGACATCGGCAATACAGTTTCTGCTAATCATAGACGAATGACATTAAATTTCATTCTATGTTCAAAAAAAAAAAACGTATTATTAGCTTTGTATTTTATGATCTGATACCGATGTATGCTTGCTAATGTTTGGTTTCATTTAGTAATATCGCATTTATATATTAAGCTAAATTGAAAATTAATCCTGCATCAGTCATCACAAATGTTTAGCATGAAGTGGAAGTGTTTTGCGCGGAGAACTAATTCAGCATAGGCAAAGATGTAGGCTGCTATTTAAAAGTTACCTTGAGCTAAAGTTAAACAAATATTCAGGACTATAGTGGACACCTGTATATAATTATATCCCAGATCCTGCTCCTAGAGTAGAGTAGTGGTCATGGTGTTCCCTTAATGCCAGAGCATTGATTATAACATCCGGCAAATGTGTGAGAACAGTTATGGCTTCTATTAAAAAATAACCTCAAGAAAAGTTTTTGTAGTATTTTTATTCATACTTTGATTTTTAACATCTATTACATATTTCGAGATGTGATGTATGTCATTTTTTGGTAATAGTTTTTTTTTAATGGAACACCCTGTATTTATTCACATTTTCGGACACTTTTTCAAGAATTCCAATGATATACGGTTTTGGTGATACTTGAGATATTAAAATAAAGCTTTGACTTTAAGGATCTTTTTGACAGATACAGCTGATAAAGAATATTTGTATTTTGATGTTGCTATGGAAACTTTTTTAGCAGAAAGAAAATTATCTGTATTTGTGATCAGAGTTCTCATTGGATGGAGGAAAATCAGACGCAATATCCTCAAAAATTAAATGTGCGGGCAAGTATAATCAGAGGGCACATAATCGGATCGTCTTTATTAGGGAAAATTTGAACCCTCATCGTTATTTACAACTTTTGTGTGAGGATATTGTTCCAGCATTAATTCGTTTATTTCCAAACCGCGCAAATCCTGCACTATTCTCAGAGAACATCTGGTACCAACAAGATGGAGCTCCGCCGCATTATGGAGTTGATGTGCGTGAATATCTAAATGATTTATTTCCACAGCGTTGAATAGATCGAAGAGGATATATTGAGTGGGCCCCGTGATCGCCCGATTTGAATCCATTAGACTTTTTCCTTTCGGGCCATTTGAAACTTGATGTCTATAAGACTAAACCTCAGTAGCTAGAAGAATTGGAAAATCTTATTAGGATGGCCTTTCAAGAAATAACGCAAGACGCCATTCAGAACTCATTAAGCTCATTCGTTGATAGACTGGCTTATTTTCAGGCTGCTGCAGGTTTTCAGCTTGAACATTTATTATCAATTGTTTTGTTTTAAATGTTTTGTTATTACTGATCATTTTCAAAATGTGAAGAGATGCAGATAATTTTATTTCTGCTAAAAAAAAGTTTCATAGCAACATCAAAATACGAATATTCTTTATCAGCTGTATCTGACAAAAAGATGATAAAAGTCAACGCTTTATTTTCATATCTCAAGTCGCACACCCACTAAACCGTATATCATTGTGATTCCTAAAAACGTGTCTATCCGAAAATGTAAAAAAAAACACAGGGTGATCTATTTAAAAGAAATTACCGATGACGTCATATCGAAACATGTGATAGTTGTTGAAAATCAAAGTATGTCACAGAGTAGAATAAAATACTGCAAAATTTTTCTTAAGGTTATTTTTTAATAGAACCCATAATTTAGTTAGAAATCAGGTGTTCCCACACATTTGCCTGATCAGTATAAGTATATTATATATAATCAGTGTCCTTAGCGAATGCTGGGGATAACGAAAGTCGTTCCATCATATAATAACAACTGATAGCTGACTGATTTACAGTAGACTTGCGATTCTATGAACTAGTCACATTTTTTGTTGTTTACATTTCGCATAAATCAGTGATCACATAATTGCGAAGTTACTCTATTATATATATTTTTTGTTATTAACAATCATAGGGAAATTATTAAGTTAGAGTAAGAACATTTCAATTGTTATGAAATCCTTATAGTACTTAGAATATGTAGCCTCGTGTAGTACATTTAGGTGGAGCAGTGGGTTAAGATGATTTGTAATTATTTAACTTTTCATAAATAAAGTATACATAATCATATCGATTTTAATTCCACTGTTCTATAAAGTCAAGTATGTATGTATGATATTTAAAATATGAATATCTGAAACAAACGCATAAACAAATTACGCAGCCTTAACCAGAAGCTTGCAGTATTTTTATAAAAAGCAACACCGTTGTTATTACAGATAGACATGTAGTAGCTTATATAAAATGATGTTATTTTTCTACGTAGAATTTAAAAATGGAATAATATATAGGATGTTTCATTTAAAATAACGGAATAAGTATGCACTTTCCTAACTTTGGAACATCATGTATAGTCAAAAATATTTTTAATTTGTGCAGCATTGTATTTTGCATAAAAATCTTTTTCCTAATATCAAAAATAAAGCTGTAATTAAAGGCTCAAATTTCGATGGGACACACTGTACAGGCGACAAACTACGTTCATCCCAACATTAGTTAATGTTCTTGATATTCGACGCATCGACAATCAACCCTGTCTTTAACATTACGTAAGGTTGTGAACACTTATTATTTGAAACTAATACCCAGAACATTAGCCACGACAATAGATACAGTACAAAATATATGTTACGTTCTTTCGAATTGGCCGTATAATCAATATCTCTGTCAATAGGTACAAATTACGTTTGCGAATCTCGCTTTCGCCAAGTTTTTGATCTACACCTGTACAAGCATGAAACAGGAAAGCGACATTCCGCTGTTAAAAGTTTGTTTCAAAAGTATATTGTTTGGTCATATAGTCCTATCTATCGATTTCGTTGAAACCATCTTAACCCGGAGTGGTTTATATGGTACTTCTTGAAGTATATAACCGCATATAAAAGATATGTGTATCACAGAAGTATCTGGAAAACGCTCATCTTTATATGGCGACGATATGACAAACTTTAAGTTAGAAAGGGAGACTTTGTAAATGCTTTCATGTCGTAGATATCTCTCCAACCACTGAATATATACGGTGTGGGCTTAAAGTATGGGATACTAAAAAAAAACGCTGGTACACATCGGGTTTAGTTTTTAAAAATATACCTTAACATGTACAGTGTCCGAACAAAGTATTCTAACGATGGATATTTTGTTCGGGAATGAGAAACGATATCCACTTTATTGCTCCCACCGTTGGCGTTAGGTGTGGCATTTGTAGTAGTGGAATCCGATAGTGCTTTTTCTTCCCTTCATGATAATGTAAATAAATCATTAGGTTGCATAAAAAAACTTTTGAGAAAAAACGAGCTGAATACCTATCGTTGATTGATACGGCGCGGCGTTATGTAGCTTCTTATGAAATACGATAAACAAAAAAAAATCAAACCGGAAAATAAAAATAGTAAATTAAATGTTCAAAATGCCACCGATTAAATTCTTACCAGTAATATAGTCTATTTACAAACTCACCTAACAATTCCAACGAAACTTCGCCAGATTGAAGACCCCACGGAGTGTTACTCAAGGACACTGTCTGTTGCTGTGAAACTTCAACTTTAGAAGGTGCAATTACACTTTGAAGTCCGCCCTAAATTTCGATTATCCAAATAACTTTTAAACGGTGAAAGATAGAAAAAAGTTTCAATGGAGGACTTGCAGGGTTTATACAGTCCTTTCGGTTGATACAGCTATTTATATACAATGTGTTACAATAAGCATGGAATGACATATGTGGCACCGAGTACTGTATATAGGCCTGAATTAGATAATTATACAGGGTGTGTTGCCGTTGGATTGCGATCGCTTCATTTATGGGTTTTATTTAAAAAAATTTGTAAATTAAAATTTAAGAACTAGACCCTGCAACGCCATCTAGCAGTGAAGTTTCGAACTCCTTGCTCGTCACAACGCATCTTACCGTAATAGCAAAAATTAGTGTCTCAATTTTCGTTATTTATTTCCAAATTAATTAGTAATTCATTGTCAGTTAAAGTTGCTTGTCATTATTCAATTATTAGTTCAAGTTTCATTCATTAAACCCTTTTCTTTTGTGTAAATTATCCCGCATTATTAGTTTGTCAGTGACTTATTTGATTCACGTTGCATTTCCTACTTCCGCCCGCTTGATCAGCAAGGGAAACGCACAGGTTTCGTGCAACATCTTACACGCGCTGTTCAAGTTCTCTCCGTGCACATTCTATTTAGTTACCACATTGTGGGATTTTGCCACGTGAGGAACCTCCAATATCGACTGCATTTTCCCGTTTTACCTGAGGCCATCAGGAGAAGTTTTATTGCATCGATATTTTTCCTGTAAAGGGTTCTACAACAGTAGCGTCAAGCCGGCATTCCTTTTGTTTAATGGCATCATCTTTAGGTCACTGGTAAGCGGACTTTTTCGGTTGTTAATTTTATCAGTTTTGGTATTCCGGCCCTGTATTTCAGGACCTATTTTCTTTGGCTTTGATTTAAACCTAGAGGGTGAACGAAGTACCTAATTTGGGAGACCAAATCCAGATCGTTGAATTCACATGCACCGCGTACAGGGGAGCAAGTGGACCTCGCCTATGATACTAGCGTAACGCGCTAAACACCCTCCCGGACGCATACACCGACACCCGTCAAAGTTACCAGCTAAGTCATATATTTTAATTTGTTATTTTCTTTTCTTGCACCGAAGTAAAATTTGAAGCTATTATTTTTTTCAATCCTATCACGTGATAAAGACCTTCCAGCCAATATTATTAACTTCGATTAAGATTCAAATTTACATTTCTTAAATACCTTCATAATTATTTTTGCGTTAACTTTATTCATTGTACGATCATTACCTATAATTTTAAATTATTACTTAAGTAAAGAGGTTAAGACCGAACACCAATGTATTGTCATCGCAACAGATGTTAAGATTTGTATTTCGTTATATTGCATTGTATGTTACTACTTTGTTGTTTTTTTTTGTAATAAATATGCAGTGTCATCCAAAAAATTGTGTTTTGAATAAATTATTTCGATCCGATAAGACCTTAGGCTTGAGAAAGAACGAACCCCTTAACAGGTGTTCACAAAATTCTGATCTTTTTTTATATTCTTTTATTCTAATGAAATACTATTACATACATACAGGCTGTTCAAAGTTATTGACGCAGTATTGCTAACTTTTTTAATATTGCAGCAACGTTGTTGGTTAAATTATCAAAGATGTAGGGTTTTTTTACGCTGATTCCAATCGTATAATCAGAAAAACAATTGAAAATTGCGTTTACGAGATATAATAGATAACTTTGTGTTTTACTAAAATGGATTACCATGTATATTTTGTTACCAATTGATAGAAAACTAAGTTTTGCACACAATATTGTCATAATAGTATGACCCTAAAATAAGAAACAAAAGAGCTACGACTAATATAATGATGGATTCGATATAACAGCCAAAATTTTGTTGTTTGGCAAAGTAGAAATCGAAGCAAACTTTAATTGCTTAGTTTTAAGCCATAACGAAATTATGTTAACAGTTCTGCGAAGCTTGTTGTGTACTGGTATTGGAAAAAGCCTTTATTGATTCTATTGTTGCTTATTTTGTTTTATCTCTAAATTCGTTTATTGCCGTGTTCCTTTTCATCGTTGCATTTTTTTCATTATTTATTTTCTTATAATTCTAGTTGGAGAAATATGATATACTTGGGGCATATTTTGTATGTGGAAGGCACAGCAACAGAGCCTTGGAACGTTACAGAGAAATGTTTCCAAACAAAATACTACCAGCTAGAAAGTATTTTTTTACGATTATTTCGCAAATTCCAAGCGAATGGAAATGTTTTAAAAAAGCCGAAGGTTAAAACGAAATATTAGAAGTGCGGAATTGAAGAAAAGAAGTATGTACCATTTAAATATTGGCCAATACGAATTAATAACAAAAGATTTATATCATGTTAGGAGTCATAATGCTGATAAATCCGCTTTAGAGTATTATTTTGTTAATACAGGAGACACTTTTTCAATTATTGCTTTACATGTAATTAAGTATTCAAATTGTAAAAATGTTAATATGTGGGAAGCTACTTATAGGAAACAACATAATAATAGCTTACTTAATACCGATTTAACACCCCTTAATTATAAATATTTAGAATTTATTGAAGATAGTAGTTGTGAAGCTTGATTTTGTAACCTATGATATACTTATTATATATACACATTTGATATTCGGACAATATACCTACTTGTATGTACAGCTGATGATGTTAGCATAGCTAATGAAATGTACATAGTGTTTGAAGATTAAAAAAACTGGTGTGCGGCGAAGTTTATTGATATTTCGTGTGTTAGTTATCAGTATATCTCACAGTGCTCGATCTACCTTCAATTAATTGGTTTAATGTGTCATAACTGAGAAGCGAGCTAAACAAGTTTATTCGTTTATCTACAAAAATCGGAACATTACATATGGACATTAAATTTCTAAAAATGTGTAGAAAAAACAATTTGTTTCCGAAGTTTATGAATATGAAATTAAACAGCGGCATCCCGTTTAACTATTTAAGAACGGATGAAGGGAAAGTGGTTAACGTTTGAAATTAATCAACATTATGCCAAATTGGAACAATTAGAATTGTCAACTTATGAACTACATTTGAAGATCAGCAAAAGACTAAATTTCTTGGAATGGGATAGTTTTGATGAGAAGCGACAACGAGCCATACACGCCAAATTGTTGTGTTTCAATTATATCATCTCATAGCAAGAATCTTTCATTGCTGCTTCATAAAACATCTCCTATCCATGTGAACACAGAGGTCAGTGTTATTGATAGGACCAACATACAATTTACAAATGAGGAATTCCAACTACTGATTGTGGGACTTAAGTTTTCAATCGAGCCCAAAGAAGTCCAACTAGAAGGGCTTATAAATGACTCTGATTCTGACTCGAATTACATCCTGAATAAAGTAAGACAGCGTTCCAAACAGATGAAACTCGTGTTCTTGAGAAAATAGCTATTAGCAAGAAAGTGAAGAAAAGTAAAAATACACACAACTGCATTACACAGGCTTTAATAAATAAAGAATGCATATACACCAAAACAGATAAGGGTAATGCAATAGTAATTTTTGATAAGAACACTTATATAAAGACGTTGATGTTAGAAAGTGGTCCTTATGAAAGAATAGCAAAAGATCCTTTAGGTAGATATATTAGGGAAGTTACTAAAGTATTGAAACACTGTACTAATCTTATAGATAAAAAGTTAAGTTTTAAACTTAAAATTAATAATCCTAAGATTCACTAGATTCAAGATTTTGCAAAGTTGTGTCAATAGGAACATTAGGAAACAGAGATGTTACATCAAAAGATATTAATTTATTGAAAGGTTAGATAAGAGTAAATAAACTCGTTCTTTCGTTCATACAGCAGTTTAATATACAATTACTAGTTTCGGCTTTTAACAGCCATCTTCAGATCAACGGCAATAGGTAAAATTGTCTATCATTAAAAAAAAAAACACCAAACATGAATAATAAATTACGTGGACACCAACATTTATATATAATAATTAACTATAAATTTAATATAAATTAAAACATAAGAAAAACTATTTCAAAATGAAAACAATATAAATTTGTATTACTATTACTTTCAATAGCCGATTTTCGATTGCCCTCTAACTCACACGCTTGCTTTAGATTTGACACCCTTCCCCTACAATGCCGAGTACCGACGTGTACTGATGACACATGTCCAACGGCCAGCAGGCCAATATACGGCTGGCCCCACTTCAATGTAAATTTTTCATATAATCCGACCACCCCCTCTTCCGCTAGCTCCACACGAAGACTTACAAACCGTCTGATATCGGAACCAATCTGGATGTGGCGCTCAGTTTGTGGCGACGTTTCTTTCTGTATGTGATGTTCTCTTTAATTTTGATTTATCTTTAACTTTCGTTAAAAGATAATCTATCGCGCGCTTACTTTTCGCTCATGAACTTTATGAGTTAACCTTGTAACAGCGTCTTCGTAATTCTTGTTTCTTCGGTAGCGGCGCTGGCGAAGATCGCTGTCAGCTGTGCGATTGTAAATTGCGCGCGAAGATGTTTGTTTATGTCGCGTACTAATACGTCGTACAATTATTAAAATTAACCCTGGTGAAATAGCTTCACTGCGTGAGTGATTACGCAGGGTTCTTGCTTGAAGTACGCAACAAATATAACATACATTCTAGTGAAACAAATACTTAGTTTTCGTAGTTTTAGTCCTCAGATCAACAACACGACAAAAAAAGGTGTATAAGTGTAAATACAGGTAAGCAAAATCACAAATAATATTTAACATGTAACAATAATATATAAAGCAATGAATTATGATGAAATAATCGCTTTGTTTAACGGAGTTTTCGGTTAATTTACCGAGATGGCATGGGAAATAAATGTACAAATATATATATACCGGGGTGTGCGTTTACTTTGTGACGCTCATCGGATTAATCGTTGCAAATGAAATCTCAATAATTTATGGCAGAAATCGGTTTACGATAATTCTAGTATTAAACAAGGGGCGGAATAAAAATCTGAGCGTGAAATAAACAATAAAAGAAACAATCTCGCCTCGTAACTAATTAACTCGTGGGGCCGAAGAACTATAAACGCATCACCCCGAGGGACGACAACAGAATACAGTCCTACAGGATCGGTAAACGGCTATAATTGCATCACCCCGTGTGACGACAACGTATTATGGCCAAGGAGAGATTCGAAAATCAGCGGAGTCTGCCGAGTCTGCCTCGAACTCGGTTGATGCACGGTTTATATAGGCAAGCGGCGCTGGCGGGGGATGCGAGCGTGTGTAAATCCAACACGGGCGCGCGGGGAAGTAGCGTGCGTAGATACAATGTGCGCCGCGTGGAGGGGACGCGATACTTTAATAATTCAAACTAAGACGCGCGCCGGCGAAAACAAATTAACGAAATAAATGCGGACGTAACGAGCGTATCAGGAAAAATTGATTAAACAAACTACAATTTATGATAAAATAAATTGCTAAATCAAAATATATATATTGGAATTAATTTTTTCCGTGTAACGACACGTTACAAGTTCGCCGCTTATCTGCATAAATAAATACAAAGCGTGTTTCTTGGCATCAAATCATAGGAATCGGAACGTTCATTCATGTGTTTATCGGCATTTTTGAAGAAAATAAAAGCTTTTTAATGATTAATCTGTAACTTGCAATCCTTGGGCCATGGCTGCGTACAGTAACAGTACCAACCTAATACTTTACTCAAACATATGTAACCATACTTTCTTTATAACAGAGAAAAATCAGTTCTTTTTAGTGGTTATGTCTGTCCATTTATTAATTAGTTAAGTAGCAACATACACATATTAGCGTGCTACTTATACGTTTCGACTAATTGTATAGTCTTCATCAGTTTTCATCAAGAATTTTTTTGGAAAATCATAAGTATTAAAAAAGGTATAATTACAAAGTTAAAACAGAAAATTATTTTAAATCAATAAAAATACTACTGTATATTAAGGGCAATGTAGAAGAACGATTGGCTGGTTTGATATAAAAAAAAACAAAATTAAAAAAAACATCACGATAACGCTAACAGAACATTAAAAAAACAGAAAAAAGTGCCCATGCAACGGAACTAAATAATAAAATAAAATTTAAAATTTAAATAAGACTCTCGATTATAAAAAAAAAACTACAAGCAGCAAGAAACTTGTTTACTGCCAATATATTAACATTGAAGGAATATACCGGTACTATAACTAACAGCTTTTTGCGGGCTTCGCCGTATGTCAAAACTTTCGCTCGACGTTTCGCTGTTCATACTGACAGCTTCTTCAGGATAACTGAACTGATTCTCCATGGTCCGACATTCTTCTTATATACGCCCCCGGTGCATCCAACCGTGTAGTTTCCGCTCCATTGACCGTGACGGTTCGTAGTAGGCTCTTCCACGTGTTGCTAAGGTGGTATCCTTCTTCTCTGTTAACGGTTTTATTCTTCTCTATTTCTATGGCTTCCCTGATGAGTTCCGTAGTTCTTGGTGGTAGTTATTACTTTTACATTCTTGAAATCCATTTTGTGTCCGATACATTTATATGTGATAAGTTATAGTAAGAAGGAATAAATTTTTGACAAATTAGAAATATCGATTCTGTCATTGATGCTATTGTTATCTTAAACGACGAGTGTAATATTTTTTTTCTTTATGAAAGGTTTCAGTGTTTTTGAAGTTAAGTTGTGATTGAGGTTATTTTCATGTTTTTTTAACACCGTTAAATTTGCAGTTGATTTATGCCCTTGTAATCTATTCTTTAAGTACTGTTTAGTTTGACTAATATAATTACAGTTGCAGTTATTACAAGGAATACTGTAGATTAAATGAGTATTTTTACCGATCGGAGTTTTTGTGTTTCGCTTTTAAAACACATTTGTTAAATTATTACAATTTTTGTAGGCTAATGATGTTATGAGGTATAAGAACATTGTTAAGTTTTTCTGACAGAGATGGTACATGTGGTATTGAGACATATATGTATATGTTTAACATTTTTTGATATATCCCTATTAGTGTTATTTTCCGAAAATTATTATATTCGAAACGAAAATGAAACGCCATTGATATTGATTTTTTTCTAAAATAGTTTTAATTTTAGTCATTTATATCGTGGTCTGGTTAAACCAAGCTGTTTTTAAGAGAGGATGTAAAATTTATTCCTGCTTACTATAAGTTACTACATACAAATGTACCGGTATATTTTTTCAATGTTGATACATTGGCCGTAAATATTTTTTTCTTGTTGCTTGTAGTTTTTTTACAGGCGAATGTCTTCATTTACATTTTAAATTTTGTAGTTTGTTTAACTCTGCTGCATGGGCACATTTTTCTGTTTTTTTGAATGTTCTGTTAGCGTTATCGTGATGTCTTTTAATTGTGTTTTTTAATATCAAACCAATAATAATCTCTTTTAATTTCTTTGTAATTATACTTGTTTAGTAGTTACGATCGCCCAAAACACTACTTATATATATAATCGTATTCCTAAGATATCTCTCGGTGTAGGGATATATTATTTTATGTTTTACACACTATTTTCCACCTTCCTCTGTCCTTTGCGGTATTTTGAATTAGTACTGGTCAATATCACATATTTCTTAAAGTATGTAATTATATGATCAAATATTTACCTAGAAAATATTTGATTTCCACTTGCTATTGAATCACATGACTAGTTTAGGCGTACAATTTGTGTTTTTTTTTTTTATTTTGGCATAATATTTTGTGTTTTTATAAATTTTCCAATTTTAATGACCTGACCTATTACCTTCTAATTATCTTAATAAGGTTCTATCATTGATTAATTTAAGTATATATAATTCTTCATTTTGCATTTAATTTACATATCTGAATGTTATTTCAGTCGAAACACGCAACGTTAAAGATTTTTTCAAATACAGATTGGATCGAAGAGTGTACTATTCTGATATTTTTTTTTACCTTCCGCAAAAAATATATTGCTTTGATCACTTCTGCTGCATGTTTTGGTCTAGTATTTAAATTTATCTCTTTACCAATGCATCAAACGGTAAGTATACACATACTTATTCTAAATATGGTAAACGATAATGCGAAAAGCAAATCTTTTGCAGCAGCAATAGCAGTGGCGGCACTAACAAAAGAAGTACATAAGTATTCGATGCCCGTTGAAACGTTTGATGGAAATGGTTATATTCATCTCTAATGTACCGTTATTAAAATCTTTATAGAAGTTCCTAAGCGCATCCGCGTTTGAATACGGTGGCGCATGCTACGCCATCATATTTTTCACAGTGGCGGATAAGCCAAGAAGGATCCCGACCAGCCACCGTCTCGGACATTCAATAGCCCTACCCTTGCGAATGTTCGCCCACACCTAACAAGTTAAAGCGGTACGCGGGAATCTCTTGAATAGAGCATGATAATGCTTATTCATTGTGTTAGGCAAGACGGGGTTACTTGTGAATAACATCGCGCGACGTCAGCGCCGCTTCCAGGGGATTGATTTGATAAAGGAATTCCGGAATTAAATCGAGGGCAGCCAACACTTCGCAAGCCATTCGATGAAACAATCGAAAACGACCGACGCGCGGCTGAAAGGTTGGCGAAGAACGAATTGGAAAAGTTTGTGTAACTTTTTAATTAGAGGGAGCTACGCTTTGTGGACAAATCGTTATCGTTTCTTTAATTCCGTTATCAAAATTTTCCCATCTACGTAAAATAAGAAACTTGCAGGAATACATGCCCTAGTTTGATGCACGAAAGTAGTGGAAATTGGTTTTAAGTTGAATAGAAAATTGAATCCATTGTAGATTGAAGACAAATTCATTTCGTGTTGTTGTCAAACTAATTACTTTTCTTGTTCTCTTTACGTTTATCTATATTACATCATTTCAAATAGACTAGCTTTATTATTTTTAATGTATGCGTGGTATCTTTTAGAGATGAATTTACTTCTTTACCTACCACTGTGTTTCCATAATTTTAAATTCTTGATATGGAACACAGATGGTTCCAAGATGGAACAAGGGGTTGGGAGAGGAGTTGTTGGTCCGAACTTCCGACGTTCAATAGCAAACCCCATCTATCTTTCAGGCAGAAGTAGTTGCCATTGACGGAAACCTTACGAAAGAGAGAGGGACTGGCATCCATATGTGTGCTAATAACCAAACCACGTTGAATGCTCTAAAGGTGCCGTTGGTCCAAGCTGCTATGGGAGTGCCTGTCTACTGGCTGTAGCAAACAGAGTTACCCTTGTTTAGATGCCGGGACATTAAAAGCAACCAGTTGGTTGATATATTGGCCGAATAAGGAGCCAGCAGCCACCTTAGTGAACAAAAATTGGCTATGGACGTAATTAAACGCAAGATAAAGAGGAAATTCTAAAAATAGCAGCACTGGAAATTGCTATCCATCTGAAAATAAACTTCCGGACAATTATAAGCAGAAAGATTGGTTAATCTTTTGATAAATACTAACAAAAATCTATTTTGACCCAGAAAAGTTATTCAGTTTTTCTTGAAAAGAAGCATTTTTGTAAAATCAAAACTTATTGTGTGGCTGAATAAATGTATGCCATTGAGCGATCAAAATAAAAGTTTTATCAATAGTAATAATAATTATTACAATGGGTAAAAATACAGCTATTTGTTCGAGCTGTATTTTTACCCATTGTAATAATTATTATTACTATTAACAACATAAAATAAACCTGGTACAATAATCTAATTCTAACTTAATAGCGAACAAAAATATTGTATTAATATCCTCGCGCGCAGCAGTTTCTTTACCAGTGTAATGACGTTAGGCTAATATCAAATACATAGATCTATTTCAAAAAATAAAATTTATCGAGTTTTACAAGGCCCGCGGTTGCCAAATCTTTGACTTTCTGCATGCGTATGTATCGGTGAATGTAGATGGCTATTATACCGATCGCATACGTCCTTCTTAGTCATTAATTATACCGTTCATATAAAAAAAAAACGCAATGTACAGCAAATTGCTCAAGTAATGCCGTGCCTAACAGAGTCGATAAAGAAAACTTTTTACTTGTGGGACTGGCTTATATCTTGTTAGTTCGACGCACCTAGGGATTCTTAAGAGTTCCTCTTTAAAATAATAAACGTTAAATCCGGGTAAATTTATTATCCTTCTTTACAGATATTTTCTTAGCTCTCCGATCGACGTCTTTAATTTTACGCCTAAGTGAAATAGAGGCCGCAACCCTTACCTAGTTTACAACACTAATTTTTTTCAGATATCTGTAACCGAATGTGAAAGTAAGCGTTTGATTATTTTAATGTTTAGTTCGCTGTCGGAAATTACTTAAAGACACGTTGTTATCGCTGGTAGCTTGAATTACCTACATAGTATCTAATATCGGCATATTAAAGTGATCTTATTTTCAATTGAAGAACTTTATAAAATAAATACAGTTTCTAACGCCGTCTTTGTGTCGAGGGATCCGATAGGTTGAATAACAACAAAAGGAAATATATACAATATATATAATATTCAGTAAATGAAAGACGAAGTACACTAAATATAAATACATAAATAAAAATCATTCAATATTTTAAACCATTTCAAAGAAGACTGTGCAAGCGGATTTGTGATTAAATTGAAAAAATGTGACAATTATTAACAAATTCGTCACCTTACATTTATTTAACCCTAGTCCTACCAACGTTTTATCGTAACGTGTCCTACCAAGGTGTGCCTCACAGGCACACATCTATTTGTACACATTGTTGATGTAAATAATAGCAAAATATGCATTATTTATTTCATGTAGTAGGTATACAGTAAGATTAAAACATATAGAAAGAATATTGTGTGTCAGAAGATATAATTTAAAAATAGTACAAGATAGTAAAAATATTGAAAGTTATTTATGTAGTTTGCAATTTGTGCACGTGAGGTATTTTCTCTGAATGTTCACCACAAACCGTTTGCTTACACTTATCACATAACTGTGTTGACATTCTGCTTTTCTTTGATGGGCAAATATAGCACCGTTTTCGTTTTCTTACTTCTCGAGCCGAAGACTCCCCTGTGTTGGTACTTGATTCAACGTAGTTTGTATCAATGAAGTATGACTTTTATGCAAGCCACTCAAACTACGACGTCTAATTTGCCCCAGTACTAATTCTGTTGTAATTTCTCGTAAGAAAATTTTGCGAAGTCTTCGTTTTTGGAGATATGCCAGTCAGGATGGATATTTCTCCAAATGACAAATGAAGCTACTCCACACACATCAATTATATTGAAAAAAATAGACCAAAGGCCACCTATTAGTTTTGCGTTTCACTGAATATGTATGTACCATCTGATCAAGTGTATCACCCCTCCTTTCGTGGAATTGTAGTACTTATTGATTTCAGATTTTATTTTTATTTTCCTCATCAATGGTGGAGTCGTTGTGCATTGTAGATATAATATGACACAGCGATTTTTCTTAGGTACATAAGATACCAAAGTCATTGTCTTCTGAAAACCAAACAAGTTGCTTTCAATATTCCGTCGCCTGTAAGGTAAAAATTTGGTGGTATGCAGCGCTTATTTTTTCTGAGCGTTCCTACACAAGTTAGGCCTTTGGTAAGCAAACTGGATGTAAGCTCGTAGCTGGTGAGAAGTTGTCGAACGTAATATTCCTTTTAGTTCTCAGAAAAGGTTCACAAAGGTCTTCAACCACTTTTTGCGCTAAGTTTTCTGCTCTGTTGAGACCTTCTTTTCCTAAGTACGTATACCACGTAACGGATAACTAGTTCCACTATCGCATATCCACCAAATTTTCATACCGTACTTATCTGGCTTGCTTGGCAGGTACTGTCGGAAAGATACACGACCTCTAAAAGGCACCAGTTGTTCATCGATGGTTAGATTACTGCCAGAAAGATAATATTTCAGCAAGTTTGTATTAACACGGTCCCACAGGTCTCTAATTGGTGCCAACTTGTCCTTTTGCCTTCGGAGGGTTCTGGTCGCTTTAACATCATAACGAATAAATCTTAGTAACTGAGAATATCTATTTCGTGACATATACGCTCGATAAACAGGATTTCCATATAAAGGATTCCATAGCTCATTATAGTCCACCATTCCTTGTTTATTTCTTCCAGCAGTAATCAAAAGGCCCAAGAAAGCACGGATTTCAACGTCGTCAACTGGTTTCCACAAATCGCCAAGAATACGAACAGCCTCCTTATTAGTGAAAGTAACCACAATACCAAATAACCGTAATCATCAAAAACAAATTGAATGCGTCACAAGGAGTATCAAATGCACTCCAGTGGAAGTTTCACTTTGTTCAAAGCTGTTGTAATTATGTTGTGTGCACGTGTTTTTCCCTTGGCAATCGGCGTGGCATTCCACTCGGTACCATCTTTTCCAATAAAAGTTTGCGAATGGCCGGGCGGTTCATCATTAGCATCACTATCGTCACTTCCTTCTTGTTCATCGCTTTCTTCATCGCCAGTTTCTTGATAATCCGCTTTCCTAGAAGAGGTTTCGTCATTTGGCTCTTCTTCATCTTCACCATCATTTACATTCCTTCCCAAATCCTCATCACTTTCGTACAATGCATCGAGCAACTCCTTTTCAGTTAGTGGCCGGCGTCGGTCAGTCAACCAATCGGTCATACTTTCTGCATAAATTTCAAAACCAAATAAGCATAAAACAACAAATCTATTTTTACTGGGGTCAATCAAAACTTTATTTTGCTTACCTGGTCTATACTATACTCTCCACTAGGTAAAGAAATAAAATTAACCAATAGACACCTAAAACGGCCAATGCGTTCGTTAGGAAAGTCACAAATACACTGATAGCAATGCAGTTTGTAAGCTGACTGTTTTAGCAAAACGCATTTAGGGAATTCCCCTTCATATGCAACTGGAAGTTCTTACATACAAGGGAAAGTCCCGAAATATAAAGCATATCTTATTACGGGGGATTTACCCACATACCTAGTTTTAAATAACGTAGCAATGCATTTTATAGTATAATAACAGTATGTGCCTCAAAGACACACCTTGGTAGGACGTGTCGGTAAATTATGTTTAATTTTTTTAGTAAAATAGGAAAAATATTTTTAAAAATTTTTATGTCATTCTGTGTTAAATAGTTTATTTTGAGAATACAAAAATCCTCCAGTCTGTGGCCAGTTAACTTACAAAGTTCCAGCAATTTCAAAATCAATTGTGCCTCAAAAGCACACCTTGGTAGGTTTAGGGTTAAATTATCAGCATCTGTGAACGTTGACAGTACGAAATAAATAAAAAGTATTACACTACTAAAGGAAAGTAAAGTACTATTAAAAAATAGTAGTTGTGTAGTTATGTATGGCATAAATAACGAGGTTGGTAGTCCGGAAAAAGGGACATTTGACAATCTATATTGTAATGCTACAAGGTAGCACACAGCCTTGTAAAAAGTAAGTATGTCCTCTCAAATTCCAGATCGCATGCGGGAGTGGAATTTCTGATTGCTACCGTGTAGAGGCTGCTCTGACATTAAACAATTTGCGAATGGATAATTACCCCCCTAATCTTTAGTACGCCAGGAGGGAAATGTTGTTTGAATGTCCTCTACTCCAATACTGGTATTTACAATCTTAGTTTAAGTCATATAGTCTGCATGAGACTCTGGTACATTAATTATGATCGACTTAGTACGATAGAGACATTTAAGTTCAAACACATGAGATTTTTATTTACAAATGGTTCGATATGTGAAACCTTGTAAAAACAACATAAATAAGGATACAAATATCACAGGTAAATTAAATGAGTTCCCTTATTGCATAACAATTACGTTTTTTGTTAGTAATTTCACTTTTTGCAATATAAATTCATCATAGAAATATAAATACATTTAATTTTAAAATTAAAAGTTCCCGCGCTTTTGAGAGATTTATCAGTGTGATTTTATGATTAAAAGACCGGTAAATCAAAATGTGCAACAACTGAAGGTGAAAATTACTGGGTATTCGGTTCGTGCGGTGAATACATCTTGACTAGTAAAATTAGTACAACCACCTTATACAAAATTTCGGCGGTCGTTTACAAAATTTCTAACCAAACAAATTTGCCGAACGTATTAAAATAAAATTTCTTATAAGTATATTAAAATTTAGATTAGGATCAAAATAATACGTTCATTTTTAGGTTGATTTGGGCGCGTAATACTTTTGGAGGGATCAAATCAGCAGGCATCGCTCATCAGTTCTGGAATGGGACGTCGAATGGTGCTTTGCTACTTCAAATTATGGAGAATGGCCCAGGACAGGAACATATCTCGGAAATATCGTCGTCGAAGAAAAATATCCAACAGTTATTTAGGTAGATTGTGGATAACATACTAATATGACAAACCTTGTCTAAAAATTTAGATTGGAATTTGGAGTAAATAGGATTTTATCAAAATAACTATTAAATTTTACAAAAATTAATGGAGACACGTCCGTCTCCCACGGAGGTTGGCTAGTGAATCCTTTTGAATTGAAATTCTCTAACAGACATCAATAGAGATTGTCTTCGCAAGCACTGCAACCTGCTTCAAAAAAATTCGTTACTTTCATCGAAGTGAGGGGAATATAAAATATTTAATAAATAAGAATGTGACCAAATAGAACCAGAAATGTTTACACTAAATTGAAATAAATAATTATTGGAAAATTCTGGAATCACCTTGCATGAATGATAAGTAAAGGTAGGTGTGTATACATCGTGGGAAAAATTCTTTTAAAAATTTTCAATACTTATTACTACATTTAATTAACAATCTTAAAAATATTAACTGTACAGTGAGTATGCAACCTTGCATACATATCAATTTTTTACCAAACCGAATTCCAGCAATTCTCCTCTATTTTTGTTGACATATCAATACACTTGAATTGCAAATACATATAAAAGCACTATTAAACTAAATTTAGGCAAAATGACTACACTGTAAAAAAAAACAAAGTGTTCTTTCGAACTGAAACTTGATACAGCTTTGATCTGTCAATATCTGTTGTAAATGTTTATAATTTAAACTCTAATATTTAATTTCGATGTGTAGATATCTCACTACTACTCATCTTTACTTCCTGATGGAAACATTCCGAAGGAAAATGTCCTTGAAAGACTTGCCAAATGCAGAGGTTTTCTACATCACCCGATCGTCTGGCTGTCTGCTGCTACATTCTATATCCTTATTATTTTTAATATACATAAAAGGATAAAGGATTATTAATTAATTATAAGGATTAATAAGGATATAATTATTTTTAAAATACATAAAAGTAAAATTAATTACATCAAAATAATATCAATTTATTCGACTACTGCAATATGCTTCCTTTTTTCTTAAAAAAAAATCGTTTGAATATTGAGTAGATTTAACCCCTTGGACGTGAGCTTTGGCAGACACAGTGAACGGCAGTATACAACACTCAATGAACCAAAGCACATTCAAGCCGGTGAGTGACATCCTGGGTGGTTTTCTTGTGAGTGCGGTTTATATGTATGCAAATATGCATACATCTTTTTTTTTTTTTTAATGTTTACGCTAGCTACGTTTAAAAGCACGTTATTTATACCATTAAAACGTACAGTTCTGTATGTAATGTTGCATTAAAGAGGAGATAAGGGCTACATCTCTCCTATTTATGAGGATGAAGGTGTCAGATGCGACGGCTTTTCGCTAGTTAGCGTGACGTTGAATAAAACATGCAACGTTAGTTACGGCCATGTTTCTTAATTCAGCAACGCAAAATAAATAAAAAAAGGAAGCGTTAACAAGAACCGCAAATTCCCAAGGGAATACGTTACACCAAGACACCACAACGTGTTGATTTTTCGATAGCAGTTAACGAGCGGTAAAATTACACGGACCACTACACTGAAGCTAAAATTACAACGGAAGGGAACATTTGAAGCTCACTTTAGAGCAACGGCAGGCACATCTAAATTAAGACATCGAATGTTCCGTGTTGTCGATTTTCAAATTATCGTAATCGAGAAGGGAGTTAGCTGGTGATGTATTGAACGTGACTGACTAAATTCGAAGTGAATACTGTACGAACGTAAAGTCGTTAACGGTAGGACGTCGAGATTTGGCCGACTCAACGACGCGACACCTAGCCAATTTATAGCAAGCTTAAAACGGTGAAACCTCTCAGATGTCGCGATAACGTTGAATCTGGCCCAGTACCACTTAAGTATCAAGGTGATAATTCTTGAGTGAACTATATTTTTACAGTTGTAACGAGTTCAATGTGCTGATGCTTTTACGATAAAAAAATATAGCTAGTCATCAATCATCATTATCTTAAAAAGAATGAGGATGGGGAACCATTAAACAAGAAATTTAAGCTCCATCCCAAACCTCCACTTCAGACATTAATTATACACGTTATATAATCTGGGTTGACATGGTACCATAATAGAAAATAAACGTTTTCCTCAGACATTTAGTACATTAATTAGACCATAAATATGGCCGTAAACTTTTAATATTGAGTGAATGTCTCCGATATTGGGGAAGATTCCAACTTCTTGCCCCGAGTTTTCAGTTGTACTTACGTAGTAGGGCGGGTAGGTATAAGGAAAAATATTTAAATTTATGGTCGATTTAAGCGGGTCTTGATCACGGCAGCTCAGAACGTTCTTTCCCTTTTATGTAAGAATCGAAATGAAATCCTGGAGGATCAAACTCAGTGTTCGCTTTACACCTCACTTGATCTTAATTATAAATTATTGCCTTAGAACGCAGAAACGGGCTTCGAAGTGAACTTGGAATTCGCAAAAGGCTTTCTATTTCTAATATAGCGTCTTTTCGCACAGGAATATAAGGAGGGTTTTATGTTTGAGAATTGGGGGATTTGTATTTGCATAAATTATTGAAATGATTTTTTTCTCATTGCATTTCTTGCGTAATTACTGTTCACTGCAAGAAAATAAGTATAGTGCCCTCCTATTATATCGAAAGGAAAATTATATGAAGAAAAGAAATCGCTGCTTAATTTTCTGATAATGAATATGTATAGCAGTAATTGACTGATATTTTCAAATAAAAATGTATTGCGTTATTATTTTCGTTAATAAATGTTATACGATTTTTTACCATTGGTTCTTCTCTTACGCAGTAAAAATAAGAGTTACAGTGCGTTTTAAGATATAAAAATATCACTCTTAATGTCTAAGGGTTTCATTGCACCTACTGTGATAATACTACACTACCTACTGCATTACCTGGGCCCTGATTTAAAGAACGCGGTTGACCAGCTAGCATTCCATCCAGGGTTGGTACTGACTACTAATTACGGCCTTATAGGATAATAATAAAAAAATTAAAAAATAATATGTAAATTAAAAATATATAAACATAAATTTCTATAAAAGAAAATGTTATTCCTTTCGAAGAATAATCGGTGAACATGACGGACTGGCTTGGCCGGGGTAGGGTCGGCACGGAACGGGGCTGGCCGAGTCAAGCTAAAAATGAGACGCACCGCACCGAGCCGACATAATTGTCAAAATGCGCATTTTAATTCTTATCACACTTTTAACACATCTCAGTTACTCTTAACTGCTAATCATAATCTATTTCTTAGTTGGGGCAATTTATTTCCTTTAGCTGTTTAACCAAAGCTATTTATAGGTCAACAAAACTCATATGCCGAGTGTCCCAATCCATACGTTCTGACTCTATTTAATAAATTAATTTGGTTGCGATCTTGTCCTTATTTGTTACTTGATATTTATTTCTTCGTAGTAGCAGATAGGGAAAACAATAATACTACTTTGCTTGCAATTTCTTTTATTATGTTTAAAAAGTATGGTTAAACATTTTTGTTATCACAAATTATTGTTAGATTAAGAAAGTTTGAATTGTGTTCTGCTTCTGCGGTAAATTTCATGAGGTGGGTGATAAGTATAAAATATACTTTATATATACTCTTCGTATATTCTGCTTTACTTTTGGGGACACAAATAATGCAATCGTCAACATAACGTTTGTAAAAAGTGGGTTGATAATCTAATTTGGAAATAATTTGATTTTCAAAGACCTCTCACACTAGTTACATCACTATACATTCACACAACGACAAAAACAAAACAAAAAAAACATATCTATAGAAACCGATACACGAATATATTTTCAAATCTATATCATTTCAAATTTGACATAACGACAAACAATGCCACCTAAATTTAAAGAAAAAACAATTAATAATTGTAATTATTCAATACTATCTAACTTTGATAATTTTAAATTGTATCAAATTTAAAGAAAATATTAATTTATTTTTTTCTTCAAACATTCATATTTTAAGGTAATTTTTTATTGTGACGTAGTGTATCCCATAATTAGGTGAAAAATTTAGTTGGGAAAGTAAATAAACAAGTAAGAGTACTTCCTAATTTGTTTTATCTAATTTTCTCGTTTTAAATTTGTTGTTTCAATACTGTTCAATATAAAAATTTCCAATACATAACACATACACATTATACAGTGTGTAAAGTGATGAGGTTTTCCATTTTAATTTTAGGAGAAAAACTTATTCTTTATAAAAAATTCTGATTGTATCGAAACCCCTTATGGTCAAGAAAAATCAGAAATCATTTTAAATAAGAAAAAAAAACTTTAAAGTCGTTGATTTTTAATATGACTAAGTCCAAATGTTACATCGGTATCGCATTACCCATGTATTGTCGATGTTAAACAAAAGGCAAATGACATTTTGATAATTTTTTTTTTATTGTTTTTGTGTTTATAATAAAGGTTGTCCACTAGGCTCTAACATGGGCTGGACAGACATTTTGTTGGAAGTAGATGCGTCGCGATTCATCTTGCTCAAGTGATGGTAATTACAAATTCTGAAGCATTTCCAAGTAATTGTGTTGATTTAAATTTTCATAAAAAAATAGTGTCAAATAAATCTGTTAAATAACATTCCGCACCAAACGTTAACTTTTTAATATCTCTGATTTCGGACATTATTCTAAATTTTTTGACCAATATCTACAATTTTGTGAGGAAACAGTTCCATTTGTCGAAAACGTTGTTTCATCATTAAACATTAAATTTTGATAAGGCGATCTTCCATAGTGTTCTCACCAACGCATAAACAAAACTCAAGTATAAAAGCGTGATCCGCATTTTCCAAGGTGTGCCTATATCTAGCTTTATATGGATAAATTTTATTTGCTTTATAAATTGTTTGCAATAATATATAACTAACATTGAATTCTCTTGCTCGCCGACGTAAAGAATTCCTAGGATATTCCACTCCACTGATTCGATAGTCATAATGGTCATAGCATCATCATCATAGTACGCTTTGCGTGGTTTCTTTTTGTCGGTAACGGATCCCGTTTCATCAAACTTTACAATTAATTTCTTCAATGCTGCTCTACTTACACTTACATTCGGGTATTTTTCATTAAATAATTGTATTGCATATGTATACGAGATTTCTCCTAAACCATAACATTTCACCAGGTAGATTCGCTGCTTTAACGTCAACATTGCAATGTAGTTGGTTATCGAAAAATTCACGGACAATGCGATACTGAAGTAACATTCGGACTTAGTCATATTAAAAATCAACAACTTTAAAGTTTTTTTCTCTTATTTAAAATGATTTCTGATATTTTTTTGACTTTAAGGTACAATCAAATTTTTTTTATAAAGAATAAGTTTTTCTCCTAAAATTCATATTAAAAACGTTTTCCCTATACGAAGCCTCATCACTTTACACACTGTATAATTAAGTTTTGTTTTTTTTTAAATTACAGGTAAGGCAATACCTATTATTGTTTTTTTTTCTATGCTCTACTACCGAAAAAAAAAATATTTTTTAATAAAGTTCAAATGAATTCTCTCCTATCTGCGAATTATTATATTACATTCGCATGCGTATGTAGAACAAGAGGTAAGTAGCCGATGTACCTACATGAATAGTTACTCCACTATCACGCACCTTTTTAAATACGAGAAGCTAGTTGATTAGCATCTAAATCGATGCAAATCAGTATGTTTTGCCTTTGCTCTGCTCTCAGCTATTTATTGCACTGATGCCTGTGGAGTGTGATCATTTATCTTTCGGACGTTGATATAGACGTGTATCGTGATAGTACATTACTTGCGAGGTGGCTCCATGTGATTTGGAATTTTTATACATTATTTAGGTGTTAAAATTGGGGGAGAGTGACAGGGAAAGTGAAAGTGAATTATTTTACTCACTGCAAAAGAGCAAGAATAGCTTATTTTTGTTTAAACCTTTTGTTTAAAGTTTAACGCTTTGGAAATTGAACATCTGCTAATGTTGTTCCATTTGCTAATACAAATATATGTATCTACAATATATTTATTTTAATAAAACTGCTTAGTGTTTCGTTATCGTATAATCTTGAAAGAAAATTAGTGTTTCCTATCCTTCAACGCTAACTTTGTAGCATCAAGTGCTAAACTTCTGATCAGTCTTAAAACTCGACAAGTGACTGCCTTCAGTCATCATTCATTAAGGCTGGTTTAGGTAAAAGCCAGTGCTGCAAGTTGCTTGCTGTGTGTAAATATCTACATGCCTCCTATTTCAGATAGGCAAATACGATACAAGTAGTCAGGCAAGCTAATAAAATAGACAAATGAATAGAACCAGGTTCTCTTTACTTACCGACTTGTTACTTTACTTACCGACCCTTCTACCAAATTTGCGAGCAAGCACCTTACTTGTTGACTTGACACGTTGCGTTGAGACACGTTTTTGAGGAGCCTTGCAAGTGTGCAAGTACTGCGAATACCAATACCATATTAATCGTGTAATTTTTCGGCTTTATTTTGAAATATCATCAACAAGATGAGATCATAATCTAACTAAATTTACTTCAAACAGTTGTCTAGCTTTGATCTGGCCCTTGTTTTAGCACTTGCTGTTGAAAATTCAATTCAAATTACTTGCTGACTTGACTTGTTTCTCGACTGGCTTTATGTAAACCAGCCTTTAGCCTCACTTTATTTCTTGGACATGTTACTCCCTGGGGATTTAGGCACTGCGGGCGATGCTTTCTCAGTATCTTCTCTTTCACTCTTGATAACTTAGAAAGCGTTAATGATTTAATCAGTCTAATCGGAAGAGCTTTTTTTAGTAATTTAGTATATACTATATTCCAAAAAATATTTGAAAGCGTTAAGGGGGACGTTATTTGCTGTAATCGCCCTTTGGAATGTTGAAACAATAAATAGTTTTGAACTATTATGTTCCGCCTACATATTTAAGTGGAAGATCTAGTGGGAGTATTTTCGAAGCATGGGCTTAATAATCGCTTACAACAAATTGTGAGCATTTTTCCAGGATTTTTGAAACCCATATTTTTTTTCTGGTCCTAATTCTAGTTTAGACATTATTCAACATTATAACATTCATTTGTTACCCCTTATATTCCAGAAGAAAAACCAACTCCATTAAATCTGGTGTTTTCGACAAAAAGAAACACTGTTCAGGAGAAACGGTGTATTTGTTCGTGTTTAAATACCTTAAGGCACGTACAATCTATTCAACTTCCTAGAGACGGTTTAAAACAATAAAAGGCACACCAATCATATAGGTTAATTTCAGTTTCAGTGGCGTTTTCGTAATTTAAACCTAAATAGCTTTTCGATATCGCGATTCCTACTTTATGCTGCACTTCTGTGTATTCATATCATAAAATCGTTATGTCGTTAATATGTTTCTATGCTAGCATGATCGTTAATAATTTTGTTTTTTAGAAATATATAAATTCTAAATACGTAGCTATCTGTTACTATCTGAAATGTGATGCGCTTTGACAGGTAATTTTCAATACCTATGTATGTAATTTCACACCAATGTTGGCAATCAGCCATTCTTTTGCACGGAATTTAATAAATTATTATGAGCTTTCTATGAAAATCATCCGAGATTTGAAGAGGAAAAAATCCTAATAGCTACATTGGTAAATATAAATTTAATTTCGTGATGAATTTCTTTTATTATTTTATGGCAAGAATTATAAGTTTTATTTTAAGGATTAACCTTAGTCTTTTTTTTCGATATTTTGTTTATTAGATTAGATTTTGTTTACCGCTCTAATGAGATGATTAGAGTGGTCGGAGGTGTCTGCTTACACGGGCCGCACTCGCCTCACGCTATACAAAACGTTCAGCCATAGTATATCTTCAAGGCAATAAAATCACTCCCTCCGATTCGTGTGTCTAGTATCTAGTATCAGTGTTAGTCGAGTCTTGATGCGAGATAGTACAATTCTCCGTTAACGCTTTACGCATTGTAAATGTAGTACAATGTCGAGCGTAGAAAATCCCAGAAGACTGCAATTGTTTCATACTATACTGTACACTTGTGTTAAACGTTAATGTCACATATATGAAACTTAGTACTGACCTTGCGCATAGACGAAAGTTTACCACTCTAGAGATTATAGAATAACATCAGATGCCTAAACAGACACCTAAATCAACCTTTTAGAATACTACTTTCGGTAACATTTCTAGCCTGAATAAAAATGTTTGTGTTGAATTTCTTCTGCAGAACCCCCATCGAGATTACTAAAAAGAGTATGGAGCTCTAACTGTCTCTTGAAAAAGGAATATTCGCACGAATATAGCTTCAAAGAAATTGTTTCGCCCAAAAAACCTCGCTTCCTGTGGTATCCCCCGGTTGGACTACTGGTAGGTTGGCTACTATTACTGGAGTTGCCACAATTTATATTTGACAAGTAAATTATGCACGTTGTTGAAGACAGAAATTTCAATGCCTTTCTATCCTTTGAAACTGTTTTAAATGAATTTTACTTTAACTGAAATAGCTAAAATATTAAAAAGCACAATGACCAGCAATATATATATAATAATAATAATATCAATTTATTGGCATTATACAAATTATACCTATGTATATACTTATCAAACTCATATATGCCAAAAAGGCTAAATCATCGTAAGATGCTCTTCCTTTAACCTCCAATCAGTTATGACGTCCAGATTTTCACATTGTAATGTTGGCCAAAAGTTTAATTTATGCACTTGATACTCATCCAATTTATACTTCGTTTCATTTTTCGAAGACGCAAGCAATTTTAAACGTCCTCCTGTCACTTTGACAGATAATAATATATAAATACTGTATATATACGCTAAGGGGTAGCATACAGCCCGGTGTAAAAGAAAATAAATGTGACACTTTAATTAATATCAAATTTTAAACATCTTAGTGTCATCTATATTCATTACTTCTCAGTATGCCCTCTCAAATGCCAGATGAGAATTTCCAATTGAAACAGGCTATAGCACGTTGCTAGCATTAAAAAAAATTACCAACCTTATTCTTCAATAGGGGAGCAAATGCCGTGGAAGAATGTCATTAGTATGTCCTCTACAACTGCAAACTGATCAGCGCTTATACAAAATTCCTAACCGCAAAATTTTGTCGAATATGTATTAAAATAAAATTTCTTATAAGTATTTTAAAATTTAGATACGAATTAAAACGATACGTTTTTTTTAGGTTGATTTGGGCGCGGAATACCTCTGGAGGGATCAATTTAGCACGCATCAGGGCAGCAGGTATGATCAGGTCAGGCATCGAGTGGGGCTCTCGTACTTCAATACTTCTAATCACAGAGAATGGCTCAAGACAGGAAGATATCTCAGGAAAATCGCCGCTGGAGTGTAAATTTGGATAAAATTAATGTGATAAACTTGTTTAACAATTAACGATCATTTTTAGATTGGAAATTGAAATAAATTAGATTTTATCAAAACAGGCGTTAAATTTTACAAAATTAATCGAGACACGTTCGTCTCTCACGGAGGTTGGGTAGTGAATCCATTTGAATTGAAATCCTCTAATAGATTTCGACAGCGATTGTCTTTCGTAAGGGGGACAAATTACCTTTGAGAAATCCGTTACTTTCACCAAAGTGAGGGGAATACACAATATTTAATATATGAGAATGCCCATGTGCTCAAATGGAAGTATGGAATGTTTACACAAAGTTGAAATAAATAATTATTGCAAGATCTATCTAGAATCACATTAGGTTCATTAGAAGATAAAGGTAGGTGTCTCTCCATCATGAGAAAAATACATTTAAAAATTTTAAATACATATGACTATGTACATTCCAGCAATTTTCCCTGTCTGTTTATTGACATATCAATGTACTTGGATTGCAAACACATATAAAACCATTATTAGACTAAATTTAAATAAAATAAGTACACTGAAAAAAATAAAAATGTTCACTCGTAATGAAACTTGATCCAACTTTGATCTGTCAAAATTTGTTCATAAACATATACTATCCAAGTTCTAATATTGAATTTCGATGTGTAGATGTTTCATTACTAATCATCTTTACTTGCCTTGAAGGGCCTGCCAAATGCAGAGATTTCCTACGTCACTTGGACATTATTTGGATGTCTACTGCTACATTTTACATCTTTTTTTTATTACGTCATTTTTATTTATTGTTTTTTAAATACATAAAAGTAAAACTGATAGCGGTATAATTAAAAAAAATATTAATTTCTTAAACCATGACAATGCATATCAATAGAAGGACAACTGAAAATGGACGAATCTATTAGCAATTAGTTATGTTTCATTTCTCTCCATAAATTAATACCTGTTTATTTCGAAATATTCCTATTACAAACCTCAATTTGGCATAAAATTAAGAGAAAAAAATCAACTATAACGCTTATACTTATAGTTATCATTTTATAAGTGGTTTCTGCTGTATAAGAGATTCATACATTACGAAATATCCTCCGCCCTTTTTTTCCTATATAGTAATTTAATTAACTAGCTAACAGAAAATTTGATATTAAATATATTTTTAGGCTTAGAATTTGTTTTTTTATTATAAACCATTGGAGACACAAGTTCGTTCATACATCTAGGTCGTTGTGATATCTTTTCCGATTTATAGAATAAATCCAGATTTTTTTTGCACCTAACACGTCAACTGTGTAACATAATAATAAACTTGTCAAAGCTGCCTCGTAAATACATACTCAGACAAGTAAAGTAACAAACCCGTCAGGATTTCTCCTCTACTAGTTTTACGCTTTGAGAACAACGCGTTATGAAATATTTATTTCAGCGTTGTCATGTACCTACCTACATTCATCCCAGGGTCGTCCTGTAATATCTTTCACATACACGTATATATACATAATTTGAGTGGAAGTATCGTGAGCCGATGTTATGAATGAAAACATTTGTTCTGTAAATTATTTGCATAAAACTTTGTGTTTAACGTTGTTATATATTTTACCATTTCCTTTCCTTTCAAACATATTAACTTACAATAGTCAATATATGAGTCAGTCGTTTATTAATGTAATTAAATTACATTTCGCTTGTTCCAGACGTCGGTATATTTCGGGTATATAATAAGCGGTAGATATGGAATTCTCAGAGATTGTTTATTTGTGTGCGCCAATTGTAATACTCTTCATATTATAAGCTAAATTATTATGATGACACTAGTAAAGAGAATGGCAATCAATGAATGTGTGAATTCCTTTTTTCTATGACGATGTCATTTCATGCATCTCATGCAAATGGAAACAACAAACAATATACTTCCAAATCACAGTAGGTAATTACAACCCTTAATGATAATAACAAAAAAAAAAAAAACAATTTAAAGTATTTTGATGACTGTGAGGTGTGAATTAAATTTTGATATAATTATCTGTGTATAGTTAAATCCATAACGCTCGAATTTCAGCACATCATATGTATTGTCCACTAGAAGTGAAAATAGATATCCGGAGCATATCTAGGTGGAACCATAATCTCAGCTTTCGTAGAATATAAGTCAATCGGGCTAGTTGCGACCAATATCGTCGAGTTCAAATGAAATATAAGGAGGATATTAGAAGACGCAAGAGAGAGTCATGGAGGAAGTGCTGTCAGAGATTGGCAAATACACCTGTCACACCAAGGATCCACAAAGTTTTCTCAAAAGATCCGTTCCGCGCACTAGGTTCGCTAACTCAAACAAATGGCATTTTTACCAGCTCAAGAAATGGAACTTTAGAACTTCCGACACAGAACCATTTCTCAGGATGTCAGACTAGAAATAACCTCACAGAAGACATTGCAACCCACTGTACCCAACGGTCTCAGTTGCCTGTATAGCAAATAGCGAGAAAAGTGGCAACATTCAATGCAATTAGCTGAGCGATTAATTCGCTCAAACCAACACAACACCGAGTGAGGGCGGTATATTACAAAAGGGAAGCACGCTACTAGTCCCTCACTTGGTTAGATTCTTTAGAACTAATCTTGCTTGGAATTATATATCAACAAGGTGGACCAAAGTGAGAGCGGCTTTTATTCTTAACATTAGAAAAGATGTTAAAATGTCGTATTAAAGAAATAATTCTTCCAGATAGGTCTCTTTACGTGCAACACCAGGTAAAGAACAAATTACCTAAATACAATGCACAAAAACGTTAATAGCTAAATCCAGTTTGTCATCTGACACTTGTAGAACTAAGCCGAACCAGAATTATAAAGTCAAACCGACGAATCCTTGTCCGATATAGCAAGTAAATCAAACCTGAGTTCCAGAGAGAAAAAAAAACCGTAACATATATTTAGATCTCTTTTCGATATAAAGTTGATAATAATGGAATAGTGTTGTATGCAACAGAGAATCAACCAGATACGAATTTCTTGATAGCTGATTCCCTGTTGCATAACACACTTAATTATTAATAATAATAATAAATAATAATAATATATACTTTTATTGTGTTTCTTTGACAGATAGAAAATTAAACAAAACAGAGAGTATATATAAAAAAGGAACTATTATAAAATAAAGATGAGGCAGTATAAATTATATACAAAAAACACAATCCCAGGGCGTGGTTCAGTTACGTATAATAGTGTACTACTGTCAGTTTTCGTTTCCAATGACTTGTTTCATACTGTTTGGTATTATGAAATAAAGATATATTATTATTATTATTATACTGATTTCATCTGACCCTGCATTATATGTACACTGCCAGACTTAATTAATATCGTCGACTCCAGCGCGGTGACTATCAAAACTACTCCCCACCTGGACATATGCGCTTTTTTAATATTTATAAAATGATTAACAAAACTACATACCCCTAATGTTCCTAATTTCAGAAGAAGAAAGAAGTACTTGTAACACAAAATTATTAATAAAATTAAAGTATAATTAAATATGAATACCGTTTACAAATTTTATAAAGTTGAGAATGGATTTATTGTATTTTCGTAAAGATAGTGGAAAAGCAGTGGAAAATCTTATAAGTATAGCGTGTGGGACAGACTACAGCGCAGTCAATATTGTCAAACTTCTTTTGACGCGATCAATGAAAGACTGCAAGAGTGTATTTAAAATAACGGGTACTACATCAGATACTGACCACATATTATGTTTGCCATCATTCTTTAAAATTATTCTTTTTTTAATTCCTGTGTATATTGTTTTGTTTATATGTTTTTTATTGTTTTAGAGTTTATATTGTTTGTTTTATTTTTGCATAGTGATATTTTTTCTGGTAAGGTTTTACATTATCATTTAATTTTTATATTTAGTGACAGTTACGTAATTACATTTTTATTTTTAGAATTCCCTTTTTTTTTGTTAATATTTCAAAGTTTTATTAATTTTCTTAATTTCGCAGAATGTGTTCATTGTGTTTATTAGATTTTTATTGTTTATGTTTAGAATGTTTACCTAAATAATTAATATAACGAGGCCAAACATACATTTTATTTTCTTATGAACAGCAATTGTAAAATTGCTGTAAAGCATTATTTATGGGTAAGTAAGTACCGCAATAGTAAATGCTAATAATTAAATATTATTAATTTTGAAAAAATAGTAATACTTATAAACCCTTACAATTGCTAATATTTGTTGAAGCTATAGTTTTATGAAGTCTTTCTATGTTTCCTCCGTTTTTAAAACAATTAATACACAAGGTTTACTATAAATACCAAACAATATTTAGTTGTGTGTGAGTTTAAGTTTTAAGTGTCAATTGGACCCAAGTTATGAAAGAGACATTTCAATTTAAAGCCTGTTCAAACCGCAATATAGAACGTTTACTTGTTATATTAAATAATTCAATTTTTCTACCTAATTTGCATAATAGCAAAATACTCACAATAACACCGACAAAGATAGCGTGCATCAACCTCACTGCGTCTGAAAAAGCAAAGTATGTAACTCTGATCGAAACCCATAGAAATTATATGTTTCTAGGTCAGCCGATAAATGATTATATTTTTTATAACTATTAAAAAAAAGACTTGAAATAAAGTTGTCCTATGTGGAGGCGGTGATATTAATCCGCAAAAACGGGTGGAGAGGTTAGGAACATCGGTTCTAAATCGAATTTTGTTATAAAGGTACGAGGGACATTTGTACATAAGTATTTTGTGATGCAGGCTCTGTAACTCTCTCCTATTCCCCATATTTAGCCACCCCACATCCTTTAGTTTATGTGATATATGGTCAAATTTTCTATTTCCAAAAATATACCTCAAACAGTCATTTTGTATCTTCTGTATTCGATGACATGTAACATGGACTAAGCAGGGATGGTATAGTTCACAGCAATATCAGAAACGAGAGAGAACAATTGCATCGCATAGATTCTTTTTAACATGTCTATTTAGAGTGGACAAAGTAGTACAACATAGGAGGTATGTACGCAACTACCAATGTGTTCACGAAAACAGAAAGTGTTGTCTAGTATCAATCCCAGCTTCTTGGTGCTCAGGACTATCAGTATTTCATCGTTGTTGATACTAATTTTAATGACATCTGAAAGTGATTTAGTAAGTTCGTTATTTCCAAAAAGTAAAAGCTTAGACTTGGCAGGGTTAATATGCAAACAGTATTTAGAAGAAAGTAACTGAATATTAACAAGATGTTAATCTTGTCAATAGCATCTCCCCGATCCGATATTCAGTCCTTGTTCAGTATTTGCATTCTTAGTTTTATGTTTAAGTCCACCTAAGACCTTTATAATGTTTTTATGTTTCCCTCTGTCTTTGAAGTGGTGATTGAAGTATTTTTTTCTTACCGTTTCTTGATCCGGTGCACACGGATTGCACTACAGGTTAATAAGAGATTTTTTCTTACCGAGGCGCCTATAATACCCTATTCGAACTACACAACGAGCAATTATTATCTCCTAAGGTAAATTCATCATGAAACATTTTGGTTACCTGAAATTTCATCGTTGTTGATACTAATTTTAATGACATCTGAAAGTGATTTAGTAAGTTCGTTATTTCCAAAAAGTAAAAGCTTAGACTTGGCAGGGTTAATATGCAAACAGTATTTAGAAGAAAGTAACTGAATATTAACAAGATGTTAATCTTGTCAATAGCATCTCCCCGATCCGATATTCAGTCCTTGTTCAGTATTTGCATTCTTAGTTTTATGTTTAAGTCCACCTAAGACCTTTATAATGTTTTTATGTTTCCCTCTGTCTTTGAAGTGGTGATTGAAGTATTTTTTCTTACCGTTTCTTGATCCGGTGCACACGGATTGCACTACAGGTTAATAAGAGATATTTTTCTTACCGAGGCGCCTATAATACCCTATTCGAACTACACAACGAGCAATTATTATCTCCTAAGGTAAATTCATCATGAAACATTTTGGTTACCTGAAATTTCCGTAGTGCAATTGGATGCACACGAATTCGTTATGGTCAGATGATAAAACATAACAGGTAGAAAAAAAAACCCTTAATCTCATCCTGAATTCCGTTGCGAATGTGCTCATTCGGATTAAATCAGTATTCTATAAATATTAGATCCGAAGGAATGTTCCTCAGTAAATTTCCTAGTTTTATCTATTTTATTGTTCATCTTTCATTTTCATTTAACAAATTATTTGTCTGTTTATAAAAAAGGCAGTGTAAAACGCTTCTGCGTTTTTTACTTGTTAATTGAAACATATAAATAATCAGTAACACTTATTACTTATTAATGAACTTATAAGCTGTTGTGATAAGTTATGACGGAATTCAGGAGCAGATTAATGGTGCTCAAGTACTTTCTGAAAATGGTAAAGGAGTCTTGTAATACAGGTAACAAGAGTAACGGAGTTCCCGTGCACTGGTGCAATTCGTGTATAGGATTAAGTCATTAACACTTTTGTGCTGCAATTCCCTTGATCTACCCCAATATAGATACGATAATCGTTATCATTAAGATCCAGATTGTTGAATTTACCTTGCTTCGATTCATTACTACGACTCAGCGGCGACAGGTGCTTACGTCACCGCAAGGGCACCCACAACGATTGAGTATCTTCCTATGCTATCGTGTAATATATACGATACCACGACATTATACGAAGAACTTCGATCTTTGTGGGTACCCTTGCGGTGACGTACTGCTGTGTACTGACTGAATTGAAAATGATGAATTTAAAAAAATGAAAAGGAAAACATTAAATTAGCTAGCTCAACGGATAAAGTTTAGAAAGGGCGCAAAAGAACAATTAATCTCAGAGTTATCCTCGCGAATTAAAACTTAACTCTAACCACGAAAAGTAAAATGTGAATGAATGAAAACTGACTTTCTTAATTACCCCAAAAATTGAGAAGATTTAATTAAAAATAAAAGAACAGAATTTTAACTCAACAACGTTAATTAACAATTATTATAAAAAAATGTAATTACAAATTTGCAGAAAAAAAAACCGTGAACAGAGGGTTCTGGCCTAAATCAAAAAATGCGCGTGATTCTAAAATTACAATAGGACAATATTATTTCCTATATCAAAGCAAAAGTTTTGTTTGTTCAGGAAGATAATTTTTTTTTACACCAATACCATCCACGTGGTTTCAAATTAACACAAACTATAAATTAAGAGTGGACAATTTCTAATAAATAACAACAGAAAAATTTAGCACAAAGCTTTTACTCACCCAAACCCGAGGTGATAGATAATTAAAAACGAAACAGTAAAATAGAAAAAAAACGGCAAAATTAAACCCTTTAAACTAAATTGAAAAAAAACTCTAAACTGCAAATATATCTTCCCGCATATAAAATAATAAATGATCTTACATCTAAAATGTGTACACATCAATATAATAACAATCGTTATTAAGCGAATTCCTTGATGGACAGAATAAATTCAATTAACGCGAATCAAATTACGATATAAAAATGTAATACAAAATGGCAGCAAAGAATTTAAAAATACATGTACTCACGCTGGCGTCTACCAAGGAACTGCCTCATAAAATCTCTACCGCTGCGTACAACGCAAACGCACAAATAATACGCCAAGATCCAACAGAAAAGGCGCTAAACAACGTGAGCAAATAAAAGACATCTAAATGAGTGAAATTAATTTAAAAGATCTTAACACTAAAATAAATAAATTATACAATTACCTCTTTAACTAAATTTTATACAAACTAAATATTAATTGCGAAAATTCCTCGATACAATGATTCAGCAGTTTTAAGCAAATCAAAAATGCAACACAAAATACTCTCGCGGTATGTGGGTTGCCACAGCAGTACGCACCGACCGCCGCTGCTACGATTGCACTCAATATACTCTTCTTCATCTTCACCTTCATCGGTAAAGTCAACGGCTTTACCGTCGATTGTTTCAGTTTCTTGTATCAACTTTTTAGTCGCAAATATTTTCTTTGCCACCTGTCCCTACAAGTGCCAAAAGTAATACTTTTATCTACATGTTCTCCCACAATCAACATAATAATGCAGTAAAAAGAGCCAAGCACATACTTTTAATATATTTGCTGACGTGAACGTGAAAAATTTGTAAAATAGAACATTTACTTATTGCAAATCAACATTGATCTTTTATTCGTCCAAATAAAATAAGCACCTTCAAGTATACTACTACAGGACATGAAAAAAAAAAGTTTAATTATTTATTTATGTATGTGACCTACATAGCATTGTCATTTCCCTTGTATCATATATAAACATAAATAAAAGTAATAGAATAAAGACTTAGTCGCAAATTGCACGGACTGTAATTACGATCATGGAAATAGATAAAACAAATAAGTATTCGCATTGTAACTACAGATAAAATCTATGCTGAGAAACTCCATGTTATTGTAACACCCTAGGTTCACTAATGAGTTTTTAACTTTTACCTGGAATAACCTGGCATCAAGGCTCTTAACATGGATAGGTAAATGGTTGCAAAGTTTTACTGCCACATAATTAAATGATGATTGTGTGCTGCTAAGACTGTGGTATGAAACTTCGCAGTCAGATCGAGTGTAGGTATTATGCATATGTAGGTTGTAGATTCTCGTGTAACATATGTTTGTGTTTGTGTAGTGTACATACAATACAAACTAGTCAAGCATGCCGTAAGTGGTAAGTTCCTGTTTTGTTTAAAGAGCGTCTATACAACGTTCGGTTGAAACTTTGCTTAGAGTTCTGATCGCTTCCCTTTGCTTGAGAAATACTTTATGTTCTTTCTTTTCTCTAATTTTTAATGACTTAGTCTACGTCATAATAACAAATCAAAACAATATTTTATAACTAGATATTTTGCAAGGTTCATAATGAGAAAGTTTCTATATTCCCTAGATCGTTAACATTTAATTTCCTTTGGCCTACACGTTTGCAATTCACACCCACTTAAAACGCCAAACAACCCAGTCTAACTCTATACAGACTGGAATATAAACAACGGATGTGATTTAGTTGGTGTGTACTTTTGGCAGGCGGAAGGCATTATTGATAAATTTCCTTCCAAATGGGGAAACATTAGATCTTTTGTACATATTACTTAAGTTGGGGGTTTTTATTTGGTTACAAAAAAATGTATACCACACCAAGAAAAAAGAAGTAAAATAGAATATTTACATACATATGAATATATGTACTATATAAATTTACAAAATAGTGCAAATGGGGCATAAAGTGTCGCTGTGCGCTCACCGCAGTATTAAATGAATTAAATATTAAATAGCGGTATTTCACACTGTAATATAATATAATAAAGTACCTTCAAACTTACACGTGCTATACATGTATATCACGGCTTTAGAAATTGTGACCTTTCACTAGCAATAGCGTTGTGTTATAATTACATTACATTAACATAGATACTAATGGCGTGACGTGGAATGAAAACGTTTAATTAATAAAATATAGTTGGGAACCTGGAAAAGGGTGGAAATATGTCACCGTGGGTGGATGCGAGATGAAAAAAGAGAGCGACTCACATTTATCGTAATTAACTCGCTAAATTGTTATGTTCGAAGGATAGGGCACACGCTACCGCTGATTTACGACCTTAATTAAAATAGTGTGCTACGAAGTTCCGGCTTTCTGTGAATACAGTGGAGGGTTCACAAGTGGTTGGATCGAAATAACCTCACTCAAACATAAATTTATGGATAACGCTGTATATTTTATTAAACTTTCTCACAAATACAAAATATAATATATAAGTGACACTACAAGGTTAAATTTGAATTTCAGTAATAGAACACTGGATAGTGATAACCACTCTTAATGGAAACATATTTTGACGTCACATCTCAGCGGCGTACGGCTGAATATAAACTGCACGTGCATAAGATTGGCCGTCAATATCGTTTGGCCTTAATTTAATTCTAGAATAAACTAATTCAACGAAAAATATGTTCGATGTATTGTTAGTTTACTCGAAAGGAAGGTTGGTCAAATTTATAGAAAGGTATTACTAACTCTTATGCTATTAAATTGATCGTATTTAAATTATTTTCTAATAGAATCTTATCCACACTCATATCGTTCTTGATAAAACCCAATTTGTAACAAGTGGAACATTATACGTATATGTTTCAGGTTAACAGCAGTAGCAACAACTCCTGAAGGTATCCCTTGCGAATGTGGACGAAATGTCGGCCAAAGGAAGATCCAAGACGCTGTTCTAGCCAGGAAGGCCAGCAGATAGTATGGGCCTATGAACTCCTTGAGTAGTAGTAATAATTACGAAATTAAGGGTATGTTTACAGAAATAGCAGATATAACTGTATAACTAGATGTTATAGAGTGTAAAGATCACACATTTTTTACAGTTTCCTAAACCTTGGCAGCTAAAGTAGTTGTATTTCTAATTTAAATGAACTCTCATTGGCGTTGCATACCTTGCTTGTAATAATAATAATTCGTACTTTAATATCCCCCAACAACTTTCGCTAATTACAGGGAGCATCGCCTGGCCATGAGCAATTATTGCGCCTGCGCAAGTGGAGCGACGAAGCCTCTTAATAATTGCCAGAAAGTAAGACCTCTTTCAGACGAGGCGATTAGTTGATTCCACTAGTAGAATGGAGAGTTGTCCAGAAGTATACTGATATAGCAAATGATTGGGAACCGCCTGAACCTTTTCACATGGAGTCAACTTGTGTGCTTCGGCGCGGCGGCTTAAATAAGTCTTCAACAACAATCAACTAGTTGAGGATAAACCAGGCAACTTAGTTGAGTCAACCAAACCGACTCGTCTAAAAAGGGCCTAAAGGAAACCACGAGACCATACTCTAAGAGTGGGCCTTCGGATTCGAACTAAGAACTCCGTGACTCTTACACTGTTGAAAATTTAACCAACTTTTTTGACCATAATTTAATAGTCAGGAAGAGGTCACCACGATTTTCGTGTTATTTTGTCGAGAACATATAGAAGTTTAAATTTGACGAACAAAGATAGTCAAGTATTGTCTATTGCTAAGGGGTTATTTTTTGTCCAACTAACCACGTGGAATATGATATACTTCTAGTCACATTTTATTTGATTTAGACTAGACAATTTACTAGCTATTTAACTAAAATGAATTGCGATCTATTGGATGATTTAACACCGTTTTCTAAACACAACGTCTTTTTAATATGCAACTCCTATTTCTTAGTGCTATAAATATTCTCTCCTTAAGACGTTTTCTCAATTATAAATATACAGAACCACTCATTCAAAAGTTTTGGTTTCAACTAAACGTACTAATTTTAAAATGATTTTTTGAGAAGCATTATAAAATTAAGTGAATGTTTATGCTATTGATTCAAATCTGAACTAATTACGTAAATTGTTGTTCCCAATACTTCTTTAAGATGTTGTAATTTTTTAATGCCCACTGGAATTAACGTTAATCACACAAGGTTACACTTTGCAGGTCAGTCACATTTGGGTGGTTTGTTTGGATATGTTAATACGCAGAAACAAACTCGAAAACAGATACACGTGCAATGCAGGTGGTGCGTATAATGCAATACCGTATTAGATTAGGTGGGGTTTCTATATTTCTATTCGAGGGGAAAAATTCCTGATTGGTTGATGCTTCTGAATGTCTAGAGAAAATAGTAAATCCTCATATCTGAACAAAGAGTTCAACCAAAATTCTAGTAATTCTGTTCTACTAAACACATGTAGTCAATTCGTCTGGCAAAGTTTGTAAAATTCAACACTAAAATATTTGACTAAGCCAAAACCTTAACGCCAAACACCGCTTAATATTTTCAACAGTGTAGGAGCAAGCAAAATTCACAGATCCAGTGGTTCTCAAACTGTGTAACCGAAAATTTTTAGGGGGTACGCGGCCGGCCAACAATAATATAAAACAACCCGGGACACGTATGGACACGTTGACGTGCGCGCGCCACTAAGTGCTTAGTCATCAGAGTGGGGCTGTGTGGCCGCCCAATCACTCGTGTCACTACACTGCAGTAGCATGCCTGTTATTACAAGCTCGCTCTCAGTATTGTGTTATTTTTGTGGTGTGTTGTGTTATTCTGCGGACACTCAATCCTGTTGAAACACGTTTACGGACATCTGTTTGAAACTGAGTCAGGTACCACGTAAGGGAATTTTACAATAAAAAATTAACAATGGATAAATGGCTTCCTAAAGAAAAGGCCTCATGAAGATCTGCATCAAAATTCTGGCATCAACTTCACAAAATGAAAGTAAGACCTGAACGTCTTGTTACTACATGAGCAGCTCAAGGAAAATAAAAAAAAAACCCGAAAACTGGGCAAATGAATATAAAAGTAAAAAGAGAAAATATGACGAGTTGTACTTAAAATTAGGTTTTACTTGGACTGAAGCTCAACGAGCCTAATCCACAATGCGTTGTTTGTTCAGAAATTTTATCAAACAATTCTATGAAACCTTCTCTTTTAAACGCCATTTTGAAAGCAAACATGAGAACTTAGTCAAAAAGGAGTTACGGTACTTTGAACGTCTTTGGAAGATTTGAAAATAGGAAAAACACGATAAAACACTTTTCTGGTGCCAGAACAAAATGAAAGTGCTCTAAAAAGTTCTTACAAAGTTAGTCAATTTAATTGCGAAGTCTGTAAAAACCATACTATTGGCGAAAACCTAATCCTCCCTGCCGCAGCAGAAATTGTTTCTTGTATGTTTGGATGAGAACGAGGCAAAAAGAATTACAGCAATTCCATTATCAAATGATACATGTTTCAAGGAGAATTAGTGATATGGCGTATGACACAAAAAACAACTTGTTGGAGCATTGCGAAGCGAAGTACCTGCTTTGGTATTACAACTCGATGAACACGGATGTCGATGGCCTAGCCCAACTGATCGTTTTTGTACGTGGCATTTTTCAAGATGAAATATTTGAAGATATTTTATTTTGTAAGGCACTTAAAACATCGACAAAAGGTGAAGTATTTTCATTTGTTAGATTCTTTTTTTTCCGAAAACCAGCTCGAGTGGAACAAAATTGTGTGTCAGGTGTACTGGATGGTGCTCCCCAAGCTTGAGCGGTCCACATCTAGTGATGAGCGGTATTTCACGAACTGTGATTCTTTCACAGTTGATTGGGAATCACGGACGGATCACGACTGAGGGGAAAATTCTGAAAGCCCAGCAGTGATTCGTATTGCGCGTATGATCAACGGCGAGACGCGACTGCGACAGCAAATTAATATTACCCGGATAGCTGGAGCTATTGCATTAGTGCACTCGTTTTAAATCTTAACCTGTTCATATAAGTGATATCGATGAGTCAATATCAGTGATCGAATCACGTTTTATAACACCGTGAATTTGTAATCGCTCTTCACACTCACACGTGATTAAGAATCACAGTTCGCTCCTCCCAGTCACATCACAGGTACTGGTAGCCATATTTAAAACTGTTTCAACTGAGTTAAGCTTCACTCATGTTGTCCTTCACCGAGATGTTTGGTGGCTAAGCACCTCCCTGATGAACGTTAAAATGTCCTTGATCAGAGTGTGAAAATTGTGAACTTCATAAAACCTGGCCCCTAAAATCTCGTTACTTTAAATTCTATGCCAGGATATGGGGAGCCTCCATGAGACTTATTGCTACATACTGAGGTACGATGGCTTTCTCGGGGAAATGTTTTTGTCCCGTGTATTTGAACTCCACAAGAATTACATAATTTTTTTACCGAACACAAAACCCCATCTATCTTCTTGTACCTTACTGCATTTTGATTGGCTTTTGAATTTGCTTATTTAAGTGATATTTTTGGAAAACTCAACATCTGGATTTATCCATGCAAGCAGTGTTTCTGATTATTTTTAATATAGAAAAGACAAACTGATGCATGGTAAAAAGATCATTTCTCTGGGAAAAACAATAGAAAATACAACTGCGAGCCGTTTGAAAGATTACTTACATTTTTGCACGATAATGAGAAAAACATATCTTGATTTCACTGAACTCATAGAACTCACATGGGCCAGCATTGATGCATTGAAGATCCGCATAAGAGAGTCTTTCCACCTTTGGAGAAACAGTATACTGGATACGTGACCCCTTTAATGCTGATGCTATGGACACTAACCTGACTATCTTTCAAAAGGAACACCTCATTGAAGTATCATGTGATCCCACGTTGAAAAACAAATATTTGACTGCTGGGTACTACATTGATAGCATTTCTGGATCGGTATTGGGAAGAGATATAAGAAACTGTCAAGCACTGCTTTAAATTTCTTGTTGGGTTTTCCACCACTTATTATGTGAAAAGGGTTTCTCAAGTTTAACCTATCTTAAAATAATATCGTAGAAACAAATTAAATGTTGAAGATGATTTAAGATTGTATTTAACCAAGTTAAAACCCAATTTTGATTAACTGTGCAAAGGGAAACAAGCTCACACCTTCTCACTAATCTCTTTGAAAGTAAGCGGCTTTTTGTTCTTTAAATTTTGTGCTGTGTTTGGTTTTTTAATGTAATAAAATTGTTTGTAAACAATATCTCTTTGTTTTTATTTAAACATGATGCGTAATTCAGTTTCAAAGGTTAACACTATACTTCTATAGTGTTAACCTTTGAGATTTGTTTAATATTTTAATTATAGTTTACTTAGTACCGGTAACTGAGAAGGGGTACCTAAAATGTTTTGTGGGGTAAAAAGGGGTTTAGCAGTGTCTAATAAGTTTGAGAACGACTGCACTAATAGATCATGAGGCACGCACGTGTGACCGCACATTAGCTTGTGGAGATCCTAGTAATGCGGAGTTGGACATCCTTAGTAAAATTGTTGCTTAATAAGCGTATTCTGTTATATAGCGGTACTTGTAGAACAACTAATAAATTCTGCTATTTTGCAACGCACAATATTACATACTTCCTTGAAGGGTTATATCCTGCTTTAAACGGTTTGCGCCAATTTCCTTGCTTAGTTATTATCGTCCACCGTTGAAGGATCATGTCATTGTTTGTTTTTTCATCGTCAAGATTGGGTGGTTCTCGAAATATGAGTATATATTATTTATAGCAAATAGAATCTAAGTCTAGGTTTTAGGTTTTTAACCTTTAAGGAAATTCTGCTTACCAACGACCTAATAAATGCGTTGACGCAATTTCGACAAACGATCCCTTTGTAGGAATACCTTTTCGAAGAAAAACCTTCCTGGCTAATCAGGTATCAAATGCAAACGATTAGCTGTATTCCTCACACAAAGAACCCACAACAGTTGTAGTAATGCAAATAAAACACGGAGCTTACTCATGAACTTAAATCAGAGTTAACTAACAAAGACTGAATATAGCACACGTAAGAGTGGCTATTGATGAATAAACGTATATGGAATTATCTAGCAATGAAAAATACTACAAAATTTACTTTGGGTGACAATGAAATTACTATTACAGGATGAAACGTATGCTCGAGTAAAATACATTGGCACTTACAAGAAACCGTAATAAATGAAACTAGATGGCGCCACTAGGTGAAAAAAAGAAAAGATGCAAACACAAAAATACCTTGATAAAATATAAGATAAAAACAATCTGAAATCTGAGCTAATATTTTTCCTACAAAAATTACCTAATTAAGAGTACGAAATGTCATGGGTAGTAAGTGTGTTGCTCTAGCTTTTTTCGTAGTTGGTGAAAAAAAAAAACAGGTACAAAGGTAGTTTAAAAAAAGTCAATTATTACAAATGAGTATAGAACACACAGGAAAGATAATAATGATAAATCGAATGAGTTACTGGTAAATGAAGCCAAAGCGCTGACTAAATAAAATGAAAACTAAAAGGCACTTATCCCGACTGTTAGGAATATCAGAAAATCGTGTGCAGGGAGGAAAATCTGGATAAGAAGAATTATAGTTCAACCCGGAAGCTAATTACTCGCGAGGGTACTATACTAAACCAGAAATCCGAGTGAAATCTACGCCAGTGCAAATCTAATTGTGCGACAATGCTGGGCGGTTACTAACTACATAGGTAATTAAATTTATAGTCAACTAATGGAGAAAATACTTTAGCCCCTCTATTGCCCCTCATTCTTTTTGCAAATTGCACACTCAATTAACTATTTGAATCGAATCTACATTTTAAACCCTTAAGCAACACCGTTTAGTCATTAGTGTCGGTACATAGTGGTAAAGGACAAATTTTCGTCACTGCGCGTTTGTACGTAATACCCGCACTTGTTTTCACAGACACCACACGAATTGCACCGTCGCTTCCTGGATGCACTCCTACAATCCGTCCTAGTCGCCAACGAAGTGGTGGGGTAGTTTCATCCTTTAGTAGTACTAATGTTCCAATTGAGACGTTTTCCTTTCTTTGTGTCCATTTGGTTCTTTGTTGAAGTTCTGCGATGTATTCCCTTGACCACTGCTTCCAAAAAATTTGTGTTGCTAGTTGAAATTGTTGAAATGCATTAAGTCTGTTAATGGGTTGTGTGGTAACATCAGGGTCTGTTACGCTAGTTGCTTTACGCCCAATGAGGAAGTGAGATGGAGTGATAGGTTCATAATCATTAGGGGATAATGGATACAAAGGCCTTGAATTAATATTGCTTCGATTTTGATTTAAAATGGTCAAAAATGCTCAAACGTTTACTAAGATACTGCCTAAAGCTCTTTTTATATGACTTTTTCACGGATTTTACTCCTGCTTCCCACAATCCACCCTGATGAGGACTATACGCTGGAATAAAATGCCAGGTAACATTTTCTACAGAAACAGTATCTGAGAGAGATTGGTTGTTTTCTAGTAACAATTTTCCAAGCAAATTTAATTCCGATTTAGCGCCTATAAAATTGCTGCCGTTATCGGAATAAATATGACTTGGCAAACCTTGTCGTGCAACAAATCGTCTGAAAAGTTGCTATAAATGCTTCTGTCGTTAAGTTAGTGACTGGTTCTAGGTGAATTGCCTTTGTTGCAAGGCATTATAAAATGCAAAGATAACATTTACTTGTTTTAGATCCGCCGTCCTGAGTTATTCTTGTTTGAAATGGACCGGCCATAGTCGACGCCAGTTGCATAAAATGCGTTTAATGGCTTCTACCCTATGCTTAGGTAGATTGCCCATTAATTGATTGGTACCGATAGGATTAGATTTAAAACATTTGATACATTTATTTATGGATGACTGATTTTGTCAAATTTCTGCCACCGGTTAGCCAATAATTATCGCGTACCGAAGCTAGAGTATGTTGTGGTCCAGCATGAAGAAGACGTTTGTTCTCATACTCTAAAACTAGCTTGGCTAATATGTGTTTACCTGAAATTAGTAACGGATGTTTTTTATTGAAATGAAAATCTGAATGTTTTAATCTACCTCCTACTCGCATTAAACCCTCATTATCCAAGAATGGTGTAAGTCTTAAAAGATTACCTTTAGTGACAGGTTTCCCAATTTTTAACAAACTGATTTCCTTTGCAAATGAATCATTTTGAGCAATTTTTATTAAACGTTTCATAGCTTCATTTGTTTCTGATATTGTTAAACTGTTTTCCTTGCGCTTATTTAAATTTCTGCAATTATTGTAAACCTCAGACACCAACCAGTGATTCGTTTCAATTTCGTAAGTGAATTTGTAAGATTAAAAATAAACGTATTATGTTGAGTGACAATTGTATTTAATGTGGTTACCTTTCTGATTTCTGGTAAATTTTCAATATTTCCGTTAAATTGGTGAGTTGGCCATTGTTCCTTTGATAAACCTAACCAATGTGGTCCTTGCCACCATATAGAATCCTGTAATTTATCTGGAGTTACACCTCGTGAATTTAAATCTGCCGGGTTGTTCTTTGTGTTCACATAATTCCAATGACTAATCTTTGATAAATCCTGTATTTCAGACACCCGATTTGCAACAAATACATTTAAATTAACGGATGGCATATGCAACCAGTTTAATACAATTTGTTGAATCACACCAATAATAACATTATTTGCATCTATTGTAATAGATGCCCTTACCTTGTTACTAATCGACAAGCTAGATAATGCGCCACATAAACCTAATTAGGTATAGTTGGCCTTTTACTGGTGGCAACTCTTGATTTTGCGCAAAGTAGATTGACTATAACTTCATTGTTGTATAAAATCAATCTTGCATATATGCATGTGCTATATGCCTTTTCAGAGGCATCTGAAAATGCATGAATTTCTAAGACAACAAAATTTGAAATGCCTATAAAACGCGGTATTTTTAAATGAATAACGTGACGTAACGCGGTCTTAAATTGATTCCATTTAGAACATAACTCATCTGGCAACGAATCATCCCAGTCGTTTTATTCATACACAACTCTTGTAACATAATTTTGGCTGTAATGATACATGGACTTAGTAAAACCTAGAGGATCAAATAATTTTGATATAGAAGATAGCATTTCCCTTTTTGTAGTATCTGACCTTTCAGTAATATTATTTACGTCAAATTTTAATAAATCTGCATTAGAGTCCCACACTAAGCCGAGAGTCTTTTTGTAATTCCCTTCATTTAAATGTAAAACTGTATTAAAGTCCGTAGATTTTAGCTGTGATTTTATTTCTTCGCTATTTGAAACCCATTGCCTTAATTTAAAACCTGACTCGCTTAAAATTGATTCTAGATTATTGCATAACGTAATGGCTTCTTTGATTGTGTTGGTTCCAGTTAGTAAAACATCTACATAAAAGTCTTCTAAAATTACCTTAGACGCTATTGGAAATTTTTGTATGTTGTCATGTGCAACTTGTTGCAGTGCGCGAATAGCTAAATATGGCGCTGATGTTGTACCATACGTTACAGTGTTAAGTGTGTAGTGTGACATAGGTTCATTTGAGTTTTCTCTCCAAACAATACGCTGTAAGTTTCTGTGGTCGGGGTTAATTAATACCTGGCGGTACATTTTTTCTATATCGGCCGAAATTACATACTTATGACCTCTGAATCTGAGTAAGATATTAAATAGATCTTGTTGTATAACTGGCCCACTGTGCTGAACATCATTTAATGAGATTCCATTTGTTGATTTTGACGACCCATCAAAAACTACTCTCAATTTTGTAGTAATACTACTTTGCTTTAAAACACCATGGTGTGGTAAGTAAAAGGAATTTGAAAAACAATCTAAAGGATTTGAAATTTTGGTCATGTGTCCTAATTGTTCATATTCTCTCATAAAAGCAATGTACATATTTTTAAAGTTATTGTCTCGCAAAAATTTTCTTTCTAAATTTTCAAAACGTGATATAGCTGCTTGTAAACTATCTCCAAAATGAAATTCACATTCTTTAAATGGAATTGAAACCACAAATCGTCCATTATCCTTGTATGTAGTATTAACAAAATGTTGTTCGCAAGTCCTTTCATCAATTGTCAATGATTTACCCTTACTATATTCCTCGATCTCCCAAAAATCTTTTAATTGCTCTTGAATTTCTACGTTTTTAATAAAGTTACATGAAATTATGTTAGTATTGTTGCCACTATAAACAAAAGATCCAGCGAAAACCCACCCTAGCAAGGTTTTCTGAAGAATTGGTTGAAATTTATCTTGTTGAACCCTATCTTTGCAAATTAAATTCCAAAATATATTCGCACCCAACAGTATGTCTATTTTGCCAGGCTTGTAAAAATGACTATCGGCTAATTTAATGTTATCAGGAATTTCAAAATGTCTTACGTCGTATGTTGTACTCGGTATATTTTCAGTAATATGGTTAAGAACAAAGCATGGTACCTTAAATTTATGAGGAAATTGCATTGATTCAATCTCCAACTCTACTCGCTGTCTTATTGTTGATTCATTTTGATTGATACCCATGACCTTGACATTTATCGCTTCTTGAATTAATCCCAATTTATCGCAAAATTCCTTTGTTATAAAACTCCCTTCAGACCCACAGTCTAATAGTGCTCTACAATTTTCAAAATTGCCATACTTGTCCTTCACTTTGACAATGGCTGTTGATAACATAAGATGCTTTGAGTTTATGACACCACAATTTACTAATAAATTACTGGTGATGCTGCTGCTTTCAGCTGATTTATTAGTTTCGACAATAGAATCGTTTTTTTCAATACTGTTTTCATGGTGAAGTAATGTGTTGTGTTTTTTGTTGCACTTTTTACAATTGCTAGCTTTACAATCAATGCTGTAGTGATTTTTCTTTAAACAACTGATACATAGATTTTTACTCTTAATTTGGGATGTTCTCTCAACCGAATTTAGACTCAGAAAGTCTGGACAAGTATATATAAAATGTTTATCATTGTTGCAGAACGAGCATTTAGTTGATTTGGTTTCTTTTGTCAAAACAAAACTGCTAGTAGAACCTACTGTGTTTTTTAAACCTTTATTATAATTGACAACCTTTTTGTTATTTTGATCTAAAGTTTCTAATAATTCGCATCTACTTTTGAGAAATAATTTAATGTCGTCTATCGTTGGTGATTCTTGGTTTAATCTTGACGTTTCCCATTCGCGCTTAGTTTGAGTATCTAATTTACTGGAAATCATATACACCACTAACGCGTTCCACTCTTTAACCGGTTGCCCCAGCGACTCTAACGCTAACAAATGCTTTGAAAATTCATCGAACATTCTACGTAACTCTGAAACCGATTCAAACTTCATGCAATTGATATTAAATAAAGATTTTATATGATTATTTACTAAAAGCCTTTTGTTATCATATCGATCACAAAGTAATTTCCATGCAACTGGATAATTATTGTTACTAATTTCAAGTGAACTTATTATTTGGGCAGCTTGACCGTGAATACTAGCTTTCAAATAATGAAGTTTTTGAACATTGTTGATTAATGAATTATCATGAACGATAGATGTAAATGTATCTTTGAACTCTATCCACGTTTCATAATTCCCGCTAAATTTCGGTAGTTGTATTGTAGGAAGTTTCACGTTGTTTAGAACGTCGCTTGTTACCGCACTTGGCTGAATAGAATTTGAATTTGTATTACCGTTAACTGACAAAATGAGTTTAGCTTTAGCGATCGCTTGAATATTAATCGCTTTCAATTCCCTCTCTTCACTGTACTGTGCTGCTGTATAGCATCATCATCACAAATTTCCTCAATTGATGTTTGAACTTTTAAAAACTCCCCATATAATGATTCAGATTTTGCTATTCTTTCCTCTAATTCTGCCAAGTCCCCGTTCACATTTTGTGTATTGATACTAAATGATTGTACGTATTTTTTGAATACAGTGAAACTGTGCTTTACACCGCCCCGTTTCCGTATTAACGATTTCATGTCTGTCATTTTGCCGCCAAATGAAAATTCAATCACAAAAATCGAGAAATTAGGAGGAAAAAAAAGGAATGACGTATTATGCAACTTACCCCTGATTTTACACGTAACTTGTATTGCCACTGATAATTAATCGTTGCTGTTTGCTGATTTTTCTAACGTGTCTTGTGTTTTTCACGTGGTTAACCTGTTTGTGTTTTGTAATCTGCTTGAATCCGATCAACGACGAATGATCCTTTTCAGAATCCGGTTCGGTTTGGACCAAAAAATATATGAATTTTATAAGTGGACTGTATTTTGTTTGTAAATGCACTTTATTCGGTTTACTTTTACATATATTTAGACATCTCATGACACTTGTCTCTTACATGCATGTTTTTTGCGTTTCTGCGCATCATAACCCCCTTCTTAACATGTGAATATCTAAACTCTCGCCAGAGGGCGCCAAAGTTATAAATGTATGAAAACTAATATAATATAATACGTAACAAATGTGTTCAACAAAGCATATGTGTCTATGATAAATTGCATCAAATAAATATACTAGAAAATACTAGCGTTATTTATATTTACCTACAGTTTGTCTACGTGTATTGTTTATACATCAAATATATCTATTGCTATGGAAATTTGTGTTTGATTTAAACTAAAGTCATTTAAAACAGGTTAAAAGCCTAATAAAGGAGTCATTTTAAGTTGATTTGAATACTCGGTTGCATAATCTACAGGTAAATTTTGAATTAATTAATATATTTATATAATTAGTAAAATTAACTATTAAAATAGACCAGCGACGGCTGGTGCTTACGTTTTACAAGGGTCATTACAATGATCTAATTTCTTCGTATAAGTTCGTAACATGTATTTCAGACAATAGCACACGAACTTCAATCGTTGTGTTGGCCCTGCCTGGGACGTAAGCAGCTGCTGAAATAGACCAACTAGATTGAAATTCTAATTTTAGGATTGTAGATAATATGAACTGTATTTTACTAGTTCAACCTTTTTTTATATATTTATATATTTTGCTCCGGGAGATTTATCATTTTTTTGGATGTTTATATTCCGTAACATATCCAGTATTTCCTTCCGTCTAGTGTGAATAACGGTCTCTTAACATCAGTTACTAGTTTTCCATTTGAATCCTATGTTGGATTATCTGGCAGCAATTACAACCGAAGACAGATAACTGTTACTTTTAGTTTATATGAGCATTCTTCCTGTGGCCACCAGAGACGACGGTTGTTCGTGAGCTCTTATAACAATTTTTACGCCAGACACTCAGAAATATCCGAGTTGCACAAAAGTTTATCTAAAAAGTGTCGATATATATATCACCTATATAGTATATAAATCCATAATCACGTGAATGACCTTTGAAATTTTCCTACAAAACATCCTGAGAAGAATTCAAAGTACAATTTGACCGTTTTGTCGGAGCCTTGCAATATGTGCAATTTAATCTAGAGACTCCCTGCCACCACACCGGTAATTTAAGCTGTCCATACTGCTGTGTACTGATTGTAATAATCAGGGTTGAAATTTCGGTCCACTTCGAATAGCCGTACTATGAAAATTTATTGCTGCGAGTGTCCGGGAGCTACGTCACAATGCTGGGCGGAGTTAGCGTGCGTAGTTGGAGCGCGTATTCAAGTAAGTAACAAATTTGTTAATTTCTTACTGTAAAAAGCGTGCAATCTTTGCATAAATGATTGTCACAAACAAGTTATATTACATTTTCTTTGTTCTCTAGAGGGAAAACCGTATGAAACTCACAATCAGTGTAGTATATATCAATAAATCATTAAACAATATTATAATTCGAAGCAACTATTAGGTATATTCGTAATTTTCAAACAGAAATTTTCCGCAGATTATCGCGCAAAAGTAATGCTCTGTATTGCTAGAAACTTCTCTAAAAGAAAACCAAAAATAGAATTTCGACCTTCAAAATATAAAATAAAAAACGGAATCTCTAGTGACAACTTAAAATAAATAAAGTAAACTCAGAAATTATTAAATGAAAACGAAAAGCAATCTTTCTCTATGCACATACATTTGCATCGATAGACCACAGATTACTACCACGATCTTCGCTTGCTGAATCTCTAGTCGCACTCGCATCGCTAAGTTGGTGGGGACGCGAGAGACTGTGGAAGGACACTCCGAGTAATAAAATTTCGTACGGCAGATGATCGAACGGGACTGAAATTATAAGCCTGGTAATAATAAAACTTGCAAAATGAAAATTAAAGAAATAAATTTAAATTAGCTAGCTCAACGCATCAAAATTTAAAAGGGCGCAAAAGAACAAATAACCTCAGAGTTACCCGCGAATTATAAAACTTGAATCTAACCCGACAAGTAATTGTGGTGAAGAAATCTGACTTTCTTAATTACCCCAAAAATTGAAAAGGTTTAATTTAAAATAAAAGAACAAAAATTTGACTCAACAACGTTAATTAACAATAAAAAATTTATTATAAAAAAAAAGAGAACAAAAGGTAATTTTGCAGAAAAAAAAAACCGCCAGAGGGTTCTGGCCTAAATCAAAACTGCACGTGATTCTAAAATTACAATAGGACAATGCTAAATCCTATATCAAAGCAAAAGATTAATTATTTCAGGAAGATAATTCTATTTTTCAAAACAATTCACGTGGTTTCAAATTAACACAAACAATATTAAACGTGGACACTTCCTAGTAAAAAACAAGATTGAAAAACTAAAAGCAAGCACAAAGCTTCTATTCACCCAACCCGGGGTGATTAATAATTAAAATGAAACAGAAAAATGAAAAACGGAAAAAAAATGAATTCTTTAAAATATAATGAGAGAATTACAACTAAATCTATCTTCCTGCACAAAAATAATAAATGATCTTACACCTTTAGTGCACACCAATATAATAACAATTATATTAAGCGAATTCCTTGATGGACGAAATATATTCAAATTATGCGAATCAAATTAAGATATCAAAAGTACTAACAAAATGGCAGCAAACGCATATTTGAATATTATAGTTTCCTTACAAATTTAGCTTGGCCCTTTATTGATGGATATGAACTCTGATTATCAAGAATTTGCCGAATAAATTTTGACATTTCTATAGCCTAATTTATATGAATAGCCTCTAATGGAATAAAATAGATGATTACTAGGTATTTAAATAAAGAAATGTGTTTGTTTTGTTTTAATTGTTCTGGTATTGCGTTTGGCTTCGTGTCATCACCAATCGTATGATAAAATGTACATTTTCCAATTTTAAACAATCGGAAAAGGGGCTTTGGGGGTGCACTCTTTAGGTAAGATACTACCCATTCGTTAGCAAGCGGCTGGAAAGTTAATTTGGTGCGTTCATAAGTGTCCCGTGCCACCTAGCAGATAAAGAGTCACTGATCACGGTACTCAGTCACAATATCAACTAGCGACCTAGTTGAATTAAAACAACTAAATTGTCGTATTTATTTTTATTATTAAACACAAATATAAATAAAGTAATTATAAAGTTAATTAAAATATTGAATATTAAATAGAATTATATATGAAAATAGTTAGAATATCGTATTTTACTGAAGTTAAAAATTAAAAGAAATAAATTCCAGGTACTCGTTCCGATAAACAGAGCATATGTACTTACTTAAAGGACTTATCTTAGATATTTCTATTAAATTCCAAACACATTATACATATATTTTCACTCAATTTTACCTCTTTGTTCATTACAGTGAGTGATTTTGTGTAAAGGAGTCATCTTCAAAATCTGAGATTCGTCTTATGTGCAAGGTAGGCCAAATTCGATATTCATGATAGATAAATCGGTGGACATATGAAAAAAAATGAGAGAGGCGGTGCTAATGTTTTCGAGCAAAAGATATTGATAAAATCAAATTTTAAATTTACCTTTTCCCGTTTTTAATGTATTTAAGAAAAATGATTTTCTTAAAATTCTATTATTCTTTATAACCTTTCTTATTATATAAAATTGCCCGCACTAGTAGAAACCAGTTTTATATGCCTCTATACACATTCTTTCACTTTTCTCCCCTTTGCATCTCCTTTATTGTTAGCACGATTTTAATAAAACTTTAGTCAGCGATACCTATCCGATAAGAGATTGAATGGCAGTTTTCTTACTGCCACTCACGAGATTTTCACCAGTGGTGTCCGTCACTATAATTTAAGGAAAGGCCATTTCTTTTTAGAAAAGTATATTACGCATTTTTTTAAATGTTAGGGAATATCATAATTTTACGTAGATAAATAAAAACCTCTCTATACAAACAACAGAAGAAATCATCACAGAGGTAGAAGCAGCGATCAAAGCACTCAACATCGAAGCAGAAAGAAGGTGCGACAAGAAAGAAAGCAGGGCTTTGAAGAAAGCAAAGCCACCCAAAACGCAACCTATCCAGGGGAAAGAAGAGGCAGCACTTACAATTTGAAAGCTGAAGAAACTCGTTATCCTTCAAAGCAGACAAAGAGAAATGGCAACAGTACTATTGAATAAAGAAGATTACCGAAAAAAGATGAATAAACTACTTGACGACAACACCTACAAGTAAATAAGAAAGGATTCAGCGGAGAAGATCACAAATAAGGGAGAGCATAAAAATTTTATCGATACCTAAAGAGATGCAGAACAGATTGCTACCAAGAGTCACTAGACCACCTATACGGTATCAAATACCAAAAATACATAAAGAAGGAGTGCCACTAAAACCGATTGTAAGCAATATTGGATCACCGACTTACGTTTTGTCCAAACATTTAGCGAACTTACTAAAGCCATATACCGGACAAACTGCAAAGTATGTGAAGAATTCGAAACATCTCGTGGATATTCTGTCTACGCTGAAGACTGAACCCACATATGTTCTAGTAAGTTTCGACATTATATCGCTATTTACCAACATACCCACAAAGGACGCACTGGCCTTACTTACAGAACTTGCCATCAAGTTACCATGGAGAAAGAACAAAATGAAATCTCCCTTTCCTGATGTTATGGTTAAGAAAGCAAAAAGAGGGAATGATACAGCACGCAGTATTTAGAAAAAAAGACACACCGATAGATATTTACATGCAAGATCTCACCATCATCCGATGCAGAAGAAGACATTAATACAAACTTTACTATCCAGAGCCAAAACCATCAGTGACGAGCAACATCCTACCAGGTAAAAGATAGATCTGGAGAAAGCACTGAAGAAGAATGGCTACACTGACATCGACATAAAGAGAGCCACTAAGAACAAGACGACACTGGAGACAACCACAGAACCATGGAGAAGGACGGCGTGTTTACCTTACATAGCGGAAGTCGCCGAAAAAATATGTCGAATTTTGAAGAAACGTAACTTACAAGTACGCTTAGAAACTGCAACGTCGATCCAGCAGTATCTACCGAACGCAAAGGATAGGATAACCAAGGGGCGCACAGATAACATGCTAATGCGGGCAGTGCTAATCGGACAAACAGGAAGAGCTATCGACGCAAGAATAAAGAGTAGAACACGAGAGGGACACAAGATTAAGGATGATCGAGCAATCAGCGGTAGCAAAACACATGCACGACACCGAACGCAAAATGGACTTCAACAACGTAAAAGTGATAGCTACCACCAAGAACTACGGGAAAAGACTCATCAAGGAAGCATAGAACGGAGACACAATGAAAACCGCCAGACAGAGAAGAAGGGTACACGCTCACAGACACGTGGAAGAGCCTACTACGGAAAGCCGTCACGGTCAATGGAGCGGAAACTACACGATTGGATGCAACAGGGGCATATATAAGAAGAATGTTAGACCATGGAGAATCTATTCGGTTATCCTGAAGAAGGTGTCAGTATGAACAGCGAAACGTCGAGCGAAAGTTTTGGCCCACGGTGAAACCCGGAAGAAGTTTTTAATAATACCCTCTATACAAAATTTTAACCCAATATCTTGGGCGGTGTTCACATAATAAAATAATAAATTCAATTTATTGAAAAGCTACTTTAATTTGTATATTAATTAATAGGCCGCTTGCTGGTTCATGGTGCATTTAACAGCACAGGGACCGCTCTTTGGAGATCCATTGTGGGTCTTTCCCGGCCGCTGGAACTTATGTGAGAGCGGGGCAATGAATACGATCCTAGACTGCAACACTGCGGCATCTCAACTTCAGGGTGGGAGGGCACACTTATACTACGGGCACGATGCTGGACGGGCTATTGCTGCAAATGCCCATGGACAGCATGGCACTCGAAATTATCTTCACTGAAAAAGTGAAAATCTCCATACCGAACAGAGACGAGGCACGTAGTGAGATCACTGCTAATGGTAACTGGTTCACGGAAGGATCCAAGTTCAGCCAGGGCATAGGAGCCGGTATTTGTGCGCCCAGTCCTAATCAAAGGATATTCATAAGCCTGGGGAAACATACAACGGTCTTCCAGGCAGAGGTATTCGCCCTTGCAGCCTGTGCAGAAATGATTGCAAAAGGGGGCTACATGAGGAGGAAAATTAGTATAATGACTGACAGTCAGGCTGTCATTAAGGGAGTCTCGAACCCCGTAACTAGGTCAAAACTAGTTAGCGACTGCAAACAATCCCTGAATGCACTGGCACGAGACAACACGGTGTCTCTGATTTGGGTGCCGGGACATGAGGATATAAAGGGCAATGTAATAGCCGGCGAACTATCCAAGGTGGGATATAAGAGATACTTCATGGGTCCAGAGCCCGTATATGGGATTACTAAGGATTCCGCAAGAAGGGAGATCTGGACCTGGTTAGATAAGGAAAGTACAAAGGTATGAAGGTCGACTAAAGGTCAACTCTATACCAAAGCGCTGATAGGGGATGGGGATGTTAGTTTCTCTGATAACCTACTCAGGCGCGGTAAGAAAGAAGTTAAAACCATTACTGGGTTGGTAGTTGGACACTGTCCCCTGAAAAAGCATCTATACAACACAGGCCGGGTAAGCGAACCATGGTGTAGAAGATGCGAACTACAGGAGGAAACGAGTTTACATGTAATCTGCACATGCGAGGAACTGAAGGTACTCAGGCAGAAATATTTCGGGAAAGATCTATTGGAGCCCTTGAAGGTTCTCAAGTTTCCACTGGGCAAGATACTGGGCTCTTTATAGAGAACACCAAGCTGCTCGAGTGGAAATAAGAGAATTAATAGGAATGGTACAATGAGCACCTAGCTCAAGTGCCCCGACTTTAATGCCCACCCTAACTTTAATGAATGAAAAATGAATGACTGAATCGCTTTCAAGTTTTTCGTCTTAAATGGAATTAGTTCATCTAGGAAAGGCATTTCCTCATTTGAAATCGCTCTTTACCATTCATTTCAATTTTAAGCAGTGACGTTTGGCGCACCAATTGTCAAACTTACATTAAATTATTTTTTTCATATGCCAGTATAGAAATATCGAGACTGAGCTGTAGCACATAAAAACAATAAAATTAAATTAAATAGAAAATTTCCATTTCTGTTTGAATTTCTTATAAGTTTATGTTATATAATAACATTATTTATAAGATTATTTCACAAAAGGTAATGTGTTTTAATTTAGACTTAAGTTTAATGAATAAGAGTTTGCTCAAAATACTGGCCGTCAACAGTAGTAATACATTTTTCAATAACTTTTCTATTATCATTCAATTAAATGGGTTGTTGATTAATACCATTATTTTAATATTCACATTTGTCATTTTTGAATGCCGAGCATGAAAAATCCTCGTAGATTGAGCAAATGGTGTATTTTCATCGCCAATACAAACAATTTCAACTTTTTCATTAACTGTTAAACGCACCATTCTGTACTTACTTACTTTCTCCTGAATGAAATAGAAATAACAGGTTTTCTTTTATTATTTGGTCTATTGTTTGTCAATATCGGGGCGATCATGGCAAATTCGATATTTTTGTATATTGGCAATCAGAAGAATCGACACGCACTGGCAAGGATTAAATACTGTAATAACAAAGAATTCTAAAGAAGGAAATAACTTTTGCAGAATCATCTGCAAAAATATCAATTAAGCTAACTGTGTCTTAAAAATAGCACTACTTTTATAATTAACAAATAAAATATAGAATTTTAAATAGCTTTAAAATAAAATAGGTAACTTATTATTTTATTATTACCCTGCAAGGTGCTAGTTTAAAAGATTGGGAAAAACACTTGTATTTCCAATTTTATCTCTATTCTACAAATTCAATTTTGTTAAGCAGCAGTCTTAGATATCAAAATATGGCTTATCAGCAATTAAATACAATGGCAATATTCATATCGCTAACAGTAGCATTCATTTTTCACTATATATCAACCTTAAATAGGCACAGAAATATAATATAAATAAATCCCAAAAACAGGAAAGTAATTCACATACTTTTGTGAAACTTTTGGATTAGGTGCGCATGCTGTTATATTTGCAGATATTTTAAATACGGGTGGATATGCCTGTTTTACCCGACATATTAAATTTAATTTTCATTGGTGAATATGTCTGCTTTTGACTCAACTATGGATATTCAGGCTCGGATTACTATCGGATAAAACTGACTTTGAGCAATTTTGAGCATTGTAAGCGATTGAAGCGGACACGAATACTACGAAACTATATCAAAGTAAATTTTGATCAAAAATGGGTATGTCTGACTTTGCACGAACGCCCCTCATTTGTATGTTTGGGGTAATTGTACATATTAGAATTATGAAATGTTTGATATTTCCTTTGAATTTCGCCGGATATTCTAGTGAAATATCTGACATGTGGATGCGTGCCTTAGATGTTCAATTCCTTCAACGTCAAAGGTACTGTGGATTACACGTGAGCATAACGAATATATACGAGATTATAGTTCAAAAGGTTAGACCTTTAATGTGCGTTTAAACGTGTAACTTTCAAAGGCAAATTACAATCCAAACTTGGAGAATTTGCGCACACATTATAATTAAGAATAAGTGAGGTGTGAAACGAACATTGGGTTTTGTCTTTAAGGGCCTAATTTAAGATTTCCAGGGAAAGATAACGGGGAAATATCACTGCTAGGACAGGAAGGGCCGCGGAACACCTCGATTAACTACCCAATTCCGAAGCCCTCGGTCACGAAGGTTCCCAAATCCCGTCATTACCTAAGTGCCGGAGTTTCGATAGGCGGTAATAATAGTAATGGAAAAATATGCCTCTGTTGTTAGCTTGAAATTGGATTGGACTACAAACATAATGTTACAAATGAATAAGGAAATAATACACCTGTTTATAAGAAATATTTTTCGGAAAATTTTATAGAGAAAATGTTTGATAGAATGTCATTTCAATCTCCTCTCCACTAATTTGTTAAATCGATTCATTGCCTCGAATAAATAACCACAATAAATCAGAAAAATTCCTTCCTAAGGTGCAATTTCACGCATATCCGGAAAGGCGTTGTCAATTACATTTTTACCGTTTCCACTGTTTCGCCATCATTGCGTCACGACGATTTTAATAACGTACACAATAAATCAAGACGATATTAAAATAACCATTTCCGTTTCTTTCATTTCGGTTTGTTTTCCCATCGTCGCCAGTATAGGGGTCGTGTGACAAGAAGACTTGACGAAAGCCGTAATATAATTAAAGCAGTAAATCAAATGTCACGAAACAAAGAAATACGCCACTCGTAAACGTGAAAGGACCAGAGGAAAAGAAATGACTTACAAGCTCCTTCTATAACTCAATCTTATTACGATTGCCTCTGGGAAAACCGGAAAAAATCTTTCATTTTTCTTTTATTGTTAGTGAAGGGTGTTAAACGAATTGGAAGATGTTTTCCATAAGTGTTCATATGTTCATATTAGCACCAAATAGTAAGGCGTATTGTTTTATACCGTAGTCGGCAAAATTTAACTTTGTTATAGGGATTTTATACTATGCATAAAATTGCTACCGCCACAAATTGTGTGCTAAAATTACTGAAAATCTTGAATGCCAAACCTTGCGAAACGAAAAGCGCTATCTGCGGGTAATCCAGGAGATCATCTACCTGTTGTCGATTCGAGATGGTAATTCTTCGCTCAATAGCTGCCGCAAGCGGGAATAATAACTGCCGCAAGAGCAGTGTACTGGCCGCGTAGCTCAATGGTGATGGCAGTGGGCTATTTTAGCGGGTTAGTTTAAATCTCGATATATGGGCGCCAAGGCTCGAATAGAGTACCGAAGCATTCAAAATTTAATAACGAAGTGCCAAGTGGAGTGACACTAAGTTTGTAGGGCAGGAGTTGCGGCAAAATTTGCCAAAGTCCGTTAAATTCAATTCCAATAAAAATAACAAAACTCACACATAAATTCAAGGTTTGATTTATTGTAAAGGCAAAATAAATTTGAGTTGACTCTATATAATAAGTAACGAATTGTATGTTGAAAGCCATGAGTATGATATAGAATCAAAACTTGATAACTGTGATAACTCTCTCGCAGTTAATTTTAATCTGTTGTTTTGTTTTTGTTCGTCTTTTGTTTTGCCGTGTGTGTTTTTTAAATGTCCTTTTTAGACTTTTTAATTTTTAGATTTCGTAACATGGCGTTTTAAGCCCTGAAGATGGCATTTGTGCGCCGAAACATGTTGTCTTAAATTTAAAACGTCCGGACGTTTTGTCCTTCTTTTATTACTTATAGTAAAGGATTGTAATAATATGCCGGCCTAATATATGATGGAATATTGATAATGTGTAGGCCCAGTACATGATGGAATTTTGATAATATCCAGGCCCAGTATATGATGGCATTTTGGCAAAGTAAAAAAAAAGTTCGATGGTTGTTAAAAGCTGACAAAGTTTTGTAGAATTAAGCAAATAATTTATAGAGTCTCTTTTTCTGAACGATAAATTAATAAAATATTATACATGTACGTACTCATAAAATGTGTGTCGCAGAAAATGTTATTGGAATACAAGTTTAAATACATTTTGGCCGCAAGGAATTTCTGTTGGTTACATATAAGTTTGCACAATGACTATACAGCAATTTCATGCGATTCAAAGTAAGTTGTTAAATTATTGCGACCACGTAAGTGCAAAATGGCTGTAATATTTAATATTAAAACAAGTACTGAAGATACTTAAATATAATTTCAAAACACTGTATTAAGTTAAAAAAAGAAATAAATTTGGAAGTTATTGAATTTGACACAGAATAGAGGTTCGGGTTTGCACTATTTAAGGTTATAAACTAATTATTATTAAACATAGGCTTTCCGGTCTGTAAAATAAAATAAGTAACTTATCTGAAAGTTGATAGCAGCAAGGAATTTGTTTAGGATAACTGCGTTTTAAGGTTGTTGGTGACTGCGATGTTCATGAATGGGGTCCAGCTATATCAGAATAGGGTTATTTTTCCACGGAGGAACCAAAGAGGTAAGCTTCTGTAGATTAAATTTCTGCACCAAGTGGTCGTGATGTCTTGAGTAATTTAGTGGATGGTCGCCTACACTGGGTAGCCAATTACAATCGGCGGTTACGAAAAACGGTGGTTCAAACAGCGGGTATTTCAAACCACTGGTGATACAAAAAACCTAAATAATTAATACGGTGATCAGACGAATGTCAGTGAAAACGAAAAAGCGAAAATACCTTGAAACACTGCACACACTGCGGAAAACCTGTTTCAATAAATCACGTCCAGAAATAGGCCAATAACTTTAGGGGACAAATATTAACAAATGCTGAGGGCCAGCGTTCATAAGCTAATGTCCCTTCAGCAATTTTGCAAACCTGTGCCTTGAATATTAAATTATGGAGTGTTTCTTTTCAATAACTTCGAATAGCTCAATCTTCCCCCGACTCTTAAAATTCCCACATCATCAAATAATAGATTCAAATTTAATAGCTTAAATGAATTTATTTCTCTGGCGTTATTGCTAAATGATTCTCGTAGTAGTATTGTTTTCATGCATTGTAATTTTTCTGTACATGTTCGTTATGCCTGCTGTTGTGACAGACTTGTGTGTTCTAAACCTCGTTACTATGAATATTAGACTTTGTTACACAGTGGATGCTGTTAATTTCGATAGATGATCAATTAATCGTCTATTGAAATTCAACTTGAAGGCTGCAAGAACCATTAAATACAGGTAATTGTATTGCTTCTTTTATTTCGCAAAAATGATGTAAATAATATTTTTTGTTTAGCTCGTCCTTTATTTTCACATCAAAAAAAACCTGTACCAAGTTGTACGTATTCATCTGTGAATTCAAGATAACGCTGTTTCAAATTTTATTTTTTATGAATCTTTTCTTAAGTTGATTGATTTTTTCAAGGCAAAATTCCCGGATATTGGTAGGTGTCTAAGAGAATTATGTCGTATTCCCTCTCCCTCTAACACATGCAAATTCCCATATGTGGTTAGCGACTTCCGCCTGTTAAAAACATAGCGCCCTCTCTCTACCGATAACGCGAGCATTCGTTGCGGTTAGCGACTTCCGCCATATATACAGGGTCGTTTAAAAGTCAAATATACAGTGCCGCCCAAAAGTTGCGGGCGCGGAGGTGACGCATATCACGTGATCTGCGATATTGTATCACGTAATGTAAAATGGTGATTTGGCAAATTATAATCCGTGATATATTCCATGATATAGCGGACAGCCTTCTATGTTTTATAGGACGTATTTCTTGGCGTGTCTTTCAGTTATTAAGTTGGCGCCTTTCAACAGCGTAATAACTAATTCTTGAATATCGTACTGAATGGAAGTTCCTTGATGAGTTTCTTGAAAATGTTATTCAATTTTTTGCTGCTCCAATGTTCTTCTTTTCCTTCTATTGCCCAAAACCTTTGTAGCTGATTCTCTAACCGCTCGACTGCTAAAATGCAGAATGTCTACCCACTTAGTGTTGGTTACTTCTAGTAAACCTATTACTATCCAACCAAATGAATAAGAAACTAATTTGATGCATGTGCAAAACTTTCCAAAGCAATTGTGCTCCTAAGTATATGAATATCTCCAGATTTGTTAAAAGTTGAATCTGCTCAGAAAAATATTTGTGGAATTTGCATATTTGAAGTGTCAATAGTTTGTGTCGGAAGTTGTCCTGTGATTTTGTTTAAAACAAAACATTGAATAGTCGTTTTACTATGCGTTGTAACACGAGTTAATTCTAATTTTGACTGCATGTATGATATTCAAAGAAAGATTACTGATTCCAATAACAAGCGCTTCTGTTGGCTCTAACCTTAAAAGCAGTTTGCACAAATCTTCTCTGATAAAGTTGGACTGAGCTCTAAATTGTCGCTATTGCGTTGCATATTCACTCAAAACATTTATCAAAACTATTGATAATAGTACATGTGTTACAGATTTGTCGTTCGTTTGCTAAAGCCTAGACTTCATTGCCTTGTGATATCTCTGGTTTTGGTTGTTGCTCAAAGTGTAGTAAAGTGTTATACTTTGTTGAGCATTTCTTGCAATTACCCAATTTGCAATCTACTAAAGTGACCTTTTTTGATGAACTCGACACGCAAAGTTACCGGTGCATTAAAAAATTCGATGAATTATATACTTGACGATCGCGCTGTTCAATTAGAATCGGTGGTAGCAAACAGAGCTCTGGGCTTTTCTTCACGTGATCGCCTCATGCAAAGTTCCATAGAGATTTGCCTTTCCTCGCAAAAATGTTTTTAATTCGTCAACTGTAGAAAACTCGATGGGTTTTAGTTCTTCACGATCGCTTAGAAGTCTTTTGTCTAATTTGTTTGTTATAAACTAACAACGTGTCCCAACTGTCCAAATGTCCCCTGTAAGCTCCATTAGACGCTTCTGATTACCAAAAAGCATAACAGTAGATCTACTAAAATTGATATGCAATTTTAGTAGATCTACTAACAAAGTGGAGTAACTGATATTTGTAATTGAAAATCTATAACCAGAGAATCGTTTCAAACACTTATAATATTTTTCTATACAGGTAGTGCAACAATAGCATCAACTAATGCAATTTCTCATACAATTTCACATTATACAAAATTGTCGCAATAATTAATTAAACATTTTTTAGTGTGTGAAGTTGTTAAGTGTATGGAGTTTTATTTGTAATAATCCTTGTTTCGATTTTGTTTAAACCTTGGTTACATAAATGGTTTTTCTTCTTTCTTTCGGTCAACAAGACACCAAAACTCGATCCGTGCTCCTGGATCCTTACCACACTTACCTGTAGTAGCTAACCCTCAGTAGCGCCTCAGCTTTGTTCGGCAGATAGGGAGTTCAATGTTTGACACAGAAATAACAGGTGCCACTTTACCTAACTGCGAAGGGTCAAACGGAAAATGAGAACCGCGTGCAGATGGGAGAAAGTAAGCCAACAAAATATAGAACTAAGTCCTAAACCGGCCTAACCGCAGTGAAGGTAGGCACATTCTACGTGAAAAAAGTAACAAATAAGCAGGGCAAGACAGACAGAAAGTTCACAAAGAAATGCCGTAAAGTAAAGTTTGAGCAATACTATACACCGCTAAAATATATGTATGTATGTATGTATGTATTTATTAGATCCATTAGGCAATATAAAATATTACATTGGATACGTCATAACTAATTATAAAATAGATAAAAAAAGAAGAAAAGAAAAATTGAACACATTAAAAGAATGATACATTAAAAATACATATATATTTGCAGGTAATCCAACGTCACTCAAATAAAGCGAAAAACTCGTCAATAGAATACACAACATTTTCCAAAAAGTTATTCAAAATTATACTAAATTTACTAAATTTTTATTATACTAAAATATAACATTTAGGATTACAATACATACGTTGCTCAGGTCTATTAATAATGAAAAGGGAAAACATTCAATTAAAATTAAACAACCACGATAGGGATTGAAGTTGATGAAATAAATAATGACTTTCCACATTTGCAATAAAATACTAGATTTCGATGGGCAACAATATCAATAAGCTATAATTAGCAATAAGACAAATTAAAATACAAACATGAGTTAGATATAGAAATAAGATATAAATATGCACGGTTTGTGCTGTAAAAGTGCTTAGAGGTACATCCAAACACGAACAGGATTTAAAGCAAAACTTGATCAAAATGTCATCTTTTTTTAAGTATGAAATTACAATAATTTCTATTCTGAATCCATCACTCGGATAAAAAAAAAATCATTTAAACGTACAGTCCGCAAAGCAATGCTTTTTCTATCGTTAGTACAGACGAACAACTGCGAGGGGGAAATGAAAATACCTGTGAGTGCTTGTAGCTGACTAAAAGTTTAAGTTATGGAATACACTTGCAGAATTCTCGGCACTGACAGTTAAGTTATATGTATTGTATCACACCCGCTCAAATGTTGCCGAAGGTATTCCAACCTACGCATAGTGGGGAAAAATGATTGACAAAATGTTGACAAAAAATAAAAACTTTATATAAAAATATGAGATAATTTTGTTTTAACTTTTAAATAACTTATTCATCAAAATAAACAACTATTTGAAACAAACGAGTTCTTAAATCATATACCGCAGGAGCCATCCAAACTCCAAACAGCTAGATACATTGTTATATACACGAAGCGCACGCTTCTGTTCGTAGGTGATGTGGCTCGTACAGTATATTCTCTACCTTTAAAGATGATTTAGCCCTATTTTGTAAGATATTGTTGGAATTTCATTTATATTGCACCCTGTCTAATTTTTTGTTTTTACAGCAAAAATATCTTTTTAAGAATAATATGTGATTGTTTATGCATATTTCTTTGGACAGTTATATTTTTTGTATAACATACTTACTAATGCAGTTTTATCTGTGTTTAAAACTAAATTAAATTTTAAATCTCTGGTAAGTATTTGTTTATCTAAATAACTCTTGATAATAAAGTCAACTTCAACAAAGCTTGAATCTATATTCGTTTCAACTGTATTCGCTTTAATTTGAAAAACAAATTACATTTTCACACAGTTTGCAATTTAAACTGAATTCTGCAATATTCCATTTTGAGATTACTATTTGGGTTCTACTTACATTGTTCCGAAGATATGAAAAGCAATGAGCTTTTTCATACTTTTCATTCTTTCGCAGAGCTTAATATTGTAAAAGCGAGAAATGTATGCCCAAAGAAACTTGAAAAATAAATTAGCTCATTTATATTTAGCCAATTTCTTATACGTTAAGCTCATTGAAAACGTGACATATTTTTAATAGACAACCGAGAGTGGCTAAATAGACATTTTAATTAATCCCCAAATGAATAAGCTTAGCAATGACACCCCGCTGTTTCTTTTTAAATGGGTTGTGAGTGAACAAAAAACAAGAGATCTTGGGTATTTAAGATCGAGACAAATGGAGGTCACAGAAATATAATAAAATGTTACGTCACCTCCTAACACTTAAGAAAGTTTACAAAACTACATCAGCACATGAAAATTTAGGTTTTAACCTTAACTTTTTGGGTATTTTTCCATCTTTTCCACTTCGAAAAACATACAATATGATTTTATAACTTTTGCTTATTTTATAGGCATTTGATCACACTGTGCTACGGTAGGGACTTTTTAGGTATAAGACATAAGACATAAGACTTACTATTTTGCTTCCTTACCGAAAAGGAGGTATATTTTGATTTTCATTCACAATCAAAACCAAGCCGTTTTGGCCAGGGCTCGAACCTGCAATATACATGTGAAAAGCGAACATGTAAACTATTCATCCATCGCACAGTGGTTTCTAGGGCCCTATTTTTTGGCCAAAACTAGTAAAGTTGACTGTAATATAAAATTGAACCTTCGATATATTTTAGATGGTTTTAATAAGTACTTAATATCGTTCTTACGAGTTAGTTGAAGGGAGAACGAAAAAAAGATAAAGTGTGAACTACGTATTACAGTTTATTACCAAATTAGGCAACTTTCATCACTAAAGATGTTTCATTATCTTACGATAGAGCTAATTGCGAAGCTTCCCTCCTCTTATATCGATCTAACTTTACTTGAAACGCCAATCTTTACCGTTCATAATAACCAGAAAGCGTAGATAGGGCAGTAATATTTGATCGTTTCGTTGAATTTATCGAAGTTTCGAATAATAAATCTCCTTGTAACCACGCAATATTCCTCTTTTTAAGACTTTTGGCTTTAATTTATACTACTTTGAGGATTAATAAATATCTGCAGAACTGATATATATTTAATTTTATTTGATCATGTTTTTTTTTTTTCGTAGGCGTTAATTATGCAATGGGTTTACCCATATCAAGCACAATAGCTCAATTAGTACTTGAAGATCTTGAAGGACAGGTAATTAACAATTTAGAATTTAAACCAACATTTTATAAAAGGTATGTGGACGACTGTTTAGTGTGTATTCCTGAAGACAAAATCACAAAATTTCATCAATCTTTTAACGATTTTCTTCCGAAATTACAATTCACCCTTGAAATAGAAAAAAATCAAATGTTAAACTATTTAGATCTTACTTTGAGTCAAGAAAATAATAAAATTTTGACAAAATTATATCACAAACCAACATTTTCTGGCCGTATTTGAATTTCACTCTGCCCAACCCTTTAGTTATAAAAAATGTCATGTCTGCCTTAATCAATAGAGCCATTACATTACCAGTCAAAATATAGAAAAGAAATTTTAAACACAGTAAAAATCAATTTACAAAAGAATAACTATCCTTAAGCGCTAATTCAAAAAACCATTAAAAATAAAATACATCAATATTATAACACCAGACATGTCAATAACACAAAAAACACAAATCCAAGTACCTTTAAATATCTTAGCATCCCGTTCCTCAATTGTCCGAAAAACTTAATAAAATACTTTACCCACATATATAAAACTTGCACATAAAAACCACAATAATTTGAAATTTGGTTTCTCTAAATTAAAGGATTGTATTCCATTACAAAACCAAAGTCACGTAGTTTACAAAATCCCCTGTAACAATTGCAATGGTGTGTACATAGGACAAACATCACAACAGCTTCATAATAAATGAATGAAAGGTCATAAATATCAGAATAATCTCACTGCTTTAAAAAAAACATACAATTACTTAGGTCATCATTCAATTTCATAATACAAGTATTTTAAATTAAGAAAAATTATAAAGCGCGATGCTTTTAGAAATGATCAAAATAAACAAACATAAAAACGCAGTAACGATAAAACGGAGGTAGAAGGTTTGTCAAAAATTAATGCTCCAATCATTTAAAACATACTTTTCACCGTTAATATATGCATGTAAAGAGATAAACAACAATTTTTAGTTTAAAAAAAACCGCCCATCGCTGAGCTAGCCTTTCGCGTATGTTTAAAAGTATTTCTATGACAGTTTGATTTAAAATAGTTTTGTTAATAGTTTGTAAAATTGGTTAGAAATGTAATTAATAAATATGTTTTTAAAATGTTTGTGAATGTCCTAGAAGTAAGTATAAAAAAACTCATATTTTGTTTATAATTATTGACATTTTATTATTAATTTTCAGATATATTAAAAAAAAAACAGTTAAATTATAAAATATACATTTCTGATGAACATAAGAAAAATAAAGATTGTCGAAACGTAAAAAAATGAGTTGTTTAACTTTTTAAGTCATCATTATAAATTAGCCGCTACCCTCACGAAGGAAAAAAAAGGAATAACCATATTTAATTTTATTTAAAAAATTATTACTAGGTTTGTTCGTTGATGTTACTCCAATTACACTGGTGCATATTTTATCTTTTTTCAGGTACGTAAAGAATGAACCTTCTATCCTGATTTAACCACAAGCTAGTGTAGAAAGTGCAACACCAACGAATAATCCCACTGACTACAACACGCCAGACTTATGAAATTCAACCGTCTGTATCTACGAAATGTATAGAGTTGCCGATTGTTTCAAATAAAAGGGGTTTCGTAAAAAATATATGTGTACAATAACATTTGTTTATGTTCCGAGTTTTGGCCAATAATTAGAATACTACAAACCAGTGTGCATCGGTATGGCTGAATGCGGGCTTTTCCGACTTCCTCCCAGCTATTTGTCTATGTTAACTTTAATAAAAACGTGCGCCGAGTTTTAGCTTTAGGGTGTTAGCTTCCATTTTTTTACTTCAGTAAATTAATATATTATAATTAAATTCAAAATTTCAATTAACATTTAATTTCTTTATTTGTATAAACATTTTTTCTTTTTCTTTTTTTTCAAAAAAAAAAAATAAATAAAATACAACAATTCAGTGGTTTTTATTCACTAGCGACTTCTCTGATAAATGAGTGAATATTGTGATCAGCGACTTTCTACGTGCTAGGTGGCACGGGATATTTGTAGGAACACCAATCACCTCTTGATTTAGCATTCCTGGCGCTTGCTAACGAGTAGACAGACTAAAGAGCGGCCTCAAAGGCGCCTTCTGATTGTTTAAAATTGGAAAATGTATTTATCACATATCGTTGCAAAAAACACTAAACGTGCAATAAGAGAATATTTTAAAGCAATACAAGCGTAACTCTTTATTTAAATACTAAAATGCTGTGTTTTACCAATTTTGAGGCTCTTAAATTACAGGTAAGTATTGCTGTGAACTGATTGTCCAAGCATACAAGTTTAAAGAAATTAAAAATGACAAAATTAATTCAGCTAGCGTTCAGCAAATATGAATTTAAAAGGGCTCCAGAGATTCTTAAAACTCAGAGTAACTTCTTAAAAAAGTAATAGTGGGCGTTTGCAAAATTGACTTTCTTTAAAATCCCCAAAAATTGAAATGGTTGATTCAAAAATAAAAGAAACTGTGATTTTAAAATGATATTTACAATCATTAAATTTATTGTATAAAAAGAAAAAAAAAGAAAAAAAAAACATTTGAAACAAACCACAGGAAAAATTAAAACCATGAATATAAGATTCTGGCAAAAAACAAACCTGCATAAGATTCCACAAATTAAAAAGAACAATGCAAATCCTTTAGCAAACAAAATGGTGAATTCGTTCTAGAAGGACTTTCTTATACCACAAAAAATCCACGTGGTTTCAAAAATTCAAAGCAAACTACAAATTAATTCAAATAACGTAGAGAAACAACCAAAATTAAAAATGAAATTTAAATCAACCTCACAGCTTCACTTCACCTACCCCGAGGTGATTAAAATAAAATTAATTTGAAAACTACAAAAAAACGGAAAATTTAAACTCTAAACGCGATCGCTTCTAAAACGAAAATTATTAAAGAGCCTTACATGTAAATTGTGCACAACGATCTAACACTAATTAATAAACGAATTACTAGATGGACGATTTTAAAAATTTCAAAGCAACGAACTACATCTTAAAAATTAAAAAGAATTACCAGAACCGGTAACCAAGACAACTAAACAAAACAGACCACGCGCTCGTCCGTCTGGTAACTGCCCGGGCCTCTAAGGTAACACAATCATATATATGAAATTTACATCTTCTGCGTGCGATGACGGCGCAACGCATCGCAAAGAAAAACTAGCATATAACTATATACAGGAGTACGCAAAATGTACAAATAAATGAAATTAACTATACACAACTGAACAAATAAATGATACAAACAATTAAATCAAAATTCTTAGCAAATAACCAAATATTAGAATTGTGGAAACTCTATCATTGTTTTGACAAGGCTGATTTGGAATAAATAAAAATACACATTTAAATTGCCGAAACCCGGGGTGCCATTCTACAGCACATCTCCCAATTATTGAGGAGAAAACGAAAGTTTCGGAGAAAATTGAGTGTTTCTCCTTAAAAATTGTACGCACACGAAAAATTAATATTCTAAAGTTTCCCGCACCAAACGAACAATACCGTATCTCCGCACACAGGGGTGAAACCGTCACTCCGGGTGATGAAAACTACCCGGGGTCGTGGTGGGAGTGTCCCAACATACCATCCGGTTGATCCAGTTTCGAACAGCAATCGGCATAGCAGTCGGTGTGGCAGTCGATGTGGCAGTCGGTGTGGCAGTGGTGGGTCTGCATCATGAAGAACTTCTCCACTCCATGGATGTACCTCTCGCTTGTAATTCCAGAAGGATAACTCGAAAAACAGAAAAATTCTTTTAAATTGTGCTCCAACATGGCATCAGGAACGGGATTTTTAAATTTGACAGGGTTTGACTTGACCTGAAGAGAGTGTTCATCATCATCGACAATAATGGGCAACTTATTTTGTAAGGATACATTCTGGATCGAAATTTCAGTAACTTCAGCTTCATTCTTCTCATCAGAATTGATTTCACTTGGATTTTCGACATCTGGGGATTCTTTCTGGGAATTGATAACTTCTGGGAATTCTTCTTAGGAATTGTTGATTACTTCTGGGAATTCTCCTTGGGAATTGTTGATTACTTCTGGAAATTCTTCTTGGGAATTGTTGATTACTTCTGGGAATTCTTCTTGGGAATTGTTGACTTCTTCTTTCTCTACCTCTAACTCACCAAAAACCTCTACCTCGATATCTTCTTCGGATCCAACATCTCCAACAACTTTTTCGCTACCTTGTATATCATCACCTCTAACTTTTCCGCAACCTTGTATTTCAAAACTTAAAACTATCATCACAATATTTCATTTTTTCATCATCCTTTTCATTTTCACCATTTTATCATAATTTTCCATTATTTCAACATCATCATTTTCATCATCATTTTCCTCTTCTCTACCTAAATTATTAATATTATCTTCCCTTTCTCTATCTAAATCATCAACAACTTTCCCTTCCCTTTCTTTATTCAAAACTTCAACATTTTCATCAACTTTATCTTCCCTTTCTTTACTCAATTCATCAACTTTCTCCTCATTAGAAGTATCTGAACCCCGATTGATTTTATCCCCTTCCGTCTGAATCTCTTTCTTTTCTTTATCAACTACGCTATAATCTTTTTTCAACCATGCATCAACTCTCTCAATACTTCTGTCATATTTCTGTATCAATTCTTTTTTATTAGCAATCAATTCTTTATTAGTAGCACTCAATAACTCTTTTATCATTGCCATCATATCATTCATACTATTAATACTTTCCTTATTGTTAGTCCTGCTTCCTCCATCTCTCTGGATATCCTTTTCGTCCATCCTTCCCTTTTGTCCTGCCACAATTTCCTTTTCGTCCATCCTTCCCTTTTGTCCTGCCACAACCGACTCCTTCCTGCCATGAGTTCCTTGGCTCCGCCAACTCTGGTCTCCAGGAACGTCCACTTCCTGTTCCCTCGTGGTCCTGTCCATCTTCATTCTCGCAGCGGTGTATATAAAAAGTTTATTAACACACGAAAATCAGCTTTGCCAAAGCAACGCGAAATTCTCACAAATTCCAAACACGGGATCCTAATCTTACTAATTACAATTACAAAAATATCGAGCCGCACGTTGGGATTGCCATAAATATATGCTCAAAAACTGCATGAAACAAAAATGACAAAAGGACGAAGCAATCCCATAAAAAAAAAACAAAAGACAGAAGGTCTTTGATTAAAATCAAAACCTGCATGAGAATTTACATTTTAAAAAAAGGACATTGCAATAATATCGTGCCCCACGTTGGGCGCCATAAATATATGCTGTAAACTGATTGTCCAAGCATACAAGTTTAAAGAAATTAACAATGACAAAATTAATTCAGCTAGCTCAGCAAATATGAATTTAAAAGGGCTCCAGAGATTCTTAAAACTCAGAGTAACTATCTTAAAAAGTAATAGTGGGCGTTTGCAAAATTGACTTTCTTTAAAATCCCCAAAAATTGCAATAGTTGATTCAAAAATAAAAGAAACTGTGATTTTAAAATGATATTTACAATCATTAAATTTATTGTACAAAAGAAAAAAAAGAAAAAAAAACATTTGAAACAAACCACAGGAAAAATTAAAACCATGAATATAAGATTCTGGCAAAAAACAAACCTGCATAGATTCTACAAATTAAAAAGGACAATGCAAATCCTTTGCAAACAAAATGGTGAATTCGTTCTAGAAGGGGACTTTCTTATACCACAAAAAATCCACGTGGTTTCAAAAATTCAAAGCAAACTACTAATTAATTCAAATAAACGTAGAGAACAACCAAATTAAAAATGAAATTTAAATCAAGCTCACAGCTTCACTTCACCTACCCGAGGTGATTAAAATAAAATTAATTTTGAAAACACACAAAAAAAAACGGAAAAATTTAAACTCTAAACGCGATCGCTTTCTAAACGAAAATTATTAAAGAGCCTTACATGTAAATTGTGCACAACGATCTAACACTAATTAATAAACGAATTACTAGATGGACGATTTTAAAAATTTCAAAGCAACGAACTACATCTTAAAAATTAAAAAGAATTACCAGAACCGGTAACCAAGACAACTAAACAAAACAGACCACGCGCTCGTCCGTCTGGTAACTGCCCGGGCCTCTAAGGTAACACAATCATATATATGAAATTTACATCTTCTGCGTGCGATGACGGCGCAACGCATCGCAAAGAAAAAACTAGCATATAAACTATATACAGGAGTACGCAAAATGTACAAATAAATGAAATTAACTATACACAACTGAACAAATAAAATGATACAAACAATTAAATCAAAATTCTTAGCAAAATAACCAAATATTAGAATTGTGGAAACTCTATCATTGTTTTGACAAGGCTGATTTGGAATAAATAAAAATACACATTTAAATTTCCGAAACCCGGGGTGCCAGATTCTACAGCAGTATGTTGGAATCATAAGCACTACTTATAAGAAACAAATTATTTAATACAAAATTCCGTATCCAAACAAACGTATCGTGAACATAAATTACAAAAATCTAATTTACTGGTTAAAATTGAAATGAAACCAATTATTTTCTCTTTTAGGTGGGATATACTTGATGAAATACCTTGTTGGATGCACATATGGAAAGCTCAAAAAACAGGTGTGAGCAGGTAAATCTCTGGGTCGAGTTAGAAGTCCGATTTAAGGGGCGCCTATAACGGTCAAATAATGGAATGGTATTCTACCTTGGATTCTCCTCAGAAAATTCTATAGGAAATTCTCGAAGACTATTCAGGTAAAGATATGGATTTATATTATTCAAGCGGTATATCGATACTTTTTAGATAAACTCTTTTTGGAACTCTGATATTTCTGTGTGTGTGACGTAAAAATTGCTATAGAAGTTCACGAATAACCGTCGTATGTCGTGGCCACAGGCAGAATGAAATTTAAACTAAAAGTAGTCAGGTAAACCAACATCGAATTCAAATGAACAACCACTAATGACATTAAGTTACCGTTATTTACTCTGATTTGAGGGGAATACAGAAATTGTTACCGAATAAACATCCCGAAGAATGAAAAATCTCCCGGAACAAAATATTATAAAAAAATACCAGATAAGTTTGAATTAACATATAAAATAAAGTTTACATTATATATAAGGCTATGACTAACACGTAATGCTAAGATGGTCTATCTTTATAATCATTTTTAACAAATTCAAAATCTGCTTGTAGAGTAGGCAACCGCGTATGCACTTCAACTTACAATTACTGCTTTATTTGGCTTTGAAACCTGATTTAAACGACTCTAAATTATATTCTATACCTATTTCCATAACAATATAAGCATTGTAACGAGCGCCAATTTTTAAACTGGTAGTTTCGTCAGGCGCTCCTGGATGGCGCTCGCGTAGCTGAATAAGGAACTACGTACGAGGACTGACAGAGGACAGTACCCTGTCGAAGATTCGTGATTATTCTTCCGAATCTAGAAGCACGCCCTAGATGTTTTTAGATTAAGTTAGTATTAGGTATTAGACTGTAGTTATTTTGTAGGTTTTTCCTTATTCAAGGTTGAGTGGAGGAATGGTCACTGATGGTTTGCGTCAGTTACCAAACTTCGCCTTGAGATTTCCATCTCCATAAAATTTAAGTACTCTTTTTTATTACTATTATTTTCTTATCTATAATATGAAGTGGGAAATAAAGTATATATTATTATTATTATTATTATTATGTTTCCGGAATCGTCTAGTCAGTCTCGCGCCAAATATAAATGTCGGGATCGGCCGGGTAGTCAGTCAGTCGATACGAGTTGAATAGTACGAATAACGAGTGAACATAAATACGAGCGAATTAGTACGTGTGATATAAGAATCGGTGCAAATAAATGGTGTACATAAATTAAGACATTAGTAGTTAAGTGATTTAATTAATAAGCATTTTTAATAGTAAGTAGTGAGTGATTTAATTTTAGTGTTTATTTTGATCTTATTTAATAGATTTTAAGTAGTCCGTAAGTGTTAATAAATCAAGTTAATTTAAATATATCGCCTGTGTATTTCTCTAAACCCCGACAACGTTTTAAGGAAAGAAAAACGTTACAGTATAAAAGGTACGAAATTGGTAACCACAATCCATCAGGGCTACTCTAATCACGGCAGTAAAAATATTATCGAAACCTCGAATCTAAACAATCCAACAGACGATGAAAACAGCCCAAACGTCAACTCATTCTCAAGACTCTCCATGTAGCTCACCGAAGCTGTAGAAAATCCATCGAGATAAACCCATAAACATGTATAGAAATAAAGATGTTTCCAACAAAATTGGTGTTATCACACATGACCTGCACGTGGTATAGACCGGAAACTAGTGACGCTTGGTTTGGGATAACCCGACTTTAAACCCACGAAAGTGTAACTTTGTATTTGCTGTCCAAAGATGTCAAGAGAATCACAAATATTAAAATAGGAATTTTTCCGTGTCGGCGCGGCGAAATAATAATGCATTTTTGATACTACCTGTATTTCTCAGGGTTAAACTTTTAACTAAAGTTTTGATGATTTTAGCAAGGTAATTATTGCTTCTTTTAAATCCAATGATATGGTATTATTTCGTGTAAGGTGTCTCACACATCATTTAGAAACATCTTTAAGTGTATGTATTAATTAATTACGCGAACCAGATATATCATTAACCCTCCGTCGAGCAATATATAAATATATTAAATGAATATATCTATTTTGTTTTTTTTCTTTTAAATATGTTTCTACTAGAAAGTTTCACGTCAAATTAGTTTATGGTGATAGTAATTTACACTTTCGTGTTATTATTATAAGTTAGAGCATGAATGACCGAGAACCTTTGACCACGTTTTAAAATTAGGTTTGTGTTGCAGACAACTCATCAACAAGATCTATACCAATACCGTCTAATGCCGACCAAAACAAGACAAAAGTACCATAGATCTCGATCTTGCACTAGAAAGATAATGGGACCTTAGTACACTTGACATTTTTATTACAGAAATTACTTATTATCTTGGAATTACACTGATCTTCTATACTTTTATATTATTCATCAGCAAAAAGCATAGTCGCAAATACCTTATATTTTTTTTTTTATAGTATGTAGTATGGGACGTTTTCTCCAAGAACAAATACTTTCTTTTATTCCAAATGTATCTAAAAGTAAATGTGGTATCCACAAATAATAATTTTTGATACAAATAATTTAAGAATGCACTGCACATTACGACTATGCGGATAAAGCTTACTTTCATTATGTACACAGATCAATATACCGAGTTGTGGGGAATATCTAATCAGCTGTCTAGTTTAGGAAACCAACTATCGGCAGTAACGTTTCGTTCTGAATTACTGGTTGGTGAAATTAACCTTCCAATTACCCCCATAGCTTTGTCACTGTTAGTGTATATAGTATAGCTATATCACGAACATCAATACAATAACAAAAATACCCCGTCATGGTAACTATGTTCAGACTGACTATTCGTATTCGAAATATTGTCGATTGCGTTCTGCATTTAAAACTCGTGATACGTTACCAGTGGTAACAGTAGTAAACCTTTTTTAAAAAACAAAAGAAAAAAAGAATGAAAATAAAATAACAAATATAGATTTTAAAAAACCTAACAATAGTAAATAAACTACCTTTTATTATTGAAAAAAAAATATACATATTCGGGATTTTATTTATCATTAATTAATAAAATTCCAGGTGACAGTAATAATTGTCTAGTAAAAGTTCTTGGGGTCTCCTAATTTTGTACGATCGATATTTGTTCTTAAAACGTTCACAACTTTTATTATTTACTTTTATTAAATCTGCAAGGAATTTGTTTAGATGTCATACATTTTTCGCTAGAACATTTTTATTTTAGTTATTTATTCATGTCAACGTTGTTCCAAATCTTCGGACTGTATTAGAAATAGTAGTCGCGCTAAGAATTGATCTTTTAGGATAATTTACTTCAAATAAATCGTGTGCAACTTTAGCTGAATTGCCCCGTAAAATGGTTTCACAGTAAAAAGTTCTTCCTCGGGCGTATAATATTGCATTTTTTTTTTAATAAAATTACTGACTGGTATCAAAACTTACTAACGGTTCTAAACTTTGAAGGCCGTACCCATACCCTCATATCTAGTAACGCCTTGTAAAGAAATAAACGAAATGAATCGAACCGCGGCACCGGCTAAACTGAAAGTGAATTTACGGTTGTGTTTACGCACGCCTAGCGAATCGTTCCCCTCACCTCGTAGTAAACGAAATGAGGACTATGTTGAATTGATTTAAATTGAAAAGATCAATGTGGTGATACACTGTTGAAAATTTTACACTTTTTTGACTAATTTAATAGCCAGGAGAGGTCCACACCCTTTTCGTGTTATTTTGTAGTTCTCGACATACGAGTTTAAATTTGACGAGCAAAGTAGTCAGTATTACTATTGCTAAGGGTTATTTGGTCCAACTGACACGTGGAATTATAAAATACTTCTAGTCACATTTTATTTGATCTAGACTAGACAAATTTACTGTTTAACTAAATGAATGCGGTATATTGGGTGATTTAACACCGTTTTCTAAACACGACGTCTTTTTAATATGCAACTCTTATTTCTTAGTGCTATAATATTCTCTTTTTAAGGTTTAAGGTTTTGTCAATTATAAATATGCAAAACCACTCATTCAAAAGTTTTCGTTTCAAGTAAACGTGCCAATTTTAAAATGATTTTTTGAGAACCATTATAAAATTAAGCAAATGTTTATGCTATTTGACTCAAATTTGAACTAATTGCGTAAATAAATATTCCCAATACATCTTTAAGATGATGAAATCTTTTATCCACATTGGAATTAGCGTTTAATAACAAAGGTTACACTTTGCAGGTCAGTACACGTTTGGTGGTTTGTTTGGATATCTGTTAATACGCAGAAACAAACCCGAAAACAGATACACGTGCAATGCACGTGATGCGTATAATGCAATACCGTATTAGATTAGGTGGGGTTTCTATATTTCTATCTGAGAGAAAAAAAATTATTGGTTGACGCTTCTGAATGTCTAGAAAAATAGTAAATCCTCATAGCTGAACAAAGTATTCACACAAAGTTCTAGTAATTTCTGTTCTATTAAACACATGTAGTCAACTCGTCTGGCAAAGTTTGTAAAAATCAATACTAAAATATTTGACTAGCGCAAAATTAACGCCAACACCGATAATATTTTCAACAGTGTAGTATTTTGTAGGAGTTAGACAGGTGTAGAGATGTAGAGAATAGCGGTGAGTGCTTGCCGTTAGACAGCGATAGCATGCAGATTGGAAACGATAAATCGAAGCGTATATCTGACACACAATTGTCCAACAGAATACCATGCGTATTTTTCGACTTTGTTAACTAATAGAAACATAGTTTTCATCCTTCTTTTATCATATTACGGCAATCGAAAGTGAGCTCTTGGTATAAAATCATTTTGCAGGTATGTGCTTCGTAAAGTAAAATTCCATGCAGTAAATTTCGTATGCTGATGTATTTCTCAAGTACACTTTTGTAACAATGGTACAGTTTCCGACATTAACATTTGCACCATCAAACCGTAGCTATTCGTTCGAGTGCTAAAAAATGTTGTCGGGAGCTGTACGTTAAAATTCCTTTGCAAGTGTAATTTAATATTACAACTCCATTACCATCTATAATAATTCGTAGTATCCTGAATTAATGTTAATATATAAAGATTTTAACTGAATATTGTATATTTGTACTTAAAAATCACCATTCATTATTCCACGTTGTCAAATTCATATCGTTATCATAGGCTATTGATTAAAATTTAATTAACGACATTGTATATGTTTAACATAGGATATATAATAATACAATAATAAATTAATTCCACAAATAAATGCTATTGATTATTAGCAATCGTGCTACCGCTTCTGTTTTTTAAAAAATCTAATTAAAGCGTCAGTTTAAACTTAAATTTAAGTTACAAATTGTTCTAGCCTCACAACTTGCCTAACGTTCAACTACGTGAATTAAACTTAGAATAAGCAAACACATATTTTATTAAACTATTGAAATCTTAGCGAAATATATCCATCAACCCACACAAGGCACAGCCGGGTCACCGACGATTCCAAACTCCATTGAATTTTGCTCTGAAGCAGAAAATGAAAACAAATGTTACTTCAATTATTATATTAAATTGTAATATAACTTTGCTGCTATTTGAACCGGATAGAGTGATTGCAAAAAACGTAGCTAATAGTCATAATAGTCATTACCTCACTGTCATTACCACATTACCGCTTCTTAATAGATATTCACTTTATTGGGTTAAATAATACTCCATTGCCTACCCGCGTGAAAATAACCGTGACTAAAAATAACATTAAAATATTTTTTGTCTCATTAACAAGGTTCCTTTTTAAAATACCGATATTTGAGATAGGCAATTTTTGATATATATAGTAAAATTACTATTATTTGCTACTAAAATGACAGCTAATGTACAATAAACGCCCAAAAAAGTCAGTTTTACATTCTTAAGCAAATTTTAGTAGCAAGTTTTCCGGTATTAATTACCGCTCAAACTAAAATGAAAAGAAAACATAATTTTACCAGAACCTCTTCTGTATTAAACGATCTAGAAAAAATAAAAACATTTAAAATAACATGATTTATTGGAGCGGTGGTAACCTAAACATCTGCTTGTATCTGCGATAAAATATAACCACCTTAAGCTAAGTATGATACAATTGTTTAATGTAGGTAACAGTGGCGGCCTGTGACAATATTGAGTAGGGGGCCAATCTCCGGCCAACTTCTCCTCCCCCTCCCTTTTCCCGTTCTTTTGTATTAATTTTACAAAGTTTTAAATCAGTTTAGTTCAGCTGGCAGTAATTTATTACCTCGTTTATTGCGAACTAAAATAATACCCACACAAAAAAATTAATGTAGATAAATTTAGAAGATATTTTAAAATGAGAAGGACAAGTTCTTATCGGAAATATTTATCTACTTAAATATAAATACTAACGTATTTCCTTTGAATTTCCATATATTTAGTCTTTAAACTGCACGTACATACATGATTCACTTGTTTCACATTTCCCTACCCAACTAACCCAAAATTATTCAGATGTTTCTGTGATTTTATATCGACGAAAACATAACACAACACATTATTAATTTGCAATATCATGCTAAATATTAAATATTCTTGAACCCACTTTTTATTGCGGAGAAGTGCTAAACGGAAGTCCGTATGCGACGCTTCTCTACATATGCTTTTACCTTCAATAGTCGATCTTCGACGGCAATCTGCGTCTAACTAACACGCTTGCCTACCGTGGTAGTGGAACACCCTTCCGCACAGTGCCGTGCACTGGACGAGATGAGTCAATCAACCAGCGGACAGCGGGCCACGAAACGACTGGCCCCACTTCAATGTAATTTTTGCATATATATGCGACCATCCCCTCTTCCGCTGGCTCCGCACGGATACCGACAAATGTCTGAAATCAGAGGCTAATCTAGGCGTGGCTCCAGCTCGCCGCTTGTGTGCATAAATAACTGCGAAGTGCGTTTGGTGGTGGTGCATCAAATCATGGGAATCGTAACGTTCATTCTATACTTAAATGTGTGTGTGTGGTATATTTGTCGGTTTTCTTACGGAAAATAAAAGCTCCTTAATGATTAATTTATAATTTACAACGGTGAGGCCATGGTCCCATGGCTCTTTAAGGAGGGGCGCCCCTGGTAGGTAAGGATTTATATCTCATGACGAACTATATCCAGCCATCGCAATGGAATCTTGAAATTACTACTTAATAATAACCGTTTATTGTATTATAAAATTTAACAATTGTTGTCACATTGTAAGCACAATCCAGAGGTAATAAATGCTAATTGGAATTATTTCCAAATATTTCTTAAATGGCTACCTGTTTCTAATTCTTTCAGTTATGTCATTGCGTAGACTTTTACTGCATGCTCTGGCAGTTTTGAAAGGATAATGTATTACTGTGTTGTTGTCTAAACGCCTACAACTTTTTATCGATTTTTCCGTAGGCGATGAAAAAATATTTCTACAGTTCTCTGTCAAAGTTTCAAGCATTTATGAAAGCTCTCTTTTATTCTTTGTTATTTTATCGTCAAATTCTATCCTACAACAAAATAATAGCTTCAATTTAGTTACAACGAAGGAGTGCAAAGTTATACCAATTCTGAGCTAACGCTAAATGCATTTGTTTGAGAGATGCTTCGAATGTCGAAGAAAAGAACTTGAGCTTCAAGGACTTTTGTGCACTGTTCAAGCGTTTATACAATTTTTTTAATGTATATTTAGTACAACTACAAGTCTTTCTTCCAAGAAATTTTAGAACGTTTGATGTTTAAATCTGCTACATGTTTCACCTTTGAAAAATAACATTATAATGCCCGTTTTAGATCTTTTCACCTACATATTCCTTGTTCCGAATTATAAGTCCATTAAATCTTAAAGTTTCCATAATTATTATAATTAGTACTATGGGACCAATGAACTCTGATTCCCAAGGCATATTCAGCGCTTTAAATTGCCTCGAAAGTAGATTGAAATCTGCAGGAAAGTCGATTGTTAGTCAGGAATGAGGGAAATGCAAGGTTCGGTCCGAAATACATACATCAGTCCTAACTTAGGCGTCTGAATACGTAGTAGGTTCGTTATTCAAGTAATGTAATTCCCTTTTAGTTAATTGACAGACGCTTGAGGAAAATTACGTTAATGGCGGTAAACCGAAGACTTAATTTATGTCTTGCATAGTTGACAACTCATACGTGTTCTAGAATTTATCGCCGTCAATAAATCGCGCCCCCGTTACACCTCCATTTGCATACGCTGTTAAATTTATCGTGTTTACAATCTTGTGATAATTACGATTTTGCTAATTCCTTGAGTCTTCATTTTATTTTTAGTTATCGACTTCGTTGATAAGGAAAAAGATAATATGAAAGCATTTCTCAGTTTAAGCCTACTAGTGCTACTAATGCAACTGGTTTTTTCTTTTTTTCCCAAGGAATAATAAATGCTGTGTTATACTTAGATTTAAGACTGACAAGTACAAATCAGTATTATTTGTAACGGTAATAATATCAAATTATTGATTAAAATAACAGAAATTCTTTTATTTCGCGCTCACAACCAAATATTAACTACGTCAGCAATGCGGGCAATTTCTCTCAATTCTGATTGCGTTTATGTTTCGTCAAGATTTGTTCAAATTTGAAAACTATCGCTTCAAGTGACTTGTGTGAATAAAATAGAATATTGAGGAAAAAGCTTTCAGAAACAAGAAAGTCCAAATTTACTCACAAATTTCTATAATTTTAAAAACGGAAATCGGCGATCAGTTTCACGATTTTAGTAAACCACATTTTCAGGCTAGAAATATTAAGAAGTATAATGCTTTGTCAAAATTTAACTATAGCTGTGCATTACATCGATGTAATAAAATAGACTAAATGAAGCCCAAAAATCTATCGTTTTCATAATCTTTAAAGCGATTAAAATTAGATTTAAAGCAACACGTACATAATTTTTATCGGTAAGTTTCAAGGAAGCATTTGAAGTTAAAAGTGAATCATAATTTTCGATTAGATAAACTGTGGCTTCACGCCATTTCTTTAACATAGCTTCCACTTTATCCACACGATTTCAAAAATATTGGTGTTATTTTACTCCATGTAGGCTTAAACTGAGGGTGTTTCAATAAGAAAAGGTATCAGACAAGTGTGCTAGTTTACATAACCAAAAGAAAATTGATGATTGCAAGCAAAATCATTTATGTGCATAGCAAGAGTAATAGCAACACACTGTTGTTATCGCATTCTTATACTACAAAATACGAAGTCATCGTAATTCGCCACGGAGCGGTATACCAACAAAGATGTCGCAACCTTTTCGACTTTCTAAATTCGTGGAGTTTGACCGTTGTAATTGTCGCCAAAGGCTTAAATGTAAAAATATTTTTCAAATCTACGCATGCGCATTCCTGGGTAAATTTCTAAGTCCTCTCTTTACTTAGACATTTTGTTCCAATAAACTGTTCACATTCGTCCAAAATTCAAATCAATATCAAGCTTCATTGACACAAAATTCCTCACACAATTTTACGTATTGCTCGAGTAAAAATTTACATTTGGAGAACAGCATAAATCACATAATCAAGTGTTTTTTTTTCTATTGACAGAAATTTCGACGACAATGGATATTTGGAATCAATAAATAATAGGTTTGGTTTAATTACTAGAATTATATTTTTCTAGCTTCGTTTATTTTATTGTTGTGGAATTTAAAATTTCATTTTGTATTATGTGTTGACCTATAATGCGCGGACAATAATATAAGCACATTAGAAATTTAACATAGTTTCTCTTACTTTCTTCTTCGCTATTGCTAGTATTATCCGCTTCCTTTTTCTTTTTTCTTGTTTTCGGTTTAGACGTTTTTTAAGAATTAAAATTAATACGATGAAGATAATTAAAAGAAGAAGCAAAAGAAAAGGGTGTTAGGCGCGCTTCACGTCTAGGGGTATTTTAAGGTAACTATTTATAACATTAGACTACAAAAAATAGAAGTTGTTAGTGTATTCAATTTTACAAGCTGGTAAAGTGTTTTTAAATATTGTTTAAGTTTACACAGAATCTGGCAAAGACTGGACAAAGAAAGAGCGGCACACCGAGAGAAAAAAAGTGTTGTATTAACTAATAAAATGGTGTATTGAACACTTTTTTCTTTTTCAATATGAGCAATGATATTGTAGTGTTAATGCAATACGTAAAAAAATGTTAAATTGCGTTAGTTAACTGAATAATAATAAATGTTATAAGAAACAGACTACGCGTGATTCTTTGAACGCGTACTTAATTTTCCATTAACAATTTCTACCTGCTAATTGAATAATACAACAGCATTATCCCAACACAGTTACTTGTTGTAGACACACGAAGTAATAATTGTCTCTATAATTTTATAATATTGGTTTAGCACTATAAAATGTTGATTCAAAACTTATATTGTTTCATTTAACCTACCTGTAGTATTCATCGAATGACTATTTGCATGTAATTCAACACTTTTAGGTGGTTATACGAAAAAGATTTTCTTGTTAGTGGAATCATTTTCGATTTTGCTTAAAATCACGTTACTGATAGGGCACGCTTTTAATTTCATCGATGGATCCATCGATTACTGTATCATTAATGTAATAAACAGAGAGACACTGTAATCAATGGATCTATCGATGAAATTAAAAATCCGCCCGCACATTCATCAATTAGTCCATTGATAGCAAAGCATAGCTATATATTGCCTAATTACGAAGAATATAGTAGGTAGTAGAACGAACACATTGATATCAACGGATTGTAATCTCATTGGAAATTATCACTGTTAAAGACACATACAATGTAAATTACGTAATATTTTTCGTACTGAACTAATCAACTTCAGGTAAAGTCAACAACAAAAAACGTTTTACAATGATAATATATTCAATATATATACAGGGTATTCCACGTAACTGGTTCATTAAAAGTTTATGATGTTCTATTATTTACTTATATTTGAGATTTTGGCACCAGTATCTGTTCGATTGGAACTATAAATGCAATATACCTTAACCAAAATATCACTTCCGGTTCACCGGAAATGGATGTTAACTTTGTTATTTTAAATAGAATGATATAATTTTTTATTTATTTTTGGATTCTACAACTATAAATATGTCAGTTTTCATTAGCTATTCCTATAGCTACATGTTGCCGTTTTTGAGTTATTTAAGTTTTTCTTTTTTTTTTAGTCATAAATCATTGCATCATTGAGAAATTAATATCTCGGTTAATACTACAAGTAGAGACTCCACAAATTTGCTATGTTATGAATGTAGATATAACTCTAAGAAACGGTAAGCACACTTTACATTCTAACATACAGGGTGTTCAAAACTGAGGAACAAAGTGACATATTTTCAAATGCAGAAAACTCAATTTTTTAAATAGAACACCTGTATTTTAATTCGGAATTAGGAAGTAAATATCATCCCCTATCGCTTTATATGAGCATTCCTATACTATCTTTAACTAGATTTTGAGATATAAAGTGATAGGGATGATATTTACTTCTAATTCGCGAGTTAAATACAGGGTGTTCTATTTAAAAAAAAAGAATACTTAGTCTGTTCAACAAAAGGTCGCTCATATCTTAAAATGTTGAAATAACCATTTCATTTCCCTCAGTGCAGTTGAAAAACCAATGCCGTCTTCTCTACGTAAATACGGTTTCTCTATGCGTAATCAAATAATTATCAATGTTGTACAGAATATTGCAGTAATTCTGTTGATTTTAAGAACGTGATTCTTGGTGTTATTTTGCATGTATAAACACCATCAATTGTTTAAGACAGAGCACTATTCAAACACGTGTATGCTCGACTCAACACTTTTATTTTCTATATAATTCTGTAAGAAATGCAGAGGAATACAAAGTCCGTGCACCTTTAGATGCTCAGTATAAACTTTAAAGTATTTTGAAGAAAAAACCAAGATTTGTCGATCTAATTTTTTGTCAACTATTCGATAACCCTTAATGTAACCGCTTCTAAGCTTTAGACATTTTTTAAGAAATTTTTTTTTTTTGAAACATCAAAAAAGAAATACCTAAATACAATGAACCGATAGAATAGATAGAATACATTAGACCATAGGCCCCGCCTGGGGGCATATTCTAACGGTTCATTTTTTTTTGTTTAAAGAGAAAACCTCGATTATCATTTGTTTTCAAATTATTAGCGCTATAGGCGGCCATTTTTGTTTTTTGATTAATTGGATAGTCCTTAAAAAAGGCTTTCAACGATATATAATATACTTGAAAAAACAATATTTTTAGCTGGGATATTGACAAAAAACCAAATTAATACATTAATAATTACGAAATTAGTCGGCTACGAATTTGAGAGATATGTAATTGCATGCAATACTGCAAAATAAAGAAAGAATACTGACGGTAAATTTCAGATTAACGAAAACATATTTTTCGATAAAATTAAGAAGTCATGAAATTAATGAAATTAGTAGACTATAAAGCTGATCACAAATGGGAAATGAAATAGACTAGATATACTAAATAATACTATAAAATAACAAAAAGAGAAGTCGCAAAATTAAAAAGGAAAGAACAGGTACTTACTGCAAGATCACTTAGAGAAACTATTCAAAACGACGATCATTATGTTCCAGTTATCACATTCTGCGAAGCGTATTTTCATTTACTGAACTAGCACCTCTAGTACTTTTTCCTCTAATTTTTCCGGCACCGGCGCGCCGGTTCAAAACTCAATACTTTGTTATTGGTGGTACCCCATAAATAAAAATCAATGGAGATAAGGTTGGGTGATCTCGCAGGTCATTATTTGACAGAACCCTCTCATTAAAATTTTTTCTCAAAAAATATTGCACATCACTAGTATTGTCGGTCGGACAACCATTCTGCTGGAAGCAGATGTCTAGCATGTTGTCAAGATTAATAATTTGCCACAAAGCAAGCATTTCCACTTCTTTTCTTGATCATGCATATTTCATTCATCCATTTATTTAGTTAGGGTGGACACCTATAGTCCGGGCACTTGAGCTAGCTGCTCATTGTACCATCCCTATTAAACTTCTTACTTCCACTCGAGCAGCTTGGTGTTCTCTAGTATCCTAGTATCTTGCCCAGTGGAAACTTGAGAACCCTCGAGGGCCCCAATAGATTATTCCCGAAGTGTTGCTGCCTGAGTACCTTCAGTTTCTCACATGTGCAGATTACATGTAAACTCGTTTTCTCCTGTAGTTCGCATCTTCTGCACCACGGTTCGCTTACACGGCCTGTGTTGTATAGATGCTTTCTCAGGGGACAGTTACCAGCCCAGTAATGATTTTAGATGTTTTAGACCATGTATATATATATTTTGATCTTTCTTTTTCTTGATTTTTAGGTTGTAGAAATATGGAAATGTATAGTAAGAACAACGTTTCGCTTTAATCTGAAAAGCTTTTTCAAGTAAAGATACATATAAAAAATATAAATTGTAAATGGTGTAAATTATCAATATTTTTGTTTGTTTAATAAATGACAAAATCATAATTGTTTTGTTTACTAGGATTTTGTAAATGTGTTTTGATTATTTGTTGTTAGTAGAATATGAAAAATTGAATCTTGTAATGAAATAGATCTTTAAAAAATATTGTACGTCTGTTTTATTATTAACTGCGTTTTTATGTTTATAAATTTGAATTATTTCAAGTATATTACGTGTTTTTAAATTTTGTTCTTTGAAAGCATTATCTCATCCGTTAGTAATTCCAAATATCTGTTGCCAGTTAAATTATAATCATAGATGGAGAGACTTACTAAGCAATTATCTAAAACGAAAAGGAAATCAGAATGAGAAAACAAGTCATGGCAACTAAACGCCACCAGAGATAAAATTCAAATCGAATTAGTATCTTCAGGATAACTGAACTGCAGTTCAGTTATCCTGAAGAAGCTGTCAGTATGAACAGCGAAACGTCGAGCGAAAGTTTTGACACACGGCGAAACCCGCAAGAAGCTGTTAATTATATTATTATTAATAGTTGGCTTCTGGGAAAACTACAAACGTGTTGTTATTGTTGAATTCGAAATTTACCAAGAATACCTACAATTTTATAGATACATCATATACTTACATATAAAAAGAAACACCTCTAGGGTTACGCCTCAAGACATTGAACACCTTGGGCTGCACATGACATACCATAAAACGTGCATAAAGCTGTAATGAAATAAAACTACAAAATACACCCTAAAATAGACAATTGCCTTTAACAATAGACATTCAAAATGGTTGCCATTAGTCGGTCGTTCTAAAATAGGATGCGATCTCATCGATACGCGTTCTCCCCTCTCTGTTTTTGTGGATTGCGTACACATATATATCAAAAGTTTCCAACAAATTCTCAAATTGCATTGCAGTTTATGTTGTTAACAACTCGACACGAGCAACAGCAAACTTTGTATCAGTACATAGTATAACATTAACGATATAACACACTTTTATATGTGCGTATCTAAGTACCTACAACTGAGGTGAATACAACGGCTTTAAATAACAATATTGGGACTTGCACTTTCTAAACTATGCACATGCACACCTAGCATCAGTGTTGTAAAGAGTTAAATTCTTATAGATAGTTTAGGAGCTACAAGCAAAGTTTGCTGAAGAGCTACGTATGTAGCGCAACGGATCGCTCTTGAAATAGTTCAATGTGGAAGTGATGAGGTCGATGACTCTATTGTATTTCACTACGTTTATGTACAGTGCTATTGAGGTTAATATGAGAGAATGGCCTCATGAAACAAGCGCCACGTTTAATATATATGATGTTTGTTTGATATAATTGTTTGCTATCAGCAACTCCTTTAGCTAAATTAATTAAGCTGTTAGCGTACAAAGGCGTACACACGCTCCAGACACAAGGTTTGTTATGTACAATGCAGGTTTTGCCAGATATTTAAATTTGCCACTTGAAATTGGGTTTAGAAATCGAAAGAGCACAGAGTACAGCAAACTTCTTCTAGACCCCTCATCACAAACTGCAGTAAACTGGATGTACCTTTCAATAGCAAAGCTATCATCATCAGCGGAAACACTGGACTGCTTGAACTCAGTTCAGTGTTTCTGCTGATGATCATAGCTTTGCTATTGAAACGTACGTCGAGTTTAAAGCAGTTTATGGTGAGGGGTCTAGAAGAGGTTTGCAATGTTACCAGAGTATTTTTGTCACAGAGTACAGGTACAAAGAGTGGATATCAATTTTTTTCTTTCTTCTACTTCGACATTTGATTTAGTGCTTGAAGAGTTAGTTTTTAGAAATACCTATAGACAGATTGATAATATAAATTATTGTGATGATTGCTCGGCTAATATTTTACTTAATAACAAGTATAAACTTTTATTCTTTAATCTGTCTTTTCTTTTCTACGTTTGATAGTATTCAGAGATATAAGCCCTCTTCGCTAGATAGCTTAAAGTTTATACATATGCATCAAATTTCACGACTCCATGCATAAGTATTAGTAATCTCCGCTCTTATTAACCAGTGAATAGTATATTATAGTTTTTTACCAGTACCAACAATTGTATTTCCTTTTTTGTATTTAAATTGCTTGGTGTATTCCAAAACTTCAAAGAGAAAGAAGGAGTAGAATCCGGTGATTTGGAAGCTAGAGTGACAATTTAGTAAAGTTTGGTACGTAAAAAAACAACAATTCTAACTTGAAATAAGAGAACTCTAAAAATTATAACACACCTAAATTCTGCATTTTTAATGATTTGTCATTAAAAAAATCCCTCATTTTTTATGTTCACATAGCGTTATTTAACATGCTTAAAAAACTGAAACAAATTAGTTCAAGAGCCTTTGAGAAAATGTTTCTTTTTTCTTAGCAATAATCCCTGCGATTCTCCATAAGATGCAAATTATGAAATGATTAATTTTAGATGGTTTATGTTTCCTTGTTTTTAATGTTTCAAGTACTGATTCAACTAATACAGCCTTAACCAACCTAAAGTTCTTATAAATTTTCAAATAAACCAGAAAGGTAAATTGGCTAACAAATGTTAGGTTTTGCATTGCTTATCATTTAGTAACCGAAATTATTATTTTCATTAGGTATTTTATTAACTGTAGGCAAAAACCTAATATATATGGACAATTACAAAATTAATCAAATTATATATAACACTAACAAATTGACTGTAATACGAATGAGGAAGAGCGCCAAATTTATATCGGAAGAATTCTTCCGTGATGCTACCAATTTCGCTAAAACATATGCACCGCTTAATGATAATTGCCCTTTAGGGATCAGTAGCTGGAGGTAAGATATCTGCGGACTATGAGTGTTGTTAATATTCGGGTTCTAAACTCTTTACAGAGGAGATTTAATCGCCTTACGTACTTTACCCATTAATGTCGAAGCTCATGAAATATACTATTAAAAAGCATTGTCGGTTTATTATATCATGTTAGGGAAAAGAGGTACTCGGCCATAAAATGCATATGACTGTACACAAACTGGTCATTAATAATAGTATCTTTAGTATACCTTCTCAGCTTCGGATAACAGCAACTTTTACCATAAAAATTCTTAATATTCAATCACCGTAAAATTATTCCATTTTCTGAAACGTCTAAAGGTCTGTTTTCGTTCTCATTTCGGAAGGTTCTATTACACTAAGAAAAATAGATAATAAAAAAAGTATAATTTTTCTAATATATAGCAATACCTACATGAATCCATGCTATTTATTAGATACTTTATTGTTGTCCCTAAGTTAATACCATTGATTTTATTTATAATACATTGTAATATCTATTTTTCCCCGTGTACCGTTCAAAGCAGTACATCTTATCATGTAGTGGGAAACTTTTTGCTACGTACATATGTACGTGAGTCTTTGCTTTAAACAGTTACAAAACCGTCCAAAGTTGGAACAAAAACAGCCTTAAATAGCTACAGTAATGTCACCTTGATTTTAATATAGATTTAGATAAAGCCGGGCAGACGAAATGTAACCTTAGATAATAACTGTTAAAAGAAGTGCGCACATGGGATTTATGCCATGCATACATCTGGGTAGACTTGCAATAGCTAAAGAATTCAAATGCAGAGTAACAGGGTAAAACATATTTCCATCTCCAGTCAAAGTGCGCAACGCTGTGCAACTCGAATGTGTTGCTACATACACTGAAAGAAGACAAATGTAACGAGAACGTTAACATGTTTCTCATTACATTACCCCGATTTTAAATATGGCGAACATCGTAGAATATTAATTTTACATTGCGATGAGTTTGATAGTTAATTTTAAGTTAAGGTTATTGCTACATTTAAAAACCTATTGACAACATTTTCGTAATATTCTTAAACACGTATATTTTACTTGATAAATCTTATAAGCTAACTATAAAATTAGGCTAAAGTAATAGATAAATTTCAGTTTTGTATCCTACATTATGTGAGGTTTTTGGAAGTAATCATAAGTTCGTAATTAATTTACTATTTTTTAGTATTAAATGGCACATGCTAGTAAACAGGTCTTATAATTTAATAGTCACGTTGACACTTATATACTACTTCTACAAAAGTTCACTCTATTTTAGTGTATTGAAAGTTACCATGTCATGTATTTGTATTAAAATTCTGATTAGGTTTTAAATAAGACATTTTTTTTCAATTTTTATTTATATTCTTACAATAAACTTATCATTTATATAAAATATATTTAAAATAAAGTCAGAAATACATTTCTTAAGAATAAATTTGTAATTCAACAAATTGAACAAAGTTTGTTATTCTATTATCTGCCACTATAGCAAAGCTAAAGTGTCAAAATATTCAGAGTTATGTGTAATCGAAACAGTTAAAAACGAATAAAACACATTAATAGAAGTTTAATTGCAAGGAACCTAACCTAAGCTCAAAACAACCATCGGAACTTCTACATTACTTTCACATGTTTTACGTTTTTTTTTTTTTTGCTTTATTTGTATTGCTTTTTTTATTTATTATGAGTTAACTTGTTTAAATCTAATTACAGCTTTTTGTGAACCAGACAATATATGTACAACAGCCGGTATTGAACAGTTTAACTGATCGAAATGAATTATTTTGTATATTGTATTTTCTTTATCTTCAACAAGATACCCCTTATTATGTAAATCAAAGCCAACGACGCGCAAAATAGTGTAAATAAAAAAATACTTGTTCTGAATGTAATATGATATACTTAATTCGACCAAATCTAGAGTCACCGTATCTGTCATGATCTGCAATTTGAACGGACAAGTTTGGTTCAAACCTACATTCACTGAATTTAAACCAAGCATAGCCATTCGTTCAGTACCAAGTTTGCGTAAAATATTAATAATCTTTTTTCAGAATTATGTGTATTGGGGCGGCAACGCCATACTCTAAACTATATGTGGGCAACAACCGGCCCGCTGTAAGATTTGATCCGGCCCGCGAGACATATTGAAAAACCCATTTAAAAAAAAAATATTACACTACTTACTCATACTCACTCCAAATAAGGAAGATCGAGTGATATGGGGTTTGTCGTTTGCTCCTGCGGAATCAAGTGAGTGAGCAAGCAGAGTGGCGGCGATCATCAAAGAGTGAGGCGGCAAACATCAAAGATTTAGCGATTTTAAAAACATGGAAGACAGTTTCAATTTATTAGCTACTCCAACAAAAAAATAATATACAAAATGCTCCAATACACTTGCAAATGGAGTTGATCGAGCTTCAAGAAAACTCACTCCTAAAATGTAAATTTGAAGACGTGGAGTGAGATTTCTACAAAAAATACCTCGAAGAAGACCATTTTCCGGAGCTTAGAAAATTCGCAAGAAAATTGATTTGTGCGTTTGGCCGTACTTATAAATGCGAACAGTTCTTTTCAATGATGAAAGTTAATAAATCAAAACATCGTACAAGGCTGACTGACGATAATTTGGAAAATTCTTTACGTCTTTGTATGAGTGGAATTCATCCAAACATCGATGGATTAGTTTCCCAAACTCAAGCTTAAGGTCTCCTTGATTTCGTTATCGCTATTTAACTTTCGTAGTTTGTAATAATTCCAAATTTCACGATTTAATTATAATGTTGTACCTATTTTTTTCATTTCATTTTCTTATCTTAATAAATTGCATTATAATAACATTGTCGTATTATTTCATGTCTGATATCTATTGCTAAAAATTATGAACACTACTTTAAAATGCACTACTTTTATGCATTATAATAACATTGTCGTATTATTTCATGTCTGATATCTATCGCTAAAAATTATGAACACTACTTTAAAATGCACTACTTTTAAACGCGGCCCGCGAACGTATTTGCACACTAAAGTTTGGCCCACAACATGTCAAAGGTTGCCCATACTTGCTCTAAACTATCTTCAAATCCTCTTCTACACAATAAACGATTTGAAAGTTTCAGTTCATGTCGAATAGTAGCTGTTAATACAATATTACGTCTGGATGAAACAGTGTGGGCATTTGCTTTTGCAATTTTATGGAATGCTTCAAATCTAATACTAGAAAAATAACATAATGGCCCTGAATCATGTATAGATCGTGGATAATGAATAAGATTATGATGTTTGCGTTTTAAATGTTGGTGAAATAAGGAAACGTACATATCGTGATGATTTTTGATCAATTCGGCCAAATAATCCAATTCTCGTTTGTCAGTGGTATCGCGTGGTATTATATCGCCTAAAATGAGATAAAGCTCCCAATATTCGTCATCTTCATCTACTAGGCCTCCAATCAAAAAGCCCATGTAAGTAACCAGGGCGGGCATTTCAGCAGACGATATTACAATGCTTCCTTTATCAAGATAATAATAATTTAACAACAAATTTAAAAATAGTATATAATAAAACGTACTATGTAAAACATAAATGTGATTATTTTATTTTTTACATCAGTTATGTAATTAACACATCAAAGAAAAATAACTTATATTGAATTAATAAAAAAAATAATTAAAGAACAATATATTTTTATTTTGAAGTTCCTAACGTTAACTAACTGTCATGAAGTTGAGTTAATTTTTTTTGTTTTTCATTGAGTGTATGTAAATGTGTTTCTCCGAAAACCATTTCTTTTCATTAAATATTAGATATAGAATAACCGAATAGTAAGGAGCTTCTTTAGATATAGAGCCTACCTATATAACATTAATTTGGTGCAGTTTCAATTTTATTGTCAATCAATTATAATCATGGAATAGTGCACATTTAATTAATCTTTAATTCCAATATAAAAGTTCTCGTCAATGTATAATCTTCTTATATTCATTAGTACTTCTTGATATGCACAAATATATAAAAAGTATATTCACATAAATGACATACATATATCGTTATACCACAGTTTAAATAAATAGTTATCAGTGCATAACGCAAACAAGGATAAAATATTTCAAATTCTAATCCGTAATATAATGGACTAGAAACGTAAAAATTTTTTTATGTATATCGCTATAAATATTTTTAAAGGAAACCGCTATAAAAAAATATACAATAGCATAGTTTTAGAAACTACAAACCAAAAATAGCAATACCAGGTAGTAGCTGTTGTAAAGTATATAAGTAGTTTTATACATCACTAGCCCATATATTTATAAATGAAAAATGACAAAAATATATACTGGATCATATGATCGTATTTATTATAAATATTTATAGGTATCAGGTAGTATTTAGTATAGACGAACGTACTTTTGTATTATTATTTTACCTCCTCCAACTTCCCATAGAATGAAGAAAATTAGAGCTTGGATACTAAGTTAAACCGTAAGAAGCACAGCTTCATTAAAAACTATTACGCTTAGTTTTTAATGAAACTGTTTGATCCGCTGAATTCGCGCTAGATAATTAAACATTATCGGAATTTCAGTTAATGAAATTCTTAGCATAGGTTCTACTCGTAACGTGGGAAAAAAGAATAAGAGAAGGAAAGGCAGGTGATTGAAATCCGTAATCTAACTAGAAAGGAAAAGATAATGATTACTTCTACATCTTAGAGTGTATTTTTACGACAAAGGTTCATTATTTTAGCAATAAATAATGTATCTAGCGGTATCATAACAACTAAAAAATAAAAAGTACAATTGTGTACCTTCCTTTACATTCTATACATTTTTTTTTTACAAAGTTTGGGCGATGATGTCTACAATCTGCCACAAGTTTGCTCATTAGCTTATTTTATAAACATTAAATTTCAATAGAAATTGTACTCATTTTTAATGTGAATACGTATGAGGTAAACCAGGATAAAATTAATTTTAGAAGGTAATAACATGGGTTCCTGTCTTAAAATATTTGTTGACACATACCAAAACGAGTTATGAGATTTTTTTGAAACTTTTGCCTAAAAGGTCTTTTTTGCTCATCTAATTGTTTTTTTTTTTCAGAAAATATATACAATATGTACTTTCTTTAAATGGCTGCAAAGATAATAATCTTCAACCTCTTATGAAATTTTCGAGATTACTGCGCGTATCGTTTAAAAGTTAAGTGGAAATAACGCAACGGAACTCACATCATGTTGGTAATCAGATCTATACAACACCGCTGATGTGTATGACTTACCAAATCTTTTCAAGAATGTTCAATTAAAACGAAAAAGAGGCATACCCAACATTCAGCAAGGAAATACAAGACGCGAAGCTTCAGTTCCCTGCGTCACACGAAGTACTTAACAAAGGAAGCACTTTTAAGCGCTTATCGACTGTAGACCTTCACCTTCACTGTAGACCTATCAAACTGTATTTAGTAAAGGACACTCCCGTATTCATATTAGCAGAAAAAAGAAAAATTAAATAAAAACGCAAATAACCTTCTTAATCATAAGGTGTGTATAAATGGCAATAAATTTGGAATAAATTTGTTTTACTTACGACCATGATAGATGGAAAAATACGAAACATTTTCAGAAACAAATGTATCTGCTAAGTGTTATATTTAGTAGGCCAAAAGAAAAACATGAAAATGAACAAACCTAGAGAGAATACTTCACAAAGAGAACACTGTCTACACTAGAATATTTGAATGTATGTTTCATGTATCTCACAGATTGCCTAGAAGTATTGGCCAGCTAAGAGAAAAGAAAAAAGAACTTTTAGCAGAAGAAAATGAGCGAGTTAAAAAGGAATCCAAATTTAAGTAAGGATGATTGTTGATACTCCGAAACAAGGGTTTGATTCCTCGGACGGCAAAACACTGCCAGAAGATTTTTCATAAATTTTACAGCGAGTTTCCAGATAACAAGCATTGACTTGAAATTAATTCAACTTCTCAAATATGAAAAGTTATTGCTTCTGATAGATATATCTGTTTTGAAAAATTTAGAATGGGATTTGCATCTGGTATCTATTGCATGTGCTATATTGATATACTTTACCATTGAGTTTAAACTTTCTTTGGTTGCTACTTAGCTCAACTAAGAATCTGTATCTAGTACTTTACTACTGGTAGTATACCGTAGTCGACGAAATTATTTTTAGTATAGGGATCTTATACTATGCATAAAACGACCGATGCCAATGTTGAAATTAAACATGCGGTGGGAGTCACGACTATATTTGTTTTTATTTTAAAGTGGTGCGCTCATTCCTAGCCTCTGCTTCTCCATACTATAGTTAAATTTTGACGATTACAGTATGCCTAGCAATGTACACAAACATTTAAAAGATCGAAATGATAAGATCGACTACTAGCCTCCTCGATGATGCCAATAGAACCGATGGCGAAGAAAGCGTAGGTACTCAGTACCAAATTATTGGCCAAAATAGGTTGCACCATTCCCGCAAGTCCTCTCGAATTAATACCTACAGAAATTTGGTTGAAATACCTAGCAATTAGGAGAAATACTTACAGGAGTAACAAAGTACGCTTTGACAATGACATTAAAAAATATCCTGTCCCTTTAAAAGCTCATTCGAATATGAGTGATTTAGATTATAATGATTTACCCACCGAGGTGTTAGAAATACCTTCCAGTGATTTAGATTCGTCCAATTCAGATTAACTTTTACATATATTGTTTTAATTATTGATTATTTTCCGAAACAATATTATAAAGCTCTATTTTAGTATGTACTTTCTAATCCCAAAACATGTTAATTCGATTCTTTTTTAATTTTAGTTATATTTCAAAAATACATTTTCTTGTGTCTCATAAGTAGTTGCTCAAAAACTTCATCGCAGTTTGTCACCTTAAAATGATCTTTACACATATAATATATTTATACCAAGATTTCACAATTTTTAATTTAATTTTGGGGTCTTTAATAGCTTAGTGAAACAGTCAGCCGACCAATTTAGAATATTATTTTCCATAGAATTTGATCAATAAGGGTAACTTTGAGATTTTTCTCTCGCTCCTAACTAGTTTGAGCGTCTCCAAATGGAAAATACAATGGGGTAACCATCACCTGATTTTATATTAGTCGCGGTATAATTTATTACGCTAGGATTGATTTTTAATGTTATTCTCTAATAATACAAACAACTTAATGTATAACAAGATACGCAGAGATACTTTTAACTATTTGTTTAATATACAAGGGAACGATACTAAACATGTTTTTCGAAAGTCACGCAAATAATACGTTGGGGAACGTTTCCGGCATATTTAATATAACTTAGCCTAGCAAAAAAGGACTTTAACATGATTAAAATTAAACTCTACGTTTAATCCTTTAGAATCGTTGGTAAAGAAAGCCCTTCCACCGCGTTCCTTCCTTTAGGCGACAAAGCAGCCTAGCATAAAAGACGAAATTTCGTCTTTGTTGTTTCTCTTGCAGATATAATCCAATTAAGAGCTAGAATACTTGAGCAGACAATCAATGATTTCCTCCACGGCGTTCCTATTCCGCTATAATCATATCCTTAGTCCAGTTTACTCACTAACAATAGTTACCCTTAGTTACGACGATTGTAGTTTATGTCTGAACGTTATCATATCAGACGCCAGAACTACAAACACAACCGTTATTTGAATTCAGTCATCATGAATCTTACCGACTTGGGAAAACTTAAAGCAGATTTGATTACTGTTATTCATAGTTATATTACATAACTATTCACGTAAGGTGATTTACTTATAACTTGGTCATTTAAATAGTTATTCCGTTTTAAAGTTAAATAAAGCGAATGTATGCTCAGAGATACTTAGATGGAAAGTTCCAAAAGCATTTAAGGTAAATTTCAAATTTGTATTTAGTCACTGAGTACGAATGACTATCTCCTTAACACCGCAGCTTAAGCGGCCTAATATTATTCCGCAGCACTTACAATTACTGTGTCTTTACATATGCAGGTTAGCCCATTTTACTGATTCAGTAATCTGTGTAATAAACTTTTATTAGGCAGATCAATCATCGGGTTGATTGCACCCAGCAATGGTAGTTGCCGCTGCACCAATGCAACACATTCAAAAACAACGTAGTGTTCTTCTCCTCGTTGTATAGTCTGCACGCTCAAAAAAAATAGTAAAATTCCTATAGGAATTTGGGACAATTTTGTGTCCCTAGAACCGAACAGTATTTTACTTTCCCTCTCACTATAAGTAATTTTTCGAAGGTTTTCTCAGGGCCTAGAATATTCATAGCGAAATTTCGAAATTTGGGTAACTTTTCTAATATTTTTCAAGTAGTCTGGAATACTCACAAGTAAAATTATAAAGAAAAATTCAGTAGGTATTTCTGATTTTTCGTATAAAAATAAAAATGTCGTCGAAATGGGAGCTCTCTGGTGGACTTCATATAATTAGAATTTTTACTTTTATTAAATCTAAAAATATGTTGGGAATCTTTTTTATATCCTTAATAGTTCGTTTGACTTTACTAGAACTAGTTTCTGCAGGTTAGGCCATTCTCAGCTAGAATCATCTCTCAGTGTACCTTAAAGTGGTGAAATGTCATTCTTAAGTCATGTATAGGAACTTTTTAAAGTAAAATGACAAAGTTAAGAATATTTAAGCAATCGATAATTTAAGACATTGAAGGGAAAAGGTTTGTGCGAAATACGAATATGTGGATAAAAGCGAAAAACCGTTTTTTGCGCTTCCGTCCAGAAACACTCATTTCGCATTGCTTCAAAGCGACAGGAAAATTACCGTTTTCTGCTTAGTCAGACAAAAATGTCACTAAAGGTTGGCATACTACATTCGACATAACAGATATGTAATAAATTCTCATTAAGCTACTGTGCAACCTTACCAATATGAAGTGGTGCCTCCATTGCACTTATTATTGATAAATGGATATTAAACTAGAAAAAGATTACAGAAAAAGAGTTTTTCTCGGAAAAGTCAAAATACCACATGTATGTATGTATGTCAACCTGTACTGTCAACTCCTTAGCAGCAACATTTCTTTTCTATTTTCAATTCAAAATGAAGACTGTGCGCTCCAAAATATATAAATAGTGTGTATCACACGGACAGAAACTTTTTTGCGAGTATTCGTACTGGAAAACACAATGGGGTACCTATCTCAAAACTATAGTTTCTGGCATTGTGATACAAATAACTATAGCCTCAACCTACTATTTGCTTACTGCTTTTCTCTTTATTTTATATTTTTTTCACCTTTTACACATTTTTATATATTTTTTCATATCACCTTTCACATTTTACAAATTTTCCAGTTTTTGATTACGTAAATATTATTAATTTTGCCATTTCAATTAACTACTAAACAAAAAATGACATTTAATCGTTTTAACATACACGGAGAGATCATTCTGGCCGAGGATGTAGTAACAGTAAATGTTATTACAATGTCAGAAATTTTTTTTCCCATGAATATTCACGTAAAGTACTTGTATTATGGGAAGATTTCAAAGATTTCGTCATTTTCCTTAAGTTTAAGCCGCTTCCAGACCAACGCCCGAACTTCAATGCCAACCCCAACGCCAAATGTGGGCGGGGCGTATGCCGCTGGAAAGGATTCGAGAAGCTTTGGTCTTCTCCACACCAAGATTCAAATGCGAGTTCGACAGTGTTGGATGCGGTTCAGCAATAATAATGTCGAGTGCAAGAATAATCTTTAATTCTTTATTAAGAAAAAAGAAAAAATATAGGGCAAGGTGTTGGTTAGATGACAGCACCTTTTAAAGATTGAAACAGGTATAGCGGAAGTAACCTATTCGCGGAATTTAGAGTGAAGGCGGTGGACATTTTCGAAATTTCCGCAGAATGACACCAGAACTATTTGATGCTCTGCTTAATTTACTAAAACCATAAGATTTTGAAACATGATACAAATTATAAAGCGTGGCAACTCAAGAAAGATTCGCTGTAACACTTCATTTTTGGTCACACGAAACTCTTACGCAAGTTTCTCATACATATTCAAAATATCAAAACAGTCTACATTTTACGTTGTACCCGAAGTTCTTACTGCCATAACTGAAGTATTTGATGAATACAATTTAGTGAATTCATTCATTCATTAAGTTAAGGTGAGGACCTGTAGTCCAGGCACCAGAGCTAGGTGCTCATTCTACGGTCCCTATTAAATCTCTTACTTCCACTCGAGCAGCTTGGTGTTCTCTATAAAGCTCAGTATCTTGCCCAGTGGAAACTTGAGAACTACTTTCAATTCCTCACACGTGCAGATTACATGTAAACTCATTTCCTCCTGTAGTTCGCATCATCTGCACCACGGTTCGCTTTCTCGACCTGTGTTGTGTAGATGCTTTTTCGGGGGACAGCGTCCAGTTACCAGCACAGTAATGGTTTCAATTCTTTCTTGCTGCGTCTGAGTAAGTTGTCAGAGAATCTAGCATCCCCATCCCCTATTAGCGCTTTAGTATGGAGTTGACCTTCAGTCGACCTCCATTTCTTTGTACTTTCTTGATCCAACTAGGTTCAAATCTTCCTTTTTGCAGAGTCCTTGGTAATCCCACATACGGGCTCTGGACCTATGAAGTGTCTTTTAGAGCCCTCCTTGGCTAGTTCGTCGGCTATTACATTGCCCATTATATCCTCATGTCCCGGTACCCAAATCAGAGACACCGTGTAGTCTCATGCCAGTGTATTTAGGGATTGTTTGCAGTCCAGTAGCTGGTTTTGACCTAGTTACAGAGTTTGAGACTGCCATAACAGCAGCCTGGCTGTCAGTCATTATAGCCCACCTTTGCAATCATTTCTACACAGACTGCAAGGGCGAATACCTCTGCCTGGAAAACCGTTGTATGCTTTCCTAGACTTATGGATATTCTTTGATTTGGGCTGGGCCCACAAATACCGCCTCTTATGCCCTGGCTGGATTTGGATCCGAAAATTTAAATGAACAAGTGCATTTTGAAATGTTATGTAAAAAGTCAAATAACTTGGCAACCCGCCATTCGAAATCTGAAACGAACATATGTATTTGTAACATTCACTGCAACAAATAAACATGCCTAAAAAAATAAGTATGGTTTCATTTGAAAAAAATAAGTTGAGTACGGTCCTGGAAAACTGATACACCCCGTGAACGTGAGAATATTTTTAGAACGTGCACTGCTTTCTGTCGTTAGGATGCCACATTGGAAAATCTTTTATGAGAGATGTTAAAGTCAATATCTACCGATATCGGACTACTGACTCACCCTGTATATCTGACATTTCATTCTCGCATAAGCAACTGAACCAACACAAATCCCGTCTAGACCAAGGCAAACGGCCTTTGACGTACCGACACGAGAGCAAACGCCTTCCAACGCCAAAGCGTTCGATCCTGTTGGGTTCCGTTCGGTCGCTCCGTCCACACCAAAGCAAATCCTTTCTAAGATCTGAGTACATGTGCCTTGGCTTGCGTTCGGAGTCGGTCTGGACGGGACTTTATGTACACTTCTCGCAGAAAAAATCGGGACACCGGCAATCGAGAATTTTAAAATTTGTTGCGTGTAATGCAACTTTAAACAGAAATATAAATGTGTAGAGAGAAAAAGCGTTATACATTGAATAAACACATTGGAGTTTCATTGGCGGCGTTTCTTTTAGAAATACCGAATACGGAAATACTCATGCAAAAAAAAATACATAACAAAAAGGTCTCTTAATAGACGGCTTCATTTAGAAATATATATGTATTTAACTTGTTTGATGTTATGGATAGATAATGTAAGAAAACATATGGAGATCGGATTTTAAAATTATATTACTTGTTAGTGCTGCTTTAATATTAGTTACCTAGTTCGATTTATGCTCGCAAGTGCTACTTTATATATCAGCACTGCGAGCCTAGGAGGCCCATGGCTTCATTAGTAATTTTCTTCCATCTGTTTCTATCCTTCGCTACTTCTTTCCATCTTGCTATCCTTAACGTGTTTACATCCTTTTCCACTTCTGTCCTCCACCTTCCCCTTGGCCTTCCTCTCCTCCTCTTTCCGCCGACTGTCCTCGCCATTATCATTTTTGGTATTCTTGACTCCAACATCCATTCTACATGTCCCATCCATCTCAGCCTCTGCGCCTTCACCACTCCCACTATATTTGCTTCTCCATAAAGTTCATCATTCAATTCTTGATTTGTTCTTCTCACCCATATCTCTCCTTTCCCTCTTCTCTCCAAATATTTTTCTCCAAACTTTCCGCTCCCACACCGCTAGCCTTGCTTGCTCCGCCTTGTTTAGTGTCCAAGTCTCACACGCATACAAAACTAGTGGCCTTATTACCGTTTTATATATCCTTATCTTCAGTTTCCTCGATACATCTTTTTCCTTAACATTCCATTGAGTGCTGCAATACATCTATTTCCTGCCATTAATCTAGCTTGAATTTCCATTTCTACACTCGGCTTTCTAGTTATTGTGGTTCCTAGGTATGTAAAATTTTCTACCTCCTCGAACTGGTATATCCTTCCATTTTTCGTGTCTATTCTTAGATACCCTCCTTTTCTAAATTTCTTATCAGACCATTCCATATATTTTGTCTTCTCCTCATTTATGTATAGTCCAACCTTCTGCCCTTGTTCTTCTAATCTTTTCATGATCTTCCTTAATTCTTCCTTGCTTCTTGTCAATATAACTAAATCGTCAGCAAACGCCAAACATTGATGTCTTCTCTGGTATAGAATTCCCAACCTGTTAATTTCCGCCTCTCTTATAACTCTTTCCAATACCAAACTGAACAGTATCGTCGAAAGGGGATCACCTTTGCCTAACACCCCTGTTAATTTCGAATTTTTGAGTTGTTCTGCTGTTTATTCTAACCATACCCTCTGTCCCTGTCAAGGTTAATTTAATCATTCTTATTAGTTTATTGCTAACTCCCATCTGTTCCAACGACCTGTACAGTTCCTCTCTCCTTATTCCGTCGTATGCCTGCTTAAAATCTACAAATAGCACCATTGTTGTTTTTCCATACTCTTGACTTTCCGCTTGTATTTCCCTCAACACAAAGATCTGATCTACCGTACCTCTTCCTTGTCTGAAACCACACTAATATTCCCCTAATTCCTGTTCTGCCCTTTCCATTAGTTTGTTCTTAATGTGTATTGCCATTATCTTGTATACTATATTCAAGAGAGAAATACCCCTATAATTCCGACATTCCTTTCTATCTCCTTTTTTATACAACGGACATATTACTGCCAACGACCATTCTTTAGGCATCTGTTCTTTTCTCCATACTGCCTCTATTAACGTGTGTATGCACTCCCTTAGTTCCTTCCTCCCATATCTTACTAATTCTGCCGTTATTCCATCACTTCCTGGACTCTTATTCATTTTCAAGTTCTGTATTATTTCATTAATTTCCTCTATAGTTGGTGGTTCTTCTTCTTTCTCTGTTTGGCACGTCGTGCTGCCCCTGTCCACCTTTCTCTCTTCCTCCACTTCTTCCTCCACTTCCTCACCATTAAGTAATTCCTGAAAGTACTCCCTCCATCTTTCTAGAACATCTTCTTCCTTGGCAATTAGATTCCCCTTTTTATCTTTGGAAAAGACTGCTTTGTTAATACGGCTCTTTCTTTCTCCTTTTATTATTTGTTATAGATTTCGCATCTGGTTATTTTTGTAATTTTCTTCAATCTTCTGCAGTACCTCTTCATTATATTTCCTTTTCTTCTCTCTTATTAGTTTTTTGGTCTTCCTTCTTTGTCTCTCGTGAGCCATTTTTGCTTCTTCCGTTCTTTCGTTCAACATTTTTATCCGTAACTTTCCCCTTTCCCCAATTTCCCTCCTACAGTCTTCGTCAAACCATTGCTTTCTTTGTTCTTTAACTTTCTTCTCGCTTTTTTGAGCCACTCTCTCTATCCTCGCTTTCAGCCCTATCCACTTTTCTTCTATGTTGCTCTTCTCTTCCATATCCGCTAGCTCTTTTTGTAACTTTTCCTCATACTCCTTTCTTTCCGCTCTACTTTTTAGCCTAATTGGTTTGTAAATGTATTTGCTTCTACTATTCCTAATTTCTGGCACAACTTGCTTCATTCTTGCCCCTACCATGAAATGATCGGTATCCCCATCCAGTCCCCTATAAGTCCTTACATTACTTATAGCTTTTTCTTCTGGCTTTTCAATTAGTATATGTGTGCTACTTTAGCAATAGATACTATATCAATCAGCCTCCTTATAGTTTCGGGAATAGATTTATAAATTAGACTATTATTGATGTATTAACTATTATTGTTGTTTGGTATTATTCTTAAATATTGTATTACTATAAAGTTTTCTTCTATGTATTAAAAAATTACCAAAAATAGTTTTAAGGTTATTTATAAAATTCTTAAACCAATTAAGTTCGCAAACGATTTTATTTATATTAATAACCCTGCGTTTATTGTATATTCAAGAAATATGCTTTAGCTATGACCTGTGCAATCCAATGTCGTTATTCTATTGTCTTGAAATATGGCCAACACTTGGTCTGTTTACAAACTGTCTTTATGTAGCACAGCTCCAGGTAATAGTAATGAGAAAGTATTAGAAGTATCAAATTCAAAAATATTTTAGCACTAACTGAAATTGACGAATATGCTTTCTTACAATGTTTGCTATGTATATAAATGCAATAATATCGTAAATAATTGTTAAGGCAAGTTCTTCTTTTCTAACACAAGTAAATGCTTCATTAATATTTGCAACACAAGTTTGTAAAACAGCAATTTAATTTGTTGAACTCCACAAGAAAATGATTAATAAGTAGCAATGGATATAGCGGTCACTAAATTTAATTTTAAAACCTAAAGTAATTGTTTTACTTTTCTGATAACATCTGTTTAAAATGCTGTATTGTCTGTAGGTAGCAAGTAGCAATAATAGTTTGTGGAATATTATAATCCTTTTAGATTAAAGGATTAGAAACATTTTCTCCAAATAATATTGTTAAAATTCTACCATTTGTTCTAATAAATATGAAATAAGTTAAATATATATTTTTAAATAAAGCCATCGATTCAGTAGTGCTTCGTATTGCTGCATTTTTTTGCAAGGATATTCCCTTTGTTTGTTTTATTACTTACATGTATTTTCTTATATCTTAAAGAACACGGCGCAGCAGTGGTCCAGGGCCGGACAAAAATCACTTTTGACAAGTATGAAATCTAATGATATATTTGCCGTAAATACGTAGTTAAATGTTCAAACTTCATGAAAAATGCTATGTTGCAATAGTTATTCGTAATAAACTATGCAATATCCCCGCTCAACGTTGGCGTAAGTAAAAATCCTGAAATAACCACATATTTTTGTTAGAATTAATAATGCTGTATTTTAATAAGTTGTTATCTTAAGTGAATATAACTTCTGGGTTATGTTCTATGTCCTTATAGTTTATATGACTGCCTAAAAAAAATTGATTTCATTTGTGAAATGCTTGATTTTTCAACAGTTTTCTAAATACTACATTTATACATGAAAAAAAAGTTCAGGTAGACTTTTAGTGGTCATCGGCAATTATCGACAAGCTGATTTTACATGTATATGATCTCTAATGCCTCTAGTATAATGTCCAAAAAGAACCAGCTGCTCCTTTTTGCTCCTCTCCGAGAAAATCACATTTAATTGCGAGCATGTCTAATAAAGTTAGCATTCGCCATTGTATTATGCAGCCGACAATGTATCTCAATATATCTATAGCTACATTTATATTTCTGTGTGTTTGTCAATTTGAATGTGTGTATATGTGTGTACTTGTATATAGGTATCTTGGTCTATTGATTTTTTAATTTCAGAAGCCAGTTTTTTTTTATTTCACTTATCTGCCACGAAGGTATTTATGTATTGGAAGTAAAGCCATATTTATTCTAAGAATGTCTATATGGTATTTTTTTCGATATATACTGTAATCCTTAAACGGAAATGTAGATTTAGTTTGGAGATATATTACCTTTCTTTCGTACTACAAAAAAAAAATCGTTTTTTTTCTAATTTGGTAAAATGTTTTTGCAATACATGTTTGCAATACATGTTTTAGCTCATTCTTTGGCTATATGTATTTCCAGTGCTTCTGACATAGAAATCACAGAAAGTGGTGCAAACTGTATCACTACAAGATCTTAAACGGATTACGGAAAAATCCCAGACCAGCATGTACACGATATTGCCGACCTAAAAAAATTTGCATATGCGAAAGAAACAATTGATAAAACTAATGCGGAAGTTAAAGCTGTGAACGATCAAATTCGGCAACTTCACGTAATAGTAATAATGCTTCTAGAATACCCATTAGAGTGACATTTACAATGCTTGATGGAAACTTGCGCAATCATAACAAATACATCAGCAGCATCCAGATGAAGCTACATATGCAAAGTTACCCCAAAAGAAATGAATAACTGACTCGTATTTATCAAAACCTCTATCAGAAGAATGTTTTAAATTAGGTCTCCACGCGCGTATAAAATTTATGGAATGCATATTACATATCTCATATAGAATACCGATACAAAAATGGTCTGCTGTAATATAGAACAAAAAACAATGACAGATAATACAAAGGAAAAGATCCAAGATAAGTTAAAGAAGAAAATGGGGATTAAAGTAGATTTTGTGCAGCAAGGTTCAGGAACCAGCAATGATGGCAATACCGCTAGGTTTTTTTCGAAATCCACAAATAACCACAGCTATAACAGGCGTTGATGTAGAACTAATTGAAAGATTTAGCGCAATGTTGCAAGTAATAACAAGTAATGCAGTAATTGATTCCGATAAATTTGAAAAGTACGCGCGTGACACTGCAGAATTATATGTTGCTAGGTATAATTGATACTATGTATGCCTTTAACCGTTCATAAAGTTTTAATTAATGGCAAAAGATAATAGCCAGAGCTGATTTACCTGTAGGATTATTGTCAAAGGAAGCACAAGAAGCCCAAAATAAAAATTATAAAAAGTATAGAGTCTACCATTCGCGAAAATTTTCTCGTAAAGCAACAAATGAGGACATTGTGCATATTCTGCTACTAACATCCGATCCGCTTATTTCAAATGTGAGACGTTTGCCTCCTAAATTTTTTTTTAATTTCACGATGACGCTAAAGATTAACTTCGAAATGATTTATAGATTATACCTCAAATTACTCTCTATGGATATACTTATGAATATCCAGTTGGTCTGGTATTGGGCTTTTCAGTGCTTTTTGAACTGCTTTAAAGTGCTTTTGCCATTTTTATTGTTTTTTTATGTAGAAATCATTAATTTAATTACTGCACTGATGTAGGTATGTGAATCCTGTCAGATTTGTTTTAATTTTTAAAAAACTTTGCTTAATTACAATAACATTCATGTGTTCTGAGGTACCTGAAAAATTTAAATTGATGCATTCTAAATATGCTATATACACATATACGTATATACACATACATGTATGTACATATGATTTTTTTTCTTTACAATACGGCTATTTGTTTAAGAATGATGAGCGAATGTAGTAGTATTATGACGCAATAGCAGTTCCTCTTAATTTTGGACTAGATACTTTCTGACTAAAACCATATTCTCTTATTCAGTATCATTTCTCTACTATTAGTAATTAGTTCAGTGATGATATTATTAAAAAATATCTAACCATTTCTGTTTGTTTATAATAATGTAAAACATTTTAAGCATGGCAAGCGGTTATAGACAATTCTTCTGAATATTTTCTCATTTTCTGAATATTCTGCCGTTTTGTATTATTATCATGCTATTATTATTGTTAATATTATTATATGTATGTATATTTAACTAAAACAGTTGAAAAGAAACGTTAATGAATAGAAACTGCAATACCTAACATATTTGATATAGATTTATGCACTGCCGCCAATAATTATCTCGTGATTTATAGTTAATCTTTTTTTCTTTTATGCAATTCAAAATCCTATTATTTAATCTCATTATCCTGAAAAATTATTAAAAAATTCAATTCTATCAAAAGTTACAGATTTTATCCCCGCAAAAGTGCAGTTTCTGACCACTGTTGCGCCGCGCGTCAGCGAATATAATGTATTTTATTATTCTATGTATAAAGCTTTTTCCTCGAATTTATGTCTCTGTTTAAACCTTGAATCAATTCATCCTGTTGTAATGTAAATACGTTCCTAAAGCTTTATTTACACTAAAAAAAATTTGAAATTCCCAGTTGCTGGTGTCCCGATTTTTCCTGCGAGAAATGTACATTTACTCCCATTTAGTGCGGCGAATTATCAAAAAAGAAGTGATTTTTACCAAACATTTTTTTAGCAAAGCCATCATCATTTGCAGTCAATCTGAATTATTTTTTTTTGTTGTGGTAAGGCACTTACTTTAAAAGTGGTGTAGAGTTATAGTTCAAATTATTTACTAAAGCAACCAAATGAGAAACGGTTGGTGAAATAAGGCATACCTTGCATTTCCCTATCAACTCTGCTCTAAATGAAAATAGCACTCAATTAACTGGGAAACAGTTAACTGAGCCATGTCTTGAACGAACACATAATTTAAGTCTAATCTTTTAGCATCCAAAATAAATATGAGTTTATATACATCATGAGATATTCTATGCGCATTAATAGCATTTTTTTCTCATTCAACCGGGTTTATTCAATTATAAACGAATTATCCGCGAATGAAACGAATTTGTGATACTGCAGGGTCCGTGAAATTGCTTAAATTTCTTTTCTCATCTTCTATTCGCACGTGTGGCTACCGACGCTTCGCTCCCGAAGAGCGCTTCAATTATCGCCGGGGAAACCAGCACGTAATATTACTAACAAGTCGTTTATAGTAAAAGGCACTCGCTTAGGAAAGATAATATTTTCTGACCACCGCGGTGATCTAAAATTTCCTCACGTAGCCAACAGCGACCGGTCGTAGTCCTCTTTTATAAATCATAGCCGCGCCAACAATTTCTCGTTCGTTTAAACTGGCTGAATTTATTTTTCAGGTCGTTATAGGGATCTTTTCTCTTCTCTAATGGCGAATATTTTACCTACATTAGTCTTTTCAAATGTTATGGTTTTGGTTAATGCATCCATTTCGAATGAGTCTTATTTTTTTTTTTTAGAGAAGGAAACATGTTGTCGATCTAATTATTTAATGAAAAAAAAGCTCTTGAAATGGTAGCGCATTGCGATATTTCAAATCGATGATTTGAAAGTAATAAATAAACAAAAAGACGACTGTGAAATAGTCATATTTTTCGAAATTTTTGTACGTAAATGACAAATACATCATCTCAATATAGATTGAGAAAAATAAATTGAAATGAGGTGTTTGGCTGATTGGTTTTTGGAAAATCGCTTCTCATTGTACTAATCATAGCGACAACAAATACATATACATATACTGCTGGATAAAAATCTAATTTTAACAATGCATTCACTGAGAAAAACAGATGGTAAAAATTAGATTAAATATATAATAAATTCCTTTATATTAATTACTAAAATAATTATTGCCAAAAGATAACTGTGTTATTAATAGTAAATAATAATATTAATATAATAATATAATTAAATAGAGATACAATTGGATTACCATCAACATTCAACTGAAATAAATAGCAAATAATAGTGTTATTATCTGTAATATTATTTGGTTTTCGACGCATATCCACTTTCCACAATACATTTTATACGTTGTCGTATTTTGTCTTTCATTGTGAAGTTACGATGAAACACCGGCGTCTAAAATTCCGGCTTGTTATAGTACTTCTTGCTATCTGATTGTGTCTGACTGTTATGTATTTTGTGGTTTTAATATAAAGCATGGGTGGAAACTGGGGCAAATGTTACAAAATTAGTCATTGAGTTTTCCACAATTAGAAACATACTATGCGGAATGTTATTAAGCTGTTGTGACCATCTTACTATAAATTTAGCTCACTTTAACTTTATTTTTATAACACAATATTTTGTTAATTGTTGATTAACTGACATGTTGTATGTTTTTATGTTTTTTCTTCGTATTGTCATTGTTTTATACATTTTTTTTATTTAGTTACTAATATAATAATAATAATAAAATATGTTTATTAACATAAGGATTACAAAATAGAGAACATTAAAAAAAAATAAGAAGAAAAGAACGATGAATGAATAATAACAAACAGTATCTTTGCGGTAAATGGCAGATGTCGAACTGCACACAGGTGATCGTCTTTTGAGTTTTCATATATGATGTACTGTGTTGATATGAAATGTGCTATTATATTATTTTGGTAAGTACCTATAATAATATTGATATACTTATAGTGGATCTTATGCTTTGATAGAAATTAATGCCAACACTGGTATTTTGATGGTTGTATTTAACGCGAGAGCAATGTAACTCACATTATTTATATACATACGCGTATTACTTCATTAACATAAAAATGAAGTAATACGCGTTAGAATTTTACGAATTAAGTTATTAGAAGAACGTTAGGGGTTTTTTAAACAGTCCAACTAGATTAAACCGATGGTGATTTTAGCGTTCGGAAACGGAGTTAGATCAAAAGTGTTTGCGTGTGCATCTGCATATATACTAACGTAACCCCCGCCTTTAAATCAACATATATCATAAAAAACCTCCTACAACGCAATAACAATTACAATATACTCTAGACAAAAACGGTGAGTAAAAAATAAATGTAACAACTGCAACGGCATATATTTCGGCGAAACCGGTTGAAAACTAAATATGAGAATTAATGAACATAAAAACAAGTACAGTCCAGGGTGTATCATTACATGCTAGAAACAGGACACACTTTTAATGATGAAAACAACATCAACCTTTTGCATCAATGCGGTAAAGGTATAAAATGAAACTTACTAGAAGCATAGGAAATACATAAACATAAAAATGATAATAGCGTAACACTATTAAATGAACAAATCAAAGTAACATTATGCCCATTTTTACATACTTGAAAAATTAACACAACGCATTTTTGGCTTTTTTATAATTCTGTTAATATTATTTTATAACACAAAATCAAAATATTAGAATTTCATTTTTTCACGTAAATTTCTTATACTTTTCTTAATACACTTACAAATAATTAATTATTAAGTTAAAATTCATTTGTACATTTCATTTTCACATTTCAAAATGCTCACCTCTACTTTTAACTTATACATTTAAATATATACACATATAGGTGTTTTTTTTTATACAACACACAAAAGAAAATCTGTTTACAATCCTTTCATATACGTATAGGCACACAGACTACACTTCCACCCACATGGGTCTATAATTTTCGTATTCCTCTTCTAACATTATGAAAAATTATTATTTAATATTAACACCAACTAAATTTTACGACAATTTTCATTTTCTAACTTCATTTTGACTTATGTAAGTATAATCTGTCTTATTATCATCTGTTTTATCATATATCCATTTTGATTATCTATATTACATAAAAACTTCAAATTTTGTTAAATTTGTTAAACGTCTTTTTATCTATAAAATACATCATGCACTTAAATTTTTCCAACCTCAAATTTTAAACACATCCCATTTTTAACACAATGCGAACTAAGTATATGTCATTAATGTCCATTAATTATTAATGGATTTGATACAGGAAATGACATATACTTAGTTCTTATTGTGTTGTTTAGAATTATTCTAACTAATATGTATTTGTAACTTGTAAGACCAGAAGCGCTTTAAAAAAGCCGCACTTTCGTTTAGATATTTATAAATCAAGGCCTGCTTGAAAGCTTTGAAAAGTGCCTAAAGCTATCGTGCTGCAATTAAACTCATGAGTACACTGTCACACATTTATAATACTAAAAATTTTCTAATCAATGCCACTCCATCGAGATATTGCATAATTGGAGAAATTCAATTTTTTTTACTTCAGATTATTTAAGCATCACGTTCAAAAAAATTATGTAGGTAAACATGATATGGCGTCTATAAAAAAAAACAGAACTCATGCCTCCACTCGTTCAAAGTATATATTTTCCGCTTTTTAGGGGTGGTTTTTTGAGTTTGGTTCAAGGTGCCAACTGGCTTTTTTTTATATTAATCGTATGCCTTAGGTTTATTATTATTTTTTCAATTTTTTCTCGTGGTAGAAATAAATAACAAAATAATTTTTGAATGATTTAGTATGAGCAATTTGTTATTGTTTATTTTAGTGTTAGAAATTGATTGTTCATTCATGAATTTCAGGATTATTTGTATGTATGTTTCAGCTGTAGTATAAAAGTTCTTGAAATTAAAAAAGAAATTATACAACAACATAATATTTATTTCCGCACACGCAGTTGAAAGTATTGTTATTTTCCTTTTGAGGGGTTGTTTTTTTGTGTTGAGTTTTACGTTATTTGATTTTTGTTATATGTAAGTTGTATTGGGTTGATTATCTATTTTTAATTCTTTCTGTTGGTAAACATCACATAAAAATGAAAATCATCGAGCGGTTTCAGATTATTTATATCTTGTACATTTCAGCCGTTAGTAGTTCTGGAAAACACCATGCATAAAAATTTATTTATAAAATTACTTTTTACATTTTATTAACATATATTCTCATAGTCGTATAAATAATATTTAGTTCGTACACGAGGTAAAGTTCCTTTGGGGGTGGTTTAATTTAGCGTTTCAATTTAACTTTTGCTGTTTTAGTAATGCTGCATTGGGTTTACTATATACTTTTTTCCAAATAATTATTTACAAGTAAGTCATATAATTAAGATAACTTTATTTCATCTTCACTGTTTTTGGTAAAATGAATATCACTCAAAAGTTTTTTTTTTACTTGCATTAGTCACTGAAAGAACTGACGAAATTATAACAAACCAAATATAAAATACACTCAATAAAAAGTAAATGGCACTTAAATGCAACTCAAAAAAATGTCCTCAAACGGAAATAACTTTATCTGCCATCGGAATTAATATTATGTTATTGTTAGAAATCATCTTTGTATATTTCTGTTTTTATAACACTAGCCTCAAACATTATAAAATAATCTGGGTTTTATCAAGGTTATTCATTGTTATTTTACCCTTAAATAATCAATCTAAATTGCTGCTACTACTATTCAAAGAGATTTTTTTTTTATTTTCAATTTTACCAGCAGAAAAAAAACAGAAAATTATTTTGATTTTTTATAGAATCCCATAATCATTTTACTTACATATTTTTGAAGTGATAGTAATTAATTCTTTTAAAAAATATTAATTTTCCACCTTGGCTTATATCTCGATTTGGGTGGCATCGATTGAGCTAATTTCAGTGATGAGATAAGTATTCTTTCGGTGATGGACAATAGGGATCAGACCGTGAGTGGAGAATTCTAAAAGCGTGATTCGTGATTCGTGATTGCGTACGATCACAGGCGAGCGCACTGCGCACGCAATTGACGATCACTGCTTGTCTTGGCAAGTGACAAATAAGATCGTGAATAAGACCCTAAAACTGTGATTCGGTTGGCTATTGAAAATGGATATATAAACCGAGAATGAAATACAATATATCTGCTTAGGCTTTACGGAGGTTATCTTATTAATATATTTTTATGTTTTCAATATATTTTGTTTTCTATTATATAATTCTATTATATTGCAACTATATAATGTGTATTCATTTTTTACTACTGTCTAATGGCCTGTAGTAGAAAATTTAAATTTCCGGCATTATTTTTAGGAACTTCAACATGTGTCTTTTGTTGAAGTACTAAGAATAATTTGGAAATTTAAATTGCTACTAGAGGGATATTGTGTTAAAGATTAATATATAATATTAGTTTAAGCACTAATTCAAAACAAAAATTTTATAATTGTAGGTCGTAGTATCAAATCACAGCTTTTTTAAAATTTTGCTCATTTAAGAACTATATCTGTGTTATCATTGTAAATGTTATAAAAGAATTAACTTTATTTCATTTTTTATTCACATTGTCATATTTTTGAAAACAAGTTTGTATACAAATCTTTCCATTAATTTCTCCTTCCAGAATATGTGATTTACAATATTTTTTTATATGAATTTTAAAATTTTCTACTTTAAGTCAAATTTCTTTCTAGCTAGTTAATTGTCTAAACATAAAAAAATATAAGTTTTAAAATCATAAAATCATTTCTATAGACTAATTGTCTGTATTTTCTCAAACTACGTAATGCATCTCAGAAGTTATATCATCCTTTCTTTTCGCATCAGTTATGTTATTTATGGTATTTTTATTACAAATTAAAATAAAATTTGAGTTTTCTTTTTGAATTAAAATATTTCCAAAACCGAAAATGGCATGGTAACTCTAATGCGAAAAGAAACTCATTCTCACCTCCTAACTTATAACCCATGAGAAGTACACACGATTATACTGTTACGTAGATGATATGGATGAGTCAATACAGTGATGCAATCACGTTTATAATCCCTGATTTGTAAATCACATCACGATCAGGCTGATTAAGAATCGTTTTCGCCATCATACTAATTTCTGTATTTTACGGTGGTGTGACAGTAGTATCATTGCTTTAATTTTTATCTTATACGGACGCCTTCAGTGAAGAAGGACATCACTTCATTTTTATTTTTTCCACGATTTGCTAAATGTTGATTGTTGATTTTGGTTTATAAGAATAATGATAATTTTACGAATGTATTACTTAATTTTAGTTTTAGTACTAATGTCATGGTTATGTAGTTGAGAAGGCATATCTGTGCGAAAGCGCATAGGTAAAATGCTTGTATTGATGATTATATAATTTGCTCAACTAAGCTACTTTTTACTTCTTTAAAAAAAAAGCAAAGTTGAAGTCGGTGTCGAGGTTCGAAATTTTGTCAATGCGATAATTAACGTTATAAAGAAATTGTAATCCTGCAAAAATTTATATATTTTTTTTTTTCGTATCTGTTTCTGTTTCCGAGTTTTAGAGGACTGTGCCCCAAGTGAAACACCCTGTTTTATATTTTAGCCAAACAAATATCTGTTATAGTTTAGGTAAGAGATATTTACAAAAAACTAAAAATCACGTAAATCTTTATATATGATCTATATCCCGAAATAGGGGGATTTGCTGACTTGAAAAACGCTGTTCTTACACCAGGTATTTTGAATTTAGAATTCAGATCTGATTTGCGGGTGTTTCCTTAATTAATTGTGAGTCGCAGAGAAATGTGGGCATTTGAATTATTGTTGTAATTAACGTTTCCGTGGTTTACTGCTGCAGAATTAAATAAATCAGTAATTTAAAAGAACAGCTCTTCTAACACTATCAAGATCTTAATGAAAGTGTGTGCTCACAGTTGGAAACATTATTGTTCGGAAAATAGTCAACTGTGTGCACTTGGGTTCATTTTGATTGCCTCGTTGTCCACCGATACAATGGGTCGTTTAATATTCCCTAACGGCAATATCCTCAAGTAGGTGTTCGGTACTGACAATAACGTATGCGAGCAATACAGACACATCGACGTGGCAATTTCATTTCAGCTTTACGATCTGCCGTTAAACTTTCATGTGTCGCATTATTATCGCGTAGCTCGTCCGTAGCGTACCGCGTTCCTTTTCCATTTTCGCGGACAGCCCCGAGCTCCCAACGCCGACCGTTTACGTGGAACACGTAAAGAAGCACCGGGAAATAAATTTTACTACCAAATGATTCCCGCAGTCGCGGAATTAGGGAGAGCCGATCGTGAACACTACACGTTAGAGAACTCGGGTGGAAAAACGTATACTCGAAGGATCAACTCCGCGAGGGCGATGTGGCTTTCTGTAAATGCGAAACGGCCTCAGCTATAACCTTGCATTACCTAGGTAGCGCCGCATATCAGAGCATTTGTGAAGCAAATTATATTGGAAGCCGAACCTAATGTCGCTCCCAGACTTCATCAGTTAACAATTTCCATTTTTCAACGCTTAGCTGGGGTACGATAAATATGCTAATCGAGATTAATTTTACTAGACGCCGAAAGACATGCAATTCTGTTGCTTATGATTATAAAAACGAATAGATAGTAGGTTTTACCGCTAGATTGTTTGAAATCGCGGCATTTCGCTTAAAATTTAGACATGAAATTTTAAGAAGTTTCTGTCGTCTAGGATTTACTCCAATATTATAGTCGGGGCTAGCTTTTTAGGGGAGCAGGTCCCATTTAAGAGAAGTACCTATAAGCAGCCCGTACAAATAAGAAAAAAAAACGTTCATTTGGTAGCAGTTTTAATAAAGAAAAATCTAATTCAGTAATACTAAGATTAAAATTCTGATAATATAAGAATGGAAATGAAAATAATAATGCACACGAAAATAACCAATTTTATTGCAATGTAAATATTAAACTCTTGACAATACGTTAGGCCGTTCGTCCACCGAGAAAACCAATCGCTCACGATCAAGCAACCAATCTCACCAGCGACCCTTATATTTAAAACTGTACTTGTTCGTCCACGGCGCCAACTATACAGTTTTAAATGCAACGGTCGCTTGTCAGATTGGTTGCTTGGTCGTAAGAGATTGGTTTTCTCGGTGGATACTTTCTTCATATGACCACATGGTATAAATACCCTCCCTAATTGACAAAAAAAATGAATGAAATTAAATATAAATATATTAATATATGGGACGACAAAATCATACGCAGTTGGTAGAACATAACACGACACATTTTTACAATTTACACTTTTTACATAAAAAAAAGTAGCTTCATTTCCAATTTTAAAAATTTTTCAAACAGTTATAGTTTTTCACACATCTATATACAGTGTAGTTCACTAAGGATGCAACAAATGGGATTTTTTTTTTATTAGTTGTGCAATTTCAAAATAAATACTACCAAATGTCAATGCAGAGTCTGCATTTTTCTTCTCATAAAACAGTTTGAATTTGTACCCGTGTAGTTTTATTCTTTGAAATTTTAAAATTTTAAATTTTATATTTTGATAATTTTCATTTATTAACTAGTTTTAATATGTGCAACTTTCCTGTGACTTTTAAATTTCTACCTCTGCTTTAACACGGCTCTGAAGATGGCTAGTCAGCCGAAACATGTGAGCCAATATAATTACCTGTAAACTTTGATTGAGTTTTTCTTACCCGTTTGGTTTTCTTGTTATTAAATACTACTCAATTTGGACATAACTATGTTATTAAAATTGTTTAGAATTTAAAAATGCATCCAAATATGAGGTCACAACCCACTACTTTAAAAAAGAAAAATCGTAAATTTTGTATTAACCCTTGTATAATATTTGTTTTTTAAGTATTTAAAATTATTACTTATTTAAGCTAACTACAATAAGATCTTTTTCAGCAATTTATTTCATATTCCATTAAATTTGGTAAATGTATTTAAGAATACTTTTGATAAGCGATCACAAACTTCATGGCTGTTGCAACGATATACAGGGATGGGCGACTACATTCGCGTCGGTTTATATAAAAAAAGTGGTAACATATTTTCAATTTTTTTTTGGTTAAGGATTATACAGGTTCAAAAGGACCACATTACAAAATTATTTTGAAGAATACAGGGTGTCTCAAGGAAAAATCACACACCAAAGTTGTAAAAAATTAATTGGAACACCCTGTATATTATGACATATTTTGATAGTATAGACGAAATAAAGGCAAGTTGGTGTTGGGTTTCTTATATCGAACTCAACTCGTTTACGAGATAATTAACTATTTCTCAAGCATATTTAAGCTAGATATTTTAAACTCTATTTATTTTTAACTAAAGCATTACACTTGACAATAAAATAAAAGTAATGCAAAAAATTATACAGAGGGAATAAAAACATACTTTTAATTTTCGCTGTCTTTAAAAGCAGGTAACTTTCTTATTTTAAATGGATTTAATTGGATTACCTTATTTAGATTCTAATTTTAACGCTCTTTAAGATTGTATTAATGCTTCCTATACCTATGCAAGTATTCCGAAGTACAGGAAGTGTGTGTTATAAGAAAACAGAACGACAAAAACCGATTACCGGAAATGAAGGAAATAATATTTTAGTTATCGAATCTTTTGCTGAAAATCCGCATACAAGACAGCGAAAAATAAATGAAACTGCAGGGATAAGCAGAGGGAGCATCAGAAGAATTAGAAAGATGAACAAATTTTACCCATACCACATACAATTCCATCAAGAACTTTTGGAAGTAGATTATAACCGGCGGCTTGAATTTTATATATGGGTTTTAGAAAAGTTAGGAGATGACGAAAATTTTCTTGATTATGTGTTATTTTCGGATGAGTCAACTTTTCATAACAACGGATTAGTTAATAGGCATAATTTTCATTATTACAGCAAGGAGAATCCCAATATCTGTAGAACCTCTAAATCGTCAACATCGATGGTCTGTTAATGAGTGGGGCGGAATAGTTGGAAAGCACGTGATAGGGCCATACTTTTTTGATAGTCAATTGAATGGTGCCATGTTTTTACAGTTTATAAATTATAACTTAGCAATACTTTTGGAAAATATACCTATTAATATTCGACAAAGACTTTGGTTGCAATTAGACGGTGCTCCTGCGCACTCTTTAATAAGCGTTCGGGAGGAATTAGATGGGCAGTATCTCAACAGATAGATAGGCCGCGGAGGTCCACAAAATTGGCCAGCAAAATCTTCAGATCTAACGAGCCCAGATTTTTTTTATGGGGATTTATTAAAAATATTGTTTATGACATACCACCAACCACACCCGACAATATGAAAGAGCGAATAAGAACAGGGTTTCGATCTATAACACCAAATGTTTTGAGTAAAGTTGAAGATTCATTTCAAGAAAGAGTACGCCTCTGCATTGAAAACGATGGCCATCATTTTGAACATTTTTTAAAACATTAGCAGTTTTTAACGTATCAGTTTATCCGTTTTAATAAAGTACATTTCTGAACTTTACTTAGTTATGACTTTTAATTATTATGTAGGAAAAGCCATTTGGAAAGTTAAGCTGATAATTGTCGTCTATCTAAGTTGAATAGTAACAGCAGTTTTGTCCAAGCTTACTTCAAAAAAAAAAGTAATGGCTAGGAATTAATATTTGAAAAAGAAAATTCTAGATTACTAAGAAACTAGAACAGATAGTACAATCTTAAAGACCGTTAAAATTAGAATCTAAACAAGGTAATAAATACAGGGTGTTCCATTTAAAATAAGAAAGCCTTGCCTTTAAAAATAGCGAAAATTAAAAGTATGGTTTTGTTCACTCCGTATAATTTTGTGCATTACTTTTATTTTATTATCAAGTCTAACGCTTTAGTTAAAAAATAAATATAGTTTAAAATATTTAAATATTATCTTAAATATGCATGACAGGCATGCCTCTTCAATTTTGGTCTACATTTTGAAGGATTGTTGATTATCTCGTAAACGAGTTGAGTTAAGCATAAAAAACCTAACACCAACTTGTCCTTATTTAGTCTGTACTATCAAAATATGTCATAATATACGAGGTGTTCCATTTACTTTTTCACAACTTTGGTGTGTAATTTTTTTTTGAGTCACCTTGTATATTTCAAAATAATTTTGAAATGTGGTCCTTGTGAACCTGTATAACCCTTAACCAAAAAAATTGTAAATATGTTACCACTTTTTTTATATAAACCGACGCGAATGTAGTCGCCCATCCTTGTATATCGTTGTAACAGCCACGAAGTTTGTTACTTAACAAAAAAAAATTGAAAATATAAATATAGTTATATAAACACTTTTTGTATATGAACCGACGCCTAAGGTGGCCCACCTGTATAACTCAATGTTAAAATTTTGATAATATTAAATAAAACTCTCTTTCAAAGTACCACATTTTTATTTCCCATTCACGATAAGGTACTAGAAATATCTACCAACCGTATTTCTAGCACCTTATCGTGAATTTGAAATAAAAATTTTGTACTTCGAAAGAGAGTTTTTGAATATTCATATTATTATTGCAAAATATTTACCTTATCAAAAATAGCATTATCAAAATCTTAACGTTGAGTTACATATCGTTACAAGAGGCATGAAATTTGTTGTAATCGCTTATGCAAGAGTATTCCTATATATATTTTCCAAATGTGATGGAATATGAAAGAAATTGTTGAAGAGAGATCTTTTTGTAGTTAGTTCAAATAAGTAATAATGTTAAATATTTAAAAAACAAATATTACACAGGGGTAATAGTAAATTTACGTTTCTTCTTTTTTAAAGTAACACGTCGTGACTTCATATTTGGATACATTTTTTTAATTCTAAACAACTAATTTTAATGACATTTTGGTGTATTATTCGAAATGAGGGTACTTTACTCTTATACAATTGATCATATTTGTTGTGTCCTATAAGCTAATTGACTTCAAGACAAGCGAAGTGTGCCTAGTTCTAGATGTCAAGCATGCACCAACGGTTGGCAGTATTTATTTTACAATTGCGCAACTAATAGAGAAAATTCACATGTGTTGCACATTTATTGGACCACACTGTGTACAACATGGATTTCAAAGTTGATGTTTCATTAATTCACAATTAACCTAATTGATGTTAATTTGAAGATGGCTAAAAGTAGCCCGAACTAGTAATCATAAACTACGTGCCAAAAAAATTGCATTACTTTGAAGGAGTTGAGTTACAAAGCTGAAACTTTGACAAGTTTCAAGTAGTAAATCATATCTATTAGTTTTCAGTAGTAAATCATGATAATTGGAAAAACAATACCAACAATCAGCAAAATTTAATCAATAAAATGTCACATCCTCACAATTGTGTATGCACTCTGCAAAGCATGCTCTGAATGAGACAATCAATGACATCTTGTGGGATCTCATACCAGGCTTGCTGTAGATCACGACGAAATTCCTGCAAGGTGTCTGCTGCTTGTGGTAAATGCCTTATGTAGCAACCCATCATAACCCGTACATGCTCAATCGGGTTCAAATCCGGAGAGCAAGTAGGCCAGAGGAGAATTTCTACTTTCTCTTCATATATGAAATTTTGATTATAAGCGACTTTTTACATGGAACCACTTATTTTGTTAAGATTTCAGCTTTGTGACTGACTTCGTTCAAGGTGTTGCATTTTTTTGGCACGTAGTTTATTATTTGTTGTATCGATTTCTCTTTGCATCTTTTTAGGTAACGTAGAACGCGATGCATTACACATGTAATTATTTCTAAGCATAAAAATAATATTATATAATGTTAATCACAGAAGTTTTAGAATTTTTGTTAAAACTCAAATCTGGTTGTTTTAAATACCGAAACTTTAATAGAAAGTAACTGCTTATTTTAATCATACGTCTGCATTCATTTTACCATTCATTGGTTATCACAACAACGCAATGCTAATGATTAAGGTAATTAACAAATTAATGATCAGGGTAAGACCCTGACAATTGTCTAATTTATTTATTGATAATGATGTTAAATTTACATATCTTTTTGAATGTGTTGCTTTGAAAAACCATGTGTAGAGTTTGTTTTTTTCTGGTTAATTTAATGCTTAAAAAACTAATAGTTTTCATATCCTAAGGTAAATTGCGGTCAGGGATGGAATGAAGCTTCTTAAATGTTACTTTCTTTATTTTTCGGTGTAATTAAATTTACTAAAACAAGTAACACTCCGAAAACTTTGTTTCTAAGATGTAAATCGTTTTTGAAAATGCAGGTAATTAAAGGGAATCCTAGATATTAATCTTTATGATGCCAAAGTGCATAACTACAGATATAGGTCGATACAGATATACGCCTGCAAAAGTTCGAGATCGCATGAAACTCGAAGAACAGATTTGATTATCAGTATCTTCGGATGCTTAACTCGCTAAGCCGTTACAGAATTGAATAAGTTAGATTCGCTTTGAGACTTGACCGCAACTTTTTTATCTCGTCGCCATTCTGTCAGTACTACTACGTGCGCTGAAGTTAGATGTAGTTTCAACCGAAATACGAGAATTACATGCGTTAAATTTATTTAAGAGTTTAAATGTCAAAACAGATGTTGTTCATTCCAATCTTATTTACAATAATCTATAAAAAGTTGCATGTTTCTCTTATAACGTCAAACGGAAAAACAAATTAAAATAATTGATTTAAGGGTATTTTAAATTAAAGTAATGAAAATGTAAACTTACGTGCACATTATACAAATTCAACTGAAGTATGTGATACTGTATGTATATTGCATATCAATTTCCAAAAATATTATGGGACATACCCAGCGAAATTTTTTGTTCAGATTCAAGTCACTGTGGACAACATAAAATGGTTGGCATTTAATTTCCTACTAGACTAAAAAAAATCTACTTGATATGCAATAGTTACGCTGCTATAAATGTGATCTAAAAGTCTAATATGAACAGTATGTAAAAAGTGCCACGACTTTAAGTTCAGAAACAAAAAAAACCGCGACAAAAAGTTTGTTAAATTACCTTTCCAGAGTATTTCAAAAGGTTTAGGCGATATTTTGAAGACAGAATTTTTCTGTTTAACCTCACGAAACATATTGATTAATTTTCGAGCGAAAAATAAATCTCATTTCAATTAAAGATTGCGCATTTGCAAAATGGCGTGTGGTGCCTGTAATAAAGTTTACATTGGACAGAAAAAGGGTGCTATCGGAACTAGGTTCAAGGAACACATAGCAAGTTATCGCTATGGTAGACTTTCAAATAACTTATTGAATCGAAAAGATACACCCCTTCGCCATTCAATTTTTATGGATTTATGAGAGTAGGATGGTTCACATTCGTCGCTAATTCTTTGTTATTTCTAAGGGTCCAGTATAGGCGTAGAAAAACACTTTAAGTGTGATCTTTTTTTAGAAAGAGGGAGGCGTTCCATGTTTAGGTAATATATTTTCTTATTTACTTAATTCGTTATGTCTTCGGTTGATAATGGAATAATAGTCCTGAATTAATTGCTGTAACTGCCTTTTACAAGGTAGCTTTTAACTGGATGTCACCGCTAATAGGTTGTAATATTTCTTTCAAATACTCAAGATTATGTCTATGCAAATCCATTCTAATACTAATTCTAATACTAATCAGCCCGTGAACATTTACTAGTAGGGACTACATCTATACATAGAAACTCGCCATAATTGCCAAACATATTGCAGTGAGGATCAGGGGTCACACCCACCACAATGTTTCCAAACAAAATGCAAGCGGTAGTACTAATCTGACATACATTGAAGGTATGTCTCGTTGCTATCATTTATTTTCTCGCCCTGTGGGCTTTTACTTATTTCTTTTTCATTAAATTTTTTAATCTTTCTGGGTATTTCATGTTGTTTTTTTTTTACTTTCTTAGTTCTTTATTATAAATACTTGCCGCTACAATATTAATTTTCTCTTGTGAAGAGGAAATTTAAAAAATTAAATGATACCGCTCGGACAGCAGTGCTGAAGAAATAGTTGGCCGTTTTATATCAAGACAAGTGAATATTTGATCGCTCCGCATTACATGAGATTTTATTCGGACGGCACAATTATCTCGAGAACATGTGGGCTTCTAATATCAACTGAAAACCGAATCACCGTTTTATAAACTGCTTTTCCAAAATAGTTCTGCTTTTGCTAGAGCTAAAAGTTTTATTGATTGAAAAGCTAATCTGCTTTTCAATCAACTGTAGCAACTATCTTAAATGTTGCACGCAAGTGTGAATCGATGTGTGACCAAAACCAATTGTTAAAATGTAATGACAGGAACCATCTGGAGTATTTGTTTGTTTGTATTCAAGTGTACATATACATTTGTTTGTTTTAAATATGCTTGTTTAATTGTTAGTTTGTTTTATTTTTAATTAACTGAATTTCATAAAAAAAATAACGTTTTTATATTGACATTGTTCTAAATGGAACGTAAAAGAAAAATGTTACACATTATAAAAACTTATAATAAATAAATAGAAATAAAATTAATAAGTAATCACTGATGTCATTGTTTACAGATATTTTAAACACTAACTGCTTGAAAAAGTTATTACAAAATATAACGAAACGACCCTAGCAGAAATAAAAAATAAAAAGGAAATTAAATATATTTTTTTTTGCTGAATCTACCCGACCTTAAAACCAAAATAATAATAAAACAAGAAACTACAGACAAATATTGGAAGGTTAATTTGAAGATTATAATTGAGAAATAAATGTTGATTAAAGTGACCTACATAGCTTTTCAAAGCTTCAGTGTATTAGTTCGTAAGTACTATTTAGTACAAATGTAGCAATAAAATAAAATTTCATAAATTTTCCAAATCGAACAGCATATTCTATAACTATGCTACACCCTAGTGTTGCATTTATGGTCATATAGGTCGTGTTATTTGTCTACACAGTGATGAGCACATTTTAATACATTTAGTTTTCTACCTAGCTACATTTAGTAGCTAGGTAGAAAACATCTACTATTTCGCGTCGTGGATTCCACAGTGCGATGTTCCGATGTATGAGACCATAAAAGCGACATATCGGACTTCAACTTTCTACATTGTATAGAGATGGTATCGCGAAAGCCATTTATTAAAATAGTTTTGCTAGCTAAAGCAGTAATTCCAACATTCGGTTGCGGTACAGCTCGACCAATACAATTAATCCAAGTTATACGGATGATAAAATATATTCCTAGTAAAATATAACTACCTACAATTAAAACTTATCGCACAGAGTTAATTCAAATGCAAAACATTATTATAAATCTTGTACCGTATTGTATTATATACCGTATAGATACACACTGGGTGTTCAATTAAATACGTACCAAACAGCAAAGGAAACTAAAGGTTCGGTAAAAATTACTCGGAAAGCAGCCAAAGGTAAAAAGTTGGAATGATTCTTTTACCTGTAATTTAAGCTATCGCTAATATTTATTAACCCCGTCAGAGATACAATGTTGAGAATTAAGAAAATGGTGAACTAGAAGCCCATAAGGAAAGGCTAAAAGTTGATATTCAAACCAACAACGAAAGAGGTTGATTGAATGTCAACTTTTGCATTAGCCTTTCCTCATGGGCTCCTAGTGTGTCGTTTGTTCTTTTCGAAAATTCCTGTCTAGCTTTTGAATATATCCAGACATCAATCCATGAAGGAATTTTCAAAGAATTGAACACGGGTCAAATTAAATTTGCCTTTCATCGGTCTATGTCGAGTACGCTACAATTGCTTTGCATGACCACATCCACTAAAAATTCTAATGTTATTTATTTGAATGTTCTAATTCTACATTGGCCGCATAGTAAATTGCATACATTCTGAAAATAATAAGGTGCTAAAAATTTCGCATCATTTGACAAAACACGCTTTCTAAAGTACTACAACACAACGAAAATGCTTATGAACCCATCCACACAAAACACGGAAGATGTGATTTCATTGGTTGATGCCAAGTGGACATGTGCGATGTTCTACGACCGCTATACATATATATATTTAATTTTTTAAAGAAACTAATGCCAAGGAACATGTAACCAAGGACACTTAGCAAATTTTATTAGCGCATAATCACCATCTTTTTTGAGTATTTCCTTATTCAACAGAAAGTCAAGCTCTTCTAACTCTTCTCAAAACAGTTGTTGACAAGACAGTCATTTGGCGGTTTTGTTTGAGGTTATCTGTGTGTTTATATGTACAGCGATTAACAACTGATGAGGAACATGTTAACCTGAGAGTAGCCAATTTTGAATGTGCACGCGGGATCGCCATCTTTTTTGAATACTTTTTAGCATTTAGCCAATGGAAGCAAATTAGTGGGCTGAAGGTCACGAATTTCTCCCCCGAAAGATGAAAGGTGCCGACACTGAGTGTCTGTTCTTGTTGAGATATCCTTGCTAATGACATGAACGCAGACGAACACGTATTATACATATATTATATATTATTGAGGTACATCGCAAGAAGTCAAAAATAAAAAATAAGTACTATAGTCACATACCTAATTTTGTAATATAACATATAATTATATATATATAGTTAAACTTTGGTGAATGAACTCCAAGTTCCTGTTACTGAGAACTTCTTTTATTAGTGCAATGAGGTTACTGTTATAAAAACAAAATTTTTAGAACAGAATAGAGGTTTATTTAAAATTTGATATTTTAGCCTTGTGTGACGTTTCGGGTCGGGTATTGATCTTCCTTCAGACCTACGGTAATAGATGGAGAAATTTAAAAAATAACCAAAGGACAAAACAATATTTTTTAAGTGTTACTTACGCTGGCACTATAAAAATGTAGAGACATTCGAAAAAATAAAAAGTTAATTAAATTTAAAATAGCAAATACAAATTTTGAATGAACGCCAAATGGTCACATCAATTTGAGTACATGTTAAAATTAGACAAACACAATAAAATGAACATACACAGACATTTAAAATCTGAGTCTATGCTAAAGTAAATTCTGTTGAATGTAACTCGTCTTCTCCGCGCAACAAATAAAAAACCCACAGCGTCTTCAACAAGAAATAATGCCGAAACAAACAACCAGCAAAAATCCCTATCAGGGCGAAAAATTCAAACAGACAAACGATAAACAATTTATAAAATTTATGCTAATACAAAATAAGGAATTAGAAAAATAATGAAATGTTAATTTTAAATTTTTTACCTAAAGATTCATACGGTTTAATTGAATTAGTTGATTGCTCTTTGGTATTGATGTTATTATTGATTTTGCAAATGGCTAGGTTTTCGAGAAATATTCTTTTATTATAATTATTTTTGTGAAATGAAATTTTTACATTATCAAAGTCCATCTGATGTTTTAATTGATGTACTTGGGCGGCAAGAGCACACTTTTTAGGTTTGATTTTATTATTAATTAGGAGTAATTCAATTTGACATTAATTCCATTCTGAGCCAGCTATGAACATTTAATGATAGGGCTAGTTAGTCTGTTTAACAAAAATCGCTCATATCTCAAAATCTATTAAGGATAGGTATAGCGAATGCTGATATAAAATGAAGGGAATGTTATTCGCTTCCTAATTTCTAATTACAATACAGAGTTTTCTATTTAAAAGAAAATGAGTTTTCTGCATTTGAAAATATGTCATTTTGTTTCTTAGTTTGAACACCCTGTATGTTAGAATGTTACCGTTTCTTAGAGTTACAACTACTTTTATAACATAGCAAATCTGGAGTCTCTACTTGCAGTATTAACCGAGATATTAATTTCTGAATGATGTAATAGTTATTACTAAAAAAAACTTAGATAACTCAAAAACGCCAACATGTAGCTAAAGGGATAGCTAATGAAGACTGACGTGTTTACGGTCGTAGAATCTAAAAATGAATAAAATCAAAAATAAATCATTATATTTAAAATGACAAAGTTGACGTCCTTTTCCAGTTAACCGGAAGTGATATTATGTTTAAAGTATTAATAATATAAGTAAATAATAGAATATCATAAACTTTTAATGAACCACTTACATCGAATATCCTGTATACTGGATTTACAAACAGGTGTGTACGTAAAATAATAATTACATCTGCTATGGTTGGTAATTCATCTTATCTATATTTTTACATACTTAACATTATGTGCTATTTAGGTGTTTATATGCATAACTAAGAATTTTAGTATTAAATCTATGAAAACAAAATAGTCGTTTAATACACGAAAATTAATCTATCGTCTCACTAAATCATCCATTAAAAGCACTGGTGTTCGGTGGCACATTAATATCAAATAAACACGGGTTGCAAGGAATCGGAATTCTTTTGTTCGCGTTTGCACTTTATTATCCTTGAAGCCCGTAAAACAGGTCCGTCCTACTTATAATGGAACAATAAAGCTGCATTTATAGTTGGAGAAATTATGTAGGGGATTATCCTGCTCAGAAGCTTTAGCTGGATAAGTACCGCGGACTTTTTAACGAGCTCTGTATATAAGATGCACATCGGGGAGTTTGATGACATCGACCCAGAACTTTTCCATGCAAAATTAAAGCACCTCTTTCTGTTTATTACCGGCTATTTATTGATGCTGTCGTTTTATGGAGGCATTCATAAATCGTGATTTACTTTCGCCGAGTTTCCAATAAAAAAAGGTGTTAAATCAACAACTAATAAAAATCTTTTATAATGGTAATGCACCAGGACAAACTCTATAATAACTGGATGGATTTTAAACAAAAAATAGTAAAAAATATAACCGTGAAATTACACATAATTCCTTGTTGGGGAGATGGTAAATGATCTTTTAATTTTTGAACAACGTAGATAGTTGATTGAAAAAAAATGCCATGGCTATTGATGGCATGAAATTCACATGTCAGTAAAGGATATGAAGATGGAGTAGCACTAAAGATGTTTCTAGTTACTAAATACAAAGTCCATACCCATTCCCCTTTGCTTGCTTTTGCTGATACAATGACGCTACAGTAGATCGCGAGTCTGGCTTCGCTTTTGACGTTTTCCACGTTTGATTGATGTTTAAGGGACTGATGTAGAAATCAAAAGAAATAATTTCTTACATCAAAATACTCACCAAATAAGAAAGAATTTATACGACTGATGAATAACCATTTATGTATTAAGGCAATAATGTAATATTTTGTCGATCGACTTTGGAGATTGCCTGGCAAGGCGAGCAATTAATCGATTTCTAGAATGTGAAGAGGAAGATGTCGGAACCAAAGGAAGGAAAGTTCAACCCATTCCTGGCGAAAAAGGAGGTCGACGGAACAATTAAAGAATTAAGAAATGGCAGATCACTTGGACGCGACAAAATAACTGCAGAGATGCTAAAAAGAAAAATATGGAAACAGCAGGAAAAGAGGTGCTTAAACAGTAATAGAGCTAGTTGTGCAATGACGAACATATACCAGCAGACTGATCTATTGGAAAAATAATTTCAATATACGACAAGGGCGACCGAAAGAATTGTAACAACTACAGAGAACATTATCAGATTCACAAAGTGGGTTTATAAAAGGAAGAAGATATGATCATGGGATCATATCTTTATAATCAAGAACATAATATATGAAATTTTGACATGCATATAAGAAAAAAGCCTACTAACGTTTATGGACATGGAAAAGGCATTTAATAGAGTAACAAGATAGTCAGTGTAATCCAATGGTTATACCCTGAAACCAATAATCACGAATGAGGGAGAACGTGAAGCAGGATATACTCAGGGTTAACAAAGAAGTAAGACAAGGTGCCTTATCTCAATGTTATTTATTATATATTGCTCTGTTTTTCAGAACAAAATGCTCGGGATTTAAAAACTTTAATTTTGTTTAGTTCAGTACAATTAAATATTATAATTAAATTCAAAATTTGAAATTATTGATAATTTCTTTGTTCGTATATATATATATTTTTTTAATAAAAGAATAAACATTGTGGTTTTTTTTTATATTCACCTAGATTCACCTAATAAATGAGTCAATACTGTGAGAAGTGACCTTCTACATGCTAGTTGCCACGGGACCCTTGCAGGAGTACCAAATTCACTGTCGATTTAGCTTTTCAGGGGCTTTTTAACGAATAGGCAGATGCTACCTAAAGAGTACGCCGCCAAAACCCCTTTTCTGATTATTCAAATTTGAGAAAATGTAATTATTAAATATCATTGTAAAAACACACTAAACCTGCTAATAAAAGAATGTTTTAACACAAAACAAGCGTAACTCCTTATTTAATTACCAAAATGCTATGTTTTACCACTTTTGAGACTCTTAAATCACAGGTAGGTATGTTGGAATCGTAAATACTATATAACACAATTTCTTTAATACAAAAAAATACGTATTCAAGCTTTCCTGGCAGTTTAAATGAATGAGGTTAAAGAAACCTCAATTTTAAAGAGTAAAATTTGAAAATCAGAGCCATCTACCCGTAAATGGCAGAAACTAAATTTATATGATTTGATATATCTAGAAATAACTATCCGTGTTATCGATATATGCTAACAATAAATATTTTATAACAGACTATCTTAGTGATTTTGAAGACAATCCTTAAATATTAAAAATTCCTAAAATAACTAAAAATATTGGCGGCTCATGTAAATCTAACCACAAATTAAGGTATTGTGAAAAAATTTCAGAAATCTTATTTACTGATTAACATTGAATTGAAGCTAACTAATTATTCTCTTTTTTAGGTGGGATATACTTGATAAAATATCTGGGATGCGATTATGGGCAGCTCTAAACCCGGGTAAGGTAAGCAGGTAATTCTCTTGATCAAGTTGGACTTTCGATTAGATGGGTCCCCGTATCGGTCAATAGCATGGAATGGTATTTCAAACGTGATTCTTCACAGGAAATTTTATAGGAAATTATCGACGATGATACAGGTCAAAGTATGGATTTAAATTATTCAGGTGTAATATCGATATTTTTTTAGGCAAACACTTTGATGTTTCTGAGTGTGTGGCATAAAAATTGTTATAGGAGTTCACTATCAACCGTCGATGCCACAGCGAATGAGGATTTAAACTAATTACCAGTAATCGATTCCTTATCGCTGTCAGGTAAGCCAACATTGAATTGAATGACATTAAAATATCGTTTATTTACTCTAGTTTGAGGAGAATACAGCAAAAGTTACCAAATAAACATCCCGAAGAATGAAAAATCTCCCCGAGCAAAATATAATAAAAATATACCAAGTAAGCTTGAATTAACATAGAAGTAAAGTTTATATTATAATTAAGACTATCATAGCCTTAATTATAATATAGCACCTATTGCTAAAATGGTCTTTTTAATAGTCATTTTTGTCAAATTCAAAATTTGCTTGTAGAATAGGCAACCGAGTATGCACTTCAACTAACAATTACTTCTTGAATTGACTTTGCAACCTGTTTTAAATAACTCAATATTATATTTCATACGCCTGATTCCATATCAATATACATATTGATAAAAATTACTAAAGAATCTACCTGGGGGTTGGGAGTACCTACCAGACGCATCCCCGAGGTGGTGGATAGGGGAAAGGCCATCTTGTCAGGGTTCGCTCAAGACGAGATGGTTAGTGGCGGCTATAAGTTCGTCCTCTCCGCTTAAAACCGGAGCAGGATGTTGACCGTTGCCGTGAACCATTCCTTCCTCGCCCGAGCGGTCGTGTCGTGGCTAAGGGCTTGCACAGGGTTCTTGAACGATGCCAGTTGTTGCTTTCGGCTACCGAAAGCCCAGCTGTTAAACCAGGTCCAGAAAGGGATGGGGGGTCTTGGCTTAACTGCACGGACCGAGAGGAGACAACCTCAATAAAAACCTAAATCCTAAGGTGGCGGACTAGGCTGATGGGATTCGTGGCTGGATAGAAGAGCAGTCTACTAGTCCAACCTTGGGGCACCTGGCGCAACGGATTGTATTTAGCCTTACCTCTGCATGCGGGGCTCTGTGGAGGTGGACCTCTTCTTCCCTAGCTACTCGTGGGATCAACCATGCAGGAAGGACGTTTATTTGCGGGACGACACCGCTTATAAACAGGAATTGGAGCAGGACCTCCATAAGAAGCCTTCCATTTCCAAAGTGAGAATACCTCCCAAGGAAGGAACAAAGGGAGGAGCAAAACGACTGGAGCAGATTGGGGAACAGGATGGCATCCATCCCCTCTCAAATTGCGTAGCACTGTGCAACTCAAGGGCGTTGCACTTGGGAGCACGTGAAATCGAAGACAGAGACTTACTTAACCTAGGGCTTTCTGATATCCTACACTTTCTGAAAGGAATAGGAATGGAAGGCCAGCAGTAAAACAACAAGATACACACAATAGATCTTTTAGGTAGGCAGTGTAATATCAGCCTTCCAATATACACATACACACATACTAAAGAATCTAGGAAACTTATTAAGCCAATATACGTCGGATACAGAAATCTACGACTAGTTGAAATTTGAGAGTTCGCTTTCAGACATGATATGGTGGCAAATGCCGAAAAGAGCTTACAGTTCTGAGAGTTTATCTTTCAAGATCAGACTCTTAAGGTAGCTTAGTATCTTCATGAATGAGATCGTTTTCAGGTCGTCTAGGGAAGGGTCAGCCTTTCCGAAGGTTATATACCGGATTCTTTTAACAGCAGGACAGTGGCAGAAAATATGCTCAGTTGTCTCCTCATCTTCTAAACACAGTGAGCTGTAAAAACAGAGACAATCACCTTGACATTTTTGCGGTCAGGTTCTAACAACTCCTTTGATTCTGGCATGACTTGGTGGACTCCTTTGCATGGACCAAATTAGGACAGTTTTTTCCAGTATTGGAGCACTTTTTCATTTGTTCAGAATTTAATTTGCTGTTTAGCTACCGTAGGTGCCATGCCAATGGCAGATTCTGGTCTCCGAAATTGCACCGGAGCACCCTTTTTGACAAGGATGTCTGGCCTCCCATTTGCAAGAATAAGTGAGTGTCCAGGTACCGAGATTGGAAGAAACGTTGGTGCTGAATCAAAAGCAAAAGAACAAATTGCAGGCAAGAGAAGTGAGGCACCTAAGAAGAGTAAGGGCAATAACGAGAAGATACAGACTTAGGAGTGATTCAATTTGAGAAAAGCTGCAAATGCGGTCATTATCAGATTTCATTGAAGTACGACAGCTGGCGGGAACACCTGCAAAAGATGAGCAGCAATATCGGAATGAAGAAGTCTTGGCTGGCGCGACCAATGGCGAAGAGAAGCCAAAAAAGACCGAAGGAAATAAGAGACAGTGCAGTGGGAAAAATCGTACAGAGATCATAGACAGAAGCTAAACAGGAAAAATTGCTCTAGAAAACCATCCATCAAAAATAGATGGATTTTATTTGTGATACTGACAAATGAAAATCTAATCCCTATATCCAGTTATGGCTATAAGAGAACTGTTTTGATTATATAAACATTTATAATAATGTTGAAAGTTTGGTGTTGAATGAGACTCCACCTTAGTTATGATGCTTTATTTGGACATGGACCTAAAGCATTCTCAATTTTCTTTTTAATATTTTAATGTTACGTAAGGAAAAGGTGCATGTGTGAGTAGGTAAAAATAGTAGTGAAAAAAGGGTAATGAACAAAAAATATTACCACCGCTCCTGAAGTTGTCGCCGACTAGATAACTCCGATAATTCTATCTTTATATTTGAATTTGTCTCTACGAATGATATATTTACTTTGTTGAAATTAATTAATAGAACTCCAGGCAACAATCCAATTAGTGATTACAATTGTTTGGCATAGCAACATTTGTCTGTTAAAAAGCGAAGTGGTCTTTTGTGTTTGAGGACGTACTCGGATACGTGCTAAAAAGCCGTATTAACAATAAAACCACTCAATCAAGAATTTTAAATCTGCGGTGTATTAAAAATATTTTTACCTACGATATATCATTTATGGTACAGAACAAATTCTAATTGCTTTTGAAGGAATACAAAAAACAGTTTGGTAATTTATATATAAATCGTGTTTTTCTTGGGTATGTTAGGAATTAGTAGAAGTACCATGTGTTTAACGTCAAAATACGGGAGATGTAGAAGTTCCAGGTAACACTAAATTAATTTAAGAGCAAGCGTGCAGCAATTTCAGAATCCAGTTCGTCTGATCAGCGATGCTTACCTAAATAAACTTCAAAGCTCGTAATATAAATTAATAAATTAGGGTCATGAAAGTATATGTAACTGCTGAAGCTTTAACTGGGACACAGTGTAAATCAAATTAAACGTGAGTGTATATCATATATCAAATTCGTACATATAGGTTTTGCATGAGAGGAATGTTAAATGGCATATCTTGCATGTTTTTAATATATGTTACAGCACAATGTCCAGTGTTAGAACTATATATTTTTTTTATTGCTCCAATATTAATGCTAATGATATTCAAATTTTGAATTTGACTAAATGCAATACCAAGAAATATCTGAACAATAACGAACAGCGATCTCAAAGGGTAAAAATTTGTGAGCTTCAGTCCGCTTATTGACAACTATTGGCTAGAACAAACTCAAAAAAGATGGCACTTGTGCGCCTACATTCAAATTTTCTAACTCTCAAGTTGACATGTTCCTGTTACTCGCCTGAGAGTTTATAAAAACCTTGAAAGCTAGCGAATGACTGAAGAACTGTTTTGACAAGAGCCAATTCCAACAGACAGAACGTTTAAGTCTGAAAAAACTTTGTAGTTTATATTTATAATTTATCGAAATAACTAAAAGTGAAAGTGAACATATTCAAGAAAATATTAAATCTGAGGTACGTATCATGAGTTCTTTTCTTACATACAGAATTATGCTTTATGTGGTAATTTGCTTGATAATTAATCATTGACTCATAAAATACGTTCAATATATGGATACTCTTTCTCTACCTTGAGACAGATATAGTAACATGTACAATATTTGTAGTAAAAAAACACTAGGCGTTCTAATTTAGTCATGATAAATTATACTAAACCATTTAAAGAACCACTACCAACTCACATCAGATCAAGAGTGAAACTTTGCAGGCCGTCATAAGATGGCAGTGTTTAGATCCAATCTTTTTTAACCTTTAAGTTCAATGAACATTAATCAAATTCCTTTAATTATTTAAATTTATATAAGAACTAAAATAATACGTTGAGTTTTTTAGGTCATATGTCGGCGTGAAACACGGCGTGGGAAATCGACGTTAATCCAGATCCAGGTTGCAAGTTGCAGGAAATGGGGGCTACAACCTTAGGATATTTCAAATTGTTAAAAATGGCTCAAACAAGGCCCTTCCTGGGACAAATCGTCATAGAAAAAAATTCCCAACGGTCATTACAGGTAAATTGTAAATATCTTTGTTTTCAATAGTGAAATTTGCTTTAAATAAACATTGTTTTAGGTGGCAATTGGAAATAAGTTGGATATTGTTTGAAAGACTGCCGTTAAAATTGAAGAAAAGACCCACGGACGCAATGATGCCGATGCTATCTTCAAAGAAATTATGTTGAAGTTTATTTAGGACAATAATGTGATTAACACAAGCGAATGCTTTGGTTATATCGAAAATGTGGGGTTTGCATACTTTATATCTTTCAAAGTTCTTAATATTGTATCGCTCCCGGAGTGTAAATAATCGACACAGACGATATTAACTTCTACACTTAGTCTAATACTAACACTTAAGAAAACTAAATTCGCTTAAATACTACTTATTTATATTCACAATTTTATACCCACTATTTATTTTCAGCGTTCGCTCACCTTGCACATAGCTCTTGCTTTAGCTTTTCCAGTAGCACTCTCCAATACAAGTTGCCCGTCCTTGTTTACTGGCCTATTTTTATTGGTGTGTTTATTTCTGGAACTATCTACATCTTGCCTGAATATTTCTAGTGCGTTCACACTAGAAACTTCGGCAATTCAAGGGCGTTACACCTGGGAGCATGCGAAATCGAAGACGGAGACTTACCTAACCTGGGGCCTTCTGATGTCCTATATTTTCTGGAAGAAATAGGATTGGAAGGCAAGCTGTAAAACAGCAAGAATAGAGGACACAATAGATCTCTTAGGTCGCAGTGTAACGTCACTCTCCCCTGCATACATACATACAACTATAAATAGAATTTTCTTATATCTAAAGCATGGACAAACGCGTTCGGAGGAGCGGGGAAGCGGAAAAATCAGTGGCGTTGCCAACACGCAGTCTATGCCTAGGAAGTTGCATATGTACCTATGTACATAAATATGTACTTACATAGTTTTGCGAAGTCAGTAGAGAATATTATGTAAGATTCTGTATTCACATGTAAGAGAACTTCATATTTACAAAGGAAAATCTAGAAAGTATTATGTGGTTACAATTTTTAAGAATTTATCAAATTACAATGGAAAGTAACAATAATTAACATAATTTAGTGAAAAGAGCTTCTCCTGTTTTTGGCCTAGTTGTACCAATATTTTTAATAGAAGTCTTGAGGTAGAGGCGTTGATTGGATTTATTAAGATTTAATACATTTTTTTGATAATCATTTAAAATTTAACGTGCCGCTAGATATAACAAAGTTACCATCATTTTTAAATGTATTGTGGAAAATATCAATGTTTTGTTAGTAATAATACGTGAATTATTTCTAATCAATGATAAAAAGACTTACCAAGTTTTTGTTTTACTATTTTAAATAGTTAGTGACTCCTTATTCCTGCTTGTTTTATATTTTTTTTTTTAATAAAATACAAGAAATAAAGAAAATTTCACTATTACCTATTTAAATAAATAATACAATTATATATTTTATCTTGTTACAGTGCTTAAAACGTATTCAAAATACAAATTATTTCAATAATTCTTACTTTTCAATGAAAGCCTGAGCGGAGATATTTCAATGCTGCACAAATATACATAAACAGCTACATCTAAAACGTGGCCAATGCGTAGAATATTGCGAAAACACAGCTGCGTTGTGGTTCGTGTCGAACAAATAAGTTATGTATATATGCGTCATCGCTGTGCATTGAAATATTCCACGTGATTTATGGGCGCATGTAGTTTTTATACATGGGTGTGTTTTTCTTACTCGATCAAAACAACTAGAGGATTTAAACGGGCAATCAGGTAACTTTCTATCACCACCCGTATGTGCGTGTGTTCGCTCGGAACGCAGACCTCCTTGCTGTGCTTATATCTGAGGTGACTATTTTATATATGTATTTTCCGGTACTTTTTGAGTAAATGAATATCAAACGTTTGTGAGAACAAAAATGAAATGCTTCCAATTCATACATTTATTTTAAAAGATATTTGAAACATGGTTCGCCTATAAATGTGCGACCTTTCGGCCTTAAAGGATAGTTCATTTATAGCCGAAACATTTTTCATATGCATATATTATTTCAATTCAATAGGATAATAGGAATGCAAATGTCAAATGACTCAAAATGAAACCTTTTTCTCTTATTTTTTTTATAAAAAAATCAGTTACACAAAACGAGTGAATATTAAAGGTGGGTTCGAGGCTGCCTACCTAAATATTCCGCATTACACATTATTTTACTTCGTCTAATACTTTATGCGCGCCATGCAGTAAATTGTATATGTTGTAATTGATGTAAAAGATTAACTATTTGAATTAACACCTTAAGTAAGTAAATAACGGAGCTAGTATGAGAATCACAATGTAACCGTATTAACGAAATATTTAGTTCCCATTTCAGTAGTACAAAATTCGTATAAAATTCTAAGCCCTGGGTTTTGATTAAAAACTGCAGTTACAGATTTACTGGTTTAATTAACTACAAAATTCTCCGGGAATACTTTCTAATTGATTAATTATTTCATTTAAGTTAATTAACGTTTCCGTTGGCTTTATATTTTAATTTACAAAAAGGTTGGTTCTCGTTAAATAACCTTAGTCACTTTTATTCTAATTCATTAAATAAATCTGGGATTGTCCCTCCAGAATGAATTTGCTGTTCTTAATTTACATTTTTTAAATTAAAAAATAAGGAAATTAAAAAAGATGCCTAGAATTAAATAATAATTCTTAAATAACGTACATTAAATAAATGTACGTATACAAAATAATTTCATTGAATAAGAATCTAGTTTGAAGTGGTAAGTTTTGGAAGATGTCATGTGTATAGTCATACATACAATTTCTACAATTTATCTGTGTCCGTGGGGAGTAAATATGTTCTGGTTAGAACACAAATTTGCAATATTATTTGGAGTAAGCATCGGCGCAAAATTCAGTGCTTACTCCAAATAATATTGCGAATTTGTGTTCTAAGCAGAACATATGTATTTGTGGATATTATATTGGGAAAATTAGCAAATATCTTCGAAAAATAATGAGTTTCTAACAACCTTGAAGAGACGAAACATTGATGTCTGTCAATAGCGATATTTGTATGTATTTTTCTACGTTTAAGTTATTATAATATTTAAGCAGAAAATAATTGATGTGTGTAATAATAATATAAAACTGTTACATTAAACATTAATATATTTTATTGTTTAATTAAGAAAACAATTAGACCTGTATGTACTTTTGAATCAGGGATAAGCACAACATAACTAATATATGCACTAGAAGTGCTGTCGAAATTTTAGTAGTTACCCTAATTCACTAACTAGCATTCTTTAGTTAGCTTTTATTCATACCGATTAATACTATTATTTACACTAATTAATAGTATCCCAAATAACCGAGTTTATTAGTTGCAGATATGTTTTGTGATTTGGATATGAAATATTTAATGTCTGTTAATATATTTCACTACTTGAGGATATATCACAGTTTTGGAACCCTTACTTCACTCACTTTTAGTGCATAGCGCATTTATAACAAATAACTATTTAATTGTACTTATTAAAAAAAAGAGTTGCCATTAATATAAAATACTAAATTCACTTGGACCATCTTTCTCATAGTTAGAAATAACAGTCTGGGAAGATTTATTAACTGACTTTCCGATATTTTTTTCTTGAATTCTGAATCAATTTACATCATAACTATTACACATTTCAATCAAATTCTCTGATTTGTTTGTTGTAAAAACCGGTTTGATTATATCCAAATATTTTGGATTTTAGATTTAATAACAAATATTTTTTAAATTATAAGCGTGTACATTTTGTTGTTGCATTGCGTTGTGCGCGTTTAGAATTTGGCGGGGCTAACAATGTTGGTTGATATTTGTCGTATCGTATTTTTGCCTGCCAAAAACGTTCTACTATCCTGTTTGTAATTTTCCCTTACTCCGTGGCCATTGATTTTATATAAGTATATTATATATAATCAGTGTCCTTGGCGAATGCTGGGAGATAACGAAAGTCGTTCCATGGGCGCATTTAATAATAACTGATAGCTGACTGATTTACAGTAGACTTGCGATTATGTGAACTAATCATTTTTCACATATTTTATCATTTCTCAAAAGTAATATTCGTATGGTCGCGAGACTAGTGTATTATATTTTTGTTATTAAAAATCATAGGGAAGTTATTTAGTTAGAGTAGGATCATTTCAATTGTTATGGAACCCATATAGTACTTAGAATAGGTAGCCTCGTGTAGTACCTTTTTTAGGTGGAGCAGGATGATTTGTAATAATTTAGTTTTCATAAATAAAGTGTTTGTAATTTACGCAATACAATAGCAGTAAGCATTATTATTATTAGGTACTTCATTTTAGTAACTGCATTTTAATATAATATACATACCTTTATTAACTAAATATGGATAATATTACATACCTAACTGAGTCAAGCATTTATTGTAGAATTTAATGTGTGTGAACCCAATTAAAAAAATGGGGATTCGAAGAACATGCAAATGTTTTCATTGGTAAGTACGCAAGCATTTAAACTTTTTCTTTTACTATCAGTAGGTTGGAGAACTAATTCAGTTATTTTGGTACGTGTTAAAGTTCGTTTGCGCCTATGAGTTTCAAAAACGTATCTTGTGGCTTACTTACTACCAATACCTTTCTTTTCTAGGAAATATATTATTTTGCATTAGAAGAATATTTTATAATATTTAATACAATATACACTGACACTGTTGATAGAATAGAATACTGCTAGTATTTTAAACGCGATGACTAATTAAAATTATCCATGTATTTGTTACAAAACTAATTTTATTCAACGCGTGCACTGCAAAAACTCCAAACCATAACAAATATTTAAAAGAAGTAACACGTATTTTTGTGCCAAAAAATAAGTTTAAACATTTCCGGGTATTTGGATTAAAACTGCAGGCTATTGAAAATATACAAACAAAGGAATTGTTTGACGCAAATATTTTTTTTGATTGAAACCTGTTTCTCAGTGTACAATATTAAATACTAATAATATTTACCTTACAAAGTGGCAAAAGAAAGATTGAAGACGAACGCGAATAGGTTCTTGGTACAGCAGAAGAAATACAAGAGAGAAGGTATGGGCAATCAATCCAAGCGTTGGTTAATATCTAAGTAAACTTGGCTCCAAGAAGCTCTTAAACAAGACATAAAAGTACATCTACGACTTCACGCGCGCAGTTTATAAAAATTCTTCTTATATTTGATCCTTTAGTGGAAACAATAACGCGCAAGCCGGAAAGGTTGGGCCAACTATCTTTCGCACACCGGAAGAATAGTATCTTTCGGTATGATTTTTTATCTATCTCTAATGAATCAGTCATAATAAAATTTTGTTACTTAATACAACCAGCAAAATAAGAAAAAAATCATATGAATTTTCTTCTCGCCCACTTTATAACAATATCTACTATATCGATTACATACTGGCGTCTTAGTTCATTAGCTACACCAGTTGTATAATGGACGTACAAATCTGAAAGAGATGATGTCTTTTCTGTTGAGACGGGTAATAAATATTTGTTGTAGAAGGATGTATATTAAACTTGGGGTAATGTAACTTCGGGGATTCCATAAGGCTGTGCCCTTGGGCCCCTTATTTGTATATTATTTGCAAACGATTTAAGATCTCACTTGGAAACAGGGCATATGGTCATGTATAGATGCACATAACACCCCAACAGCAGTATGCGGGAATAACCAACAGGAATTACAAATTTAAATTAATCAGGTGAAAACCGATTTCTCCAAACGGTATTTGTGAATATAATGTCTTTAAATGCTGATGAAGTTAGGTTTTTTGGAACTCTGGTGCATTCCGCGCTCACATTCGAGGATAACACTAATGGGGTTTACAAGAGAATTAACCAACAGTATTTTAGAATTTCACGAATGGAAAACTCTCTGAACACAAATTGTTTATTAAATATTTACTGCGCATTGGCCTACTCGGTTGTGTCTTGTAATGTCTTGCTATATGGGATCGCGTTAGGAAGAGCTTCAGTTTTACTTGTACAGAAAAGCATCGTAAAACTGATCTTCGGCTGCGGACTCAGAGATTTGTATGTACGCGTGACGTACGAAAAAATAAACTAATGAGATTTTACAGATACAATCGTAATATTATTAGAATTAGCTAATTTTTGTAACTCTCCGATTGAAATATGTTCGATTCCGAACATCGAACTGTAATAAACGGTTATAGTTGACCTATGGGATCATAACACCATCCTGAAATGGAATAGAAATGCCATAAAATGGTACACTCATGGATCCAAAATGGCAGAGGGACCTAGAGCCTAGAACCAAGTACTTCGAAAGTTTGTGAAAATACCCAAGTATCTTTTAGGCGGAAATACACAATATTGAAAGGTGTGCCCAGTTCAATATTGATAGAAATTATCGAAAGAAGGAGATTATCATCATGCCTGATAGTCAAGCAGTCATCAAGGCGCTGAGCTCACATGATATCAGTTCCAAGATGGTCTGTGAATGCCTAGGGAAATTAAACGAACTAGGCAAACGGAATAAAGTAAGCCTCCTGTGGGTTCCGGGTTACACAGGAGTGGAAGGAAACGAGATAACTCATAATCTCGCAAAAAAGGGGCTGAAATACCTTTTGTAGCACATGAACCCTTTTGCGGGATAAGTGGCAGTACAATACTGAAGAAACTGAAAAGAGAAATTGAGCAGAAAAAATCTAATTATTGGGAGAATCTCCAGAGAATGAGGCAAAGTAAAATTCTTCTGGGAACCTATAACCAGAAGAAGTTTATAGAATGCATCAACCTTAGTAAGAACAATGTTCGCATATTAACAGGAATACTTTAAGGCCATTGTAAAGTGAAAGGACACCTGAGTAAGCTTGGATTCAAATGACTAAGCTTGGATGCAAATGAATTTAAATATAGATTTTGTGGGAACAGGATGAAACACCCATCACCCCCTTTCAAATTGCGTAGCACTCATGAGTGTTGCACCTGGGAGCAGGTGATATCAAAAAGGGAGACTTACCTAACTTGGGCACTTCTGATATCCTACACTTTCTGAAAGGAATAGGATTGGAAGCCCAGCTCTAATACAGCAAGAATAGGGGATCGTTCATCAGTTCTGGAATGGGAGGTTGAATGGGTCCCTGGTACTTCGAATTACGGAGGAAGACTCATGAATAGGAACATATCTTGGGAATGTTGCCGTTACGGAAAATTACCCAATAGTTATGTAGGTAAAAATGTGGGTAAAATTAGTATGATAAAAATTGCTCCAACCATCAGTTTTCCCGAAGCCTGGGGAAGCACGCAACGGTCTTCCAGGCAGAGGTATTCGTCCTTGCAGCCTGTGCAGAAATGATTGCAAAAGGGAGCTAGATGGAGGAAAATTAATATAATGACTGACAGCCAGGCTGTCATCAAGGCAGTCTCAAACCCCGCAACTTGACCTAGTTACGGGGTTCGAGTTATAGAGTGCAAACAATCTCTCAATGCACTGGCACGGGACTACACGGTGTCTCTGATTTGGGTGCCGGGACATGAGGAAGAACTAGCCAAGGAGGGCTCTAAAAGACACTTCATAGGTCCAGAGCCCGTACGCGGGATTACTAAGGACTCTGCAAGAAGGAAGATCTGGACCTAGTTAGATAAAGAAAGTACAAAGAAATGAAGGTTGACTGAAGGTCAACTCCATGCTAAAGCGCTAATAGGAGATGGGGATGCTAGATTATCTGATAACCTACTCAGGCGCAGCAAGAAAGAAGCTAAAACCATTATTGGGCTGATAACTGGATACTGTCTCCTGAAAAAGCATCTATACAACACAGGCCGATTAAGCAAACCGTGGTGTAGAAGATGCGAACCACAGGAGGAAACGAGTTTATGTTTAGTTTTTTATGTAATCTGCACATGTGAGGAATTGAAAGTATTCAGGCAGAAACATTTTGGGAGAGATCTATTGGAGCCCTCGAAGGTTTTCAAGTTCCCACTGGGCAGGATACTGAGCTTTATAGAGAACACCAAGCTGCTCGAGTAGAAATAAGAGACTTAATAGGGATGGTACAATGAGCATCTAGCTCAAGTGCCCGAACTTTAGGTGCCCACCCTAACTTAATGAATGAATGAATGAACCATCACTGAACATAGACTGCAAACACACATAAAAGTATTATTAAACTAAATTTAATCAAAGTAAATACATTGTAAAAGAATAGAAATGTTCTTTCGAACCTAAAACAATGCACCTTTGATCTGCCAATATCTGTTGTAAATATTTACAATTTATATTCTAATATTTGGTTTCGATCTGTGGGTGCCTCTCTACTGATCAGCTTTACTTTCTGAAGGGAAAATTGTAGAGATCTCCTACATCACCTGGATCGTCTGGCTATTTGCTGCGACATTCTATATCCTTTTGTCTTATATCCTTTTATTATTTTAAAACAAATAAAAGTGAAACTAATAACGTTATAATTAAATAATAACAATTTATTAAACCATGACAATATATAAATATAGATTATACTTTTCTGGTGTAAACCCTTATTCCTCAGCACCAATTTAATTTAATTATTTTTTTAAATTTAATATTACATGAATTACATTATTTATAATATGGGTTATACTTATTTTTATATATTACTTTATTTGATAGTAACTAATTATATCTGTCTTTATAAATACTTTATTTTTCAGACCTAAAGAAATATTATTATGATATTTAGCGATTGTTCTATGTATAATTTGAGTATCGCGACCAGTGATCTTTTATTTGCTAGGTGTTACGGTACACTTGTAGATGCACCAAACCACCTTCCAAGACACCCTTCCAGCTCCTATTTTATAGGAGATTCTTAAACCACAGGTACGTGTATTGGATTTTAGGTGGTAGTAAAAATACTACCTAAAACAATTTTATTTCCACCAAAAATATTCAAACTTGTCTAGCAATTGTATAAATTTAATCATTTGATAGATTCTGCTAATTCAATACTAGTAGAGCCATGTATTATGTAACAGCTAAACTAGCTTAACTAAAGGAATCAACCACTACTTTGCAATTATCGATGAATTTTCTATAATAAGCCATACCAGGATCAATTTATGTCGACAGAGATCTAAATAACGAACAAAAATTCCTAACAAATGCAAGACGATGGCGATCGTTGCAATATCTAACCCCGAAATGGGACTGTTGGTAAACGGCCTCTAAAATATTCTATAACTGTTTAAAATTGATTCAAAACTAATTAATAATCTCTTTTTTAGGTGGGAAATCATCGGGGAAATATCTGAGTAAAGGAACGGCCTCGATACAGGTGAGGCTCATAGTAAAACAACTACGTACCAAATCGAACGTACTTGAGTTCCAATAAGCGAATAATAAAATTGACCTGTCCGAGCGTATTATATATTTTGGTAAATTTCTGTCCATTTGATAAGATTAATCGTCTTGGTGTTCTTGGTGGTAGGGGACAGAATAAACTATACAATTGTTAAATTTTAAATGTTAATTAACGTGACGTTTCGGCTATATGTATAGTTTCTTTTTCTAACTTAAAACATGATTATATCTATCCAAAAGAAAAAAAATAGGCTTTCTAGAGTAAAATAAAAAAATTCTTTAAATTTATGAAACATTGTCGTTATTAATGTTAAATGAGAAATGATTATCAATATCACATAAATTTAAAAAAAAAATATCTTGCATGCCTAATTAACCTTAAAAAAAATTTCGATTTAATTTAGAATGTCGACCAATATGTAACAATTTATTTTGGATAAATAGAATCATGTTTTAATTTATTTAGTTTGTGTTGATGTATTCCTATATCTTTTATTTATTTTATTTCATTTATCTTTCCTGTAAAACTAAAACATCAACACAAACCAAATAACTTGTAAACGTTCAAACAAATGTGAATGAAACACAACAATATACAGCCGAAACGTCACGTTAATAAAATAAACATTTAAAATTCAAACAATTATATAATTCATTCCTTCCGCTACCACCAAGAACACCTAGACGATTAATTATGAATTTTGTTCCCTACTTTACTACCGTATTGTATAAATATAAAATCCATATAAAAAATTAATGCGTTTCTTGAAACAGTCGGTATTATGAAGAAAAAAACAATAAAAAATAATGTCAACTAACTTTTCGTTTTAATTAGTTGTTAAATTATTCGAAGACGTAAAGGCAACTACATAAATTACCAGGTACTTGCTTGGACGTCAGCCATTTAGGCTTCTGTAAATTTTCCAGTTTTTCGCGCACGGCACATTTCCGCCGGATAATTTATTTTTCATTAAGGAGCTAATTCCTCACGCCAAAGGATATATAATCGTAGAAACTGGCATTTGCCGAGCGACAGGCACTCTGGCATGCATCCGCCTTTCCGCTCCCTACTCAGGTAACTACCTAGTAGGAGTGCCGTAATTTCGCACATCACGCGTTCCGGCACGCATAATTACGCCGCACTATTCGCAGTAATTTCTCTTCATTTTCGGGAACTTAAATTAGAGCATTAAAAGTTTAATTCCACTTTACCACCGGTAGAAGATTCCTTCTTATTTCAACGTTTTAACCGACAACGCAGTCGTTCCGTCTTAATTAATTAACTCCGCAGGTATATACTACCTGATGTTCGTTTCGCGTATTCCCTCTCTCTAACTGATAAATTTTATTTCACCTACCGGGATTCCATTTACTTCGCTAGGTGTACCTTGCCTTTCTGATACTTCTTTGTGCTTAATTTAACACATAAATTCTCATCTTCGCTCAGAATTATTTATCGCACTTATTACAAATTAATAATAATTATCTTTTCTCAGATTTATTGCTCCGAATTCTCGGTTGATAATTTCCTTGACTAGAACGAAAGTTCCAAAATTACAAGAGATTGCTAGTAGACGCCTTTGGCTCTAAACGGGTAATTTAAATAAAAGTGTGTTGTCTTTCGAAGTTATTTTGCGCTAAGCTCTCATGCAAAGTAGGTATACTAGAAAACACCCTTGCATAGATTTCATATTTAACGGCGAATGTATGGAAGACATTACCGCTACTATCAAAACACCCACATATCGCTTACGAGTTCAGAAATATGTAACCGACTAACCATTAGTAACAATTATTTAGATTAGGAAAAAAGTGTCTAGCCGAATAAGTATACACAAGAGATTTTTGAAGATGGTTCTGTATGGTAAGTGGCACGAAAGAAATAGAAATAGTTATTTGTATCACTAGGCCAGAAACTACAGTTTTGCGAGTTTGAGTACTCGCAAAGAGTTTCTGGTCGTGTGATACACAATGTTTTTTGGGCCGACAAATCTTAATTTTGAATTGAAAATAGAAAATATTGTCACTAGGGGGTTGACAGTACAAATTGGCACACATGTCACATACCTTAGTATTTTGACGTTTCCGAGAATAAATCTTTTTCTGTAATGTTCCTTCTAGTTATCAATAATAAGTGCAATGAAGACACCAGTTTATCTTAGCATGGTTGAGCAGTAGCTGAATGACAATTTATTACAAATCTGTCAAGTGAATCTAGTGTGGCCAACCTTTAGTGACATTTTTACCTGCCTAGGCTGGAAAACAATAGTTTTCCTGCCGCTTTTAAGTACTGCAAAATGAGTGTTTCTGGACGGAGGCGCAAAAACTAATTTATTTATAAATACGGGATTACGGGTAATGTGTTGCAATAAATGTTACATGTGTGTACCGGATACAAAGTTGGAAGCTGTGGATTGCATTCTGGGCGATTGGAAATGGGAAGGCTTCAATTGTAGGCGTACTTAAGCACGAGGGTGCAGGACAGACTTATTAATGTTCTACATTCGTCATAAGTCACCGAAGCGAAATGAGATATTCTTTGACAATAACAAGAAAAATGAAGTTCTAAAAGTCAATATCAAATAAAATCACAAACATAGATTCTAAAAGCCTGACAATAGTAAATGAAGCACCTATTCGTCGGTAAATAACATATTATTGAAAAGATATTCATGTTCGTCATATTCATTAATCATTAATTCATAAAATTCCACATGATGGTAATAACCGTCGAGTAAAAGTCTTTGGAATATGCTGTTACATTTGCAAGCAATTTGTCTAGATATTATGCTAGAATCTAATTCCATTAATACACAAAATTTAAAGGACAATATCACTGACATTTTTCGCATGGATATTTTTATTTTTATTATTTATTAATGTAAACATTGTTTCAAAACATCAAACCACATTAAGAATTGTAGTCGCACTGGGAAATGATTTTTCGAGATAATTTACTGGACATGTATGTATGTAATAGAAGGGTGGTGTTACACTGCGACCTAAAAGATCTATTGTGTCCCCTATTCTTGCTGCTTTACAGCTGGCCTTCCAATCCTATTCCTTTTAAAAGTGTAGGATGTCAGAGGGCCCCAGTCTAGGTAAGTCTCCCTCTTCAATTTCACATGCACCCAGGTACAATGCCCTCGGGTTGCACAGTGCTACGCAGTTTGAGAGGAGGTGGATGGATATTTCATCCTGTTCCCCACAAAATCTGCATTCAGGATCTTAATAACTTACTGGACATACATCGCGTGCAACTTCTGCTGAATTTCACCATAAAATTGTTTTACAATAAATAGTTTTCGTCAATCTTATTTTTTATAAAATTACTCACCATGATCAAAACTTACTAATCGTTATAAAATTTGAGGACCGTACACTAATACCCAGCAACGCCTTGTTAAATAAACGAAATGAATCAAACACGGGCTAAACTTGAAGTGAATTATACGAATGCGGGCTACAGTGAATTGATTTAAATTGAAAAGATTGATGTGAGGATAGCATTTTGTAGTGGTTAGGGTAAGGAATAGCGGTGAGTGCATGCCATTAGACAGTGATAGCATACGGATTGAAGAGGGTATATCGAAGCACTGACACGCAACCGCCCAGCAGAATAGCATGCGTTTTCTCGACTGATAGAAATAATTTTTTTTTTTCTTTTCTCATATTACCGCAATCGACAGATCGAAACTGCACTCATTGTCTAATAATATTTGAAAGAAAAGAATTAGGGCAATGAAATTAAAACCATGTAAATGCAGAGGCAATTTGTGATATTTTGACCACGGAGACAGCCCCGGGAACGGCGACGATACGGGGCAGGACGAGGATGTTACGGGCAGGGCATGGGACGGAGACGAGTCGTGGACATGGCGAACATTTGAGGAATGTACCAACCCCAAAATTAAAAAGGTGCCGGAAATATAATGATATAATGAATTCTATTATAGCACTGTTTTCGATTTCGCAACAGCTTTCATTAAGACACCAAAATCGAAGAATTACCTTACAGGCTATTCAGAATTACTCTACTACCATCTAGTTTTAAATTTTGTGTTTGGAAATGATTAATTATATTTATTAATATCTTAGAATGACTACTCATAGAATTTTATTAACAAAGACAAAAACAGCGCTGTGCGTTTATGCAATTATAGTTTCTTTTTTTTCACAAAACTCCCGAGTTAATTTTCAATAATAACACCTGCAATGAAATGTAAACGCGTCAAGCGCATCATCTCAATATAAACCAAATAGAACGAAGTTGTTTGGGGTTAGTCCGAACTCCGAAATATCTGGTGATATCACTATACAAAAAGTTGCTGGTAAAAGAACTCCATCAACTTCATCTCAATGCAAAAAAAAAATTACAGTTTGGATGAGTAACTTAAGTACCTACTAATCCTACTATAATAAAAATTAGTAACTAAGTACTTTGATACGTACTGCTGTGTACTGAATGTACCAAAGAAAAAGCAAAATGAATAAATAAAAATGAAAAATTGAATTAGCTAGTTCAATGGATAAAAATTTAAAAGGGCGCAAAAGAACAATTAAACTCAGGGTTACCCTGGTAAATTAAAACTAATCACGAAAAGTAAATTGTGGGTGAAAGAAATCTGACTTTCTTTATTACACCAAAAATTGAAAAGGTTTAAACAAAGATAAAGGAACAGAATTTAGAATGACGTTAATAACAATCAATAATTTATATTATAAAAAAAAAGAAAAAAATAGTTAAATACAAATTAGCAGAAATAAAAAACCCTGAACAGATGGTTCTGGTCGAAATCAAAAACCGCATTAGACTCTAAATTACAAAAGGACAATGCTAAATCCTTTATAAAAGCAAAAAACCAAATTTGTTCACTCTTTAAACTTAAGATCTCTTCCCGAACAAAAATAATAAATGATCTTATATCTAAATTGTGTACACAATAATATAATAACAATTATTATTAAATGAGTTCCTTGATGGACGAAATAAAATCAAATTAAGCGAAACAAATTTCTAAAACAAATGAAATACGAAAATGGCAGCAAACAAATTTGAAATATATACTCACGCTTAAATGTCTATCTCAGAACTGAGTCTAACAAGGTTAAACAGTCGCATACATATAAACAACAGCTGCGTACAACGAAACCGCGCACAGACCATCGAAGAAAACTTCTAAGAAGGACATGAACAACAAAAGCGAACGCAATAAAGAGTGAAATTAATTTAAAACAAGTGAACATTTAAACAAATTAAACAATTAACTCAATAACTAAATCTTGTACAAAAATTAACATTAATTTCTAAGAAAATTTGCTCGAAACATTGATAAAGGCAAATCGGAGTAAACATGAACATCTCTGCAACTTAAAAAAAAACTCTCGCGAACACAAGATGTCCACAGCAGTACCTTATATTTCATTTTTGTTATTTCTTATATTTTGTAATGTTATAATTTTAACTCCTTCTTATAAATATTGATGATGTAAAATATTTGTGAGTAACCATGTTTTTAGAAACCCCGGCAATAAGCTCTGATTACTTTTATGTACCTATAAATTGCTCACTTTTTTTCGTAGTTCTCTCTTTTCTTGTTCTCCATAAGCTTTCCATGCTAATTTTACATGGAATACACTTTCTATTTAGGTAGATATATTATCCTCACTTATCGTTTAAAACAGTCTGCAAAAATGCAATCGGAAAAATTTGAAATGGGAAAAATAATATCAGAAAATATCTTTTCTCTCAAGGCCCGGCACGTCACTGTAGAACTCGTGAAAAAACGTCTTTTGAAAGTGTCACAATAAATCTACACCCTTCGCTATTTTCAGGCGTAAGTTAATGGGTACAACATTAAAGAGAACCTAAATCGTTTAACGGAAGAGACGCCCTTCCATCTAAGGTCGTCTAAATAAAATATGAGCACTGAATTTATTTGAGTGAAATTTATGGCGAAAATACCGTAGCGTTACGCGATAATCTCGGATGTCGGACAAATATTTTCAAGGATATACAGTCTGTCCCCGGATGGACTGAACAAGAGGGAAGAAATTTCTATTTTGAACTTAACTCAAAAATGTCATTCTCTATAAAAAAAATTTGCTTATATCAAAACCATTAATTCTGAAATAAAAATTTAATTATAACTAACAGCTTCTTGCGGGTTTCGCCGTGTGTCAAACCTTTCGCTCGACTTTTCGCTGTTCATACTGACAGCTTCTTCAGGATAACTGAACTGATTCTCCATGGTCCGACATTCTTCTTATATACGCCCCTGGTGCATCCAACCGTGTAGTTTCCGCTCCATTGACCGTGACGGTTCGTAGTAGGCTCTTCCACGTGTTGCTAAGGTGGTACCCTTCTTCTCTGTTAACGGTGAGGAGGAGAAAAACTACAACAGTTCTTGGAATACATAAATTCACAGCACCCAGCCATCAAGTTTACCATGGAGAAAGAACAAAATGGAAATCTCCCTTTCCTGGATGTTATGGTTAATGCTAACTTTAGAACAAAGAGTTTACCTTGTTCAATATTATGAAACTGGTGAGGCTTCTTACAATTTTGCTATTTAAAAATTTCAACGAACGTTTCCTAATGTTCACGTGTGGGTTAAAGTTTTACAAAATTTGGTAGAAATATTGGAAAGAACAGGTGGTGTACATGACATCAAGAAAAGAAAAGGGATACACGATGAAGAAGCAACAATACTGGCTCTAGATTCTGTAAAAACAAATTCCAAATTATCCTTACAAAAAAGATCCGCACAGTTAAATCAGTTAATTAGCAAACCGTATTCACAAAGGATTTTTGAAGAAAACAAAATTAGACCTCATAAACTGATTTTTGCTCATGAATTAAGAAATGGTGATGATGCTTTGCGTTTTAACTTTGCTTATTGGTAGGAGAAAGTCAGTCCGTAAATAGAAATTTTTGCAAAAACATTAATTTTTGGGGTGAATTGACATTAACAACCAATGGAAAATTTGCAAAGCAAAACTGTAGATGTTGGTCGAGAGAAAATCGTAATTTTAAAATTGGAGTCAGTATTACAAAAAGGTTAATGTGTGGTGTGATGTTACGTACGGAAAAATTATTGGATGGTATTTTTTTAATGAAAATATGAATCAACAGACGCTTCAATTTTTTTTTTGCCTGCAGTAAGAGATGAACCTAACTTTGAAAGTATATTTTTTCAACAATGTAATGGGACAGCGAAAATTTTATTTTATTTTAAATTTAAATTATTATTTATTGTCGCCACAAAAAGATATTTGATTTCACCGTATTTAGGAAACACCTAAACAGGTGGTAATTGTATTGTATTTCTTAGTTTTATTCCGGTTGTAAGTGTGTAAGGCCTACTGTCCACGTAGCCGCACATCATTCACAGGACATCGTCATTTTACGCTTGTATGTAGCTGCTTCATTAGAGAAAGTGTACAAGTTTACATTTAAATTAAAATATAAATACACAGCAGGTCCCAATAGTCTTGCGCGTGATTAAAGAATTTAACTTATACCTTGGTGAAATATTAACTCACTTAGTAAATATGTCTTTCGCAGAAGGATTTTTTCCAATAATTTTAAAACATGCTACTATTATTCCAATTTATAAAAAAGGCATAGTTACAGATACTTCAAATTATAAGCCAGTAGCTTCAAGATCTGTAATTTCAAAAATTTTAGAATGCTGTATGTTAGACCGTTTAAATTCTTTTCTTGACAAACATAACATCATTAGTAATAATCAACATGGATTTAAAAAGGGAAAGTCTACCTCCACTGCATTAATTGAGTTTTATTGCAACATCTTAAAAAATATCGATCAATATAAAGCAGCTATTGGTGTATTCTGCGATTTACAGAAAGCCTTCGACTGTGTACAATATGAAGTTTTGTTACAAAAGCTGGAATTATATGGAATACTTGGGCGCTGGTTTGGTTCATATATTAACAATAGAATGCAAATGATAAAGGTATGTTACAGAAACAATGAAGGAAATGATACTTTGACTGAATCGTCGTGGTTACCCACGGATTCTGGAATTCTACAAGGTTCAGTGCTAGGTCCTACACTTTTCGGTTTATACATAAACGATATAGTCTTGTCTCTATCAAATATATACTTGACGATTTATGTTGATGATGTAATGTTAACAGCTCGTAAAATAAATACTCATATTACTGAAAACACAAAAAATTCTTTACTAATTTTTTTTCGCAAAATAAACTGTCTTTAAGCTTAGAAAAAACAAAATACGTGGTATTTCATGCGAGACAAAAGTGAACATTACAATTTAATTATAAACAAAAAAGAATTATGTTTCTGTGATATTACTAAATTTTTAGAAGTTATTTTTGACCATACGTTGACATGTAAAGAGCAATGTGACAGTATTGCGCAAAAGTTACACCACAGAGCTTTTGCTTTTAAACGCTTAAGGTCTCAGATATCTGTGGATTGTTTAATTTCACTGTACTATGCTGAAATTCAGTCTAGATTACAGTATGGTATACTCTTATGGGGAAACTCGGCAAGTGCGCATCAAGTATTTCTAGTACAAATGTCGGTGATTAGAAGTGTTGCTGGAGCTCATTTTTATGATTCCTGTCGACCAATTTTTAAAAAATATAAAATCCTTCCTCTTTCGTGTTTATACATTTTGAATCGTCATGTTACATATACCAGCCAAAAGCAAATATTCCGACCAACGCGAAAACTCATGATTATGACACTAGTGCCCGGACATCAAGCGCCCACCCTAACTTGAATGACTGAATGAATGATGAATGACACTAGAATAAAAGATCAACTGCAGTTACCTTCTAGCTCAGTGAATATATTATAAGTCAAAGTGCATATAACTTAGGAATAAAAATATTTAATCATTTAACCAACGAAATTAGATGCCATGACAGTTATAAAAGTTTTCCAGAGTCACTAAAAGCATTTTTGTTACAACATTTCTTTTACTCGGTGGCTGAATATTTCGGAGAGTAATACGATCTTATTTTGCTTTCTTTTTTTTTCTGTTTATTTATTGATTTATTATTTTTTTTTGTTTCTGTGCCTTATTATTGGGATTATTGATTTTATTGTTCTATCATTTTGTTTTTAAGTTTGGTGGTGGCTTCATTAATTGTGTTTTCTATTATACACACAATTGTGTTTTTAATCAATAAATAATATTATTATATTATTATGCTTGCATCTTGCGTAGAAAGGATGTACAATAATAAATCAGCAGAATATTCGAGAAGAGACGTTACGGATAAAGCTTGGAGCAGCGTCGCCAACCTCTCGTATACGAATTACCGGACTTTGATGAAAAAAATTACCATATTTGTAACAATTTTACTATACAATTTCAAATAATCGTATAAGTAGCATTTAAACTTTTTTTTTTTTAAAGATTCTATGGACTGGTTAATTTCTTTAAAATTAGAACTAGATATCATTTGATTGTTTTTCGGTTTTATAGGTTTTAGATATCTATCATATTGTTCTGATGACAAATTTAGCATTAGAAAATGCACATAACTTGAAATTTATTTTCAACCATTGATTGAAGCCATGAATTCTGGTAATTGAAGTAAAGAATTTTTAAAAATCTAAAAATAAAGAGACAGGTTTCTTTAAAAAAATATTTTTCATTTTTTTTTGGAGGTACTTGGACCATCACTATCACTATGTAGCATTTTTAAACACGTTTTCATGCGTAAGAAGAAATATACTACAACACAAAACGTGTGCGGATGAATTTATAAACCTACATCACTGACGGGGGAAATCCATAATCTTCGTAAGAAAATAAAAAAACTAAACCAAGCATCCAAGAGAGCACTGTTATTCGTGAAAACACCTTAATGCTTTTAAGATATATTCCGTAACCCCGTCCGGATTTTTTAAACTTACCTTTCGCATTAACAAAACCCTCACGATCGGAATCGATTTTAATATAATAATAATTATATATGTACCGCCATTTATGCTCATATCTGTCGTAATTTCGATATGCGCGTAAGCATACCGTATTATTTGTACCATGGTACGGATGCTACTCACTTAACAGTGTTCGTAAAAAATTTCTGCAAGAACATTTTGGAAACAGGTGCATAGCTCGTTATGGACACATCAATTGGTTGGTTCGTTCCCCTGATTTAAGCCCTGGATTTCTTTTTATGGGGATATGGTAGAGCATGTTTGTGATATTAATTTGGATAACAAAATCGAAATCTTAAAACGAAAAATTACGGAAGCGGTAAATTTTGTCACTCAAGATATAATCCACAATATTTATGAAGAATTTGTACGCAGAGGATGCCATGTGAAATATTTAGATTTTTCTTCCAGAATTGATGATTTTGAAACAAGCAAAAATTTGTATGCGTTAGATTCCAAATAAAAAAAAATTAGTCCATTCCGGGACATACTGTATAAGAATAAAAACTTACTGGGCAATACTTAACGTATACATATATGCTTATATTTTATCTTTCCAATTCTCTTTATATTCGCTAATTATGTATCTCATCACAGTGTGTATACTTCAGTGAAAAACGCCTATCTAAGTTGGTAATCTAGTAGCTCTATAGTACATTACTTAATGTTACTTAAATATGATATGTTTACGAAGGTTGGTATAGGATCACCGCACCTTTATTAACGTCATGCTAAAAGCCTCGCAGTAAGGAACCTCGAATACAGTTCCGCCACGGGTTGGTATGTTTTAACGTGCTGCATGTTTCAAAACCCTTTTAAAAATATTAGATTAATTCTCCGCTTATCCTCACTTTCATGCACGCTATTTCCCAACAGTAACGGTTAGTTCGAAAAGATGAACGTAACATTTTTACCACTATCATGGACGCAAACACGTACGAATAAAAAAAAAATATTTGCTTGTACTTCAAGTGATATCAAGTACTTCGAAATTTTTTCTGTAGTTCACTGATTGTGAGAGAAAGTAGTCTTGTCCACAAGGAAATAGAGAAAAATATTTCATATAAAGAAACTTTATTTGAATAAAATATTGTAATTTAAAATTGATGCCATTGCTTTCTTTGCAACGATGTTTCTTTGAAAAAACATATTTTCTCTGAATAAGTTACATTGACAGCAAGCAAAATGCTGTTATATAATGTGTCCATTTATATGTTATTTAAATTATCGGCTTTGATTATTATGGATTCGGCCTTAGATAATTTACCATCACCATCAAATCTGCTCCGTCATGGCTTTGCAATAATCTGAATGGTTACTAAATGTTATTTCCGTTGTTTTTGCCTTGAAAGTTATTTCATATGATTTGCAGTGATACTGTTTTCACCATTTTCAAAGTTCTGAGAATGCTTAATTGCAATGACTAATTTTATAAAGGATATCTGAATGGCGTGAAGAATTCTAGGAAAAAATTGGAAATCTGGAGATGTAAGTATACAGGGTAACCACAAGACGTACACATTAAGTTAAATGAAGAAAGATTTGCATGTTTGTAAGCCTAATCCAAATACATTTTTGTCCATTTAAGGAAATGCATGGTTTACTAGATACTTGCAAAAAATAGAAATTCGCCAAAATCTTCGCTGTGCTCTTTTATTTGTAAAGATAGAAAAACAAATAAATATTGTTTTTATGAAATTTAATGTTGTACAATGGCATCTTCTTACATTTTTAATTTTTCTTAACACTTTTGAGCTAAGAGGCAAAGTCTAATTTTCTTTAATAAAAAACATAGTTGGCTATGACATACACTAACAGTGCATTTTCTTCTGCTTGCAATGATGTAAGGGTCATAGCATTTATTTTAACATGTAACAGCACAATACACTATTACTATGTTTTGTTTTAACAAAAACCGTGTGATACCAAGCAAAGAAATGAAACTTAAAATACTCAATAAAACACAAGACATAATAAAAGCACTAAACGAATTAATTATTAACAAGATGCAACACCCTAAATGTACATTAAGTGTGCGAAATGCCCAACATGATTATCGACGTATATATGATACTTTTCCAACATTGAGTTAATAACTCTCCTAATTTTGCACCCATCTAACCGGCTAAATACATTAAAAACAGCTTTCAATAACTTCTCTTGGGTAGTTATGATTGCATGTATACAAGATCTTTTATTGTTCAGATCGAGATGATGAAAAATCTGGGGAACATGCAGGGACAACTTCTGCCGATCTACGAATTTGGAACTAATTCATCTAGATAGTTTTGACCTGATAGTGAGGTAGCACCGTCGCGTTGAAACCGCCGTAAGTTTGTGTGCCCGTAAATTTAATTGATCTAGGATACTGCCGAAACCTTTCTTAAGAAATTACAAATATCGATATCCAATTAAAGTTTTTTTAGAAAATAAATGCCAACAATCTGCGAACCAATAACACTGCAGCATGGATTGACGCCGAAGGTAATCTGGGGTCGTCTTTCTTCTAAACGGTGAAGATTTCTTTGGGCTTACAGGTGTTCATTATGGCAAGTGAACATGCCGCAGTTTCTGAAACGTGTTTCGTCAGTCCATAGGATCTGTATAAGAAAGTTGTTTTTTCCATGGCATTTTTGAACCATCATAACACTTCAGTTGTCCAGATCGCGTTTTTCATGTCAACACTTAATTTTTGTTAAAGAAAGACTTTTTGTTAATAAAAGTGCATTATACGGTTATTTATAAAAATAAGTGCTACCGCCCTTACATCATTGTAAGGAGAAAAAATGCACTATTAGAATAAGTTATAGCCAACCATGGCTTCGATTTAAATTATTAATGTCCACATTTTAACATTATCTAATAAGTTACGCTACCCACCAATAATGCTACCTGTAAAGATCGGACAAGAAATTCCTACCTTGCCCAATACTAAATTCCAGAAATTTTAATGACTGACAATTGAATTGTATTACATGAATTTATAATTTATATATTACTAATTTATAATTTCACTAGAGTAATAATGCATTTTCGGTACAAATTATATACATGGTTATAAAATATGTATTTAGTACCAAGCTAATATTTCATGAGAGCGCTAATCATCAAAATGGTACTCCCCATCGCAGCACAGCGGATTGTCTGTATTTAACCTCATAATATTGTTGAACTGATTTAAATTTGGTTAATTTTTAACATCGGCTATTTCAGATTTACGAAAACCGAAAATTATTAATTTAAATGTTTCTTACAATTAGTAAAATTTGCTTCAGTAGTCATTAATTTGACCAAACAAGCTTTACTATTTTCACAAAGAAATTTTAATATTGCTTGTTTTGAAGTAAAAACCGTATTAGGAAGAAATATGCTTGCTGGATTACTATTTGTGGTGCAATTTCTTAGAACCTAATAAATATTTCTTTGCCACTATTTAAAAGAATAATTTATTTGACTGAAGGCCTATTGTATTTATTAACGACAAAGATATCTTTATGGCTGTACAGAATTTGCTCTTAACCTATTCGAATTGATAGTTATTACTATTGCCAGAGCGAATTTCGAAAATAAGGGTGAGCATATAATAAGAAGTCGTAAGCTTCTTATCGGTTCAAGTTGTTATAGTCTATGAAAGAAAAATGAGTCATCACAAAACAAAAAAGTTGACGGTAAAACGACTTTCAGTAAGTGATTCCAAAAATGTATATGAAAAAAAAAATGAGAATTATAAAAATTTTACAGTAAAAGAGAATACATGGAATTCCCCTACGCCACATACATAATAGTATATTTTATGCTACACATGTACATAAAGACATTATGTAAATCTAGTTATTGGAAGTTTTGGATTGGTGGTATTATAGAATAAATAGTAACAAAACCAGAAAATATGTTCTTTCCAATCCTTTTATTAGTAAAATATTATTGCCGACCGGTTTCGGCTTATGCCATCCTCTCGACCTCCTAAATTCTTATTGACGTATTGTGTTCAGAGGATGGCATAAGCCGAAACCGGTCGACAATAATATTTACTAATAAAAGGATTGGAAAGAACATATTTTCTGGTTTTGTTACTATTTATTCTATTATGTAAATACCCATTTAACATTAAGCAACCAAAACTTTTTCGTGGAATTATGGTTTAAACGAATGCAACTTTTCTTAATTAAGCAACGTTTCGACAATTTTTTTTATTGTCTTTTTCAAGTTTTTATAAAGTAAAATTAATTAAAGGTGTGTTGTAGATGATATATTTTTATTTGTTTACAACCATCTGTTGTTTGTCAATAACACAAAACATTTTAAAATTACATAACACGTTAGTACTATTATCTAAATTTACAAACAAACATATAAGCGAAATTCTAACATTCAAAGTAATCAATATTTTAAATTATTATTTTGTGTTATTGACAAACAACAGATGGTTGTAAACAAACAAAAAAGGAAATCATCTACAACACACCTTTAATTAATTTTACTTTATAAAAACTTGAAAAATACAATAAAAAATTGTCGAAACGTTGTTTAATTAAGAAAAATTGCATTCATTTAAGTCATAATTCCACGAAAAAATGTTGGTTGCTAAATGGAATACATTGGCTAGTAAATAAATTTCAAGAAATTTAACATTAAGTTGAATTCACCTAAAATTGTTAATTCAGGAAGGATCCTAATTAGACTACCTATAGCAAACGTTCATTCATGTTTCATTGTCAGGGTATCGAGTTTTTGCGAGAAAAAGGTATGTATGCCTGCTTACATCCTTGAAATGTTACTTTTGGAAGATATGCTGTCCTCTAAATATTCTTCAGCAACTTAGGTACTCTTCCATTTACCATGACGTTTCAACGTGGTCATACTGATCCTAGCCCCCGCCAGAAGAGTTGCTGACATTCGACGCAGTCAGTGGTCTGTGCACTTGTCAATATTGCCCACGTCCAGATATCTCGCAATGATGAATAGAATTTTTTTCCAAATGTGCTTTTCCCAGCTAGTATACAGCGACCTTGTCTATAGATCAGAGCAGGTCTTTTTTTCTGATCAATCACGTGGCCGTAAAGACAACTAATCTCTTACCAGCTTCAAACAGTTCATTTCACCATCATCAACAATGGTAAAAACGCGTTTTTTATTAGTTTTTGTCTCTGGTACCTTTACCACGAAAACTGATTTTCTCTCTCCTATATAAGTAACTAGTACATTCACAAGTTCTTGCTGTTGATATCCACCAAATACACCAAACGCTAATGCAATTTTGCTCATTAAAAACGTCTCAATGAAACATCTTTTCTAAATAGAACTTTTTCGACCGGTTTTTGACCCTTGCTTCAAATATTCGTTTAACTTCTAGTAATTAGCATTGTTAATATTCTTATTTACCATTGAATATTTGTACTATAGGGAATTCAGTGAAAATGTTTCAATGAGACCACCGAAGTATACAAGAAACAAAGCTTCATTAATATTTTCTATTCAATTTCCTACTATCCAGTTTATTAATTTGTCATATACTTTGTCGTATGCGTCTCTCGATTTCTTCTATGACTGGGGTTGATCGTTACAATATTTTTAAAATTAAATTGAATTTTCGGATTTTTTTTTAAATAATTATGGATACGAACTAGTTTAACATAAAAGTCTGTATGGACCGCGGGTATTAACAGATGTATGTGTAAGATCATCGCCCCCACGGCACAAACATCTACTTAATACACTTAGCACATAAGTTATTATAGACTATCTTCCTTCTTCCATGTGCACTACTAATAAGATTAAAATACCCTTGTTCTCTTGTTTTATAAATACACCATGCGTATCACTTCTCTTACAACTGCTCTTCATCTTCTAATAAAATTACATATATTAGATTTTAACTGCAGTCTCAAATGCAGTCGTCAGATGCATTACCGAAATCAGATCTTATAATGGGTTAAATTGGCCGCAACGCGAAATAGATATCAAAGATAATGAGCCGGTCGAATGGTGGGAATAAATAATGCCTTGTTACATACACATTAATTACATATATAGAGATATAGCAGCTTATGTAAAGTGAAGTTGTTTTTCTTCGTAAAATGTAAAAATAGAATAATATATAGGGTGTTTTATTTAAAATAACGGAGTAGGTATGCGTTCCCTTATTTTTGAAACAGTCTGTATAGTCAAAAGTATTTTTAGGTTATGCAACATTCAACTCTGTAAAAACGTCTATGCAAGAGATCCTAAAATCAAAAATAGAGCTGCAATCAAAGACCTAGTCTTCGATGGGATACCTGTACGTAAATTTTCTTTTGCGTTTCTGTTTTGTGAGTTAAACATAAATATAATGGTAGCAATAACTTTTTTTTGTTTGCCGTAGGTCGTCCAGACACCAGTACAAAATATTCGCTACCTGTAGAAGTAATAACGTAACATAACTGAGCATATAACATGAAAGGCGAGAGAAAAATAATGAGAGGGAAAAAAAAAGTAGCTTCTTACCAAAGGTATAGTTATGTCGTTTTTTGATTTAACAAAAATTAGATAGGTACCATTGAAACAATTTAAGGATTTTATTTATATCCCTTTTTAAATACTCCATGAGAAAGTAAAATAAGCAAGCTCTCTTTTTAGACACCTGTATATTTTCAGAGAAGCTATAAATTTCCATACATTAGGTACAAGGCGAATGTGTCACCTAGGCGTAAATAAAAAAATGGTAAGATGAAAAAGTATCTTTACACATAAATAAAATAAAAATTCAGTCATAACATTCGTGCATTTGAATTTACTTTTTCCCAACTGCTTCTGACCATGCCATTCATTAATCAATCATACGATGCCGATTACTACGCATAACATATCTGTATGATTATATCTGTACTCAATTTAGTGGAAGTCAGAAATCTACTTTTCCATCAACCAAAACAGCTTTCTGACAATTAAAAAATTTAAAAAAATTTTTGAACAGAAATTACATTAACTGTATATTATTCTCACAAAAGCGACGTTTCGGCCACCTCCGCGACCTTCTTCAAGCTGCAAACCCCAACATTAAGCGTATAACAATTACTCTTTAAGTTAAATAAATACCTTAATAGAAGATTATACACTTATTCTACCTATTAGATAAAAAATTGATGTTGATGTAACACATAATTAACAATAAAATATAAATTTAAAATTTTGAAGGATTAATTACAATTAAAATGTTAACTTATACACATCAAGGGAAATGAAATATTAATGTAAAAAATACATACGTATTGCTGTGGTTTATACAACCCATTCATCAATGAGTGTATTTTGAGTTGCATATTATGGTTGTTGTTTGTTTAAACAGCTGATTTTCAATTTACCGAGAATTTTCACAATTTTGTTTTGTTTTGAATAAGTTTAGTTTAAGAATTTATTGAATGATTTTAATTATGTAGTGTTAATTTTTTTTTTTAATTAATCCGGTCATTCAGATGTCTATTGTTGGCTTGTGCTGGTTTAATGCGTATTCTATTAAATATTGTCGTTGTAATGTTATACGTCTGCGTTGTACGAATTTTGAGAGAGGGATTTTTGTAAGAAAAACAATTGCAGGATTACGCGGTTCGTTGTTCGACTATTGACGTGAGTAGACGAGTTTGTTTTGTTGTTGCCATTTTGATATTCAGTTTGTATTGTAAAATTTAATTTCCTTTTATATAGTCAATCAAGGAATTTTCATTGTAATAATTGTTAATGTATTAGAGTGTGGACTTTTTAGATATAGGATCAATTATTATTTTATGTTTAGGAAGATTTATTTTTGGTTTTTCTCTCAATTTTATATTTAAAGAGTTAATTTTTCTGTTTATCTATTTTGCTGTATCTTTTTATTTTTCTGTCACCTCGTTTGGGTGAGTAGAAGCATTTTTCTATCTTTTAGCTTTTTCATTTCTGCAAGTTTCTAGCATTTGTCCACGCTTAGATTATTTTAATTTGTGAACCACGTGGATAGAAATTCAAAGATCTTATAGATTGAATAATCTTCCTGAACAAATAAAACCTTTCGTTTTTGTTTTGTATAGGAAATAGGATTGTCCTATTTTAAATTAGAGTCTAGTGTAGTTTTTATTTTAGGCCAGAACCTTCAGTTCAGGTTTTTTTTCTGCACAATTGTAATTTAACCCGTTGTTTCTGTTCTTTTATTTTATATTAAATCTTTACAATTTTTCGTGTATTTAAGAAAGTCTGATTTCATCCACTCACAATTTACTTTTCCTGGTTAGATTAAAGTTTTAATTCGCGAGGGTAACTCTGAGATTAATAGTTCTTTTGTGTTCATTAAAAACTTTCCGTTGAGCTAGCTAATATTTTTTCCTTTTCATTTTTAAATTCATTTAGCATTTTTATTTACTTCAATTTATACACAGCAGTATGTTGAAAAGCACGGCAATATATAAAATAACAGCATCATTGTACAAGGTGCAAAACAATTTTTGGGATTAATATTTAGTTAACATAATTTCTGCAGAAAAATAGCCGTCTATCTTTTCTATTTCATTAGAGCGATTACTTGCAGATAATTTCATTCAATCAGTAAAACATATTGTATTATACAAGCTATATAAACCTTCAGTAGCAGTAAAGTGTTAGGATTCTTGTAAAATGCGATATCACATCTGTTGTTTCCTAATACACACTCATGGCTTACACTTTGTTTCATAATTTGAAAAGTGGTTCGATAAATTTTTCCACATTGGACTACCATGCACATTTCCAGGCCGTGACACATAAACTAATGCAATCTCTTGATTAATTAAAAGTAGCCTAAACGTTGATTAAACTACAGGTGCGAACGGACGGGCTGGCCTGTTTAAGACCCGAACCGGGCCGTGCTTTTCTATAACGGCACAGACGGTCCGTAAAGCCAGTTTATAATATTTGAGTTGATATGTCAAATAATTCGGAACAATTTTAAAATAAGTAGGTAATAGAAATCATAATTCCATTGTAATTAATGTATATAATTTGCCTATTCATATTGTACAAAAGTAACGGAGTACCATTTGCAAAATGCAGATATATCATCATAATCATATAATGAGATCTTGAACTGAAAAACTTGTGAGGGAAAAAAAATGAAGTAAATGTAAGTGTGGGATCTCACTAATTTTACTTTGCGAAGAGAAGAAAGAGAGAGAAACTGAAAATTACACAATTTTCAGAGCAAAAAAATATGTCTATTTGACAAATTTTCTGAAATTATTTATTGGAAAATATATTTGAATTTTCATAATTTTTGAGTTTTTAAAATTATTGGATCAAATAGACCAAATGAATTCTGTATCTACTCACTGTTATTCGTTAATCAAACGTACTGTGATGCGCCTTCTCAAAGTCGTGATTCGATTTAAAATTTTAAGGACGAAATTGGTATTTTATTGAAAGTTTATATTTTAAAATATGTCTTGTTATCAAAACTTGCTTATCTTATCTTATTTTATATTCTAATTCTGATCCAAAGTTCTTTTTACCAAATTTTAGTTTTTGATTTTAATAATAAATACAAATAAATTTCAGAGCAAGAAAGATGTTTTATAATAAAACGTGCTTAATATGTTTAGGAATTATAAACATTGTGGAAATTATCTGTTCCACTTAATTATTAAATCGCCAGCACTAGTTGCTGCAACTCTTATTGTAAATATTTGCAGCACATACCTTTAAATAAAATAGTTTTCCTATAGGAGAGGCTATCCTTTTGGAAGGACGACCGGTAAATAAGACGGGCTGCGAGATGTTTACCAAAATGCGCACCTTAGATTGAACAAAAACCCTTTTCATTAAAGCAATTCTCACCATGAGAGAATGGTTTCCTTATTTTAATAGTTACATTTGATTACACTAATAATATGGAATATATTCCAACGATGCTTTGCTGGCCTCAATTTATTAAGAACTAAAGAAAAGCGAATTCATTCTTCTTTCTCTCTCACCATTTTGCTGACTACTCTTTTGACGACGAAGAAACCATAGTGTGATAAACGCCCGAATCTGGTCCAACACTTTCCTTAAAGCCAGAATCCTCTGTATTCTTAAAAATACCTCATCTTTCTAATATTTATCGAAACTCCCTTCAAGCCTCGCGTTATTTTCTCAGAAAACGGCTAGCCATCCATTCTGCATTCTTTTATAAAATCTACACAAGTATGTACAAGCTAAGACAATTTTAATACATAAAGGTAGATTGTGCCCAAATATTTTTAGGTATCGGTAAAGCACTACTAAGGATTATGCGCGTTGCTTTAGTATTTACCCTTATGCTATACACATAAGCTTCATTTCTAAAGTATTTACTTTAGACCGAAGGTAGTAGGTACTCTATTATTGGAGTAAATGCTTTTTTAAGCATGCGTCAAAAAATACGTATGGATCTTAGATAGTTCCCTACTGGCAACTTTTAATAAATGCATGGTTAAATAGTTAAGGTATTCCAACTATAACAGCAATTAATATCGGCTAACTTAATGCTCCCGCAAGGAGTAAATCTTCGACAAAATCTCGTTCCACAGCTTAACTAGGAAATATGTTAATAGCTAACCCACAGCAATCTGCACGCTACAAACACAAAATTCTACCTCTCTCTACAATATTATTAACGAAGTTTAGCGACGCATAATTTAATTTGCATAGGAAATGGACGAAACGCTGCCGTAAAGGTAAAATTAGCTCGTCGGAGACTCACGCACCGTTTCCACACGTTTAAAGAAAATTTTGAAGTCGTAAAGCGAGTTAACCCCAATGGGATGGCACGCAACTATCGCCTACGCTAATACTCGTATTATATTGCCATTTGTATAAAATATGTGCCAATGTAAAGCACCTACTTTCGTGATGTCATGGATTTAATGTAACACAAAGACGTGAGAAACTAGATTAGTATCAGAATTAGCGTTAATATTACAAGTAGCCCAGTGACGCTAAAAAATACGCCTACACTATGCTGAAAATGCATTTAGAGTCTTTAACGGTATTAGCCGCACCACTTATTGTTAGTGCACAGTGGGACGAATTAAAAAATCATTGCCTTAGATTTTATCAAACAAAATAATACTTGAATTTATTAGTGTTATGCAGTGTGTAGTATGTTGGTGTACATACTATACACTACCTTATCGTGCCTCAACGCTTTCTCTTCCAAATATATTTTGTTTTAATTTATTTTTGTATTACACTGTATATTTAACAACCTTCAAATAATCTCATTGAAAGGTTTTGGTTTCTACAACTCTTGCGGGTAATAATTCATTTTGAGGTATTTAGCGGTGGTCCCTAATGATTTTTTTGGGTGATATGGGACCTCCTGGTGGAGGTCCACTACTAAATTAAAAACTTTTTTACGGGACTGTATTTCCGTGATCAGGTGACATTTTATAAATCTTTTGTTTATTATTATTTTTGAAGAGATGGCATTCCAACAGAAAGAAAAAACAATCTTTTAGCGGCCCATACACATTTGTTCAATAAAAAAAGGTATATAGTAGGCAAGATGGGAATAATTTAATGTCTGAACAATATCATCTTCTATGCACAAAATTAACACATCTTAAAGCCTTTCCGACACATAGTCAAACGTCAATAAGATTTTAATTGATAAGCACGCTTGTACAATCCCCACCGAAATTCTGCTGAACCCGGATAGAAAATTTTAACGTGTCAAACATAGTATTGATACAGGATTTACGGCGTTACTTCCTATCAGGCCTACATTCAGATTACCTACATTCGGATTTTATCCAAAGTTAAACTAAGTAAGTAAAAGCAGATAAGATACGCTTGAGATAGTAGACTTAAGACCGCGTACAAATGGTGGGAGAACAAATTTTCCATTTCCTAAGTTTCTAAAAAAATGAAATGATTTAATTATGTTTTGAGTTATAAAATGGCGCTATATTTAACCATTGTAATAATGAAGAAGTTACAAGAGAATACGTAACTGTATAAGTGCGGGAAAGGAAAAAGTTGGTTGAAGAGTGTCATTTTAAAAATGAGTTTACCGCCATGCGATTTTTCGCTTTCCCGAAGTTATATATTAACGTATTCTTTTGTGATTTCTTCATGATAACTATCGCTAAATAAAGATTCCTTTCATGAGTGAAAACATAATTAAATAATTTAATTTTTCAAGAAACTTGGGAAATAAGAAATCTATTCCCACCACTACTATTAACCCACCCTTAATAATAAAAATTTGCTACGCCTGTACAATGTGGTGAGAGCCGATTTTGGAAAGTTCTGGTATCGATTCATAAATGTGTTTCCCTCTTATGTGATTATTGTTTGAAAATTGAATGCAGCATTGTTGCAAACGTATACGCTACGCAAAAACATGATAAATCATGACAATGATACAATCAATTTTCGAAAAATAAATCAAGTTTGTAAAAGTATGAAGGTATTTTTGGAAATAAATAAATATTTTGCAGGACAAAAACATTGTAATTTTTATAATTTTATAAAAGAGGTGAGCTAACACTAAATCTTATAGCATATGAATTATTTATGGAGCATGGACTATTACCCGCCAGCTCCTACTGGAAACCAAAATAATTTTTATGAAGCGGATACTGCGGCACAAATTAATCCCTTATTAATCAGCACTTTAAGTATAAAAGTCTCAGCTCGGATGGAAATAACAGCTCAAAATGTATTATTTTCAGTCAAGTATTACGCAAACGCGTACACAGCGAATCTGTATATTTACTTCACAACTTCACGGAAATATATTTTTGAGAAACTATCGTTTAAAGTAAGTGTTCATTTAATTCTCTAAATATCAAAATGATGCTAGAAGAAAAAACTGAAGAATCATTTTTGCTCTAGTATCTAGAATCATAGGGTTTCTTAAAAAAAAGTGCTACTTATACAGGGAACTTTATATATATATATATGACCCTAACAACGCTGTTAAAGTTACTGACCAGACAGGAAACTGTGGCATTGAATCTGTGGCATTGAATCTGTGTCATATAAATGTGTCAGAAGGCATACTCTTGATAGTTATAATAACGTTCTTATATTAAGTGACAGTCATGGTAGAGATTACTCTCAAATTCTGAGCAACCTACTTGCGACCAATTTCAAAATATCAAGTTATGTGAAACCAAATGGTATTTTAAAAAGTATCGCTGAAAATCTAGGAGAAAAAATAAACAGCTTTAGTGACGCAGACTATCTCGTTATACAGGCTGGGACAAATGACATTGAAAAGTGCTACGACAGTGTGCCTCGCGATCAGCGAGGTTTTGCAAAATTATCGACAGATAATGGAAGACACTAAACACACAAATACCATTATTTGTACCATTCCCTTCAGGTACAATTGCGCACATTTTAATGGTGTAATCGAACATATTAACAACAGAATTTATAAGATGGCATCGCAGTACACACATGTGATGACATTCAGCATCAATAATATTCTGCGCCATAGTTATTATACCCGTCATGGTGTACATCTAAATAGATTTGGAAAGAGAATCGTTTGTGGCCACCTAAGGGAATATATCATGAGGGATGAATACTTTAGCGAAGGCGACTTGCATGGGACCATTCAGTCGTCGGAGTCATCCTGTCCTCGCAGCGGGTCAGACGTGGATGGAGGTCAACTTGCAGCCGTGTTGTGGCTAATGAGCAGAAAACACAAATTTTTGAACACAATTTCACCTACAGACTACTCGTAGATTGTAAAAATAGTGACACTTTTGATATGTTGTATCTTAATATGCAGGGGAGCCCGTCCTTATTAACTTCAGCAGTTGGAGATGGACTACTTGGGTTCTTCATTAAATCAGGTGCATTTGATTTGTATTAGTGAGACATGGTGTGACACCGTGGGCTTGCAAATAAATAATTACAGATTAGTCAGTCAATTTTGTCGTGAGAATCATAGAATGGGTGGGGTTGCTATCTGGTCCCTGAAGCATATTAGTGCAAGTGTCATTGATTTGGGAGGCTTTTGTGTTGATTTTGATATTGAAATTTGTGGGGTTTTTTTGGGAGGCGTCTAGTGACTATAAAGTGATTGTACTTACTTGTTATCGGTCTCCTACTGGTAATTTTGAAGTTTTTGTTAAAAATCTTTATTGTGTTTTGGATAAATTTTACTGCGTGAATACACCAATTATTTTGCTTGGTGATTTTAATCTTGACTGCCTTGCAGGGTGTAGTAAATTAGTGAGGTTAGAACAAATGTTAGAAACATTTAATCTGAAACAAAAAGTAACAATCCCAACCAGAGTTACTGTATCTAGCAGTACATTGATCGATCATGTATACACTAATCTTAATACATTTGTAGGTACACATGTAGGTGATTTTGTATTTTCCGACCACAGAGTAATCTGTGTAAATACCTACTGGTATTTCAAGCACACCCGAGCAGCCTGTTTGTGTTCGTAAGCGAATATTTAACGACCTAAATAAAAGCAATTTTAAGTCAGTCTTACTAAATGAGAATTGGTCGGCTATGTATATGGCCAATACCCTGAATAATAAATTTAATGCTTTTCATGGCGTGTTTATGTATCATTTCAATAGCTATTTTTTAATTAAAAATGTTAAAATAAATAACCGTAATATGAAAAATTGGATATCTGACAATGTTAAAATTTCTAGCAATAATGTAAAAAATTTATTTCATTTAAAAAAGAAATATCCTGAACTTAATACAATTTACAAAAATGCTTTATATAATCATAAGCAGTTGCTAAAAGAATCTAAAAAAACGTATTATTCTGAAAGAATTAGAACCTCTATAAAACCGAATCGATCGGCTTGGCAAATTATTAACGAGTTGAGTGGTAGGAGCAGTTCGACTGTTTCAAATGTTGTCGTTGCTGTCAATAACGAAGAAATTGATAATCCGCTCGATGTTGCAAATATCTTTAACAAATATTTCCAATCAGAACCGCTCAATATTATAGGCAAAATTGTAAATCTTCCTACGGTTAAGAACTTGGTGTCTGATTTTCTCTCTAACACAATGTTCATTAAACCATTCTCAGAGTGTGGGGTAAGATCGATCATTTTAAGATTACAGAATAAGTGGTCCAGTGGTCCTGATGAGGTGCCTGCGGCAGTCATTCGGGAATGTGTGGATGGTTTGGTTGCTCCTTTGACTTACTTAATAAATGCGTCTATGGCGGAAGGAAAATTTCCTGCAATTTTAAAAACTACCTGTGTAAAGCCGTTACATAAAAGGGGCAGTAAGTTGGACGTCTCAAATTATAGTCCTATTGCTCTGGCTTCGTCTTTTTCTAAAGTTTTTGAGTATGCAATGCTTGACCGCCTTAGTAATTTTTTAAACAGTAATAGCATTTTAAATGATTCTCAACATGGTTTTAGAAAGAATCGCTCTACCATTACCGCTTTGCATACCTTTTATGAGAAATTAATAAATCACCTTGAAGACTCCAAGCACGCTATTGGCATATTCTGCGATCTTAGCCGCGCGTTTGATTGCGTGCAACATAACATACTTATGGATAGATTGCATAGGTTATGGTGTGAGGGTGTTGCGGCTGATTGGTTTGCGTCATACTTGACTGATAGGTCGCAGTTTGTTGAAGTCACTTATCGCTCCAGTTCCATTAGGACTTATAGATCGGCAAAGCTTCCAGTGGCTGTTGGTGTTCCACAGGGATCCATTTTGGGACCTGTTTTGTTTTATTGTTTATTAACGATATTGTCGGGTTTTTAGGTGATTTCCGAATTCTCATGTATGCTGATGATGCTTGTGGCTTGATTGCGATAATGATCTTACGGCATCCGCAGTTGCTTACAATAATTTTTTAAATGATGCTGCAACTTGGCTTTCCAATAATGGTTTATATTTAACAGTTCCAAAACTAATTATATTCATTTTAGAAATATTCATAATAAGAACGATCATGATATTAAATTATCCATATTGGGTGAAATATAGTGGAAGTAGATTCAACAAAATTTTTAGGTTTAAAAGTAGACAAATATCTATCATGGAGAGTCATTGTATTAGTTGATTTCATGTTTGAATACTGTATGTTTTCAAATGCGAAGTATGCGTGAAGCGATTGGGCGAGAGTCTATGCTCAAATTCTATTACGCTGTTGTCCATTCACGTTTGTTGTACGGTATTTGTTTGTGGGGTTTGTCTGTGCACGCTGGTGATGTTTTTTTGGCGCAGAAGATGTTAATACGTTGCATGGCGGGCGTTAGGGAGGATGTTTCTTGTAGACGGTTGTTTCGGGAGTTTGATTGCTCACTGTGCAAGGCATTTTTATTCTGGAGCTTCTGCGGTATATTCATGCAAATAGATCCAAATTTATAACGCACTGTGGCGTACACTCTCACTACTACACGGAACAGAAATAATATTGTATTCCTTCTACAAAAATACCGGTGGCATCTGTTTCTCTAACTGCTTAGGTTTGAGACTTTACAATGCTCTGTCAGAGGAGTATAAAGCATGTCAAACGGCTCGCTTATTCAAATCCAGAGTAAAGAATCTCCTTTTGGAAAATGTTGTGTATTCTATTGACGAGTTTTTCTCTTTATTTGAGTGACGTTGCTTATCTGCAATATATATTGTATTTTTAATCATTCTTTTAATGTGTTCAATTTTTCTTCTTTTTTATCTATTTTATAATTAGTTATGACGTATCCAATGTAATATTTTATATTGCCTAATGGATCTAATAAATACATACATACATACATACATACATACATACATACATACATACTTGTATGTTGACCTCAGCGCCTCAGATATAGGATTGATACCTAAATCAAGGAACATCTTAATAAGAACGGAAAAGCTGCATCGGCACCTTTGATCTCAGTGGAAAACAATCGTATCATTCAATTCGCTTATTGACTGCTGTTGGTTGGCTGGAACAAACTGAAAAAGAATGTCGACTGCGCGCGCACATTCAAAATTTGCATCACACCTGGCATTCGCTTGAATGTTTGTTGATAGGTTACAAAAACCTCGAAAAATGTCAACCGATTGTCAAGAACTGTTTTGACAAGAGACACGCTTGGCTTCGTATTCTAAATTCGCTAAAACAATCTCAGAAAAGGTGGCGATTCGACGCAGTTAAAATTGGCTAGCTGCCCATTCTTGTTTACATGTTCCTTGCCTAAACCACCGTATATGTACAGTATGAGTAGTGTCAGTGTCCTCCTTATACATTGGTTTTTGAAACTTTGAACCGATGACCTTGGGTTTCCTTTTGGCGGGAAATTCAAATTATTTGTATTACGTAATATACAAAAGTTTTATAAAATGTTTTTGTTTTATGAATGGTGTGGGAATGAAGTATTTAAAAGCAGAATATTTCCTTCTAAATAATTGAGCGCGAAATAATCATGTAGCGGTATTACCAGTACAAGTAACTCCTAAAAAAAAGTTGTAAAATTACCCCAAAAATAGATGGCAACTGGGCTACCGCCTATTTTTGGGGTAAATTTACACCTATAGGGGATTTTCACATGCTTGTGGAATATTCCTTCAAGAAAAGAAACCTATTCCAGTTGCCATCTATTTTTGGGGTAATTTAACCACATTTTTTTTAATGTATGATTAGAGTAACAACAAAGAAATTAGAAATAATTGATTATTAGGTTGTTCTATCATCCAGAAATATTAAGTTTCAGTTTTCTAATAACATGTCATTTAGAACTTAATGCAGATTCTCCACTTAAATATTCAAAATAACCATTTGTAATATTAGATTTAATTTTAATAATTTCTGAAAGATATATTAATTAGTTGGATTACAGAGAGTTTACAATAATTTCAATAAATTTTTAAATTCAATAAGCAATGTTTTAAAGAGTAAACATTTTGGGAGAAAGGTCGATAAGAAAAGCCAATAGTTACTAAGAATTGGTTGTATTCATAATACAAAAATCTAGTTGAATGTAACCATAAAATAAATTTTGACTAATAAAATACATTAAAAAATCTTATCAATTTGAGTTTGGATTTGGACGCTTTTTTATTTTTGTTGCCCTGTTCAGGGTATATTTTTAAAAAAATACCTCTGCAGCACTTCTAATATGTTAGAAGCCTCTTTTGCGTATTGCAAATGAAAATTAAAATATGCCGCCATCATTTGTTGTAATGCATTACATTGCATGCATTAACAATTACCTTGTTATTATTTCAATATCAACATACATTACACCAATCCCCTGGGACACTACAGACAAGATTACTATGTTAATTAACAATATTAGGTACTCTATTACTCCTCTGGCATAAATGAAAGGTAATAACTATTTTACATTCAAGAAACACAATAAAGTAAAAATATGATATCCTATGATCGCTTTCATCTTCATTTATATGAAGAACACAGTTATAACACTGTTTCATTTGTTCCCTTCCTTGTGTCCTACTTATACAATTGCAAGTTTGGAAAATTAATTTAATAGCTTTAATTCATTGGAAGATACCGGGCTAACAAAAGCGATAACATCGCGTTTGTCAAAACGGTTTGAGTTTCAATAATAGTATAATTACATTGCTTAAAATACCGTTTCTTGTAATTTGAAAATTATGATATCATTTCGGATATCTCAAACTTGCAAGAGGCACCTGCGAAATAATTATATTAATTATCACGGTAAGAAAGCTGAGGACAAAATCAATTAACCTTGTTATAACTTAACAGGGTTAACAGTGATTTATGTGCCGTTCCCTAAAAATTGAGAAATATTTCCCTATCTTAAATTTATTTTTAATTTCACGAAGGATAAATGAACAATTCTTTCTGTGTAATTTATTTTCCACGTCGCGTCCTCGGAACAAGAATTTGGGGTTTTTCTCGGAGTTCGAGACTTCGACTTCATTACAGTTGAAAAGTTTAAAAAAAGGTTTAATGATTGCGAAAGACTGTAAGTAAGGGTTAACAAGAAATGGAAAAAAAGTTAAGCAACCGTACTTACCAGTACCTTACGAATGAAGAAATAGCATCAGTTTCGAAGGGGCTTCTCAACACGTAAATACGTACATGCGCACATATGTGGGGTAATGTACGGTAACATTTTTTTTTGAATAAATATTCATCTTGAGGTAGCAACACCACAAATCCCATTCTTTAAACATTCATGTTTCAACAACATTCTTCTTTAGATTGTGCAAGCTTCCAAAATACAAACATTTCTACAATTATACAAAATCCATAAACATTAAAAAAAGACAAAACAGGTACTTACATGATTACTTAGTCTGCAAGATAGAATAATTAAGAAACTGATTTTTTTTGTAATTCAGCAGTAGATACAGTGGTGGTCTCATTTAATATCTTCCCTTATGGCGGGGAGGTAAATGGTAAACGCAATTTTTATTTTCCAAAACATATCTGGGCATAATGAGCGCGTTTTTTGTGGCAAGATAATGCAAGTATGTAAACATTTCAATTTAAAGCGACATTTTGATCATTTTCAGGAAAGGTTTTTTAAATAATTTTATTATTTATTTTAGAATTTCTATTTTATTTTTGAAGTATTTTATTTTTGTTAATTATTTATTATATATTTTTGATTTGTCCATATAACTTGTGCGATATTTTTAGCCAGCTTTGTTTTATTTTTGCGAAAATGTATTGTTTGTTAATTTATCTTTTTAATAAAATTCAAAAAAAAAAAATCAAATGAAGTTTGCTGTTTCTATAATATGTCTATATATTTACATTTTAGATATATGAAATGAAATACATATTATTTTTATATTACAAGTGCTGCGTTTATACCAGGTTTTCCAAGGTGGATGACATCGTAGATGGAACACCAAACATCATAATTAATTACAATTTTTAATAAGTTATTGATAATGAACTACGTTCTTAAAATATTTTGACCATTGGAAATTATCGCTTGTTGTTAAACCATGTAATAAACTGTTTCAATTTAAAGAGAACATTCTGTAGTTTTCATTATTTGATTCCTTTCCTACTAACAATAATTAAATGTGCACATTTTAAACATTAAAGAAGCGTTGGACTAACTTACCATGACATCCAAAATTAAATGGAATATCTATACAGAACCTTTTATAAGTAACATTTATGGCTAATGGGTTAATAAACGCTGATGAGGAGGTAAATTTATAATTAATTATGGTATTCTTTCCATACACGTATTCCTATGAACTTATAGGTGACCTTACAAACGTTAGTCCCGCCATAAATCAAGATTATTACAAACAATAACTCAAATAATTATAATTATGAAAGAAGTCTCATGTTATTTTACGGATGATATTTACATTGGCATGTGTATTTAAAATCAAATAAATTTGCCAAAATAGTTGGAATACTGTCAACTTTTTGTGAACAATACGCTATCAATAAGTAGATATGAGGCAAAAAATGGAACCGATATCTTCTCTCTTGCTCGTCGGATTTCGAGTCGTTCGCTTATTTATTTTCTCGAGTGTACTTACATATTTATGTCATGTTACTAGGGAACCTCGCGAACTGTAAATCGCAGATTTTGATGAAACTTTGTCAGTTTGTAGACTCCATGGTGTGTTACTCAAGGACGCTTTCCGTTGCTGCGGAACTTCAACTTTAGGGGGTGCAATTCATCCTTGCAATATGGCCCAAATTTAGTTTTTTCTGATCAACTTTTAAACGGTATGAGATAGAAAAAAGTTTCAATGGCGGACATGTACCGTTTAGTCAGCCCTTTCGATTGGTATAGATATTTATGTACAGGATGTTCCAATAAACGAGGAATGTTGTGCTTATTTTATCAAATTTCAGAAATCGGTTATAAAGGCCTTCTTGTGATCAAATAGTCTATAAAAAGGTAATTTAAAAAGTTATACAGAGTGTTCACAAAAATATAAATCTTAACATACTTCCTTATTCTAAGGAGATACCGTGCATACTGTTATGTGGCTGTATTGTATGTCGAAAATCAGTGTAAACTTATACTAGGCGTTAAATGGTTATATGTGATAGTTTTCGAGTTATACGCGTTTGGATGTATGTAAGACTATATTATCCCCGACAGCAGAAAAAAGAAAATGTACCTACTTCGACAGATTGTTCCTGATACTTTTAACATTACACTGTATATACAAAATAACGACAGATTACGACTTCAATTTTCATATTCGTACTGTCCGTGGGTAGGTACGCAAATAAAATTAAACAAAAGTATATTGATTTATTAGTTTATTGATATTGGTTGAGTTCATATTGTTCTGCAAATCTGCAGGTAGCTAGAGCCATTAAAAATTCTTGGGTAGCGGCAATAACTCGGAATTAGTTTATTTTATTGTTCTTTTTTATTGCCAATATTTCGCATTGACATTAATGCTTCGTGAGAGCTACAAAAATCTGAACAAAGCGTGAAATCTCCAATCAGGAATCTCATATGAAGTTAATAAAATATATTATGTTGGTTATTAAAATTTACAATTCAAATATTTAAATTTAAAATATAGAAACGATACTAAAATTTAAAATAAAACAATTTAAAAAGATACATAATAGAAAAAAATTATCTATTTTAAAAAATAAAAGTCAGTAGTGAAAATATGTATACCTACATTCTTTCAATTCGTGTATTACTCTTCATCATGATAGTGAAAATCCTCAAAAAAGTGTTGAAAAGATAAATATTGGCTACAACGTGCACATCTTATGAAAGCGGAGTGTCCACATATTGAGCATACGGATAAAATGCCTTCATCATCGAACGAAAACGCATATGTCTGGATAAATAAATTTGTCTGGTCTGGATTCTATGTAACCGCTTTTGTACCAGGAATATAGAAATAGGTTTCAATATCTTGGAGAGGACAGTTGGTTGTGGACCAGTGATTGTAATTTCATTATTATATTACGCTGCCCTGTATATAAATATCTACACCAATCGAAAGGGCTGACTAAACGGTACAAGTCCGCCATTGAAACTTTTTCTATCTCTTACCGTTTAAAAGTTATTCAGAAAAAAAAAAAACAAATTTGGGCCAAATTCCAAGGGTGAATTGCACCCCCTAAAGTTGAACTTCCGCAGCAACGGAAAGCGTCCTTGAGTAACACTCTATGGAGTCTACAAACTAACAAAGTTTCATCAAAACCTGTGATTTACAGTTCACGAGGTTCCCTTGTTAGAATAATACTGGACTTTATTATTATAATCAATAAATATTAAATGTCCTTAAACCCAATTTTTATTACGTTGAAGTGTCTAATGTGCGACAGCCATCTACATATGTTTTTAATTTCAATGACTCATCTTCGCTGGCCGCCTCACACACTTGTTTTCGATTTCCCTACATGGACTCGCTTTGGCAATCTATTATGTTTAGAAAAAAAAAATGAGTAAGAAAAAGGTCTTTTAAATAAAGTTTTGTGGGGAGGAGGCGATATGAGGCCACGGCAGCGAGTAGTTATACTATGCACATCGCTACGGTATCTTATTCTTTCGTGCAGGTACGGTGGCGTTTTAAAGAGAATTATTTTATGGTACTGATAGTGCAACCGATTGTGACAATAAGCAGTCGGATCTTGAACGACTTTCTGAATATTGCGTGGCCAATAAAATTTCCCTAAACTTAATAAATGTTTCGTGATCAGCTTTACTCGTAATGGAACATGCATTAATTACAATTATCGGTTGCAGGGTTGTGCCCTGACGAGAGTAAGCGTACCGTAAAATGGAGTGACTTTGATAGGTTCTTTTGATATGTTGTATAATTTTTATGTAATAGTCAGTACTGCAGCAATAAAAAAAAATCTAATTTATAGCTCCTAACAGCTTGCAGTTATTTTACAGTAGTTTATCGATGTAGGTCTCTGCATTTTCTTATACAATAATAATTAATGCTTTATCAAAGCTACACTTAGATTGCGGTTACTTTGATATTCCTTTTAATATACTCAATCGTCAATGTTAATTGAGTATATGTTGTCATCCACATCAAATTTTTTAAGAAGTTTTTTTTTCTTTTTTAATTTAAACCTCCACGTGAGCAATTATGATAACTGCAACAGTACGCTCTATTAAACTCATCCACAACAGCTTCGATTTCTGGTCTAAAATTTTAGTTCCGTATTATTGCTGATGATTCTGATTCTCAAATGTAAAAACAAATTATCTAAGAATATTTAGTTTTTATTTTAACAGAAATGAAAAATACCCTCAAACAACATAAACATCAATACAGTTACTAAACACGTAATTCTTTTGCCCGCTAATAGTTTTGATATTTATCAAGGCCTTGGGCAAGACTGCCAAAATATGATGGATGTCTGCCCCAAATACATACATCATTTTCGACTTTCTTAAAGGTTTCCCTAACATTGTCCATGGACTTCAAACCTAACTGATTATATTTGCCATCTGCTAGAACTTCTTGAATGATGGCTGCCTATTGGTCAGTTATAGCCTTATTCTTCCCGTAAATCATCCCGACAAGAACAAAATCTCCTGACGTTATATTTGTTTCATCAGGTGCCAAGAAACGCCCCTTCATTAACTTCGTCAAGTTCGCATTGTTGATTATTATTGTAAAACGGCGGTTAATGAGCATTTTTTATATTGTTTCTCTTAAATTTTGAAGCTGCATTAAACATTACAACCATAAACTTTGATCTTTCTCAAGCTAAAAAATGAAATAATAAAAATGTACAAAACGACGTGAAAAAATAAGGGTTAATTACCAGTCAATTCATTAAACAATAATTATGTCAAAAACATATGAAACAACAAATAAGCGAACATTGGAATCATTCCACAATGTAAAAAGATATAAATATGATTCCAAACACAGTTAAAATCTAGTGTAAACGGAGGCAGAACAGACAAAACTGAAAAATCTGTCAAAATATATGTCTGTAAAGAGACTAACTTTGACAGCTATGTATGTACCGGAGGCAAAAATAAGTAAGAATGATAGAAAAAACACAGGTAAATTCCGAAGGGAATAAATCAATTAAAAGGTTACAGATTAAAAATAAACAATGAAAATGATTATTATACAAGTATAGTTCAAGTACAGCGAAATAGTAATTAATGTTGAAGATTATGATGATATGGATGGATCACGATCGCAAGTTACATATTTTTCAGCTACAACATGTACACGGGTTTTTAGGTATCAAGACAGCTGAGGCAGGGCCGGAGATCATAACAGAAATTGCAGATTTGCTGTGACTTATTACATCTCAGGGTACTTTTTCCCTCTCTTGTATAAGAAGCGTTTCTTCCCAGTATCATCGGACATATTGGTCTCATCGTACTTGTAGCTATTAGCTGCTGGTACATCAGCAATCGTAGTTTCCAAGTTTGTAAAGTATTCACTAATTGCTTCTCAAGAGATCACAGCACGATTACGTTTAATGTTGGAAGTTAAACGCTGAGTAAGTTTCTCTCGATGTCTTTTCAAAAGCGCATACACCCAGTCTCGTCCAGCAGTATTATCTTTGAGTTTAGGTATCTTACCCTCATCGGTCAAAATAGGATTTGGTCACCATCTGCAAATCTCCCATAGTAAGGGGAAATCCCTATTGCACGTAGATGATTTCTAGCTCGACAATGGCTTCTTCTTCTGCCTTACTAAAGATCGTTTGTCCTCCATGGCTGCCCTTGTGTAAGCCTCTTTATTTGTTATAGATGGTTCCATAAGCAATTCCATACGCCTAGGAAGCTTTTTTTAGGGACCATCCACTCTTTATTTCTTTACTTATGAAAACTAAATTATTACAAATCATCCCAACCCCGTGCTCCACCTAAAAATCGTACTACACGAGGCTACCTATTCTAAGTACTATACGGGTTCCATAATAATTGAAATGTTCCTACTCTAACTAAATAATTTCCCTATGATTCTTAATAACAAAAATATAATACAGTAGGCTCGCGACCATATGAATTTGTGAAATGTTCACATAATCGCGAGTCTACTGTAAATCTGGAAATGGAACGATTTTCGTTATCTTCCAGCATTCGCCAAGGACACTGATCATATATAATGTACTTATATAAAATCAATGGTAACGGAGTAAGGGAAAACTATGGCAAAAACCTTACTCCGGGAGGATCCGGGAAGAAGTCCCAGACCTTATTACTGATAGCCGCAAATGATTATTATCTTTTCGAGTGCTGAAGAAGCAGCCTCCGCGTCTCCTTAAATTCCGACAGCCTTGGCGTCCTCGCTGTGCCCTTTTTCACACACTGGAAGTTGAAATAGAAAAGATGATGACCTAAAAAACAAACAAAACAACAGCGGTACCTATTCCAATACTTAATAATAACTTAATCCTAATTATTCTAACCAACAGTAATTAAGTAAAGATTTATATTTTAAATATTTGTAGTTTAACATTAATTCCGACTACCAAAGAGCATAAAATATTCATTCATAAACGTGCTACCCTACTAACTATCTAAATAACATCCCGCAACCTATCTAGTTCTTTAGCAATATTACTAAAAAATTCCCACCATTCAATCGGCTCATTATCTTTAATATCTCTTTCGCGTCGCGGCCAATTTAACCCCCTAGCTAATGCCCTAATCTCCGTACGCGACCCCCACTCACCAGTGAGTGGACATTCAAATAAGACATGCCCCGCTGTATATACCCGACCACACTCACAAAGCAAATCATTAACCCTCGCAATTCTATATAAATATGATTTAAAATTACCGTGACCTGTTATTTATTCTACCGCCTGATATGATAAATTAACCCTCATTTCCCTAAAACGTGTACCGATTTCCTAGTCCACCTCCCATTTAAGGTATTATCGCACCTATTCTGCCAATCATTATCAAGGTTATCCCTAAACGCTTTTTTAACTACACTAGCCGAAATTAGCCCAAATCTAATAATCAAGCTCTCCCCTAGATACCACCTCTTTCACTAATTGATCCGCCCTCTCATTACCGATTGTACCTACATGAGCCCTAGTCCAAAAAAGTTTTATACCCCCCTCGCGCAACATATCCCAAGTATCTAACAACAAATAGGTCGGATTTTTTAAATTCCCTAACGCCTCTAATACAGATAAGCTATCTGCTATAATTCTCACGTCCCGCATAAATTCTCATTCGCGCCTACTATAAATTACTGCCTGATTTATTGCAACTAGTTCTGCCTGAAAAATATTGCAATGATCCCCTAATTTATACTTTCGATTATGTATTTCAATACCCCTATTATAAACAACAAAAGCTGCCCCTGTACCACCCTCACCCTTCGACCCATCTGTAAAAATTCCTAAACCCTCTCGAAAAGTGCCTATGAATTTATCATAACTAATACTTTTTAATTTCGCGGGATGAATTCGCCTCCCTATATCTACTCGCCTTTCTAAATCGCCCGGTTCAAGTCTAATTCCCGTTGCCGTAATCAAACCCTCAAACCCTATTTCATTCGTGTCCCTACGAAATTTGAGTTCCCTCAAACGTAAATCTACTGGACCATCCACCCTCAGCTACCTTCGACAGAGCCTCGTCCAATTTTTCTGGATGATAATTCTTATAACTAGGTGACCCCATCATATAAATAGTGTTGTAAAAATTCAATTTTTTTTGTGATGAGCACGCATAGTTATAAATAGATGTTACGGGGGCTATAAACTATATTATTAACGCAAGAGATCATTAATCTCATCGCAATCGAAGCGGGAATATGCGGTTTTATTCACAGTCTAATGTCTTGCAAAAGTAGTAATATTAATTCAATGAATCATAAAAATACGAAGAATAACACTTACCTTCAATAATTAATTACACAATATTGGCGCAAACTGACACTACTAATACAAACCGAAGCGCATGCGCGTTAATTACTTTGAGTTCGTATTTTGAATTCTAAATAAAAATCCGACTGAATATCAAAGTCACCCCAGAGAATTAATTTCACCCCATTTTACGGTAATAAAAGTTATCGGGGTGCCTTCAGTAGCATCGCGTCCATAACGAATGTTTATTGCGTATGTGTTTAGTAGACGTAGCTTTGCGTCTTCAATTTGGAACCTACAATATAGAGTATAGGTACATACACCGCCTTTCCAAAACGAATTCTTAAAGCTTCTAACTTTCACAAATAATATTGCCCGGAATGCATACGAAGATCTAAGACAACACTTTGGTTTAATATCACTCAAAAAAAGAATAAAATAGCCCAAGACGCGGTGTAGTTTGAACGGTTTCGTGGATATCCCAGCATTGTTGGATAAAGTTAGGTTTAATGTTCCAAGTAGAAGGTTAAGAAGCAGTGACTTGTTTCTGCTGTGGTTTAGACGTACTAGTTATGCAGGCAACACGCCGTTTTGCCATATGATTATTGCTATGAATACTTACGCTTCTGACATTGATATTTCAATATTATCTTACAGAACTTTAAAAAACGACTCAAACTTGTATTGCGACAAAGAGTTTAGAGATTATTGCTGCTATACTGTTTCTGTAGTTTCTTAGATACAGTCTATCTCCTTCGCTCGTCTTCTTCTTCACTCTTTCTTTATTTCCTTTACCTATTTTTCTTAATATTTATCACAGAATGTATATAGATATGCTCGCTTCTTTCTTAACTTGATTGTGTAACATGATAAACATGTTTAAGGTGGTTATACTTTCTTCATATGAATTAAGTCGTGTGTATGTATATGCGTATGTGCATATATTAGTGGGTTTATGCCTGTAGTTGCCCCCAATAAATAAATAAATAAGTATAAAGATGAGGGCTCTTCTGTATACATATTCAACCAGCCAGCCTGACGAAGTTTATAAGAAATATGGTCGTATTTCCGCAATCCCAACATAAATCTTAAACAAGAATTTCGAACTTTTTGAATTTTAAATTCTGTATGAATAGAAGAATGGTACACAGACTTACAGTAGGTAAAATGAGATAGGACAAATGCATCACAAACTCTAGTTTCTGCTTTAATGTTTAATATTGATCTGTAAGGAAAGAGCTTTCTTAAGTTCAAATATACTTTTTTTGTAAAGTTATTAATTTGTAAATTGCATCTGAAACTATTGTCTAAAATCAAACTAACGTTTTTTTTTGCGGTATTCATAAAAGCTATAGTTGTTTGGTTAGGACGAATGTATATGGAGTGTCGAATTTTATCACAAATAATGAAATGAGTTCCCTTTCCATTGACAATTTTTATGTGGATTCCAAATCGTTATTAAATTTTCGTTCAGCCGACTCCCAGTTAGCAGGTGCAAAAGATAAGTAGAGTTGAGTACTAACGGCATATGTGTGTATATTGCAAAAACTTATTCCGTTTCTCTTTTCGATATATACGATATCGAAAAGAGAAACGGGCCTGTAGTAGATCCCTGTGCGACCTCGCAATGCATAGTTAGAAGGTTAGACTTGGAGCAATCAAGATGGACACTTTGTTTACGATTAACAAGAGAGCTCTCCATTAGATCGACTATTCGATCGTTGAAACCTAAAGACCTCAGAAGCGACAGAGTGTACTGTAGTCAACTGCATCAAAGGCCTTGCTAAAGTCCCCTAGCTGTCAGAATATCGTCTGTAATATTAAGCAGTGCAGTTTCACAACTATATCACTTCCGAAATCCAGGCTGAGTCTTAGGTAGATTTGAGTAATTACTCAAAAGGCTGTAATTTGTTCATAAAGGTTTTTTTTTTCCAAAATTTAGACATTACAGGGATCAAAGCTATTGTGCGGTGTTCATGGTGCAAACAAAATCTGTGTTTTAAACACTTTTACACAGACTATCACTACTGTAATACTTACATAGCTTAATTACTGTATGTATATTAATCTTGTTCGCTATTGCAATACATATATACCAATAATCGCATTACAGTATGTCATGTATTTAAACATTTATAAGCATTATAATGTTTTTCTAATTCTGTTCTATTATTTCCGAAATCGTTACAAACACATTAGTTATATTTATGCTCCATTGAATACTTACATTGTACACCTACATTGCACGAAAAACTTGAAATAAATTAAAAAATATATATGTATGTATTATTTAATCCTTCGTTCTGTGTAGCAAATTTGTTCATATATACCCACTAAAGGATTATGGTATTCTAAGAATGAATAACATTTTATTAAGGAAATATATAAAACGCAGTCGCTAACTGCAGTTGATAAAACGATTTATATTGCTACCACCGATAAAAGTTTCGTATAGTATATATTATAAGTTAATAGGCATAGAACGGTTTGACCATAGCTTGTCGAGTAGATACAATTCTAAATTAAGAAATATTTAAGTAAGGAGAGCAGCGGAGTAACGATAACAAATAATTGTTGTTAATGTACTATATTATTATTATTACAATTATTTTATTATTAATCCTCAGATTTTTACCATTGTTTTCTATGTAAAAGCGATCTTTTTTTTTATGAATAATGAATAAACTTATTATTAAAAAAATGCGGGGGTATGGGTACCCGTCCCCGTTATTAGCTTTTTATGAAGATATCTACCTTGAGACCATGTATTATGCTGGAAATTATGTTAAGGATAAAAACTTATTTCTGTTATAGTTCATTTGATTTATATCAATAGACGAGTTTATTAATTTTGAAGCTTTATTATTATCTTTCTATTTTTACAATTATTAATTTTCTAAACTTGTTATACATCATCGTATTCTATGTAAAGTCGGCCTTCTTTTGATGAATAAGAAAAAGAAAAAATGTTTAAACGTTATTAACTTTTTGCGAATACGGACGACGCCACCCTTAGGGCCATGCAATATGCTGCAAATTATGTTAAGACGAAAATTTAATATCTGTTATAATTTAAGAAATATTTGCAAAAATTGAAAAATCGTCCAAACTTTGGAGGGGGCTGTACCCCAAAATCGTGCGGATACGCCGATAAAAAAAAATACGTGTCTCTTATTTTAAGGTACTCTTTCGATCTGTTAAGTTTCATCGAAATCGGAGGGGGACAGCCGCCGGTGTTCCCTTGTAAGTATAGAGCATTTCTATCGAAAACTTTCTTATTGGGGGCATAAACATTTGTTGACTACCACTTAAAGAAGTATACGAACTTACTTAAAAACTGAAAAAGTAATAGTGATTTGTAATGGGGAAATAGATACAATTCAAGGTCGTTATTAAAATCAATTGAAAAAAAAATAATTGGCATATTTTAATTTGTTGTACGTTAGCGTTGAGTACACATATGATAACAATTACAAAAAAATTTTAGCAGATGTGTACCCAAAAACCTTTATTTCCCTCATAAGGAAATGCATGCCAATAAACATTCGTACTGTACTATTCCTACGCACTGAATTTCGATGATGTACAACGCATGTACATTTAACACATGAAATCGCGGTACTAAATCAGTTCAAAGTGACTATTTATTAATGCAAACACGCTCGCTATTGTAGTAGACACGCAACTAAATTCTAATTATATTAAATTATTCTGGTATGACCAGTCCATCAGTTCTGGCCGTTATGGTTTAAATTGTTCGGCAGTTTGCATATGCAAAACTAATTCTATTACCATTAGCATATTATTACTCTGAATAAATTACGTGACATTGCGTGTCGCAAACAAGGATGAATGTATCGGCGTGTATGAATATGTTTAACTGTGCAACGAGAAAGGAAGAATGTAGAATACAGATTTTGGCGATATATGAATATATGTACAGTGGAATGGATAGGATTTTTTGTTGTTATTTAACTGTAAGCGGATTACAGAGTTCGTATTTAAATTTCTAACTAAAACGTACCTATCACGAGAAAAAGGGAAACAAGAAACTGACGCTACGTTGGTTATCGGACGGAAATACTTCAACTCCAGAAATTAAAATTCAGCGAAACGTTAGGGATGTCAAGAATTGTTTCCCGGAAGGAAATTAAAAACGTCTTTCTGTTTGTTTTGTGACGGATATGTCGGACTACACTGTAGTTATCGTCTTGTTTGCGTCACTGAAACTGGCTGCAAGACAATAATCGTAATATGTTAAAAGTGAAACTGGGACGTGTACTTACCTGCGTTTAATGTTTACCCATGTATGCCTTTTAAGAAAAGTTTATTATTGAGGAGGAATTTTTTTCAATAAATAAATTAAAAAAAATATTTACAAGATATCATTCACACGCCTGACAAAATGCAGTTAAATAAATACAATTGGTGAATCTAAGATAGATTTTTTGAGGTATGTAATTGACAGTGAAGGATTACATACTTCTCCTGAAAAAATTAAAGCTATTGAGCAAGTTAAGGTACCCGCCAACATAAAAGAATTGAAAGCTTTTCTAGGCTTAGTGATTATTATGCGAAATTTATTCCAAATATTTCAACTAAATTACATCCATAAGATTTACACTATTCACAGCATAATAAAGGAATATCATCATCACAATCCGAATCCTCTATCCCTGTAATCCAATACTAGATCTAATATTTTTTTCTATTATGCCTTTATTTTTTGAGATAATGTTTTCTTTAAAGGAATTGGAAGTTGATTAGGAATTTCTAGTGTTAATGACTTACCTTTTATTTTATCTTCTATTGCATCGACAACTTTATTTAAAATATTTGTTAAGACTGGTCCTGCAGCTGCTGCTAATAGAGAAGCTAAAAAATTTACAAAACTACCATGTATTTCACCACGTTCAATAATTTTTGACTCATCTTGTAAAATTATTGATGAATCCTTTTTAATTGTGATGGTCATTTATATTGTTAAAATTACCTTCAAATTAAAAAAAAAATAAATAAACATTTATTATATAATACCAAATTGCCAATTACGTAATTAACAACTAATTTTTTAATGACATGCATTTTCATCCACCGACCCTTCATCGCTTGAAGATTATTTTATAATAAGCACTGATATAATAATTATTAATACATGTCTTTCTACTTCTCGTAAAAAGAATAATTTCTCTTGCTCATTGTGGAAAATTATTGTTATCTTTAACCGCTCTTTCGATATTGCAATTTCATTTGGTTTAGTTGACGTAATAGTTGTTAAACTTAGATACATGCAACAGAAATCCCCGCTGTATCATATTTCATTAATACAACCAAATTCGCGGCTCTATAATATACAACGCGGGCTTCCTTCAGGGAGGCGCGGTTAACACTGGCAGACAAATTATTAAAACTTAGAGTGTCCATCTTGATGTTGTAACTTTTACTGAGTTTATATTTTATATATCTTTGTCCATAATTTTTGTGAGTACAAAAACTGAGTGTTTTTATGGCAGACTAGTGAAATAAAGCGAAGAGAACAACCACTAGCAAAACGTTTAAGGCCTGTTTCAGACGAGGCGATTAGTTGATTCCACTAGTTGAGCGGACGGTTGTCAAGGAGCATACTGATATGAATCTTTCCACACGAAATCAACTTGTCTGCTTCGGCGGCTTCAGTAGGTCTTCTTCATTGACAATCAACTAATTGAGAGTAAACCAGGCAACTAGTTTGAATCAATCAAACCGCCTAACGTTATCTAAAATAAAAACTAATAATAATTGTATATTCCCTATTTCGCAAATAACATTAAGAAATTCGTAAATAATTTTGCAATTAAAAACCGCGAAAAACTACAGACGCGTTTCTCCCTCATTAGGGATCATCAGTGCAGCTCGGCGGTCCTCAATATGCGTAACATTCGTACAGAAGGTTGAGCGTTTCACTAAACGCGTCTGTAGATTGCGGTTTTTAATTGAAAAATTATTTACGAACTCAATTGAATGATTAACGCGTGCCAATTCACGCAGTTATAGTGGCTATCGTCGACATTTACAATTAGGTGTTCTGTTTGAACATATTTGTAGATGGAAATCGATAAATTTAGCAAAATTCTTCGCTAACAAGGGTTTAAACATCTAAATACACTCACGCAATCATCTATACGTATCATTAAGAGAGACATTGTACAAAGTAATTAGTTTGCAAAGACTTTTTACAATACTGACTAATACACAAATATAGTGTTATGGTACATAAGAAAAAAGCCGTCAATCATATTAGATGTAATTATCATTTTGTGTACATACACACCTGTTTGTAAGTCCAGTATAATTTGGGTTAATTCGCATTAGTAGTCGTGGAAATTGAATATATAATTTATCGCCTGGTAACTGTACGATATGCTGGTATCCAAGGATTCGACTTTATTTCAAATCAGTAGAGATTCAATGTAGTTCGTATAAAATAAATGAGCTGGGTCCATGGAGACCGAGGTTGGTTGATAAAAAAAATCTTCTTTGAAAACTGTTTTTGTTTCTCATCAAGTTAAATGAATTAAATCATATTCCTGTGGTATGTTTGATATCGAAGAGAATCTTCTTTGTAAATCAATGTAATTACCTTCGACCTAAAAATATACAGAAGAAACGTTAAAATTGTTCAACATTATAAAAAAAATTGCTGTTTTTAATATACCTTCGTACATTTTCTATATGGAATGGCTTAAGCCTGACTGGTAGTCGAGTGGCTTGCACGCTTGGCTATCAGTGCGGAGTCCGGGGTTCAAATCTCGCTTTGGTCAATTACGATAATCGGTTTCTTTTCGGGGTCGTAATGTTGTTTAGGAGGGAGATTTGGCTCTGCGGATGCCTGACAAGCTAAATAATATAGCTTAGGTTACTACCCCTTAAAAAAAAAGAAATCATACATGTCTCTTCGAATACCGTACGCGCTACTCTAAATGTGAACACCCGAATATTCCCGAAACAAGCCGCTCTTATGTTGTTGTATGAGCGTATTTGTCGTAGTGTCTACCTATCTAGTTAGAAATAAAAAAATAATCGCATATCCAACATTCGAACTAGTCACTAATAAATTATTTGTCTTTTGTTTTTTCAAATAATACTTGAATACCTACTTCTGCTAGTAATTGCTCCTGATATTTTCAGTAAACGTCAGCATAATGATTCGTGTGTGTTTGAAATTGCTTTTTAATGAAAACAAAAGGGTTTCGAAAATGGAAATTAAGTTTCAAATATTAGTCCCAGCCAAACAAGTGCTTAAATAAAAACGTACAAACAAACCACGACATAACTAATTATAGCAAAAGCATACCAATAAGTAGATGTAATAAATCATTATTTAATTTAATCATTATATAATTTTATTCATGCCATTGCATGAATAGGTCCGCCTAACGGTAACCTATCTCCTTGTGCAGTTCCTATTTGACTACTGCTTATTCACGTACTCGAGTAATAGATATTACGTCCACACTCCCGATTTTTGCGATGCCGGTAATTCACGATGTATCTGAATGGGGTTGGTTCGGTTTTAGCTGTATAATTATATACTTTGGATGCTATGAAGGAGATTTTTCCCTGGATTTTTTTTAATATCGGTGTTATTTTCCTGATGGGGAACTTTTCTGCAACATCTCTGGATTGTCACTGCGAGGAAACTCCATTCCGAGGTAAATTAATGATAAAAATTGAAGAAAATAAATATATTTTTGTTTCATAATTTGGTGGCGATTCAGAAAATTAATTTTTTTTGTGTAGTTTTTAAGATGTGAATGAGCAAAAATAGTGTGTCAAAATAAATAAATGTGTTAAAATAATAATAAAAATTGAAGTAGTAAAATTTAGGGGTGACGACGTTTCACACTCAACTGTGTAGCGGTGACTAACTAACCTATGTTGCTTGTACGTTAAAATAAATATCTGTTAGGAACCAAAGGATATCTTTAATTTTCTGTAATAATTCGCTCACGAATTGTAAAAATACGATTATCGAAATTTATATTTCTAACGATGTCAAAACTGGTTTTTGAAACCAATTTCAAAATCGGTTCTTAGAATCGATTATGATTTTTGTTTTGAACGTGATGAATAATCAAAATATGTTTCGAAAACCGTAGTCACGACCAGCAGTTTGGACATCGAGTAATACCTCAGAATGTATATTTAATCCGAAGAAATGAGAAAATGCAAATATTGCTGGACTTATACGGAGAATTAAAAGAGTATACAATACAAGCTATCTCGCATTATTTTATTCGAACATTAGAAGCTTAAAGTATACTTAGTTGGACCAAAACAAACTTAATTTAATGCACATTCAATCATCTATAAGTGTTTGATTATTCCTAAAGCAGATAATGTAACTACTATACACAGCACATAACAATGCACAGGCATAAATGAAAACTAGCGAAGAAAAACAATATGAATAATTACACAGCGTAAGAGCGAATCTGTGTTGTGCCACTATCTTCCATACCATTTGAGGTAGAACAAGCCTATTTAAACTAGTTTGGGGTTACAATAGTCCCCGCATTTACGAAGGATACGTCCAAAGCTTTAGCAAAGATATCCGAAACTCTAATTAGGGGACGGAGAAGTTGCATAACAAACATCTACGGCTAAAGGATATTTCTGTTTAACTACCACATTTCTACCACAGCTCCCTTTTTATATAATATTGTATTGCTATGTATGTATACAATATTAAAAATATTTCAATATTAGTTTTATTATTAGGCGTATGCATATGCAATGAACCTCTTTTGCAGAACACGTTGGCTTTGATCTACACGCGTACGTGAGCAAGAAGCAAAAAATCCTCATTAATTGAAATATTTGTCCGTTTCTCAAACAAAGTATTAATAGCAATTAAATTTAATCTAATTTAATTAAATATTATAATCGATTTAACTGCCGAATCGAACACACTAGGACCTGATAACAAAGAGTGTTAGATGCGTGCCTCGTTGTCCTTAAGTCACCAGAATGCCGTTGAACATGCCAATTTGTGTTAGTGAGCTATTCTCAAAAAAGTGAATTTACGTTTAGTTCGTAATTATTTGTGCTTCATTTTTAATACGTAACTTTGTCACAAAATTAAAGCGTTTCAAAATAGCACGTATGTGTTTAGAAACACAATTTATTGGGCTTTCACCTGATTAATTACACGGAGATTGACTTCAATGATTCATTAAAAAAAAACGGAACTTTAAAAACTACCAAGGGATTACCAGGTTTTTTTTCTGTTTTGATTTTACGATGATGTGGACATATAAATGTAACACTGATAGGGGTCAACAGTCACAAGAAAGCATGAAAAATGCTACCAGGACCGTTCTGGGAGGCTGGGATTTTTTTTTTAATTAAGGCACACGATTGTTTAATAAAATACCTCCCAACATACACACGTTTCCAATATGTTTAATGAATTTAAATATGAAATAATCTATAATGTAGAAATAAAATTATTAACATATCTTGTAAGACATTACTGTACGTATAAGTAGTGGTACTACTTTTGAGGTTGGTGAAATGTATTATGAAACAAATCCGCCTTTTTGTGTTTCATCTGAAGATATAACACTGTAAGAATTCGAAATTCCATCCTGTATAATGCGAGAATTTAAATTCATTTTCTTAATACGTAGTTGATAGGTACCGTAGCATTTGCTGAGTAGCGTCTGCCTAACAGGAAACAAAAGTCTATTTTCGATTAAAGACTCGCGTAATTAAAATAATATGGTATTACTTTGTATGTTATCTGCCCTCTTTGTTTATTATATGTTACATTTGCCGTTCAGCAATTCCCACGGTCCTCTCAAGTAGGACATCTGAAAGTCAGAAAAATAACGCCTTCGGTCATACTTGCGCCCTCCTGTAAAGAGAAGCGAAACTAGTTATCGGTGCGAATTGACGTCACAATCAAAGTTTATAAAAACCCTTAACATTGCGGTTTACAATTAATTAGTTCGCGGTCCTTCAATTTAGCTTCAGGAACAAGCACACGTCTCCTTCGTCGAGTGTTTCTAATTCTTAAAATTAAAACTTCTCATCTTAAAATTTTGCATTTAAAATTAAGCCAGAAAAAATCGAGAACAGGAAGCAAAAGCTTTCCTCGAGAGGTGATTAGTGATTTTATACTAAAACCGTTTAAAATCCCCCTTTTATTTTGCTTAAATTTTTGTGGGTGTTGTGTAAAGTTTTGTGCCTTAAAATTTGGATTACGAGAAGAATTATTTTTTCCCACATCGGCTGGTAAGATGTTCAAAATTTCTGCTTAAAACTAACCAATGCAATTACGTGAAAACCGTAACTCGTTCGCTCTCTCTCTCTCCCTTAATGAAAATTTGTAAGGAAAATTTACCTGAGCTTATGTTAATCAACAGTATAAAATTTTAAAATATTCAACAATACAAAATTTGTGTTTTGTTTCCTTTTGTTCACTTGTTATTTTATTTAATTGTGTAGTTTGTTAGATTATTTCCAATATCTCAAATATTCAATATATAATTGTTAAAAAATATAAGTCGTTCTATTATTTCGCCATTTAAAAGAAGTTCAGTTGAACCCTTAGTAAAGACCCGGAGAGGAAGACAATTTTGTAAGAGAAAGCCGACGAGAAGGGAAAATCAGCAATCTTTAGGCTAACTAACGGCCCTGCTTCGACTGACGGTGGAAAACACAGTTGGGAAACATCTTTGGCTAAAATTACTAAAACCATTCGCTACCGAACAAAAAGTTTGTTTCCCAGCAGTGGCTCGCCGGTCAAAAGAGCAGGAGGGGTTGTCTGCGAGACGGAATTTGGCTTGTCTTATTTGAATTTGGGCTGGCCATCCCCAAAAGTTTCCAGACAAGAAAACCCGTTCCGGGTTTTCTTGTCCGGGGATGTGTTAAAATAGGAAAAGTAATGATAATTGAAAGCCCTAAAGATTGTCGATGAGTTATAATTTTGGAGATCTATTTTAATGTGTTTTGTCGTACTTGTTTTGTAAAAATATAAAAAAAAAAATTTTAAGCGGTAAATGGTTAAAAACCATACTTTTTCGTATTTTAATTCGCGTTTCGTTTTAAGCGTAAAGGCGCGGGGCCACTGCACGCGAAGCGAAGCGAAGTTCAGCGAAACTAATTTCTTTGAAAATTGGCTCCCATGTTATCAAACGCGGACGCGGCAACTAAAGCTAAGCGAAGCGAAGTTAGGCTAGCGAAGAAAAAATACCGTCCACGTAAGATTACATAGGAACTAATTTTCAAGGAAATTAGTTTCGCTGAGCTTAGCTTTGCTTCGCGTGCAGTGGCCTCGCGCCTTAAGTCCTGTTCAGATTTGAAGAAAATCTCGGGTCATTTAAAAATAGAATTAATGCCCTGAGAGTAGAAGAATTTGCTAACCGCGCGAAACTAAAGTTATTTTTCATTTTGTTTAGCTTGCATTTTTCATGTCTGAATCATAAAAATTAATAAAGCAATTTTTGCGTTTATGTTGTTGTATTTTAAGTCATTTTGTTTGTAGAGTAAAGTTTTGCTAAGAAAATTTTGTGTAATTGAATTCCGTAAATGCAATCAGTAGTTTTGTTTTAACGTAAAGGTAAAAATAGATTACAGCTGAGCGTAATATTAATTTCGCTGACAGGACTTTTCTCTCGTCCCGCGCTGTGAAAGATAAAGCGGCACACGTACGGCTAATAGTAAGAGCTGTATTATTTACATACAGCGAATGGGATTAATATTTTGTTTTTCTTATTATTAAAGATCTCCTTGTTTAGTAACTGCATGTGTGTATATGTTTATATTTTGGATTGTATTGTGTATTACAAGTAAGTGCCATACGGGCACTTGTATAAAAAATATCTGTGTAAAGTGAATTTTAAAGTGAAAGTGAAAATAGTGCATCGTATGTGTGACCTTGTGTTGAGTAGTAAGTAAATCTGTCAACTTGCAACTTCAAATTGAAGCTACAGGTGTCCCAAAATTAAATTTAAATCTCTTGTGATTATTTTGTATGCTCTTAAGGCAATTAATTTGTTTTTTAGTTGTTGGAATTTCGTTTTTTTTTTCTTTTTCCAAATTTAAATAAAAGTTTAATTGTTTTTTTTTTAAAGTGAAGGGCAATTATTTTCCAAATTTAATTATTGAATTACTGTTGTGTAAGAGTTTTTTTTTCCAATTTTGTTTTTTTTTTGGGAGTTAGTTAATTTATTAATAATAAATAAAGATGGCACAAAGTGATCAAGCTCCCCTTACTCAAACCCCAATTCAAGTTAATATTCCGCGAACGATAGGTCAAACCTTAGTCAATTTACCTGAGTTTTCTGGAAAATATAATGAGGATGATACTTTGTTTTTTACGAAATTGGCACAGCTTTCCAATATCGATAATTGGACAGAAGAAGAAATCCTAAATATTGCAAGATATCAACTTTCTGGCGAGGCATATCAATTTTTGGAATCGGATCCCAGATTATTATCGTCAACGATAACGTACACTGAATTTAAAGAAATTTTGAAGAAACGATTTACAAAAAGATTTCTACCGGGTGAACCACAGTTAGAACTGAACAAATGCATTCAGAGACCAAAAGAATCAATCGATCAATATGTCACACGAATTCGGAATGCCGGGAAGGCATTATTGGAAGAAAATTTGAACTTTGTAGATTCGGTACAACAGGAACAAATGGATGCCGTAAAAATTAGGCACGACCGGGATCTTATTGGACAGTTTAGGAGAGGACTTAACCCCGAAATATTAAAAATGATAATTCTAGAACTTGGAAGCCCACCTACAAAAACATTCGATGAAGTTGTCGAGTTAGCTAGACGAGCAGAAATAAGCAGCCAAATATTATCCCAATATCAACGGATGAACGATATGTACTAAGCTATATCTGTATGTACATACTGCTGTGGAATGGCATCCCGGGTTTCGGAAATTTAAATTTGTATTTTTGTTCAGTCCGGATTGGTTTTGTCAGAGCAAGGATAAAGTTTCCGTTATTCTAATATTTGTTTATTTTGAAAAGATTTTGTTAATTGATTTAATTGTTAGTATTATTTTATTTGTTCAGTTGTGTAAAGTTAATTTCATTTATTTGTACATTTTGCGTACTCCAGGATTGTATATAGTTTATATGCTAGTATTTTCTTTGCGATGCGTTGCGGCTTCATCGCACGCAGATGTTGTAAATTTGATATATATGATTGTGTTACTTGAGGCCAGTTCAGTTACCAGATTGACGAGCGTGTGTACTGTTTTGTTTAGTTTTCTTGGTTACCGTTTTTGGTAATTCATTTTTATTTTAAGATGTAGTTCGTTTGTTTTGAAATTTTAAAATCGTCCATCTAGCAACTCAGTTTATTAATAGGTGTTATATCGTTGTGCACAATTTATATGTAAGGTTCGTTAATAATTTGTTCTTCTTGACACGCGTTAAGAGTTTAAATTTTCCGTTTTTTTTTGTTAGTTTTAATTTTAGTGTATTTTAATCACCTCGGGGTAGGTGAAGAGTAGCTTCGTGCTTGTATTTTAAATTTCATTTTGATTTTATTTGTTTCTCCACGTGTGATTTAATTTAATTGTAGCTTGCTTTGATTTTGTTTTGAGACCACGTGAATTTTTTGTGGTATAAGAAATTCCTTCTAGAACGAATCCACCATTTTGTTTGCTAAAGGATTTGCATTGTCCTTTTTAATTGTAAATTCACGAAGGGGTTATTTTAATCCAAGACATTCAGTCTTAAGGTTTTTTCCCCTGTTGTTTGTAATTAAATGTTTTTTTTTCTTTTTCCTTTTTAAACAATAAATTTAATGATTGTAAATATCATTTTAAAATAATAGTTTTTTTTTATTTTTGAATCAACCATTTCAATTTTTGGGGATTTTGGAGAAAGTCAAATTTTACAAACGCCCACTATTACTTTTCACGAAAGTTACTCTGAGATCAAAGAATCTCTTGCGCCCTTTTAAATTCATATTTGCTGAGCTAGCTAAATTAATTTTGTCATTTTTAATTTCTTTAAACTTATATGCTTGTACAATCAGTTCACAGCAATACGTACCCTACTTATCTGTTAGATACATTTAGTAATTTTACCTCGTTTTATTTTTTCTCCGATGTTCCTCCATAAATCTGCTTTGTGTACATTATCTGAATATTTTTTATGCGATAAATCGTATAATTCTGCATATTCACGTACTGCTTCAATTAAGTTTTCGTCACTTTCACAGGTAAATTTCTTTTGTCGCTTTACGTTAGCCATGATTTTTAGTGTCAATTGACTGGCGATTGCCTACAGTACAATTCACATTGGCAGGCATTCGTCGGAAAGCGACGGGTTTGTGCCGGTCTAATATTCTTTCAAATGATCGCCGCAGTCACTTGCCCGTCGCACGATCGCCGGAAGACTGCAAGTGTGAATATATTACCGTGAAATGCATATGTTTAGTAGAAAAGAAATTTTGCTTTGACGGTGACGGGCCTGTGCCTTGCGGGTGCCCTGCCGACTGACGGTGGGGAACGCAGTTGGGAAACATCTTTGGCTAAAATTGCTAAAACCATTCGCTACCGAACAAAAAGTTTGTTTCCCAGCAGTGGCTCGCCGGTCAAAAGGGCAGAAGGGGTTACCTGTAAACGAGGCTAGGTCATGCTCGATTAAATTAGGGCTGACCATCCCCCAAAAGTTTCCAAGTAAGAAAACCCGTTCCGTTACAACACTTTCATTGTCAAAATAACTTACTAAAGTAGGTACTACTTGGTGCTATGCTTATTATTACTATTCTTCAATTTCTAAAAATAATAAGGGCCCTTTGATTTTTGGTCCTTATTAAAATTTGATGATTTAAACTTCCATTTATATATACATGCATATAAGTTGTAGGAAGTAACTCATCCCTTTAATATTTGGTCGAGTGATGGGAAGAGCAAGGCGTTCGTTGTAGTACTGAAACTGGAAGTATACTGGAGCATCTTGTTTGTAAAGGTAGGTGTTTTATATACAGTAGTCGACAAATTTTAATTTTAGTATATGGATCTTATACTATGCATAAAATAACCTTGCAATAGGCACCGATGCGTGTATTAGGTGTTGGAGCATGTGGTGGGAGACACGGCTATATATCTGTTTCTATTTTAAAGTGGCGTGCTCTGCCATACTCTCTGCTTTCCTTTACTATAATTAAATTTTGACGATTACAGTATATTATGTGCTAGCTTGCCTAAACTTTGTACGAATATTGTCTCATATAAGGATATGGCTCTCAAATGGATCCTAATACATATTTACATATTTGTATTTCAGCTTCTCTGAAACTGAATAGAAACGAATCCTCTCTGGTTTTGGAAGGAAACGGAGCTCCAATTAAAGATGATGTGCTTTTATTATTAGAAAGAGAGTTGTTGATTTTATTAAAAAATGGCAAGCGATGGAGTCCCTTTTGTAACTTTGAAAAATATTTATGATAATGCAATAACCAAAAATATAAACTGTTACCTTAAATCTTCCACTTGTTTCACTTACGCACTTGATCGTGCTTATAACTGTTATGCTAATTTGCACTTACAGCTAAATCATATAAGGTAAAGTCAGGTAAGTGTGTAACCGGAGCAAGTGTGTAGTTTGGCTATATTTATTTTTAAAATTGAAATACGACCGTCATCTTGTTATAATACTAATGTACTAACCTTCATACTAGTTTTACAAATAAAAGTTCGCATCTCCTAACGTGTATTAACTTGAATATCTTGTGAATATGTTATACCTTATTAAACAGGCATCAGTTTAGTATTACACTCTTGGCCGAACTAAAAGATAATGCTATTAATATATAAAATACGGAACGATTACACACTTGCCCCATTTTGCTGGGTAAGTGTGTAGTATTGACAGTGTTTAAAATTTCTTTTTTTTCTAGTAAACCGTTGATAATTATAATAGGCGTATCTATTGAAGGCTTACAACTGGGCATATATTACGTACTTCTATGTGTAAAATTTATCAAAATGTCTTATTATGTGAACAGTGTTACATTTTCTTCGCACTATGCAATTTTTACTACACACTTACCTGACTTTACCTTACACAATTCTATTGGGTTGTATTATATATAATAGTTAAACAATATTTACAATAACAATAATATTTTTATAGGTATTTTAATTCAATCAAGAAATATTTATAAGCATATTAAATTGAAAAGCTTGTATATACGTCTATAAACAAGACAACAACAAATAAGATAAATAAGCAAATGTATATAGATAAAAGAAAATTGAAGCACTTGTGGAAAGATAGAATGAAATAAAATATATAATAAAACGCAAAAAGTATTTTATAATATTATAATTTGTATACAAATGGTTTGTAAGTAAAATAGTATAGCTATGTATGTACACACTACACTAAAAAGTGTATGGCCTAGCATTACCAATATTAGGGTTGTTGCTCGAAACCGCGTATCCGGTTTCAAATGTGATAATACATTCGCACTGTGAAGAGAATTACATACTAAAGGCCATATTCCATTACGAAAAAAAAAACAAGTACATGTGATCTGTATGATTACATTATTAGTAATGGCCAGAAATAACCAACGTGCGTTAATATAATTTTCACAGAAAATTTGCTATCAGTGTGGATTTACAGAATTTAGAAAATACTAGATACGTAATAACTAAGCAAGTCTCGTAATAACACTGGCAACATTAACTACGCGAACGCCGACTGTTTCAACACTTCAAATCAAACCTTCTCAATCGGAAAAGAAAATAAGGGCGGATTCCAGGCGGTCGTCGGTCTAAAACACATTCAACGATTCCTACTTAATTATTCAGCGCCGGTAAAATTAATTCGGCGAACAAAGGTTTCTTTCGGACGAACGAGGTCCCTCCACCATTAACATCGGTTCTTGAATTTGAATTTTATTTACCTACGGCGTAGACCTACCGGAAACGAAACGCAAATATCTGGAATCTGCGTCACCTCGTTTATAACGACTGCGAAATCAAGTTTGCCTTCCATTAATATGTAGCATAAAATAAATAAGGCAGGTTCAGCAGGAATAAGTATTCCCATTTCCGGCGTACCTGTACGCCGGTACCGCTGTACTGCACATTAAAACAATTTATATGCAAATGCTGAGGGAGATGGAACTACTTAAAACTTTTTGGGGTTTATAATTACTTATGTATGTAACGGGATATACATGAGTTGTACCAATCAATTCAGAATTTGTTATAGATAATAATTCTTACGTATTTTGTATCATTTTTGTAGAAAAAAAGTTCCATAAAACACATCTTCTGGTAAGGAAGGAATGAGGGCGATACAGAAGTGGAACACCGAAATAAAAAGAAATATATTTATTAGAACTGAATTAAACAGCTTCTCGATATAAAGAGCGCACCAAAACATACCGGCTCCGAATTGCTTTTCCATAGAAGCGAATTATGATTTATAATTTTGAATTTGAAGGGTATAGCTTCTAAAGAGTCTAAGGGCTATCATTTTTTTTTTTTGCAAACATTTAGCCAATTTTCAGCAAAATCAGTATTAATGAAATTATTGTACTTAGACTCTACAGAAGATCTATTTTTCATTTAACAAAACCTAAAATAACGACTTCAGCGATCTTTGCATTGTTGGAAAATTAAGTTGTTGGTGGCTAGCAGACGGTGCACAGCGGGCTAAAATTGCAAAATGTATCGATATACCGTATTCTGTTAACCAAACCATTACTTTTACGTCATGGACTTTTTTTTTGCAAACTCAATATTTAAAAAGTTATGGGGCAAAACTTTTGTAAATATTTGAAACTTACACTGGAAAAAATGTTTCTTTACCGCTAATAAATGTGCACTGATCCAAATAAATTATTCTTTTAAATAGTAGCATGAAAAAATTTAGTAGTCGTTAAGAAAAAATATATTTGAAGCAAATGGTGCCTTAATTAGAATATTTCTTCCTTATGAATAAGCATACACAACTGCCTAACATAAATTAAGATAATTTAATATTTCAATGTAATATGTGTTCTAAATTATCAATTCAATTAACTGAGTCCGTTACGTGGTTGCGATATCATAAAGAAGCTTTTAAAAATATCGCGTTACTTTTATTTAGGGGTACTATGGCCTACGGTTAGTAAAGATTATGAACGGCGAATTAAAATTCTTTACACGGATGGAGTTGCCTACTTGTTAAAGGCTGGTAACAATTTAAAGGTGTTTTATCCAGATTTGCTGCACGTTACGTGTCTTGCACATGGGTTAAATTTAGTCGCAGAAGTGCTGAGAAATGAATATCCCATTGTAAATAAATTAATATCAAACACGAAAAAGGTATTTTTAAAAGCACTACTTCAGAAAGAAGTGTACGCAGAAAAATATCTAAATCTTAAACTACCAGTTCTAATGCGTTGGGGCACATGGCTAGACGCAGCAATTTTTTATCAAGAAAATTTCAAAGCCATATAGGATGTATGTATTGCTGTGGTATAGACAACCCAAGTTTGCTGAGTGTATTTTGAGTTACATATTTTGATTTGTTTACTTTCTTGCGAGCTGTTGTTCAATCTACCGAGAATTTGTCACAATTTTATTTTGGTTTGTATAAATTTTAGTTAAAGACTTTATTGTTTCATTTTAATTAATTAAGTGTTAAGTTTTTTTAAATTAATTCCATTCATTAATTTGTCTATCGTTTGCTTATGTAGAGTTAATGCGGATTTTATTCAATATTGGCATATTGTTTATACGACTGCGTTGTACGATTTTGAGAGAGGGATTTTCGTAAGCAAAAACAGTTGTAGAGTTTTGTTAAGGACTTCCTTGTTCGACTATTGACGTAAGTAGACGTATTTTTGTATATCATTGTTACCATTTTCTAATTCAATTGATTTTGAAATTTAATTCTGTAAAAATTTAGTCCACCCAGGAATTCATTTTGTGATAATTGTTAATGTATTGAAGTGTACACGTAGTAGATATAAGATTAATTGATATTTTTTGTTTAGGAAGATATTAGAGTTTTTTTTTTCTGATTATATTTTAAAGAGTTAATTTTTCCGTTGTTCATTTTGCTGTTTCATATTTATTTATCAATCACCTCGGTTGGGTGAGTAGAACTATTGTTCTTGCATTTAGTTTTTTTTTTTGTAATTTCTAGAAATTGTCCACGCGTAATTTATTTTAATTTGAAACCACGTGGATTGAAATTGAAATATTTAGGATTATCTTCCTGAACAAACAAAATTTTTGCTTTGCATAGGAAATAGCATTGTCCTATTTTAATTTAGAGTCAAGTGCAGTTTTAATTTTAGGCCAGAACCTTCAGTTCACGGTTTTTTTTTCTGCAAAATCAGTAATTTTACCCATTTTAAAAAATAAATTAGTTTGTTAGTTAGCATCTTTGGGTTAAAAATTCTGTTCTTTTATTTTTATATTAAACCTTTTAAATTTTTCGGGTAATTAAGAAAGTTTGATTTCACTCACCCACATTTTACTTTTCGTGGTTAGATTCAAGTTTTAATTCGCGAGGGTAACTCTGAGATTAATAGTTCTTTTGCATTTGTAAATTATATCCGTTGGACTAGCCAATTTTATTTTTCATTGTAAAATCAGTTCTGCATTTTCAATTAATTCAATCAGTACGCAGCAGTTGAACATGTTATACCTATATGGAAAAATAATATATATATATGTATGTATCATGTTTTAGGTTGTTGATAAGTTTTAACAGTCTGGATTCAGTCGCTATACAAGAGTCACAATATACATTTAACAACACTAAGATAGAAAACGAATTAGCGTACATAGCCACTCATGTCAAAATACTGGTCCATACAATAAAAGCACTGGCAGGATCAGGTGAAATCCTTGTAATGAACCTTGACAGGATAACGGTCATTTGAGAATCTTTTAGAAATGCACCAGATGTGGTGGCTAAAAAAGCCTATTCCAAACTTGAAGCTATTTAGCCAAGAACCGGGATTTTCCGTTTTGTACGAAGTATCTCAAACATTGAATGGATCTGGTTCGAATGACTGCACCATAGCAATAGAATATTTAAATAAATATTTCTCCTACTCATTTTTTATGCGCGTCGTAACATTGAAGAAGCGCCGAGCGAGCGCGAAAATATAAAATTTAAAGGCATGCGGCATCACGCGAATATACAAGTCAGTGCAAGCTTCTGCGGATTCGCACGACAACAGTCACTACTCCTCCCCAGCGTACGGGACTTCACCAGTAAGGATTGACCGGCGGCCATACCGCGCGTGGAGAGTCCATAACCGGCAGTCCTAAGAACGATCACTATATTAGGAGGGTTAGCAGAAGAGAAGTTGGAACAGTAACCAGTGATTGTTGCGATGTAGGACCAGCACATAGCACAAGTGTGATTATATTATATTCATCTAAATATACACTTGCAAATTATAGCTTACTGAAAGACATGCATCAGTTGTGAAAGAAACTGCTTATTTTATTGATGTATGTATCATTTGAGAATGCATGTTTATGTATTTGTGTTCAAAAATAAACGACTTTTAAGACCTATTGGCCTTTCGTTATCTCTCATCAGCCCACTAACTAGTGGAACTCTTAACACCTGATTTCGAGGAAATGAAGGTAAGTCAAGTGAAGATTTCACTAATTGTAAGTACTAAACAGAAAAATATATTTGAAAATAAATAAGCATAAAGAATAAGATAAGCAATAAAGAAATGTGCAGTATAATGGAGTTGCAATAAACGTAATATTGTATACACATTTAATACACATTTTTCCTGTAGTTTATCCAACGACCTTCATTGTAGGTACTTGCATCACACTTGCGTCAAATTTACTCCCGCTACCTTTGTACTATGTGCTATGCTTCTGTATGCATATTAACGTTAGTAATATTTTACGCTATAAAGTACCAATCCTATGCGAAGTGGCCTGTTGTTACCTATGAATTGTCACAAAGTCTTTTTTACTGTCACAGTTCTGCAACTTCCGCCACCTGTTTATCTCCAATAATAACCTGTCTGGATTAATATCAGCTAACTGTGTAAACATGTCAACCTGGTAACACAATACACTGTCATCAACTAACGATGACGAAGGTCGCTTATTAACTTGAAACACCTACATACATATCATTAATTTTATTTATATATGTATGTACATATGTGTTATTCTTAGTTATTAAGTATCACTTCTATTTCGTTGTATTTGCTTATCGTCTTATGATACTCGAACAACGGAATTATCCTAAAATAACCGAAAAAAAACGGTTTTTCCTTAGTGCTTTTCGTTATTTTAGAACTCAAAATTCCCTTGGTAACCGCTAGAAATCTATGAAGCGTCAAAGTACTATGCACTAGCGGTGGGCGATTTGAATCTTTTTAGTGATTCGAATCCTAAGGATTCCTAAAATTAAGGATTCGTATAATATGATTCGTATCGAAAAACCGCCAAGGATTCATAACAGTGCTGGGCTATTCGAATCTTTTTAGTGATGCGAATCCTAATGACTCCTAAAGTAAAAGATGCGTATAATGCGCGATTCGTACGGAAGATTGTAATGGGTGATTAGAATTCTAATCACTAAATCTTTGCTCTTTATTCTAAGGATCTTGCAAAAAAACAGTAAATTAAAATTTTCGTAAAATAAAACAGGTCAAACACAAAATTGTCTTCCCCACTAACACTGCTGAGAAAAATTATTACTTTACAAAGGGCTTTTGCCTTTTAAGAAAACGGCAATAGCTAATAATTTACCACTTTTTACATGCGAACATGTTTACAAAATCATACAAAGACGCCTTGTAGATTTCAGGTTTATGAATGCCAATAGTAGACCTTCTATGTTACACTTCTAGTAACTAAAGTACCTAAGTTAAAACAAAAGTGACACAGAGTTATATATAGCCCGCGAATAGAAATTTTTACAGTGCCTAACTCAATGTATTGGGCATACACAACAGAGACCTGCACGAGTAAGTACGGCATCGTGCGAGTATAGGTACGTTTACGCATTTGACAAGTATAACGATGCGTTTAGTAATACGCATAATCGTGCTTATGAGGTATGAGTAGCAATCGGCATCGTGGCATCGTATAATTACTACTTGCAGCATCGTCAGGAGCACTCAAGGTTCGTATACATATGGTTACCTCGTAAGGTGAGGCCCGGTTAAAGGAGAGGGTGGATATACGTTGACGCTGTGATGACGCGTTTCGCGATCATTCCCGTGTTTGTTTACATTAAAAGGCTGGAATGGGGGTATTCTGTTATAATAAAAAGAACTTAAAAGTATATTGCAAGACACGTTCCTGTTGATAAAACATGAGTGGCGACCATCAAGATACACACAAAAAGAAATTTGCATGTAATTCAGTGCATTATTTTATTTTATTATTTTTACGTATTTTTATAACGATGGTATGAAAGTATCCTTCCGCACCGCAGACGCTAGCGTATATGCGAACGCTATGCGAAGCGAACTATGTTCCGGGGCACTCTTTCCGATGTACCTATTTGGAGTATAAATCGGACGGCTCCGTTTATCTTCGCCATATGCGCTTATACGGTCGCTACGGGGCACGTAATGCTGTGTCCCCAGTTAACGTCTTACATTCGTTGCGACTTCATCGTTTTCAACGCCTACCGCGAATGTGTGATTTCAAAGGCTTGAAGTGACGTTTATTACTAATGATGGAAGTTAATTGAGTGCAAAATCTTGAAAAAAAAAAACCGCTATAATTTGAGGAAAAACTTTTAATGAAAGAGAAAGGAAGGCCTATTCCTGATCTTCAAATAAACTACACACACAAAAGTTTTGACGGAAACATATAAACTGTTGGATATTATTTGTACAACCCCCATGTCGACAGCAGAATGTGAACGATGTTTTTCCACCCTCAAACGCATTAAAACATTTCTGAGCAGCACAATGTCAGAAGATCGACTGAACGCATTTTTACAACAAAGCCACTGACGTCTTTTCCAGTATGAAAAATATGGGAATGAATTTTATGTACAAAAAATAGGCAAGTTCTTATATTGTGCCCACTCTCTTTCATAACTCACGAGCCCCCACTGTAAAACATTAATTGAAAATTTTTCTTAAGATTTAAAAAAAAATATATTTAAACTTAAAACAAACAAAAAATCACTCGAAAGAGAGAAGTTAAATCTGAAGGACGCAAATTTGCCAAGAAACAAATAAAAAAAACATTAATTTTAGTTTTAAATTAATGTTATTTTGTTAGCTTAATTTACTTATGCTTATGATTATATAATAATAAGAAACTGCTTTTTTATTAGGAAGAATAAATATTTAGTTTGATTATATGTAATGGTTATCTTTTTACCATTTTACTTTACTTTTTCTCAGTTTCTAATTTAATGTCATGCTCTACGTGCGTAGTTCTAAGTTTTGTGTTATATTTATATAATATTTTTACTTGATTTACTTATGTTTACTATTACATAATAGTAGAAATTTGTTTTTTATTATAAAAAATAAATATTTAGTTTGGGAGTACAAATCGCCATTTATTTTTACATATATGCACCACTTTATTTATTAAAAACAGCATACATGATAACGCGTTCGCGCTCTTTCTCTTGATTAGCTGAAAAGTTATGAGGTAACCTTGTATTACGACCTTGAGGAAGCACTTGCTTTTTCTTTTTTTTCTCAAGTTTTGCGATTAGGGCAGTTTACAGTGTCATTGTTATTCGTTTACTGGTAGAAAGCAATAAAACTAACGTTTGTTTAGATAGATCTAGTATGACTTAATCTCGACAGAAACCATATCATATAAAAAACACGAAATTTGGAAAACTTTTATTAGAAACTATAAACATACAATGCACAATTATTGTACCCTATTCTTACGAGGAAGAATCGTACGATTCTTGCGATGCGACGATGCCGATTCCTACGATGCCGGTCTTAATGATTACCTACTCGCATCGTAGGGAAAGGTAATCGCCGATTATTATTAATCGACTACATTTTTACTTACTCGTGCAAGTCTCTGGTACACAGTTGTCGAATCGTAATCGCGATGCTCCGCCAGCTATCCCGGTACAAGCCTCGCACTCCCTATGTGAGACTCGCTGTGATTGTCCTATTCCACTTGCTGCGCCTTACTTTCGCTCGTTTGCGACGGTTTGGGTACGCGGCATCTATGTTTGGTAAAATGCATAGGTTTTAGTCCGCACTGTAAAAATTTATATTTACGGGCTGAATAATATATAAATGTACATACTTGACAACAAATAATTCAATCCAAAACGTTGCTTATCAAAAGCCGCCAATTACCGTTGCAGATATGCATAACAAATACTTTTTTGCCAATACTGTTCAATTATTAGTAACAGCAGAAAATTTATTTAGGAATCGCTTAAGCTCCTGTTTAAAGGCAAATGGGAAGATTTAATGTAATTCACCTTAACTTCTCTTCCTTTGTTTTTATTGTTTATATTATTAATTGTTGCTTTATGAACAAATGGAGGGAAGTTACGTCTATATTATTCTATTACTTACACATCTGACACTTTTTGTTATGAAACTTATCAATTCTAAAAATATATATAATCAAAGTTTATCATTTAACTAATAGAGATAAACAAATTGTACGAATCACATGAGTACGACCGATGGCTAACCCACGTATACATACATCAGTATGATATTAAAATGTACTAATATATTCGTATCAAGTGACTCCCTGCGGTACGACTGTTGTATACTACTATATACTAGTATACCAGATATGAGATAAGGTGTGTTTTTTCTTTGCCGTAATAATTTGGTTTATACAAATTAAAACTTCTTGGGAAGCGGCACTAATTTATTAATCTTTATTCGCAAAACAAAAACGTTTCGATGTGACTTACATCTGTTTCAATTTGTGTCTTCATATTACATTCAATGTTTGATAAATACTGTAAATGTATGTACACTTCTCACAGGAAAAATCGGGACACCAGCAATCGTGAATTTTAAAATTTCTTGTGTGTAAATGCAGTTTTCAGAGAATATGCACTTATCAAAGCCATAAATCACCTTTTTGTGTGTATTATTGCGATCAAGGTAAAGACTAAGATTTTAAACAGAAATATAAATGTGTATAGAGAAAAAGGTTTTATACATTAAATAAACACATTGGAATTTCGGTGGCGGTTTTCTTAGAAATACCGAATACGGAAATATTAATGCAAAAAAAATACATAACAACTAAGAGGCCTCTTCAGTAGACGGCACCATTTAGAAATACACATGTATGTATTTAACTTGTTTGATGTTATGTAGAGATAATTCTTTTTTTAAGAAAACATGGCGATGGGATTTTAAAATTATATAATTATATGCTTAGTTTGATTTATGCCCGCAAGTAATACTTTAGCAATAGACAATATGTCAATCAGCCTCCTGAGTTTTTGAACAATGTGATTTTCACATTGAGTAAATACACTATTATTGATGTATTCCTTATTGTTGTTTAGTATTCTTAAATTACTACAAAAATATTTTTCTATGTATTAAAAAATTATCAAAGACAGATTAAGATTATTTACAAAATTTTTAAAGCAATTAATTTCACAAAGAAATTATTTATTTTATTAGCTCTCCGTTTATTGTATTTTCAAGAAATATATCTTAACTATCGCCTGTGTAATCCAATGTCGTTCTATTTTATTGAAATATAGCTAACACTTTTGGTCTGTAACACAGTTTCGGGCAGTAGCAACGAAAAAATATTAAATGTATCAAATTCAACAATAAATATTTTAGTACTAACTGAGATTGACGAACAATAGGCTTTCTTACAATATTTGTTATGTATTATAAATCCAATAATATTTTAAATAATTGTTAATAAACCTGTGCTACATAAAGACAGTTTGTAAAGAGACCCAGTGTTGGCCATATTTCAAGAAAATAGATCAACGACGTCAGATTACACAGGCGATAGCTAAGATATATTTCCTGAAAATACAATAAACGGAGGGTTCATAAAATAAATAATTTCTTTGCGATATTAATTGCTTTATTTAAGAATTTTATAAATAATCTTAAACCTGGTTTTGGTAATTTTTTATAGATAGAAGAAAACTTTATAGTAATACAATATTTAAGAATATTAAACAACAATAGTAATTAATACATCAATAATAGTGTCAATAGTAGTCAATAAATCTGTGAAAATCACATTACCCCAAAACTGAGGAGGCTGACTGACATACAAGGATACAAATTATCTATTGCTTAACTAATACTCGCGAGCATAAATCCAAGTAAGTAACTAATATCAAAGCAGCACTAAGGAATAAAATAATTTTAAATAACAAAATCCGATCACCACATGTTTTTTTAAAAAAGAATTATCTCTACATAATATCAAAAAAGTTAAATACACATATATTTCTAAATGAAGCCGTCTATTCAAGAGTTCTTTTTGTTAGGTATTTTTTTTTCATTGGTATTTCTAAAGGAAACGCCGCCACCGAAACTCCGATTTGTTTATTCTATACATAAACCTTTTTCTCTCTAGAAATTTATTTTTCTGTTTAAATTTCTAGTCGTTACCTTTGATCGCAGTAATATATATTAATTAAGTGATTTCTGACTAAGATAAGTGAATACGTCCTCCGAAAGTTGCATTTACAATCAAGAAATTTTAAAATTCTGAATTGCTGGTGTCCCGATTTTTCCTGTGAGAAGTGTACGTACAACTTGAAACTGTTGATGTGAAATAGGCCGCCGTGTTAATTGTACTGCAATGACGATAACGCGTGTGTCTCGTATGTAGACAGAAGAAGCTAGAGGAACACGAAGAATATTAACCAGTCAACCGAAGCGTACCACAGAGCGTCAAGATGGGCGCTTCAGACAACTAGCTCTACGAGACCGCTTTGCTACTACGCGTCAAATCGCTAACCAATGGTTGGAGAAGAATCTTTGGACGTTTTCCATACCACGATTAGTGCTTCTTTTGACTGCGGACCACTGTCGTGAAGGTTTGAACTGTCCTCTTCAGCAATAAATCCCGATTCAATCTAGGTATGCACGATGGCCCCAGAAGGGTACGACGCCGACGTGGAGGGCGACGAAATAGTGGGTTTTCTTTTGAGAGGTCTGTTGAGAGGCGTGTACACAGGACTGTTGGAGTAATGGTTTAGGGAACTATTGCCTATGGTAGCCGATTACCTACTCTTTATTCGAGGCAGTATGACAGCTGCACATTATGTTGATGATGTTCTACGAACCACTTTACGATCTTATGTAGATGGCCATCCACGCGTCCTTTTTCAGCAAGGCAACGCACGTTTCCATGTTGATCGTCGAATAGGACTTCAACTTTCTTCAAGAATTCGTGGGATATCATGGGGAGGAGACTGCCCACTTTGCACCATCCTCCACAGACTCTGACACAGTTAATCCACGAAGTTCAAGTTGCTTGAAATGAGGTGCCACAAGCAGATATCGACTATGAGTGTACTTAGCTACGAAGTCACCAAACGCATTATTAATTTTTTTCCGTACTACATGTTAATAAATTTTCTCGCAAATGTTATCGTTTCATTTTTGATGTAAAACTATTAATGTTGAACCAATTATTCCCTCTAGGTGTAACACTTCTAATGTCAGTGAGTATATTTGCGTCCATGATACGACTTTAGTGATATCCCAGCGTTTGCCAAGGAGTAAGAGGGAACCATGGCAAGAACCTTACTCTGGGAACGGGATTTCAGAAGAAGTCCCAGACCTTATTACTGATAGCCGGCAAATTATTATTATTCTTCTGAGTTTTAAGGAGATAGCCTTATGTCCCCTCAATTCCGACAACGGTGCCATCTTCGGGGTAACTGCTCTTTTTTTCACACGTCATGAATTTGAATTTGAAACAAGATAGAAGTAATGGTCTAAAAACAAACAAAACAACAGCACTACCTATTCTAATACTTAACAATAACTACTATATATCCTAACTATTCACACCAAAACTACATAATTAAATTAAAGTTTTATATTTTATATATCCCAACCATGCTAAAAATTATAAATTAACACTAACCTAGACCACTAGAAAGTATAAAATATTCATTCTATAATACGTATTACCCTACTAACTATCCAAATATCATACCGCAACCGATCTTTTGCAGCATTTAGCTAGTGCTCGCAGTATGGCTGTCTGTTGCAATATAGATTCGCTTATTTTTATAAGCCCTCTGATTGGTTTCTTTTGCATAATTGCCGTTTGCCTCTTACTGCGTATGTCTCTTCTTGAAAGATTAATGTGTTTTTTACTTCACTGGTTTTCTGGTTCTAATCCGTCTGTAAATTAGACCAATTTTCCGAAATTGTTTGATGTATCAGACCATACATAATCATTCAAGGTGGTACATTTCAATAAGTGTGAAAGTAAAATCTCGTATTATATGATGAAGATGACGCCCTCCTCAGTAAGATCACCAACAACTTGTAATCTACGTAAAAATACGCAATACCGGTTCCGAATAAAAATTAGAAATTGATTGGGAATTAGCGAGCTTAAAAACCATAATGGATTTTTCGAACTGGTTTTGAAATAGCTTTTAAAAATTGTTTCGACTGGTAACTAGAGTGGTCAGACATGTCTGCTTACACGGGCCGCACTCGCCTCGCGTTATGCAGAACGTTCAGCCATAGTATATCTTCAAGGAAGTAAAATCACTCCCTCCGATTCGTGTGTCTAGTATCTAGTATCATTGTTGGTCGAGTCTTGATGCGAGATAGTACAATTCTCCGTTACAGTTTTACGCATTGTAAATGTAATACAATGTCGGGTGTAGAAATCCAGAAAACGACCATTGTTTTATAATGTACAAAAGTGTATCGGTGAATTCCAGGATTTACATTATGGTGGTGCCAAAATAGTTTGTACAGAGTGCGATAAACAGTTAAGCCAGGAACATATTGTTCTGACGTATTGGGTTGTGTTGTGTTGTTACAAGTTTACGTAAATCATGCAACTACTTTCTCGTGTACTTATATGGACGGTGTGCACATTCATCTGATGATACCGCGTCAGACACTATCACAAACGTCAGAACCGTCAGAAAGTTTTTCGGCCACAAAGTACGACCTCTTGGACGAAATTAGAAAAAAAAAATTGCCAATTGAAAACGTGAGAAATCAGGAATGTTTATTTAACATATAGAGGTTTATTTTTCCCTTGTACAGAGTGTTTGTTTATATTTTGGCTATATTACTGAAGGTAGTAAAAATGCAAAAGTTATAGGATTTTGCTCTATTATTTTTACAAATTTCAAGGTTCATATTATCTCATAAATTGGTAGACAACTCAATACAACTCGCATTTTTTTTAAATAAAACACCCTGTATATTGTCGGATAATACGAAAGACCTCGTTTTCCCTGATTTCGAATATATGTTGTTGATATTTGAATGAGCTGTTTTTGAATTACTTTAGTTTATATCATTTAAACTGTATTAGTGAAAACTCTAGATTGCCATGAAAACTATGAAATTTAATATAAAGAAAAAAAGAATATTGAATTCTCAAAAACAAAACAAAAACCAAAATACCAAAAATTTTCAACATAACCACTGCCACTATTTATACAATTAACAATGCTTCTCATTAATTTTCTTGTAATTACGTTTAAAATAAAGTTGGGAAGGCCTCTATTTAAAATCAATATTTAATTTGACCAAATCCTAGCTTTACTATTGGCATTCTATTATTACTGGCATGAAAAAATTCTAATTATTTCACGCTTTTCTTCCGTGGAATATCCCATATTTAATAAAAGAATATAAAATATTTTTAGTATTACACAAAATATCATTTAAACCTCGTTTTCCTGGCAATCTAGAGTTTTTACTGATACCATTTCAATGATATCTGTCTAACAATATACAGGGTATTGTATTTAAAAAAGTGCAAGTTGTATTAATTCGTCTAGCAATTTATGAAATAATTTCAACTTTGAAAGTAAAAATCCTATAACTTCTGTTTTAAAATGTGTTTCTATCTTAAACAATACAGCCTGTAAGTAGCGGTCAAAATATAAGCGGGCACCCTGCACAGATCGCTCTTCGAAAGCTTGTATCCATTGTTTTTTTATTCTCTTTTCTATTTTTTCCATGAAAACTTTCAAATTGTTCCCTGGACGTCCTATAGTACCTACACATGGAAACGGTCTTCATCTTTAGTAAGCCGTTTATTATTAACCAAAAGATTCGCCAAAAGATTCCTTATTTTCATTTATTTCGTGTACTCATTCTTTTTCTTTTCTTGCGTTGTATAGAACAAGTAACAGCTGCGGTGTATCACATTCCTCAATTTCCTTTTTAAATTCGTCTGACGAGATTGAAATCATGGTGCAAGAAAGCAAAAATACACTACAAAATTTTAAAGCAAGTGGCTATTTTTAACATAATCGACAGAATGTATCAGACACATCCCAACACAACACGTCAGAACAATATGTTCCCGGCCTTATTGTGCTGGCAGAAGTCGGAGTACACATTGGTGGTGGTGTATCTGGTCCGTTATCTACCTATAAAGATTATTTTGATTAAGCGTGTGTTACATCCGTAGTTGTTGAACGGTCTTTTTCAAAATATAAGCATGTTTTATCATCGTGACAAAGCGGTTTTTTTTTGGTCTTCGGGATCATAGCCCATATGCCTCAATAAGTTTCATAACTAGGCAAAAGCACAGGGATTTGACGGAGGCGTACTCGTTTCACGCCTAGGGGCCTATCTAGGCGACTTTAACAACACAAACTGTACGGCCATCGGTAGAAAGGGAAGATCCACATAGGTACGGAAAAACAGAGGAAAAAAATGAAGTTAAAACCTAACTTTCATCCTACACGATCTACGAAAAATCAAGTCACAAATCTTTCGGTTATTAGCGCTCAATAATACAGTGGTGCTTGTAGGTAAGGGGATTCTATCGTTAACCAGTCCTTTGTAAATTTCATTAATGCTGTCTTGGTGCAAATGGCATGCAAACAAAATATGGTTCATATCCGCGTAGCTGTCACCGTAAGCGCAAGCTGGTGTCAAAAAAATCCTAATCTATCAGGGTGCGCCGGGTATCTACCACGTCCAAATTTTAATCTCGCAATGGTAGTGCGGTAGTGCTTAGATACGTTGCAATCGTAGTACCAATATTTCTTACGAGCATCCGGGTGTATATATGCGAAGTGAGTCATTTTCTCAGTATATGATTCCACCCATAAAGTATTCCAATCTTTTTTAGTTTTGGTTTTGCTTAATTGGACTAACTCCGTTACGTTTAAAACCGGCTTGTACTCTTTGCCCTTATCACAGCCTTGTTTCGCCAATTCATCAACGATTTCGTTGGGAATGATGTTGCTGTGGCTTTTAATCTAAAATAATTCCACGTGGGCACCTTTGCTCTTTATGTTTTTTTTATAACATGAACTATATCTAACGAAAGCGGTTTAATGAGAAAAATCTTGAAACACTTAACTTTTAATGCTACAAACTTTTCTGGAATACTATACAATCTTTGCTATTTAAATAAGGTGTAAGGGGCTTATATATAATATTTATAGTTAAATAAATAAATAATTTTGCTCTTTTCCGGCACTGTATTGTATACTTGTCTTAAGCGTTAATGCCACATATATGGAACTTAGTACTGACCTGGCGCGCAGACAAAAGTTGACCACTCTACTGATAACCGATTAACCGGTTTTTGGTGAAGCCGATTCCAAAAGGAAGCGGTTAATCGGTTTCGAATATCTGGCGATTCCCATAGCACAATTACTCCATATCACAGGTGTAAACAACAGAGGAATCAATAATTACGTCCTACGTATTGCTGTGAACTGATTGTCCAAGCATACAAGTTTAAAGAAATTAAAAATGACAAAATTAATTTAGCTAGCTCAGCAAAAATGAATTTAAAAGGGCGCCAGAGATTCTTATATCTCAGAGTAACTTTTTTAAAAAGTAATAGTGGGCACTTAATACAAATTACAGGAAAAATTAAAACCATGAATATAAGATTCTGGCAAAAAACAAACCTGCATACGACTCTACAATTTAAAAAGGACAATGCAAATCCTTTAGCAAACAAAATGGTGAATTTGTTCTAGAAGGAATTTCTTATACCACAAAAAATCCACGTGGTTTCAAAAATTCAAAGCAAACTACAAATTAATTCAAATAACGTAGAGAAACAACCAAAATTAAAAATGAAATTTAATAACAAGCCCAGAGCTTCTCTTCACCTACCCCGAGGTGATTAAAATAAAATTAATATGAAAACTACAAAAAAACGGAAAATTTAAACTCTAAACGCGATCGCTTCTAAAACGAAAATTATTAAAGAGCCTTACACAAATTGTGCACAAAAATACAACGCCAATTAATAAGCGGAGACGTCTGAATAATGATCAAAATTAATAATAACCGAAACAAATCTTAACAAATGAAAAATCGTAATATGGAGGCAATGAGCTCAAAGTTTACATGTACTTACATTCGTGACAATCATTCAGACTCTGAGCCCTAAGAGGCCTCTCACCGCGTATATACAAAACAACCGACTGCGCGCGCTGCGACAGCCGCATCAATCATAGAATACGCCTTATAAGAAGGACCAAAACAAGATAAACAAATGCTAAACATATAATCAAAGAAAAATAAACTAACTAACTGAACAAATAAATACATCCAACAAAACTACTAAATTCATAGCAAAATGTAAAAATAAACATAAGTGAGAATTTGCGCGCGGCAATGCCAAAACTTGATCTTGGAAAATTAACAGCATAGAGTTCAAACAACCGGGGAGACATATCACAGCAGTATGTAAGCAAGCGGCTCTACTGTCGATAACAGCGTGTCTTAAAATAATTCTGAACATAAAAACCGATGAATGTATCGAAAATCTCCACTTCGCCTAGGTGTGAAATTAAAAGCTACTGATTAAAATGCTACAAGAAGGTATCTGTATAAAAAAAACTTTACCCGCGTCTAGAGTTATTAAACGGACATTAGAAATAGAAGTGTATTAAAATACCTAACGATTCACTTAAATTTTCAAATTCTCTAATTCTGCACTAGCAATTCCTGAGGAACTGCAGTCTACTGCAGAGTTATTGAAAGCTAAAAAAAAAAGAACCTAGTAATCAGTAATTCTTTTCCATTAGGGTAACCAAAAGGATAGTGACCTTTATCGGATAACTCATCCGTTGTACCACGAACTCCGGCAGGACACAATTCCATTAGCTGAAACAATTTCGCTGATTGAAATTAATAAAGCCACACCTCGCGCGCAACACGCAACTCGTAGCCTTGAAGTAAACTTCTAACTATACGGCCATCATCTTACACGATGCGGCGTGTAGGGAGTACGTGCCAGAGGGTATTAGAGTGAAGCGGTTCGACGTCAAACCGAGGGTTGTATGCAGGTGTACGTATGTATGAGCGCGTGTGTGTGTGCGTGTGTTATTGAATTATTCTAATTTTCGCTCATGTTTTATGCAACGTGTGAGCCGAAACCGACAACACCAAAAGTTAACAGCATTCATTAGGTATATTGAGTCCTTTGCTTTTTCCGTCGAGTAAATGAAGTTGATTTATTTCTTTAATGTTCACTGATTCGTTTTCGTAATGTGCATCAGACTTTAATAAATTAATCAAATTAGTAATTAAGGAGGAATTAGAGGTTGCACATCTAATAGTGTATAGTGACGTTGATAGCATCAGGTTCCCTGTATCTTAAAATCACATTAGAATCTATAATTTCAATACTGTGAGATCGTAAACCATAGTTGTACCTACCTTCGATTATTGAAAACTTATTTATACTAAATGTATCAATATCCCTGAATTTTTTGTGGAATCTTACAGTGCTAACGGAGGTATAAAAATTTCACTAAGCATCTGCTCATCATTGACAATTTTCCTGGTAATTAGTGTTTTATTAAAGACGATCATAAATAACATTACTAAAATTAAACACAAAAAAAATGTTTGGGTATGTTTTATATAAAGAAAGAAGTGAGTTAATTCTTCACCCTCTATTATATGCTTGCCGGTCGGGCCATCTTAATTGTTTATTCAAATTTACAGTGCTAATTTAGCTAATAAGTAATGCACGTACATGTATGTTCGGAGAATTGAGGAAGCGGAAAACTCAGTGGCGTTGCGCGTACGCAGTCTACGCATAAGTAGCACACAGCCCGGTATAAAAAAATAAATTTTAAATATAATACTTGAATTAAATTAGTAAAATCAAGTTTTTAACATCCTAGTGTCACCTATTTTATTTCTTTTTATCCATGATCGCGCCCGCGCGCTCTCAAATGCCAGATGGCAGGTGGGGTGAGAATTTCTGACTGCTACAGGCTAGAGGACGCGCTAGCGTTATAAAAATTACGAATAGATAGATATACCCTTTTAATTCCTAAGTACGGCAGAAGATGCTGTGAGAGCATGTTGCTTCCTCTATTATACTAAGTTAAAGTCATCATTTTAAGTGAAATAGTGTTCATGAGACTCTTATATAACCAATATCAAGGTTTTTGATTAACTTTGTGAGATAAAGAAGAAAAAGTTTGAGTTAAAACACATGAGATTTTCATCTAAGTATAAAAAGTTCGAAATATGAAACCGTGTAAAAACAATATCAATAAGGATGTAAATATCTCAGGTAGGTCAAATGAGTTCGCTTATAAAATAACAAATGCGTTTTAAATTAGTAATTCTAAGTTTTGCAATATAAATCATAGAAAAATAAATACGCTTAATTTTAAATTTCAAAATCTCCGCGTTTTTGAGACATCTATCTGTGTATTTCTATGCGTAACTGACGGGTAAATCAGTATGTGCAATATTTGCTGGTAAAAATTACTGGGTATTCTGTTCGTGCCATGAATACATATTAACTAGTAAAATTAGAACTGCCACCTTATAAAAGTTTTTCACCAGTGGTCGCAAACTGTTCGGCGGATATACAGAATTTCTAACTAACGAATATAATAAAATAAAATGTCTTATAATTATTTTAAAATTTATATTAGAATTAAAATAATGCGTTTTTTTGGTAACGCGCAAAATACCGTTGGTGGGATCAAATCAGCAGGCACCAGCGCAGTAAGTTAAATGTTCGAAACTATGTTCTCTCTGCTGAACACACGCATCTATACTTTCAGCAGGAGTCTCTTTGGTCAGGACATCGAATGGGGGCTCTCGTACCTCTAATCACGGATAATGGCTCAGGACAGGAACATATCTCGGGAATATCGCCGTGCTCGCAAACTGGTCGGCGGTTGGATACAGAATTACCAATTAACCAAACAAATTTCTCGAACGTATTAAAATAAAATTTCTTACAAGTATATTAAAATTTAGACACGAATTAAAATAATACGTTTATTTTTTTAGGTTCATATATCGGCAAGCATCAGAGCAGTAGGTCTGGTCAGGGCTTGCGGAGAAAATTTGACAATTATGTAGGTAAAATGTGAGTAAAATTAATTTGATAAACTTTGTTTAACAATTAAGCATTATTTTTAGATTGGAATTTGGAATAAATAGGATTTTATCAAAATAGCCATAAATTTACTCGAGCTACGTCCGTCTCTCACGGAGGTTGGCTGGTGAATGCTTTGAATTACAAAAATCTAACAGACATCAATTGCGATCGCAAGAGCTGCAAACTGCCTCAGAAAAGTCCGTTGATTAAACAGCTGTGAGAAGAATATTGGATATTTACTATATGGGACTGCCCATGTGACCAAATAGAATTATGAAATGTTTAAACTAAATTTAAATAAATAAAAAATGCAAAATTATGGAATCATCCTACATTTTGAATTTTACAAAACAAATTACTATACTTAATTAACAATCTTAAAATACTAACTGTACAATGAGGATGTAACCTTGCATACATGTCAATTTTTGAGAAAACAGATTTTTTTTCAGCCGTTTTTTCTGTCTTTTTTGACATATCATTGAACTTGGATTACAATTACATATAAAAGCATTATTAAACTAAATTTAAGTAAAATAAATACACTGTAAAAAAATAAAATGTTGCAACTTAACTTGAATCTGTTAATGTATCTGAATAAATATATACTATTCAAATTCTAATATATGATTTCGATATGTAGGGTAATTACAATGAAAATAACACAATTTAGTGCACAGTGTTTCGACTGTTTCTAAAGCAGCTGCATCAATATTTTAAATAGAAATCTTGATGTAATAGCTTTGATTGGATTTACTTTGTCGTTTAAATTTAACGTACCGCTAGATTTAACAAATTTTCCACCTTTTTGAAAAGTATTGTTGCGGAAAACTACAATGTTTTGATATTAATAATATGTAAATTGTGATAATGATCAAGACTTACCAAACTTTTTGTTTTCTTATTTTAAATAATTAATGACATGTTTATTCTTGCTTGTATTATCTTTTTTAAATAAAATACAAGGAATAAAAAGAATGTCACTATTACCTATAATTATATATTTTCTCTTGTTATAGTGCTTAAAACGTATTAGAAGTATTGATAAGTTATTTTAGCAACTCTTACTCTTCAGTGAAAGTTTGAATGGAAATATTTGAGCACTACACAATATGAATAAACAGATACACCAGAGAACGTCGCCAATGCGTAGATATTGCAAAGATGCGTGTCGAACAAACAAGTTAAAGAATGTCTGCTACCGCTCCGCATTGAAATATTCTACGCGATTTACTGTCGCATGTAATTTTTACACGCTGGGTGTCTAACCACTGAAAACCACTACAAGATTTATACGAGCAATCGAACAACGTTTTATCGACACCCGTATGAGCGTGTGTTCGTTCGGAACGAAGAGCGTCTTGCTCTGCTAATAGGTTACATTAAATGTTCGAAAATGTGTTCTCCCTGCTGAACACACGCATCTAGACTTTCAGCTGGAATCTCTTTGAACACGTTTAAGTGTATCCAGAATTGTGGTTTGGCACGCAGTCCCTATCCTTTCTACCATTCTCTTATTTTTTTCCTTTACATATATCCAAAAATGGGAATCTAACCTAGTAAAATTCCACGATCTCGGAGATCATTAAATGAAACCGATTTTAATTTTCGACTACATTAATTATTTTAAAGCTGTCGGATATCTCGCTGATAATAAATTGATCGCTATTGTGCTGGAACCACAACAGGTATATTGATCAACATCCATTGTAAAGAATCAGCTGCTGTTGTACTTCGCTTAAAGATAGATGGTCCAATGATTTTGCTTTTCAATATTATACACCATATACTTAGACACCAAACATTTTAATTATTATTTTCAGTGTGGATTTTCAGTAGTATAGCATTATTGTTTTTAAATGTTGTTTCGTCAGAAAATACCTTAAATAAATAAAGTAAACAGTGATTAACATTCATAACATTTATTACATCATGGCAAAATTTATTTACAGTTGCCTGAGATCTTTCAATAGTAACACTCAACGCTCTAGTACTAATATGCATGTTCTCTCGTATATAAAGCAGTATTTTCAGTTCTTCTTTCATTTATAGCTACCGTCCCTTTTCTTTTCTTTTTCACGCAATCTACACCACCAATAGTTTCAAACATGTCTCGTACCTTTTTCAAAATCCTGGAAAATGCATTGGGTGAATTTGTGCAGCGAGTACGCAATTCCTTTTGGCTTTTCCGAGAATATATACTATACCAATTAACTCCTCTTTCGAAAAATGTATTTTCAATAATCGTAAACTATGAAGGATGAGTATAGCATTCGCTTAGCAAAATCTTTAAACCTCCTTTAGCACTGTAAGCTTCTATAAAAATACAGGCTGTTCCGTTTAAAATAAAGAAGTTTTCACTAGTGCAACCATAGTTTATGATCATATAACATAAAAATTATGGATTTTAGTGTGGTTTTAGAATGCTGTAACAGTTAAATGTCGTTTGGAAGGAAATTAGGCAAATCCGTAGATGCAATGCCGCCATTTTTAAAAGAAAATTGAGTGTACTCGAAAAACAACCGTTTATGGAAAAAAATATTTATAACAAAAGAAATTTAATATGGAATACAATGCTATTTCTATACAGGCTATTCCGTTTAAAAACAATGTCCTATTATTGCATACAAATCTACAGATTACTCGGTGTACGTAAAAGTATGTTTAAATTATGAGCTAGTACAACAATATGTATTGCACTTATTAAAATTGTGATTAATTTAACAGTTACTTAATAAATGAATTTTGCGGCACAGTATCGATACTTCAGCAGTGATATTAAGTACTTTTAGCATCGATACTTTCTGGGGATATTTTACAGCGTCGATACTTTATTAGTAAAAATACTGATAAAAATTATTTATCTCACCTGCTATCTGTGTTAAATTACAACATTTAAATCATTTGTACATATCTTACTTTCACTGAAACGTATTCATTTCTGTCTGTCGAAATTGAATGTGGTTGGTGGTTGTATGTGTAAATATAGATAAATTTATTTTTATATTTTATGCTTTTCATCTTAGCTGTTTGTTTAAATGTGGTCTCTCACACAGACACAATACACAGACAGGTTTTTAAAAAACTTTTTCTTATCTAGGTATTTGACCGTTTTCGTTGTGTTGCGATGTTTTTCGTTAGTCTTGGTTCTCTACATCTGTTGGCTATATATTATGTCTCTACAATTTTAATTGGTTGTTTTGGTCGTTATATCCTAATTATTTGTTAAACTTACTTTCTGTTTCAATAAGCCACCAATAAGCTCACGTCGTTGTATGCCATATTTTGGACATCCCAGGAACAAATGGTTCAAGTGGGCTAATTCGTAACCACAGGAGCAAGCAAGTGAATCGATTATTTTTAATTTATATAGTGTGCTGGGAAACTAACGTGCCCAAATTTCATCTTGGCGAACGTAGAGAAAAGACAGTCAGAAACCACGCGACCACTATCCCAACGGGATTGAAAAATAGATAGATGAATTTTGGTATACCGTGTGGGGTTTTCTTTGCATGTCGTTTTCCATCTTTGCTCCCATTTTTCGCGGAGAAAATGCTATCTAATTTTAGCACCAACCTCCCTCAAGTGAACAGTTATGCCCATGGTTTCGTCGCTACCTATTGACTCCCGAGCCAAACAACCCACCTCCTCATTAGGTGCTATACAGGAATGAGCTTTTACCCAAAAGAACTTAACTATCCTGTGTTGCTCCAGCGGTTCCGCACAACTCAATAGAACATCCAACACTAATGGATGCAGTTCTGTAAACCATTTTCCTTTTAGTAAGGCTCATAAAAAACTCAGAGACTCCGCCATAATACCAAGCCTTTTCAACATCCAGGCCTTTTACACACTCAAGAGCCTCAACAATTGCCTTAACCTCAGCTAAAAAGATATTGGTCAACGGATAAAGACAAAAAGATCTACTAACACAAGAACCATAGTCAACAAATGCGCAACCGCATCCATTCGATGTTTGGAAGCATTCGTATAAATAATAGTATAACCAGCGAGGTTATCGACAATTTCCTCATGCATCGTTCTGTCCATAACGGTTTGACCGGTATGTTTTGGGATAAAGATTTCGGTTGGTTTAATGAATTGATGGAATTCTAATTTTGGCTGGACTGAGTACCGGATATAGAATCCTAATATTGCAATATAACGGTAGGCGGAAGTAAGTAAAAGAGGTTTTTTCTTGGCCCAGTATGATGATAGCAACTCCAAAACTGAAAGTCGATGAATATTGTCAATAATACTATTAGGTTCCATACTTTCTAACTTGAGAATATATTTATATTAGCAAGATATTCCTGACGAAGTTGGGTTCTCCTGCTTCCACATATAATGCTTCTTGTGGTGTGGATCTCATTGCACCGGTACTTATGTGATAGGCCTTATTTTGAATTACTCTTATACGACTCATCTGCCGAACTGAAAAGAACGTATACATGCTAGGTAGAATTTCATTGCTACCTTACTACTAGCCTTATTTTTGCAAACATCCTTAAAATATTAATACCTATACCCCTCACACTTTACAACTTTATTTACATGATGCGACCACTTTAATTTGTTATCCAAAACAAATCCACAACACTCAATACATCCTTATTAAGTGTTACATGATTCATCGCCGGTAGCCTATAGCGAGAAAAAAACACCACTTTAGATAGATGAACCCACCAAGGAGTTATTATGAGCTCAATTATATAAACTGTACGTTTTTGAATATCTTAACTATATTATTAACAGTGAGACTAGGCACTTTATAACTACATAACTTTGAGAAAAGGATATCTAAATCAATAGTATTATAAACGTTTTTAAGATCGATGAAAATAACTCCTGTATAGAGATTTCGGGAAAAACCGAATTGCATTTCGCACACAAGATCTGTCGTCGCATCAATAGTAGCCAATTGTTGCCCAAATCCGTACTGCTCTGAAGGCAGCAATTTAGTTTGCTGCATCCAACCCTCCAGCATACCTTCAATTAAACGTTCATAGATCTTAAGCACGCATGATAATAACGAAAATGGGATTAGAATTCGCTTTAGGAATAGGTACTATTACAACCTTTTTAAGTTCCTCAATCTCCGTAACATCTACCCACATAGAATCGAAGATAGACAGTATAAACTCGAGAACCTCAGCGGGGAATTGTTGAAGCAAAACGTATGGTATGTTATCAAGCCGAGGAGCAGTATTTTTCCTGATATCAAGCGCTAAATTTAATTCTACCAGCGTGAATGGTTGTAGCCATAAGTTCTGGGGGGTCCGTGCAGTCTGTTACAGTATTTTGAAATGGAACCGTAACTGGAGCGAGAGGTTCCAAAATCTTATTTGCAATCTGCAATCGATGTAAGTTCACTAACAGTCGGATTGTTCAAATTCCCCATGCTACCTCCAGCCACAGAAGACCTGGCAAAATGGTTGTCTGGTCAGCGCTCATTATATTGAACTAGTGGACATAATGGTCAACCGAAAGCCCGTCCCGTGGAGAAATGCGTGTACGTATACACGCGTTGGGCGTATATACAGGGTGTATCAAATAAAAAAGTAAATTTTGCTTGGGTGTTAACTACACGACATATAAAGCACAAACAAAAAAAAGTAAAATTTAGAGCCAAAAATTCTTTAGTCCGGGCCTGATGCAAGGAAACGTCATGTTAAGCACCCGCTAAACGTGGTGTTATGTATAAATATATTGCACTCATTTAGTATTATTCTTAATGGTATGCCGTAAGTTCATTTAACGTCAAATAGCAAAACTGAGACATTTTAAAATTCTTCTTTTTATAAAATAAACATTCCTTATTTGTTAAGAGCATTCTACGTTAGTCTACAAAGTATTATTTTTTATATCCTGATAAGACGTTCGAGTTTCACCGGATATGCGACTTAAGTCGTTACAAAAAACGTAAATATTTTTCTTTTGCTTTGTCGAATCGAGAGTTAGTTGTTAATAAACGGTACCACATATATTTAATAACGCAAAATGAATTGAATCGAATTACACAGAAATAAACGTAGATACAGAAAATTTGCAAACATGCCTTTTTACTATGATGTCGCGCGAAAATGAATCTATTGTGTCATTTGTATTTCCTCCCGTCTCTCCGTAAATTAACACGATATCTGTCAATTCCTGCGTTGTGAGCGCTGCATTTTTATACACATGCACTCCAAGCGGCAATCCACACAAAACTAACAGCGGTAATGGCTGAATGATAGTGGTATGTGGGGTATACTCGAGACGGCATTTAGGTTGGGCTCAGATGCGGCTCTAGCCCACGGCATTTACAAAATATTTTTTTTTCGTTAATGCTTACAGATAGACCCCCTCTGCATTAAGACTTTTTAATCGTATATGGTTACAGCTGCTACATATTATTATATTTACCTCTATATCGGATACACCCTGTATACCACGGCTCAATGTCCAAAACAATAATATATATAAATAATCAACTTGAAGTTAAAAGAAAAATACTGCTGATAACTTAACTAAAACTAAGAAAAACCGATATCATACCCTACTCATCGTCTACTGGAGAGATACAAATTAGAGGAAGACAATAACACCCTTGAAAACCGGCAATTTCCACACGCAATGACACATGTGCACTACACTCGCCGACTATAACGGTACTCTAATTGCAACTTTTATGGAAATAAAAACAATTCTAAAAATAAATAAATATTCTCGCATAGATAAGATAAATGAAACTAAGTACTGCTGTGGTCCGGCACTCCGGGATTGTAAATTCAGTGATATTAGAGATCAATTTTTGTCCGCGCTGCGGGAGGATTCTCTCAAATGTTAATTTTTATTTAATTTTAAGAAAGAATTTAATAGTTTTGTTTGAGTATTTTATTGTTCAGTTGTGTAAAGTTAATTTCATTTATTTGTACATTTTGCGTACTCCAGTATTGTATATAGTTTATATGCTAGTATTTTCTTTGCGATGCGTTGCGGCTTCATCGCACGCAGATGTTGTAAATTTGATATATGGCGGCCGTGTAAGTACATGTTTTCATTTTGCTTGCTACCATGTAGGTAATTTCATTTAATTTTAAATCTTTGTTCGTTTAATTTGATATTAATTCATCCATCAAAGAACTCTTTATTTAATTATTGCTGTTTTGTTTAATTGTGTACACATTTTGAATATTAGATCAGTAATTATTGTAAAATGTTCTAGAAGATTTCGTGTTTTTAGTTTAAAGAGTTTAAATTTCCCGTTTTCTTTTTGCTGATTTGTATTTTATTGTTAATCACCACGGTTAAAGTGAAGAGAAGCTATGTGCTGTTAAAATTAAATTTCAATTTAAATTATATTTGTTTCTCCACGTGTAAATTATAGTTTGGTTTAAATTTCGTGACCGCGTGGATATTTTTTGTGTGATTGAGATTTATCTTCTGGAGCAAATCTTCCATTTTGTTTGCTAAAGGATTTGCATTGTCCTTTTTAATTTTAAATTCACGAAGGGGTTATTTTAATCCAAGACCTTCAGTCTTAAGGTTTTTTCCCCTGTTGATTGTAATTAAATGTTTTTTTTTTCTTTTTTATATGGAAATTTAATGAATATATATATATAAATATCACTTTAAATAGTTCTTTTATTTTTGAATCAGCCATTTCAATTTTTGGGGATTATAAAGAAAGTCAAATTTTACAAACGCCCACTATTACTTTTCATGAAAGTTACTCTGAGATCTAAGAATCTCTTGCGCCCTTTTAAATTCTTATTTGCTGAGCTAGCTAAATTAATTTTGTCATTTTTAATTTCTTTAAACTTATATGCTTGTACAATCAGTTCTGAGTATATATTTTTGGCAATCCCAACGTGAGGCTCGATATTATTGTAATTGTAATTAGTAAGATTAGGATCCCGTGTTTAGAATTTGTGAGAATTTCTCGTTGCGTTGACAAAACTGATCGTGTGTTTAAAAACATTTTATATACATCCCTGCGAGAATGAAGATGGACAGGACCACGAAGGATCAGGAAATGGACGTTCCGAAGGACCAGAGTGGGAGGAGCCAAGGAACTCATGGCAGGAAGGAGTCGGTTGTGGCAGGACAAAGGGAAAGGATGGACAAAAAGGAAATTGTGGCAGGAACAAAGGGAAGGATGGACGAAAAGGATATTCAGAGAGATGGAGGAAACAGGACTAACAATAAGGAAAGTATTAATAGTATGAATGATATGATGGCAATGATAAAAGAGTTATTGATTGCTAATAATAAAGAATTGATTGCTGAGAACAAAGAATTGATTGCTAATAAAAGTATTAGAGAGAGAGAATTTAGGGAAATTCATTCCAACTCGAAAAATCACAATAGTATCTGCTACAAAGAAAGTGATTGCTGTTATCAATAAAATTTTTGTTACTGAATATAAACTTCACAATTTTAAATTTCTGGGAGAATTTATTTCTGTAAGAGGGATTACGCAGACATGGAATTATTGGGATTGATTTGCTAGACAAAATGAAAGCAATTATAGATGTAGAAAGGAAATTTGTTCAGATAGAAGGGGAGAGATTTAATTGGTGTTCTGAGACTCCTGATGAGGAGAAAGTAGTTAATAATTTAAGCACAGAAAAGGAAAATGAAAATGATGAAACGAGAGAAAAAAGTGATAGTTTTAAGAATGTTATACAGGGTAGCGAAAAAGTTGTTGGAGATGTTGGATCCAAAGAGGATATTGAGGTAGAAGGTATTGGTGAGTTAGAGGTAGAGGCAGAAGTAATCAACAATTCCCAAGAAGAATTCCCAGAAGTAGTCAACAATTCCCAAAGAGAATCCGCAGAAGAAGTTATCAATTTCCAAATAGAATTCCTAGAAGAAGTAATCAATTCCCAGAGTGAATCCCCGGATGTCGTTAATCAAATTGAAAGCAATTCTGATGAGAAGTATGAAGCTGAAATCGAGGAAATTTCGATCCAGAATGTATCCTTACAAAATAAGTTGTTTATTGTTATTGATGCCGAACACTGTCTTAATGAAGTCAAGTCAAACCCTGTCAAGTTTAAGAAAAATCCCGTTCCTGAAGCCATGTTGGAGCACAATTTAAAAGAATTTTTCTGTTTTTTGAGCTATCCTACTGGAGATACAAGCGAGAGGTACATCCATGGAGTGGAGAAGTTCTTCATGATGCAAACCCACCACTGCCACACCGACTGCCACATCGTCTGCCACACCGACTGCCACACCGATTGCTGTCCCAAACTGAAACCGGATGGTATGTTGGACACTCCCACCACGACCCCGGGTAGTTGTCAGCACCCGGAAGCGACGTTTTCACCCCTGTGTGCGGAGATACGGTATTGTTCGTTTGGTGCGGGAAACTTTAGAATATTGTTTTTTCGTGTGCGTACAATTTTTAAGGAGAAACACTCAATTTTCTCTGAAACTTTCGTTTTCCCCTTAATAATTGGGAGATGTGCTGTGGTCCGGCACTCCGGAATTTTAAATTCAGTGATATTAGAGATCAATTTTTGTCCGCGCTGCGGGAGGATTCTCTCAAATGTTAATTTTTATTTAATTTTAAGAAAGAATTTAATAGTTTTGTTTGAGTATTTTATTGTTCAGTTGTGTAAAGTTAATTTCATTTATTTGTACATTTTGCGTACTCCAGTATTGTATATAGTTTATATGCTAGTATTTTCTTTGCGATGCGTTGCGGCTTCATCGCACGCAGATGTTGTAAATTTGATATATGTACGATGTTATCCCTGTGAGGCACTCAGTTCTTTGAATGATGGCGGCCGTGTAAGTACATGTTTTCATTTTGCTTGCTACCATGTAGGTAACTTCATTTAATTTTAAATCTTTGTTCGTTTAATTTGATATTAATTCATCCATCAAAGAACTCTTTATTTAATTATTGCTGTTTTGTTTAATTGTGTACACATTTTGAATATTAGATCAGTAATTATTGTAAAATGTTCTAGAAGATTTCGTGTTTTTAGTTTAAAGAGTTTAAATTTTCCGTTTTCTTTTTGCTGATTTGTATTTTATTGTTAATCACCACGGTTAAGGTGAAGAGAAGCTATTTGCTGTTAAAATTAAATTTCAATTTAAATTATATTTGTTTCTCCACGTGTAAATTATAGTTTGGTTTAAATTTCGTGACCGCGTGGATATTTTTTGTGTGATTGAGATTTATCTTCTGGAACAAATCTTCCATTTTGTTTGCTAAAGGATTTGCATTGTCCTTTTTAATTTTAAATTCACGAAGGGGTTATTTTAATCCAAGACCTTCAGTCTTAAGGTTTTTTCCCCTGTTGGTTGTAATTAAATCTTTTTTTTTTCTTTTTTATATGGAAATTTAATGAATATATATATATAAATATCACTTTAAATAGTTCTTTTATTTTTGAATCAGCCATTTCAATTTTTGGGGATTATAAAGAAAGTCAAATTTTACAAACGCCCACTATTACTTTTCATGAAAGTTACTCTAGAAGATCTAAGAATTTCTTGCGCCCTTTTAAATTCTTATTTGCTGAGCTAGCTAAATTAATTTTGTCATTTTTAATTTCTTTAAACTTATATGCTTGTACAATCAGTTCACAGCAGTACGTTTTTATTTGGTGTAGAATTAAAATGTAATTGTTCTCCCCTTGCGAACTGTGTGAAAGATCGGTGGAGATTCTCACATTCTCCACCGATCTTTCACACAGTTCGCGTCTCTCTCTCCATTAATTAAATTGTCTTACAATAAATTTACATTGTCTTTCCCGCTAATTGTAAGAAGTGTTTTGACTTTTGTCTACTTATTTTAACATATATAACAATACATTATCTAATGATGGCGTCACGCCGAAACATGTAAATATTGTTTTTAAATAAAACTTGAATGGGAAGGACAATTACATTTTAATTCTACACCATTCAAACATGATTTTTATTACATTTTTATTTATTTCTATTACTTATTATATATCTACTAAATCTTTCCTAACATTTTTGTAATTACTTTAATTCTACTTTCCTTATTTTTAATATATATCTTTGAGAAGCTGTGTTGTAACAAAAGCCATGATTTACCACATTTCAATCTTTTTCTTTTGTTTTATAGATACTTACCAGGCCACTAAAAATATAAAAAAAAACACTTTCAATTACCTCCCGCAAACAGTGAAAGCCGATCAATTATGCAACGAGGTCTATGGGTGCATCGGTGATTGGTTTTAACGTACGGTTTTACACGACGGGCAAACCACACGAAGAAAAAACGAAATGTATGGGCCTTTCATGCATGTAAGGCCTGATCCAGACCTAAGTTTACCAGCACAGTATATAAATGTATATGACCGCGTGAAACACCGTGGATTTTAAGAAATGTCTGGAATACGTATTGGTAGAAAAATAAACAAACTATTCCTAAAACTGTAATTTAGCACTCGCATACGATTATTTCCATTTAATGGCACTGCATCACGACATTAGTGGTGTCGTTTTCCCCATTAGTGAGCGCGTCGGTGGTACATACGTTAGGATAACATCGACTGAAGCAGTCGAACGTAATGTATAAGCAACAAGGTGTATAGACAAAAATAGATTTTTTTAATGGAACGTTCCAATATTTTCGTTCATTTTGAATGAAAGCTGCTTCAATTTTTAGATATCTGCAAAAAATAAAGTAGATTTGCCTTTTTGTTTGTTTTCGTATATTTATATACCTATCTTCAAGTGTCTGACGTAATACTGTTTCTTTTTCTTTTTGTAAGATGACACTTTTTATACTTTTTTTAATTTACATTTCCAAGTTAAAGCTTAACGCGGCAAAGTTTCAGGGTTTAAGTGCTTTTTGTTGGTTTGTTTTCAATATAGGCGGCGTCATATCTAAAAAAAGAAGGTTGTTTTTATGAATAAGTATTCCCTAAATAAGACACTTGTCTTTGTTTTCCTGTTTCTATGTACTTATCTAGCACAAAGACGTAATTGTCTTCGCGATCTTAATATGGACAAGCGGAGCAGAATTGTAAAACTGTTAGTTTAAAATGAAAAGACATTACCGGAATTAATTTCAAGAGCATTCGTGGATTTTAAATTAAAATAATGAAACACTAAAAGAAACACACACAGCGAATAAATTTTTCGAAAGCGTCTTTTTGAAAAGGTTATACATACTGAAAATCGAGATTTCAATATTATTTCTTACAAATCTCTCAAATCAGCGCGGATTCATCATCGTCACTGTCAATGTTAGCGCGTGACAGATGAGCCCATTTTTTGCAAATGACACATGAACATCTGCTCTCAATTGATTTGGAATATAATAAGTTCATAGTAATACAGGTGAACTGAATCAATGTTACCTTCTAAACTGTTTTAGTTAATATATTCTTAGATTAGTTTTCTTTTTGCGCGAATTCTCATTTGCTTTTCTTATGTTTAGAAACATATCATTATCAGTCTGAAGTGAACGCGAACTTGAGCGATTATCCACAGCATTGTTAGGTACAGATAAATTGCCTTCCGAGATAAACAGCAACTATTAATAATCGTTAAATTGCCTCACATATTTTTTAGCTACCTGATATATATGTTTAAATTGGGTCCCGGTTAATAACTAATGAAGCAATAACGGTTAAAGCTTACACTGTTGAAAATTTTAACACTTTAACACTTTTTTGACTAATTTAATAGTCAGGAGAGGTCCACACTGTTTTCGTGTTATTTTGTCGAGAATTACAGAAGTTTAAATTTGACGAACAAAGATAGTCAAGTATTGTCTATTGCTAAGGGGTTATTTTGTCCAACTAACACGACAATTTACTAGCTGTTTAACTAAATGAATGCGATCTATTGGATGATTTAACACCGTTTTCTAAACACAACGTCTTTTTAATATGCAACTCCTATTTCTTAGTGCTATAATATTCTCTCTTTGAGACGTTTTCTCAATTATAACTATACAGAACCACTCATTCAAAAGTTTGGGTTTCAACTAAACGTACTAATTTTAAAATGATTTTTTGAGAACCATTATAAAATTAAGTCAATGTTTATGCTATTTGATTCAAATCTGAACTAATTACGTAAATAGTTGTTCCCAATACATCTTTAAGATGTTGAAATTTTTTATGCCCACTGGAATTAACGTTTAATAATACAAGGTTACACTTTGCAGGTCAGTCACATTTGGTGGTTTGTTTGGATATGTTAATACGCAGAAACAAACTCGAAAACAGATACACGTGCAATGCAGGTGGTGCGTATAATGCAATACTGTATTAGATTAGGTGGGGGTTTGTATATTTCTATCCGAGGGAAAAATTCTGATTGGTTGATGCTTCTGAATGTCTAGAGAAAATAGTAAATCCTCATATCTGAACAAAGAATTCACACCAAATTCTAGTAATTTCTGTTCTACTAAACACATGTAGTCAATTCGTCTGGCAAAGTTTGTAAAAATCAACACTAAAATATTTGACTAGCGCAAAATTAACGCCAACACCGTAATATTTTCAACAGTGTACGATTACAAAGGTTTGGGAGGCAATTTACGTATCTATAAGACAAATTAAGCCTCACCCTTTCTCGTACTACCTGTGGGAAGGGGTATACGCAAATTGCCTCCCGAGATAAAGAGCAACTACTACCAATCGTTAAATTGCTTCCTACAATTCTTAGCTACCTGATATACATGTCTAAATTGGGTTCCCGTTGATAAATGTTGGAATAGTAACAATACTTTGTATTGTTTCAGTACAAAAATTAATCTAAGGTATCTGACCTAATCTTTAAGAGATGTTTGGTCTGTGTTTATGCGTGCCGACCTGATCCCTCAATAAACAAATTCGTCAAGCAGCGTATATGTATCTGGTGTTAGAAGATAAGTTATTTACATATTTCTCCCATTTCCAACAATAAATAATAAAGCAATGATGGCTGGAGCTTACGATTGAAGAGGTTTGGGAGGCAGTTTACCTATTTATGAGATCAATTAAATCTGATCCTTTTTCCTACTACCTGTGGGGAGGCAATTTACTAACACCCGCATTATTTGACCCTGTTTAACATAATATGCACCAAAAACCGTGAAATATGCAGATAAATATGCATTTACATGCAAACACCTATGTATGCGAAAATAAGTGCCTATGTAAGAACATAAAACACATTTTCAATTCCTATTAATAATTTATTTACAAGTTTATTTGCAAGACATCCTTGCTTTTGTTAAAACAATAAATAATCAAACACTGTGCAATATTTTCCATCGTCAAACTATGTCTACGGTCACTTAGCAGATATTTATAAGAAAAAAATACTCGCTTCACACGACTTTATCGGAGCGTACTTAAATTTACACATAACAGACGGTTCTATATCTAAATCATTGTCAAAATTTCCATTCAGAATTTCATTACTATTACAAAGTTTTTGAAAACTTACCGTTTCTCTAAAATTGTAGATAATTTTCTTTGATTTTATTCGGAGTCGATTGATAAATGTTAGTTTTTGCTATATTTAAAATTGAAATAGATTCATTTAAAGTGAGACCCTAGGCTAGAGACCTAGAGCCGCTAGGTTAGTTATTGCATTTGAAATGCAAACAAAATTACAAGGTATATCTGCCAACTGATTTTTAAGGTCGGGTTATTAAAAAATTCTACACATTTTTAACGGCTTCTGAGATATCAGAATCAAACTTGCAAATCACTTCTTCAAGGTTGTTGTAATCTTCAGATATAAATGCAACAGATTTTACCCAACTGCCCCATCTGGTTAAAACTGGTTCTGGAGGTAATGATATACCAGACATTTTTTCCTTTGTAAAATTGAATTCGCAAAGGAGCTTTGACAAACACTTTTTTGATATTGTTTACTAAAACTGTTAACTAGCAGATATTTCAGCCTAACGGTTTCAGCAACTATGTTTAAGCCATGAGCTAGGGGAGGTGCAGTGAATTAAATTAGGAAAAAAATAATTTTGTGCTGCTTTTACCACTAGTAATACATGCTCAGTTGTTGTTGTTCACCTAATCAAATGACTGCTCTTGGCTCACTTTCGTCTAAACTTTCAATAACTAAATTAGCGACGTCATTTTGCATATTTTCCGAGCTTTATTCATATATTATACATTAGGCAAGCAATAAATAATCCTAGAAGTGTCTATATAAAACAGGGTACCTTTGAATAAATCAGAAGCTTTAAATATTTGGAGGTGATAACTAATAGAACAAACGGACGAAGTGAAAAGATCTCAAAGAATATTTAAACAGGAAATAAAGAATCTTAGCCCATCGATATTTACTACTTGACAAAACCTTCAACATAAACACAAAAGACATGCATTAGAATAGTAGTAAAGACAATGAATTTTAAAAAAGTAAAATAGACAATCAACTCATTCAAATCGCCATTGAATCGCCAGGAGCGGATGGCATTTATCCAATTATGTTACAAAAGAGTCCAGAATTGTTTTTTGCATAACCTTAGCATATTTGTTTTGTTCAAGAGGAATGTAGCGCTGGGATACATATCAATAGTTTGGAGGCTGATCAGAGTTACTTTTTATTCCAAAACCGAGCTAAACTCGGGAGGATGGTGCAAAGTTTCTGAGACGAATACGTTTGCGGTCATTTATGCTAAAGGCTCATAGAAAACACCTAAACAAACACACAATATAAATGTGTCAACCAGAAAAATCTGCAGAAACTGCTTTGCATCAGCTCGTACAAAGGGCTGAGCATGCATGAATAATAGCCTGCACGCTTAAAGGAAGATCAGCTTATGCAACCATTATGGAGAGACACTGGCGACTTGAGTCAACAGATGATGTTCACAGGGTAGGGTTTTGTACCTTCTGTTGTGGTCGTGGACGAGCTACTAATACATTACAAAGGTCAACGGTTAAAGATGTATACATTTGAGATAGCGAGGGATATGCAAGTTCGTGGGGCAAATCGACATATGTATAATATAATAGGTACATTAATTTGTTAACTACTTGATATTGTAAGAAGCTTGCAACCTTTGCATATTGTCTAAATCAATAATAAAGAAGTTAGAGTGGATTTTATTTGATGCCAAAGATATACTTTCAATCTGTAAAATTTAGAGTAGTATAAAACCAACTTTTAACAAAACAGATACATGTCTTTGTGTTTAATGTTTATTTTAATATTTACATCGTAAAATAATATCGTTTAAATTAAATTGAAAAGGTGAAAGTAAATATATAATTTATAAATATTTCTCCAATGTATCACCTTCTCAATATGTTATCGTGCCCGCTTGAGTACACTCTAGTTAGCTCTCAAAACTGTCCTTCCTTCCAATTCGTGGAAAAGTTCCCCAACCTTATTTTCCAATTCATTCAGGTTATTATTGTGTATATAGGGTTTTGTATACTTAATTTTCTAAATATCCCCCAAAGAAAGAAGTCTAAAGGTCCCGAGAGCGTGCTGGCTATCGAATTTGTACCATCCACTTACCGGCGTAGGTGGTATCCAGATAGTTATGCAGATGAACTATGCGGCAGCTGTGTGCTGGAGCACCCGTCCTGCTGAAAGTATAACTTTTGCGCATCAGGTAATTGGCTATCAAGGAAATCCTCTAGAACGGTATGAATAAATCCCGGATATACCTCTCCTGTAAATGTACTATTATAGAACACTGAACCGACGACTGTTGAACCAATCATTAAAAGTAAATCAAATTTGTGCAGTGTGCGGACGCGCTATTCATAAATTTTCTTGCGACGGTTGGTGACCATTCTAATTATTAAACATACCTCTATTGGAGAAATTTGTTTCATTACGCCATGAAATACACTGGGCTCCATTCAAATAGAAAATTCGCAATAAACTTCAAAATATGCTAACACTGTAATTTCTACTTCTTCGTTGATAATATTTTAAATATGTTTCTTTGTTCTTTTCTTCTTAAATAAGCAATCGTGTTGTCAAAATTGTTTGTAAAGTTTTCGAAAATAACATGGATCTGGCTGCTGTCGTAAAAGATACTGTTCTGCATAATATTCGCAAGTCTTTATTGAATTTTTGCCGCTCAAAATGAGAAAACATCATAGTGAGATATTAACACTGAATAACGAAAAATGTTCACGGTACTAATAATAATTGTAATAATATAATAATAATCAAAAGTAAAGAACACAACACAAAATCAAAAAAAAAACAACCTTTTTACTATAAGCTCATTTACTATAACACACGAGGTACTACATTAGTCAGTTTGCTGTGACATCACGATCGTGTTGCAAATTTTCTGTTCGTCAAAACGTAAACAAACCGTTAGGTTATTTAACTATCAAACACTTTTGACAGGTGAATAAACAAACTTTTAAAAATAACATTTACCGTTAATATTAGGGATGATTCTTTTTGAAAATCAGGATTTAAAGTACGTTAATCATGATAGCAGTGAAAAAAAATAACTATTCACAGTAACGATTAGTATGCAAGTTTCTTCTCTATCCAAACCAATCTCTCTGATTTACTACTTCTGAGTTTCGTTTCCAATATGTTGTACACAAAGTACGTCAAATTTCCAGACTAATTTAATTCAATCCGCTTTATACAATTGTATGCATCCTCCAATCTGCCATATTTCATCCATCGTTTCGTAACAAACTTCCTTCTCTTTGAGAACAAATAATATCTACCACAACAATGTGTTTCAACCATAGAAAATGTCTTCTTCTTAAGAGCACTGTTTAAAATGTTTAATGTTAGTCTAAAAAATGTATGTGAAAGAACCACTTCTGTAAACAATATTTGTATATACTCACTGTTTCGTACATGTATAAATTGTGTTTCCAATAGCACATTGACAATGAGTAGAATAATTAATTTTTACAACATTTATTTCGTATGCATTTGTGTTTTGGGTAAGTGGATGTAATTTTGCTTATGTTTGCAACATAAATGTTTAGAGCGCTCATTACTCTCTAAAAACGAAACACTGTAAAGAATATGACATTAAAAATATATGAATTTTATACTCCTCGCACTAAAATTAACGGGAGTAACTTTCGGGGGGCCGTTGTTCTCGCGTTCTGCGTGGAAATACACAATTAATGAAACTATTAACTCCTTCGATTGTTTACACAATGGTTTCGGTATGGTTTAATTGTAATAACTACTTATTTTAAATAAATATATACCAAGTATAAACGCAAATTCCCACACTTTACCGGCAAATGTAGAATTAACCCTTTGACAGTTGACAGCAGTAACTAAATTGATGGGAATACATTGGAAAGGTGTGACAAGCATGCAATTTAAAAAGCAGTAGGCAGCAACATAGTATCTTTAATTGAACATGAATAAGTTATATGTTAGTTTGTTATTTTAATAATATGGTATTGCATGGCCCGAATTTACAAGTAATGACGTACCTCGTCAGTTATAGTAAATGAACTTTACTAATTATGCAGAATGTAAGTGTATCTTTGCTATCAACTAAAATCCACCGTAACTTATTTACAATTCGTTTTATAACAATATTGTATTTAAACTTTTACATCACAAATTAAAATATCTTTCAATTTTGTTTCTCAGAAATGCGTCAAATCGTTTTCTTTATAGTGCATATTAATCAGCATTAAAAACACTAATACTTTGGTAATTTAACCTACTTTTACGACTACTACTTAATTTGAAACAACCTGTATATTACAATCGGCATTTGTTCTTGGTAAGATTTAAAATGAATATGTGATAAGGAATCGACACTTTCCACCTTTGGTGTTTTCGTTATTATAGTTTTGAAAGGTTTTAAAAGTTCATTAAACAAACATATACTTGTTCACTTAGAGTCTGGAAAATCCAAGAACAAATAACAAAACTACTTGCCAGTTTCGAATATCCTAGTAAATAAATTTCTAGTTCTATTTACATTCTATTCTTTTTAGAGCACAAACCAGATTACGCTTACCTACAATAAACGTAAATTATAGCCAATGAAAGGAAAAAATGAAACTCCACTGCGAACCTAGGAGACCAATAAATTATTGTTAAACTTCGGACGTGGGTGAAAAGATTCCCGACGGTCTCGGTTACCTACCTGACGTAGGTAGCCTGGAGGTTCCAAACCTGTGAAGTTTTTAACTCCTCCCGACTGCGCTGCTGGTCACGAGGTTATTTTCTAAACACAATCTACTTTGACAGTGCGAACGTGCCGGTATTTTCAATTTATCTCTACAATATTAACTTGATGCGAAATCGATATCGGTAACCCGATGCTCCAAATGTTACGCTCCGCGTCGACCGACAAACCGCGGACGTTGCGCTCGGTTTCGCCCGCCCGGTGCTCCTATAACGATAAATTCTCGTCAATTAATTTCAGCAAAATAAAGTTAGCAGCGCCAGACTAGATTATGGGTAATGTATTATTCTAATTTCTGTTCATAATGTATCCGTAGCTATGATTTATATATTAATGTCGTTATGAATACAAGCAACATGAAAAATTAATTAAACGGTTAAATTTGATGATGAACTTATTCAGTGTGAGTCCCAAATGTATATTAAAAAAATATTTTCTCTCGTTTGTACTAAAATAGTCATTAATACATGGGGGAGGGTGGGTGTAGTTGTAACACTTTTTATATTTTCAACCTTAGAGGTCATCATTGATTAAATAAAAATATTTTAATGGTACCATTTTTAAGGTTCATCTTCTAAGCTTACTGAGACAGAGAATGAATAATTCCTACATTGTACATTGACAAATAATAGAAGAAACAAAAAGGGTAGTCGAGTGTTACACCATACCCCATGGGTGGGTACAGTTGTAACAAGGAGTGAGGTAAGATGTAACAAGAGAAAAAAGAAGAAGTTAAAAAGAAGTGAAACTGCTGGGCAATGTTTTCTTAGTTGCCCTAAGATTTTTCACATTCTTTCTCTTGGCTTTTTCTTCTGCAAGGCTTCGATTGTAGAAAAAATAATGTTGTACTCGATATATATTAACGTCACAATAATTTATAATCCTGTTAATTTGACAATATCAAGAAATTTTTGACAAAAAGTTTGTTCGCGTCGCATGAACTATTTGCACTACTCTGCACTTTTTAGAACTTTTGTGTGCAAAAGTGCATAATAGTGCAAATAGTTCATGCGACGCGAACAAACTTAAAGTCACATATCCAATTTATTATAAAAAAAAATGGCGATTGTAGAAAAAATCATGTATGTAACTCGTTGCGAAAGAAGTGTTTTAGGCACTTGACGTGTTGACCAACGCGGCTTACACCTCGTTGGTCAATATCACGTCAAAAACACTTCCATTTCGCAACTTGTCACATAAATAGCTATTGTAAAATCCGCTTTACAGTTCTTCCATGCAATGAAAACTGCGTGCAACAAAAATTGCCCGCCTGCGCATTAATGGATTTAAATCAGCTGAGTGCAATTTTACTTGCATTGCATGTGTAATACACGGAATAGAACATGCGCAATTTTTATTGTATGCAAATTAAAAAAAAAATTGAAAACTGTTCAGCGGCCTTAACAAAAATACTTACCATTTGAAGGTGGGGATAGTGGTAACAAATATTGGGTATGGATGTAACAAGTTGTTACAAATATCCCCACACCCCCTATTTTTAAATTTCAGCCATCATTAAACACACACCCGCTGCAATGAACCGAAGTTCACTGTGAAAGCAGCTATGAAACTTTATTTTATGCTAGCCAAAGATGGCAAACTTACATTGACTGCTTAATGATTTATAATCAATTAATTCGAGATTGAAGAAATTACTATCTTGCCTAAAAAAACAGTTTTTTCTCCTTTTCTTTTCTCAAATAAACCATGTGCCATTACTACGTCAAACTACCAATGACGGATATAAGCGTCACCTAGTGATACCATTCATAAACAATTATATCTGTCATTCCACTTGACATTCGCTTTGTTACAACCATACCCATGTTACAACTATACCCACCCTCCCCTACACAATAAAAAATGGTTTTAGCGTTCATTTTTATACTACCGAAAACATATAAACGTATATTCCCTGTTACAAGAAGGGTTGTGCTAATGACATAAATAACTATAGGCCTATATAAGTCTCTTAATTAGCTTTTCCAAGTTGTTCGAAAAAATAGCCTATAATCGGATCTTAGATTTCATCCAAAAGTACAATCTGTTAAACAAGCCTCAACACGGATTTATAAAAGGTAAAAGCACTGAAACAGCGCTTTTCGAATTCATTGATGCGGTGTTGTCGGGTTTAGAACAGAGAAAACTTGCTTGTGGTTTTCTGCTGGATTTGTCGAGGGCGTTTGACAGCATAGATCATCACATGTTATTGTATAAGCTGGAATGCCAAGGAATTAGGAGTATGACCCTGTCATGGGTACGCTCATATATATCTCATCGAACATAGTCAGTAGTAATTCGCAGCAACAATCGCACTTTTAGATCAAAGGAGATAACATTAACCGAAGATGTTCCCCAGGGTAGTATTCTGGGCCACCCTTTTTTTATTTTCTATTTCAACGATATCTATGCTGTCGAATGTTCGATGGTGGATTCTAGTTTGTCGACTTTTAACTATGCCGATGATGCCTCCTTCCTTGTGACGGGTGATACTCCAAACGCCATTACAGGCGCAAGCTCTAATTACATACATATTCTTACAGAATGGTTGCATGTGATCAATTTAAAACTTAATCAAGGTAAAACAGAAGTAATTTTGTTTAAAACCAAACCACAGAAATACCCCCCTGAAATTGTAATAGCTAATGTATCTTATTCTGTTAAAAGTGCAGTGCGTCTACTAGGCCTCACTGTAGATGACCACTTGAAATGGACACAGCATATTGATGTCATTGTAAAAAAATTAAACAGTATCAGTTTTGGATTAAGGCGATTGCGAGCTCTGGTTGACACACACACTCTTCGCACAATGTATTTTGGTTGTTGTTATCCTCATCTCAATTATGTAATTGTGCTGTGGGGAGGTAGCAGTGACATGCCCAGATTATTTTCAACTCAAAAAAAAATTGCGTATAATTTATAAATTGAACCCTGCACAGTCATGCGGGATCTTTTCAAGAAAAGTAAATTACTTACGTTATACGCCATCTTTATATTTCAATCTATACTTTTTCTTTTTAAAAACAAACATCTCTTCTCTCACAATACAATACTACACAATTACTCCACAAGAAACAGGCATGACTACTGCTATCCTCTTTGTAGATTATCATTAACTCAACGAAATATTACCTATATTTGCCTCAAGGTTTATAATGCACTGCCAATTGAATTAAAAATGATTGAGTCACTTCCTACTTTTAGGACAAGATTGTTTCATTTTCTTTGTGAAATTGAACCATATAGTATTAACGATTTTCTGTTATATTGAAAGTATGATTGCTATTAATTTTGTATTATCTTCTTGTAATATCCTTTGTTATATTACAATAAACTTATATTATTATTACTATTATTATTATTATTAGTATTATTATTATAAACAAGCATTTATTGTTACTGTTTCTGTAACAACTAAATTCTCCCTTGTTAGGTCCGGTGCAAGTACACAATCAACATCATCACCATATTGTATCAGGGTATTTTACAGTTAATTTTATTCATCCTGGAATTGTGAAGTATTGACTATACACTGTCTGCAATTAAAGACGCATCACCCGGAAATCGTTTGAATGGTTTTTAAATCTTCCATAAACCCTTGTATTTTTTAACCCTCAAAATACGATCGTGTGTTCAAGTTGCTTTTATACTATAGTGGGGTATTCGACATCGTATAATTTGATTTTACTTTTTAAAAGTTAAGCAAGCTTTCCATAAAAATGCATATATCGTGTCATTTAACTCTATTTTACGAGTGGTTAAAAGTAATCAAAAACACAATTTTTGCATATAAAGAAGCTAATTTTATTATTAATAATACCCTTATTTAAAGAACGTGTGAACGAATTACTCGCAAGCGAAGACTTCTTGCAACGTATTGCTGTGGTTTGGCACCCCGGGGTTCGTAAATGCAATTTTATTTTATTTTTTGAGATTTGTCTTTGTCAATGTGCCGGGAAAATTCTCTCAGAAATTAATATTTTATTTTTAAGTAAGATTTTGCTAATTGAATTGATTTGATTGTTTAATTTTTTTATTTAAATGTTCAGTTGGTTTAAAGTAATTTCACTGTGTAATATATTTTTATTTGATCATGTAGTTTATGTCCTTCCTAGAAGAATTCTTCTTCTATGATGTTTGCATTTATGCGCTGCTTTGGCACGGATCTATTTGTTATATGTATGCGATGTTTGGGCCCCTGAAGGGCAGTTACTTGAACGATAGCGTGTAAGTAGATTGTTATTTTATTTTCTTTGCTGCTATTTTTGGTAATTTCGTTTAATTTTAAAGCTTTGTTCGTTTAATTTGTATATTTTCATTTATTTCATCCTTCAAGGAACTCGTTAAATAATAATTGGCATTATATTATTGTGTGCACAAATTAGATATAAGATCTTTTATTATTTTACGTGCAGGAAGATATTTTTAAGTTTAAAGATCTAATTTTTCGTTTTTCTTATATTTTTTGCTGTTTTGTAATTATTTTTAGTCACCTCGAGCAAGGTGAATAGAAGCATTGTGCTTGTAATTAAGTTTTTCTATTTTTAGTTCACTTGTTTTCTCCACGATTAATTTAGTTTGTATTAATTTTTGAAACCACGTGGATTTTTGTAGTAATAAGGATTATCTTCCTGGACTGTTTTCTTTTTGTTTGTTAAAGGATTTGCATTGTCCTTTTTAATTGTAGATTCATGCAGTTTTTGTTTTCGGCCAGAATCTTAAATTCATGGTTTTGTTTCTGCATAATTGCAACTAAATGTTTTTTTTTTCTTTTTTTTTTATAATAATAAAATTAATGATTAACGTTAACGTCATTCAAAATTTCTGTTCTTTTATTTTTGAATCAACCATTTCAATTTTTGAAGTAATTAAAGAAAGTCAAATTTTTCAAACGCCCACTTTTTATTTTTCATGATTAATTCAATTGTGAGAATAACCCTGAGGTTAAGTATTCTTTTGCGCCCTTTTAATTTTTATCCACTGAGCTAGTAAATTTAATTTTCATTTTTTTTTCTTTTCACTTTGCGTTTATGCTGGTACCATCAGTACACAGCAGTACTGATGGTACCAGATGGTATAATAGTAAAGAAGAGAAAGAGAAAATCGGACAAAATACGTACTGCTATGGTTAGTTTACCCACTTTCCGCTGAGTGTATTTTGAGTTGCATATTTGTTTACTTCCTTCAGAGCTGTTGTTCAATTTACCAAGAAAATTTTCACAAATTCAGATTTTGTTTTGTATAATTTAGTTAAAGAGTTTATTGTATGATTTATTTAATTAAGTGTTACGTTTTTTTAAATTAATTCCATTCATTTATTTGTCTAGTGTTGGCTTGTTAGATTTAATGCTTATTCTATTTGAATATTGGCGTATTGTTAATACGTCTGCGTTGTAAGATTTAGAGTGAGGGATCTTTGTAAGAAAAACAGTTGTAGAGTTTTGTCAGGGAGTTCCTTGTTCGACTATTGACGTGAGTAGACGTGTTTTTAAATTTTGGTTGCCATTTTGTAATTCTTTTGATATCGTAATTTAATTCTGTATTTGTCTTTTATGCAATCCATCAATGAATTCATATTATAATAATTGTTAATATATTGAATAATATATTGAAGTATGAAGAATTTATAAATAAAAATGAAACAGCAAAATTGAAAACCGAAAATTAACTCTGTAAACCATAATGAGAGAATCAAAACTAAAAAATATCTTCCCGAACAAAAATAAAAATGATCTTATATCTATAATGTGCAATAGATATAAGATCATTTATTACTTTTGTTCGAGAAGATATTTTTTAGTTTTGATTCTCTCATTATAGTTTAAAGAGTTAATTTTCGGTTTTCAATTTTACTGTTTCATTTTTATTTATCAATCACTCGGTTTGAGTGAGTAGAAGCTTTGTTCTTGCTTTTAGTTTATTTTTTGTAATATTTCTTGTAATTATCCATGCTAAGTTTGTTTTAATTTGAAACCACGTGGGTTGAAATTGTAATATTTAGGATTATCTTCCTGAACAAACAAATCTTTTGCTTTGCATAGGAAATAGCACTGTCCTAGTGTAATTTAGAATCAAGTGCAGTTGTTATTTAGGGCCAGAACTTTCAGTTTACGGTTTTTTTCTGCACAAGTTGTAATTTAACCCTTCTTATACAATAAATTTGATTGTTAATTAACGTCGTTGGGTTAAAAATTCTGTTCGTTTATTTTATATTAAACCTTTTCAAGTTTTCAATTAAGAAAGTCAGATTTCATTCACTCACAATTTACTTTTCGTGGTTGAATTCAAGTTTTAATTCGCGAGGGTAACTCTGAGATTAATAGTTCTTGTACGTTCATTTAAAATTTTATCCGTTGAGCTAGCTAATTTAATTTTCTTTTTCTTTGTTAAGTTCATTTTTGCAATTTCATTTTATTCAAACAGTAGACAGCAGTACATAAAATAGAAGATCTTTAAAAAAATAATAAATCATTGCTTAATAAAATAGACGAATTGGAACAATATTGCCACGGAAAGTTCCACTATATAGAAATAAGTGATTAATAAATTTAGTGTAGATATATAAAATGGTGCTTTATAATTAGACAATTCCCTAATCTCCAGAAAACTGACGAAAACGGTAAGTACCTTTTTGGATTTTATTTATATAAATATTTAAGTTTAAAAGGCGAGAGACATACCCCCAACCCTTAAGGCGAAGGGTCGCGACAATATTCAAGATGTAACAGTGTCTGGGTAATTGGCTTACAAGAAGAGGACGGCGAGCGTCTTGAAAAGAAGGTAATTAGCGTTTTTGATGAAAAAATGGTTCATATAAAGCAAAAGTATATTGCCTGTTGTCATAGAAGTGGGAAACTTGGAAAGAAAGCTACAAGTATTGTAATTAAATTTACGAACTATAGGTATAAACAAGATATTCTTAGAAATAGGAAGAAACTTAAAGGTAGTAAAATATTTAACATAGAGAACTTGACGAATTTTGGATACAACATTCTTAAGAAGTAGTCATAAGAGATCACAAATGAAATTAAATTAAATAAAACAAGATTGGAAGTCGAATTCGCGTTACTCTAATTTAAAGATTTTACACCAATCTTTTCGGACTTTACTTAAGAATGTTGCATCCAGTATTCGTCAAGTTCTGCACGTTGTTTTATTTAATTTAATAAAATCTAATTCTAAATTTCCAACTGAGTCCTTTTAGTTTACAAAATGCCTTAATATTAAATAGTATATGTGGTTAGTCACAGTGACTGAATCTGTGACTGCCAAACAGTTCGGAGACAACACAGTTAAATGAATTAATTTGAATTACTAAACAATGATATCATTACAATATGTTATTCCAGAAGGACTAATTGGGAGTCCTACAGGAGCAGTGAGGAAGTGGAGTTGGCCCTTGTATGGTTGCAAGGGACCATTCTCTTGTACTATGAAAACTACTGTCCACTAAGGGAGCGTCGCTCGCCAAGACAGCCTGCTTGATGGAGTAAAGAGCTGAATACTCTCATAAGAGAAACACGCCAGTTATTTAACAAGGCGAAAAACGGGAAACTGGGAAGCCTATACGGTTAAACTAAATACCTATAACAAAAGAATAAAAGAATCAAAGAAGAATGCCTGGAGAAGCTTCTGTGAGGACATAAAAGGTGTCCTTGACATGATTAGAATTCACAGGATTTTGAAAAAAGGACTCTTCTAATAGACTGAGGTCCATTCAGTTGCCGGGCGGGAGGTTCACATCCACTACGGAGAAGACTCTTGAGTGCCTTCTCAGCGTACATTTTCCTGGCTCGGAGAGGGTGGACTTCGGGTAAAACAGACCAATCTGTCGCGTTGAGGAAGGCGTCTAAGGACGATTGGAGACAATCAAACGATATTTTCAAACCTCATCTTGTTCGATGGGCACTTGAATTATTTGAACCGTATAAATCTCCGGAACCAGATGGAATATTTCCAAGATTGCTGCAGGAGGCAATTGGAGACATCATGGGGTCCCTCTTGGAGATATTTAGGGCTAGCTGCGCCTTGGGTTACATTTCCAAGGTCTAGAGAGATACTAGTGCTGTGTCCATTCCGAAACCTGCAAAGGACACATACTACCATCCTAAATCATTTAGACCAATCAGTTCCACATCTTTTATGCTATCGGTCTCACATATTTTATGCTGAGAACTATGGAAAAAAATTATACACCTGAACATTACAGAAGGAGCACTTGCTAGATATGCTCTGCATCCTCTACAATGGACATACCAGAGGGGCAAATCAGGAGAAGCTGCTGTGCATAGTTTGGTGAGAGGACTCGAAAGGAGCCTACATCAAAAGGAAGTTTCCCTTGCAGTATTTTTAGACATAGACGGCGCCTTTGATAACACATCAACGCCCTCGATCAACCGATCCTTAATGGATCGAAACATTAGCCACACGACCAGCAGATGGGTTGATTGCATGCTAAGAGGCAGAGTGGTCTATGCCCATATGCTAGATAAAAGTATTGCCATGAGGACCACTAGCGGTTGTCCTCAAGGGGGAAGAGAGGGGTACTGTTACTACTGCTGTGGAGCTTGATCGTGGATGATCTCATCAGGTCATTAAACGACAAAGGAATATGGACACAGGGGTACGCTAATGATATTGCCATAGTAGCTACAGGGAAGTTCCCGGGCGTAGTGGCAGGCATCATGCGCAATGCACTGCGCATGGTGGAGGAAAGGTGCCTTTCACAAGAACTCTCAGTTAATCCACAATTGCTGGGAATCACTAGCGCAATCAATAGCACATGAACCGCTTCTTTGGAGACCATTGAGGCCCTCCTCCCGCTGGAATTTTATGTGAAAGCGGAGGCTATATATGCGATCCTTAGACTGAAAGCCAACAAGTTGTGGCATCCCAACTTAGGGGGAAGGGTACATGAGGAGGAAATTAAAAATAATAACTGACAGCCAGGCTGCTATCAAGGCACTGTCGAACCCTATAACTTGGTCAAAACTAGTTAGAGACTGCGCACAATCTCTCAATACACTGGCACGAGACTACACGGTCTCTCTGATTTGGGTGCCGGAACATGAGGATATAAAGGGCAATGTAATAGCCAACGAACTGGCCAAGGAGGGTTCTAAAAACACTTCATAGGTCCAGAGCCCGTATATGGGATTACTAAGTACTCTGCAAAAAGGGAGATCTGGACCTGTTAGATAAAGAAAGTACAAGGAAGTGGAGGTCGACTGAAGGTCAACTCCATACTAAAGCAATAATAATAATAATAGGGGATGAGGATGCTAGATTCTCTGATAACCTACTCAGATGCAGCAAGAAAGAAGCTAAAACCATTACTGGGCTGGTAACTGGACACTGCCCTCTAAAACTGCATCTATACAACACAGGTCGAGTAAGCAAGCCATGGTGCAGCAGATGCGAGCTACACGAGGAAACGTGTTTACATGTAATCTGCACATGTGAGGAATTGAAAGTATTCAGGCAGAAATATTTCGGGAAGGATCTATTGAAGTCCTCGAAGGTTCTCAAGTTTTCACTGGGCAAGATACTGCGCTTTATAGAGAACACCAAGCTGCTCGAGTGGAAATAAGAGATTTAATAGGGACCGTACAATGAGCACCTAGCTCAAGTGCCTGGACTATAGGTGCCCGCCCTAACTTAATGAATGAATGAATGAATGAATCACTACTGTTTATATATTTTTATATGGTTCTGCAAATGGGATTTTGTTAAACTTTTTGTGGTATTCTAGCGGGAATATCGTAAGGTTAGGATAGTGGACGAGTGGTCTGAAACATCCTGTACGTAATTAATATTTGACTTCATAAACGGGGCTCATTTGACAAGCAAGTTACTTTTAATTTCGTTTCCTTTTGAAAAATAATGAAATGTATAAATAATGAAATGTAAACTAATTTTTTTCTTAATATTTTATTGTTTACTTTTGTTTTCCTAATTAAGGTTTGGATGTGATGGAGATAAGCTTTCATGCGTGAATTGATAAGAAAATGTAAATTTTTGAACACATAATAAGATTTCATAATAATATATACACTTTCACAACGGATTCCATTAATTCTGGCGGCGCTACTTCCTGTCAAATATAATTAAACTCAACTGGTTTATTAACCTGCTCTTTGGCATTTTTTGTTCCACGAAATATTACAAGCTCAGCACAACTTCCTTTCATAATCGAATCTCTCACAAAGCAGAAAGTTGTTCTTAAGTGCCTTTGTGAAAATTTCGTTCATGAACATGAAAGTAAAAGGTTGGAAGAATCTCGGATATAATTACCATAATAAGAAATACTTACAAGTTGCTCATGAAACTAAAAATAAGCTTACTATCGCGTACTGAGAGCTCGAGGAAGAACGAACAGGGGGATAAAGCACTCGTTTAATAAAGTATCAAAATCGCTTGATAAGGTATCAGAAAACTTTACACATCATATATAATGACGACGAAATAGTTTCCACGTGTATTAGTATTTTTGCTGGTTTTCATATATTTTAAATGTTGTTCCCATCCACATCTTTAACAGCCCTGTATTACTTGTTAACTGTTAAATATTATGTTTTGTAATTGGCACTACCATGACAATGTCGATTTATTACTATTGTCATATTATTGTAACTTCGTAAAAAGCTGGATTTTGTAGAATTTGTGATGATTTGAAATGATATAGCGAAAACGAAAACACATGTCACATTTTAACATACAGCATATATGTATATATCTTGCCCTTCAGCAAAGTATTCTTCGGTTCCAAAAATAATTGATATATTCGTATTTTTTTCCCAATAACAATAAGTACTGTTGGCATATTACACTACTAATATAAACCAGAATAATCAGCTGTGAATAACAGGACATATTACAGTATTTTATTGGTAAACATGTTACTAAAGTTTGGCAGAAAATACAATAACATGGCAAAAGATTAAAAAGAATGTATCTTACACGTGCAAGATAGCATGAGAGCTGCGTTAGAACATGTAGTGTTAAGATTTACTAGAAAGTACACTCGTAAAGATGTTAGATAACTGCCAGGAATGTACTGTGATAACTTCCACAAAATATAAAAGTACGCCCTATATTTTAATTATCAAGAAATGTCAAATGTCTCAAGAAGTTGTTCTAACTAACTCTTTAACTCTTGACTCCACGCATGTTTACTTAAGTTTGGATACACTTTTAGTGGGAAAAATTTAACTAAATATATTTATTACTTTATAAAATTGATTTTATATAAAGCAACATTCAACAGATATTGGATTAGATTAGGATTAGAGTCGCCACCGCGAACTTTTCACATCTATTGTGATTCCCTTTATCCTAGAAGGGGCTAACTTCGCCTTCTTAATTAGACCTACCAAACCCAGTACTAGACACCTTATCTTTATCAGGCCAGCGCAATAGCAAAGAACGTGAACTGGAGCTTCTTCCTGCGCTCCAAACTCGAATTAGCGTCCTCTGCCAGACCTATGTTATACATCAAAGGTGGACATAGACTAACCGGGATGTCGCTATCCCTGCTTGTTACCAAATCGTTGCACCGTAGTTACATACACTGGGCAGCCTCATTCGTATGAACCTTGCATTGACAACTATGCCTGTGATTAGTTTTCCTCATCTCTGATCAGCCTAATCCGACAGTATGTCTATTTCGTTTACAGCGACCAATCGGTAGACCAATTGTCGTTTTGGCAGACTTCCTTTCTTTACTCAGTACGTTTTTAGTAAATTTAAGCTTTTGTTACTCTAACGTGTTTTGATTGGTTTTGTCCTGGTGATATTTGTCACCACTGTTCGGACTTATTATGTATCCATTGATTGATTAACCTTATTACTTGCGATATGGTAATGCCGATGGCAGAGCCAGTTCCAATGAATAAAACTGACGATTCGAGTCTGCCCAGATTGTCTACCGCTGCAATTCACGTCCGTGTGACTGAGATCTCAGGTCGGTGTTAATTTGGTTACCCACCCCATTTAGGGGCTTTTACAGTCTCAAACTAGCTTAGAATTAAGACTTGTGAACTAATCGGCTTGTTGCAGTGTTGCTTGGTTGCAAGGGAAAATGGTGACACCTTTACCTAACCTGGTTCCATTTTTCTATTGCTCTATCATAGTAATAAATTGCGGCGACTGGTCTGGATCATTGTTGTAAAAGATATAATAACAATTTAGAAAAATATGTTGCAGAAAGCCAGTAAAAATCCTCGTACCATCACAAAAAACTAATTACCTTATTGTAATAAAGCTTTTCTAATCTGTTTAGCAATTCTGTGAAAATTAAACTGGATTTAATAACTATTACCTAACATTTTAAAAAGAATTGTACACTAACTCTATCCAGTTAGTGGCTCCAAATGGGAATGACTTAGTTTGCCGCCAATGCACATGCTTGTTACCACCATATTATATATAAATAAAAGAACAACACGCATTTACGCTTAATAGAAATGATTAATAACAGCAATAAAAACAGTAACTGCATGACATACGCTCACGGAAGTGAAGCGACGACGTTTATAAACAGTGCTTTACATCTCTCCTCCTGTCCTTCAACAATCAATTTAATTAAAAAAGAAAACATATTTAAAATCTATGTTTACAATTATTACATATCAAAATAGCTTCATTAATTTTAAATTTCTATTACATTCCGTCATTATAACACTCCGCCTTTTATGTAGGAATAGTAGGAAGGGAAATTCTGTATCTATACATATGTGACGAAGCATATGGAAATTGGGAAAACCCTCCGGAATGCCACATCCTGAAGGCGCATAAAGAATATATAGCAGTACATATCTTGTAGATGTAGGTAACAATTTAACATAACTTTTGGCAGAGAGGACTCAAACAAAACACATAGTTACATTCAATTATCTCAATTGGCAGCGTTTTCTCCCCTTCCATTTGAAGTACATTAATTTACTTTACTGCAATCTCTTTAATAAAATAATAATAAAAAACAGTATTGCTAACAAACTTTTCTTATTTAATAATGTATTAATTTGGTAACTGTTATTGTGTTGCTTCCTTCGTTATTCTATTTGTCATTTGTCATCAACTGACCGTACTTGTATTTCACACACAGTATATGAACCTATTCTCTCTAACTCTTTGTGATTTTATTGTTCTGAGTCAGATTTCATCAGCTTTAGTGAGAGCTTTTCAATTTATGCTCAGCCCACTCGATAAGCCAAGAATATACAATTTGTTATTAACAATTGGATAGAAGCTTTTGGGAAACTTCGTTTTCAATTTAGTTTGACGACTATGCTCTAACATATATACCTAATATTCCACCCTAATTAATTGAGATTCTGGATGCGGACGAAAAGTTTCAACGTAGAAGCCCAAAAAGGATTGAAACAGTTTCCATAATGGATTATTTGTTTTCGAAATGTATAGGTATTATCTCTCTATTATATTTGAAAGTTTAATTGTACAAAAAGCTTTTAATCCTATGAAAACGATTCTACCGTTCATTTGTAGTTATCGTTTTACATGGCAGATATGAAACTTAATGTCATGCCCAGCGGTCATCGTAGTTAACTCTACGTACAAAATGAGATTTCATTTAGCTTGCTTTCCTGTGCAGTATTATCCTATATCTTCACCGCTAATAAATTAATTCTGAACTAAGTATAGATCTGCAAAGCATTATAAAGTATCTTCCGACTTACAAAATCTGAGCATGTATAGAGACAGATGTTGTACACTGGAAAGTTAAAAACGTTGATGGGAAAAAAACATCAAACAAACATACAAAGCGTATCAAAGTCGTTTTAAATAAACCTATGACATGTAAAGAGTACGTTTAAGAATCATACTACTGTACCGGACCCGGAAATTCAGAAAAAAAAATGCGACTAGAAATGTAAAGAGAACATAGAACATCTACTAATAACAAATATGAAAGCAGCATATAGCTGCTATAGCTGAATTTAGTAGGTCAATGTAATGCAAAAATAAATTTATTATCCGTTAAATTTGCATTTGCATGCGCGACTGCACAGTTTATTTATTTATTTATTGATACGTCCAACAAAAACACCATTTAAAGGACAATTATAAATATTACAAGTACAAGTACAGTGTAAAAAAAAAATATAATAACAATGGAATAATGCACATTATAAAGAATGAGGGTAAAAAAAAAAAATACTTATGTGACAATCAAATTTAACTAGAGAAATAAAATAAACTTAAATTTAATAATTAGAACCGATCAGGATAAAAAACATTAGAATTGCGGGCCATTTGAATTAAAGGAGCTTTTTGGAGAATATTGGAACGACATCTGGAAACAAAAAGGGTATCTGTGGTACGGGTACTGTAGGTGGGTGTTAAGAAATACAATTCTGATAATAATGGTGGAGAATTTACTCTATATAGTTCAGTAAATTGAACATATCTCGAACACTGTAACGTTCTCCCCTTTTTTTAAGGAAACAAAATCATGCTGCTCAAGCAGCAGTCTGTAATTAGAACCTCTGCTAGGATAAATATTCTGGTTTTTATAAGTTAAATACTTCAAAAAGCGCTTTTGAACTCGTTCAAGTATGAAGTCGAGGTGTCAACAACAACAACAAAGAAATTACAAAATAATAGCAGTAAAATATATGTATATATAAAAAAAGAAAATATAATTTATAGATCTTATTGCCGTCTGCATATACTAATACTTTACAATTTAGAAATTTAATCAAATCATTTATAAATAGATTAAATAATAAAGGACCAAGATTGGAGCCTTGTCCAACACCAGATAATGCACAAAACGCATCCGAAGTATGTCCATTATAAAAAAAAAAAAGAAAATTGTGTCTACTTGTTAAATAAGATGTTATAAGTTTTATGAAGTTATCTGAGAAACCAAAGTAATTAAGTTTATGTATTAATAAAGAATGATTAATAACATCAGAAGCTTGGATAAATCGATATATATTACATCTACTTGGCCTCTATTATCAATAACTTCACTGATGTATTGTGTTACTTGAACAAGGTTCGTTACAATGGACCTTTTAGGCATAAAACCATGTTGAAAATCTGAAATAAGTGACTTTACATTTCTAAAAATATTTGTGTATGATAAAAGTTCATAAATTTTTGAGAATTTGAGAAAATACAAATTGGCCGGTAATTGGCGATATCCGATGTGTTTTTAAATATAGGAATAATTTTGTCATTTTTCCAATATACAGATTCATAAACATTGTCAAAAATGTGATAGTTACACGTATCTATCGTTCACCTATGAAGTAGAGTAGTGTTAGATATTTTTCTTTACAAACTAACGGAACTTCTAGAATTAGTTACTTCTAGATCAGTCACTTGCGTGGTGATTCAATATTTATCTGTGTACAGGTAATAGTAATGAGGATTTTTTATCTGCTAATCATGTTATGGTTAATATTAAACATAAGAATTACTAATATGTGTAATCCATTTCTGAATCTGCTGTGTGAGTAAATCAGGAAATAAGGGTCACAAATTCCTTTTAATCAAGACGACTTTCGTTGAAATAAGTACATCCTCAGAATTTTACACTAAAAAAAAAATAAATAAAAATTAAAATCAACAAATTAAACTCGAGAAAAAGAAAACCGTAAGTAGAACAAAATAAAGGAAAGCTGGAGGCCATATACACAACAAAATGTAATGTTTTCTTTTTCTTGCCTTAAGGTACTGTTTTATTTTGTTACCAATAGATAGCCCAGCTATTTTTTTTTCTGGACCGTTCCTTTTACGTTGTTTATTTTGTCTTTTGAATTCCAGAATCATTTGAATTGCTGCGTCCACACTAGTGTTTCAGTATTTGTGTCTTACAAGTTCTATACAAAAATTTTATTTATTATACAATTCAATTTTATATTTGAACATTTGACTATCTGCTTTTATTTTTTTTTTAATTCCTTATCTCTAATCATAGCTTGCTTTAAATTAAAAAAACTACATATTTAAATAGCTAATTTAATTTCTAATTCATTGAAACAATTTAATTTGTTGATTTTAATTCTCCCTCTAAAAAGAAAACATATTTACATTTATATCTACTCTTCAAAATACCAGGAATTGGCGAAAAATCTAAACCATTCTACCTAGAGCTAAATCAACCAGATCTGTAAAGGACTGGGGAGCCTATAAATTTTATTGTAGGCAATACAAAAAGGCGATTCGTAGTGGTCAGAAGCGAGCCTGCATGCATTGCTAAGCTTGTGACTCTGTCGAATCGACCATTACGGCCGCTCGCTTAAAAAAAGTCTTAAGAAAAGACACCAGTAATCAACTGGGACTATCGAAACGAGAGCATAGCACTTTTTCGTCGATCTCTCTAGAAACAGGCGAGATACTTAGAGCCACTGACTTTCTGGGCAGTGCAATTCACAATATACTTGTGTGGGAATTTCCTCACCGCTCGCCTTCAATGGAGAAGGGTTGGGCTATAGAGGAAAGACCGGTAAAAGAACCTAAGATTCTCTGGGCAATTAAAAGTTTCCAACCATTCAAGTCACCTGGTCTGGAGCGTGTATTCCCTGCCCTGCTACAGTGGGGCGCGGATTCCTGCTCAGCTCATTAGTGATACTGTCCAGGGGCTGCAACACATGGAGGTACGTACCTGAGGAATCGAGGGAAATGAGAGTGGTTTTTATGCCAAAGCCAGGGCATTCTGACTATAAACTGGCTAAATCATATCGGCCGATAAATTTGACCAATTTTCTGTTGAAAGCTTTGGAAAGACTGTGTGACCGGTGTAAAAGAGAAGTAACCTTACCTTTGTACCCACTTTATACAAATCAACACCCGCATATCCCGGGAAGATCTACCGAGTCTGCTCTCCACTCAATGGTGCGGATAGAGAGATCGTTGGACAATAAAATGTCTGGGTGTCCTGCCTCTGTCAATAGTATTGTCAGTCCTCTAGCTAGGTACAGTCTGGAGGCGACCCTTGTAGACTGGCTGCACTGTATGTTGGAGTAGAGGGCAATAGAATGCCAACGTCAGAGGGCGCGTAGATCGGGGCTGTCCTCAAGGAAGCTTTTTGTCACCATTTTTGTGGAACCTTGGATGGTGGCAGATGACCTCGTTCATACGCTGAATACATCTCGCTTCTACACAATTGCATATGTGAACGATATTACCATCCTCATTGATGGAAAATTTGAGAGCGTGCTCTGCATCGAAAAGCTGGTGTAGATAATGTTGCCCTTCTGTAAACCCAGATAAATCAGAGATGGTACTCTTTACTAACAAAAGAAAAGGTGGAAAAGTACCGCCCACCAGAATTGGTGGGGTTTTTTTGGATATCAAACCAAATGTCGAAAGGGCATGTAAAGCCTTTGGCAGTGTCGTCGCGTGCTGGGTAGGTTTGGGGGCTTTCCCCGAAAATTTACTTGTAGCTGTACACTGCCATAAGTTAGTATGGGCCTAATTATGACTGCCTAATTAAACTGCCATAATTAGGCCCATACTAACTTATGACGTCCTCATCCCGTGGCCAAGGGTGAGACGAGTAGTAGCCAGGAATGACCTGATATATGTGCAGCGTATCGCAAGTCTTAGCATTAGAGAAGCAATACGCACGATGCCAACGGTGGCAATAGAAGCCCTCTTATGTGTCTTTTACCTGGATCTGTTCAGGAAGAGACGGCGTTTAGAGTAGTTAAGTTGCGATCCACGGGGTTTTCTGATCGGGGTGGAAGGCAGCCGCGGTCACGTGAACATTATCTTCTTGGTGCCTGCGTCGAACTATCTTCGATCGCCATCTATACAGACGGATCGAAGACAAAAACAGGCGTAAGTGCGGGAGTTTTCTCTCCAGACCTTAAGCTCAACATGAGAGTTGGCACTATGTTGGTTAGCTACGTTTCCCAGGCCGAGGTTTTAGCGATTCTCCACGGTGTCGGAGAAATTTTAGCAAAGACCATTAGGGAACGACATATTGTCCTTTATAGTAACAGCCAAGCTCCCCTTAAAGCCCTCAGCAGTTATAAGATCGCTTCAGGCCTGGTACTTCGGTAAAACAATGCCTTGGAAGCGATTGGTAATGACTTGATACTCAAATGGGTTAAAGGTCATAAAGGTAATCTGGAAAACGAGGTTGCCGGTTGATTAACGAGATCGGGTTCGTGTTTCCCTTCTTCAGTTACACTCAACACCCTAATAAATCAATAGACCACTGCTCTACACGCGGATAGATGGGCATTCATCACAACCTGCGGTCAAGCACGCAAAGCCATCCTCAGCCTATAGTTCAGAACAACAAAGTACTGGCTGCAACTCTCTCACAGCAACCTACGTCAAGTTGTAGGGCTATTGACTGGCCACTGCAAAGTAATAAACATATACATCGCATAGGACTGACTGGCAGCCACCCTGTCGTACTCACGATAAAAAAAATGTCGCAGTAACATTCCCGGTTTTCCATTCTACGCCTGTAATATTACCGTAATTTTGCAAGTCGCTAATTACATCAAGCTGTAAACTTTTATGTATGAATGTAAAAATGCACTGAATACTACTAATGCTTTTTGTTAAAATTCCAATGCTATATGAAATTTATCCCTAGTAACATGTTAACGAGTTACAGAAAGATTTCGTTGCATCAGAGTAGTGTAATGTGTTTGTATGCGATGTTTTGTTGTTATTACTCTTATGTTCTAACCAACAAGAATTAGTTCATTTAAATTTCGATTTCTGAATAAAAAAAAATATTCAAATTGATACAATGGTCTCGTAACGATAATAACACAATAACAATAGGAGAAATATAAAAGAGTAAGTATACTCAAACAAGAGCGCAAGCAATAATCTACTCAATGAACAATTCTGGGCATTATTCTATCCTAAAAAGGAGTTTACACATCTTGTATGCAGTGTAAATACAGATTACAAAATAACAACAAATTTAAATAAATATGTCCTTTGTTTTAAAGAAAATTTCAACCTTGAGATTACTTAAGTACAAATGATGACATAATTTGACCATATAAGATGGCTCTAAATTGTCAAAACATCCTATCAGTACTAAATTTATAATTTTATTTCAGGACTAAAATATTTAGGAAGCCATATAAGGATAGGTAGAAAGCACAGAAAGCTCTTTTCAAGCATATGTCCTTTAGAGCAATATTGTTTAGATCAAAGTTAGTCTAACCGGTAAATATTTCCTTATTGAAATGTTTACTAGACCGTATTCTTCCATTTCTTTGATGCAAAGCATGTTCCTTTTAATAAAAAGAAAAGTTTTTCCCGGCAGTGAATTCTGTTTGTGATATTTATTTTTAAACTTACTACTGTGATAGTCCTTCCACTGCGGCAGCTAGCTAGATTTCGTATAAAATACGGCTCGATTATATCTCTATCCCATATATAATCGATTGGTGAAAGATCGTGTGATTGCACACGCCACGAAAGATGCAGTGCATTGTTTTCGTTCAGGAAATGCAGAGTATGCATGAAGCTCAGCATTATCTTGTACATACATATATGCCCATTTTCAATTCTCTGTAGGAAGTTTCAGTACTATAAATCAAAGCTGCAGTATTCAAAACCGGCAATTTCATGTGTCAGTACAGAATGGCGTTATGCGACGCTACCTTTTTCACCTTTTTCTGCGAAAATAGGATCGATACTTACTCGTATATTAATTTTGGTAACTATAACATTTAACATTAATTTATAAAGAGTAGCAATAAAGCCAACACAGCAATCTTTATGAATTCGTCGTTTCAGACTATTCAATAATAGCTTAGTGGCTATGAAAATGTCACTGTGATAGATAACGTCCATTTTTGCCACACTTGTTCTGAAATGGTAAAGTAATATCCTCCGAATAGTTATAATGCTTAAGATTTCACACGTGCTCGCTGTTATTTTCGTTCACACGCCATGGCAATGTACCTACTTACCGTATAAGTGCTTGTGTTTAATGGCGCCATTACATGAAACGTGAGGCTCGAGTGAATGAGCATTTCTTTTGTGGGTCCGACGCAATCTTACGACACCTCCGTTGAAATATAATAGAAATTCGATATATATAACTACGAATATGAGAACAAAAATTTCGATTTTCACTCCCATACGCTCAAATAGGATTTTTTTATAGGATAATAATAAGTCAATCGTTATTTTCTGTGTTTTTGATGTATGTCATAAGCTACTAAGCTCTTACATAAATGTCTTTTGTCTTAATATACTATAAATTCTGTCATGCGTTATCTCTGATATTCCTTCATACTCCATACTTTAGTTTTACTTTTTCAAATAGGTATAACACTGTAGTATGTCTTCGCAGTCTTCTCACGCAAATATGGAGTCGTTGCAACCATGATGGTAAGGCACACTATAGCGATCTAAGTGTCATGCTTACATTACTTAAGGTTAATTATTTTCACCGTGCATAGTTGACGATGGTCGTTTACTCTTCAATGTCTGTGTTATTGAGTCGTGATTACAACACAATTCGAATGGTTGCTTTAGTCCAGAGAGTTAGGCAAAAGTCATTAGAACACAGAATGGAGAAAGAATTCCTAAAGAAACAGAAATCTGAATTTACTGAAGATCTACTGGATAAAGACAGGAAGACAAATCTATAGACTCATACATCACATACGGCAGATATGCTATTTTCAGTTTTGTTAAAGGAACAGAAGCCTGAATTTACTGAAAAAAACTAAAAAGCAGAGAGACTATCAAAATAATGGTAGGTCTGCTGACTTGTCACTGTAAACTAAACAAGCATATATATTACATTAACCTAGGGGATGACGTTATTTGCAGGCTCCATTAAGATAAAGGGGAAACGCCAGTTCACATGGTGTGCCAAGGTGCTGGCTAGTACACCATCTTTTCCACAAAGAGCACACTTTCCAGAAATAACGGATTATTATATGAGACTTCAATATTGACGGGGATAAATATTTGTTATCAAATAGCAGGTGTACGAGAAGTTATTTATACTGGGAAGGTCATATTAATTTGCATCTTAGATAATCTTGACCCAAGTATATTGCAATTGTTGAAATGTATGTTGCTGTATTATATATGCTAAATCATGTGAAGAATAAGCACGATTGTAAAATCCAGTATATTATGGGCTAGTTAATTTGTAGGGTAGTTGTTGGATTAATTGAGGGCAGTCCATCGCATAATCACTGAATTATTTTAATTTCCTTGGTATCGGCATTTATTCGGGGGCAGAAACTTAATATAGCTCGTATCAAAATAAATGACTAGTGGCCCATGAAGGCGATTTTAGATGATTAATAGAAAATTTTTCATAAAAACCGTTTTCACTTTTTTTTTCATAGCATAAAGGCTAAATTATATTTTTGTAACCTCTTGAAAAATAAATGGAATTTCAATGTGAATCGTTGCACTTACCACTGGGGTAATTGGGGCTTACAATTATGTAGAAGAAACGTTAAAATTACTAATCATTCTAAGAATTTCGTCGGATTTACCTACCTTTTTTTCTAATTGCGACCGTTTAATTATCAGTATTCGGGTTTGTATGAACCCTTTTTCGTGATATATCTGGTTTATTGCTGGGAGGGACTCTATTTTAAGATATCTTTGAATGTATATTAACAAGAATCGAAGATATTTTGTATGATTAAAACTTAAATTTGAGTGCAAATAGGTGCTTTGAATTTTGAGGTTAGAGATTCTGTCTGTTATGACAATTTAATCTTAATTCGTAATAAGTTCAGGTTTATATTTGATTTTTGTGTTTAATTAAAATTGAAATTTAATAATCTAAAGTATACCAGATAGTATTTGAATGTTAATTCAAACAAACGAACTCACATAGATAAAGGACTTCATGTTTCTTTACTGTTTTTCTTTACTTCTTACTAAGCAATAAATCTTACATGTTTTTGATATACGCACTGTTTTTATTGATATAAAAGCAGATAATATATTAAATAGCTTAAATTAAACTACAAAATCATCGTTTTAGGAAAATAGAAGTCGGATATTATATAATTTATAATAGAGGAAGCTTCTCGTGCATCCCTCTCGGCAACCTAATTACTACTAGAAAAAAAAAAACTATTCACTGATATAAGAGGTGCTGTTAATAATGCGCATGACTTGTACTGATAAATTTGAGATTTCTAAGCTTCTAGTCGTCTAGCGAAGAGAGACTGTACTTGTGTATAATATTAAGATCAGAGGGATAGCTATCTGTGAATAAAGCGAAAGCAAAATTATATTTATTCTGTCCTGCTAATATTTTATTATAAAATATTAGCAGGACAATTCTTTTTGAGAAAATACAATAATATATATTTAATAGGACTAGATTGTATAAAAAAATAAACTAAACTAAAAACCTAGAAGAAAATTTAAAAAATAAAATAACTTCTGCAAAAAGAGAGAATTTAATTAAAAAAGGAAGCTGTAAAAATATGGACCTTACCAAAGAAGACAAAAATAAAAATTAAACCTTTTTTCTAATATTATTTATTTTACTATAACACTTCTGCGAGCGGTTTCAGTTTTCAGTAAACCTTCGTCATTACAGATGGAACACAACTAAATACGTGGTATTTGTTTTAGGTTGTGATAGACGATAAATATATGCATCTGTCAATGATCATGTCGTTTTAAAATGTTAATGATGTTACCTTTCAATAGTCAGAATTGAATATAATAGAAAAACCCTCTGGGGCCACCGCAGGCTAACTTTTCCTTTTTGGACCTTTTTGCATTTGCCACTGAACTAGAATTATACACAAGAAACTTTCAGAATTATTTATCATTACAAGAAATTCTCTGGATTAACCTACGTTTTATCGAAGATTGTGAGCGTGTGTTGTATTGTTCGAGTACCATGATATAGCCCTCTTTCCTCATACTAGTATTCGAGTTCATACGGACCCTTTTTCCTTAACCTATTTGGTTTGTTGCTCTGAAGGTCTCTATTTTAAAATGTCTTTGGAAATTTGGATGTATGTATGTTAACAAGAATCGGAGGTATTTCGTTTGATTAATGTTTAAAATTCTGCGCAAATAAGTGTGTCACATTTTCTAGATTTTTAGGTTAGTTGATATTCTGTCTGTTACGACAGTTTAAACTGAATTTTTAATAAGTTAGGTTGGTATTTTAAGAGGTATGATTTAACACATAATAATGGCGGGAAATTTGAATTTTGCTTTTAATTCAAATTAAAATTTAATAATCCAGATTATACCAGAATTTGAATGTTAATTGAATCAAACAATATATTTTTTTTTCAGTATGATTATTTTTTTAATTACATTAATAAAATATTTCAATAAACGTGTTTATCAGATTTTCTTTTTTCAGTGCATGATATATTTAGATGACAAGAAGCCCTCTTTCTTGATATTGATATGCGATTTTATACGAACCCTTTTTCCTTAACCTATTTGGTTTCTTGCTGCGAAGGTTTCTGTTTTAAGGTATCTTTGGATGTATGTATGTTAACAAGAATCGGAGGTACTTTGTGGTTTGATTAATGTTTTAATTTGTGTGCAAATAAGTATTTCGCATTTTCTAAATTTTTAGGTTGGATATTCTGTCTGTTATGACAGTTTGACTGAAATCTTGACTGAAGTTAGGTTGATACTTTAAGAGCACTGATTTAACACACAATAATGGCGGGAAAATTGAATTTCGTTTTCAATCAAAATTAAAATTTAATAATCCAGAGTATACCAGATAGTATTTGAATGTCCAAATCGAATCAAATAAGTGTACTCACAAATTGTGCAAGTTATTGATATACATTACAGGTAATACATTCAATAACTTAAATTAAACTATAAATTCCTCATTGTAACAAAATGTTTTCTCACTGTATATTACTTAATACCCAATACTGAAGAAGACTTTTGTGTAAGACGAGACGGATAATTTTCATAATTATGTAAAAAGAAACTGCGCAGTCAGGTACATAAAAGTCTATATTTCATGTTCTAGTCGTTTTAATTATATAACTTTGGATACAAATAATTTCTAATTAGTATCTAATTTCTACATATGGCCTGAAAAAATGCTACTTTGTATTTCTGGAAAATATAGTTTTCCAGACCGAGTAAAGTAGCTGTCATAGATAGGAACATATTATTACGAGAATGCACACAGAATCTCCACTTTTAATATGCAAAACTTCATGCATAAATAATTCGCAAAAGCTCCACAGATATGATGAACAGTCGACTAATCCTGCGCATACGTATCTACGTAAAAATAATACCGTAACACCCAGCATACCTGCCAGTCGAAAGGATTTTTATTTGTAGGTACATTTTCACGAGGTTTCCCTTGTGTATTTAAATTGCAACTTTCGCAATTACATATACGCCAGAAACTTATAACGTGTCATGTATTATTAGCATCATATACACCAACTGCGTTCACTATGAGTTGACTGTTACATCATCAATTTTCCAAAAACTTAACAAATTAAAATAAGGTTCACTCTGACAAATAAGTATTTTATTAATATATTGTGCGCGGACATCACTTTAGTTAACGAAATTTCACAAATGCTTTAGATTGTTATTACTTTCGAAGAATTACAAGAAATATTTCAACTTGTGGAGATACCATTATTTTGCTGTTGATTGGTAGCTTGAGTCACTAGATTATCTGTTATACCATCTGTATGTTACACCACACCGCTCCAGGATTCCATATTCACTTTTGCACAAATATAAATATATGAGCGATACATATTTGCATTATATGTTTACTTGCTTTTGTATTATTACAGTTTTTGTGTACCCCGATGCTATCGCATACATTTTTAAACCGCGACCTCCATATAGCACACCTTGGGATTTTCCAAAAACGTTTACAATATTACATCTTGTAAAGACGCATGGTAATTGTTGTGAAACTTGTAATGCTGGCACAGTCTCTCTAGTACTTTATTTAATAGCTTTTTCGAAGTTTTTATAAAGTTACACCCTTTTTTGACCTGCCTACACTTTGTTCTACTTGTTTTCAACTAGAAACACGCTGCCCCGCTGTTTATCCTTTCTCTCATCCATTTTAAGTAAATTTAACCTGATGAAAATTTAGAAAATCGAAACTAGTCGCACTAAATCCTCAAGAAATCATAGTAAAAAAACTAATAAAAACTAGGAAGTGCAGAAATTTCATTCCTCTTGTGGAACTTTTCTTTAAAAGTCATCTGCGACACAGCTGGAAACATCTCAAGCAACATTATGTGTTGTGCAATAAATGGTGGAGTGTCCGCGTAATAAACGCTAATGAATAGTTGAAAGAATGTTTAATGTTGGTTTATATCTGGTACAATACCAAATAAAATGTCCGCAGTGCAAAGCCTTGAAATACAGTTAATCATATATCATTTATTGGTATATGATAAGCGCTTCAGCGGGATATTTTTTCGTATATTTTACTAGCTATAGAGAGTTCAAGCAAACTTTATGGTAAATGCAACGCTAAAATCGGCCTCCCTGGACATGCGTGAAAGTTAGCGTACGTTAAAATTTAACGGAATTGTGCTAAAAAAGGTAGTCATATGAGACATAGAAAACATAACGTAACTTTATTTGATTCAGTGGCGGTAGTATATTGTGGTCGTCGAAAATCTGAATGTCCAGTAATTTCTAATTAAGTGTTGGCGTATTTCCAATTATCATATCTGTCACATAGCAGTATGCTGTACCTATCCAATTTAGCCTTTTCTTTTATGTATTAATTTTCACTGCTAGTTAGTTTGGTAACTTATAAAAATAAAACTCAACGTTTTTCACACATAAATATTTAAATTAAATGATTAAATACATAAAACGGTATAAATACATAACAATAGTTTAAATACACAATTTCACTTGAAATAACTACATTTTATAGCGAATGTTAGGGCAGATCACAGACGACAACGGGCCTTTACGCAATCTATGGGTTTAATAAAATAATAAACTGTTGTTTCGTAAACAAGAGTATGAGTGAGGGCGTTTTACTAAAAAAATCTAGCTCAGAACACAAATAGATGACACTGCGATGATCAAAATATACGAAATTCTTCCATAATATTTTTAACATACAGATTAAAATATCAATTGCGACAATTTGTACAGTGTAATGCATGTAAAAATAAAATAAAATTTCAACATCGTTACCGTTAATACAATCTACTCTTTAGGGTGTGAAGTTACTACTGCTCTAATCTTATCACCTCTAATGGTAAATGTTGCCCAAGTTTTTTATTTTTTATTCCATTAGACTCCAGGTCGCTTTAAACTGTCTTTTATCGCACTATCCTATGTTTTCAGTGGTCTTCGTCTTAGTCTCTTCTGTGTTCTCTTCGCTGACCTCACCTTCTTGTGTGTTTGCGTGCCGCATAACCAAACCCATTCAATTGCTGCTTCTTAATAGTTTCAAGAATAGGTTATACTTTCAGGTCGTTCCTTATTACCTTCTTATTCGTTGATTTTTGCGAGTACCCCTTTTCTCTCTTATCAGCTATTTCATTTGCATGTCTTGAATTCTGCTAAACCTTAATAATATAAAAAAGCATTTATTTATACAATTACCGCTTGTATATACAATATACTGTGATTCATATGAAGACGTCATGCTGAAAATAAATGTAATTATTATTTTGTGTACTTCACATAATCCAGTGTATATTGGGATATAATTAATTTGGAGAGTAGTCGTAGAGATAAGGGTATTATTGTGTGTCCATTTATATATAAAAATAAATGATTAGGGATCCATAGAGATGATAGGTTGCTAGTTCTTAATAAATTTTCTTCTTAAAAAAATGTTTTACTACATTTTCGTCAACTCATAAAAGTTGTTTGGATCACATTATCGTATTCTCTTAGGGATACTTCAATGTAAATTATTGTATTTACTACTGGGTTGAAAATATATAGATGCATCGTCAAGGTTTTTCATTATTAGAAGAACTTCTCTGGATTAAGCTACCTTTTCCCTTGTGGATTGTGTATATTTTGCTGTTTTGGAGTACCGCAATATACCTGGATGCTTGCTGTTTCCTTTATACGAATCCTTTTTACGTTGAAAAAAGGATTCGTCAAGGTTTTTCATTATTAGAAGAACTTCTCTGGATTAAGCTACCTTCTCCCTTGTGGATTGTGTATATTTTGCTGTTTTGGAGTACCACAATATACCTGGATGCTTGTTGTTTCCTTTATACGAATCCTTTCTTCAACGTATTTAGTTTGTGGCTGCGAGGAAATTTCTTTCAAAATATCTGTGGATATATGTTAACGAGGTATTATAATTGCAAATATTTCATATGATTATAAACTCTAAAGTTTAAATTTCTGTCTAAACAAGTATCTGGCATTTCGTAAACTTTAGGTTAGTTATATATAATAACATTTTAAATTAAAATATCGGTATATACAGATTGGCATTGTGAAGTGTGACTTAACATAAGATATAGCGGGAAATTTGAATATTGCTTTTAATTAAAATTGAAATTTAATTAAATCCAAAATATACTGGATAATATTTAATTACTGATTTAAATGTTGCAAATATGTGTACTCACCTTGAATAAGAGTTCATATGCTCCTTAATATTGTTATCTGTTATATTAAACAATAAATTGTGCATGTTATGGACATGTATGCTGTCTTTATGAATATAATAATAATAATTATTATTATAATAATAATTTATTTTGTGCATGGATCAGTACAATAGATATTGGATATGTTAACAGTAATATAATAATGGCAAAAATAACACAAAAATATGTTACAAACCCGCTATAGTTATTATATAAATTAACAAATCAAAGTAACACAAATAACGCTTACAATCCATTAAAAATTCTAATACGTCAAGAATCAACTCTAGCTTCAGCTATATATCTAGAAAACTCTTGCACTGTACAAGGACTAATTGCTAATATCTACTTTCTAACTTCGCGTAGAAATAGGTGCTCCCGCACATCCCCAACGCGCGCAAGCAATGCGTTGCAAAACTTTTTTGCCTGAGTAGACGGGTGATTTGTCAAATGTTGTGATGTACCTATGCTCGTCAACCATGAGTAGAGCCCGATATCGCGTATTGTAGTCATAAAATTCTCCAACAGAAACACTATCTGAGTTGTTATAAACATACTAGATGTAGTTATAAACATAGAGTAATCGGTAATGTTATGATATTAAATGTTTTAAATACTTCCCTGCAGCTTTCATATGGTTTTAAATTGTAAATTATCCTAAGTACTCGTTTCTGCAAGGCGAAAAGTCTAGTAATATTACCAATACTTCCGCCCCACAATACAATACCATATGACAATTGTTACTGAATCAACGAGTAATATACCTGAAGGAGTTATTGTTTGCTTATATAATTTCTTAAAGTTAAAGGTAAGTATATATTTTTACTGATCGTTTTACTTAAATGTTCAGTTTGAGTGGTTCAAGTTAAGTTAGCATCAATACATGTTCCTAAATATTTGAGAACAGGCAGTGATTTCAAAGCACAGGTTCATATTACCTTTGCTAAGTACGAAATCGAACTAAACCGGTTTTTCTTGTATTAAGTACAAGATGATTTCTATTGCACCAATTTTCGAGTTGAGATATTATCCTACATACTTTATTTTGCAATTCAGTTTCTCCATCAATATAAGTCAGTAGCTCGTTTACAAAAATTGTGTGAAAATAAAAGCACCAAGGACTGAACCTTGACCAATTCCATGGTTTAACATAACTTCCTCACTTATTTTTTCACCCAATCTAAGAGCCACACTTCTATCTCTCATGTATGTCTCAATCCATTGAAGTGTTTTACTCCTTATACCAAACGCGTCTAGTTTTTTAAGTGCAAAATCTACATTAATACAGTCAAAGGCTTTTGTCATATCGAAAAATACCGTAGCGCTGTGATTTTTTTCGTCGACTCATTTATATATATTTTCTAAAGACTAACAAAAGCAGTCACTGTGGAGTGACCTTTCCTATAGCCATGTTAATATAGTTTCAGGACATTATATTTACTAAAGAAAAAGAAGTGCTTAGCTAATAATATCCTTTCATGATTTTGCTAAACGAACTTATCAAATATATTGGGCGATAGTTGTCAATTGTCTCAGGATTTCCTTTCTTCAAGATAGGAACAATAGTACCAGATTTTAAGCAATCAGGGAACTTACCTATTAATCAGGAACAATTAAACAAATCCACTAAGAGTGGGGCGATTATATTCTTCATTGCCTTAATCAGCCTAAGCGGTAAACACACGTGACAAGTAGAGTTAGTGTTTTTTAACTGTTCGATAGCATTAACGACATCATGGGTATAAAATAGAAACTCTTTTGATTGATGAAAGAGATAGTACAGATATTATACATATACATATACATATTATATTCTATATTACTTACATATTATTTTATGTTGGTCGACATGATATCCCTAGCTATCCCTGAAAAATATTGCACAAATTTATTTGACACTTCCAGTTTATTCCTCATTAGGGTATTATTTATGTTAAGTTTAATATCCGCACGTTTTTTGCAACGCTTCGCAGCCCTTTAACAATATGTCCCAACGCTGTAGTTGTATTTGTGCAAACATTGCTAACAAGATTATTGTAATAACTAAATTTCTCAAGTTTTACCATATTCCGGTAGGTAAGATTTTATTGATAATAGGAAAAGATATATCTATGTAATATTTCAAAGTTTCAACAAACACAATGTATTTTTCCTCTATACATACTCATTGATTTATAAGAGTGGATTACTAATGGACATGATCTGAGATGAATTCAAAACATACATACGTAAACTTTTAGCCATCTAGTGAAGAAAGATCGTATTTCTAAATACCATTAAAAGCAGAATAATAGGTATCTGTAAATAAAGGACAAATTAAAGAATAAAACTTTGCATATATTTAATTTATATAAAATATTAGTCTGGCATGCTTTATAAGAAATCGCAATAATACATATACATTACGATATACATATTACTATATTAAGTACAGTATTACTGCTTGAGCGTAATCATTCGAGGGTGCCTTGTACTAAAAGTATTAGTTGCATATACTTTCTGCTGCAATACACAAAAGTTATAGTTTTTCAAATATCATCTTTTCTAATAGAATTAATGCAGGAGGTAAAATTCTCCACGAAACACAGAATTTATGATTCCTTCCGGTGGTTTATTTTATTGCCGATACGAAAGGCGACATTCGCTTGTTTTATAACGCACACAAAAATCCATCATTACTTTGGCCTTTTCCTGCTTGCAAACGCAAATTTTTGACGTACATACATACATCCGCCAGCGTGCAAGAGAGAAAAGAGGATGGATTGATGAAGGATAAGAGAGAGGTCAGACGGCGAGGGATTAAAATCCACCTTCACCACCGAGTACATTTTCGCAAAGCAAGCGCACCCTCGTTGTGAGGATATGAACTGCAAATGTAATTCCGTAGTAGCTAGGGTGCTTTTCATTTCCTTAATATTAAATTTTTAATCCGATGCAGAAACCACCACGCTACTCGAACATTCTTTGATGTTTTGTTATTTATGTTTCCTTTTTTTTATTATAGTTCATTTAACCATGCAAAAGCTTACAAGATTAAAACAAAAACTTAGACACAGAGTATTACGTAGTGGTAGTTGCTCTACATCGATTGAATTGGATTTCTGCCCAGAGCAGCGATAAAACGCTCTGAAAAGTTCATAATTAAGAGTTAATTGCAGCCGTTTGAAAAATCCATTTACATTTTATTATATGAATCGGAAATTTTACTTCAGACTATCCAAACTACGACTAGATATCAAGGAAGTTACCGCTGTCGTAGAAGAAAAAAGTTATTGACGAACATTTTCAAGTAAATTTATGTGAACTCGTCTTGATATTTTCCGCGGAAAGTTCGTAAGAGTAGGAATTATCCCCTTTCTCACGTTTTCCAAGAAGTTTCCCTAAATTTCGCACTGTTAAGAAGTTTTACACAAAAGTCGACTAATGGGGACTCCAACTAAACTTTCTGGCAGAATAATACTTGAAACTTTTAATTCTATTCACTGTCGATTCTTACATGAATAAATTTGTACCCACATAAAGCAACTGTTATTAAACTAGACACAAAAGCGTACTCATTAGAATATAAATAGCCAAAATAAATACAACACAAAAATTATACAATATTTCTCCAATACTCATTGTAATTTACATACATGTGTAAGTGTGAAAATGCCGCCTAGAATTAAATTGTGCAGCAAAGATATCGCATTGGCCGTATTAAAATTCATTTTAGGTGTGGTTCACGTCGTCCACTTGTTGACGTCCGCTCCAATAAATAGGTGAGGGTTATCACATTTTCGCTTTCTTAATTTTAACTATACTATCGTTTGTCCTAATTTAAGACGCAATGATGTAGTTTTATGCTATTATTTTGAGCAAAGTCGAAATTAAGGGTTCTACTTGCCAAAATGTACCGTCTCCTTTTAAAATAGCGACTAAAAAAGAAAATGAACGTTAAATGTAGCGTCATGAAACGACATTAACAACAATTAAAGCATCGCAACAATCCTATGAATTCCTAAGAAATTAATACATGAGGGAGATACTTGTTGAAACTCCATATTCGATGAGTGAAATAACAAAACGTTAAAAGTTTCAAATATTTAATAGTACCACTACGATCGTTTCACCACACCGTTGCTTCATCAAGTAAATGAAATGTAACTACTACGCTATTAAGACATTTCTATTTAATAGGGAAATGAAACATTTCTATTTATACATTGAGAGATAGTAGTGGGGGGTAATATAAATCTTTTTAGTCATTCAGAGTTAAGCCTAACTTATCGTGTCTATAGGTCTCTAAATATTCTAACAAGTCTGGTTTTTTACTTTTACTTTGACTTTAACCATAACTTTAATATTAATTTTATTTAACGTATATTATCCTTGTTTAGATAGCGTTGACCGACTGCGTATTCAGCGTGTGCAGAATGCGTGTTTGAGATTTATTTATGGAATACGTTTTGTGCACATATCTCACACGCTGGAGTGGGCTAAATGGCTGGATATGTCGTCAACTCTAACTAGTTTTGACTTAGTTACGGGCTTCGAGACTGCCTTAATGACAGCCTGGCTGTCAGTCATTATATTAATTTTCCTTCTCATGTAGCCCCCTTTTGCAATCATTTCTGCACAGGCTGCAAGGGCGAATACCTCTGTCTAGAAGACCGCTGTATGTTTCCCCAGGCTGATATCCTTTAATTAGGACTGGGCCCACAAATACCGGCTCCTGTGCCCTGGCTGGATTTGAATCCGTCCGTGAACCAGTTATCATTAGCAGTGATCTCACTACGTGCCTGGTCTCTGTTCGGTATGGAGATTTTCACCTTTTCAGTGAAGATAATTTCGGGTGCCATGCTGGCCGTGGGCATTTGCAGCAATGGCCCGTCCAGCATCATGCCCGTAGTATAAGTGTGCCCTCCTACTCTGAATTTGGGATGCCACAGGTTGTTGGCTTTCAGTCTAAGGGTCGCATTCATTGCCTCCGCTCTCACATAAAGCTCCAGCGGGGGAGGCCCACAATGGTCTCAAATGAAGCGGTCCCTGTACTGTTAATTGCACCAGTGTTCGGGACTACTAATTTGTAGACCGATGCGCCGGGGAGAGAACACAGAGAAGAGGCTGAGTTGTTTTAAGACGTTTATTTTTCAAATAATAAATTCAGTATTTACAATATATACATAACATTAAAATATAAATTCTCTCTCATAATAAAACACAAAGTATTTTTCAGTATCGTTTGGACGTATATTGCTATACGTTATGTTAGTATTTGCTAGTTACCACCTTTTATAATATGACAAAGTTTGTATATATGTGTTGGACCTGGTATCCGAAGTTGGCTGAGTGCAAACCGTTGAAAATATACGCACGAAGCGCCGAACGGCCACCGAATACCTTTCCAACTTCTCTTCTTGCTCAGCCCCCTATAAGCGACGATGTCCGGGATTGCAGTTCGTGAGTCACAGCCCGCTGTATGCGAGCGCGTTGCTTGTCGATTCACGGCCGGCGGCTCGGATCTAGGCATCGGCGGTTTTCGGCGCAAGCGCGGCGGCTGCTTCGTTGACGGCTTTCGGGCTCCGATGATTCCTCGGACTGTGGAGCGCTGTCGGATGGCATCGGTAGTAGAAAGCGCGCACCACAATTGCGAGGCGGTGAACGGGCGACGGTATACTTCTCCGGCCGTAAGCACTTGCGTATGAATGTTCTTAACAACCAGTGATACCCAGCAATGCCTGTCTCTGGACAGCGGTTAGCAGTTTCGCTGCGGAGGACACTTCTGTCCTCCTCCACCAGACTACTGCCCGTATTATTGCTGTCGTCTTATCACGGGGCGGGCGCGGGGCGGCCAGTATGTAACCAATGGATCATCCTCGGCTTTAATCCCCAAGTTTTGCCAGCAACTCTCCTGCGGCGCCAGAATACTTGCGTAGCCCTGGTCGTTGATTTGACTACGTGATTTTTCCAACTCAGTTTTGCATCGAGGGTAACACCCAGATACTTTACTTCCTTGGTTAATTGTAATTCCTGCCCAAACAGTGCAACGCCGCCTAGGTCATTGAGTTTCCTCATGTTGGTAAAGGCAACCAACTTTGTTTTTTGTGGATTAACTAAGAGTCCTTGTGAAACCTGATGTATTTAACAACAACAATAACGCTTTCGAAAACCAAGTTCTTTTGTCATTAGTGATATTGTAACAAATATTTCAATTACAGCAATTACTCTTAAACATTATTCTTAATGGAATAGATTATAATAGGTGTATTGCATTTGACAGTGAAAAGAACAAGCAGATTTGATTATGAGTATTTTTAGTGTTTAAACACACTTCAGTTATGGCATTGCTCATATCTGAACAGAATAAAAAGTACTTGAAACATACCTATATACATTGCATTCTTAAAGTTTACTAAAATAAGAGTTCTTCTACATTTTTTTTTACACTGGTTATATTATATTTTGCGTTTTTTATGTAAGACCATTATGTGGTTGTAAATGCAACTTTTGCTTAAAATGTTCGCAAGTTTCAAAACAATTGCAAATATAACTGAGTATTTTGAAATGATATCTGTGTTTGTATGGTGCAGATATTGTTCCCTTTGTTATACGTTCCACGAAACAACGGTCGGGTGAAATATATTTTTATAGCTTTTGCATTATCACGCTACGAGTGAACACAACAGCACAAATACACTTTTAGTTCCAAATATAAGCTAACAATGGTATATATGAAAAACAGAGTAATCCACTCCACTAGTTTTTTTTTTTTTTTTTTTCCAATGGGCGGGTGTAAGACCCGAGGAAGGCAGCTCGGCCAGAGAGACCTATTGTGCCCCCATGTCCATATTTAGCCTCTCGCTCAGGTGCCACCCTATCAAAGAAGTTCGCAATCTGGCTGAGAGTTAATTTGTCAACTCTGGGTTCGTCCAACCGATCGACCCCAAAGTGCCTCTGCCTCTCCCCATCCACTGCGAGCAGTTGAGAAGAAGGTGAGCAGGAGTTTCCTCCGCCCCCCACACCTCCTGCACAGGGGAGAGTCCACTAGCCCCATGCGGTGCCTGTGTTTATTTAGTGCGCAGTGCCCAGTTAAGATTCCTGTGAGTAATCTCAATCTGTCCCTGCTCATAAAGACTGCTTTAACGGAGTCTTTCCTGATAAGGTTGGAGTCCTAGGGATTTACAGTGTCTAGCGCCGGCAAGTCTATTCCAGAGGGAACAGTGCCTAGCAGCAAGTTGGGACCTGACAAACGTTTTGATCGCCCCATACGAGCTGCCACACGTCGGTTCTGGACCCACGAACGGCACCCGCTGGCGCCCCCAGCTAACGTGTCAGCGATTTCATTGCCTCTGATCCCAGAGTGACCTGGCACCCATCTCAAATGTAACGTTAAGATGTTCCGCCAGCTGTTTCAGTATTCTGTGGCACCCAGTACCACATCAGAGTCAAATCTGACAGCCCGCAAAGCTTTGAGGGCAAGCTTGGCTGTCGGAGATGATTTCAATCCTTCCATTTTTGCGTGGGCAGTTTAAGATGCCCTCAGCACAAGTCTGAATGGCAATGATTTCGGCTTGGAAGACGGTGGGGAGGTCCCTAGGCTGAAAGCTTCCCCGTCCCGCTCACCGTCCCTCCAGATTCCAATACCCGTGCCATTACACGTTTTCGAGCATCGACGAACCAACGGGATATACCTCGATTTGGTTGCGGATGTGTGCAATTGCAGTTTCTTGCTGGAGATATCTACCCTGTATCCCCCGAGAAGCTGAAAACGGGCGAGATCTTATCTGCCTTTACGGACAGTGGTACTGTTTGTTCGATGTATTTGGAAGATGCTGGTATGATCTCCGACTTTGCCGGAGAAAGCCCTTGCATCCACTACATTTTGCTCTGTTGAGCCCCTAGGACTGCCTCAGACCACAGCACCAACTGCAGCGGGGAAGCCCAAGAATGGTCTCCATAGCAGCAGTCGGCGCTGAGGACATGGCTCCCGTGATCCCCAAACAGGCAATTCTCTGGACTTTGCCAAGCGCACTTACAGCATAGCCCAGATTTGCTTTATGCCACCAGACCAGCGAGGCGTAGTTATAGAGGGCTATATGACCTTCGTGTACAACCAGTGTACCATTGAAGGCTTCAGCCCCCACGCTTTACCCGAACATACCTCTGCAGGCCCAAAGTTCCTTATGGCTTTGTTCGTCACATTTTCTAGTGTGATTTGTACAGCAGTTTAGCGTCCAAGATAACACCCAGGTATTTAACCTCGTTATACGATATTTTGGAGCCGAATATACTGGGACACTGGAGATTGGAGAGTTTCCTCCTCAAGTGAACGGAACCATAGTCGTTTTACTGGAGTTGACATTGAGAGCCTCTCTTATACACCACCTCTCTACAAGCCTGAGTGCGACCTGCATCCTCTCGGATACCACGCCCCCAAATTTCCCGCAGACAGGAATGGTGATGTCATCGGCGTAGCCCTGCGCATGGAAGCCCGCCCCCCGAAGTTCAGAGAGCAGGCTGTCCACCACAAGACTCCATAGCAGCGGTGACAGTACGCCGCCCTAGTTTATACCCAATAGTGCGACTGAATTCGTTATTCTTATCTCACATCAATGAGAAACTTTTTTTTGTACAGCCGCTTACTACTATGTGTACATTGAAATCCCCTATTTAATACTATACGATTACAAGACGTGAATAAATAGATATATGTTACTTACCTATGTATTAACGATTTATGGAGATAATTTAAAAGTCTCGCGGCAAACCGTTCCACACACACAAACACAGGTTGGACCATCAATCATTGTTGACATAAATTCCCTTAACTATATTCTCAGCGGCGATCTGTGCTTCGCATTCAGAAAGTAAGTTTGTTTTGAGAAAACCACTGTACAATACACATGCTACGCATCTACATGCATGTGCTCAAGGAAGACAAACTTTACTAAAATCAAATTACGCCTCGCAGTAGTATTGTACCCATTAAAGGTATTCAAATAAGTTTTGAAACCAAAAAATAACAAATAAGCAATGATAAAATAAAAGGAATTTAATCTCCGTGAAACCAATATACTTCATTCGAGTGAATTAAAAATAATCTCTAATTCAAGGCAATTTTTACTATCTATAGGTACTCGATAACGGAAGGATAAATAGATCAAATAACCCTTTCTTTATATTCTTTCATTAATTACCAAATTTTCCCTACACTATTTTTAAATTCCTTCGGGTTATAAGTACCTTACGCTGAAATTTTGTATATTTTTAAAAATATATAGATATACAATAAAATATAATTGTCCATTACTGCATCTGTTATTTAATTATCCTAATTTTCGATGTTTTGTGGTTGATTAACGGCTTGATCATGGGCGTGGTATTAAAATAACATGATTAACATCTTATCGAGTTTCACTTATAATACAAATTTTGAATTGTCAAAAAAAAACATAACATTATTGACATTACAACGTAAAATATATAAAAATTTCAAATAACTAAATAGCATGTGCCATAAACCAGATGCTACACACATATTCATATGTCTGTAGCGTCATATATTATATTTCATTATACATCAAAAGGTCAACTTAAGAACAGATTAAACTTATAGATATACACATTGGAGTTCAAAGCAGACTGGGTCAAGATTCATGAAAAAAGGATAGCTTACACGCCCTACAGTCTAGTGTATTACCGACAATTTATGAGGAATTGAGACATCTGCATATGTCTGATAGTTTTGTTTTATTCTTTTTTGAGATATTATTGAGTATCTTTACTCAATAATATTTCTGAAAAACAGAGCAATATATTAGAAATGTAGTATTTAAAGTAATTTATTTAATTTAACACAGGTTTTAAATCATAATCATAAATCATTGGAATTTAACGTGCATGCCTGGTTGCATACTCAACATGTCATTTATTATGGTGTTATTTATGGCAACTATAAGAAGCCATACTAGACCAAAATGCTATTTAGACGATATAAAAAAAAAAAAAACTATTAACTGTATTTTATTTGTTAGTTCAAGCTTACCTGGTGTTTTTATAAATTTTATTTCGGCAAACTTATGTTTCTTTGGGATGTTATATATCTAGTAATATGTTATGCAATCCCTTTCGTCGGGGATGAATAATGGTATTTTAGTGTCGGTTCTGGTCGCTGTTTTGAATTTGAGTTGGTTGACTCCGCATTGATAGCAATTGAAGCCAGATAATTGTTAGCAAAGTTTAAACGATGCAATCTTCTTCTGAGCGACCACAGAGGACGGCTACTTCGTTTGCTGCTTCTGCAAATTTTCGTTACGCGCTCAGACATATTCTAATTACATAAATTCTATACCTAAACATTTTCTATATATCACCTATATACTATTTAAATCGACATCTACCTGAACAACCTTCATGATTTCCTTACGAAAATATCCTGAAAATAATCTTGAAGCCCTTGACTGATTATCGGAGCCTCAAGTACGTTCAACTTGGCCCGTAGTTTGCTTGGAACCACGGCTGTAATGAGGCCTTTCTTATAACCCAGGTATCTCATCGATGATTTCCCAGATAAAAATGAAAATTAATTAGTTTTGTGTTAGTTATATTAGTTTCATTTTGGGGTTAAGTTCGTAAGAACCGCCGCTATTTTAATATTTGTTAGACATTTTTCTTTTTAAACGGATTTATGTAGGCATAAATCAATTGTGGTATGATTTATTACAGGAAATTTAAAATTTATAGATAAATATTTACATAGAAATTTATAAATTCTCTGTAGTCTTTTACTAGACAGTTAGTTTGATCGCCGAATCATAGATGATTCTACTAGTTTAAATCAGCGCAACCTACTCAATAATTCTTGACATATCAATGACTGAATTTATAGAATAGGGAATGAATAGGTATTTTGATTGAAATAAATTTGATTTACATATTATATAAATCCAATAAACGCACCTGTGATTAAAGGGTCTCTGAAATTATATAAGCCAAAGTGTTAGATGTATTAATAAAGAAAATGCTTATGTTCTTTTAAAGCTTCTTTGTTACACGATTTGTGCTACTCTAAATCTACATATTAACTTAACATTTTATCCAACATTAAACGATTTGAGAAGGGGCATTTGGGATGCGCTACTTAGGTAAAAAAAGACAAGGTTTCTAGTACTGGGCGTGGAGAACCCTGCAGGTAACAGCTACATAAAGGAGCCACTTTCAAAGATAATATTATAGGTCTCACTAAGAGAGCAAAGTTAGGGACAGCCTTCTAGTAGATTTGAAAAGGTGAAACAGGTCGTATAGCCACCCCAACTCTAATCTAATCTGATTTACTTCCACCAAATATGACAACTGTGGAAATTAAATTAAGGGAAATATATAAAAAAATAAAAAGAGATCGTAAAGAATTTTCACCAAATGTCGATAATAATTAAATTCGAGATTTGCCCAAATATACTGGTAATTAATTTACATTTTTAATTAATTATGATTTGGTTTTGGCTGATTTAAAATATTAATATTTATTTACATTGTTTTATTAGGCAACCAGTTGCATGTCCAATTCTAATTACATATCATTGGAAATTTTAAAAATGATTATTTGATTATATTAAAATATAACTAGATAATGATCAAAATACGTTTGAGAAAGTTTGTTAGAGAAAATAACGTAGCCATGTATACCATACTTCTATAAAACCTATAAAAAAGCGTCTCATGCTTGTTTCATTTGAAAAATTATTTATGTCAAAATATTTAAAACCTAAAAAACTTTTGTTACTTCTTATTCGGATATTTTCGTAACCACCCCCACGTAGCTACCTGTATAAACCAGTAACATCCATGTATGGCGAGAACACTCGGGAATGGTATGGCTCTCAACGCTTTTTATTACTTTACCAAGCTAACTGGAAAACCTTAATGTCTAGTTTAATGGTACTGTGCGAACATTGGCGCCGACGCCACTTTTAACCTTGTGTATACATTTACGCAAATTGCACAGGAATTTCGACCGCATTATCTCTCCCTCTCCGTGCGTCGCCATCATCGCCACTCTTCAGCTATTATCCGCGTTATCCGCGCCTACAACTCGACCTGCAGAACAGGTCGCGCTCAAATATTTAAATTTCTTACTCCGCCCGAAAACGCAAAACAAATAACCCACGGCACATATACATATACGTACACCATGCACACATTTCTCACAAAGCGGCTTATCCTATGTTTCGTTCTCATTTACTTAACGAAGTTATTATCCGAGTCGGTTAAGGTTACATTAAATTTAATTACGTAACAAATCGTTAATGTTGGCATTGCGGTTACCGAAACAACAACCATATTATCGTGTAAAGTATTTTGCGTAACAGATAAAAGAGATTTTCTCTGGAAAATTATGTACCAAGCGTTCTATCCGAAACTGTATCTTTGATTATAAATGTATTTTCCATTTCAGAAATAAAAAATATCTTTTTTACAAACGCTATATAATTTTCTATGTTGCATACAATCCAAATTCATTTGACACAGAAAGTAGATAAACGTGTTTGAATGTACTTAGCTTTATTTTGTTTACAGTAGTGGTCTTAATTAATGTCTCCCCCTATGATGGAGAATTAGTAAAAAAGGTAGTGTACGTAAACGATAATAAATTTCTATATATGCTCTCTAAGTAAGGTTTATACCTGCACAAACAATAGAAGCCGAACTGTCCATGACATCCAGAAGCCGTAGTTTTGATATTCTATCCGCCATAAAGAAAAACATTAAAATTTCCTTCCTTTCCAGTTTCCTTCTAATATTAGTCCTAGATACAACTTCGCTAGAACTGATTACCCAGGCCTATGTAATAGCATATTTGTAACTGATTGGACCACTGTTTAAGATTTTACTTATGGCGAGAAATTAAGAAACTGTTGAAACTAAGATTCAGACTTTGCCTGAGAATTTTTGTGATCTGGATACTCTAAATAGCTTCTTTGTTGGCCCTTCGACTAGACAAACTAGATATGAACCAAATTGATTCCACATATACTAAAAGAATACAACTTTTCCTTTGATATAATTACCGATGGTGATATACTTACCTCCTTGGAGTCTTGTAGGAGTGAGGCGGTCGGGGTTGATGGTTTGGGTCTGAGAATGTGGCGGATGCGTATGCTCCCTTTAATGGATTATATCAAACATATCTTTAAATTTTGCATCGAAAGGTCGTTACGTATGGAAAACTTCTCTGATTCGACCGATACCTAAGGTAGCATCTGTCGAATCTATGGGTGATCTGCGGCCTGTTAACACTTTTCCAATCTTGGGAAATTTTTCGAAAAGATATTGGAAGCCCACTTGCGTAGATATATAGAGCGCTCAGATTTTCAGCCAGCGAGACATCTGGATTCCGTAAAAAACATAGTTGCGTCGCAGCGCTATCTACCATCGTGGATAATATCCTCATAGCGTCTGACACTGGGAAATTGCCTGCGCTGGAATTACTAGACTTTAGTAGGGCCTTTGATACTATCAACCATGAGGTGCTTCTCCCGAATATAGCTTCAAAAGGTCTCTGCTCCTCGGCTTTGGATCTTGTTGCGTCGTACCTATCTGAACTGTCAGAAAGGGTTATATATAATGGCAAGTCTTCGGCGTATTGAATGTACCTTCCGGAGCTCGTCCCCCTCTATGTGCGTGTTTTACTGAAAGTTATTGCTCCACGTGCACATATTGTAATTCTGCATTTGATTACTTACATTTTTTTAATTTTTATCTTTGTATTATCATTTTTTTCTGTTTTTCAATACATAATGAGGCTGTAGGCAGAACACCACACGTATTGGTAATACGATCTCTTTAGCATCACAAAATGTTACCTTTGGTATATATCTATATTTACAATACAATATGTATATGATTTGACTCACGTGTTGCTAATAAATTCCTTTGTTATTATTATCTAGAATTGCTAGACACGTGACAAGCCCTTTCGACAGTTTTCTCAAATTCGTAGACCTTACTATGACTGATAGTAAAGCATACTAATATTCATATTCAAACAGTAAGAGATACATATTTACGTGCTCGTGATTGCCTTGATACTTCACGATCCGAAATTTTTGCACTCTTTGGTATGCTATTTCATATTGGCGTAAAAAAGGAAATATGACCAATGTAAAAGAGTTGTGGGCATCAGATGGGACAGAATGCAACTTCTTCGACCAGCTATGAGCTATAAAAGATTTTTATTTTTGTTGAGATGCATTCAATTTGATCAACGTTATCAAGGTCTGAGAGAAGAAAAACTGATAAATTAGCAGCAATTGATGTTGTTGATCACAATGGTTTTATAATATGGTTTCGCCACTCACGGGTCGTAAATCCGTTATACTGTTAAAATTGTTCGATGACAGTTAGTGATGTAGTTTTTAAATATTTAAAGGTTTTTTGTTTGCTTTACTTGATAATACACCGGATATAAAATTAATGCCTAAGTACGATATACTTATTTACTGTCAAAACTGTTTACATTTTTATTTCCTAGGAGATTCCATGGTGTGCGACATTTCAATTGGAAATTAACGGCATTTGTCGAAACAGATATTAAAGCTTTCTTGAAAATTAATTATTGCGGACCTATCTGCTTCTACTTCCGTTTCACTCAGACCTTCAAGCAGAAAACATACATTCACCACACAACTTGATTCTTCATCGAAGAGGGTTAGAAGAAATTGTGTGATGTGCGGAGGCAGATCCAAAAATTCGTCAGCTACAATAAAATGTTGCCAGTGCCATAATTTTGCTCGTAAGGTTCACTGGAAAATATTGAAAACATGTATACGGTGCGATGAAGGAAAAGAAAATCACAATACTACTAGCTCGGTGTTTTTTTTTTTTGTCTATGAATTATAGAATATAATTTCTTTTTACTTTTTTATATACTTCTATATCTATGAAATAAAATTGTATTTCTCTTATTTTGTTCCCCCAACCTTTCTATTGCCTTATGAATAAATATTATAATAAATATATTTAAAATAATAATAACGGGGTATGAATTAGTCGTTGTACAAGCAGCAACATACGCCCATTAATGTCACAAAATAGAACGTGTCTATTCGAAGGTTAACGATTTGTTCCAACTCTTAGATTGTCGGGTTTGGCGTATGCTGATGACCTTAAAATCTATAGCAGTATTGCTTCCGTAGGTGATTGTTTGGTGGTACAGAGGAATATTACACACACTAAACATAGAAAAATGTACAGTGTTCTCTTTCACAAGATGTAGTAAACCTTTTTCTTATAACTACACTGCACTTCATTCCAATATTCCCAGAGTATTTCAGTTCAGAGATTTGGGAGTTCTTTTCTGACTTAACATTTTCTCCCCATATGTTTGACGTTTCTTCTAGTGCTCTCCAAAAACTTGGCTTTTCTCATACGTTCTTGCAAGGGTTTTGCCCGTCCATTGGAGATCGAGATTGGAATACGCATCCATCGTTTGGCATCCGCATTAATTGTATCGACAGCTTGCCATTGAGCGTGTCCAAAAGAGACTTTTGAAATATTTGCCTTTTCTTCGTTTCTTTTTTTTATTATTTTTATTTTATATTATTATTATTGTATTGCTATTATTTTCGAACACTGCACTCTACTTTCTATATTTGTGATTTAATTGGTTTCTTTTTTCTGTTGGGCAATGAAGACTATTATTATCAAATAAGACCACCATTGTGCATACCTATTTGTAAATCCAGCATATATTGGGCTAATTGATTTAAAATTCCGTGGCAATGGGTTTATTGAAGTCAGTCCAACGTACAATCGCTGAACTACTTTAATTTAGTTTACTTGGTATCGGGGGCAGAGACATATGTAGCTGGTATTAAAATATATAACTAGGGATCCATGGAGACGATGTTTTATTGATTGATAAAAAAATTTCATAAAATTGATTTCACTTCTTCGTCAATTTATTGCTAAATTATATTTTCGTATCCTCTTGGAAAACAAATGGAATTGCAATGTCAATCGTTGCATTTACCACTGGCCTAGAAGTACATAGAAGAAACGTTAAAATTACTAATCATTATAAGAATTTCTTCGAATTTACCTACCTTTTTTCGGATTACAACCTTTTAATTGTTCAAGTACCTTGATGCAGATGCTTGCAGGCTGATCCCTTTTCTGATACCAGTATTCGAGTTTGTATGAACCCTTTTCCGTAATATATCTGGTTTGGATATCTTTGGATGTATATTAACAAGAATCCAAGGTATTTCGTATGATTAATATTTAAATTTGAGTGCAAATAAGTGCTTTGCATTTTCTAAACTTTGAGGTTAGAGATTCTGTCTGTTATGACAATTTAATCTGAATTTTTAATAAGTTTTGGTTGGTATTATAAGGAACATGATTTAGCATACAGTAATAGCGAGAAATTAGATATTTGTTTTTAATTAAAATTGAAATTTAATAATCCAAAGTATACCAGATAGTTGAATGTTAATTCAAACAAGTGAATTCACATGGATAAAGGCCTTTACGTTTCTTTACTTCTTACTAAGCAATAAATTTTACAAGATGTTTTTGATATACACACTGCTTACATTCATATAAAAGCAGATAGTGTACTACAAATTCATCGCTTTAAGAAAATAGAAATCGGATATTATTTAATTTATAATAGGGGAAGCTCCTCGTGCACCCCTCTCGGCAACCTAATCACTACTAGAAAAAAAAAAACTATTCACTGATCTATAAGAGGTGATATTAATAATGCGCATGACTTGTAGTGATAAATTTGAGATTTCTAAGCAAAATTATATTTGTTGTGTAATAAAATACTAGCAAGGCAATTCTTTTTAAGAAAACACAATAATATATATTTAAGAGAACTAGATATGAAAAAAATAAGCTAAACTAAAATCCTAGAAGAGCATTCAAAGAATAAAATAACTTCTGGAAAATAACAGATTAAACTAAATTAAAAAAGGAAGCTGTCAAAATATGGACTTACCAAAAGACAAAAATTAAAATTGAAACGCATAAGATGTAGCACTTCCTAATTTTATTTATTTTACTATAACACTTCTGCGACCGGTTTCAGTTTTCATCAATCAGATGCACTACAAATAAGAAAATTACAGTAGGATTGAACATAGCAAAATATGTGGTTTTTGTTTTAGGTTATGATAAGTGAAAAATATATCACCTGTTAATGATCATGTCGTTTTAAAATGTTAATGCTGTTAGCTTATAATAGTTAGATTTCAATATAATCGAAAAACCACATTTAGTACACTGAGAGAAATATCTTTTCATTTAAAAGGAATTGCGTTAAACCAAAAGTTTTTGCGTTTTCTATATGGCCAACATGGTGTTTTGTAGAAAAGGAATATAATTTTAAAGTCACGCATTTCCTCGGAAATAATATATTTTAAGTAAAAGATATTTATAGTTGATTCAAGTCCTCTTTATTTTAAACTTGAAAGCTATGCAGATTTGGCAAAAACTCATTTAAACTTAACCGTAAACACAACAAAATGCCATAATCGTTTATAATCGAAATGAAAATTTATTATCTCCAAAAGCCCATGCACTAAGGAGAGATTTGCCGTTAGAATAATGTTGTCAATCCTAACAGAATTGGGGAGTTTACTCCTATCAGATGTAGATCTGGCAAATATACCAGATTAGTATGTTACAATCGTAGTTTCCAGCCTATTTTGTGCGAAATATTATTTGTTACTGGAATGAAATAGGAGATGCGCCATCTACGCGACAATTTCTTTACTACACATAAATATATCTGCTCATCTACTGTACCATATGGGAGAAAACTGCTATATCAAAATAAAATGCGATATTTATTTTTACTTCCATGTAAATATTTAGTTAAATTAATAAATACCTACTGCGCTAGCTTCAAATAAATCTACTAACCAAATTATTTGTATTGTATTATTTGAGTGAATACATACATTTTTTTAATATTCCTAAATCAAGTAATAATTTCGTAACTGTAACCAAATGCATGAAAAATGGTTGAAAACAACATGATCGTTTTTCCCATGTATAATAGTTTTAAAACTTTCAAACACTGCTATAAAGTTCCTTGGCTTATAAGTAAATCAGCATTAACTGAAAAGATTCCAATTATCTCTGAAATTTCTATAACCTCGCGCGAAAAATATTCACTTTTGTTCATTATTGTTTGTGTATCTGAGATTTATGCACGTGAGAACATGAATAAAACAAATACTTCCGCGTAAAAAAAGAACTCTGCTTGAGTACAGATGCTTGCATTTTCCGTTAAAAAGCAAAAGTTTTAAATCAATGTATACATGCGTGTCCAACCAAATAAACCAAAACGTCCGGCTTTTTTATTTAAAATACTGTTTATAATTCAATAATATGATAACATACTTAAAAGGAACTAAAATATGTTGTTAAATATGTACATAATAACAATATAATATGCAATGTGTATTGTCTTACTTAAACAAAAGTTATGCAGACAATATATCATATAATATAATCAAAACTAAGGTGCATTCCATTTAATTACGATAGCCTTCCGGCAAAGCACAACGTTATTTTCAATTAAAATAAACACTTTTCTGAGAAAAGGTATTCTTTCATTGAGAAAAACCAAAAGTTATAAAACTTGGTTGGTCTGAACTTAGTTTCTGGAAAATAGTGGTTACTACCAACTTCGTAGTTTCCTATAATCTTACATGCTTCAAGTTTGTCTTAATCAATCTTGGTATCACTACATAATCTACAATTAGCTTTTGGTTTCTAGGTCAAATTTTAATAAGCGAATTAGTCTTGGAGTATTGTTATTGAAAAAGCATACTTCATAACCCCCAAAATATAATCCCCTACGATAACCTCCACTACAAAACATTGAGAATTTTTAATCAACGTGGAATACTCTGCATATTATATCACTTACAACGCGTGTAGATGAATTGTAGGAACAGTTGAAATGTGACGGTTTTTGTATCTACCCCCTGTAACGTGGTTCAATACGTAACGCGCTGTAGCAAGGGTTCACTGTGCCCTGAAAGTGTAAATTAATCGAAAAATTGAATGATTTGCCGATGGTAGGTAAATGACAATAAAAGGACACCCCTATGTGGGTGATATCTCTTTATTTACCTTTCTGATGGCTGGTTGTTTTGTTATTGGTTTTGTTTCCGACTCTGTTGATTGATAAATGAGAATCTGGAAAAATAGTCGACAGATAGAAATTAGTAATTGCAGTACAGCAATTTGGATAGGTAATCCTTGTGAATATGTTTTTATTATGTAACAAGTGTTAGTGGATTTTTTGTCTCCAATGAACACAATGTCACATAATTACAATATAATTGGCTAACTAATAAACATCAACAAGCAGTCAATATGTTTTTATAGGAAACAACCAGACGTTACTCTAAAATGTTATATATACGTATATTGTCTTACAAAGGTACGAGGTAACAGAACTAAAAAAGCGGGCATGTATGACTTCTCTTGTACCTCGCATTAAACAATCAGATTGTATATTAAATTCTTGTTGTTTATATTGAAACGGGATTTCTTTAGGTACTACTTTATCATATCTTGGGTTGTTTATTAAGTGTTGTAGTGCTTTATCCGCCTTGATCTCTCGTGCTAGATCTTTAACAGTTACAGGAAGTGTCTCTATTTGCGACTATTCAGATATGTCGGTTTCGTCAAATGTTGTCAATTCTTCTGAACTCAGTGATAAGCGGGACAACGCATCCACATTTGTGTGTAATTTAGTAGACTTATATTTGGTATCATATTGAAATGATTATAGAAAAAACGCATAGTATTGCATACAGGTCGCACAAATCAACCAAATCTTTTACCACACAAATATTGATAAAAACATTTTACTTTCCATATATTAAACTGTATGCTTCTTTGTCTATCTGTGAGTATTCTTATTGAGTAGGACTAAGAGTCTGACTCGTAAATTGTATTGCTTTTTCTGATCCGTCAAGAAAAATGTAACTTACCACCGCTTCCACACCGTAAGGTAAAGCGTCTGTGACCAAAACCAATGGTAAAGCTGGATCGCTCTGTCAGATTGGCTCCCTCTTTTTGCACGATCCAATGCAGTTTACGTTCCAAACGAATGGAGTCCCGTCTTTTAGAAGATTATTTGACGGATATGAAATCGTACTGGCATCTTTAATGAAACGGGCAGTAATAGTTTATCAGGCCTACAAAAGTAGGGATCTTGGTTTTATTTTTAGGAACGAGTACACTTTTTGTATTCTATCTACCTTTTTAGCCCTTGTGTATTCAATTTTTATTTATCATGTAACTCCAGTATTTGATCTCATCAACAAGAAAAAACACTTTTCTAAAGTAATTCTAAGGTTATGCCCTTGTAATCTGCTTAATACCAACTCTAATCTTTGTAAATGGGTTTTTGTGTTCGGGTCAGTAATTTTAATGTCATCCAGGAACACGGATACCCCCGATATATTTTCTAAAATTTGTCCTATTTGGCGTTGCCAGATAGCTGGTGCACTAGCAATCCCGAACATTAAGCGATTGCATTTGTAGAGGTCTTTGAGCGTATTTAATGTCAATAAATGCCTCATTTCTGGTTTGACTTCCAAATGTAAATATGCTTTACTCAAATCAATTTTCGTAAACTTCGAACCACCCACCATTTAAGCAAACAACTCGTGTACTGTAGTCAAGGGTAAGGCTCATCGACAATTATATGTGGGTTTAACGTAACCTTGAAATCACCGCATACCCTGATACTACCGTTCGATTTTTTATTGGTACTGTATGCGTCGCCCAATCCGTAGCATCCACTTTTTCTAATATTCCTTGTTTTACTAAAGAATCAATTTATGCGTCAATTGCAGGCTGTTAAGCAAAAGGATCGGGCTTTCATAAATATGCATTATGCATTGTCTTGTAGTGAATGGAAGCCTGTACACCTTATATTTTACCTATACCAGGCTTGCAATTTTAGTAAGATCTGTATTTTTTTTTCGGCACTTTCGTTACTTACGTTGTAAACGTCATCAAGATCTTGTCAATTCATTTTTAGAACTCGTATCCATTTTCTCCCTAAAACTGAATTTCTATCCCCTCAACTACATACCAATTTAGCATTAGATTTAAAATAGAATACTGTACTGAAACTTGAATGTAACCTAAAGCTTGTTACCTTGTTTACAATAAGAAATCAGTTTTAACTTAGTGTCCTGCAATTGTATTGATTTAAAATGTTTATTAACAATTTATGAGGGTAACTGATGCACCACTGCCCACTTCCACTTTTAGTGATTTATGGTTTACATTAATATTTAGAAAATATTTTAATCTTACTTCAGAAACTCTTCCTCATTTACTCCCTCGATATCAAGAATATCTTCAATTTGGTATTCTCAACTTTGTGAGTATTTGAAGCAGCTTTTGCTTTTGTACAGACCTTTTGTATATGTCTCTTAATCTTACAATAATTACAAATTTTATTACACTCATTAGCCATAGATCTACACTACCACATCGATAACATTTTTTGGCAGTATTGTTTCTACTTTTTGAAATATTATTCTTCAAGTGAGCCTCAGTATTCCTGCTAACATGAGAACTAGTAGAACTTATCACTGGGTGTTTCTTACTTTTGTTGGTAACTGCATTGACATTATTGAAATGTTTTCTATGTAACTGATTCGCATCACGCTCGGACATTTCCATCCCTGTGGCAGTCTCTACAGCTCTATCTAAATATAAGTTTCCAGTTTCTAACAATCTGCTGCTGAATTCCTTTAGAATGTAAGCCATATACAAATTGATTACGTAAACTTCCGAACTTACAGTTAATAGCTAATTTTTGTAAAGCATATAAACATTCCTGCACGGTTTCTCCTTCTTCTTGTTTCCTGCACTGGAATCGGAAGGTCTCTGCGATTTCTAATGGTGCTGGGTTGTAAGATTGGTCCATCAATTCCACGATTTCTTCATATTCCTTGTCTCCAGGTCTGTCTGAGAGTAGTGTGGGCCAGCGGTTTCCGAAAGCCGACAAAATACGAGTATGTCTAATCGTTGTAGAAATTTAATTGCTTCCTCTAATTTTCCCAATAGTAGTCTGGGGCCAGTTTGTCACAGAAAAACTCTCTGCCCACATGAAATGAAGTAAATGTGGTACTGTCAATTCTTCGGTAATATTGAACACCTTAAAAGCAATTCTCTTCACCCATCTGCTCCAACGAGTTTGGCTGGCATTAAATGTCACCACCGTAAGCGTTGGTGTGATAAGTACTTTTACATTTTCTTTTGTATTTCCATTTCCGTTACTGCTTTTTCCCCATCCATAGTAATTTTGTAGGTTGGTATTACTCAATAATACTGTGTACGAAGCAGTAATATCCTTTTGTAAAACTTCAAGCACTATTCATCATCCTCGTCGTCACTTACTTTGTTGTGTATTGAAGAAAACTCAGTACTTGTTAGAAAAATGGGTTTATTTTCCTAGGTAAAAAGGGGTATATCTTACAATCAGACTTACAAATTCTCAAACATTCTAGAAAGCACCCCCATTATTTTTTCTCTGCTTTGCAGTTCCATCACCCTGTAACGGAACAGGTTTTCTTATCTGGGAACTTTTGGGGATGGCCAGCCCAATTTAAAGTAAGACAAGCCAAATTCCGCCTCGCAGACAACCCCTCCTGCTCTTTTGACCGGCGAGCCACTGCTGAGAGACAAACTTCTTGTTCGGTAGCGAATGGTTTTAGTAATTTTAGCCAAAGATGTTTCCCAACTGTGTTTTCCACCGTCAGTCGAAGCAGGGCCGTTAGTTAGCCTAAAGATTGCTGATTTACCCACCTCGTCGGCTTTCTCTTACCGATGATAGCTTTCCCCTTTCTATGGATTCCAAGTAACTGAACTTCTTTCAAGTTTGGTATGGCGAAATAATAGAACGACTTATATTTTACAATCATATATTGAATAACTTAAGACATTGAGAAAAAAAAAAACTAACAAACTACACAATTAAATAAAATAAGTGAACAAAAAAAAAATCACGATTATCTTAATGAATATTTTAACATACTATATTGTCGTTTAACATAAGCAGAAGTATTTTTTTACTACAATAATAATTTATTGAGGGAGAGAGAGAGAGCGAACGAGTTACGGTTTTTACGTAATTGCTTTGGTTAGTTTTAAGCAGTTTTTTTAAACATCTTACCGGCCGATGTGGGTAATTAATTCTTCTCGTAATCCAAATTATAAGGCACAAAACTTACACAACACTCACAAAGATTTAAGCCAAGAAAAGGGGGATTTGAAACGAATTTAACACAAAATCACTAAACACCTCTCCAGGAAAGCTTTTGCTTTCTGTTCTCGAATTTTTAGGCTTATTTTGATTACAAATTCTAAAAAGAGAAGTTTTAAATTTTAAGTTTTAGAAACGCCCGACGAAGGGGACGCGAGCTTATTCCTTAAGCTAAATTGAAGGACCGCGGACTAATTCATTAAAAACAGCTATGTTAAGGGTTTTTATAAACTTTGATTGTGACGTCATTTCGCACCGATAACTAGTTTCGCTTCTCTTTACAGGAGGGCGCAAGTATGACCGAAGGCGTTATTTTTCTGACTTTCAGACGTCCTAGTTGAAAGGGAACGTGGGAACTGCTGAACGGCAAATGTAACATACAATAAACAAAGAAGCAGATAACATACAAAGTAATACCATATTATTTTAATTACGCGAGTCTTTAAACGAAAACAGATTATTTGTTTCCTGTTAGGTAGACGCTACTCAGCAAATGCCACGGTACCTAGCAACTACGTATTAATAAAATGAATTTAAATTCTCGCATTATACAGGATGGAATTTCGAATTCTTACAACCCTCTTCAACTACAACGCTTAACTAAAATACGCGGCACAGTTAAAATAACAAATATGACGCAATCTATTCTTCTTTATATTACAGCTAATTCACTTTCTTTAATTCAAAGTTTATGCACCTTGTTTTTCATTCTTCTTAAAATGTTCGTTTTTTCCTTTCTTCTTCTACGTAATATTTATTTTCAAATTTATACCTTCAACATATTTTCAATTTACAAAGCACTTTTTTTAAACAACTCAATTTTCTATTTATTATTTCATTTTTATATAATTTATATGAATCTCGTATTTTTTTCAAGTACCTAACATTCAAATTTTATAGAATGTAACAATCAATTCCAAATAATTTCAATCTAATAATACAATTTGCGTGTATACTGTGTTTAATTTTATTAAGATTAAGTTAAAAATAAAACATTGCAACATGTATATTATAAATATGATTTAGCGGTTTAATACTCGCGTGCGCATCAATTTTACCATTACGACATGAAGCTATTAGAGAAACTGTCATCCTGATGAAAATTAATTTTGTTTTCGTGCCTTAGATCTAAGGTTAACTGATGTCTGAATCCAACACATATATAGTTCGCTGTGCCCCTAGCTAATACATAAAGACGTGTAGCATATACATTAGAAACCCTAGTATGTGGTGATTTATGCGTGAAGATGAGATAGGAGGAATTGTGTTTACGAAAGGTACAAGCATATAAAGCGGCCGTGCACTTTAGTTCAGAAGTTTAGAAGGGACATTATTCAATTGTATCTATGTCCGCTGTTAAATGGCTGTGTTTATGTACAGTTTACGGCAAAATGATGCACGTGTTTAAGTGTGGTTGTAAATTCGAAACAGAAAATTTTCATGAGTAGTATGTAGATCAGTTTGCAGCAGATTGCTAGTGAATTAGCAAATTATTATAATTTTATAATTTTATATAATTATTATAATGAAAATGTGAAAAGAACATTTCCAAAGTCTATTAAACTGAAAAAGTGCGATGGACGAAATTGCAACTAGGCAAGTAATAACAACAGAAGAAAGTAGCAAAATAATAAGCAAGAAGAAGCAATACAAAAACTAAAAGCCGTAAATCACCTAGATACGATCAAATAACATCGGAAATGATAAAGAGTATGTGAAGAAAAGCAAAAGAAACAATACTATATCTGTACATAAAATATCGGAACAAGAAAAGCTACCTAACGATCGGAAAATGACGCTAATTAGACCAATTTTCAAAAGGGAAGATAAAAAGAACTGCAATAATTACCGAGGTGTATTTTTAATTACAGTTTTGACAATTTTTGAGCCAATATTATAGAAAAAACTGAGAGAACAATTGAAGATACCTTGGATAAATCGCAAAGTGAATTCATGCTCGATAATAGTACACAAGATTATATATTCTCTATTAAACAAATTATAGAAAAAAAGCAATAAAAGAAAAGCAGAAGGTGCTGTTGGCTTTCATAGGTCTCGAAAAAGCGTTCGATAAAGTCCCAAGAGAAAAACGAGGGAATATTTTAAAAGATGGAACACAAACGGTAAAACTATAAGAATAATCACAACAGTGTATAAGAACAAGGTTAACGCCGCTATAACAAATAATAATATATCCGAGACATTCACAACACAAACAGGACTGCGACAAGGAGGAAGCCTAAGTCCAATATTATTCATAATTTTTATGGTGTTGGATATTTTAACTTACAAAAAGTAGAAATCTCGGAAGGAGCGTTTGCCGATGATATCGTTATAGATGTTGAAAACGAGACAAATAAACAGAATATCAATATATAGTATAAAGAACTCAAGCAAAATGGAATGAAACTAAATATAAACAAAACCAAAGTGATGGCCATAGGAAATGAAAACTTAGAACTTAAAATAGAGACTGATGGAAAGAATATACACGTCAATACCTTCAAACATTTAGAAGTAACATTAGATGAGAATCGAATACAAGAAGCAGAAATAAACGAAAGGGTTGAGAAAACAATGCACCTGTAAGTAAGTAAGTAAGTAAGTAAGTAAGTAAGTAAGAATTTATTTCTGCAGACTACAAAGTATAGAAACATGTCAAACAAAAAAGTAAACAAAATTATATATTAATGAAAAGCAAAACATTTAATTAATTAAAGAAAATAATATTATATGCCGAACCCTAAAACATCCATTTAATTAAAGTTATGGTTTAAATACTCTTGTAAAGAGTAAAAACCATGAGAAACTAAAAGTTGACGCAACCGCCGTTTAAAAGCCAGAGGATGGAGCTCCTTGAGAGATTTTGGTACTTATTGGTAATTTTTACGCCCAATACTGGAGGGGACTGTTGAAATAACGTCATCTAGATTTAGGAGTGACTAAGTCATTTTTATTTCTAGTATTATAATTATGCAGATCGCAATTTGCCTGAACCTCTGTTTATTATTGTGCATGTAATATGCTAGTGCCATGAATGAAGATGCACGGTAAGGTTAGCAACTTTATATGATATAAAAATCGATCGGCATGATTCCGTCGGTTTTAATCCAGCAATACAACGGATAAACTTCTTTTGGCATACAAACAGATCATATGCTAAGGTGGAATTTCCCCAAAATATAACACCGTAATTTAATCTGCTGTAAACATAGGCATGATACATATTTAATAGCATCTGGTCTGATATTGTGTGTTTTAAATTACGAAATAAAAGCACAATGAATTAAGATTATCAAGAAGCCTTCCGCAATGAATCTTCCAGTTCAGTAACTCGTCAAATCAAAGTCCCAGTAATTGCTGCTGTCAGATGAAGTAAATTCGTTATTATTTATTTCAATTTTAAATAAAATTCTGGAGTAGTATCATATTGGATGAGGGTGAAATCTTATATATGTACTCTTATCTTCATTTACAAGTAATATGTTTTTATTCAGCCATGTGGTGACAGTGTCTGTACTATACAAAGCAAAATAAGTTCATAAATAAAAAAAGGAATATCACAGAAAACCAAAATTAACGTATTTAAATCAATTATTAGACCCGCACTAACTTATGGCTGTGAATCATGGATGCTAAATGAAAAAGAAAAAAGTAGGATACAAGCAGTTGAAATGATGTTCCTAAGAAGAGTTCGAGGAGTTACGATGAGAGACAAAATCATAGATATAAGAAAAGACCTACAATCGACTTTAGAATTTATAGAAGAAGAACAATCAGGGAGAACTTCTATTGAGCATGGAAGCATCGAGGCCAGTAAGAAAGATATAGGAGGCGAGAACACAGAAAAATGGGAAACCGGGAAGACCTAGACAAACATGGGACGATGAGGCAGCAAAAATATTACAAAAAAGAAACAAAGAATGGGTAGAAGCAAAGAAGATGGCAGAAAATAGATGAGAATAAAAGAGGTTCGTCTATAATTGAAGAGAGAAGAAATATTGCTACGGCTTGATTTAGGTAGAAGGAATTATTAATAATATAGTTTGCTATTTTACGTCACACAAGACTTAAATAGCAAACTTTAAATAAACTTTTATCCTGTTTCAAAATTTTTTTGTTATAACAGTAACCCCATTGTACCTCTTTATATAGGTACAATGAAGTTACATATATAAATGTCTTGTAAAATGTAGATTTCGTGTTGCATACACTGAAAAAAAATTATGCATCAGGTGTGCACAAATTGTATTTAGAATGGCTACAAGGATCGCATTGTGTATAATTTACTACATTTATTGTGTTTAAAAGATTGTGTGAAAACAAATATTGTGGTAGATGTTTATACATAAATAAATGTATTCAAATGCACAATTTGTGAATTAACTTAAACAAATAAATGTCAAAATATAAACATATTGTTTCCCGACTATATACTTTCAGTGCACATTTTGGCATTTTCTTGTGCAGATAGAAATGCACGTTGCTCCAATAAGTATACATATTTTGTGCATAAAACCCTATCGACTGCTGCTAAAATGTACATTTTTTGTGTTAATATATGCATTTTATTCTAAATTTATGTGAATTTACCTGTGTATTATGTACATTTAATTGTACAAATGATGTAGGGAGATGAGAAGAAATAAAAGCATGTATTAATTTAACAAGTTTTTAATGAATTTAGGAATAAGTATACCCAACGACAGGAAGTCTTAGGATATCACTCCTGACGAACCCACCCGAACCTATGGTTGTCTCTCTCATATCATCTCCAGATAGCAAGAGACAACAATAGCTTCGGAAGGGCTCAGTTCGAAGCGGTGCCCTGAGATTTCTTATCGCAGTACTTACCTTCAAATGTTTTTTGTAATTCATCTAATTTCCATTCTATTAACATATTTTTTACATAATCATCCATCTTTGTAAAACACATACGCGTCTAACAATCTTCACAGAAAAAAATAATGGACGCAACGGTCAACGCTAATATACAAGCTGATAGAACTTGTACGTGCAAAACGCATATATATTTGCCTAAAATGGCTAAAATGAACATCAATTACCAATAGACTCAACGCATGGTGCACGTGACGATCATGTGACTGTTTGCATCCAATACGAATCTGATAAACATCTAATGCGCATGTATTTTTATAAACGGGAAGGGGTAGGTTACAAGTATTGTATTCTCATTTACACTAAAATATAGATAATGACACATTATTCATCGATAAATTATCTACAAAATGGAATGTTGCGGGTACATTTCTACAAAGGTACATAATACCAAATATTATACGAGTATACGTATTGTCAAAGAAATGTTCCACTGGCGCACTACAGATGACATCACCAGCATTTCCTATTGTTGTGCATTTGTAGTAGTACTATATTTCCATAAGAGAATACTTGTAGTGCCATCTATAGTACGCCAGTGGAACATTTCTTTGACCATATTGGTATAATATTTGATAACAGTAAATTTTAATAACATAGTGCAGTTCAAGTTCATCTCGTAGCAACAAATTGTATACATCTGTCTAACACAACCGATTATCGGATATGCATACACATTGTGCCATTTTTAAACATTCCTTGTGTATAAAAGCCCACAATCGAAAATACACAAATTAAGTTTACATTTTTGAATAGTACTGTTGCCTAAAATGCACAATTGATGCAGAAATTATATACAATTAAATCTACACAGCGTTGCGTATAGCTCTGTACACTAATTTTTCTCAGTGTAGTAGTGAAACTTGCGCCTGTTAACAATAATTGTTGTTAAGTGCTACGGTATCAGTTCTTTGACAACGCTCCATAAGGTTTTCGAACGCTCTTCTGTCAGGTTGACGGCTATGGAGAAATTGTTATTAATACAATATTTTCGCTGACATGATTTTATCAAAATTGGTGAAAAAAAATTAATTACTAACGAATAAACTAAAAAAGCAACATTATTTTGATATTCGTTTTTTTTTTGTTTAATACTCATTGCTCACTGATTAGAAAAAAATGACAACCAACAATAGGTTTACAAAGCATTCTCTCTAAGTGACTGGTATAAGAAAGCCTTAATGAAAGTAACAGAGAATCAACAACTGCCTCAAGTAGAAAAGTTAAATACAATGTATAAAAAAAGGAAAATTAATTTAAAGTTCGCCAAGTGGCTAAGTATCTTTGTTGCCAACACCATGTATAACACTAATTTAAACTCTCCACTAAGAATTTTTCTTTGTTGTCAATTTTTATTATTATAATTGGTGTAGGTTGAAAGTTATTGTAGGATATAGAATATTTCGTATTTTGAATTTTTTTAATAACTTGGCTACGGCGAAATAAATGAAAACAAGTAGGCTATTTCTCTTAAAGCTGAGAAATATTTTCGATTATAAAATACAAAACTAATCATGGCGTCGTATGGAGAGTTATTAAGGGAATCCAAACGTGTAAAACAAAGAGGCTATCTGCTCTATTACGCCACCCCTATATCGAGGTGATTGTAGGTATGTGATTATACCATGCAGCCAATAGTCACCACGTTCGGACCTGCGAAAATAAACGTGTTTTGTTAAAAAAAAAAATGTGCGAAATCAAGTAACATGTAGGAGCACTTAATTAAACTAACAAACATTCAAACATTTAGAAGCAGATCTTTGTGGAAGCCACAAAACAATTTAAGGTAGATCTTTCTGAATTTCTCCGGAACAAAATTGGAGGGTTTAAATTAAAAAGATATTAATTTTCCAATTAAATTATCTATTGTTTTATATTTTCCCGAAAATTGTAGAAAATTACACAATGCCAATAACGCGGCTCCTTAGGGTAGATACCTTTTGTTATATTTAACAATTCACTTAACAAATTTAATAACTGGTCCAGTTATTTTAACGTCAGGATTGGGATTATTTAGCTGTTGCAGACGAAATGGCTCAATATTCTATAACGGGATGTTATATACATATATACGCTGGAAGTTTCCATTTAATGACGTTAATATCTGCAGGCGTTCTTTCCGCTCTGTTGGGAATTTTTGGGATGAATAGCGAAAATTAAATTAGCATCCCAGCGTTCGTAATATTTAATTTCTTAAAATCTTGAACCTTGGAAATGCGGTTAATCCGCTTCAGCAAATTGCTAAATTTGCAAGTCCGCTTATAAATGTTGGAACAAACAGATATAATAAATACCTAGTTATTTGTGATCTCTAAGCATTAGGTTAAGGTTAGTTAATGGATGTTCTCCCTCATATAATGTATTAGAGAGGTCCCTTCACCGGAGAGATATGATAAATGATGCGACAACACGTCGTCGCGTCGTGAAGTGATTTTCTAACGCGAGATAAGGTGCACATTATCTCCTGAAATAGCGACACATGAGGCATAACTATGTCTTAGTTTTGCGGTTATAAAATAACTACTATGTTTGAGTGGTAGTACTTAATAGTAGTGATTAAGAAAAATATCTCTTATTTAGTGATTTAATTTGTTTTTTATTTATTTTTATTTTACAGTTGCAATACAACTCGAATAATCGTTTTAAGATACGTCTTATTTATACTTTATAGAATGACTATGCCAGCGTCCTTGTATTAAACTGTTTTTATAACAATAATATACTCCTTGTATATTTTGTAGGTACCCAACTTAGAATCTGTTTTACAAGAGATATTCACAATGCACCTACTAAGTAAATCATTCATTACAATATTCTATAAAAAAAAGAATTTTATTAGAAAAAAATACCACTACTAAGCAATAAAAGCACGATTTCTTGGCATTTTAATTATTCATATAAGAAAGTGGTACTGTGTTTCATTTAAAGATTTAGATTGGGTGAACATAAAAAATTAGACATAACAAGACAGGTTTCCTACTATTCGGATGTATGTACTATCTAAAAATAAAGTATTAAATCGAAATGCAATAAAACTTAAATCTCTCTGAATCTCGAACTAACAGACATAAGTGCAAAATCTGTGTGTGTGCTATACTTGGCAACTGTTTCATTACGCCGCCGCACAGTGGTCCCAAATACCGAAAAGCTGGCCAAAATATGAAGCTATTATTTGATTTTGGCGAAACTCGGTATATGAGGGCTTTGCAAGCCGCATATTACCAATATGAAGGGCATTTTTGGAAAAACAAAATGGCGGACTACTTAGTGCAAAACTGCATGTATATTCATGAAACTCGATATATGAGGGTTTTTCAAGTCGCTGATTACCAATATGATGGCAATTTTGAAGAAACAAAATGGCGGATTCAAAATGTCGGACTTATTAATATAAAACTGCATTTATATTCACGAAACTCGGTATATGAGGGTTTTGCAAGTCGCTTATTACCAATATGAGGGCTATTTTTGAAGAAAAAAAAAACAAAAAAACAAAATGGCGGATTCACAATGACGGACTATTTAGTACAAAACTGCATGTATATTCATGAAACTCGGTATATGAGGGTTTTTCAAGTCGCTGATTACCAATATGATGGCAATTTTTGGAAAAACAAAATGGCGGATTCAAAATGTCGGAGTTACTTAATATAAAACTGCATTTATATTCACGAAACAGTCAGAAATAGAAGATAATCTACCACAAATATTACCAACTATTTCTATATTCATAAGTACACATATGTTATGTGCCCATTTTTTTCCAAAACTGTCTCATGAATTTACCACATACGTATGTTGTGTAGCGCAACAAGATATGACTACAAAATATGGCCGCCTATTCCTGTATACTGTTTTTGATGTATCATTCGTTGTAGCGGTAGATATTTTTACATTTTTCCTTCAAACAACATATTTCACTTGATTTTCTGGCATCATTACACAAAATCTAGCATAAAAACCTAGAGGCACCTATGGCAGCCAACTACTTGATATGTTTAGAGAAACATTCAATAACAGTTTACAATTTGTTTCGAGGCAGATCCATCAAGACTTTTTACTTTTTGCTTTTTTTCTGACGACTTCTCTAAAGTCAATCATGTAAATTACGTCAATAAGATTGACAACTGATTTATTAGCATGTTGTGAACATTAATTTTGATCAACAGATTATTGTTGTATTCATCTTCAAGAAAAGAATCCATTTTATAGAATTGAAAAATGTTAACCTATAAACTTTTTAGCGTGTTTAGAAAAACGTACTTACACTTGTGCTTCATGATTTCAGCAGTGATGCGCTCGACCGTTACAAAGGAAGTAAATTTTACAAACAGGTGTGAATGCATGGCTTGCTCTAATGTTGGTAATACATACTATATGTAGTTCTACAGCTATTCCGATAGTTAAAAGTTTCTACATAGGAACTTCTTTTTTCGACTTTTGGCCAGCTTTTCTGGATTTGGGACCACTGTGCGCCGCTTTGCGTCATACAGGGGCCACTTTACCTAACAGATCCTTTCCTGCCGAATAGGGTCGGGTTATTCAACGCTGCACGTGCTAATGCACGTGTTTACTATATGAGCAATAGATACTATGTTCTTATTTGTTATTTAAAAACTTAACAGAAAGAAGAAGAAATTATTGAAGCGTAATATGAAATAAATTTACATTATAGCACAATAGGGATACAAGTTAGTATATGAAAATGATGTTACATATGCATTTCTAAAATACTATATATTTTTTTCTTGTAAAACTGAAATTTTATTTCTAAAAGATTTACTTTTATTTCAAAATAAAGCAAACGTAACATAAAAAATAATAATTGAAGATCAATATGAAATACATTTATCTAATCGCCACAAGAAATAATGGGTAGTAGATAAAAGTAAAGCGCATGTAAAAATTCTATGTCCTAATAGAAGGTGACTTAAGTAGTAAGTAAATTGCTCCTCCTTATTTATAATCCCTTGGAACTATTTTGGTCCAACGCAAGACATTATTTTTAGATAGTACATATATTATTGCATATTTTTTTTAAGAAAGAATTGCTCTGCTAATATATTATTGCATGTTCTTTTTGTTTTCATTTCCTCAACCCCGTTTTAATTTGATTTGTTTAATACATAGAATCGCCTATAGAACACAGTTGTGTCTCTAGAAAATATGTAGTTAATCTTATTTTTTAAAATGGTTCAGAATCAGTAAAGCTATGAACAAGTCGGACAAATTACGAAAACGGGGAGGTGAGAAAACCATTTTTATATGAGCTTCTAAAGCCTGTTGCAATTTATACTTTCAAAAAGAAGCCATTATATATTACAAATTAATAATTTAAATATTAAATAGTTAAATTAACGCTATTTGTTTATGTATATCTACAATTTACTTCATTCGGACTCCCTTTGGTTAGCAACTAAAGCTCCTTAAGGTGTGTGCACTTATAATAGTTACATGCTCATTTAGAATACTCTCGTGCCTGAATGCCACGAAATTCCAAGAACACCTAAATGAAACATTTCAGAACCCCGAGCTATGTATTTGTGCGAAAGTTCTAGAAAGTAGTCCGTTATTTGCTACTACCTTACTTCTAATAAGCAATTGTAAGAAGGGGTACGTGTTTCATTTCTAATAGGAAGCATTTCATTTACGTAGCTCCGCGTAATAAACAACAGGCCAATCATAGTAGTAATTTGTAATATATAATATATACAAACAAAAAGAATATAGTGCTGTCCATATCAGTTCAACGACACAATGGCGTTTATATTGTTTATTGTGCCATTGATTAGAGTAATAATGTCAATAAGTTGATGTCATGCAGTCGAATAATTTTTGAATAATGCGGTAAATACATATACAATTTCACTTATAGGAAAACAAATTTTTAATATTTCTTCAAACAAGTCGATAATACTATAATAAACTTTTGCTTTACGTTCCGGCATGTATTCTGTTTATATAGTCTTTTTTTTAAGCAGGAATATGGTATGTGTTTTAGTTGTTAGAAAGCAACTTTCAACTAGCGTTTTTAATAGACCTATAAAAGCTTGTGTGTCACAAAATCCTACTGCTTTCCGATGTGTGGTATTTATTGTTATTAACTTTAGACACATAAAGTATCCGATGTCTCTAAGCTAAACGAGATTTTATTAATTCGGAGCAGTTGTTTCCGGAACACGTAAGCTGCCATTATCAACCGAAGACCAAATAAAGAATGAATCTTTGTATTTTGTCACTTAGTTTATTGGAAATGGAGTTATAGTGATGGAGTTTAGCTTAAACTTAGAGTTAATAATATTTTTTCATAATTTTTGAAATTATGGCTTATTACTAAGAAAAATTTTATCGAAGAGAAAAACCGGTTTTGCTATGTTTTGAATACAGCCCTTAGATTTTTGAAAGTAGTTTTTCAATTTATTTTGTTTTATTACTTTTACTGCAATGGTTTGTGTTGGGGAATAAACTCTATTATTATTATTAATACTAAAAATTAGATAATGAATAAAAAAGTATTAAATATAGGAATCATGGGTTGGGCTACTTGGCATAGGATATATATACACATAGGTCAGTGATCCTCAGCCTTTCCAGCTCCGCAAACCCCCAAATAGAAAAATTAATTAAATTTATATTTTAGGGCTCTCTTTTGGATGAAAAAAAAAACAACTCGTTCTAAAATTTTTGTGGTTTATTAAGGCACCTTTGCTTTCAGTCTGATACATCAATAATATTTTCATTTATAAGGGCAGATGTTCGACATGTTCAAATACGATAGGTCAATTAGCCCGATTTCTAGTTCCTCACACAGACGTCGGAAATAAAAAAAATCAAAAAGTTTTTTAAAGTTTACATCCACCGTAAGTCGCCGAACGTAAAAAAATCGACAATTACCAATATTTCAGAAAATGGCGGCCATTTTAAAAAATCCGACTTTATTGCTTGAATTTGTTGCAAATTCGTTTCCTTTACAATTATTTAATGTGCGGAAATTGTAAAAATAAATAATAATAATTATTTAACAAATTGTTAACGTTTCGCCAATACTAATATTGGCTTTTTCAAAATGGTACAATAATTATAATTAAAAATTAAAATTTAAATTACATAAACTAATTACATTAATCTATAAGAATGAAATATTATGTTGGAAATAAAATAGTTATATAAATTTCAAGTTGATTACAAACATGAATCTCAAACTCATTTTCCTTTTACAAATTTAATTAATTTGGGTTTATTTATAATAATAATAATTATAAATAAACTTCAGTTAAAGTTTAATTTTCTACCATCACAATTGAATTTCTACAATTTTCACAAAACAAGATAGATTAAAGCATGCGTGAGTTATGAATAGGACAATTTTGGAAAATTTAAAACCGAGAAAAACACCCTTTCTATTATTATTACTTCTTTCGGATAACTTGACATTTGTGCACGTGCTGCATGCACTATATGCACTTAGAATCAAAAACTGTAAAAAAATCTGCATTGGTGAAACGCCCGCTGGCGCTTCGAACGTGCAGGAGTCCAGGCGCGCGGTGCGCTGTTCGGGATAAGGACTTGAGCTGTGGCTCTGGGATTTTCACTGTATGCTTTTGGGATGCAAAGCTATCAGTTAGGCAAAAAAAAAGATTTTTGGATCACTACACGGAGTATACGGCAGTACAGTATAACAAATACAATACAATTATCACCATTAATTTATGTCGTATCCGCTTAAGTAAATAAGAGAATAACCTCTTTAACAATTACAAAATTTTATTCCAAGTAATAATAGTTATTTTGTGTAACAACCCCACACAAAGTAAGTTTCGCTGGTTAGTTTGTTTTCCTAAATTTTATATCGATTTTGGTTAAGAAATACCTATGCAAAAACACATAATACATATCGTTACAGAAACTCGATCATTATGAAAGGTAGCCTCTTAGAACCTATTACTATTTATTATTGTTACTTGTTACAATCACCGTTTTATAATTGATTGAAAATGCCAATTTATACTTTTGCGTTCAAGAAACTATGATTTTTCATTTATTAGTCAATTATTTATATTAATAGATCATTATTATTTGTAAAATTGTATATTGTTTGCTGCCATTTTGTCAATACTTTTGCTTTAGAGATTTGTTTCGCTTTTATTGAATTTTATTTTGTCCATCAAGGAACTCGCTTAATAATAATTGTTATTATATTATTGTGTACACAATTTTAGATATAAGATCATTTATTATTTCGTACAGGAAAATAGATTTTAGTTTTAATTCCCTCATTATCATTTTAAAGAGTTCATTTTTGGTTTTCTAGTTTGCTGTTTCATTTTTATTTTATTAATCACCTCGGGTTGGGTGAATAGTAGCTTTGTTCTTGCTTTTAGTTTTCATTTTTGTAAATTTTTGGTGTTCCACGAATTTATTTTATTTTAATTTGAAACCACGTGGATTGTATTGAAAAAAAATATCTTCCTGAACTAATTTGTTTTTTGCTTTGATATATGATTTAGCATTGTCCTATTGTAGTTTAGAATCTATAGCAATTTTTTGATTTAAGCCAGGATCCTCTGTCCATGTTTTTTTTTTTCTGCATAAATTTGTAATTAACTTTTTTTTTCTTTTTTTTATATAATAATCAAATTCTTATTTGTTATTTAACGTCATTCAAAATTCTTTTCTTTTATTTTAAATTTAACCTTTTCAATTTTTGGGGTATTTAAGAAAGTTAGATTTCTTTCACCCACAATTTACTTTTCGTGATTAGATTCAAGTTTTATTTGCGAGGGTAACTCTGAGATTAATTGTTCTTTTGCGCCCTTTTAATTTTATCCGTTGAGCTAGCTAATTTAATTTTTCATTTTTATTATTTCATTTTGCATTTTTCAAATTCAGTCAGTACACAGCAGTACGTGTGTAAATATATGTATCTCCACTCGTTACTGAATCAAATATAGTCGTCCGCAATATAAATACATAAATATCGAGTGAATAGTGGTAAGAAAGACACTTTGGGCGGCGCACAGTGGTCCAGGGCCGGCAAAAAATCACTTTTGACAAGTATGAAACCTAATGATATATTTGCCGTAAATAGTTAGTTAAATGTTCAAACTTCATGAAAAATGCTATTTTGCAATATTTATTCGTAATAAACTATGCAATATCCCCGCTCAAAGTTGGCATAAGTAAAAATCCTGAAATAACCAGATATTTTTGTTAGAATTAATAATGCTGTATTTTAATAAGTTGTTATCTAAATTGAATATAACTTCTGGAGTATGTTCTATGATCCTTATAGTTTATGTGACTGCTAAAAAAAATTGATTTAATTTGTAAAATGCTTAACTCTATCAACAGTTTTCTAAATACTACATTTATACATAAAAAAAAGTTCAGGTAGACTTTTAGTGGTCATCGGCAATTATCGACAAGCTGATTTTTACATGTACATGATCTTTAATGCCCCTAGTATAATGTCCAAAAAGAATCAGCTGCTCCTTTTTGCTCCTCTCCGAGAAAATCACATTTAATTGCGAGCATGTCTAATAAAGTTAGGATTCGCCATTGTATTATGCAGCCGACAATGTATCTCGATATATCTATAGCTAAATTTATATTTATGTGTGTTTATGTCAATTTGAATGTGTGTATATGTGTGTACTTGTATATAGGTATCTTGGTCTATTGATTTTTAATTTTTTAAGTTTTAGTTTTTAGAAGCATGTTGTTTTTTTATTTCACTTATCTGCCCACGAAGGTATTTATGTATTGGAAATAAAAGCCATATTTATTAAGAATCTTAATGGTTTTTTTTTTTTTAGAAATACTGTAATCTTTAAACGGAAATGTAGATTTAGTAGAGATATATTGCCTTTCTTTCGTACTACAAAAAAAAAATCGTTTTTTCTAATTTGGTAAAATATTTTGAAATTATTTTGCAATGCATGTTTTAGCTCATTCTTTGGCTATATTTCCAGTGCTTCTAACATAGAAATCACAGAAGGTGGTGCAAATGTATCATTACAAGATCTTTTAAACCACACTACTGAACGACTTTTACTTAGCAAATTAGATGATATCGATAAAATTGCTGAAAATAATTTTACACTGATTAGTAAATGGGGTTGTGATGGCGCTTCAGGGTAGAATGAATAGAAACAGAATTTTAGCAGCGATATTGCCATAACACATGCGAATTTATTCATGATATCTACTGGCCCACTAGAAATGAGATTAACAGCAGACGCAACACATGCATTACGGAAAAATCCCCGACCAGCATCTACACGATATTGCCGACCTATAAAATTTGAATATGCAAAAGAAACTATTGAGAAAACTAATGGGACTATAGAAAAAGTAACGTAAGTACTCCAATTATTAATCTTGGATAAGTTGGTAAAAATTTCGAAAATCGTAAAACTGTTTGCATTGCCATAAAAGTAATAGAAATATCTTCCAAATGAGCTTCTAAATGAAATTACTTCCTATTTAAAATTTTAAATATCTCTATAGGCAAAAAATCACAAATTATCTCTAATTTCACTCGGTTTTTGTTTCATTGCTCTATCTCATACCATTCAAAAGTTATCAGGGAGGGGGGGGGGGCATTTACGACCACACTTTACATATATCATATAGAATACTGATACAAAAATGGTCTGCTGTAACACTAGAACAAAAAACAATGACAGATAATACAAAGAAAAAAAATCCAAGACGAGTTTAAGAAGAAAATGGGAATTAAAGTAGATTTTGTGCACCAAGGTTCAGGAACCAGCAATGATGGCAATACCGCTAGAAGTTTTTCTCAAAATCCTCAAATGACTGCAGATATAACAGGGGTTGATGTAGAACTAATTGAAAGATTTAGCGTAATTTTGTAAGTAAAAACAAGTAGTACAGTAATTGATTCCGATAATTTGAAAAGTACGCGCGTGACTTGCAGAATTATATGTAGCTAGGTATAAATGGTACTATATGCCTGTAACCGTGCATAAAGTTTTAATTCCTGGCAAAGATATAATAGACAGAGCTGCTTTACCTGTAGTATTATTGTCAGAGGCACAAGAAGCCCAAAATAAAAATTATAAATGTATAGAACCCACTATTCGCGAAAATTTTCTCGTAAAACAACAAATGAGGACATTATGCATATGCTGCTGCTAACATCCGATCCGCTTATTTCAAATGTGAGACGGTTGCCTCCTAAAAAAAAACTGAATTTCACGATGACGCTAAAGATTAACTTCGAAATGATTTATAGATTATACCCTCAAATTACTCTCTATGGATATACTTATGAATATCCAGTTATTCTAGTATTGTGCTTTTATTTTTTAAATGTTTGAATATGTATGGTTTTCAGTATTTTTTAAAATGATTAAAGTGCTTTTGCCATTTTCCTTGTTTTTTACATAGAAAATCATTAATTTAATTACTGTACTGATGTAGGTATGTGAAGATTTATAAGATTATCAGATTTATTTTAATTTTTAAAAATCTTTGCTTAATTACAATAACATTTATGTGTAATTGATACATTCTAAATATGCTATATACACATATACTTACATACACACACGAATAATATACACATACATGTATGTACATATGCTTTGTTTTCTTTTATAATACGGCTATTTGTTTAAGAATGATGAGCGAATGTAGTACTCTTGGGACGCAATAGCAGTTCCACTTATTTTGGACTACATACTTTCTGACTTAAACCATATTCTCTTATTCAGTATCACTTGACGGGAAATTTCTCTACTATTAGTAATTAGTTCAGTTGTATATTATTAAAAAATATCTAACCATTTCTGCTTGTGTATAATAATGTTAAAACATTTTTAAGCATGGCAAGCGATTATAATAATTCTTCTGAATATTTTCTGATAATCTGAATATTTTCCCGTTTTATATTATTATCATTGCTATTATTATTGTTAATATTATTATACATATGTATATTTAACTAAAATAGTTGAAGAAAAATATTAATGAATAGAAACTGCAATACCTAACATTATTTGATTAATTTATGTATTTCCTCCAATAAGTACGTCGTGATTTTATGCTGAATTCTTTCTTCTTTTATGCAATTCTAATCGCCTATATTTAATCTCATTATCTTGAAAAAATTATTAAGAAATTCCAATTGTATCAAAAGTTACAGATTTATTTCCGCAAAAGCGCGTTTCTGGACCACTGTGCGACGCGACGTGCAAAGTTGTAGAAACAGTTTATCTGTTTAATATATACCGCTATTTAAGGAAAACTGCTACAAACAGTAGCAGAAGCAGGTTGTAACTGCTAACGTAAAAAAGCAGTTCTATGCATCACTACAACTTGATGTGTACATGCCCTATCTAATTTGTTCTCCTTCTACAATACTCTCTGTGAGAGCGTGTTTAAACATGCATATGGTTGCGTTTGAACAATGCCTTTTTTTATACTGATAAAAAAGGCGTGTGCGATTGCACAACTTCAGTTAACTTTAAACAGTGCGAGGCGTGCGTCTGGTGTTGTTATTTTAGTGTTCGGTCAACAGTGAAATTAATTTTCTTTTAATACATTTGTGTTAATAGGAAATGAGCCATCTATATCCAGTGAATCTGGTGCTAAAAAGACGACGTTGTACAATGACAATTATTTAAGTTATGGTTTCGCCTCATTGGACAGAAAATCACGCTGTAAAGTTCTTTCCAATGGAAGATCAACAGGGTAAGTACAAGATCAATACATTACACAAAGAGTTATAATTTTTAACATTGAAGGAACATTCAATAATGCTACCACAAATTCAATTAACGAGGCTTTACGGAGATGAAGACGTTACTCCGGAGCTTCTGCATCCACAGTCGACGAGGCTACTGTCGAAGCGGAGGCGAGAGGAACGCGCTCACAGGCGGAGTATTATCTCCCTTGCTTTGGACTATCCTAGTGGAAGACCTAATCTGGAAGCTAACGGGTAACGGCTTTCACTATCCGAGGTATGCTGACAACCTTACAATAGTCATTAGGGACGGTTCCCGAAGGTTCTGAGCGTATGCACATGCCTCTAAATACAGACAGTCAATGCTCAGAAAACAGGGGCTGTCACGTTCACAAGAAAAATAACGCTAGAAGACTAACAACCACTAGTAACAGGAAGTGGGAGAGATTTCATAGGTTAAAGAAACGAAATACCTTGAGGTATGGTTTCATCAAAGACATGAAACCAACATATCCAGAATTCTATCAACAAAATCACTTCCGCCCTTCGGCATGGGGTAGGAGGTTGCGTGGAAGAAATTGGGATCTCGGCCCCAAGATGACTTTGTGGTGCTACACAATCATAATTAGACCCATAATAAAGTATGGAGTAGTAGTATGGTGGTCAAAAGTGCGGCACGCGGTAGCAGACAAAACACTAAGTGGCTTATAAAGATTGGTCTCTATGTGCCACGGGTGCGATGAGATAGTATCTAGACTTATGCACAGTCAAGCACCGATAAGTATTGAGATTAGGATTGGGATGGCCTACGGACCTATTTCACCATGACCTTTCCAGACCTATTTCAGATTTGTCATATGAAGCGGTAGAATTAATAACGGGTCACGGTAATTTGAAGTTATATTTATGTAGAATTGGGAGGGTTAATAATTCACCTTGTGAATGTAGTGGGATAGATACAGCGGGAACGTTTCTTTTGAATGTCTACTCACTGATGAGTGGCGGTCGCTTACGGAAGTTAAGGCATTAGCTAAGGGGTTAAATTGTCCGCGACGCGAGAGATAATGAATCGGGAGAATAGTGGGTTTTTTTTTTGGTAATGTAGGAGTAAAGAGCTAAAGAAGAACTAGATAGGTTACGGGATGATATTTAAATAGTTAGTAGGGTAGTACGTATTTGTGAGTGAAAATTTTATACTCTTTAGTAGTCTGAATTAGTACTAAATTATAGTTTTTGGCATGGTTGGGGTACAAAAATAAATCTTCAAAGTATAAATCTTTAATTTAATTACTATTGGTTAGAATAATTTGGATTAAGTCATTGTTAAGTATTAGAATAGGTACTGCTGTTGTTTGCTTTTAGATCATTACTTCTATCCTGTTTCAACTGCAAATTCATGGTGTGTGAAAAAGAGCTGTCGGAATTAATGGGACATGGAGGCTGCCTCTTCAAAGTTCAGAAGAAGAAGAATAATTTGCTGGCTATCAGTAGCAATTCCTGGGGCTTCTTTCCAGATCCTGTTCCATAAGTAAAGTTTTTACAATGGTTTTCCCTTGTTCCTTGGCAAAAGCTGGGAGATAACAAGAGTCCTTCCGTGAGCGCAAATATAATAGCAACTAATAGCTGATCGATTTACAACAGACTCCCGATTACGTGAACTAATCATTTTTTTTATTATTACATATTTCAGCGTTTTATATAAAGCAGTATTCACGTAACTGTGAGGCTACTGCATTATATTTTTATTATTAACAATCATGGGGAAATTATTTAGTTAGAGTAGGAACATTTCAATTGTTATGCAATTCATATAGTACTTACAATTAGAATAGATAGCCTCGTGTAGTACCTTTAGGTGGAGAACGGAGTTATAATGTTTCATAATTATTTAGCTTTTCATAAATAAAGTAAGAGCAGACTCAAACTGGTACGTAAACGGTTCTAAAACGGATTATGGCGTTGGAGCTGGAGTACATATAAAGAAGCCAAAAAGGATTTTTCGCTAAGGTGGCTGCAATTTATGATTATGCCAGAGAAATAGCAAGATGGACCGAGTTAAGTAAAAGCGTCGCTATTTTCCCTGTCAGCCAGTCAGCACTTAAAGCGATTAGTTCAGCAAGTGTTTACTCTAAGCTGATTTGGGACTGTGTAAGCGGCATAAGTGAGGTTGGCGCTTAAAAAAAATTAACACAGATCTGGGTTCTCAGCCACTCGAACGTGGTCAGGCGAGGTTGATCAATGTCACTTGTTAGAGCTGGCCTTTTTTTTTGCATTACCAAATCGCAAAATAGAAGACCCATCCATGAATGGATACATAATCAGTTCAAAGAGCGGTAGCAGAAATTACCAGGACGGAGACATGCAAAAAAGGAAAAAAGAAGAAAACAAGGTCTTGATCCCCACAAAATTCCTCACACTTTTTATGAGGATCAAGACCTTGTTTTCTTCTTTTTTCCTTTAAATACAACTCACACATAGTCAAACTATGGATTTTATATATGCAAAAAAGTTTCCAAAGTTACAGAGCGCTGAATTTACTGAAAGATAGGAGTGAAGATTGGAAGAAAGTGATAGTAGATCTGCCGACTGGTCACTGTAGACTAAATAGGCATACGTATAACGTACACTGTAAAAAATTACAGTAATTTTGCCATGGTAAATCAGGAATATTACATGTAATAACGTTGTGACACAATAAATCATGTAAATTTTGTTTTACATGTTTTTTCTAGGATATTTATCATGGAAAAGAAATTTCGGTAAAATTTATAGCTTTTTCATGTAAGTTTAAGATGTAACAAAAATTCAAAAGGAAAATACAGGAAAAAACATGTACAATTTTGTGTTTACTATCAAAATTTACATAAAAGTGTAAAATTGACAATTTTTATGGGTATTTAGTGCACTTTAAAAGTAATTTTACTAGTAAACTAATAATTTTACTGTACAAAATATGAGGATCTTTTACATTTATTTGTTTTTACTTGAATTTTCGGGTAAAACTATAGATATCATGGAAAATACGAAATTCATACGCCGCAATGGGTCTTCTTAGTTTACTAGGGTTAGCCAGGCTGGACGCCGCAATGTGATTGGTTATTGGGTTATTTATATTGCGCGTAGGTAATTCTATTCGTTTGTCGAATTTATTATTGGCTCAATGATATCACGTGGTAATGTAGTAGTGATGCGTCACAAACTATCGTAGGTTTCGCGTAAGGGTGTTCATTCTTGATCTCTGGTTGAGCGATTTAGTGTGACTTATTAGGTGCTATAAAAGAATACGAGATAACAATAACCTCAAAATATTATAGAAGTTATACATTCATTTATACAAAAATTTAAACAATGTTTTGACCAGATATCTCGTTTATCGGTTTATACAGACGCCAGAATACCTCCAAATGGGATTTCCTTGTAGTGACAATTCAGATTAGCTCGTATATTCACATAAAAGGCTCAGACCAGGAGAATAACATCGGTAGCACAAAAATTCAGGAAAACAGACCTCCTTCGTTACATTCAGGATGTATGATTAAACTCGGAACAGCAAACACATGTACGCTCCCATGTAGAACATGTACCCAGGTGTAGTAAACACAGCAAAATTTCTTATAATGTCAAGCAATCCCCACGTTTCTTCTGTATATTTTCAGAACATAATAATTACATGAATTTACATAGAAGATCCCCTTCAAAACCAGATATAACACAGGAATATCACTTAATTCATTACACTTGATAAAAATACAAACAACCTTTTTTTCATCATTTTCTCTCAACGAATTATATTGGGTCACTACCCCATTCAAAGTAAAGTGAAAACCTAGGATAGCAGGATATCGTACAGTTGCCAGACGATACATTATATTCAATTCCCACGATTACTAATACGATCTAATCCAAATTATACTGGACTTACAAACAGGTGCGTACATAAAATAATAATCACATTTCAATATGGTTGATAGTTTTCCTCTTATGAAACACAGCAATACATTTGTATCTTCTGAGTGTTTAGTTTAATAAATAAAAAACCTAAAAATACCTGCTCACGCATTTTTAGTTTTATTCATATTATTGAACGTTTTGCGTATTGTGCAAAATGCTTTAAATTAGATTGTTATTTAAAGTAAGCTATGATTTCCATCTTACCAAATGTATATTGGAATCGTTGGCTAGTTTAAATAGAAATTTAATTTAAGGTATAGTACGCTGCAAAAAATAATAGGCTATAATATTAAATTACACCTGTAAAAGAAATTACATGTAAATTATACCTGTAAAACAATTTACCATACAATGTATATTTATACATGCGATACTCCACTCTTTAATAATAATAATAATAATAATAATAATAATAATAACCTTTATTGCCCAACAGGTAAAACACCCAATAACAGGACAAATTACAATCATAAATAATAGGTATACTAAAAAAAAAAAAGAAAGAAATTAAATTGAAAAATGCACACCAACATAGCAATATGCTATTAAATGAATGAAAAATAAGCACACTACATATAATACAAATGCAATTATCGATTAAATAATAATGAAAATAAATAATGAAGTTTTGCAAATATAGGTTTAACCCTGAAAGAAAAGATCCTCAAATAATTTATTTGCAGTGTTGCACATGACTAATAGGTGACCGACGAAGCAGGTTCGTTCGCGCTGTAGGTAGACGAAAAGAGTTTTCATAACGTGAACTTACTCTCGGTACGTGGAAACATATTTTTGATAAAAGATATTCGCAGTCCATCTTGTTGTTCACTAATTTCCACAAAAAAACAGCGCACTGACGATCACGTCGTTCCGTAAGGGACGGCATGTTGTGACGCAGTAATAGCTGCTCCTGACTAGTGCCCACTGTCGGATATACTCCATCCACTTTGAAGGATAAGAATTTTAAAAACCGGCGGTTGATACGGTCGAGCATTAGGCGATGCGATGTGTAAAAAGGATACCAAGCTATAACAGCATAATCCAACTTGCTTACCACAAGGGTGTAATATAGTAATTTTATGAGGTCTACATTGCTAAAATGACTAGCCACTCTCATTACAAAGCCCAACATCTTGTAACTCGCCGCACACACCTTCTCAATCTGCGGTTTGAACGTTAATTGCGGATCAAAGGTCACTCCAAGGTCATCAACTAATTCTTTCCGATTAAGATAAATGCTGTCAATTGCATGCTGAGAGGGAATAGGAGACTTAGAACGAGTATAGCTTACAAAACAGCATTTACTAATGTTTAAGTGCAACTTGTTTGTACGAGACCATTCGGTGATTAGGTCTAGATTATGCTGTAGAAAATAAATGTCATCCGCATTGGATATCTCAGAGTAAATCTTTAAGTCGTCCGCATAGGCCAGAACTGAGCAGGTGATATCAGTTAATAGGTCATTAATGAAAAGTATGAACAGCAAGGGACCAAGATTTGACCCCTGTGGCACCCCTGACTCAGCAGTAAATTTGTGAGAGTGGAAACCATTGTAGGAGACATAACACCTACGATTGGATAAATACGACCGCATAAGTTGCAGTGCCGATGGAGCAAAGCCAAGAGAATCAAGCTTAGATAATAGCGCAGCATGATCTAAGGTGTCGAAGGCATGCGAGAAATCTGTGTAGATGACATCAGCTTGACTACCCCTGTCCAGAACCTCACTTAAGAACTGTGAAATGGTGCATAAATTAGTTGTCGTCGATCGTCCGCGTATGAAGCCATGTTGATTCGGTGACAGATAAGAACGAACGTTATTGTAAATTCTAGCGTAAAGAAGTTGCTCATAGACCTTACTAAAGTTAGATAAGATAGAGATTGGACGATAGTTACATAACAAGGATTTATCACCTTTCTTAAAAATGGGACAGACAATGGCACGTTTCCACAGGTCAGGATAAACCAGTGTTGATAATGAGAGGTTAATGATAGTGTATTAAAAAACTTGGAACTAAATCGTCCCCAGCCGTAAATTTACATGCAAGGGTAGACATAGATTGAATCACTTCGTCCTGTGAAACCAAAGCCAAAGTGAAAGAGGGATAGTAAGTCAAAGCAGCAGGGTAAGGGGTATTATCACCGGGTAAGTAAAAATTAGAGAAAGTTTTTGCAAAGGCATTCACAATTTCAAACGGATCGACAATTTCATTGTCGTTATCAAACAGTTTGCCAGGAATACGAGTAGTTTTACGTTTATCATTTAAGAACTTCCACAGATCATTAGGAATTGATTTTATATTTTGTTCCACATTGAACATGTAAGTGTTGTATGCTTGTGCAATTGAAACTTTAGTTAGGGATCGTAAGCGTTTAAATTCATTTAAAAAAAGAATATTTTTCGTATTCGTCCATTTTCTACGATAGTGATCCTTAAGTTTTAAATGCTTAATTATCTCACTAGTAAACCAGACAGGATAATGACTTGTGGAACTTGTTCTAGGAGGGACATGTTTGTCTAAAACTGAATAAAGCAGCTCATAAAAAGTAGCCAGAGCAGAATTCACATCACGATGGTTATCTAGAGGCGACCAGTCCATCTGCTGTAAATCATAATAGAGTGAAATGTAATCGGCCTTGCGAAAATTATATCGAAATCGAGAAGTTGGGAATTGTGGCAGAGTACATGTAGGCAAGCAATCCAAGGTGGTCAGAAGAGCAGGGTGAAATGAATCTTCAGGCACTAATGGCATATCTGAACGAGCAATCACAATATTACTGTTAACATTTGAAAGAACCAAATCCAGAATTCGGCCGTACTCATTTTTATGTTGTTATGTTAGTGTTTTTACTTGCTTTCTTTATAAAAATATATCTGAAAATTACTTCAGTGTTCGGTAAATCTACAGTTCATATAAATATTACATACGAATTTTACAGTACAATCTTTGAAAAATACATCAGCATGTGAAATTTACTAGATGGTAGAAATTTTACCTTATGAAGCAAATTTACCGGTAAAATTGTAGGCAACTTTGTTACCTACGATTTTACATGTAATTTTACTAGAATTTTTTTACAGTGTAAGCCTTTACAGATTTATTACAATGTGGTGTTGGGAACAATACCAGTTGCTGATTTTTTAATAGACTATTGCGGCCAATTGTCATAAAGTAAGGCTTAGTATAAATGAGTTCTTTCTTTATTATATAGGTACTCAAAATACAAAAAAGCTTTTACATTTTTTAATAGATCCTTTTGTTGTATATTTTTTACGGTACATAGATCATTTCTTTAATCAAATTTTTGTAAAAGCCTTTTATTAATGCTTTTACTTGTACAGCGTACATTTGTCATGAAAAGCACGGGGATTGCGATAAATGCTTCGTGTTGCGTTAAACCGTCAAAGGACAAAAACCGAGAGATAAATCTTTCACGGGCGACTCGAATCAGAACCGAAAATTAGCATGTCCAGCGAACGGTATTCCGGCACGTAATGAGTTCTCTCCTACAAGGTAGGTAAACACTTGACCCTAAAAAAGGTTGTGCGAAATAAATTCTGACCGCGCTACCGTTAACCGACCCGTATCTAATTCAAGATATCATTAATATTGTTCACCCAAATTTCAAACGACGTTTACTTTAATAATTGCGCACCCTTGTCACGCCCTAGCCTAGGTAATACGTAGGAATGCGTCCATCTTTGTCTGAAATTAATTCCGATGTTATCTGAGCGCTCTCACCCCCTACAAGCCGGAAGCGCTTATTTTGTGGTCAACGCTAATGCTATGGGCAATCTAACGGGAATAAAGAGAGTAATTTAGTGTCAGTATACGTCTCATGTCACGATCAATTGTTATGAAGATATCATCTTGTAAAGGACACAATGTGAATTTATATGTGATACGTGTTTGTAAAGAAGCTCGCGTTTGAAATATACGCAGCTAAATTCGGGCACAAATCAACACACGTTTGTTTGGAATGTAAAGTAAGATAAATAACCAACGTCATTGATGCACCGTCGGAGTAAAGACAATCTACTGATTTGACTATTTTTCTCAAGTATTGCTATTGAAAAAAGAAGCAAAGTTTCCGCTTATCTCACAGAAAAAGATACAAGGATTGATTTCATGCATATTTCATGAATGTGACAGATAGAGATAGCCCTATTACTGTTTTGTTTAAGTATACTACTTAAATAGTGCATCGTTTCAGGTTTCCATTATCATTATGGCTGTTGATCTCTATTAGAGTTTCGCGACCAGCTCATCGAAATGTCTGGTGACAAAACGCTGCAACGACATTTTGCCTTGGTCGTCGAAGCATTGAAAATAGTAACCCTTTCGCCACGTCATATCTCTGTGAAAAGAGTTTTTTGCCTTTACGGTTGCCCTAAAAACTAAATATAGGAATTGTCTTTCATCACTCGAAAAACAATTTGCTTTTGTGTGTTTCTAACATAGATCCATGTACGAAGAAAATTTGAAATGAAAGAGAAAATACACCTTTACGTTATTTTTTTCTCATAAAATGACTTTACTATTGTCTTAGACTATTTTGCGACCTCCTTCATCATCATCATCACGACTTAATGATATGAACAAACACGTGTACACTGAGAAAAATGAGTTAAATAAGGCCTTTGCTTAAAGTGCACTGGGTTCTCCTAATGAATTTTTATTAACAGTAGCTAAGAGTTGTATATTCATAATAAAGTTGCCGATTAAGCATTAGTAAGATGATAATGCTAAACTTGTTTCTTGTCATAATTGCGGGCTTACTTGCTATTAATGATTGAATTTGTAAGGACTAGCATATTGTGTTTATTTATTAGCTATAAATAAGTTCTTTATTAATCCTAAGTAAAAAGCTGTTTTAAAACAAGCGCGTCGTTCCGTAAATAAAATGTTTATTGTTCTTCAGTTGCCGGCTTGTTTAAAGTAAGTGAGCTGGTAAATTACCGCTCTATAGGAAGCGGGCACGCCGACGCCATTCTTATTTGTGACTTGCTGGGCGATGCGTTGTGCTACGTAGTCCGTATTGCAATTTAGGAATAATGGTGTTTAAATATCACTCAGAGTTATTAGAGTGGGGCTTGGCAGATTATATTGCTGCATTTGAAGGTAAGTAATATATATTTAAGTACTTGATAAATAGTTATGAGTTTGTAAATGCTATGTGGTAAGACTTCCGTAAGAGGACCGCTGATTTGGTAATTTATATGCATTTTAACGGAAATAGCATGTGTTCCTGAGTGTAAAATAGCTATTCATTTTTTGAGCAAATAGAAAGAAAGTATTAAAAACAGTGTTCGAAAAGTGCTATTTCGAGGTTATGTGCGATGCGTTTTTGACGGATTTAACATAAGTAGTACCATAGAGTGGTACTGATATGGAAGGAAAAGTTACTAAAAGTGCCCAAATTTTAGATAAAACAGGCGCCAAATACAAACTTATTTGTTAAGTTAATGGGAATCAATTGTAAATTAAAGTAATAACTAAGCAGCGGTTCGATACAATAGCCTGAAATTTGTTTGTTTTAAAGTATTTGTTTATTTTTAACACTACAATTGTAAGAATTATTATAAGTTGTCACATTCCTCATTATCGGTTTCTTATAATTGGTTGGTGTATTGGATAGAAATAAACTCATATTTCATATAGATGATTCGTAGGAAGTTTACATATAAACTGTATTGTATCGCAATAACAATCACCATACAACGTCTATTCCAATTCAATTTTCCCGTAAAAAGATATTTCCCATTTCCTACTCGAAGGTTTCTTTCCTTGCAATAATGTGTGTACATCGAAACTTGAGAGGACACTGAAATGGGATCATTAAATCAAATATGGACTATCTTTTGTGTACAATTACCCAAGTAGTGCCATCGATGCATTACATCATGCTCTTCTCCATCAATATTTCCTGGACGGATGTTGTAATAGTCAGAACTAAGTCTTTACGTTAAAAGATAACAGAAGCCTATTTCATTTATTTTTTATTTCGGCGGCACTAACAGGCAAAACATCTCTACAAATAAGTCTACGCACCATAAAGAAGAGGAGGATTTAGAGAAAAATTAACTGCAATGGCTAAACTGACAACTTCAGTCACAATTCAATCTAGTTCGTTTGAACTTTGCGCCCGTTTTGTCTAAATTTTTAGTAAATTTTCTTTCCACGCCATTAACCACACCTTATATCTGTCAAAAACGCTTCGCACATAACCTCGAAATAGCACTTTTCGAACACTGTTTTTTAGTACTTTGTTTTCATTTGCTCAAAAAATGAATAGTTATTTTATACTTAGGAACACATGCTGTTTCCGTTAATATGCATATAAATCACCAAATCAGCGGTCCTCTTACGGAAGTATAGCCTGCTATGTAATTAATCTAATTTCTGTTTTAAATTGAAAAAAAAAAGTTAATTTTTTGAGGTTGGGGCCTACGCACACAGCATGTTTTACCTTTCTTGAATTAATATTTCGAGAATTAATATTTATACTAAAAATAATATACTAAATAACATTGCGCGGTATTTTAACAGATAGGCTTACTTCACTCTTATCGACATCTGAAATTTTGACCTATTCACACCAGATCGGAAGTAGTAATTTGCATATGACCTTAAATTTAAGCAACATTTTTCTGAAGTACCAATAATAAAAAGAAGTACGTATTTGTTCGCACTGTATGCATAATAATAGTTCTATGTAAGAGTGTCTTTTCTATCGAGGCTCATTTTGTTTATTATAGTTTCATGTATGTTCTTTTCAAATATTAATAAAAGATCTATATACACTAACGCATTTTTATTATTTATTACACTCTTTCTTCTTCTCAACGGGTTTCACATCAGCCAATGTTTAATGAACTTGATGAATCTTTGAGCTCTTCTGCTGTAGATTATAGCAAAAGGGACACCACATGAAGTTTTATTGCTTTTAATAAATTTACTTTTAAGCCAGGTTTTCCTAGGAGCAGGTTTTATGCGTCGCCTACAACGTAAATCGCCCAGTGCAATACGCCATCCACTCAAACCAAATAAAATAGTTGGGCTTTATAGGAAAACGACGCCAACTATTTTGTTTAACCTGAGTGGACGGCGTATTCCGCTGGGCGTTTTACGTTGTACGCGACGCATAAAACCTGCTCCTAGGAAAACCCGGCTTCATATATCAAGTAAACAGTTTACTTACGTTGAGTAAACGGCTCACTATTCCGATTAGCAGTCCAGTTACATCAAGTAAGCAACTCACTTATACCCAGGAAGCAGTCCACTTGCGCCAAGTAGGCGGTTCACTTGTACCCAATAAGCAGCTCACTTACGCCAATTAAGCGGCTCACTTAAGTCAAGTGGGCAGTTTACTTAATACTATAAGATATTATACTTGTTAGCAATGAAAAGAAAGTAAGCACCAGCGGCTAAAACATCATTCTCAGTAAATTCGTTATTTATCATGACTATATTTTTATTTGCTATTAAAAGAAATGTAATTTACTACAAGCAAGTTGTTTGGTAGAGCAGCAAATTTTCTAACTTACATTAATTAGAAATTTTATATTGTTTCTTAACAAACTGGTAGCTTATAGCAGGTAAGTCATTTTAAGAAAACTCATTTGCTTGTTTTAGGGGTATAACTGACTTGGCGCCTATTTAAGCCAGATATTTACTTGTCGTTAGCGAATTTTTACTTCTCAATAGTATGTATTTCTCTCAGTGTAGGAACGTAGGAGCGCTTGTTGGCAACTATACCTGTGTATGGTTTCTCCCATCTCTAACCGGCCTGGTGCAATGTTATACGAAAAAAATAAATACCCTACCCCTAAATAGTTATTTACATACAAGATTAACATTATACGGTCGCATAATTAAAACTATAATTTGAATGTAATTATACCTGTTAAATCGGGACGGGTTATATTGAGAATTCCCGTCTCGAACAGAAATTTTATTTAGCGGGGCTGGTCGAGATTTCCCGATAAATCCCAATAACTTCTAATGTACAAACAGTATGCTTATTCGTAGATGTCATGCTGATTATAAGATTCTACGTTTCGCAAAATAAAAATATATGTACTCAGTGTTATATTTACGTCACTTACCATTACGTATTCCAATTAATAATTAATACATGCATTAAAGATCCTATCAAAAAAAAGATTCATTCCTTTCCTCTTCTCATCTATTCCTAATTGACACAAAAATACCATGTAAAACATTTTAATACATTTTCTGTCCGGATGTTTAAAAAAAATGTCATTAAAAGAATCATTTCTTTCCCCATTCACCCATTCCAATGTAAAATAAAATGATTTAAAACGTTTTTAATATATCCTCTCCCCCGATGTTTCGAAAAAAAAGAAAAAAATTATCATTTAAACAAATCAACTTCTCTCTCTCACCCCTTCCAATACGTGACGGGTAGAATCGAGTAAAGGTTCCGGAACAAACGAGTATTTTTATATGTTCGAGCAGCGCTGCATTGGATCGAAACCTTCGGAACAGTTAAAAAAATTCTAAATTTAAGAAATTAAAAAATATGTAAAAAACATTTTTTAATTAAAAAATAAAAAAATATTTTTAAAGGTTTTTTTAATTAAAAAAAATGTTTAATGTTTTTTAATTTAAAAAAAAATAAAAAATACATTTTTAATTGTTCTATTTTTTATGTATTTTTTTATTTTTTTTTTAAATTCTTAATTTTTTATTTTTTTTAATGTTTAGATTTTTAGATTTTGAAATTTTTAGGTTTTTTAATTTTTTCAACTCTTGACGCGATTAAGAAGCGTCAAAGTTCTTATGTATGTGGAATATATTAAATATAGTAAAAATATGTTATAGGTACAAACGTATTAAAATAAAAATAAAAAAAAACGTCTTGCCTGTAAAACAAAAAATCTTAACAGTGTCTAATGAATGCGCCAGCGGTATACAAAAATATACTATAAGTTTTCAAGTCTAAAAAGATACTAAATTTTACCGACAACAATAACTATCCTATTTATTCTAACCAACAGTAATTAAATTAAAGATTTATATTTTAAATATTTATTTATTTATATATCCTAACCATGCTAAAACCATAGTTTAACACTAATTCCGACCACTAAAGAACATAACATTTTCATTCATATGTACATGCTACCATACCAATTATCTAAATATCATGCCGTAACCTATCCAATTCTTTAGCAGCATTACTAAAAAACTCCCACCAGTCGACCGACTCATTATCTCTAACATCTGTTTTGTGTCGCGGCCAATTTAACCCCCTAGCTAATGCCCTAACTTCCTTACGCGAACGCCACTCATCAGTGAGTGGAGATTCAAATAAGACATGCCTCGCTGTATCTACTTCACCACATTCACAAAGCGAATCATTAACCCTCCCGATTCTACATAAATATGATTTAAAATTACCGTGACCTGTTATTAATTCTACCGCCTGATACGATAAATTAGTCCTCATTTCCCTAAAACGTGTAACGCTACCGATAAATTTCCTAGTCGACCTACCATTTAAGGTATCCCACCTACTCTACCAATCATTATCAAGTTTATCCCTAAACGCTTTTTTAACTACACTAGCCGAAATTAACCCAAACCTAATAATTGAGCTATCTCCCATAAACACCTCTTTCGCTAATTGATCCGCCCTCTCATTACCGATTGTACCTACGTGAGCCCTAGTCCAAAAAAGTTTTATATCCCCCTCACGCAACACATCCCAAGTATCTAACAACAAATCAGTCGTATCGCTTAAATTCCCTAACCCCTCTAATAAATAAACTACTGCCTAATTTATTGCAACTTGGTCCCCCTATATCTACTCGCCTTTCTAAATCGGCCGGTTCTAATCTAGAGACAGGGTTAGCACCAAGGAACACCTGATTTCTGGCTAAATTATGGATTCTATTAAAATATAACCTTAAGAAATGTTTTTGTAGTATTTTATATTCTAGTCTGTGACATACCTTGATTTCCAACAACTGTCACATGTTTCGAGATATGACGTCATCGATAGTTTTTTTTAATGGACAACCTTGTATCATTTCACATTTTCGGATTGACACTTTCTGAAGAATTACAATGATATACGGCTTGGTTATTCTCGAAGATTAATAAGAACATCCAACGAATTATCTTCATTTGTAGCACTTTAAGGTCGACCGGATTTTGGCCGATTTTTAAGGTTTCCGGTTTCATTAAATTTTTCAACACCCTCGAGACTGTTGATTTTTGAAATACTTTCATCAGGGAATATTGCATGCATCTCTGCCTATCTCCAAAACCAACCATCATTAACAAACTAATTATTTTACGTTCTGTTAGTTCGCCCATAATGAACAACTATTTTGGTATACGGAAACTATCTATCAGTATTGACTATGACTGTCAGTAATACTGAGCAACACAAATAATTTTATTTCTGCTAAAAGTTTCCAAGGCAACATAAAAATACGGATATGTTTTATCAGATGTATCTGACAAAAAGATATTAATAGCCAACGCTTAATTTTTAATATCGCAAGCCGCACACCCACCAAGCTGTATATCATTGTAATTCTTGAAAAAGTGTCTATCCGAAAATGTGGAAAGATGCAGGGTAATTCATTAAAAACAACTTCGGATGACGTCATATCTTGAAATATGTGATGGCTCTTGAAAATAAAAGTATACCACTAAATTAGAATAAAAATTCTACCAAAACTTTTCTTAAGGCTATATTTTATTAAAACCCATAATTTAGCCCACACATTTGCCTAACCTTGTATATGTAGGAGACAGAGGCTTCTAAAGTGCTGTAACCTCATACGCGGTACAAATTCATAACTTCAAAGACTACTTGCTGCAAGAAGCCAACTGAGTGCACTGCAGAAATCTATAGTATTATCGGGATCAAAAGCTGACACCGCTAATATTAGCAAATACCGACTGTAACACGTTCAAAGGTATCTCCACCGCAAGTAACATACAGTACAGATTAAGAGGCGACGCGCTTCATCAGCATCGAGGCAGCCACTATCGCTTCCAAGGAATCTCAAACGTAAAAAGGAAATATCTTCCCGAAGGATTTACCACTGCATTCCATAATCAAGTGGTAGCCACGTGAACATACGTATATAAGTGGTATTAACAGAAAGGTCTGATTTATTAATTTTGGAAGAATAAAAACTCTATTGTTAAAACAAACTATACATTTTTATAAAGCTATTAGTATTTAGTTCGGTTTTAATCGCTTCTTCGTTGACCAATAATCAATGATGTGGTTATAGAAATCTTGATATTCCTCCTTTACTTAGGGTTTCATTTTTTGTGACTAATTTTAGTTTCCGGTATGAAAACATTTCCCTGTATGTTTTGGTATGGGGAAATTTAAGAGGAACACGTTTGTGATTTCTGGAAATATGTGGTTCGCTTGAAACTATGAAAAAATTCTGAAGCGACAAGATATCCTGGTTTGGACGATTGATGAAGAATTGGGATATGGCAAATGCCTGTTTGTGGCTTTTTGAAACGCCTCTCTTATTGATCCCAACTGAAATAACATCCTTTTTGTGTAATTTTGTCAACCAATTTTTAAAATCCAACACATCTTCAGTAACAACTTCTTTTACTGTAAAATGCTTTTTCGCACTAGATTGTACAATCAGTTCAGTGTACTGGTAATAGTGAAGATCTTATCATATTGCGTTAATTTTCTTTAAATAACTCTAAAATCTCTATCACAGGGTAGAAAGGAATGCCCTTTGATAGAGAATAAATGGTTCTATCTTTATCGACTCTGCCCGTTTCAACTAATGTTATACACATCCGTAGCATGGAATGATGTTTATTTTGCCCTGGGCAACTGTCAGAATACAGGTGAAAATCTTTTACTAATTCAGGGATACAATTGCTAATCTAGTCGATCAAAATAAAGCAAACTTCGTTTGGCCCCTTACTGCCCAGTCCTTAACGCTAAATGTAAAAAAAATGCGTGACCTGTTTTCAAATCAAATGCCGAACACATTAACAGTTAGTTGTTAAATAAAATGATTTTTGACTGGAATTTCAGAGAGATGAATATTCTGCATATATTCTTAAGTCGATTGTGCCAATGAGGTATAGAATTTCTTTGCGCTTCTCTTATGCACAACCAATTCGGCAACGTCAGCTCTCTCGGTAGCATCTTCAAGGGACGGCGCTTTTTATTTTGACGTTAAGAGATTCGCATTAACAACAGGTCTCCTTTTATAACCGTCCAAAACGCAGATTAAAATGTTCATGGAAATACTTGACGTAATAGCTATAACTATCAGAATGTTTTGTAGCATACGCCTGGTACATAGTTTTTAAATCTATCATAGAAATAATTAGAATAATGAACCACCTTTAGGGGAAAGCTTAAATATGCTGATGTATTAAAATATTAGTGTCTTTCTTTATCGCATGCGTTTTGGATTCGTATTATATATATTTCGATTTTTTTTTTAAGAAGATCCTTAATTCGCCCGATTTTTTTCACCCAAGAGTCATGTAAACATAAAAAAGCGTTTTTGCATATTTGCAATCTTTCGCCATTAACGCATACGAAATGAAGAAAAGAACAATCTCTTAGAATTGTTTTCCATTTTAGGTTTTGTAATTTAATTCTCCGTTGCACACTTACGCATTTCTAAGCACCTTTGCAAACTTTTGTTTTTGATGCATACGATTTCTGAAATATATCGTTCCTCTGATGATCGTCAATTTTTTCGAAGCACTTCATCGAATACCTGTTACAGACGAGCGTACCGTTCAACGTTCAAATTATTTTTACTCAAAAGAAAAAGATGTATAGGCACAGAGGACCAATTTCTTTTGTGCCTATGTTTTTACCACTTTAGCTCTGATACACAATTCCTAGTACTCTGTTTCGTTTGATAACATTTCCTTTGTATACATCATCATTACGTACACCTCTTTTCTTTTATTAAGTACTGTTACTGAATAACATTTCCGTTTCTACATCCTCTCAAGTCTCTCATTCGCTCTCCATAATTAATAAGAATTGTTGAAATAAGAACTAAACAAAAGGCGCACCTTCGTTGACTTAAAAATGGCAGCTTGCCATATTAAAAAATTGCCCGTGTGTGTTGTCGATATCAAAATCGAGCATACCTTTATTTTACCATAACAGATACCAATAAATGGTTTGCTATTGAGAGGTACCAAATAATATCATTTGATCCCTTTCAATAAAGCACGTTTAGAAATTATATCGAGCATCGATGTACACCAGCGACACTTTACACTCTTAATCTAACTGATTCATAATGATTGTTTTCATATCTATTTTTAATTCGGAGGGGCTCCTTTTTTCGATATTGACATAATGAATAATTAATAAATATACAGTAATGCGGCATAAATATTGAAACATATGGGATTCTTTTTATTATTAAAATATTCCATTTTTTTTTTTGGGGATAGGTTGTGCATGTTTAGGAACCCCAAAATTTATTTTGACATACTTCACGTGACCACTAGTATGGCTGTAAATTTAAATGAATTTCTAAAAAGTGAGTTTAGATGACATGATATCCAAAAATATTATTTGAAAAAGTTGCTCAGAATTCAATTCTGAGGCGTGTACAAATTTTTGTGAATATATTTGAAAAAAAAAAATTAAAATTACTATTTTTCCAAATACTGTTTAATTGAATTACATATTTCCATTTTTCTCGTTTTTAGCAGCTCAACAGCAGTAATATTTCTAAATCTGGTTGATACTCAAACAATTTTATCAATTTTTTCATAATTAACACAGCGAAAACTGGAAAGTACGTTTTTCTATTTTGCGTTCATAAAAACGCAATTGTAACACGCTTTTGCGTATCGAAAAGTGCTTCATTGTGATACGCCTTTTTTCATTTCTATAGGTTGGCTTTATTGAATACATTATGACAGAAAGCAAAATTGACGTTTAATGCATGTAAATTGTAAATACTTTAATCAAAAATTCTATACAAATTTAGTTTACATTGTTATTGTTATGAAACGTGGAATTACTGTATACATTTACACTGACGGAACAAGTATCTTGAGCATGTATTGTTATGCCAGGCAAATTCTTCGTAACAAAGTTTTGCTGAGTTATGTTATTGGCTTTAATGGTAGACTCTTGTGATTGAGAATCATTCGATGATATAACTCTAGAATGACCAGATGTACTTGGCCCTGATAAGTTGTGCGCTACAGCCACTTTACTTTTCATAGATGTTTCGATGTAACCCTCAGCTACCGCAGATGACTTCCATCCACCATGACGTTTATAGTCAGCAAATCACTGCCTGCGTCTGCTAAGTGTGTAGCACTAGAACGTCTGAAGCAATGTCCAGTATAAAGCTCTGAATGGGCAATTTTAGAAAATCAGCTATTAATTTAGGCATTTTGCCAATCGTATTAATTCCAATCGGGCACGATATACAAAAACCATTGCGATATGTAAGGAAGAATCTTGAATGATTAATATTTTTTGGTCGCAGGGCGACATATTTTTTAATTAAAGTAATCCATCTTTCATCCGTAATTGCAAAAACTCTTACGATATTATTTTTTGTTTTAGGTACTGTCACCAAAATAATATCACTCTTAAATTCTAAATCATGTATGGACATATTTGTTAATTCATCTCGTCTACAGGCACCTGTGCAACCCATTATTAAAACGATCTAAAATTAAATCCATTACATAAAAAAATACATTTTGCAAATAATATCATACCTTTATTGCTAAATACAATGCGTCAGAACCTTCTTCTATAAATTTATTAATATCTTCAATGCATAAAATTTTAGATTTCTTAGCCTCGTATCCCTCAGAGAATCGTTTTAAATAGGCTTGTAATTTAATAAATTTTGATATGTCTGTATTTTTATAAATGGAAAAGCAAGAACGAAGCATGGAATACATAGACCATAAGGTAGAAGATTTCTTATTTTTACCTTGTAATTCAAAATATGCCAATAAAATGTTTTCAGATATTGTGTTGACATAATCTGTACAGCCCATAGTTCAAATTGATGGTAGCATTTTTCATATACTGCTTTTGATTTTTTCGGTAATAAATTTATGACGGCGTTATCCGCAATTTCACGCAGTTTGTGTGGCGTACAAGATAAATTGTCTCAGTATCACTCATTTTTTACAGTTTACAGAGACTATATTATGAAATATATTGTTTAACAATTTAAATAGCCGAATTTTATTTTGAATTCGTCAAATGTCAATCGTATGTCAATGTGACCAACTTCATATAAAAATAAAACTCAACATTTTTTAATGAGATTTTATTAAGTATTTTATTATCAATTTATAATGCAAAATAGAAAAAATAGTATAAAGGACTCGTTTCATAAGGCTTTTTGTCGCACTCGTTCATTAGAAACTCGCTGCGGCTCGTTTTCTAAACTTGAACTCGTGCGACAAAATCATGCCTTATGAAACTCGTACTTTAATATACTATTTCGGCACGACAATTGTTATTGCAAGGTACTGTATATAGCATTAATAAATGCAAGTTCACAAACATTCTAAACTACTTAGCAAACATGATCTTTACTGAAAATTATACCTTTCTTTTGTTTTGTAACAATACATGCGGCCACCGAAGGTATTAACGTAGATTTTGAAATTAGAGGACAAGGAATAATAAACAGTAGGTAATATAAAAATAGTAATAATTACTTATTTACTAGCAAATTAAAATAGTTTACTACATTATTTTATCGGTTTTAATTTAAAAGCCTACCTTACTTATAAGAAACAGAACGATATATGTGCCTAACAAGTTGTTCATTACTATTAGGTATTGTTTAAATGTTTTTGCTTAATAAGTATTCATATCATTAGCTAAAAGTACCTTATTATTAATCATTTACTTTTATTGGGTTCATAGACATTAAACTATTTTTATTTTACCTACTATTTATTACTTTAATACCTTCCGTGCGCGCATGTAGCGTTATGAGTTATTAGTTTTAGACTAACGGTTTCCACTTTAATGCAGAAAACAGAAAGATGTTATAATTTTCAATAAAAGCAATGTTTATTAAGGGGTCCAAAATAAAAGGGTTTGTAAAAGTTTATTCATTACTCGTAGATACACTCCCTTGCAACAACTGTCATACCGAAAACGTACTTTTCAGTTTTCACTGTGTTAATTATGCAAAAATTGACAAAATTGTTTGAGTATCAACCAGATTTAGAAATATTACTGTAGTTGAGCTGCTAAAAACAAACAAAAAAAAATTAAATATGTAATTCAATTAATCAAGATTTGGAAAAATTGTGATTTTTAAATTTTTTAAAGTATCTTTACAAAAATTTGCATACAGCCTCCGAATTGAATTCTAAACAATTTTTTCAAATAACTTTTTTAGATATCATGTCATCTAAACTCACTTTTTGGAGATTCATAGCATATTTAACAAATTTACCGTCATACTAGTGGTCACGTGACGTGATAGATTTTGTGGTTTCTGGACATGCACAACCTATCCCCCAAAAAAAAATTTAGTATATTTTAATAATAAAAAAATTCCCATATGTTGCAATATTTATGCCGGTTCATTATTTAATGTCAAAGAAGGAAGACGGAGCGAATTGAAAAATTGATATGAAATCGTCAGACATCAATTAGATTAAAAATATAAGCATAACCGACATATGCTTTACTGATTTCAGTATAACTGGATACCTTAAATGTTTTCGTGCGCTCCATTTTGATACGTTCATTATTATTTGCATACGTATAAAATGAACAAAAGTAGTAAACCCATTGATATTGCTAGTTATTGTATAATTAACATGCCTTTGGTCTAGTTCCTAGTCGTAGTTCAACTGTAAAATGAAAATACCTTTTAAAACCATTTAGTAAGACTACAGATATTCTAAATACTTCAAACATCAAATAAATTTATTCCTACGCAAAGATACAAACAAATACCTAATAGATGCATTCAACTTCGCCCATTAATAAATCCAGCCTAAGTTTTTTTAAAATAACAGAGAGAGCACATGCGTGTTTACACATTTCGAAGCGGCCGGTTAATGCATAGATCCGTCTATTATCCACGCTAAACATATAGGCCCTATTTTACCCTGTAGGTCGTACAATTAGAATGTGTCGCTGGATTGCGTACACAGGTCCTTTCAGCACGATCAGGCTATGCTAAAAATAATCTTTTTGTTCAAAATCTCTAAATGGCTGAAAATGTTTAGTACTTTTCAACATCGAGCAATTCATTTGATAGTTGAAAGATTTATTGCACATAAAGTTTGCTAGACATTTATTCTAAGCTATAAATTTCCAAAAGTGTAGGCGAAAAATGTAAAATTAGTTGACTGGTAATAAAAATTAACTTATACAACGCCTATTCATGTTACAAGCAAACGACAAATAAATTTTATAATATATAATAAATCCCTTACTGCCAAACTAAATATTAAGTATATACAGGTGTATCAAATAAAAAAGTAAATTTTGCTTGGGTGTTAACTACACGACATATAAGGCACAAACCCGCCGAATCCGGATTTCATCATTAAAAATTTAAAAAACTAAAATTTAGAGCCAAAAATTTTTTAGTCCGGGCCTGATGCAAGGAAAGGTCATGTTAAGCACCCGCTAAACGTGGTATTATGTATAAATACATTGCACTCATTTAGTATTATTCTTAATGGTATGCCGTAAGTTCATTTAACGTCATTCTGAATAAATAAAGGCCAATCGGCCAGTGTGCTCTTGTAAAAATAGTAAAACTGAGGCATTTTAAATTTCTTTTTTTTTATAAAATAAACATTCCTTATTTTTTAAGAGCATTCTACGTAAGTCTACAAAGTATTATTTTTAATATCCTGATAGATATCCTGAGACGTTCGAGTTTCACCGGATATGCGACTTCAGTAGTTACAAAAAACTTAAATATTTTTTGTTTGCTTTGTCGAATCGAGAGTTAGTTGTTAATAAACGGTACCACATGAATCTGAGTTATTTCTTTTGGATTTATCTAATCCAATAACGCAAAATAAATTGAATCGAATTACATAGAAATAAATGTAGATACAGAAAATTTGCAAACACGCTTTTTACTATGATGTCGCGCGAAAATGAATCTATACGTTCCCGCGCTTTTGCCGATGCATCAAGCTTCGATTTTCTTTATATGAAATCATGATGGTCCTGAAAAGCATCGTTTTTTCGAGACGGGAAGAATTTAAATAAAATGTTCGAAGTGGCTTGCACTCCAAGCGGCGATCCACACAAAACTAAGAGGGGTAATGACTGAATGAGAGTGGTATGTGGGGGAAGCATTTAGGTTGGGCACAGGTGCGGTTCTAGCCCACGGCATTTACAAAATATTTTTTTTTCTCGTTAATGCTTACAGATAGACCCCCTGTGCATTAAGACTTTTTGATTGTATATGATTACAGCTGCTACATATTATTATATTTACCTCTATATCGGGTACACCCTGTATATTGAACTCTTTGAATTAGTAAGTAAAAATATATAGCTCGAACAGATTTTTTAGCGTATTTTTTTTTTAAATAATTTTGTTGCATTCTTTGTATACTTATTTTATATTGACTTTAAAATGTTTGTATACATTAACCAAACAATTCTTGTCATTAAAAAATAATTAAAATGAAATATTGCTAATAGGTGGCAATATAATTGAATAAGTTTTCCAGTGATTGAAAAAAGCAGTTAAAGCTGTCGAAATAGTTTTCAACTCAATTGTTCTTTTGTTTTAATCAAACTATAATCCAACTAGAAGATGCATTAAAATAAATTGTGAATACTTATTAAATGCAGAAATAAAATATAGAATGATTACGTGTTATCAAAATCAGCGACTGCGAAAACTTCAAAAAAAATGTTGGCTGTCCATTATATTGAAACAGAAACGTATGAAGTGCAGAGCTTTCATCTCAACATTCCAATTGAAAGAAACAAATGCGAAGTTCATTGTACTTTACAGGATATCACAAAATTAATTCCACAATTCAGGTTGAATGCAATCGACAAGCCAGTTGCTGTAATTGCTGCAACTATGAAAGGACTGATTACAAACTAATCGCCGATTAGTCGAGCCGTGTACGAAATTCAATTCTTTTACAGTAACCGATTGCAAAACAGTTGGTTTCACAACCGTTTGACAACTAAAAAACGCAAATCAATTGCGCCGTGTGCAAACCACCTACGTAAAACTCCTAAGAATTAAACTAATTAGTTATGTTCTCTGCATCTCGCTTCATTATCTAAAGGGCGTTTCAATCAGAAGGCGATAGTAAAGGTTGCGTTCTTCCCAACATTATTTTCGCTACGTACAATTAGACATCGTTTCTACAATTTATTAAACTGACAACTACCTTGTGTACATCTTTTCCAGTGATTTCTATCTTCAACGGATAATTACCCTATAGATCTTTTGATTAAAAAGCATTGGTTAAGGATTGTTGCAAGTCGCTGATCTTTGTAGTGGTAAGTCATGGATTTCATTTAATTTGTTTAACAGCGTGTGTATATTTTTATGTTGTTTTTGCACTTAATTGTTATACATCGTCTCAGTTTATGAATATTGCTCCCTTAATTTAAAACGTATTTAAGAAACTTCTTTCTTCATGCACTAATTGTATTTAACTTCTTAATCCACATCATCATAAACCAACTGGCAGTTACATTATTTAATGTATTGTAATTAAACATCCTCTACGAGCCATCGATTAAGATAGCAGCTGTTATTATGAGTCTGGATAAAAACTAAACTAACTCATTTTTTTAAAATACTTTTAACAACACCAAATCAGTTTACTTGCTTGTTGCTTTTTAATTGTTATTAGTACTTAATTATGTTAATTTTTGCTAGTTATTCTAATATCATAAACAAGTTAAGACATTTAAATTCACTTGTTGCAAGTAAAACTGTTAGGCTGCAACAACATCGTAATTTGTGGTTTGTAATTTTTTTTACTATTTATTTATTTCGCTTTTCACTTCTTGTTACCATTACACTATTGCTTGTGCAATGTACTTTTTATTATTTAATTAAATTATTATTTGAAATTTATGGTGAGCTTGTTGTTTCAAAAAGAAAATCCACACCTTCTGTTCTCGATTTTTGAATAGCGGATATGCATTTTTGGTGGATTACCTGGCAAATGCACTGCCAGGTATTTAATATTTTGGTTATAGTTTTGCTGTGGATTGACTTTGGTGGTATATAATGCGGTAGCATTGTGTTCATAGCTCGGGTTATGGTAGTAAATACATAAAAAGGAAATGTCTATATAATCTCTGATTCTATCTTGAATTTGTAGTGGGTAAAAAATTTCACAGTTGAAGCAATGAAATGTAAAATAGTAAAATCTGTTTGTGGCAATTACAACGGCTTTTCCATGTACCAATAATCCCCTTTACTAAAATACCTACCAAAAAGGTAGTAAATTAATAAAAAGAAGCTCTGGAGTCAAATTTACCCAATTTAACAGCTTCGACCTCAAAATGATCAAGTACATTTTCGGAAGCGACATTCGCATCAAGATGTCTAACTACCGCAATTAACTTACTAACACATATGTATCTAGCAAGTAGGATTTCCGCCTCTCGTTCAAGCAATACAAAAGCGTTGACGATGACTAAATAACCCGTCTGATATTCCCTTTAATTGGACGCCTAAGCGGAATCTCGCATCAAAACGTAACAATTGACGGCCTTATGCCATAGTCAAGGGTTAGTCGACATTTACGTATTTAAATTGTCCGGTCGCCGTTTGATCTGCCTGTCAGATAGCGAAAATTAAGGGTTCGGCTGGCGCAACCTTCGCCAGAAAGAAGTAAGGGCGGAATCCAGGCATCTTTTATCAGCACTTCCTTCAAATGTCGGTGCTCGTCTCGCTGTCAGGGGTTAGGTGGTTATTCCCAAATCCCCGCTGTTAATTTAAAGTCAACAACATGTCGTTTAGATTGGGGCTTTTGAAAGCCCGTTCCATTACGCTAATGTGTTTTGTTGTTTAAGCTTTCTTTAGCATATCGAATTTTTCTAACACAGAAAGGCGTTGTGCAACGAGCAAATATAGATAAACATTTTTAGATACAAAACGTTGCTAATGTGTTTTGTTACATCAACATTCTTTAACACTAAATTGTATTATTTTTCATAGATAAAAGAACAATGAAGAAAGAGAAAAAAAAGTATCTCCCCTATTAAAACGTATTTCAGTTCTACTAGCATTTTACACTGTTATTGAAGGATAATAATTAATTAGCAAACCACAATCCAAAAAAACTAACATAGTAAAAGTTCAGAAATCCCCATATAGTTCGATTTTTTCATGGTGTTTGACTGATCGGTTCAACCCGTCGCGTCGGTCAAAACTCACGGATGACTTTGGCCCGTCGGCGTCGTGTGGAACCGTTCAATTATAATGTTCTTAGCATGATGTAATCATACGCTAAAGCTTACGCCTTTTGCTCAGTTATCAAGAGCAAAAGAGACAGTGTTACAGGGTTCAATGCTTTTTGTTATAATACAGTTGCATTATCAGGAAACTGAGAAATTGCTGACGAATTGACGTCTTACATTTATATGTTAATATGACGGATATTCTTTTTTAAGTTAAACATCTGTGAAACAGATCATTACAGTGCCGGGGATGCGGGTATATGCATTGAGCAAGAACTTAAAACAAAGAAACCAATCAGATTGGACAATGCTCCAACATTTAAAGATTTTTGTGATCTTCTACCAGTACCACTGAGGCACATTTTCAATTTGTCCTTGCAAGCTGGAATACCTTCAGATGTATGGAAATTGACTGAGGTTGTTCCTATACTTAATGGATTGATACGATACGATACGATGGATGCGAATCTGGTGCCCAACTATCTGTCAATTTCTGTTTTTCTGGTTGTCTCTAAGGTGCTTGTGCAAATTATACAGGGTTTTCCACGGAAGTGGCTAGTTAGAAGTTTTCCGGCTTAACGAAATTCCTCAGTTTTAAAAATTTGCAACAACTTAGCACTTACTTTTTTTTCTAAAATATTTCCAATTTCTTTTGGAATTACTATGTTTTGAATTTACCACAAAATTCTATGACGATTACTACTAGGGTTTCCTATACCTATCTTCAACTGTTTTTGAGATATTACGATTTTTGCTAAAATTTTGACATTTACATTGTTATATGTAATTGATTGATTCTCACTTCGTTTAAGTGTCAGAAGTCTCCCACTTTAAAATTAAGAAGTACTAACATCGTTTTACCAAAATGTAATAAAAAAATTCGTTGGAATTATACAGGGTGTTTAAAAATTAGTGTCATATCAAAGAATTTTGAAAATTGCAGAACTTAATTTTTTCAAATAGAACAGCCTGTATATTTTTTGTATTTTTGGATGTAGAGTTAAATTTTACACCGATTTGCTGTAACATTCCCTATACCCATCTTCAGTAGTTTTCTTTTAAATTACTCGTTTTGTGTATTACCGCTTTCAAATGGCCGAACAATTTCTATCTGGTACTTATAGAGAATTTACTGTAATGGTATAGGGAATGTTACAGCAAATGGTGTAAAATTTAATTCTACATCCAAAAATAGAAACATATACAGGGTGTTCTATTTGAAAAAATAAAGTTTTGGAACTTTCAAAATTCTTTGATATGCCACTGATTTTTAAACACCCTGTATAATTCCAATGATTTTTTTTTATTACATTTTGGTAAAACAATGTTAGTGCTAGTTAATTTTAAAGTGGAAGACTTCTGACACTTAAACCAAGTGAGAATCAATCAATTACATATAACGATGCAAATGTCAAAATTTTAACAAAAATCTCAAAAACAGTTGAAAATAGGTATACGAAGTTCAAAAATGTAACAACATATAGGGTGTTCTATTTAAAATAACAAAGTTTATGGCGACCTTCGGTTAACCAGAAGTGCAAAGAAGTGGGAAATATTTTAGAAAAAAGTAAGTACCAAGTTGTTGCAAACCCCACATTTTTAACACTGAGGAATTTCGTTAAGCCGGAAAACTTCTAAGTAGCCACTTCCGTGGAAAACCCTGTATACAACAAAATCCTTTCGGAGGTCAAATTAAACATTGCTGTTGAGTAGTATTGAGTATTTTCTTTTGGCGAGGAAGTAAATGGAAATCAACCTTTTATTATTCATTGAGTATCTGTTGAAAGTCGAAAAACGATGGATGATTGTTGTCAAGTAGATACAATCTGTACTGATTTCTCAAATCCACTCTACAAAATTAATCACGGCCTTATTTGGACAAAACTTGGCAATTTCGGTTTTCCTATGGGTTATGCTATTTGCAATGTGGTGTTGATAAATGTACTGACGTTACATTCTCCAGCAAAATTGAGCAATTCTTTTCGACTACAGAGTTGCCGAATTGCTGTTGCCACGGACGTGTTCGGTCAAAGATTTTGTTTAGCCTTGTGCATTCGCTTATTTGATCATATAATAACACTTTATCAAAGAAAAGTAGTTGAATCAAACAAATATTTACCTAATGCCAAATCCAGCAAGTGTTAGGCTATAGTTCAAGTAGTTATATTAATTTGGAGTCAAGAAAGTAGATTTGCAATTCTTAACTCCGTAGTAGCATTGTTCTCATTTAGTGCGGGAAAAAATATTTCAAATAATAATTTCAAGGTGTTGTGATTTATGATAAACTTAACAAGAAACCAAAAAGGAATGCGTATCTGTGTATGTATACTGCCCGACAAAATTAATATCGTGGTCCACACTATTTTTTATATAGATATATTTTCCTATGTGATTTTTATAATTTCCAAGTGTTTTATACGTAGGTACGCCAATAAACCTCCTACCTGCAAAAGCAGATGGCAGCCGAATACGAGCTTGTTCAAATAATAAGCAGTTTTATAGTCACTGCACTATAAACGAACACATTAATTTTGTCGAACAGTGTACATGCATATGTTAAAATAATGAATTTAAATTTGTGATGCATGTAAGATATGTGTGTGCTCATATAGGTCCATATTTAGACATACAACAATCGAATAAAAAATTCGGCTTTGTCTTTTGTTCAACAGATCGAAATTGTTTGACTCAACAAAACTTAATATGCAAAGGGCATCTAACTTAGGTGCGTCGTTGTTAACGAATTTTTATTTAGTATGATTCTATCTTCAAACTTGCTTTTGCAAAAGCCGTTTGTCACCCAACCAATCTGAAATTATTAATTTAATTAATTCGCTTATCTTTTCTGTCGAATATGAAAATGAAATAACGTGTGGTGATCCAATTTTTAACATATCTATGAGGATATATACAATGATAAAATTTGTATATATGTTTATTGCGTGGGGGCTCCTAGAGGAAATTGTGAGCTTGATACATACGCATAAATTTAATAGAAAACCTAACTAGGTATGTCTTATTTTACACTTTGATTAATGCTTATAATTTGAAACTAGTTATATGTTGGTCAACCCAGCAGCGCTGTTACTTATAAAGCTCGGGCAAGAAATTCGTATTTCTTTAAAGGTATACCAAGGAAACGATAGATGTAAAATTAATAAAACAGGTCTTTTTAACAAAATATTATCAAGCTAACCAAAATTATAGCAAATCTAAGAAGATAAACGTGGTGGAGGCAATTATTTTTTGCTTCTATTTTATTAATTTAGCAACCTGCTTTAATAATGGTAAGTCACCTGAAGTCAGTGCAATAAATAAATTCAGTCTACGGAATATTTGGTACCCTCAAATTGATATAACTAATGCACCCAAGTAAACAATTTAGTCTAAACAAATATTTAGTTTTACATAAATAGTTATGTTAATTGCATCTAATATTTTAGCACATTTACTTCAATTTTTTACCATATTTTAATCTAATCTAGTTTACTTTTTCTAAAAACAAATAGCACATTTGAGTCAAATATATATTGGTAAAGCAGGTTAATTTAAAGAAATAAATATTTGGTTGTCCACATATAAACAACCTGCTTTTTCATTAATTTAGCATTTTTTTTTCTGTGTACGACCTAATTTGGAGTACATTTCCGTGATATGGGATCCAACAACTAGAAAGGACGACAAGCCCTTAGAAAAAGTTCAAAATATATTTTTGCAATTTTCATATTATTATAAAAAAAAAGAAATGCTCCTTTTGTATCTTAAGGACACATAAAAGACAATTTTTCGGAGCCCACTGCTCAAATCTAGACGCGCAATTGCTATATTGAATATTTTATTTTAAAGTTTTAATATTTTGATATTAAAGCTGCATATTCTATATTACAGTACCAGACCTCTACCTACGATGCGAGCAATTTAAACACCGTGTCTCAACCGTATCAAAATATACAATATCTATTTTCAGGATGTCGGGATATTTGGCTCATGGTAATTTTAAATTATATTTATATAGAATTGGCAGGGTTAATGGTTCGCATTGTGAATGTGGTGGGGTAGATACAGCGGGGCATACTTTAATGGATATCCATTCACTGATGCGTGGTGGTCGCTTACGGAAGTTAGGGCATTAGCTAAAGGGTTAAATTGGCCGGAACACGAAATAGATATTAGAGATAGCGAGTCGGTCGAGTGGTGAGAATTTTCTAATGCTGCTAAATAATTAAATAGAACGTTAACTTGACACTATACCACTGACAGAGAAGTCAGCTTCATGGTCCGCGAAGAGCCGAGGAGCTACTTGGGGAAGCTACACCTATCAGAATTAAAAAAAAAAACCAGAGTGAGTTTCTTCTATGGTTTTCGCTTACGCCTTGGTGAATTTTGGAAGATAACTAAAATCGTTCCATGGCATGGGCGCAAACATAATAACTCACAATTGACCAATTTATTATATTTTTGTTACTACTTATTAATAATCATAGGGAAAACTTAGTTAGAGAAGGCACATTTCAAGTTGTTATGGAATCCATATAATACTTAGAACAGTTAGCTTCGTGTAGTACCAGTAGGTGGAGCAAGAAGAAAAAGAATTGTAATCATTTAGTTTTTCATAGAGTGTCGAGATATTTCGTGTATTGGAGGCAATTCCTTCCAAAATCGGTTTTCAAGTATTCAATACATGTCTAAGAAAAAAATATATCAATAAATAGAAGTTCTAAAATGCCTAGCAACCGTCTATACCTAATGAGTGATTAACTACTCTTGCTGCATCACAATCGAAATGAATTGATCCTCCGCAATTTAGCTGACGAACACCACCTTCGTCTCCTCCCCACATTTGTCATTAGCTCTGTTCGGTCGTCAAACGCAATTAATCCGCTCCATCCTATTTGAAACGCTTCGCGAATTAATATTCGAAAGTTCCACGGGAACTCCGCCCCACCGTATACCAACGCTATAGGAATATTTTACCGTTCCTGCCGCATTACCTATCGAGAAATGAAAAATACTGAAGTGCGGCTACAGCCGTGAATGATTCTAGAGGGGCAATTTTAGCGCACGAAACTTGACTGCCACCGTCCCCACCAGGAAAAGGATGATCGATCTTGCTATCCCAGCGCCGACGAAAAATCGACCATCAGATAATAAGGGGGGTACTTCAAGCTTGCCTAAAGGATGCAATTTAATAGATATTGAAATATGAGCGAGGTTATCAGCGTCTGGCTGCATTTTTGAAAGTCCCGTTAATGCCAGCGAATTAATGATTAGTTTCTACTTATCCAGTGGCCTTCTCACTTCAAGTTTGGCGATTTTTCATTAGGATTATATCAGAAAAAATGGCCAAATACTATTTCAAATACTTTACCGGAAAATAGAAACTTAGTTCCTACAAAGATGTGGTAAACTTCTATTTATTGTAATAACTACCACTAAGAATTAAGTATTTTGCAAGTTCCTTAGCCAGCCAAGCATCTCCAGCAGCCTCCAAGCATCTTAGCTTTTAATAGACAGAAAACAGCGCACAGCGGGTTAAAATTGCATTGTCGCGAAAAGAATATCTGTAAGTTTTTAATTAATGAAAATTGTAACGCGCTATTTGTGCCACAACAAAACCAGTAACAACAACTTATCAAAAAATAGGTTAATAGTAACAAGCACCAAGTTTCAACATAAAGAAAGAGATAACTAGAAAAAAAAATTGGATAACAGTGAAGGTAATCAAAAAATCATATATTAAGAGATGCAAGTCGAATAACAAACTTAATAAAACGTAAACTATATTCACTCAATTTTCTGGCCTGTAATTTTAATACTGCAAATACTTTGAAATAGAACCTTGTACAATTTTCATATTTATAAATAATGGGGCTACTCTTTATTTTAATTTCTTTCTTAATTAGTAAGGCGGGTTGCACACTGACGAAAACAGTTTCGTAAAACCGGTTTTATAAAACGAGTAGTTCCTTATAGAAGAAGGAAATAGGATGGTAAATATATTTCTTAGCAGATTAAATGAACTTTTGTACTCTTTAATTATTAATAATCAATATTTCATCATAGCGGGTGACTTCAATATCGATATTAAAAACAATTCTAATACAGGACAGCAATTTATTTCACTTTTAGACTCGTATAATGTTAAAATAACCATCAATGCTTACACCAGGGTGATTGGGGAATCAAAATCTTGTCTTGATAATATTTTAACTAATATAGACTGCGATTTTACAGCAAAAGTACTTCAGACTCATGTATCAGATCATTTTGGTCAATTGTTAACACTACACATAGAAAATGAAAACATTAAGAGTTATAAACAAATAAGAATTTTTAATGAATACAGCACAAAAGCTTTTTTAGATTCTCTGAACGAAGTAAACTGGAGTGATGTATATGATTGTCAAATTAGTGATGTAAATGCCCAATGGAATATCTTTTTAGACATTTTTTTAGATAACTTCCAAAAATGTTTAAAGTTAGAAAAATTTCAAATAATAGCAATGTTACTTTGAAGGTATCCTCTCCTGAAATAACAAATTGCAAAAAGAATCTCAGTACTTTATCAGTTTTATGTAAATTTAATAAGGAATTTAACGACCTATATAACACAGAAAAACTGAAATTAAATCAGTTATTAACTAACGGTAGAAAAACATATTATAATGATCTAATTTTGAAATCCGATAATTTGCCTAAAGCTATTTGGCACGTTACCTCAAATATTGTAGGAGGTTTGAAGAAAAAGAAAGCAAATATTTTTAACATACAACGTAATCCGGTAGATGCTGTCAATGCGGTTAACGAGCATTTTGTAAATATTGGAATTAAGCTATGTAAAGACATTCCACAAGTACCCTTTAGTCACAGTTTAGTAAATGTTAATGAAGCTTTAACTTTAGAATTAACTAATGAGGAGGAAATCATTAATATTGTTAGTAATTTTAAAAGAATAATAGTTGTCCTGGTAATGATGAAGTCACTACCGCACTTTTGAAACAATGCATACATGTAATAGTAAAGCCTCTAGTAAAAGATATTAATAATTCGCTAATTTTCGGAATATTTCCGGAACGTTTAAAAGTAGCAGTAGTTGTTCCAATCTTCAAAGAGGGTGATGACCGTTTCATAGATAACCACAGACCAATTAGCATTCTCTCTTGTTTCTCAAAAATCTTTGAAAAAATTGTAAGTTTTCGTATTATTGTTTTTTTCAATGAGAACAATTTATTCTATGCAAACCAGCATGGGTTTATGAAGGGTAGATCTATTGAAACCGGCCCTTTTTGACTACCTGGACGCAATTTATCAGGCTCTTGAGGATAGTAGCATTTCCCTAGGGATTCTCCTTGACTTCTCTAGAGCTTATGATTGCATAAATCACGATAAGTTATTACTTAAATTAAAAAGCTATGGTGTAAGAGACACAACTTTGAAATGGATGGAATCATTACTTGAAGGGTAGAAAGCAATTTGTAAAAGTAAACTTAGATGGAATATAGTCAAGTCCGTTCCAAAATTAGTTGAAAGGGCTTGCCACAGGGTATGCGTATTAGGTCCTCTATCATATAATATTTATATCATTGATCTGTGCAACATATTAATAAATACTTTGCATACGCATATTAATTATGCAGACGATAATGCTTTACTTATAACATCAAAAGATTTAAGTACTTTAAAAACTCAAGCAGAACAAATATTGCATAGAATAAGACAATGGAGTTTTGAAAATGATCAATTACTAAACATAGCCAAGACTAGAATTATAATATACAAAAAAAATCTAATATAGGAACTGACAGTTTCAAAATGTATGACAATTTATCTCTAAGTAAGTCAGTTACCTTCCTGGGTCTCACTATGGATGAAAACTTAAATTGGAGCTCCTATCTGGACATATTGGTAAAAAAATTAAATCAACTCAGTTATTGCATAAGAATTCTAAGTAAATATTGTGAAAAAATGTTTTAATTACTATATACTATGGAGTTTTTATATCAAGACTGAAATTTGCTATCCTGTTATGGGGCAACACTTCAGGTATTATTAGAGTTTTTCGAGTTCAAAAACAAGTGTTACGTATAATTTTTGGCCTTCCTTTGAGGGAATCGTGTCGTGAGAAATTTAAAGCTAATAGGTTACTTACAGTTGTTGCGCTGTATATTTATGAGTGCTTAATTTTTAATTTCAAATATAAAGAAAAATACGAACATCTTCTGCCAGATCATTGTCATAATACAAGATTTCAAACAAATTATAATTACCCGTTGCACACCATGTCTTTATTTGAAAAAGGTCCTTGCTACTCAAGTATAAAGTTTTTCAATAAACTTCCCCAACGAATTAAAGTATAAATAATTTGAAATTATTCAAGAAAGAAATCTTTAATTTGCTAATTAATTTGGAACCTTATGAATTTGAGGATTACTTTAAGATGTAGTTTCTGAGTTTGCTAAAGAAATATATTTACCTCTGGGTGTATTGTGACTTAATATTTAACTTTTAGTAATTATATAAGCTTTTTAGTTAATTTTTGTTTTCTGATAAGAATACTACCTTTTTTGAATCGATATGTAATAGGTATATGTTAACGTCACTTTTTTGATTTGTAAATTGTAATTGTACTTGTATATTTTATATAAGCTTTTTAGCTAATTTTTCTTTCGGATAAGAATACTACCTTTTTTGAATCAATATGTAATAGGTATATGTTATGTTAATGTCACTTTATTTGACTTGTAAATTGTAATTGTACTTATATATTTTATATAAGCTCTTTAGTTAATTTTTCTTTTCGGATAAGAATACTACCTTTTTTGAATCAATATGTATATGTTAATGTCGCTTTTTTTTTATTTGTAAATTGAAATTGTACTTATATATTTTATATAAGCTCTTTAGTTAATTTTTTTTCGGATAAGAATACTACCTTTTTTTGAATCAATATGTAATAGGTATATGTTAATGTCACTTTTTTTGATTTGTAAATTGTAATTGTACTTATATATTTTATATAAGCTCTTTAGTTAATTTTTTTTCGGATAAGAATACTACCTTTTTTGAATCAGTATGTTATAGGTATATGCTAATGTACTTTTTTTTTTTTGATTTGTAAATTGTTTCGGACTTGTTTCAACTCACTTATTTTTTTTTTTTGTGGTTGTTTGAAATAAAATTATCTATCTATCTATCTATCTGGGTGGGGGTAAATAATTTTGTCTAACTGTGGCTAACAGTAACTGCGGAGCTGCATGACATAATTGTTTATATTCACATTCGATTATTAACTTTGTTAAAGGATGTTTTCCCATTAATAAAATTGGATGTTTAGAATCGAAACGTTGAGTACTGTAATCATCCTTCTACCCGCATAATACCATATTCATATAGAAACGGAGTTAATATTGAAAGATTACTTTTCACATGTAAAAATTGTTTTTAGACAACATGTTTAATTCTTCAGCAAAAGTTTCCTCTTGAGATTATTTAATTATTTCCCTGAGGCTCTCAGAGGGTTCGTGATTGCTTAAATGACCTGTCCTTCTTTCAATTTTTCTATGTTTCAAATTATAGTAAGATATTATGGAATATACCACAACTCTTTTCAACTTTGTGAAACACGAAAATCACGTAACGCAATTAGGTATGTATGGTTAAATTGTCACTTGACCAGTCCACTCAGGTGAAGAAATCTGGCCCATGTCACCATAGTCATAAGCACATGCTTCGCATGCACCGCTGCGGCATACGCATCGAAAACGGCATCGCAAAATCCGTAGATTTCTAGCAGTGCCACTTCATTGCAAATTACGTCCCTCGGTATTTTCAATTCGCCCAAATCCATAATTTCTGAATTAAGCCTTTAACCAAAATAATGCAAAGATTGGATTTGTAATTTCCAGTCTGTAATAAGTCCCAAAACAATGACGAACCTATTAATAAATCAACCTCATTTAAAACCTTAAATTCATTGTCTACCAATTGCAATTTTTCCGGTATGTTCCATGACGAAATATCTATTTGTATGCTTCCAAATTCGTCCCATACCGGTTCTAACTTTTCTAACCGCACTGAAAGATCACTTACATAACATTACTAAGGAATACGCAAGAAGGGAGATCTGGACCTGGCTAGATAAAGAAAGTACAAAGAAACGGAGGTCGACTGAAGGTTAACTCCATACTAAAGCGCTAAAGGGGATGGGGGTGCTAAATTCTCTCACAACCTACTCAGACGCTTCAAGAAAGAAGCTAATACCATTACTGGGTACTGTCCCCTGAAAGAGAATCAATTCAACACAGGTCGAGTAAGCAAACCGTGGTGCAGAAGATGCGAACTACAGGAGGAAACGAGTTTACATGTAATCTGCACATATGAGGAATTGAAAGTACTCAGGCAGAAATATTTCGAGAAGTATCTATTGGAGCCCTCAAGGGTTCTCAAGTTTCCACTGGGCAAGATACTGGGCTTTATAGAGAACACCGGCTCCTGGGCACCTAGCTCAAGTGCCCGGACTATAGGTGCCCACCCTAACTAATTGAATGAATGAATAAATGAATAAGATCACTTACATTTTCCTCCAACTTATCCCCCTGCTCTAATTTTACATTTACATTATTTAAATAATTAGAAAAGCTAGTTATCTTGTGTTTAATCACACCCCGTTTTTTATTTAATCGCGTGATCGTCTTCCTAAATTTTTCCAACGATAATCTATTTCACTCGTAAAATACCCAACTCGTAGATATGCGACAAGCCACACAGTAAAATATTGCCGTATTTAAAATAATTTCTCTCTATTTTAAATGAAATAGGTAAAAGTACACTAAGTAAGTATAAGGAGATTGGAATAAAGGAATTGGCTTACTGGTTTAAGTTCCCTTGGCACGCGTCTACCATTTTTCATCATTTTACCGATTTTTTTATAACTATCTATTTTCATCCGGTTACCCTTTAGTTTTTATCCACAAACTACTATCAGGCACGAAGGATCAAAATGTTACGACGACGTAACGGATTGTATTTTTCTTTTGTTTGTTGTAGTTAAACTTTTATTATCGGATAAAATGAATTAAAAAAAACAGTACCTCTTCGTTGGCGGTTAAAACTCATTTCTCTGTTTATAGTTTTCTACTAGTTTCATGAAATTAGGTTCGTCAGTGTACAGCCTACTAGGAAATAATTCTAATTTTTAATGAATTAATTGTAACTAATATTTTAGAGATTTGATAGAAATAGTGCTTCTTGTTAATATTCAAGAGGCTATTCATATCGTTATTTCCAACAAGGGTTCCTTACCACAAATATTTCGTCTCTTTAAAAGATAACATTAAATAGAATAGAAAGATTTTAATTCTGGATCTGACTGACAATGAGCTGTGTGGGTGCCAGGATACGTCAGGTTACTCCTCTCATAGATTTGAATGGCAATGTACCATCGCCGTCACTCATAATGTCCGGTCGGTCACGTATATCCAGAGGCACGGTCACAGTCTATCGTATATCCAGATTATCGGGTAGATCCGGCAAGCATAACAGAGGTGTTATGCAGGTAGCTTCGGGTACTCGGAAATGAATCGAATGTTTTTTTTAAGGGCTAAAATTCGTTTGAGATTATATTTAAAGGAGAAATACTAGAAACGAAACAAACTTTTCACTTATTGAGTATGTGGATTCTTTTCCTGTCAATTGTAGTTTTTAAACAAAGAATATTAAGTGCTTGATGAATTATTAATATTAACGTTAGTTGTTACTTTGTTTTTAATATTTTGTGTGTCTGGTCATTTTTCAAACACTAAGTATATATTACTTTCATAACATGCTTTTACCATACTAATAGCCACAAATGTAGAGGAAACTATATAGTTTGGGGAAGAGAATTTATGAATCAGCCACATTTCCAAAAAAAATAATTTGTAGGAATATAATAATTATTATTTTTTGAAGCATCAGATTGCAGCATTGCACTTGCAAATTTCAGTCAGGTATTTTATCACAGCTTTATAAATAACATAAAACAAGTAACATAAACAAGCAGAAATCTAAAACTAATATTTAATAAGTATAAAATCTTATACTTAACTAGGATAAAATTCATAAAATTTTAAATTCCACTACAATAAAATAAAACTGACTGAAAAATCTTCAGGAACAATGGGATAGATTAATTATTGATTAAATGATCAAATAAACCTACCTCTTCATAAGAACAGTAACTCAACCGATTTTTAAAATTTGATGCATATTTATTAACACATCCAGGGGGGTCAATGTTACTAATTTCAATAAAAAGTAATAAAGAATTCATAATAAGGGAAATATCTTTCAATAAGTATAAAATTTTAAACTCGACTAGTCACAAACAATTACCTTTATTATTGATAGATCGATAGCTCCCTCTTGTTAATTCCATATATCGTGTGAATACGAATGAAATGCGATGAGGGAAAATACGAATAGTTAATTGGAACAAAACTTCGTAAACAAGGGAATTAAAAACTCGTATCAAGATTGCTCATGCACAGATTCTAAAAAACATATTTCTACAATTAATTCTTAGGCAGGAACTACAATTAACAAATATGTAAAAATAGCCTAACTAACACTTTTCTTCTCCAAACTGTAATAGTTTTTCCTACCTTTATTGCTATAATATGGTAAAGCTATGTTATGAAAGTAATATATGGGGTTTTAAAAAAATCCGGGAAACACGAAATATTAAAGAAAAAATAACAACTGGCGTATCAAAGGATGCAGTTCCCATTTGATAACACCGAGTTTAATGAACATATTAAATATTTAATTAATCAAGTACTTAATATTCGTTAAAAACTACAAAGTATATCAAATAATTTGGCAAAAAAAACCAAATCCACAACTTTAAAATTAAATATACAACGCAATAACTGGAAAGTTTGTTTAATTCCTAGTATTTCTACTTTAAATATCTCAAACTATTGTTAATCCTTAAAAAGACATTCGAAGTCATTTCTGGGTACCCGAGGTTAGCTGCATAAGACCTGCGCTTGCCGCGCTTACCCGTTAGGCTGGGAACGGTAGACTGTGGTCGTGCCCCTGGATTATACATTAGTACATTACCAACTGGACATTATGAGTGACGGCGATGGTACAGCTTTCATTTTTCGGTCAGGAATCGGAATATTTGTATCTCTGGTTGAATTATAAATTCACAAGAAGAGTCAATTGCATTTTTTCGGTTAATTTAATGGATAGAATTTTTGATTAAGATAATGTCATTTTGACTAACTAATTTCACTTTCTGAACTATTACGTTGTATTTCAGCATTTAGCATTAAATTTGGGAGAGTGTCTAATGCAGCTTGTTTGTTTGCGTGTTCGGTGTTTAGCGTTGTTCTGTCTTAATCTGTTTTCTCAAGCAACACTACGCCTTTCATGTTTTGACTCACAGCCAGATGCGGATTTTGTAATCTGAACAATCAGGTTCCTCTTATCTGATCACAGGTTTGAACAAATGAAGGGAAGGTAGATAGATTATGTATACAGCGAGGTTCAAGCTTCCAATACTGGTTTCATGAAATTAGAATTTTGCAGGGAAACTAATGTTGACATGCTATTAATAACTTTTTCTACAGTAAGTATTACCATTATTCATTACAGTTTTATTTTAATTCATTGCATTTGCAAAGTTTTTACGGTTGTAAATACCTATTTTGTAAGCCGTCATATTAAAGGAGGGGTTAAAAGTTTGAAGATTAAGCTAAATTGCTATTCTGTAAGGCTAAACTAGCGCCTGAGTTTTTTTAACGGGTCCATTAAACGTTCCGACGGTATTCGGAGTTTGTGGAGCGAATGTCACACAGAAAATTATCATTTGATCTAAACGTAGAAGAATGTAGAACAGCTGTTTGCTTTACGGCTTATAATCTGTAATCTATGATATGTCAAATGTATCAGTTCTTTATCTATCAGCGAAAGTGCTAGGCTGAATATGGTAGGAAAAACGAAAAGATTGTCAATATTGTCGCGCTTTTATTTTACAAAGGTACTGAGATCTGTAAAATAAGATGGAGTGGTGGAGGCGCCGGGTAAGTACAAATCTCAGTACCTTTGTAAAATACGAGCGCGACAAGTGGTGGAGGCGCCGGGCAGATGTATCACTTCTCCATCTTGCGGCTCGTTCGACAAGTTATTGTAAATTCTTCTAATTCCGGAATAACAAAAATCCATGAATTAACCTCCCGGGTTCTTATAAACTGATTTTTTCTTATAATTTGCACATATCGATCACACGAGCTAGGAATTTCGACAGGAGTTTTCATTAATGCCAGTTCGCATATCGGGGATGAGGTAGATACAATAGGTTGACTAGACTGTATTATAAAATACTTAGGGGCAATATTAATAATAGTCCTAAAGTCTTTTTCGTCAATTTCGAAATACTTCTTCTGTATCTTGCTAATGGCTAAATAAGGAGCGGTGGGTCTAATTGCCATAAATTTATTCTGATGGAGCCTAATAGGGACTGAAGTGACGGCGTAGAGTATATATGGTTCGATTTGAATAAAAGGCACAGTAACAATACATACCAATTTATTACTAGTGGCAAAAATTTTTCATTTTGTCACTTTATGTATACTGGCTGCTGATTCATAATTTTGATTTAAAGGAAATTTTAAATCATGTGGGAGGTAAGTTGAAATTTTCTTTATTTCATCAATAATTGTTAGAGGAGTCATTAGTAAAGGATGAAGTACTCCTTGTTTTGCCTTGTTTCTCTTGGAAACAAAATAGTGCTGGCAACTAAATATCTTGAATAAAAAATTGAAAGGCAATTGGCACACGTAAATGCGTGAAAGAGACAAAATTTTACTTAAACAAAACTATTGTTGGTAAATAAAATACATTAGTTTGGTTTTTGTCTTATTGTATTTTGGCATTTAAAATTATCGAACATTGTACATTGTGCAACTTTCGTTATATGTGAGTATCTTATGTTCATGCGTACACTATTTTCCTAATTTCCAATTTCCATTAAGTAAACTAGACCATCTATACAAACCCATATCTTTGTCATGTATGTATCATGTAAAATTTGTAAAATCTAGTAACTAACAAAAAAGTTAATAAATAGCATAAATAAATCGTTTTAACATCACCCGTTAAAAATAGAGTTGTGACTGTTCCATTTAACACTAACTATTAAAATTTAACCTTTCATTCAGCTTATAGAATACAATTTTCTCGATTAAAATATGAATTCGCATTTAACGGCTGCTAAAATTTTAGTAGGGGGTTAAATTTAACGTCTCTCTCTTATGGAATAAGTACTGTTCTCGTTCATGTTTTGCACGGTGTAAAGGCTATCCAATTTTGAATACAGATAGCGCTGCCTCTCATAATTAAATATTTTATTATATATTTTTTTTAGTTTAATTTTAAGTGTTTCCCAAATGAAATGAAGATATTTCCGCCGAACCAAATGTGAAGTTAACCTTTGTTAAAATTCGGTTGTTTGCTTGTGTTTTTACCGAAAATTTAAATTATAAAATAAACCAGAATAAACCTTAAATGAACCAGGGAACAGATAAGAGAAGAAGCAACGCTTGTCATTTTTTACGGGTCCGTTATGTACGCCTTCAATGGTCCAACAGCACTGTCAATTTACAGAGAGGGCACCACTGCAGTAGTTATTCTGACGTTGATCTTGACTGTTGTTGAGAGCACTCGAAAATAATTAAACATTATCCTTGGAGTAATTCTGCTGCGTCTTTAATTTAGCTTATTGTTAGTTTCTTATTGTATTATTATTTAGTAATAACAGTAACAATTTCTTTATTACCATTGACATTCTACACAGTATATACTTTCTCACGCTTAACGTAACAACAAATAACAACTGATAATGAATAGCGGCCGTTTGACTCGAGGCTGTACCTCCCTCTCTGACACACGCTTTTTATGATTAGTGTAAATGAAAGAAGACAGTTGAGGCGACTGGTGCTAACATAATGCAACACCGTTAAGAGTCATTTTTTAGAGATAAAATATCAAAGGAGTCAACAGCAACTGACGCTTCTTGTTTTATCTTTCCGCTGACGGAACTTCAAACATGGTGCATTTGTGATAAATAAATTAAATCTTCATGTTTTTATATGTTAAAATCGTAAAATAGATGCTCACAAGGTGGCTCTACCACAAAATGTTATTTATAATTGCTATAAAATTGACTTTATTACATATTACAATATTATTTTAACCTTTAACAACCGTTTAACCAGATTGTGGATACAACCGCTGTGTTTTTGAATTTCACTCTTTTTTAGTTTCCTTCTAAAAAAAAAAAGAATAGCAAGAATATCCTTATTATATCCTGGTAGATAAAAATGAAAAGCGCCGGAAGCAAGTGGCCGCATTTCAAATATCAGCGAGCTGCCGGAACAAACCAAAAAATAAACGAGTGGCCAATTCACACCATTTAGGTTAGCTTTTTATTTACACCTTCCTCTATATCCTTAATGATAGACACATGAGCTTTCATTAATAAAACAGTGTAACTATTAATAACATGTATAATTTATTACCAAGTTTATATCAAATCATATAAAGAGTATGAGAACTCTTACCCAAGGTGAGTACACTTATTTGGAATCTCTAATTATCGAAACAATTTTTAAATATCCCGCGCTATCATAAGAGAAAAGAAAACCACCAACCACGTCCATCAACTTATACAAACTAAAAATTTCAATCTCATAAGAAGTAACAGTACCCTCAAAATATTATCAAAGTTATACATTCATTTATACAAAAATCTAAACAATGCTTTGACCAGATACTTGGTTTATCGGTTTACACAGACGCCAGAGTACCTCCAAATGGAATTTCCTTCTAGTGACAATCCAAATCAAACTCAGATGTACGTAGTGAGAAGTTCTGAACGCGAGGACAACACCGGTATACACAAAAGTCCAAGGAAACAGACCTCCTTCGTAGCATTCAAGATTTATGATCACATTCGAAACAGCAAACACATGTATGATTCCATGTAGAACAGGTATAGCAAACAGCAAATTTCTTATAATGTCCAATAATCTTGACGTTTCTTTTGAATATTTTTAGATCGAAGGTAATTCCGTGAATTTACAAGGAAGATCCCCTTCTATTCCAGATGCACTACAGTAATATGGTTTAATTCATTACACTTGATGAGAAATGACACAGCTTTTTCAAAGACTTTTTATCAACCTCACGTAACCAAGGATTTTCATTCATTTTCTTTCAACGAATCACATTGAGTCACTACCCCATTCAAGTAAAATAGAAACCTAGCATACCAGGCCATCGTACAGTTGTCAGACGATAAATTATATTCAACTTCCATGATTACTAGTGCGAATTAATCCAAATTATACTGGACTTACAAACATAAAATAATAATCACATCTAATATGGTTGATAGCTTTCCTCTATGAAACACCGCAATATATATATACGTTAGCTTTCGTAGTAAAGTAATTAAAAATGGCCGTTTTAGGGATAGTTTCATTAAATGCCAATTTTAACGATTGTAAAATGCCGCCTGAATATTGCTATGTACTTGAGTTGATCCAAAAGTATCGATTTGATTTATACAGGCATAGAGTTATAAGTAACGTGTGTCCAAAGATTAAATAATGAGATAATAGATTCCAGTGATATATCATTCTATCCATGTTAAGTTTAATTTAAAAAAATGCTTTTGGTGTTTCGAATCGTCTATTAGCCTATTACAAATCGCTAATTTTCTGCCATTTGAGGTATTTAGACTTTCGGAGTGTTGTAAATAATTACTCTGGTAAGATTTAATCCGCTTTATATCCCACTCTTCCTAATGCGCCCACGGTAAAAGTGTTTTATCTTGTATACGATATATAAATTTATAAAAAGAAAACGATGAAAGTGCCATTAAAAAGTTTAGTATAATGAAAAAAGGAAGAACCCCGTATATATATTATATATAAATAACGGATCATTTCATTATACTGAACTTTTTAATTTTTTGTTTTTCGCATTTCAACTATGTGTAATTCTAAAAAAAAATGTTGTATGTCTTACTTAATTTCATCAGAGATAAGATTTTATTAAGTATCAATTAAGACATACAAAACAGTATATAGGGTAAAGCATTATTTCACAGCAAGTATTCAAAATGACTACGTTGTTGTTGTTTTAAAATCTAGTAGGCCTTAGCAGCTGAGTCAAAAACGTTTTCGTGTCAGATGAAGTATTTGCGCTTGTCATTTTTTACGAATGACTTTTCCGTTCACAATATGCTAAAATGTTGTTGATAATGAAAAGTTATGATGGTATGTACATTTTCAGAGGCATCTTTGATAAAATACATTGTTTGCCAATTTCGCATTTTTCCCCCTATTATTAAATGTTACTTTGCAATATTGACTACAGACAATTTCGAGATTACTTGGTATATAGCACGCGAAATGCAAGTTTTCTTAATGAGGAATGCAGAAGCTACATCAGCTCAGTTCCGAAGGTCGATTCTGAAGTGTAACAAACGAAAAGTGGATTCTACATCAAGTCACTCTCGAAGGCTGAATCTGGAGTGCAGTAGATGTGAAGCAGGATTCATGGAATCTACTTCTCGATAATCACGAGTTTGTAAACTCATGTTTACTTAATCAAGGAGAGTTGAAATAAAATTCAAAGCTGTGGCAATAAAAGCAAAAGCAAGTACGATAGGACGTCCCGTCGAACGAATTCATTACAATTTTCAGGGGCATCGACCTACTTTGATAAAATCCATTATTTGTTCATTTCACGTTTTTTCGCCTATTATTAACTCCATCATTATTATCAAAGTAGGTCGATCAGTCTAAAAAATTGTATAACTCTATAACATTTCGCCCTACCAAATTTCTCTTAGTAACATATTAGCGTGCTGTGAACGTAAATGGTACTTTATCTGAAACAAAATTGACAAACAATGGATTTTAAGTGGGCAGATGACAAAAAAATTGCATACCGTGATAACTTTTCATTCTGAAGAACATTTCTTTTAACATTTTGGCATACAGCTAACGGAAAAGGTAGGTACATTAAATGAAAGGAAAATAGTTTTGACTCAGCTGCAAAGGCCTACTAAATTTTAAAAAATCATAAGTAAACGATAAGAAAATTTCGGACCAAGCAGGGCTTACTTCCCAAATATTAAATTCCAATTCAATTTTTTTTTTCCTCCATCATACCTATTGTCAGGTTCATCCGTGGACACACATATATAATGTACTAAATAATAATTTAAGATATTTCAATATTCAATTATTTACTGAAACAATCCATATTTTTTTTCGTTTCAATTTTAACTAAATTTAACAACGATTCACACAGTTCACAGCAGTCAATTGGTAGATCCTCCAGGCGACCACGTTTATTATTGGGCGAGGGTTCGTTCGGAAAATTTCCGCATTGCGGCGTTGCTTTCCCACACTCCTACGAGGATTACCGAAGCCAGAACTCGTCAACGTATACATACGTCTATTTTCGACCTCCTCCCACAGCATCGCTAACTTAGCCTGTTGCAGAGTAAACAAACTACACATACTTACTTCAAACTACGAGAACAGCTACGGAGAATATTTGCTAGGGACGGGAATTGTATCTTTACTTAATGTGTGTGCACTGAGGTGTTCGAATCCTTTATGTGATTAACAGCTACCGGAAGGAGTAATTAAGATTGCTATGTATATATATCTCGGTATATATGTATACCACTATATACATATACCGCTGTATGCACGGAGACCTTTTGTGACGAGGTTTAAATTGAGCACGAGGACGCTGCATTTTGGTAGTTTTGTTTGTTTTTATTCTTTTATTCGACATGGAAGGGTATTGTTATAATTTCAACTACCGAGAAACCCTGGGGTGGGATTAGATAGACCGTGAACTAGTCGGCTTTATCATGCAAATAAGGATGCTGCAAATGTATATTACTGACTTAATTTTATATGGTTGTATGAATAATACCCACTACTGAACTGGTTTGATATGTGACACGTAAATATGAATGCCCGTACATTCCTACCGAATTCAGGAATTATAAAACAGTGGAGATGTGATGATTGTACAGGGTAGGCATATTTCGATGTTGTTTTAGGGAACAGGCCAAACGGTAATAGACATAAGGAAAGTAAGCAGAAGGTTAAGACCTCTTTTTTCGAGTTTGGCTTAGTGATCCAAACAGATTGAAGCTAACTTGTTTAGTTTTTGATATACAAGGCGTTTTTCAAAATCGGCCACTTTCTTTCAACCGTTATAAGTTCGATGCCATAATATACGAGTCCAATATTATTAAATCCATACACATTTTTTATGAACATGATATGTAGAGCTATAATGGCAAATCAGATTTATATCATCTAGAAATTGACGTTAATAATATCTGAAGATGATCTGCATACAAACCGAAACATGGTGTATTAACAGATATTTTGAATATAGACTGGGAGAGACACATTACAATCAGTAATTTTTAATAATACTAATTTGACCAGTCAATGGACCTTCTGGAATAAGAGGTATTTATTAGTTAATTTATTGAATATTAATATCAGATCCATAATCAAAATTGAAAAATTGGAAATTCCTGGTACTATTTCTTTAGACGATCGGGGATCTTTAACGTATAATGAAGAGTAGACATGTCCTAATCCAAGCTAGTTTTCGAAATAGAGGCCGCAATTTCAGCACCGTGCATGTTTCAAAATCAGATTCTTAGTAGAATATGGAAAAATTGTAATGAGCTTGTTCGACGGGACGCCCTATCGTACTTGTTTTTACTTTTAATGTCACAGCTTTGAATTTTATTTCAACTTTCCTTGAATAAGTAAACATGAGAGGAGGAAGAAGGAAGGCAAGTATCCCTAGTCTATTTAAAACTCGTGTTTATCGAGAAGTATGCCATGAATCCTGCTCCCCATCTATACTTCGCAATTCAAATACAGACTGACCTGATGCAAATCAATTTTCGGTGTTAAACTTCAGAATCGACCTCCGAAACGGATCTGATGTAGCTTCTACATTCCTCATTAAGAAAACTTGCATTTCGCGTGCTATATACCAAGTAATCTCGAAATTGTCTGTACTCAATATTGCAAAGTAACGCTTATTGTAGGCGAGCGTTTATTTTATCTTGTTTTGGTGAAACCGTCAAATAATCATTTAGAACTGTTTTAAACGATTTGTTTTTGAACAACAAAAGGGTGAAAGGAAAACGAAACATTTTGTAAAGATGAAATTGTTTTTTTCTTTCAGAACACTTGGACAGAGAAAGAATGAATATACTTTAAATGATCAACAGAGTCGCATGCAGTTTTGTAATTGGTAGGTATATAACGAAACTGCAAGAAAATCCACGATTCTATGAAAAAAATATATGACAGATGAATATTAATAGTGATCGACACAACGAGTATTGGTGATCTGATGAAAACCCACATCATGTCCTTAACGTACGACAACATGGACGATTCTGATTTAATGTTTGGTGTGTCTTAACATTCCATATTCTAGCATACACCATATACAATAATAAACTCTATGTAGTTACTTTATCCAAATTAAAAAACGAGCATTAATTGAACACATTTGTAATTTACAATTAAATGACGTTGGGCATATAATCATTCAGCATGATGGTGACCTCACAACACTAGGAGCGTAAAGAATTTTAATGAACTTTGGTTATAATGAATAGGCAGAGCAGACCGTTGTGACCCCGCTCACCATAACGCCGCTAGATTTTTTTCTTTCGAGACATTAAGGATAAATTAATTAAATTAAAATTAATCAAGGATAATGATATAGATAAGACCAGTAATGATGTGGCATATGTGAATGGCATACCAAATGTTCATATTTTAACGCAATTCAAAGTGTTTCAAAGGCAATCTATGCTTGCCAAAATGGGGCAATTTGAGTATTTGCTTTAAACTTAATTCGATTTTGCTTTTGTATTAATATAATTTGCCCGCTCTTTCTCGTTTAATGTTCTTATTGTTTAAATAAAGTATTTCACATATTATAGTTTTCATAGTTTATATGTGTTTATAGGTATATAAATAATATGACTATACTTGCACTGAATAATCAATGTCAGTGATTAATGACGCACGCCTACTACGCTCGGTGTAAGGTACTTTTGGTGTCGAAAACTGAATTTTGTAAGTATTGTGACCTTATAGGTGTTTAGATATGTACTTACATATACAGGAATTCAAAGACAAAATACTGTTAAGGAATTTCTTCCACAGAATATGGTTTATTTATTCTTGTTAGCATTTAATCCTTATGACGTTCGGCCTAATTTATTTGGCCTTCTTCGACCTGATTACAATAAATGATTATGTACCAGTAACATTGATTAGTAATAGTTAAGATTACTACATTCGCAAAAAAAGGAACAAATATTGTAATTCTGGCAAAAAAATCTAATCATACATTTCCGGCTTAAATTAAAATTACCATCTCACTTTTCTCCACACCATTAGTAATACAAAATTTTGAAAACTTAAACATTGTAATGGGACAAGGGACAAACTTTAAACATTGGTAATTGTTAAAAATATTAAATAAAGAATATTCGAGGATGCATGCGTTCATTTTGTATGTGCATATTTCTTTTTTTGTTTTAATTAAATAGAAGAATATGAAATCAGACATATGTGATGTGTGAGAATCACAGGAAAGAAGCAACTGTGACGAGAAGACTAGAAAATCAGGGTAATAAATGAAATCGGAACTCAACTAGTAGTTGTATTGAACCTAATGTTAAAGGTTTGTAAAAGATTTTATAACGTTTTAGTGAGGTGTGGACTGTCTTTGGTATTTATAACTGTTCTTAGTTTATAGAAGAAAGATTTTCTAGAAAGATTCTTTTATTATAAATGTTTTCAGAAATAAAATTTTTACATGATAAAAATTGCTGTGTGGTTTAAATTGTCTTATGTTGGAAGTGCACATTTCTTGGCCTTCAAACGCTGGTCACTCGGTGCTGTGTCGACGCTCGCGCATCTTTAACGGTTTCCAATGTATACTCTCGAACAGTTTTCAAGCTAACCATAAACAATATAGTTGTTTTGTATTAAAAGGCAAAGGGGTCTTTAAATTGAGAAAAAATTGGCTGACATTCAAGCTGATGTAAAAGCATAGTAATATTGAAACATTTTGAAAATTTTCTTTATGTTCAGAAGAAATTGGGTTATATATTAAGATTGTATTGTATCCTGATCGTCGTTATTACTCTGTGTCGGCTGTGTTGGTCAAATCCGGCTATTTAGTAGTTGTTATTGGCAGAAAATAGTAGTGCCCCAAAGATGTGCGGATAACGTCACTAGGAATGTCCTCAATGAAAAGACCCGTTTGAATGTTTTCATGGCAAAATTTTCTCACTCTATTTTCAACGCAAATACAAGGATTATTTTGTATTTCATGGGCAGTTAGATCCGTAATTGAGTAATCTGTTAGAATGATGTTTTCTTACCAGTGCCAATCTTATTGTTGTTTGGTAATAAGGAGTGTCTAAAAAAGGTAAGCGTCATACTTGTTCCTTTTCTAATGGTGACTTTAGATTGTGGTTGAAGTTGTTTAATAATGTTAATGTTGTATCTAGTTGATCTCGGGGCAGAGAGCACGCGAGATCATCCACGTACTGGTACAGAAAACCAAAGTTGTAGGGTACTTGAGATGTAAGATTTTTAAGGACCGTGTTCATCACAACATCTGCTACGATTGGAGAAAGTGGACTGCCCATAGGTGTCCCATGTATTTGTAAGTAAAATTTGTTATCGTAGAGCAAGTAAACTGATTGAAATACCCATTTAAGTAATTCTACAAATTTGGTTTTAGGAATGGGTGTGTTAAGTTCGATCAAACTCCAATTATGTTCGACAATCTCTATGAACAGGTCAACCGGAATGTTTGTGAACAGACTAACAACATCAAAGGAGACTAAAATGTGATCCTCTGGAAGTGTAAGACCATTGACTTTGTTAGCAAAAGAGAAAGAATCTTGTACTCTGAATTCATTGTACTCGGCAAATGATTTCTTCAAAATGTTAGCCAGGAACTTGGCCAAAAACTTAGAATGACTGTCCACGTTACTAACAATAGGTCGTAGTGGATTATTCTCTTTATGTATCTTGGGGATCCCATATATGCGAGGAGCAGCGAATTGTTTTTTACAAGTGTTTTTATGTTTGTTGGTTATGTGTGATGTTTTTTATTCTTTATTAATTTTTTGTTTTCCTCTCATA